>CM051460.1:219770741-222270741 GCA_028095005.1 Rhynchospora pubera | reverse complement strand
TTGTGGTTATTCTAGAGGGCTGCTTATAATCACCGGAGATCTGCTCACTCCTGACCAACCTACCAATGGACGTGCGCCAATCATGTGCAAATTACTAAGAATTAGTTTTTTCATTTCTTTGCAGTTTTTCCCTTTTTGCCCCTTATAATTAATTATTTATTAATTTTTTTTTTGGCTAATGTAAAGCGACTGGGGAAAGACCGAACTCTTTTGATGCTCGTTTTTCATATGATGCCCTTTTTAGTCAAGTTGATGAAACATAAAAACATATATTCTCATACTAAATATTTTAAATCTGGCCGAAAATGTCAAACTATTACATTTTCAACGGATATGAAATTATTAGCTCTTCCCATTAATATTCAGCTGATGCTTGAAACATAGTTATATGTCAGCCTCATTGGTTGTTATCTAGACCTCTCCTTTTCCGTGATAGAAATTTTTATCTTATTGAAATTGAATATTAAAATGCCCCTACCGGGGACCATTTTTTATTTATTTTTTTATTTCTGCACTTATATTATGTACAAGTCAAGCTGGTTGTCTTGTAAGATTGTTATTTGTCGTCTCAGTCTAATTCAGCCTCAATGTCCTGATAAGGTGTAGCTGGTACATCAGAGAGCCCTCCCTCCAAACAGTGCTGTTTTGAGTATGGGTCACTGTCTGGATCATAGCACTTGATGACAAGTGTGGATGCCCTTGAGGAGAATTCTTCCGATGCCAGGTAGCCCCCCACTGGACCCAATTCCGGGCTGTCTTGATTTTCAAACAGTGGTGGTGGCATGGATGGTGACCGACCTACCAAGAATAGGTCGGTGCACCTTCCCATGTCTTTGATTGCAGCTGCCACCTCAGCATGATCTTCGACAACCCTTTCCTGGTAGTTTATGGCTGTTACTTCTTTCTTGGCCTTGCATGCGTCAATTGCCATTTCATCTGCTGTTTTATCTTCACTGGATTGTGATACACTCAGAGGATTGGCAGCCATGAAGCGAGTTACTGTTAAGGAGATGCCAGGATGTTCAGCCATGTGGGAAGCATATGCAAGTGCCTCACGGTCATCGCGGCCTCCAAAGTATATCACACAGATAGTATAATTGACATCTTTGGCAGAAACTTGAGCAGGGCCACCGAAACCGCGGTCAACCAAGATTGCAACTGAGCAGGGAGAGTTGCGTAGGACCCGCTGGTTAACAACATGGTAAGCATGGCCGGTGGACTCCAACGAACCATCAAACTGAAGCATTCTATGGGAAGGTAAGATTATGAGTGCCACTCGCTTGTTGAATGCGCAGGTGATGATGTCATCATGCATTGAGCTTGAATGGGAGACAGCAGTAATTGGCCGGAGTGATACAGGGCTCAGTTTCTGGTTAGCCTTGAAAGCCACTTCTACCATCTTTCCTCCACGCCTTCTCCAGAAGGACAACCAATTAAACCTTGCTGTATGGACCATTGAAATTGAAGATCGTCTCTCGGATAACTCAACTAGGTGCATAGCATAAACTTTTAGACGACGAAGTTTAGTTCCTCGTGATGACTCAATTAGGCTGATCACTGAAGGAATACTTCGGTTTGTGTAAAAGCATGCCATGACACGAAACTCGCTGTCCATTCCCGTTGCACACTCAACAGTGTGGTGCTTGTAGGGAGCCATAGGAGGAGCTGGTTTGTACACGGCCATGACAATTGGAGAGGTGATGAAGGTGGTGAAGAGTGCCATCAGCACTAATATTGCAAACGCCTCATCATTCAGCACCTTGCGGTCTCTTCCAATGTTCAATACAATGAGCTCAACTAGACCCTTTGTGTTCATGAGGAAACCCATGGCAATAGCCTCACGGACCGGAATTCGTACTAGGAGTGATACAAGTACAGTACCAACGATCTTCCCCACACAAGCATTTATGATGACAAGGACAAGGAGCGCCCAAGATTTGGCACCACTAATGGTGGCCACATTGGTCTTGAGGCCACTCGAGACAAAATAGAGCGGCAATAAGAGACTGGAGACAAGGTCCTCCACTTTCTCAGTTAAAAGTCTCGCAAAAGAACCTTCCTTTGGCACCATGATGCCTATCATAAAGGCACCAAACAAAGCATGAATGCCAATCGCGTCAGTGACAAATCCAGCAACAAGGACTATGAGGAATATGCCACAAACATAGATTTCTCTGATAGGTTCCCCTTCAGGCGACATTTGGACCATCCAGGCAAGTGGGCGAATGGCAATAGCCAGAAAAGCAATAAAAGCAGCAGCTGAAAGAAGGACCCAAACTGAGACAAGTGGTGACCCCGAGCCTGACAGTGCAATGGCAAGGGCAAGCAAAATCCAGGCTGCCACATCATTGAGTGCAGCTGCTGACATGGCCAGCCGACCGAGCTCAGTCGTAAGCAGCTTTAGCTCGGCCAAGATGCGAGCTAGGACAGGGAAGGCAGTGATGGAGAGTGCAACCCCAATGAAAACATCGAGAGGACCCTGCCGTGCACCTTTTATAATGGTCGAACGGAGAACAAGAGAGGTGCCAATGCTGAGCATGAAAGGAACCTGGATGCCAGCAAAAGCGATCACCAGGGCACTTTTACCAGTGCGTCGGATGGCACGTATGTCAATCTCAAGGCCCATCAGGAAAAGGAAGAAGAGGAGGCCAATGTTGGCAACTGTATCAAGCATGGTCAAGCTCCAACTGGGGAAAACTAACTCGAGGAATGTGCTGCTTCGACCTAGTGCCGATGGCCCAAGCAGGACACCACCCTGCATTAATTATTGGATAGAAAGTTATATTTTCATTCAATAACAAATTGATCGTCTTCGTGAGAAGTTCACAAGCACGGTTATACAGGAACTCATAATCAAATGATACATATATTAATATATATATCCTGATTGCACGTTTGAACTTAGCATGATGACTTGAGGTTAAACCAAAAGTGACAAATTATAATTGACAGTAGTTCATCGTTTTAATAAGGTGAACAAACTTAGCTAGGTCACTAAAAGAAATTTAATTGAACAAATTAATTTTCGGATTAATCAAAAAAGAAAAGTTTATTTGTTTGATTAGAAGAATGCATCCAATTAGGAATGTATCATATTTTCTTTGCTTGCCCAACCAGGGCAAGCTGCAGGGCATTTATCATTTTCTTTGGCTTGGTGGTTTCAGTCAGAGTCCTATTTATATCATTTTCTTTGGTTTGGTGGTTTCAGCTGTGTTTTCAATATCAGTTACTAGAAAATTCCGATAAATCGAACAATGACCGAAACGGCGGTATTTGATTATATGAAAAAAATATATCAGAAAATTTCGGAAAATATCAGATTTCGGTCACTAGGCCGGTAGAGGTGCCGGTATGATATTGAAAACACTGGGTTTCAGTCATAGTCTTAAATGTAGGTTTGTGGCTCATCGCTCATGTGATTAAGGACTATTTATATATCCTTTATATATGTATCATGGGGTCCATGTCCAATAAAAAAGAAGGATAAAAAGTTTTTCTTTGTTTCTTTCATTTTTTTGGTTAATTCTATTACTTACTTTCTCGGAGAGAATATAAATAAACATTTTCATTAACATAATACATAAATGTTAAGTAAAATTAGTAAACAGAAATTTATAAGAAGTTATATATTTACTAACTAATTAATTATGTCTCATATACTTTAGATCATTATTTTGATAGACCCTATTATTGTAATTGTGAAGAGAACACAAAAGGAAGCGCTTCATTTCACCAAAAAAATGAACATTGCATGATCGCTATTAATTATTTAACCAATGGATTGTAAATATTGACCAATAAAATGTCATGCATTAGCTCTTAATTCCGCGTAAATTTTAGTGGGCCAATTTGACAATCATAATTTATTTGATTAAAAATAGTAAATTAAATGTGCATCTCTTGGTTTATGAGTAGAAGCTTACTTCAAAGGTATTTGTAATGAACTTGGTTCTTAACTATTTGCAATGCAAACAGTTGGATCATCCACTTTACTTTTATGAGAAGGATACAAACTTAATTCTAAGGCATTTTGTCGAATTACGTCACTCGCCAGCATGTGAAGCATGATGCATGTGTGGTTAAAACAGTCTTTGAAACTCGCATTAATTCTATATTATTAAAACAACATATATAAGAAACTATCCCGGGCAAAGTAACTTTTATCCGAACCGTTGGATCTAATCGGTTAAAATTTTTCGGGCTTATCAATTTGTTATTATGCACAGCAGCACAGAGCATCCATTAACAATTCAAATTAGATCTAACGATTCAGATCAAAAGTTGGCACTCCCCTCGCCCCGCCCCCTCAACACACACACACACAAACAAATAAATAATAATACAAATGAACAAATACTAACTACTACTACTACTACTACTACTACTAATAATAGTAATAATAATAATAATAAGCTCAATACTAAAGCAATTGGGCATTCTAACTTGAGAAATGCTAGTGTCCAATATATTGGACGGATGTAGGCCTGCAAAAAAAAAAAAATTACGTAATTCCGTTCGTTTAGTCTTCTACGGAACGATTTGCGAAAGAAAATCTGGTTTCGTCTGGTATAGCGAAACGATCAACGAAACAGACAATAGTTTCGTCACAGTGTAATTTACGTAAATTTTCACCGTTTCGCACCTTTTCAGCCCTATGAAATGATTAACGAAACAGAAATCAGTTTCGTCACCGAAACGAAACGGTTGACGAAACACCCTTGTTTCGCCACCTTGTCTACGTTAGACAGGTCTAGACGGATGGGTCCGTCAAATATGATTGTTTTCATATTTTTAAATTGCAAACGACAGATTCGAACTGGTCAATATGTTCTTCATATTGAAAACTTATAAGAAACTAATTTTTACATTTTTTTATAATATTTTTACTTATGTTTTGGTATTTTAGAAAATTTATGATATAAAAGTTCTAGATCGTCCAATAATAACGATTTTTTAAAATACCAAAAAATAGTAAAAATTTGTTTCTTATAAGTTTTTAATATGGAGAACATATTGAATGGTTCGGATCGATCGTTTGAAATTTAATAATATGAGAACGATCGTATTAGACGGACCCATCCGTCTAATATATTGGACTCTACCATTTCTCTTCTAACATATTTATATATTATTTTACTTTTACTGTAATCAAAAGTGTAATCCTTTTCCCATATCTGGCAAGAGGCATCCGGAGAATACCTAGTTTGATCCAACCTAGAGAATAAAAAGATGAAGCACAAAATATTTATGCATGCTTTGCAGAAAACGGTACTGATTCCCTGGGATAACTTAAACTAATTGACGTGACATAATTAACGTAAATACTAATGACGGACACATAAAGTAATGCATGATAGGTGTTTATGAGAACATACAATGATCTCGGCGATGACACGAGGTTGCCGGAGGGGTTTAAGCACGAAAGCGAGCGAGCGAGTAACAACGACGACGAGGCAAATCTGAAGTATCAGAAGCGGTAGCGCGAAATGAAGCGGGTTGTCTCCCTGCCACACTCCCTCTGATGTCGTCTTCATCGCTTCTTCACATGTTGTGTTTAATAATAACGATCGTGTCACCATGCTGCTCTTCCTATATATTATCTCTTTGAATTATTTTGTGTTGTTTAGAGAGACTTCACTTGAACATCAAGAGACATGCAAGTATGCTTATAAGTTATAACTAGAAATAAAATGTGTAAATGTGTTGTGAAGAGGGTGTGTTTGGCGTAAGTTCTGCACGGGACGTCTATTTATACTGTATAAGTCTCAAACTGTTTTATTTGGAACAACTGAGGAGGCCCTACCAATGTAGATTAATTTATTATTTTTGTCAAGAAATAGGTTTTGATGGGTTTATTAGACGTATTTAAAGTCAAATCCTTTGTCTGCTCTATCACAAAAGATAATTTGCAAGTTGCTTCAACAATTGAAAAAATAATCAATTTAAACCGTTATTTTCAATTTCAACAATTGTGAAAATTATTCAGTCAAATTAATTCATCGTCAGCTACTTGCAACCGTAATTTGTATATACATAAATATGGAGAGGGATCGGTTGATTTATTTATTTTGATAATTTTAACAATCATCAAAAATAAAATTGCAATTTAATCCAAATATATAGTAATGATCTATAGTTTGATTATCATACAAAAATGTAACGAATTTTGATTTTGATGCATATTTTGTCATTCATAAAAAAAAAGTTGAATATTTCAATAGTACAATCCTTAAAGCATCGTCGTATACGATGCTCAAACTACATGAATCTATTTGGCATTCTGTTTGTCTATATGCTCAAACTACATGAATCTATAATTTTATTTGCAATCTCATTTTCAACGATTTTTTTTTTTAAAGAAATATGTCAAGATGAGCTAATGAACATGCCCTATATCTAATACATACACTTAATTAGGACCCTATTAAGTTTTCCATAATTTTATTTTTACATTTATTTTTTGCTTTCTAATATTTACTCCATTTGAACTCAAACTATTGCTCTTTCTTTTAAAACGATCCGCATATTATAAAAGCACGAAACGACTATATCTATATCAGTAATGATTTTTATAGTTGATAATTCTTTCCTCTATCTCCGTTGAGATTATCGACAACATCCAAATTGATGCCCAGTAGATCACTAATATCGGCTTAACATTTTAACAACAGGCGTGGGGTACTGGGCATTGACGTATATATCGTGCATATTTTTCTTGAGCCAGCTAGGAAAATTTCAGAGGTAAAAGTCAACGAAGTCCCACTTGCTGGTTGCTGCTAGGGATGAAAACGGGTCGGATATTATTCGCTCCGATCCGGATTCGAATTCAGGAAATAGCTGATTTGGATATTAACATCCGCATGATCACATCCATTCAGATATGGATGCGAATATAGATTTTTCTAAACGGATATGGATGTGGATGCGAGAACATATATTGGTACGGATACAGATGCGAGAGACAATTTGTTGATATAGTTGTTTTGTAAATATATTTATTTCCTCTTAAGCTCTACTAGTACAAATTAAGGAAAGCACAATTTTAGGTAATGGAAATGTATAATCAAAATGTATTTATGCGATATTTCATGATTATATCATATTTATAAAAGGATTAGTTGGAAGAAATAAGCGAAAGTTGTTCTTTTTGTTTGTCTTTTTTTTCGAAAAATTCCTTTTTGTTGTCTTTTTCTTACTTCTTATTTTTATTGAGAATTCCAAATAGTTCACTACCAATAGTTTATAAATGCTACAGATTAGTATTTATCTTGTTTAAAACTTTATTTAATTGTTATTACATATTATATGATGTAATTAATAGAGATTATAAGTAATGGCTATTAATGGTAACAATAATAATTTATAAATATTTATAAGTAGTATTTTTTATGAAATGTTATATTGATATTATTATTGGTCTGTTATAGATATTTTTTTTAATATCCGAAATATATTCGTATTCGACAATATCTGATTCGTATTCATATCCGTTTAACATCCGAACCGTATTCATATTCGTATCATAAAAAATATGAATACGGATATGATTTGACCACTATCCGATCCGTTTTCATCCCTACACTTGCACGATAGGACTATTAATTCTGTTTGTGTCATTATTGTCATATTATTATGCAGCGGAAGGGAGAAGCATTGCTCCAAAAGGAAGTTCGCGTAGTTTATCTTTGATGTTGTTTCTTTATTTATTTTTACCTACATGCCTGGTGATTAAAAGTTTAAAGAGTTTGGAAGGTTTAACTGACCATTTGTGCTCAGAAAAATTAAAAATATCGAAAGAAACTTTTCTAGTATGACATGAAATTCATACGTATGTTCAAATAAAATAATATATAATAGATATAAATAGCTAGTTCTATCAAAGATCTTAAACTAAAAATATTAATGTCAAATTAAATTGAAACATCGTTGACATGAACAGAAAGAAAGAAAAGTTAATAGACTGAAAACACAGAAACTGATTTGTTAACAAAAAAAATTTGCACGTTTTATTATGGGTTTAGTTAATCAGAATTACTTAACATCATCACAAAAATTCCATCATTCCCATTATCCACTAGCGAAGCGTTTAATTTTTTCATTTTCAGAAATTTATCCAGCGTCCTCACTAATTAACCATTCCAATTTCTGTCCTCATTAATTATCCATCCAGTGCCTACATGATCCCCTGCTACCCCTTGATAATCAGTATACATTTAGAGCGTACTCATTTTTTTTTTTCAGGACACAATTAATCTTTTTTTTGGACAATTATTTTTTTGTCTATGACAATTACTATTTTTTTCAAGGAAAAATAGTATACATAACTAGGACAATTGGCATACAAAATTAGGACAATTAAAATTTATCCGAACAAGTATGGTAATTGTATTGGAAAATACTACAAAATGTCCTGGAAACTAAGACATTAAATACAAAATCAGGACAATTAGTCTACAAAACTAAAAACAATTAATAATTTAATATACAAAATTATGACAATTAACATTTACCCAAACAATAATACTAACTTAATTTGTTGGAGAAAAAAATACTATCTTGAAACTAGACAATTAAATAGAAAATCATGACAATTCTTATAAAAAACTAAGACAATTAGTATACAAAACTAGGAGAATTAGCATTTTAGCCGAACAATAATATTAACTAAAGAAAATGCTGAATTTTATTTTTTTTCCTTACTAATTACCATTAATTAGCCTCAATTAACATCGAGCATACAAAATGGATCTTACCATGCAACATACATGAGAAACGGGATGGAGGTTTTACTTCTACTTGAATTGTATCAAGAAGGTTTGAATCCTATGCGTGGGAGTCGGTGGCGTGCTCTCATTTTTCTCCTCCTTCGACGGCATCGAATCCACTAAGAGGATTAACCAACCTATATATAATTAATTAATCAACTGATCATATTTTCACAGTACTCACTGCTATGAAGAAATAAATAATGCAATGTGTGGTCAAAACTCTATTTGTGTGACCCTTTGAGGATTTATGCTATGTTGGACATGGAAAATAAATCACTATTTATTTCCAACAATCATAAGCGGTATCTAGCAACATGTTGTGATTCTCGATTCACATAAATATTGTACTGCAACAATATTTTAATCATGCATAAGAGAATAAAAGTATTTTCCTATTTTGATTCTTATGTCACATGATATCTTTGTATAATCCAAGATTGGAATGTGTCATTCTTGCAGAATATATATTTTTTGATATAGAGATAATTGTATAAAGTTGTTAGCAAACAATCTATCTCCATCAAGGGACCCAAATAGATATCATCACTCACTAAGTAAATTAATGAGGGACATATGATTTTGTTGATGAACAACTTTTTTCCGCACAATTCAAGAGAATATAAATAAAGTCCGTATAGCAGCCCTTATCAGAAATCAGCGGTAGACGATATTTATGGAACCTATTCTCATGTGAAAAAGTTGAACCGTCTCAAACTTAGAACCAAAATCATAACGAAATAAATAATGACACATAACACAATCTATATATTTATTTTGTTGGATCAAGTCATCTACTATGTTCTATAACATATACATATGCAATTAAGTTGATAACTCCTTACCTATGATTTGTAGAACTCAATCATCACTTAACTTGCATATTAATCTTATATGATAATTAATGTTCCTTGTTAATTATCAAGATTATGGACAGTTTAGATTTATTATTGTCATTCTAATGAATGATCCACAGATATACACAATTCAGATCCTCAACCTGAATTATCTATCAATAATAAATCCTAGAAACAAATGATCAAATATTATCAATAACATAAACTAACATTCATATCATTAAACCATTGACTTTTAGGACATAACTCCAAAATTAACTACATTGGAAAATAATACTATTTAACATACAAAACTAACAATTAATATACAGAACTATGACAATTACTGTATAAAAAATAGTAATTCTCATAGTCATGAGGTGAGGGGTGAGGGGTGAGGGGAGGGAGAGAAGTATAGGTGCTTGGAGGATACGCTCTGGATATATAATAGAAATGAAATTTCAAAAACGAAAAAAATGAGAAAAGACAAGCATTAAAAATATTTTAGAAACAGAAAGATAGAAAACGCATCGCTAGGAGATGATAAGAATGAGGAATTTTGGGATGATCATCATAACGGCTTATATAAGCTGCTACATATTTTTATCTGGTTCATTGTGCGTGGAATTTCCTTAATTACCATATGCCTGTTTTGGTTCGTACTTGTAAATTTTTTGTTATTATCTTAGCATCTGAATACATAAGTTCGATATATATTGTGAATAAATGTGTTCAGAATAATGTAGACATAATAATAATTAAATATTTAAACTTCACTAGTCGTTACTTTTTTTTTAAAAAAAATAATAATAATAATAAATGAAAGTAGTCGCAACCGTACATGCAGCGCCATATTTGGACACAGAGCTCCCATATAGCAGCACCTGCTGCGACACACTTCCACTTAGCCCTTCTTTGATTTTCTATGACTGACTTTCTTTGTCCATCACGTTGTGTTCTGAAAGCGTTGTCAACAGATCGAGGTGATTATAGTATTTGAATTCGTGTCGTATTTGTCATATTGGCACTATACAATATGATTCGATTTAAAAATTGTGCCAACACGATACAATGTAAGTTAGAGCACAACCTTATCGATCGTTTATGACATATGAACATAGAACGCTACCTGGCTAACTGGCTTTAATTATCGATCGTTTATGACACATAAATGTAGAACACTGCCTGGCTCACATTCGCTTTAATTAGTTTGTTGTAAAGTTAAATTGAGCGATTTCAAACTCAAGTTAAAATTCAATTGAACTATCAAGCTTGAGCTACTTCTCATAATATGTAAATCGAACTCGAATTCTACACAAACTCAATTATTATATATTTTTTATATTTATTTCCTATTATTAAAAAAAGTAAGTGACTGGTAATGAATATTATTTTTTTAGATTACATATATTTACTTACTAATATTTTATTGATTTCATAATAAATTTGAGAAAGTTTAATATGCACGAAAGTGCATAGAGTTTTCTATGCAGCGCGGATTTTTTTTCAGAGATATTTTTATAAATTGATAAATCTAATTTAATCAATCTAATCTTCACATTGAAATCTCATAGCAAACCAAATTTTACAATTTTTGAGATTTTATTACTATTTTTTTCGATTTTTTTAAAACATGTCATTTTTAGAATATTGTAAATAGTATAACATTCCAGAAATGACATGTTCTAAAAAATTCGAAAAAAATAGTAATAAAATCTAAAAAATTCTAAAATTTGGTTTTCTATGAGATTTCAATATGTAGATTAGATTGGTTAAATTAGATTTGTCAATTTACAAAAATACATCCGAAAAAGTCCGCGGTGCATAAAAGCTCTATGCACTATGGTGCATATTAAACTTTCTCAATAAATTTTGAAAGATCCTTATTATTTATACCTACAAAATTAGTATATTATATTTTGAATCAAGTACTATTTCTTATAAATAGTACTTGATTATATATCAAACTATTTTGTGATGAACTCAAAAGAGCATGGCCAGAAAGATTTCGAACTCAAACTGAGCGGGGCAAAAAGCCTCAATTTAATGAATCAAACTCGAATTTAAGTTGAATAAACTTCAAACGAGCTACGAGGTTTTTTTTTTTTTTTGGACAGTCCAATATATACTATACCAAAGTACCAAAAACTATGCCACTCTTAAAAAGAAATTTTTTTCATTGTTTTAAGAAGAATGCACAAAAAATATTTAGAAGCACTTTTAAAAAACTTTAGATTCATTCAATTTTAAGTAGCCTTTTTCAGTTGATCAAAGGAATTGAATTTGAATTGCTGAACTTTATGCTGATGACGACAGACAAAATATTGTACCAAATCTACGTCATCTGTAACTGCTCATGTATCATCTCTCTGGGCCGTTTGGATCGCTTAGAAATTTGAGGAATTTGGGGAAGATGCAATTCTTAGGAATAAATTTATTGAGAAGTGTGTGATTTTGTGAAGAGTTTGAATTGTTTATAATAAATTTATGGTAGGAAGATGAAATTCTCCAAATTCCTTGGACGATCCAAACGGCCCCTCTATTAGTTCACGTGCTGATGTGTCAACTGCCAACTGGTTGACCTTCACGGTAGCACCAATCATCTAGTCCCATTTTTAGATTGACTGTCAAAGTGGGTTTACGTAGAATGCAGCAGTCTTTTCATATATCATCCTCAAAGATAGTGGAATCATTTGTAGTTGCCTTTTATTGCCAAATTCAACGATTGTAGTAATTTTGCTTTTAGAAAATGAATAAAGGGGTTTGTAGATGCTCTTGCATTTTGCCGTAACGCAACAAAAGCTTTCACAGTGGCCAGGTGGAGGACACGTTTGCTCCTTTGCATAGTGGAGGAACTTATTTTGGAATAAATAATGAAATCATGAGCAAGATTCATAAGATTTGGAAAAGCAGGCAGAATTGCAAAACATCGCATCAAATATGAAATGATTGCTGACAAGTGACATCTCGCATCAAACATGTATGGAATGAAATGATTGCCCTTTAAAATTTTAAATGCGCAAGCGCAACAGTCGGATTTAAAAATGATAACAAACGGGTTGATGGAATGCAATACTTCATTTTCATCTGGACCAATCTGTCACGTCCCGCACCGACGGGTCGCGGGACGCGAGGCAGAACGGTATCTTCTGCATTTATCCGACGACCGTCAACCTATGTCGCAACACAAAAAACAAACAGAGTCAGGTACAAACCTCAGTAACCAGTTATTTAACGACGCAGCTTCTCTACATTTAATTATTATAATAAAATTCAATCAGTTCGAATTAATCCACAAAACAAATAATATATTTTACGGAGATAATCGGATCCAGACAGTCAATCAATCAGTCAGAGTGGTCCCTCCCCGATGCCAGGAGGATCGAGACCGGCCCCTCCCCGAACTCAGGAGGATCAGGGCTCAAAATTCAGATTCAATTCCATATCAAATTCCAAACCCGATAACCCGTAAAATATACCAATCACAATTCAGATAAACATATTCAATCAAAACCAAACGACAAATCAAATCATTCAATCAATGCGAAATTAAATATAGAGAAGTCCGGTTACCTAAAACGACGGTTCAGAAATCAATAGACAAATCAAATCGACTAGTCGATCAACTGCGACGTAGAATCCAATTTTCAATCGGCGAAACTCATCGAATTTCAATAAACCTTTTGACATATAACTTCTCAGGTAAATAACAAATGGCGAGATGTATAAACAAGGGATATAAATTGAACTATGGTGGAAGGTCGTCGGATGGAAATAAACTAACAAAGCCATCTTCTTTTATTCGGTTTTGCTCTGTTGAATGGAATTAACGAGAAGGAAGAAGCATATAGGTAAATAAAATAAAGGTGAAATTGATGAAGTTAAGACACGTGTGATTAGCAAAGCGGAGGTGTCAATTTCCATATTAATTCGGTGCAACACCTATACGGTTGGGCTGTAGATTTTTTTTTTCTCGGTCAACATCAAATCAAAGACTTTGACTGGTCAAAGATTCATAGTCAACGAAAGTCAAAGTTGGTCAAAATAATGGTCAAAGATGGTAAATGAAAACAAGATGTTACACAATCTACAGTAATTTGTCTGATCGGTTAGTTATTTCTGATGGATTTAATCCCTATATACCGTCTGCCTCCGCTTATTCTCTGGTCTAGATTTTCATTATGTGGATATGCTCCCGTCATGCTTTTCTCTACTGTGGATGCGAGCCTTTACGCGTTACTTTGCCACTTTCTATGCGCTGCACCCTCTTTCTTCTTCAATCATCTCGGATCACATGATCATGCAATTGGCAACAACGAATGTCTTTCTCAGATAGCCGGTATACCGTCACTCATTTTTTGTAGATGTTCCGTCCAAACGGAACGAGTGACGGATCAGATTTCGGCATACGTTTTAAAAAAGAAACGAATTTCGACATATATTTGTGTGAAATACAGTGTAAATTGAGTCGTTACGCCACGTTCCGTTCTAACGAAACATCAAACGAATCGTTTCAGTACACACCGTTGTTGGAACAGAACGGAAAACAGAATGGTCCATTCCGCTTTCGTTATAAACGTTAAACGGGCCTAATTGCATAAATGAGTTTGGTGGGTGCAATCACTTTTTTTTTCCTCATGTCCAGAGAAGTAATTCTTGCCGAAGAACACCAGATTACTTTTTCCTACAACTGTTAATTCATATATTGATTAAAATTTCTCTATCCCTTCAGTCAGTAAACACAATTAAGTTCTTCGCTCAATATATATATATATATATTTTGGATTAGTTTTGTTTAAATTTTTGTATAAATTTTACTCAATCCAATTCTATAATTTTTTTTTTACATTTTAATTTATCATTTATTGTTTAATAATTTATTGTTTAATAATTTATAGTTTAATATTACAAAAAAAATAATTTGATTAAACTGTTATTGTTGAATACAACAAATATATATCGTGCGAAACACGATACTTTCTTGCTAAAGAAAAAAGAAACAATAAAAAATCACCTTCGGTGTAACATTTTATCCCGTGAAGTGTGATATTATATCTAGTTATTTTAAATTTGAACTCATTTTTGTCATCTTAGGTTGAATTTTTTTTTGAAATCAATTCAAACGCAATCCCGTTAAATTCATTTTATTTTTTTTCGATCCTTAGAAGTGTCTGATTTTCTTTTAATAAAAAATTCCTCAAGCGGAATCTGCTGCTATTAAATGCGACCAAAAAAGTGCAATGTGTAAACAAGGAAGTGTTTATATATCTAATACATAAATGTTCACATTTCAAGTTCCCGATTAAGAATGTGTTTAAATGGTACTGATAATAACCTATAAAGTTAATAGGTTCTCATCGGGAAGTGCTTTGGGCAGCAAATTTTTCACTGCGAACAACATATTTTTTCATAAAAAGACTAATCTGCCCTTCATCTTTTCTCCCAAATAAAAACATAATTCTTCAAATCTTTATTCTATGTTCTGGTCCATTAAATTTTTTTAGCGTTTCTTTCTGATTGTGAGCCTCTTTAGGGAATCATATCGGATGGATAACACGACATTTAAGTAGTTCGAAGAAATGATGAAGGACAGATTAATCTGTTTAAAAAAAAATGTGTTACTTGCAGCGAAAAGTCTGCTGCCCAAATCACTTCCCGTCCTCATCCGAACACAATCTGTGATTGTAAATAAAGTTATTTGTCTTCATTCTCTAGTCTCTACAGTACTCTCGCAGTCTCGCTCCACGGAATCCGCTCTAGCGAAGAAAAAACAAAAAGTGATGTTAATTTTGTCCATATCCTCAATGTACTTTTCAAATAGGAAAAATTAGATCACGCTATCTCAAAACTTCAAAATTAAAAAAATACTACTCTGTGATAAAGTAACAGAATTTATTTTAGGACGGACCCAGCCCATTTAAGGCCGGACAATTGAATGGTCTCCATAAATTCTGGTAAAGTAACAGAATTTATTTTAGGCATACAAAAGATTATATCCTAAATTTTATTGGTGGCTTAATTGTGAATCTGTGATATTGGATTTAACTGGGCTTAACTGTGATATAATTATGCCCAAATTTTATACAAATAATTATATTCTAAATTCTTCAAATGTTTGTTTGAAAAAGTGTTTATACACCTATTTCAAAATAATGCTCAGATCTTTCAAGTCATTGATTGAAAGGAATGAGCGTTACTCCACAAAAATTGTTACATCTGTCAGGAGTGGTAACTCTTTTTGCTCTCTAGTTCTCTCTCATTGTTAATTTCTATTTTGCAAAATCAGTTTCGAGGGTTTAAAACAAGAATTGTTGCATCCCAATTGTGAGTAAGACGAGCAGTATTGCCATATGCTACACTGATACAAACCTCTAATGCGCAATTTTCTCTTTTATCTTTTATTAGAATTTTCCAGTTTTCAGATTGGAATAGAGTAAGAAGGGAAATTTCTAAATGGGGTTAATTTGAAGTTTGACAAGTATGATGTGACACAGTTGGATTAAAGGAATGTGAGGCACACGAAACTGATGGTGCCAGAGCTGGGGCAGCATGCAAGATGCTGGGACCATCCCCATGTGCCATTAGCAGGAGTTTTACCCGTAATTTGTGTTGACGGTTTGGAGGCCGTCCAAAGGCTCACAATTGAGGAGATTTTCAAAGAGGAGACCTTGTCAACGTCTCTGGCAAGTCCATTGGCATATGTTTTCAAGTTATTTCTCTCAGTTTACTAGTTTATGAATGTGTTGGAGGTGTTTGTTGTTTTTCTGACAGAGCATCCAATGAAAGATTTAAGAAAATGGGAAAAAAATGTATTTTGACTTGCATCGGTATTAATTAATTAAGGTTCACACAAATATATATTGCATATAAATAGGGTTGATTTAGTACTTCTGCGTACCAAAATGCTGTTCAACTTAAATAATTGTTTTGCTCCTCATCCCTAACTGGCATTGGATTGGATATTCTAATTAGACAGTATTCATTGGCACGATTGGTTGCATTTATCTGTGCTTTCTAATTTGAGCTGATCCAGAATCCTTCTGGTTTTTTTTTTGACACAAAAATAAGGGTCCAGCCCTTATCTTTTTATTAAAGAATCCTTCTGGTTTTCATTGAATCAGAAATGATACATGCATCTGATTTGATTTTATTAATTCTTGTGGACTGATGTTGGTAAGAAATTAAACTTAAGCCATGATCAATTTGGAGAGGTGGCATCAGAAAGCTACAATTTTGAACAAGGCGTTGATGCATGAGTCAAAGAGTCACAACGAGTTACCTCCAGGTTGTGCGTACAAATCTCTCCTTCGTTTTATTTTCCCTCCCCCCCCCCCTTTTTTTTTTGTTTCTGTAGAAAGATTGGAGGACAAATTTGAAGTTCATTTTGATGCTTTTTTTACTTGATACTAAGCAAAAGAATCTATCCACTAGTCTCAACTAGGGGTGCAAAAAAAGCTCGTAGCTCGTGGCTCGCTCGTGTTCGACTCGATAAAAGCTTGTATTAGCTCGACTCGTTACAACTCGAGTTGTTAACAAGCTAGCTCGGCTCGTCTCGTTAAGGCTCGATAAGGTAGTAAGTCGAACTAGATATATGATTTTATCATATAATTTATTATATTTAGTTCTCAATTTGATAGAAAATATACTTATTTCTTAGGTATAAATATTAATGTTCAGTAAAACTTATGAAATAAATAATATAAATAAATAATTATTAATTAATTTACAATTTACTTACTTAAAACTTACAAAATATATAAAACAAATTATAATAATTAAGCTCGTTTATGTCTCGATAGTGGCTCGTGTTCGTTAAGGCTCGACTCGCTAACTCGAGCTCGACTAAAGTCAAGCTAGAGCTAGGGTCAGCTCGCTCGTGTTCAACTCGTTTGCAGCCCTAGTCTCAACTTAGCAGACTTTCACCTAATTAAAAAAGTTAATAAATAACTTGAATCTCGCTATATATATGAAACAATTATATTTGACAGGAGCATCATACTACTACGAATGAAACAGTTACTGGCGTTTCTCAAAATTATTAGATGATAGAATATTAAACACGATGATATATATAAGCCTTTCTAGCTATTGTTATCCTAAGCTCTCCTCTGTCAGGAGGCTGATACTCATTTAAGATTTTTTAATTAAACAACTAGGATGTCCCTGCCGAAGACTTTTTTTACTTGCACTTGTATACATCAGTGAAGCTGATACTCATTTAAGATTCTGTAAGTCGTGGTCTCAGTCTAATTGAGCCTCAATATCTTGATCCATTGTAGCTGGGACAACAGATGCCTCTCCCTCCACAGTATATCGTTTTGAGTATGTATCCTTCTCTGGATTATAACACTGAACCACCAACACCGATGCCATTGCCGTGAATTCTCTCGAGGCCAGGAAACCTCCAACCGGACCCAATTCTGGGCAGTCTTGCCTTTCCAACAGTGGTTCTGGCACTGGTGGTGATTTACCCACCAAGAATAGGTTGATGCCCTTCCCCATGTCTCTAATTGCTACTGCCACATCAGCATGATCATCCACAACTAGTTCCTGGTACTTTATGTTTCCTTCTTCTGCTTTCGCCTTGCATGCCTCAATTGCCATTTGGTCTGCTGTGTTGTCTTCACTGACTAGTGGTATATTGAGAGAATTATTGGTTATGAAGCGGTTAACTGTTAAGGAGATGCCGGGATGTTCTGCCATGCTGGAAGCGTATGCAAGCGCCTCACGGTCATCACAACCTCCAAAAAATAGCACACAAATAGAATATTCGACATCTTTGGCAGAAACCTGAGCAGCCCCGCCGAATCCACGGTCAACCAGGATTGCAACGGAGCAGGGGGCATGGTGTAGGACCTTCTGGTTAACAACATGGTATGCATGGCCAATTGACTCAAATGAGCCATCAAGCTGAAGCATCTTATGGAAAGGTAGAATTACGAGTTGCACTCGCTTGTCGAGTGCACAGGTGATGATGTCATCATGAATTGTGTTGAGGTCAGAGATGGCAGTCATTGGGCGGACTGACACCGAACTCAGCTGGTGGTACGCTTCAAAAGCCACCTCAACCATCTCTCCTCCACCAGAAGCAGCAGCCTTGCCATTCCTGTTCCAGAAGGGCAACCCGTTACGCCTTGCCCTGTGGACCATGGAAATAGCAGATGATCGCTCTGACAACTCAACTAGGTGCATTGTGTAAACTGTCAGGCGACGCCGGCTTGTTCCACGTGATGACTCAATTAAATTGATCAATGTTGGGATATTTCGGCTAGTATGGAAGCATGCCATGACACGTAACTCGCTATCAGTTTCAGTTGCACGCTCGATGGTGTGGTGCTTGTAGGGAGCCACCGGACGGGCTGGCTTGTACACGGCCATGACAATTGGGGTGGTGATGAAGGTGGTGAAGAGTGCCATCAGAACTAATATGGCAAACGCCTCGTCGTTAAGGACTTTGCGATCCTTGCCAATGTTCAATACAATGAGCTCAACTAGACCCTTTGTGTTCATCAGGAAACCCAGGGCAACAGCCTCTCGTTTTGGGACACGTGTCAGGAGAGAGACAATTATGGTACCAAAAATCTTTCCCACACATGCATTGGTAATGACAAGGACAAGGAGACCCCATGATTTTGCACCACTAATGGAGGCCACATTGGTCTTGAGTCCGCTTGAGACGAAGTAGAGGGGGAGGAAGAGACTGGACACCAGATCCTCCACTTTTTCAATTAGAACTCTGGCAAAAGGACCATCCTTAGGCACCATAATGCCTACAACAAAGGCACCAAATAAAGCATGAATGCCAATGGTGTCAGTAACGAATCCAGCTGCAAGGACGATGACGAGTGTGGTGCAAATGTATACTTCCCTGACAGGTTCTCCCTCGGGGGACTTTCGCACCATCCAGCCAAGAATTGGACGAACTGCAATTGCTAGGAAGACAATAAATGCAGTAGCTGTAAGCAGAACCCACAGCGAGACAAGTGGGGACCCTGAGCCTGACAGTGCAATGGCAAGGGCAAGTAGGATCCAGGCGGCCACATCATTGACTGCAGCTGCTGACATGGCTAACCTACCAAGATCAGTTGTGAGCAATTTGAGCTCTGCCAAGATGCGAGCTAGGACAGGAAAGGCTGTGATGGAGAGTGCCACACCCATGAAAATAAGTAGAGGGCCCTGGCGTGCTCCTTTGATAACGGTTGAACGGAGAACAAAAGAGGTGCCAATGCCAAGAACAAAAGGAAGGGAGATTCCGGCAGCAGCAATTGCCAGGGCTTTGCTTCCGGTACGGCGAATGGAACGTAGGTCGAGCTCGAGGCCAACAAGGAAGAGAAAGAAGAGAAGGCCTATGTTGGCGACGGTGTCTAGCACTGTCAAGCTTTGTTTTGGAAATACTGAGTTTAGGAATTTGCTGTTTCGACCTAGTGCTGATGGCCCTAGCAGAATCCCACCCTGCATTTTGGTAATAAAAATATATTTTAGTTCAGTAACAAGTTAGTTGTCTGCCAGTCTGCCTTAATTGCATCAGAAAAGCACCGAATGCAGGAACTAATAGTGAAGTAATATTTAGATTCCTTTATCAATCACTGCAATCTGTGTCCATACTATATGAATTTAAGATGATGTTAACCGAGTCCCAAACAAAATGTTATTAGTTCACTCTGTTAACTAAAAAATGGAGAAAAAAAGGTATCTTTATTTTTTTTGTTGGTGAGTAAGGTGTGCCCTTAATTTTTAAATTTAAGATGAGGCTAACTGAGACCAAAAAAATTTGTTAGCAGATCATTGTCTTTTTATTTTTTTTTTAAAAAAAAAGAAAATCTAAGATACGGAAAATATAGGCTGCAAATTTGGGCAAACATTTTTCTTTTAACAAATTTAATAAGTTTATTTGTTTGACCAGAATCTGGTTTTCCACAAGGGAATATTCCAGGAAAGAGTAAACTCCTTTCACTATCAGGGGATGTATCTTTAGCTAGGTTATTTCAATGAAAAGGCAGAGTGCATACTTTTCTTCAGTCGCAGTCGTGTAAGCAAGTACTACGAGATATGTTCAACCTACGACACCTTCCTTGCACATGAATGAACCTTGTTTTTTTCTTCTAATAATACACTTAAAAAGGAGTTGTCGCCATTGACCAGTTAAAACTCATGAAGCTGCCCTCCATCCCACTTAAATTATTGTGTAATTTGAGTATTTGACTAAAAAATTTTACATGACTATTAAAATGATTTTAATTAAAAAAATTTTTTAATTAATGTCATCCTGCAAGCATCTTTGAAGTTTTACCTTTTTTTTTTTGCCTCGATATATATATCTTTTCTTATCTAAATCAGAGAATAAACAGGTTGCTTATGACGCACAACTAGAGAGGTTAAATTAGTCTTTCAAGTTCTAATCTATTAAATTAAAAGAACGTGTACTTCAATTGAAAAATGATTTCGTCTCATGTTTTTTTTTTTTCCGTGTGTTAGCTAGATATCTTCGTTTATTGGTCTTATTTAAAATGTGCAGCTCTTAATACTAACTTGCAATGGCATTTTACCTAGAAACGATGTAACCAACGAAACTACGTTGGTTATGAACATTGATCCATAGAACACATGACCTTGAGATCTTGGGCCATTAAGCTATCGGTTTCCAATAGTACGCATAAATGCATTTATTTATTATTTGAAGTAGCTAGGCTTTCATGTTAATTATTCTTTACTCTGTTACCAAATTGTATTCATTTTCTTTCTTAGTAGTGACTAGTGACAAACCTTTTACTTTGTTTCATGTTAATACATCCTGTTGTCGCTAACCTACCTTTGGGTGCGTTTGGATCGTTGGAATAAAGAAGAAGAAGAAGGAAGAAGAAAAAAAAAAATTATAAACAATTCAAACTCTTCACAAAATTACGCACTTCCCAATACTTCTTCCCACTTCTTCCCTTCTTCCCTTCTTCCCACACCTATCCAAACGCACCCAAATTGATAAGAAACTAAATTGGTTAGTTTTAAACTTCTTGGGACATTAATTTAGGCCAGGAGTCTCTTATTGTTTGAGCAGCAGCTAACGATGTACATGGTATCAGATACCCCATGAGAACGATGTCCTTACAAATTTGAACTTTGTAGAGAAAAAAATAAAATAAAAAAATAGGTGAACCATAACCTTTCATTGTTACCAGCATACAAAGTATGCATGTTTTTTAAATGACTCGAGTTATTCCTTCAAAATTAAAGCTTAGCCAATCAACATAATCTGAATTAATACTAATTGCAAATATACAGAATATATTGGAAGGGATACAGACATACAATGATCTCAGCGATGACACGAGGTTGTCGCAAGGGCTTGAGAAGAAAGGCCAGCGAGCGAGTGACAACAACTACAAGGCAAATCTGAAGGATCAGAAGAGGCAGCGCAAAGTGGAGCGGGTCATCTCCCTGCCATGCTCCCTCCGACGTCGTCTTCATTGCTGGTTGGCATTTTGTGCTTGTAGATACTGCACTCGTCGCCATGTTACTGTTCTTATGATCCTTAAATGATTTATTAATTAAATTTTTGTTTTGTCTAGAGGGACTTCCAAGTATATTCTACTTGGTAGGCATGCATATATTTAGAGAGCAAATTAATGTGTTGGGGACAGGGGGGGGTGTAGTTATGATCGTGTTTCGGAACACGCGCGGGACCTCTATTTATACTCCACGCTCCATTCTTTTTATCTGTATTAGTGAGGGGAAAAAATGATAAGAACACTTGTTAATTGATAGTTGAAATTGTCAAAAAAGAAAAAAGTTGGATATAGTACTATGGTGTTTGAAATACGTACTGAATACCAGATATATATATACGTGGACTGCTTTATCCAAAACTTAATTAATTAATTAATTAATTAATTGGTAAATATAATCAGGAAAATGACACGTATTATGTTTATGATAACATATAAAATTGTAGGGAGGGGTAACAGCTAGCCTAGCCGGTCTATTAGTAAACCCATTAAATAACTCGGCAATAATTGAGTATATATTTTACTGCATATTGAGGTATCTAATTTTTTTATGGGTGCGTTTGGATAGGTGTGGAAAGAAGGGAAGAAGGGAAGAAGTGGGAAGCAGTATTGGGAAGTGTGTAACTTTGTGAAGAGTTTGGATTGTTTATAATTTTTTTTCTTCTTTTCTTCTTCTTTCTTTCAACGATCCAAACGCAGGCTATGAGAGTTTTATTTTCTTATGCTTCCATGGTCAAACAAACTAATGCTTATATATGTACATTCGTTTTACGTGTGATATGTAAAATTGTACTTGAGTAGATTTAATTTTGGAGGCATGCGTCAAGTCCCTGGGTTGGAAAATTAGCGAATATAACCAACATCAGTTGCTAACTTGCTATTCTCAGCTACCTGCTATTGAAATTCAAACCGTTTGATCTAAAATTGATGATCTGATCTTAATAATGACCTGTTTCTGATAGGGGACAATGCAATGGAAGTCAAAACTCAATACTGCTTTTCTATAATAGGTCACTAGTGCTATAGTGCTTTTTGCCATACCGACGTATATATGTGACGCGGTATATATTATTCAATCGGGTGCTATTTGAGAGAAAACTTACATGTTGTTACACAGAATTTACACTCTCAGAAAGGGAGAAAATTAAGTGGTAATAAATAATTCTTTCCTATATTAACTTAAGAATTCATATAAAAGGTACACTTTTAATTATTTTAGTGTTAATAAATGTCAACTTCTAATTGTTAAGTGTCAAGTATAAATTTATCTAAGTGTTAATATTTATTAAGTTTTAAAGTACTTAGTCTTAGACTATAGATTTATAAACAAAAATTTATTAACAATCACTACAAGAGAGATGGTCTATTGCTAGTTTTGCTAAATTTTTTAGATAGACTTTTTTTATTAGTGTTGGACCTTGTTCTATTGTTAGATTTAATTGATGCACTAAATTAATGTAGTAAAAAATTGCTACATTAAACATTGCAAGATTCAAAAGTCTATCAAAAATAAATTGCTAGATTTTTAAGTACCTATTAATAGAAAATTAATTCTTGCTAAAAAAATTGCTAGACTTTAGTGCATCAATTAAATCTAGCAATGGAACAAGATCCAACACTAATAAAAAAAAAGTCTATCTAGAAATTTAGCAAATCTAGCAATAGACCATCTCTCTTGTAGTGAACGGTAAACCAAACTTCCATGTAATCTGTGGTACACACAATTTAAATAGGTAATTTACTATCAAGTAAATTTTTTTAAGAAAATTATATATATATCTAATAAATCTATGTTACAAGTAAAGGAATTGAGATAAAATATATTTGTCACCTCTCAAAAGAGTAAATTGATGAATTACAACATTATACAATATCAGTTGTATAAATATGATTTTAACATCCTCCTGAACGTTTGGCTGCTCTGTGCTGCCACGACCACTAACGCCCCTGCCTCCAACATACCGAACAAGGCAAATATGCGCAAATTTCAATTATTGTATGGACTTATTACAAAAAAACTATTATGATGGATGTGTAGAAGAAATAATTTTTTAGAATGGTTTGTAGAAAAAGAAAGGATTGACTTATATCATCTTATATTCTTATGCCCGTTCACATGAGCGACGTGGACTTGTCCCAAACTATTCATCCATAGTACCTAAAATAAATCAATTAAAAAAATTCACAGAGGATCAATTAATGCTTTGACTATCATATTTTGTTTCTATTATTGATATCAGAACATCGTTATCTCCGTCTATTTCCATTCTGTTATTCTTTAGGACATCCTGGACATGGTAAAATAAAATTAGTTAGAATATTGATCCTGTATTTAAATTTTAAAGTAACTTACAATTAATTAATCTTAATTTCTTTTTCCATCAATGATCTTAGTATAATTAATAAGGGGAGGATTGCTAAAATACTATGCATAGCACGGATGACATTCGTGCTACGGATTCGCTCTTAAATATAATGCTTCAAACAATCGATTCAAACCGTTCATTATCTTCTTTATATTGAAATCTTATTATAAACCAAATTTTATATTCTTTTTACTATTTTTCTCAGATTTTTTAAAATCCTTAATCTAATAACTTCTGGACCCTTCAATAATAGCGATTTTCAAAAATCTGAAAAAATAGTAAAAAATTCAAAAAAAAATGTAAAATTTGGTTTCTAATGAGGTTTCAATATAAAGAAGATAATGAACGATTTGAATCGATTGTTTGAAGCATTATATTTAAGAGCGAATCCGTAGCACGAAGGTCATCCGTGCTATGCATAGTATTTTAGTATTCCTCTAATTAAGGGTTAACGTAAACAGAGGATTATCAAATAATTTGATCCAGAATTTTTTTATAAAATGATAAATGATAAAATATCAAATTGTTTATCTTTAGTATAATATTCCTGAAATGTTTAAATAAACTTATTTTGATAAATTTTGCCAAAATTATAGAAAATTTTTACCAAAAAGGTTAACGTAAACAGAGGATTATCAAATAATTTGATCCAGAATTATTTGATAAAATGATAAATGATAAAATATCAAATTGTTTATCTTTAGTATAATATTCCTCAAATGTTTAAATAAACTTATTTTGATAAATTTTACCAAAATTATAGAATAATTTTTACCAAAAGATCCAAACTTTAAGATAATTTGTTATGCACAAACGTGACTCGTAACAAAATTGACGTATCTGTCGTACAAACAAAATCCCCACTTGATCAGGGTTGAAACTCCAACAGTGACTCGTAACAAAAGTTACATAATAATCAAATAGAAAAGATTCCGACACTAAAAATCTCCAGCTAAGATTTGCACATATATATTTTAGTTAGCCTACCAAATAGCGTTCAGCCTACGAATCGTATCTGGAGTTTTTTTTTTAGACATACTAGATAGCGGCTATCTAGCCTAAGACATTTTTTTTAGCCTAAGACATACTAGATGGCGTTCAGCCTAAGACATTTTTTTTTAAATCGTATTTGGAGTTAAAATTACTAAACAAGTAACAACATAACTTCACATTATAAATGTTCAGGTACCTTACAATGTCAATTAGTTATTATATATTCACTCTTGATTTAAAATTGTGTCGGGCACACTTCAAATTTCTATTGAGTAATTATTGCAAGTCGAATGTCTTAGACTAGAATCAATAGATAAATATAAATAAAAAGTTATAATTTCTTGACAAATTTGAAAAGTATTTAGGCCTTATAATTAATTAAAAGCATTCATGAACTAAAGAAAACAAAGGTCTCTAGCCGTAAAATGAAATAAACTAATATGTGGAATTGAAAATGAATGTCTTATTTTGCAATAGCATTATATATATGCACAGAGTCTGGCATATGTTGTGAATCAGGGGCGGAGCCAAGGCAGTGGTCTAAGTGGGCTTGGCCTTCCCACATTTTTTAATTTTATTAAAAATTACAAGGTAAATTATATAAAAATATGAACAAATATATAGAGTGGCCCCTTCAAAAAAATAAAATTTATAAATTGGCACCAGTTAGATGATTTTTTTGACTTCGCCCCTGTTGTGAATATATATATATTTGCGATTAAGTAGTAGTGTTGGTGTAAACTTATATTTATATCATTATATGTATGATGATCAGTAGAGGAGAGGGACGCCGGACGGTTTAAACTCCCCATGATTATAGGAATTCAGTAGGTACCTCTCTTTTTGGGAAATTTATCCCTTGTTTTTTGGAAATCAGTAGGTATGAATCGGTACCTTAATTTATAGATTACTAGCCAATCAACCAATAAGTTCAATTCAGAGAATATGTATCAACTATCTAGATTACAAAAATTAAATCAGCAATGTAGATTTTTCATGTTTAGATTCTATCAGGCGAAGCTTCTTATATCGATTAATTTTCTGGTTAGTACAAAAGCAATTTAGATTCTCAATTTTTTAGATTTTAGCAGAGAGAACGATTAAATTGAGAATTTCAAGCTTAATTAAGCTGAAGTCTTAAATGCAATATACATGGTACTAAATCTAGATAACTTCTAGTGCTTAAGAAAAAATAATAATAATCAGAGAATCGAACAAGTTAGGTTCTCAATAAACGAACAAAGCTCAATATGGTAACTAATACCATAGCAAGTGATTATACTTAATTTAATAGATTTAATTACAAAACCGGGACTGATAAGAATCATCTCCAAGATCTATCATCTCCAGTAACGCATTTTTTATTTTTGGAAATCATTCCATCATCCCCTCTGGTCACGCACTTTCTACTTTTGGAAATCCATCGTACGTCGCTCTGTTTCCCTCCCTCCCAACTACGCTCTCCCCCCCTCCCCCCACCCCTCCCTCTCCCTCCCTCACACACTTCATAACCGTTGAAATTAATATTAATAAATGTTGAAGCTAATGTCGTAATTGTTGAAATTAACATATTTAAATGTTGAAGGTAATATCATAATTGTTGAATTTAATATCATAACTGCTGAAATTAATATATATAACTGTTAACTTTAACATTTAAATATGTTAACTTCAACAGTTAGTATTCATATTAGGACATTTACTTATATTACAGAGAGGAAAAGAGGCGATGGAGATGGGAGTGAGAATCAACATAGAGTGTGTGTGTGTGTGTGAGAGGGGGGGGGACAACGTATGGTAATGAGTTAGTTGCAGTGTGTGGGAGAGGGAGCAGCGTACACATTGTTAGGGATAGACGCTGGAATGAGTTAGTTACAGAGTACGCGTCGTTATCATTCCTGGATAATTAATGAGGATACTGAATAACGCGAGAATGATGGAGATGATAGTTACAGAGTCAGCAGTCCATGCTTTGTGCGATGCTTAATTATTATATAATTATAATTATTATATATCACATATCAAATAGTAAATTAAATATTCTGGGATCTGACGCGGCACCCGATTGGTTGAGATACGCGTCTTAAACGTATCGGCGACCGTATCTGAACGTCAAAGTCTCTAGTGATGCGTTTATTTCTTTTCATTTTTAGAAATTGTGTTTCAAAAGTCTCTTCCATTTTCGGAAGACCAAGGCCAGAGCGACTGCTCCCCCCATCCCTTCCGTGTACGCTCCCTCTTCTCCCTTTCCCCTCCCCCTCTCACACACTTCATAACTATTGAAATTAATATTTATAAATGTTGAAGCTAATGTCGTAATTGTTGAAGTTGGCATATTTAAATTGTTGATATTAGCATATATAACTGTAACAATTATATATATTAACTTCAACTATTGAAGCTAATATGATTAATTGATATAGTTCAAATACTAATTGTTGAAGTTAATATGAGTAATTGTTGTAGTTCGAATACTAACTGTTGTAGTTAGTATTAGAGTGTGAACGTCAGATCTAATTAGAAACCATGGAGTGAAAACGGAAAGCGAAACAGAACACATTACGCGGCGATAGGGCTGTATACGAGCCGAGTTCGAGCGAGTTAGCCTCAACTCGAACTCGAACTCGTCACAACTCGAGCCAACTCGTGACTCGACAGCAAAGCAGTTCCGAGCTATTTGAGCTAACTCGAACTCGGCTCATTTTAACTCGAGCCAACTCGTGACTCGGCAACGAGCTCGTGAGAAGGTGTTGAGGTACTAGTCGTCTTAGAATTTTGCTCGAAAATAGAAAAAGAGGAGCAGTCATGAGGGTGTTGAGGTACTAGTTGTCTTAGTGAACGAATTATTATGTTGCAAATCAGTAAAATTATTGGGCTGTATATTAATAAGATAACATTTTATTTTTTTTGCAGCCAGTATATTCTGACTCGAGTTGAGCCGAGTCGAGTTGGGCCCAACTCAAACTCGGCTCGTAAAATTAACGAGTTGGCATAACTCGAGTTGTTATAACTCGAGTTCTTCTAACTCGAGTTTTCATCGAGCTTTTTTCGAGTCGAATTCGAGTAACTCACGAGTTACGAGTTTTTTGCTCACCCCTACGCGGCGATACGAAAAGTTGAAAACGCGTTGTCTATGGGGATGATGGGGATGAGGGATTTAGCGGATGGTCCTTATCAGGCCCGTTTAGAAACCATGGAGTGAAAACGGAAAACAAAACAGAACACGTTACGCGGCGATACGAAAGTTGAAACGTGTTGTCTGTGGAAATGATGGGGATGAGGAATCTAGTGAATGATCTTTATCAGGCCCGAAAAATTTTTAATCAATGAAAATGTAAGTTTTTCATTTTTTATTTTGGCAAAAAAAAGTAAATTAACATAATCACTACAAGAAAAGAGGCCTGTTGATAGATTTTTCCTTTATAGACTTTTTACTTTATGTAGCAATTTATAAACCTCAACCGATGTCAAAATGAATAGTGTTGCACCTTTTCTGCCTTTTAACGTGTCGGCTTCCTTATTGTTGCACATCCTCTCTCTTACTTTTGATGCATAAGTTGCTCTTGGGTCTATATGGTGTTTAATTAGGATTTGTTACGGATGGAATTTTTCCACAGTTGGTGTCGAGGATGCACATTATTTGATTGGATATGGAAAATTATACATTTAGCTTAAATCCCGCACACCATTCGCACTTGTTTCTAAATAATCAAGTTTAAAATTATTTCCCAATGTGTCTACTAAAGTATGGCTTCGTTTGGATTCTATTTGGAAAGAAGAGAAGAAGAGAATAAAGAAATAAATATATTATAAATAATTCAAACTCTTCAGAAAGGCTCCGTTTGGATAGGTGTGGGAAGAAGGGAAGAAGGAAAGAAGTGAGAAAAAGTATTGGGAAGTGTGTAATTTTGTGAAAAGTTTGGATTAATTGTTTATAATTTTTTTCTTCCTTCTTTCTTCTTTTTTTTCTTTCTTCCTATATCCAAACGCACCCAAAGTTACACGCTTCTCAATACTTCTTCCAACTTCTTTCCTTTTTTTCTTCTTCCCACACCTTATCTAAACGGAACCTATATTTGGTTGCTTGGTTATAATTTATCGCGGGAGGAAAGAAAATAAAATATGCAATTTAAGTAAATGGGTCAA
The DNA here is from genome assembly GCA_028095005.1 of Rhynchospora pubera. NCBI lineage: Eukaryota > Viridiplantae > Streptophyta > Magnoliopsida > Poales > Cyperaceae > Rhynchospora > Rhynchospora pubera. The sequence continues at coordinate 222,241,135 of CM051460.1, read as the reverse complement.
GATTATATCCAGATTCTAAATCTGATGAATCTTCCTTGAATTCTGATGTACCATGGATGATTTGACTGTTCAACATGATTAGATGCACGCTAATCTACCTAAAATGTTCATGTGCAAATACTGGATGGGTTGGAGACATTTTAAATGGGAAAAATGAACAACTTGAAACACTATGTAAAGATGAATTATGTACTAAAAAATATATTGGATGCACATAGGTACGAGGCCCTAATATCTGGGAATTGATTTGCACACCCCTAAAATTGATAAAACACTCTTTTTAGACTAAAATACCCCTAATTAATTGAAAGTATTATTTAGAAATATCATCATTATTGTAATATTTTCAATTCATTGATGGTATTTTAGTCTAATAAGGAGTATTTTATCAATTTTAGAGGTGTGCAAATCAATTCCCCTAATATCTTCGGCGTAAAAAAAAAAAAATCGGTCTTCTTTTTTTTCTTTTCTTTTGGTATGTAGGTTGCTTTTTTTTCCCAACCATTTTCCCTTTTCTTAAGATATTCAATTGCAGACTCTGCATGGGTTAGAGCGTTAGGGGGTGCAGATTAATTTATATATGATGGAAAAAATTTACTGTACTTCAAAACACTCGACCAAAAAATGTGCTTGGGTATTGATGAGTATGTAAGATTGGTTGAATTTTTTGCTTTCAATTTCCGCAAATGAGTTTTTACTCGCTTAGTTACAGGGATGGAGTCGAATGATTTTGGTCTTGAATTGTTTTACCCATTGTCAAGGGGGAAGATGTGGATCTGACAAAGAGCTGACTAGCAGAACATTTGCTGTAAACTAAAATAATTAGAAAAAAAAATTCAAAAAAGGTAGAGACAATAACTTCCAAGTGTTCATTCATAAAACTTGTTCCAAGCCTCAGATTAAAGATATGAGCTATAAAATAAAGGAAAAAATCATTTCAGAAGGAAGGAAAAAAAAAAAAGTAGTGATATATTTATGGTGTACATGAAGACTTGAAAGGTTAAATTATCTTATTTGACTATTTATTGCCTTAATATGTCATCTTATTTGACTTTTTTGCTGGCTCAATACGACAATATTCCTTTTCCGGGAGAAATGATATTTAGTTTATATACCGTATTTAATTCAATCATGCTTTGGTTTTGCCAGTTTGGTTTTGTCGAAAATATTTTTTAAGATAAATTGGAAGTTTAAGTCACCCAACTTATTTTTAAATTAAATGTCTATGAAAGACCCCCAGCCGGATTTCGAACACTTTTCGCTCAAGGAGTCAAGGTGCATTGCTTTTTGCCTCTAGACTAAGAGCTGGTTCTTAATTTTGTCGAAAATTGAACAAGAATTTTGGACTTCATTAAATTTGAAGTATCTTCGATTGTAGCTACTATGCTAATGCAACCATAATGAAGTATTGTGATGGCATTACAAAATTAGACGACCCAGAATTATTTAGCACATTAGCACAATTATCATCCCCGGCCTCTCCTTCCTCCCTCATAGCATAAACAAGTTGAGACCTTCTCCCTCATAACATAAACAAGTTATGCAACGTTTTGCACAATTAACATATATATCCATCAAGATGGCATTACAAAAAAATAACACTTCAGCCCTTATAATTGTTTTTATTTCCCAAACTACTTCATGACATATATAAAGAAGGATAATAATTCCCGATAATAAATTTCGCTGATATATTGATGGTAAGGATACTCGAAAAAAACATATAAATCATTTTCTAGGAAGGAAAAGCATTTTAAATTGTGAAATTATCTCAAGTTCATAGGAAAAACATTAATTATGTTTATAATCTTCTACAATAGATCAATTCTAGACCACATTGCAGTACATTTGTTTTCACTAACTTGAATCTCTCATGTGATATGTCATTTGGTCGAGATATTTACATTGCCCAAGTAAGCACTCATTATTTGTTATTTTAGTTTTGGATGGTTGTAATTCTATATATGGTCCTTATTTTATCCTTTCTACCATTGAATGTATTTATTAGCCGCTGATAAGGACGTCTGCATGACAGTATGCTGACATGAAAAGCTAAGAAATTATTAGAAAACCAGGAATATGATAGTATTAGATTCTGATAAGGATCCAGCATGGATTTACTTATCTATTAGTTATTTATTAGTTAATTACCATATATTTATTATACACGAGAGAAACAATGAACCTGGGCAAAACATGTGAAAATTTCCATTTCTCCTCATCCAGGATTGTTTCCATACGCGGATAAGTAGCTCTCTGCCTCTGGTAGATATTATAGTTTCGTTGACTTACCCCAATTGGGCATCGATAAAGTTTTATTCAAGGATTTTTTTTTTTCATGATATACGACCAACGAACCAATTTGGAAACCATCCAAATTACATCACAATTTATCAAATTCGATTTTTCTAGTGAGAACCATAGAATCTTTTATGATTTCCTTGAATATTTTGCAAAGAAACTGTAATATTATTATTATTGCTTGTAAAAGTTCGAAATTATACTATTATAGCAACATTATTTATTCCTATCATCTCATTAGAAAAGTAAAACAATCATACTAGTTAAAAGAAATATATTTGTAAGTTGCCACAAATATATGGCACAGTATATACTAGAGGAAGCTAAGAATTTTGGTCCATACTAACCTAATTGGATAATGTCAAGAAGGTTCTTCAGCATCTTGTAAAATGATTCTTTGAATGCAAACCAATAGCAAAAGGATTCCTCGTCAATCTCTCCTTGTTTCGTCGCAACAATTTTTTTTTAATTCTTTGGACACGTCCTTAATTTGTCAAGTTTGGTCAATCATATAACCCTAATTAAATATTTCTTTTATTGCCCAAATTATTAAATTCAACATCGATTGTCAACTATGATACAAGTGATACAATATCTTCCCAGATAATTAAATGATACTTTAAATCTCACACCCCCTGGCCCCCAAGTACTCGAAGTCTTGAAAGCGGTTTTCTTCTCATCTTATTAGACAAATATTGCGCACGCATTTTATATAAAATGAAAAATTATCTCTCTAAAATGCATACTTCTATTTCGAAATAGTAACTTAAAATTTAGAACCAGTGTATGATCTGGTAATAAAAGACAATAATACACATTGAACATTGAATTGAGTAGAAGTTAGAGATTAAATTAATATATTATATATATTTGAATTGAAGAAATTCGGATGATCAACCTGCCTTTTTTTATAAAAATAAAAATAAATTTAATTGCTATTGAAACCTAGCACACTTTGCACACTGACAGCTATTGATAATTTTTTTTATTCTTCACAACCTCCAAACATTCATGTCAATCAAATTAATCACATTTTTTCAGCTGGAAATGTAAGAAATGAACATACATTTAATTATATTGTTTGGGCCCCAATTAAATATCAGTTTAGACACGATGGATAATTATTAATTATCAATATTACCTACAAAATCACGTCTTTGAATGCATAATGCATTACCCTATACCAAATTTGAATTGGTCCAATTGTCAATGTGAGAAGATATGTATTTTTTTATTAAAAAATAAAAGAGACTTGTCTGAAACTCTCTTGCTTGTCTCTCGGAGAAAGTTTCTTTACATAAGAATTCCGTCTTCCGTGTACATCTCTTAGAAGCTAAAAGGTAGAAATTAATTTGTTCTATCATTTAGATGAATGATTTATTTGGGTAAATTGAAATTTAATTTATATTTTGTAGTTACTTATTTTTTTTTATAAATTATTTTATCTGAAAGCGATGAGAAACTTCTAAATATACCTTGAGCACGTTCGAATAAGAAAGGGAAGACTTCTTGTAAAGTTACTTCTTTTAATTTAATGCAAAGATGGGGGCTAGACCCCTATTTTTCGTCAAAAAAAAAGAATAAGAAAGGGAAGAACTGTACACACAACAGTTATTTGATGCCGTAGTTGCTACAATTTATCTTCTGTATAATTATTTCAAAACAATCTTTAAATAAAGAGATCAAAATTGGGGTTCTTATATATATTTAAAATAGGATTTATGCGCATACATGAAGTCAAATTTGTTGAAAAAATAAATGAGAACAGCTAAAATTAATGAAGAGGCTTAATTGTTGACGGGGGGAAATTAACAGCCCAGATCTGCATGTCAACAATGATAAAGTACTTTAGAAGGACAAATATTTTTTTTATGGATAAAGGACAAATAAATTAAAAGTTTTATAGTAATGGCAGTACAACACTAGTTTCAAAAAAAAAAGTAATGGCAGTACAAGTTATCCCCTGCTAGCGAGTTATCATACTTGGTTGTCTACCTATAATTCATATTTTTGTTTGCCCAAATCACATGAAATTTAATAATTGATTGATAAATTCCACCTATCCAACAAATTAATCTTCGAGAACAATATAAATTTTTTAGGAATATCCGGCCATTGATTGATTTGGTTGGTACAGCTTATCTGAATCCCAGTTGCAATAAGGGAGTTGGTCAATTATATTATTAAATTAAAGCGTATGGTAACCACCTTGCTCCCTACATATATAAAAATAATTCAAAAGTCAAATATTCGAAAAGGATTAAATTTGACACGTATATACATAAGTTTGACAAAACTTTGGTGACATCAATGCTTGCAGCTTTTCCAAGGTCGTACCTCCCCATTTGCGTACGTATCGTTGTCTACATTTGCTTAATTAATACAGCCTTTACTATCATCTATTGTCTGTAGTAGTTTGCTCCGATAGTTGTCAATATGACATAATTGAGTTCTTTTTAAAGATTTTCAACTTCTATTAGTGGTAAAGATTGCTTCTCCCAATCATGACAAGTACAGTCAGCCGCTGACTAGTCTTTCTAAAAAAAGAAATCAAGGCAAAAAAAAAAGTCCATCAGCCGATATACAAAGTTTGTGGGACTCAACTTGATAATGTCTGTAGTACCTCAAATTCAGACGCCTTAATCTCAAACTTGCCGATTTCGAGTTTGGTGACTTCGTACCTAGGGAGAATTTGTGTTAGCAGATTAGTAACGTTACTCTTCGTCCACATTCATATTATCTTTTGCTAAACATCTTTGTGTAGTTTTCATATCTCTACACATTCAACATCAGTCAAGTGTCTTTTACGCATTTTAATCTGTATCGACAAGTACCAAATAATATCAATGTTTGAGTACATATCCATTAATTTTGCTGTTTTTAGATATTTACTCACCAATCATGAATTATCTTAATTTGATGTACTTATTATATAAATTTTCTTGGAGTATGAAATCTTAACTAAATTCAGATTATTTTAATGATCGATTAATTTTGACAACACCTAAATCAATCAGACTAATGATTGGAACAAAATCTTTTCCACAGATAGAATGGAACTAAGAATGATTTAGTTCCATTCTGTCACATGTGATTGAATGGAACAAAAATCTTTTCCAGTTTCCACAGATCAAGTGGCGGTTGGAGAGACTATTGCATTTTTTTTTTAATAAAAATAAGGGTCAAGCCCTACTATTGCAATTTTTTTATAAAAATAAACACCCTCACCCATTTTTTCCACCATAGATAATGATATCAATGATATATTTCGACATATTAGCATGAGTTTTCTTTTATCTTCGATTCCCAATTGTTGAATTTTCTGCAAATTTCACCATTTTCGTCTAGTGGAATGGCGAAAGCTGGTGAAGGGAAAAAAGCTTCATTGGATGCCAATTATTATTTTGACCGTAATTTTCTGCTTTGTGCTCAAATAAAGGTCATTCAAAATGTCTTGAGAAATATAATAAAAAGATCTTCAATTTTAGTGTTTTGAGATTTAATACTGAAACTTAGTGTGTTTTAGATTCAATCGGATAATGCTAAGCCCACAAGCGTAATTTGAAAAATTAACCAATAACTTCCCAATTGCAGTTCACGAAAAGCAATTTACTTCATGTAATTGATAATGGTCCATAGACCGCAGTGGTGTACTAAACCAGGAAATGAGATCACAAGTTCGTGCAAAGTAGCAGTGTACAAAGCAACAAAGAAATGCCAATGTGCGGTGTTTGCACAAGATATGAAGCAGAGCAAAAACCACGAGGTAGCAGAAAAAGAGAAGGGATGAAAGATATTTTGGGAAATAAAAATAAATATTCTAAAATACAGTGTTCTAATATTTTTTCGAGAACTTGACAGAAGCTGTCAAGGACAGTGTTTGATTATACATTTTTAATATTAAAAAGTATAATAATTGTATTGGAGTGGCATTTTTCTGAGGATCAAGTTTAGGATGGTACTTTTCTAATTTTGAATTGGCATAAATCTAATTTTCTCTATTTTTAAATAACTTTTTTTTTTTTTGAGAAGAGATCTCTTCTTTGCACCAACTAAACCATTAAATATGGTCCACAAATGAAAGACCATCATAAAAATGCATTTTTGAGAGTTAGTCTAACACAAACTAAGTTTGAAGCTTACATGACTAAAACAAACATCATAGAACTGGAACTTTATTTTCAAAATAAAAGCCGTTCAAAATAAGTCGTTTTAAAAATGAGGCACAGACACAGGTGATTCATTCAAACTAAACATAATTGTAAAGTCATTCTTTAAGGTAATGCTATGGATTCACTCCAAACAATGTATGGATTTATTTTGTTTTGGAAATTCTTAGGCATGTTTAGGGCTGCATAACGTCTAAAACGACCACAAAAATGATCATTTTCGTTAACCGTTCCGTTTTGAAAACGAAATTGACTACCCATTTGAGTTAAACGTTTCGTCCAAAACGAAACGGTCGAAACTACAAAAATACACATGGACAAAATCATTGCAAGTTTTCGTTAGCCGTTTCGAAATGCATTTTGAAACGAAACGAAATGACGATCGAAACGGTGACCGTTTTCACCCCTGCCGCCGCATGTTCATAGCATAAACGGTAAGATGATTAAGGCCCATATAGAATACTTTCGGGTCATTGTCTAGCTAAATTTTTGAAATTCGGCCCGATATATTTTTTTTTTCCCTCATTAACTCATTACTCACAAAAACAGTTCGCCCATGACATTTTTCGGCAATCAACAAAAATATTTTCTGACACTGACAATAAGACTCCATACGAGTTTCCTTAATTGCTTGCTTAGTATACCAATAGTGCCGCCCGCAAAAATTAAATTTTTCATTTCCCGCTGTTCGGGCAATCTTGTGCTGGTAAATAGATTTTCGTCTTACACTGATTTTGGGTACCATCTTTCTAAATCTAAAAAAAATAACAAATAATAAATAAATAAATAAATACATCGACAATTCTACATGTTAGTTTTGTTCATAAGCATTGTATATGCCAGATGATTTTTCAACAACAAAGAGCAGCCTGCAAATAAGCATCAAAAATGGATCATCATGGAAGGTCTCAACAAATTATAAGTTTATAACTCATACAAAACTGAAATTTCTAATCCAGATTATGTTTCACTAAATAATTAAATTATAAGAGATCGCATAAAATAGGCACAAAGATCATGAACAACAACGGAAGCAAACAAAATTATGAGAAGACTTGGCCGATCAGATTAGTTGTTAAGAGAAGTTTGCATCCTGCCATCAGGAATTGAAAAGAGTACAATGGGCTTGGAATTGCGGAGAAAAGGGGAGTCGCAACGGTAGTAACCCTTCCTCTCCAGTTGGATAACCTCTCCCTGCTTGAGGTTTCGCATATTTGAATCCCCCAGTGCAGAGGTCTCCTTGCGTGTCACTGGGTTTAGGTTATCCAAGAAATCTTCCCCTTCCTCCAGCTGTTGTCAATAAAAGCACAATTCTAGTTCAAAGGTAGCAATGAATTACAAATTGGTTCTTTTCTTTTTTTTCGTTTTTATTCTTTTTGACAAACAAAAAGTCACTATGCTGCATTTGTATACAACCCAAAAATCCTCATGTTTTTTTTTTCCCTATAATCCATCATTTTAAGAAAATAATAATGGCTATCACTGGAGGATTAGCTTAGTTTGCTGCTTTAGTTCGGACACATTTGCAAAACAGTAGCAAATCTGAAACTAACTGTAATTGAGTTCTTTTATCAGAATTACTAAATGAAACATAATTTTTTCAAAGGTCAAGTACAAAACAAAATATAATTCAGCAAATTGGATTTACAGGTTGAAAATACGCACAAACAAATTATTAACCCGATTTAGTTGTTAATAACATGACAATGTTATCCTAAATTTAACAATTGCAAACACAAGAGACATTGAGTGCAATTTGCAATACTGTGAACTGCTTCATATGATTTAGAAACATATTAATTAGGACTGTAAAAATGAAAGGTACCTTCTTCTTCTTGATTAAGTAGTCAAACTCAACCAAAGAAAGGTGCACCAGCTCATCAGTATCAGGAAGCCATGTCAGCTTCAACTTGGTACTCTTCACGGAACCCTCCAGATGCAATTCTCCAATCAAACCCACAATTTTATTATTGCTATCCTTCTTTATTTCCTTAATGATTGCATTGCCCCAATCCATTAGAGTAACTTCCTCTCCTTGAGAAATGCTTGCCGCATCAGTATAGTCCAGCCATATTTTATTTGTGAAGGTCGTTGCTTTTTTGCCAGCAGGCTCATACTTCTTGTGCCTTGGTATGATACGTACGAAGGGCTTGTCAGGACCATTTGTCAGGGTTAGTAAAATCCTGTCTTCCTCAATTACAGCAGTATGACGGGCACAGACTGGATCTATTATCTTCTTGTTTATAGTCCACAGCTTATCCCATTCCATCAAATTCAGATTTTTAGAAGCACCCTGAAATTACCAAGTCACAAAGTTAGCCTCTCCACAGGTGTTAACATTGCAAAATAGCCTTACATAAATTGCTACAAAGGTCCCATATTCTCAAGAAACAAAAATGAGGCACCAGACATTTCTATGATTTAAGACTGATGTCAATTCTAATTATGCACAAGTTCCTCATAGTGTCTAGCTAGAAAAAAATTCTAATAGAAGGATGTTTTGCTAAGCAAGCAAATTAGGCACATTTTCCTTTGCAGTAAGGTACAAATCCTATCTAGTGCTTGATAAGATACAGTAATCGTTAGCATGCAAGCATGTTGGGTACTCACAAGTTTTCTAAAAGAAAAAATGCAATATAATATTATATTATATTATTATTTTATTCGGTAAGACCAACAAGACACATGGACTAGCTTAAATTTATCCATGGACTTTCTTTGCTATTCTTAAAACATAGGCTTACTAGCAAATTTCTGAAACAAACAGAAGAGATGAATCTGACCTGCTGAAGTATGAATTGGATAAGGGCCTCAATTTTGAGTCCCCTTCTGACAATACCTTGTACGGTGGGGAAACGGGGGTCATCCCAACCATCAACCTTGCCATTTTGCACAAACCAGAGAAGTTTACGCTTGCTGAGGAGTGTATACACCATGTTCAGCCGGCTAAACTCGTATATCTGCACCTTCCTCAGCTCCATATCATCTAGAATTCTGTAGTATTGTGCGTTCCTGTCATGGTACTCACTTGACCTCAGCGCATGAGTTATCCCCTCAGTCGCATCCACGAATGGGCATGCAAAGTCATACGTTGGGTACACCTTGTACTTGGACCCAACCCGGTGATGTGGGTCAGCATTGCACCTGTAATAAACTGGGTCACGCACTGACTTGTTTGGGTCTTGCATGTCCAACTTGCCCCTGACACAGCATTGCTTGCCCCTCTCAGTCCCTTTTAACATCTCATTCCACATTGCAAGGTTTTGATCTACTGTGTTACTTCTACAAGCTGACTCGATACCATCCATCCTCTCCTTCTGCATCTGCTCCCTTGGCGTGTCATCAACATAAGCTTTTCCTTGCTTTATCATTTTTTCTACCATGGCCATGAGCACATCAAAGTAGTCTGACGTGTAGGTCACTCTCTCATATTTGATCCCTAAGGTTTCTATATCTTTCAAAAGATTGTCCACAAACTCCTCACTTTCTTTGGAAGGGTTGGTGTCGTCAAACCGCACAATCAATCGGCCATTATACCGTTCAGCAAAATACTTGTTTAGAAGTGCAGCTTTCGAGTGGCCTATATGGAGGTAGCCACTCGGCTCAGGAGCAAATCGCACACAAACTTTCCCAACTTCCGCACCAGGTAAGTCAACCTCAAAGGATGAACTGCTGTTAGAGTTGTTCGTGTCCATTAACTGTTTCGGGGGATGCTCTTTTGATTTGAGGCTTGGTGCAGGGGATTTGCCAATGCCCCTTTTGCCTACAAATGCAGATACAGCTTCATTTAAGGTAGTGTGCTCTGCTGATATGGAATTGAACCATCGCACCAGGTTTTGGTACTTAGTTGACTTCCTAAGGCTCTCCCATCTCTGGCCAATACCTGTGTACAAAGAATCCAAATAACACATCAATCAGACATCTTAGAAATTGTCAGTAATACAGAGTAAGCAGTGTAATCATACTGAAGAAGAGAAACAGGTACCAGCAAGAGCACTCCAAATGGCAACATCAGCAATTGAGAAGTTGAATCCAACAAGAAAGGTACGGTGAGAGAGATAATCATTGACATAGGTGCATGCATTCTCGAATTCAGAACCGATTGAGAATATTGGTGCATAGTCGAGCCATTCGTCAATCTACAACAGTCCCCATTAATTAATTACTCAAATAAATGCATCAGATCAGTGGTGTCCAAATTGAAGAAAATTGGATAGAAATGGAAGAACCTGGCCAGATTGAACAGCATCAGTCCCGTACAAATTGGGAAGAGATGAAACCCGACCAATGTAACGTAAAAGCGTATTCACTCCATGCAAACTCAATCTGCCAATTATCCTCAAATTAATACAAACGAAACAGATCTAAAGTAGAAGAGAAGATAGACACAGCGAAACGAATAGAAAACCAACCCAGAAGAGAAGCGAAGCTCGGGGGGAGAGCCAGAAGGGAGAGCGCCAGCGTCGACAGAGATGCTAACTCCGGCGACCTTGGCGGCGGCGATGACGGAGAGAGGCGGAGTATCGGCGGAGAAGGCTAATGTCACTGCCTCCATTCGTCGCAGAGAGAGACTTTTCCTTTCGTTTGTCAAGTGGTGTTTGCTAGTGCTAGGGTTTTGGGAGGCTTATATTGTTATTGTTATAAATATAAGAAAAAAGATAAAACAATGGGCTTCTGTTCTGACTTTGAGTCCGTTCTGAGTAGGGACCAAGCTTCTCTTGTTCCGTGTTGAATTCAGGCACCACTAGAGACTGGAGAGCAGAGAGTAGGTAGGGACCAAGTTATTATTTCACAAGGTACAAGATATAAGATATAGCGAAATCAAGTATAACTCAAGAAATAATCTATCTATATCATATTTTTTGTACCATGTTTTGTTAGAATAAGAAATATGATATAAAATTATTTACTCTTTGAGTTATATATTATTTTATTATCTTATATTTTATTTTGTATTCTCTATTTCTTATTTTTTGTGCAACTAAATAAAACTCTCAAGAGAGAGAAAAAGTGAATGGAACTGGAGAGTAAAGACCAAGTAACAAAAGAAAAAAGTTACATTGGGCCTGATTAAAGAGAACTTTTCATGGGCTAATATTACTACATATTTTAGATCTCATAGCAAGTTCTCTATTTTTTGTGAGTGAAAAAGGCTCCTTTCCTCCTCTTTTGTTTCTTTCTATACGTTTGGTAAATTACTAAATTGTAAGAGATTACAAATTGATCTTACAAAAATGCAAAAGATAAATACTGTGTAGATACAATGAAGTTATTCCTGGAGCAATCAAAAAACAGTTAAGAGTGACATATCTATACAATACGGAGAGCTAAGCCTTTGTTTTCTTATTACATTGACCAAAGCTCTGTTTCTCGAAAGAACATACTATATTTATAATTCACAACACCCAATTTACATACAGTGCTATATTTCATAACTGTACTAGGCATGTCATTTAATAGATATAAGATGGATAAGGTTGGAATGCATGCATGAATGCATGCAGCATTGACTATTGGCCCCTGATGCGCCTTGGTTTAATGTCTTGTTCTCTCTCCATTCTCAGTGCAATTACCTCCTTCTCCAGCATGCCTTTCTCTCTGCGCAGTTTTTTAGTTTCTACCTCCATTGCTTTTGTCAATGTATCAATTTTCTTTGATAGCATCTAAGACAAACAGGCAATTTGTTCATAAACCAAACTTCAAATTTTATAACAAAATTAAAATCTCATTTTGAAATAGTTACCTCAATAGAAGCATCTTTATCCCTCAAGCACTGTTCCTTCTCAAGGAATGCTTTTCTCATAGATATCACCTCCTTTTGTAGAAAGTCATAAAAAACCACAGAAACAACCTCATTGTCTGAAACTTTTTCTGTCACCGGTATCTCCTCTTTTGAATCAATCTCTTCTCCAATAGAATCATTTGTGCTATCGCAATCTGAATTTGCCTTAGAATTTGGGGAATTTTCAACTAATGAGATAGCACCATCAAAAGACTTAGAGGCACACTTTGCTTTTCTCAAGATTACACTCGGTGCTCTTGGGCTAGGGAGAGATGGTCTTTGGTTTTGATTCTTGTTTAGACGAGGGCTTAACAGAGAATCAGATCCATTTATTGATCGGCTTCTGGATAACCCATTAGATTTAGTTCGTATCTCCTGTTGTGGCACCCCTATTTGCAGCGATGATTTCAGACCATCTTCTACCACCTTTAATCTTAGTTGCAATTTTTCCTACATATTCAACCAAAGTTTCACAACCTATTTTAGTCTAGACAGAGTCCAAAAATTCACAAATACTCATAACAAATCAAACCATGTTGAACACAAACAACTTGCTTCTATTGAACCATTATGGGTGTATTAGTGACTGGTACAAAGGATAGAAAAGATGAACATTATACTTTGAGTTGACCCTCAGCCTTTGCAGCACGTTCTGTCACAGAGAGCTTGTCACGAAGTTGTTGAATTTCTCCCTAAGAGTAAAGCTATTATAAATTAGTAAAACATTCCAGTACTCTTGGAGGGGAGAGAGAGGAGTTTGCAAAAGAAATTTGTTATGAAAAGGTTCAGTAGAAAAATTACCTCGAGAACGCGGCGTTCTTCGAGCCATTGTTTGACAGAGATGACCTTATCACTCTGCTCCTTCCACTCATTCGCAATAACCACAGCAGCTCGATTTTCTGTGGCCTTCACTCGTGAGAGTGTTCTCTCAAGTTTCCTGTTCTCATCCTACAATAAAACCATCAGGACACATATTTTAAGACCGAGTTGCATAAAAAAGTGGTGTAATTTAGCAACCGCAACCAACCCTTTACACATTAGGTTAGATAAATTCTCAGAAAGGCAAGACCAATAGATAAAAAAAAGTAAAAGAAAACAAAAGGACGCGAGATGGGCATTAAGAGAGATTTCAAATCAAAAATAATTGGCTTTAAAAGTAAAACTTTATGAAATCCAAAGCCAAGTTTGAGAACTATGTAGGATGGACATATTTTTGTCAGTGTCATCTTTTTATCTCTGACATTACCAGCAGCCAAAAAAATAATTAGGATGGAGGATTTCGCTGCATCCCAAAATATGGGGACAAATAATATTTCTCTATCTCTGTAAGAGAAAAGACAAGTAGTATGAAACTCTAACATTCAAATGAGTAGACCATAATAGGGATAATATATGTTATCCGTTCACAGGCATTAGGACAGACTGAAATAACCATCTACTTGTTTCTTCCAGAGGTTGTATCAGAGAAAAGAGATTAGGATGACTCAAATTTTTCCATCCACAAAAATTCTCAAATATTGGTTTTCAAACTTGTAAATATTTTATTTTGAGATAAGTTATTGTTGTCTAAAGAGATTTCGGCATTTATATTGCAGGGATTAGTCTTATTCTTCAGAAAAAAAAATATAATAATAATAATAATAAAAAAAACGTTAGAGACCTTAATTTGGGAGAGCTGGCGTTGGTAGTCACGAACAACATTAGCTGTTGCAGCACCAGAGAGAAGAGACTCCTCTAGGTCATGATTAGTCTTGCTCAATTTCTCTACCTCAGCCACCTTTTTTCTGTGCATTTTATCTAAAATTCTGTATTCTTCCTGGCAAATGTCATTCTGCTTTATCAGCTGCTGATGCTTGTTTTGCAATTCATCAACAATTGCCGCCTTGGTTTTTGCAACTTGCACCTCCCTTTCTGCTTCCAATAAAGCATCTTCTTTCGATTTTGTTAGCCTCTCTAATGCTCTATTATCCTCTTGCAACTTCACAACCTGCAAGGGGGGAATATAACAGGAAAATAAACAATGACGATCCAAAGTGATCACGATCTGCAGCTTACACAGATAGAAAAGGAAATTTATTACTGCAAACAAAGTGAACATGTACAGCAAACAAAGTGAACATATAGATGATCTAAGTGAACACATATAGACAAATAAGTTCAATGAAAATAAGTTGAATATGCATGTAAACTTCTGAACAAGTGATGACAACACTTATTTATTTGTAAGTGTTCACTTAGATCGTCTATATGATCATCTTATATGCTGTATATGTTCACTTTGTATTTAGCGATGGCTGGGATGGTATATTTGCCGATGGCATTTATAATTCCTGGATAGAAAACAATGTACCTCTTGTCTGAGAAACTTGATCTCAGCTTCAAGAGGTAAAAGAATTTCTTCAAGGGGAGGGATGTCATCGTCCTTTTGAGCAGCATGCACCCGCCTCAAAGTTGCCTCTGCCGCAAGCTGCGCTGCAACTGTTTCTTTCTTCTCTTCACTTATTCTCCTTATTTCTAGGTTCTAAATTATAACATTAATCAAAAAACTCATCTTCAGAGTTTTAATTTTGAAGCAACTGGTTAATTTAGTGGGTATAATGCAGGTAATGTTAAGAAAAGATACAATACAATGAAATGCAACTATGTGAACCTTGTTTTCAATAGTAGCTTCTGATGCCTCCAATTTTCCACGTAACTTGCTGAGTTCCTCTGTAACCTAATACCGCTCAAAATATTAAATTGCATGCCAATTGCTATTTCTGGTATGCTATATGAGGAAGATCAGCAAAAGGGGATTAAAAAATACCTCTGAAAGAGCCTTATCTTTGGCTCGCTCCGTCAGGCGCAAGCTCTTAATCTCATTTTGGGCTTCTTCGAGTTCCCGATCCTTCTCTGGGTTAAATTCAAAGTAAAATAGTACCAAACTTCCAATAATTAGAGTTGTTTCTCACATCTATATATTTTTCTCCTTTTTGTTGGAAACAGCTGATGGCATTATGATTATTCATAATTCAGATCATCACAGAAGCAAAATTCAATTCAATCAAGAGATGGCATCACCACTGACAAAAAAATAAACTTAGATTCTCGTTTACAGTTTTACCAAAAACATTCATTTTAAATAATCTTTCCCATTACATTGAATCCAAAATAATCAAAATCATCTGAATTTCGCCTTTTTATGAACAATTGTAATGGAAACATCATGAAATTTCTAAGATAATAAAAACCCAAAAAGGAAAATACCCTTTATTTGATTGGTAAGGCGATTGAGCTCGATCTTAATAGGATCCAGACCAAAGGAATTAGACAACATCGCGAATTCTTCATCTTCTACAAAATTTGACCTCTTCCCTTGTTGAATCTTCCTCTTGGATGCCTCCATTTCTGAATCCACCAACAACCCATGGTACTTGTCTCCATTCTCACCCATCCCACCAGCACACAGTGTGTGCTTCTTCTATCACCTAGTACTATAGTAGGAAGTTGGGTGTAGTGAGAGACTCTCTTTATTCTCTCTCTTAATTTTCTCTCTTTTTCTTTTTTTGATGTATTTGGGGAAAAGGCGGATTTCCCGGTATTTTCCTAGTTTAAAGCGGTACGTGGGTGCCATTAATTTTTGTATTTATTATTTTCTTATTCTACATTTATTTTCTTTATAATAAAAAAAGCCGACTGTGATATTGATTGAAAAATAAAATAAATACAAGTAAATATAAAAGGCCGACTGACACTATTACAGTATTACTGAGCTGCCGACAGACCATTGATTAATTGAAAGATGGTATATATACAGAAATACCCCCTGAAAATTCCCTTATTACGCAACATACATTATTTGACATCTGCACCTAGTAACAAATTTTGTTTTTTTTTTCTAAAAGGGCGTATCCAAATAAGTCTTTGCTTTCCGTTTTTTTATTTTTACTTTCTACAATTGTAACGTTTTTCCTAGTCAATTTTCCGTAGTTATGCAGTCAACTATTTTGAGTCCTTACTAACAAAGTACAATTACAATAAGATGAAAAAAAAAAGTGCGACATGTATATTCCTAAGCAGCTAAGGTAAGAATATAATTGATAATTCAAACTCCTTTAATCTAACAAAAAAGGACAACAGTTAATTTAATTTTATGTCCAACACAAGATGAAAATTTTAAACTCCGTGGGATATTCATGAATATTTAATATTTAATATAAGAAGTTAGAAAAAAAAATTAACTTCTACAGTTCGCAAAATGTTATGAAAAATGCAGTCGCGATGTAGTTACAAGCATGTATACGGATTTTTGCACTTATTAAATTAAAAATCCTAGAAGAAACAAAAAAAAAATAGAAAGGCCATCGATATGAATGAAAGTAATTTAGAGTCTTATGCGGCAAAAAAATACGAACATCCTTTAAATTTAGTTTCAATTTTTATGTTATTAAACTGTAAACTATTAAACAAAATAAACATAAAAAATACGGGTGACGAGGTAAAAGAAAGAAGAATGTCACCTTTTTTTTTCTGGGGAAGACCGGCATACTATTAAAGAAATAGTTACAAAATTTTAGTATTTCAGCCGCTTGAAGCATTCAAAAAAAAAAAAAAAAGTTTAATGTGGTGCCATAGAATTACATCAAAATGAAAGCAACGTGTAATTTCTTTCTCCCCGAAAGAAAGCACCAAAGAAAGGACACCCGATGCATTAAATCGCAACACAATAATATTCATTTTAACGTTTAAAGCTAAAGCCCTAATGTTTTATTACCTCCAGTGAGGCATAATTAAACGTCGATTTTAAATCTTACACAAATTGACTTATTTTAATGCTTGAAAAGCAATTGAACCAAAAAGGACTACACATTCCAGAATTTCTACAAATATTTCACAAATAATTATCTCATTCGGTAAAGTTTATTAGAACTATTTGACTACATAAATAAACAAATTTCGCACATTACAATTTTTAGATGAACATCGTATTATACTAAAATTACATGTCCAAGTTGGACGTTTTACTCAGATGGGATTTATCGCTTGACTATTCAAATTAAGCTGATACAAAAGTAAAATTTAGGTAAAATTAATCAATTGGAAATATCCTCCTCTAATTTCTAAAATTGGAAATATCCTCCTCTAATTTCTAAAATTGGAAATATCACACTCTAATTATCATTACTTTAGATATTTACCCTTCTGATTATTTTTAATGATTTTTTAATTCTGAAAATTCAAATTTTGAAATGTTGGACAAAAATATCCTCCATCCCAGACGTTTCATCTTCTTGTTAATTTTTTGTCTGTAAAATTGGAAAGAAGAAAAAACAATGTCACCCATTCCCCAAGTCCCCAACCCTGTTTAGACATTTTCCTTCTTTCCCATTAATGCCTCCTTCTAAAAATCTTTGAATTCAAGGATTCTTAAAAAATCTTTTATTTTATTCGAGCTTTAATTTTCAAAGACCTTTGCATCGTACATTTACCTTTGTGTCATTAGCACGTTGATAATTTGTTTTGGACAAATATCTAGATCTTAATAACACTCAAATATATGATCTAAGATTGTGTACAATCCACACATGAATTAACTGACCACGTTTTTTTTAAGGCTGGCTCTAGAGATCAAGTTTATAATTAACCATGATGAACATACAGTGGTACTTGATTAAGTTTTATAATATACTGACATATGAGATATATCTATGCAATTTGTTCGAAACTTTCGAGAAATAGGAATCGGGAAATGGCTGATATTCTTTTTTTTTCTTTCCAACTTTACAGGCCAAAAATTAACAAGGGGCAGTTTGGATCGCTTAGGAATAAGAAGAATAGTCTATTCTTAGACGGAAAATATTGGAAAGTATGTAACTTGGTAAAGAGTTTGAATGGTTAGAAATAATTTACGCCTAGGAAGAGGTTATTCCTCTTCTTCCTAAGCGATCCAAACGGCCCCAAGGAGATGAATCGTTTGGGGATGAGGGCATTTTTGTCCAATACTTTTAAATTCGAATTCTCAGAATTAAAAAACCATAAAAAATAATCAAAAGGGTAAATATCTAAAGAGAAAGTTTAATATGCACTATAGTGCATAAGGCATTCCGTGCACCGCGAACTTTTTCGGGGATATTTTTATAAATTGACTAATCTAATTTAACCAATCTAATGTACATATTGAAATCTCATAGCAAACCAAAATTTACAATTTTTTAGATTTTATTACTATTTTTTTCGAATTTTTTAAAATATGTCATTTTTGGAATATTGTAAATAGTACAACATTCCAAAAATGGCATGTTTTAAAAAATTCAAAAAAAATAGTAATAACATCTCAAAAATTGTAAAGTTTGGTTTGCTATGAGATTTCAATATGTAGATTAGATTGGTTAAATTAAATTTGTCAATTTACAAAAATATTTTCGAAAAAATCCGTGGTGCACAGAATGCCCTATACACTATGATGCATATTAAACTTTCTCAATATCTAAAATCATGATGATTGGAGGGGGGTATTTCTAATTTCGAAGATTAGAGGGGGGGATATTAATTGGCTAAGATTTGAAGGGTATATGACTGATTTTTTCTAAAATTTACATAGTTAGAATTTTTGTATTTTATTCTAATTAAATTAGTCTGTCCATACCTATTCGATGCTTAAAATAAGGGGTGAAAAGGGTAAAGATTTGAGCGAAAATTAAATATATATGTCAAGGTTTAAATAAGCGGATAGCGGGTTGGTAACGGACAAAGAGCATGTACAAATATACTTATTTATTACGTCATATATATATTTTTAATTAAAAATTAAATATCATATTACATTATATGCATGTTATGATAGTTAAATTTAACACATACACTTTAAAAACTATTATTGCAATAGACAAATCTCATTGTACTTAATATTATATCAAGTCAGTCAGAGTTTATATGTCAAAGATATGTTTGTAACATTGATTCTATACTAGCAAGTAATAACTTGTATCACTATATTTCTCTAAATACCATTATAGTGCATCTATAATATTTTGACAATTTTTACCATTATAGCCACCATAAGATATAAAATGACAAAAATAAATATAATTTTAAGTAATATTACTATATACCAATGAACGCCGCTATAGCGGCACTTTTAGTTTAGCACCGTAGCGGTCTACCAAGTCGTACCACTATAGCGGGACTATTGCGGTTCATAGCGGCGCTATTTAAATCACTGATATATGTATTCAATATAACACACGTGATCTTACAAATTTTCTCCAAACCATGACAGTTATCAAAATGTCCAAAAATGCATTTTGCAGGTGCTTCCTGACAATAAAACATCTATAGTACGAAGCAGTTATGGGTTTATTTGAAAAATATTACTTCAAAATATCAAAAAAAAGGACGTTTATTTTTTAAACAATTTAGATCGAACAGGTCTCAAATAAATAGTTGATTTAAAATTTGTATGGACATCCATTTAAATATACCAATTAAAACTGTTTGATATAAAAGGTTGAACGACGTTCAAACTAGTTTAAATTTAAAACATGTCTTAAATAATAAAGAGAGCATCTAACAGTTTCTTTTTCAATTTCAATAAGTTTATTTTTGTTTTTGTAACAATCAAATAAAAAGTAAAGTTGTTAAAGGTGCTGACCAGTGTATCTAAAAAAAAAACAACCAAATAAAGTACCATAAAAATTGAATGCATGCTTTAATTATTATGTCTATGCTAATTAAAACATGCTATGATTCAATAATCAATATTGATGCACCTAAAGATGTTTTTTGTCGTCTGTGGGGAAAAAATATGTAAATGGCCAGCAATTGTTTGACGTTAACTAGCAAGTCGCACTTGTGCAACTAAGATATCTGGTACAAGTTCAGACTACAGGAAAATTGAGCTGTGCACTGTTTATTATTCCTTCTCCCAACTGGTTTTAATTATACCTGATGAAGCACATGATGGAAGGTACAAGAGCTTCATAAGGCACGAATTAGTTTCATATATTGTAATTTGCAAAGGACATCACTAACAACAAAAAGAATAAAATAAGGAGTACAAATATATTAAACGTACTTGAGAACCATTCTTTACTCAAAAAGTAGGTTATATTTGGATTCATAGTCACTAATCATGTTGTTCTGCTTTTTCAATTAAAATTGAGTTAGGTGATTGATTAACAAAAATCCGATTTAGCATGTTAATCTTGTTAACTTAATTCATGATCCAAACAAATCAATTTTGCAATAGAACTGACCATAGTCTGTCGCGGAATTATTAGGAAATATCTACATCTTGCTATGGAGCCAACCATACCTTTTGTAAATTAAATGATTTAATTATCTATTAACATATCTTATATACGATTGTGTATAATTGAAATTAATTCTCTCCATTGATGAGCAATTAATATTTGATCTTTTTTTCTGTTCTTCATTAAAAGTTATACATTTCCAAGTTATACATACCGAGTCATGTGTTAAACAGATGATAAATTGTACTTGAGAACTTATCTCCCCAAAAGTATGTTCTCTACTTATCTAGTTTAGCAATGGAACTAATCAACTGAATAATATCTATATTTGATTTTCAATATTTATATAAATTATATGGTCTGATGATCTAGTATGACACGTTATGTTTGTGCATTCATTTTAACTAATTCCGTCCATCGAGGAGCAATTATTTGTTTTTTTTTTCTTTTTTTCTTCTGATCATCACTGTATACGTGTCGAAGTATTTACTTATTTTTGAGTCACAATCTTGAATTAGCACATCAACTGAATAATGATAACAAAAGGGTGAGAATTCATTGATAACGGTTAACGTGACATTTTATACAACATTTTTTTAAATATTTAATAGACATATTATTATAGATAAGATATATTTTAAATTTTACGTAATTTAATTAATTAGATATCATCTTTTGTAAAAACCCGTAAAATTAAAAAATATAATTTAATTTATAAATTGATAAATAATTTCTGAAATAATTAAAATTAATAACTGATCTGAAATTAACAGAGAAATTCTCAGAAATCATAATGAAATCTAGTTTCAAATTAAAAATCAAATTGTGAAATCTAGTAAAACTTCATGCAAACGAATAAATTCAAGTTAGCAAAAATTCAAATATGACTTACAAGTTTGGTAGACTTAGAAGAGGAGCAACTGAAGACCAAGTCGAGTTGGAATAGTCACTTTCTGATGTGCATTTTTATTACTTTGTTTGTGTGATAACTGAAAATTTGATATGTGTATATTTTACCTGTCCTTTTTGTTATATGAACAAACAATGTCTTGTTATTTAATTATCTATTTGTGATTATATGTTTTTGTGACATTGTTTTATAGCCTTACGTGTGCACAGTAGAGTGTGCATACGTGACGGAGTTGTCCTCCCTAGATTACGGCTTGATTTGGGTGTGACATCTTTTATTCCATTAAAGGCCAAATTATTTTTTATGATCCTGAAAATAATAATAATAATCACCAAGAATTGGTTGTCACTAGAGGAGGAACTACTTAGTGTGACAGATACTTCAGATCTTGTTTAATGAGCTGTTGATAGACTGTACACTATTTTTCTTAACATGGAGGTTTGGTATATATTATTAAAGAATTGATCCTTTTTAAGTATAGGGACTGAAAGTGGTTGAAGTGGGCTTCTATATATATAAATACATAATCACCAGGTAATTCTGTTATTAGACCCCAGTTTGTACTCAACTTTGTTCCTCCAACTCTGACGCAAGGCATAGTAACTGTGATACACGAGACCAAAGAAAAAATACGTGCAAAACATAAGAACTCACATGTGCATGTTAAATTAAACAAAAGAATGAAGATATTGATCTCCATATCCATATGTCCTTACGACTTGAACGTAAACACAAGCATAGCTAGAATGACATTTAAGCTCGTCAATTTAAGTTTATTAATTGTATTTTAAAATATTTTAGTGGACTTGAAACAGTGAAATTAAATTATTGATTTCAATTTACTTCATGAGATTAGTATTTATATTTAAACTTATTTTTATTTTTCAAATTCATGTGTATAAATAATTGTTTAGACCTCTTTATATTAATCAAAATGAACTTAAAAGTATGAAATTTAAAATAGAGACTTGATTCGTGAAATGCATTCTGATCAACATTGTAAATTCGTTGTTTGAAATTTATGCATTCAGACCCATAAACACGTTTAGTGAGCTTACATTCACATTGGCTCTAATATAACATACACAATTATTAGTATCAATATATTGTTGCTACTGTATTAATTTATACTGTTAAATTATTTTTTATTACAGTAATAAATAATTACAATTATTACTCTATTATTTTTTTTAAAAAAAAAAAGAGGGAGGTTAATCATCATCATTGTCATATTTCTTCATATTTTGGCAGTTATATTTGTCGCTGCTTTTGGAGAGTATGTTGTAACGTCACCATCAATTGCAAAAGCCTACTAGCTGTCGTCTTAACTGGTTGCTGATGGAACCGGCAAGTAACAAAGATTTGCTTGCTAGTGTTTTCCAAAATTAATGACAGTTACAATCAGGTTTATTCTCATAACCACAAAAGTACCTTAAAAATTTAAGAAGAATTTTTTTTAATTTATTTAAGAAGAAATTGGATGTATTCTAATAAAGCTTTCATCTCTTTAGGGATCAAAGTTCTACTTTTCAATTTCTAATTTGAAAGCACGACTTTTTCTATTCGGCTATGTTTGGATGAGCCTAGAAATAAGGAAATAGCTTCTTTCTACTATCAAATTTATTATAAACAATCCAAACTCTTCACAAAGTTACACACTTTTCAATTCTTCTTTTTTTATTCCTCTTATTCCCACGCCATCCAAACGGAACTTCGTGATCAAAGAACACAATAAAACTAAAATTTCTCTCTCTACTCTCGTGCCCTTTTTTCTCTACTGACAACCTAGTGACCGTTTCCATATGAACAATTAATACCAATAAAATAAGTAAATAAAAGGACTCGCTCTCTCCCTATTTTTTTTTTAGTAATGCTAGAATTAAACATATAGGACGTCAAACACGATCCAAACGTCGCACATTAAAATTTCAAACGGTCGATTCAAACCGTTCAATATGATCTCTATGTTAAAATATCCTTGATAATAAAATTTTATATTTTTTCATATTTTCTAACCATTTTTTTTTCGAATTTTCAAAATTGAAGGATTCAGAACTTTTTAGATTGAGCATATTGAAAAATTCCAAAAAAAATAATAAAAAAATTGAAAAAAATATAAAATTTGGTCTCTATGAAGATTTTATAACATAGAACAATTTGAGCGGTTTGGATCAGCCATTCTAATTTTAAAAATTAAAATTTTATCGCGTTGGATAGGAGTATGTGTCCTATATGTTTGACACTAGCCACTCCCATTTTTTTTTTCAAAAATTAATGTCCCCCACAAGAGTGAAAACCATATTAAAAAATGTACCAGGTTTATATTGAATTGAACAAAAGGTACATAATTCTATTTTATCACGTACCAACCCTGCGCATTTGAATTTGTACATAGTTTAAGAGTTTTACTACGGTGAGTTGCCACTCACATGTTGTTTTTGAACGGTTCAAAAATAATTAGATTAACAATTTTTTTTAATTTTTAAAAAAAATACTTGAAATTTTTTAAAAATATATAAAATTTGGTCTGCATGGAGATTTCAATAGAGAGATCATATTAGACGGTTTGGATCGGTCATTTAAACCAAATTTAGGAGTTTTGAGCGCAACTCACAGATCCTTTGGTGAGTCGTGACTCATCATAGCAAAACTCCATAGTTCAAATATAAAAATGTTATGGAATTAAGCAAACGTTATCTATATACAAGTTTATTCCGTCATCGTTGCCTTTAAATTTATAGGACGTGTTTTGATAAACAAGAATAAGAGGTAATCTTACATATAATAACGATATATGGGTGGTATAAAAGGTGCGAATGAAAATGTGTATATATTTCATAGGATGCCATTTGAAAGATGTCTCGTCAAAGGGATGCAATCAAGTTGATACTTTAAAAGGTGTGATTGAAAAGATGCATATTTTGATATCATAGAGTGTCATTAAAAGGATGTCTTGCCAAAAGGTGCAATCAAATGTATGTCTCATCCACCAAAGGATACCGACATTTTATCTATAAATAGTGCTCCCTTTCTTTTATTAAAAAAATAGTTTGCAATTTTTAAGATTTTCTCAAAGTCTTAATTATTTACAAACAACATAGGTTTCAATTAAGCCCTTTCAATGCAACCGCTCATGGACTCTTTCATGGCATCCGCTCATGGCACCCTTTGATGGCATCTTCACATGACATATGTCCATGACACTTTTTCGTCGCATCCGCACATGGCATTTTTTCATCGTATCTTCTCAATGCAACTCTTCACAATCACACATTTATCAAACTAATTTCAATAATTTCCTACTTATTTATAAACTACATATATTTCTGTCAAGTCCTTTCAATGGATATGCTCATGGAATCCTTTCATGGCATCCGGTCATAGTATCCTTTCATGACATTTGCACACGGCATCCACTCATAGCACCTTTTTATCTCATCCGCTCATGGCATCTATTGATCACATCTTCTAAATGCACCTCTTAACACATTTATCAAGTTATTTTGAATAATCTCCCACTTGATTGATAAATATAATAATAAACCAATTTATAGAAATGTCATACAATAATAATTGTGGAGAAAATTATCCAATGGAACCAATACAGCCATACCAGATTAAGATTAAAGAAGAAAACCAATCTACACAAATGGTAGACACTGAAAGTGAAGGGAAAAACTGCATAATGGAGTCAATGTTTCTTAATCATGAAGGTATATAAGATGAAGAATTTGGAGACAAACCGATTATAAAGTAGCAAACTTTACTTTTCGTTTCTATTACTTAGTAAAAATATAATAGTTACATCTATGTATGATTTTAATACCTACCTTATATTATTTCATAATAAACAATATCATATGTAAAATATGTAATGAAACCACTATTCAATATATTAATGTTTTCAGTTTTCAATTCGGTTTTCACTTCAATTCAATTAGAATTTATAATTTTATAATTATTGTTATTTTTTCCTGATCAAATATTAGTTTATCACATTATCTTATATAGTAAATATACTTTTATAATAGGATCCTTTTCACTAAAACTTTTTATTAAAAAAATTTCTCACTCAAAATCATCTATCGACTTGAAAAATTAAGACACAATTTTTATATATATTATTTATAATAAAATCTAATATTGTCGAGCGAAACTCGACCTACAGATCTAGTTCTAGAATAGCTCTTAATTCATAATAAAAAAATAATCCAAACAAACTCAAATTAGAAATTTATTTTGAACTAGAAACCATTTAGAAATAATACTCTTAGGGTGTGTTTGGTATCACGTTGAATAAGCCTTATTTCGAATAAGGCTTATTCGGGATGAAACCAAACGCATCCGGAATAAACCTTATTCCGGATGTGTTTGGTTTCATCCCGAATAAGCCTTATTCCGAATAAGGCTTATTCATTAATCATACCAAACACACCCTTATTCCTAAATAACTTTTCCTAGTTTAACTTTTTAATTTTTAAATAGTGAATTCAAAATTCTCTTTTACAGTCACATCCAAACATACTTCTTATTTAAAAATAGAGCTCTATACTTCTTATTTAAAAATAGAGCTCTATTTTTCTATTCCTATCCTACTGTTACTTATAATATAAATAGATTAATTACCTCTTGGGAATAGACTTTATTCTCAAACACACCATCTAAAATATCAGCTTTGTTGCGCTATGTTTTCTTATAAATGATAATAATTGTGTGAACTAACTTAGATTTCTAAATATGTTTTATTTCTA
The DNA here is from genome assembly GCA_028095005.1 of Rhynchospora pubera. Taxonomy (NCBI): domain Eukaryota; kingdom Viridiplantae; phylum Streptophyta; class Magnoliopsida; order Poales; family Cyperaceae; genus Rhynchospora; species Rhynchospora pubera. The sequence continues at coordinate 222,214,991 of CM051460.1, read as the reverse complement.
AATTAAATAATGATTGATACAACTATTTTTAAAATATTTAACCAAAAAAATATTTTTAATCATAGAAATAATAATCAATTATTGAAAAAAAAACTATGTTAGATTGTCAAAATAGTGCATATTGAAGGGATAATATAGAAGACAGAAATGCGGTAAAAAAAATTTGTCGTTAAAAATAGGGAAAAAAACATCACTGACTTTGTTAATACTATAGATTCCTTAATTGCAAATAGACTTTATTATTCTTCAAGCTCAATTCACACAATTCTCATCAATTTCCTATTGTCATGTTTATTCTCTTGCATCCAAACACTTTATCAAATAAAGAGAACTCTTTAGACTTCTGACCAACATACAAAGCTTGGTTTCTCATCTATGCATAAAAGCTTAACAAAGTTAGTACTGAATTTAGTGATAACTGATAAGGAAATATTACAACATAGACGGTTCTTGTACCCTTAACAACAAAAAGAATAAACAAAATACAATATTTATATTTAAGAATTGTTTTTTGGTATAACCATCAGCATCACTTGCAACTTACACAAGAAAAGAAACCTATTAACATTCTTTTGTCAAATAAACAACAAAAAAAAAATACAAAAAAACCAAGAAAAAGGGGTGAACAACATACACATCGTTGCTTTTATTCAAAAGCACAAAAATTAAAAGCAACGAGAAAGGAAAAAGAAGAGAAAGAAACTGAACCACCTTGCCATGAATTAGCAAAGCAATTGAACTCTCAAAAAAGGAAAAAGGAAAAAAATTGTTTTTTTTGAAGCTACAACCCATGGCCCCCCTATAACAAATACAAAATTGCCACAAAAAGGTAATAACACATCAAAAACAAAACAGCATATGCATGTATAAACGCACATGAAAAATTGGGTATACTCCCTGTACACATCCTTAGGTATCAACGGGGTGGTAATAAAAGGCCATATCGGCTAAAGTGCATCACCTTAAAGTGCCACTCTGCCTTGACAGGGTCATATGAAATGAACTCTCCCCCTTGCTCTGCTGTTTTTTTAGCTAACATCTCCTTGTACCTCTCCACCTTGGGACCTGACGAGTATCGCTCACCTGTTTTCTTGTTTATGCATTTAACATTAAGCAGTGCCACCTCAGCCGGTTTGTTGAGACCCTGTCCCACCACCGGTTTCTTCTTCTCGTCCCTGTACACCACCACCTCCCTGTTGCCAAACTGCACTATTGCTTCCAAATCCAGCTTTCTAACATCAGTTTCACCCGAGAATTTTATGCAGCCATATCCGGTTCGCCCCACCACAAAACCTGGCACCCGTGAACAGAACCCTGGGTCGGCACGCTCTCTGGCTGCCAAATCCTGTATGCGTGGCTCAGTATAGTAGTCGGCATGTCGCAGCTTCGGCATCAGTGCCTCAATTTCTGCACCATGCTCGTACACTATCGCTGCCTGCAGTCCCTTCAGGGTGCTATGATTACAGTCCACAGTAGACACAGGCGGAGCATTCTCGTCATTTTCGTCTAGGTTCAGGTCGCAATCTGCACCAACTTCTGAGTTAATATATGCATAATATCAAAAAATAATTACAACCAAAACTAGTAAAGTTATAATAAGGCACCAACCATCTAGATCTTCCTCCTGTTCAATAGAGGGGCTGAAAGTTGAGTCTGACTGCACTTCTGATGATGTCAAATCATCTGATGAGAAATACAGGTGCATCCGATAAATATAAAAACTCAATAAATAAAAATGCTTAAGTGCACCAGGTTTATATGACTGGTTTGTAACTATATACCATTTTGAATAGTAGGTGAATTGGGTACAGGTAAGTGATCCTCCAAGTGATTGGGCAATTCATCACATACTTCATCTCCTAGCCAATCGTCGTTATTTACAATTGCAGGGTCAGTAACTGTAACTTTCCTTGGGTTCAGTCTAAGTATCACAAATGGATCAAGCTTGGGAGCATACAATGCCTCTTGCCTTGGAGCATAAAATGCGACCTGCAAAAGAGAATAATTTAATGAGGAAAAGAAAATTGTCACGACTTGTGTTATTGCTTCCCAGCATTCACTTTATTACAAGGAAAAGCAGCAAAGAGAAGAAACTTTGTTTTACCTTGGAAGCATCAGTTTTTGTATGGTATCTCCTCAGCGGAAGCCTCACTCTTCTCTGTGAGAGTTGCCTTGGAACTGAAGATCCTCTTGATGGTGCAGATTTGTCACCAACCTTAGCAACAAAGCACAAAAAACACTAAGAAATAGAATACACATACATACAAACAAATATAGTAAAAAAGATTGATCTGAAGAGTATGTCACATACCGGCAAGCTTGAAATACCATATTGAACTGAAGAAATAGTGCAAGAAAGCCCTACTGACAATTGAGGCGCTGAAGGCAGTGCATCAAACAGGTTGACTGATTGGGCAGCTTGTGTGGTCATACCAGTCTCGCTAACAACCCTAATACACCAATTTTGATAAAAAAAAAAAATTTATATCAGACATGAAAATTAAGAAGACAATGATAATTACAAACACAACTTGATCTATATAAGTTGTGATAGGAAAAAAAAATAAACAAGACAGTTGAATAGAGAAAAAGAAAAAGAAACTTACGGTTGGTTGGAACCATTGGCTCCAGTTCCACCTGAAGAAAGAAAATTACAACATGTAAAGGGAATAGTTAGTCATTTAAGAGGTGTAGAAGAAAAGGTGCCCTTGTTGGTAAAAAGAATTACAATGGACTTAAAGAGGTCAATAATACAGTACCTTGTGACGTCTGAGCATCGCTGTTATTCCCAAAAGAAAACACATTTGATGTCTGGCCTGTTGTCATTGCTTGAAATGATGAAGGTATGGAAACAAAAGCAGCATCCTACAAATAAGAGAAAGTATTATATAGAAGGACATCTCTTATATTTATTTCCATAATAAGTGAACACTAAGATTATATATAAAAGGGGTCAGAAGGAACCTACTGTTCTTGGTGGTGGAGTTATGGATTGATTAAATGATGGTGATCCAGACTGAGATCCGTTCGAGGGTTGTTGCCCGAAACCAGGAGTAGTGCACTGAGTGAGTCCAGTTACTTGAATGGTGTTTTTTGCATTGCTGCCAGCCACAGGAGAACACATTGCTTGTGTCGTAACAGGACCTAAAACTGACATGTTAGAGGAAGAGGTCGAACTTGAACTGAAGATTGGAGAAGAGGTTGGTGCAAATGGGCTCGAGAATGGGTTATGGTTCAAGTCTTTCGCAAAAGGAGATAAACGGTTTTCATTTTGGTTTGATTGGGAGGTTAAAGAGAGAGAGTTTGCATCTGAATTTGGGCTTGATCGAGGGAAGAAAGAGAAAGCATTTTGGCTTTGGTTTTGTTTTGGTTGAGAAGTAAAAGAAAAAGGACTCCCGTTTTGGTTTTCCTTTGACTGAGAGGTGAAAGCGAAAGAGTACATGTTTGGATTCTGCTTTTGGTTTTGGTCCTGGTTCAATTGAGAGGTGAAACAGAAACTGGGGGCATTTGATTGTTTCATTGAAGAGAAAGGTTTAGGATTTGATTCTGTACCAGAAGAGCAAGGGTCTGCATTTGATTGGGAAATAGAAGAGAAGGGGCTTGTATTTGGGGTTGACTGTGAGGTGAAAGAGAAAGGGTTAGGGTTAGAAGCAGTCTGACCAAATGGGCTTGAGGGGGTTGTCTTCAGAAAAACAGACTTACATGTTGCATTTGGCTCATCTACAGACAGTGCAAAGTAAACTTAGATAATAATACCATACTATACCTAAAATATAGACATATTACGACTACTGGATCCCATACTACTATGCCCATAATGCCAATAACTGTTTTAACCCACTTTATAGTAGGGGTCGAGCTGCTCAGGCTCCATTTAATAAGCTGGGTTGGAAAGCAATTTTCCTTCACGAAAAATCACTACCAAGCTCATGAGTTTCCAATCAATAGTTTTCTAGAAGGTCAGGCTAAGCAGATTGAAGGTTTAAATAGCTACCAAAATAAACAACTAAACAAAACATTTGCCTACCTTAATGATGCAACGTTTGAGTGTTGTTTGATGATCATCAAAAGAACCAAAACACAATATACAGAAAACATCTGCAACTATAATGATTTTACAAGCCTCTTGATTCTTTTGAACAAATAAACCTGAAATTTCAGTCTATTATACATCCACCTAAGTAATACAGAATGGGACACGACGAGAAAAACATTTAGCTCGCATTTTGATATTATGCAAGCATCCCATAAGATTTCCTGAGGACCCAAACAGAACTTATGTGGTGGAGGCTCCCTACAAGAGAAAAGTTATTTTACATATGCGAATCCTACCGTAAACCTAAATTTGCTCTATTTTGTCCATTCAATTTCTGTAGCTACTATGACATGGAGCCAACAAAGATGTTTTGGTGGCAGCACAAATCTGCTTAGAAAGGTCTGCTATCATTCTTATATGAATCGTATATTTCTATTTATTTTTTACATCTTAAACTTTCCATTTTTATTATTCAGTTTTTCAGGAAAAAGAAAAAAAAAGGAACGGCATTTGCACCGTCCTTAATCAATAATTCAATATATATCAGTTCTTTCAAAGGAAGAAAATATCAATCTTGATTTCAAGACTTTTGTAGCTCTATGCTCCAAACAGGAGGTTGATAATAGGACTTTTGGAAATATGAAGAACAAGGAGAGAAATACAAGAGAACAACGTTAAAGATGACCGATGGTGATGGTTATTCGGTCAGGTCAAGTTTTATCCATCTAGAGAAGCCCAGATCATGAATGTGAAGTATGTGTGTATCAGGCTAACTAAATTCAATTAGGTAACTAACCGAAAAAAGTTCAGTACAGTTTTTCAGATTATGTCAGGATGGGCAGATTAATCAGATTGATTGTACACAACTGCTTTCTACTTAGTTCCTTTGTTTTTGCTCATTTCTTGATACCTTGTCCAATTTGGAATATTACTGTTAATTTTGTGAAACTCGTAGTATATTTTGCTATGAGCCCTTACAGTAAAAGCAAGGGAAAAGATCAACCTTTGTCACTTCGCTGGTAGTTGGGCCATCTCCACTCCTGATGGCAAGGGTCTTTACAAACAGGCATGACGCCAGTGGGTTCTGCCTTATCAGTACTTTGTTCACCACATGCAGTCCATTTGTATGCCTCATTTTTACTCCCACCTTGTTGCTCTGCCTGAACCCCAAAGGAAAATGAACTGCTGAAGGTAGATGTAGACCCAAAAACAAATGCTGAGCTGCTTGATGCGCCAAATGCAGGGGCACTAGATGCACTAAATGAAAAGCTACCAGAAGCACCTGGTGCTGGAAAACTGGAGGTGCCAAAGGAAAATCCACTTGAAGAGCTGACTGCAGGAGAATTGGAAAAGCTGAATGCAGAAGTAGTGCCAGTAAATGGGTTTAGTTGATTACATGGTGACCCAAATCCACCAAATGACCCTGTTGTCTGCCCGAAAGAATCTGTAATGAGTTGCATAAAAGTTATTAATAAAAGAAGAAAATTAATACAGGAATGTTCATGAAGATCAGTATAGGAAACCAAGAAACAGCCATAAGTTTTGGTATCAAGCCAAAAGCAAATTTACCTAACCAAGTAATGTACTAGTAATATGCTGGCCAAATGTAGCAAAATGCAATATTATTTGAAAAAGTCGCAACCTCTGATTACTAACAGTTAAAAGAACAAGAAGAGAAAGAGAAGGTGCTGAATGTTGGCATAATAGTTTAACTAAACATACTTGTAGATGTGGATATGCCTCCAAATGGGTTGGCATTGGAGCTTCCGAACGGGTTAGCAACACCGCTGCCCATTTGCCCAAACATAAATTGGGCTACTCGAATCAAATTCTACAATAAAAATAAATGACCAAATATAATAAGTGGACCAAGCAAAAAAAAAAAAAAAAAAGATTGCATTATGAAAAGAATTTCCAATAAAGCAAAAAAAAAACAAGAAATGCAGACTGAATTAGAACCAAAAGGCTAACCACAAAGCATTAGAGCATTATTGTCTAATTGCGTCCAACAGTGTGAATTGCTTGCTGAACGATGTGATCATGTATATTAACCCCAAAACCTGTAGCTATTTTATTAAATTACATAATTAGGCTACAATTTGATGTATTTTGTGTGGTTCCCCTATGTATATTCCAGAAATGAGCCGACAAAAGTTGTCATTATGCAGTAATATTCCAAAGGAAGATGAAAGAGACAGGGAGAGGAATTCCCAAATGCCTCAAAAAAAAGAGCCCCAACCATTGTTTGTTTGGTAAGTGTCTTATCTCAAATTAAAGACTTCTACCACAACAAGCAACAATCCATTTTGTTGGGAACCTGGTATAGAAAATCTATCGCCGACCCATGATCTGATCCAATTATTAAGCGAATTTCCCAACCAAATAAAAGCTTGAATCGTTGAGTTAAGACGGAGGTGAACCTGATTCTTACGCCGAATCTTGTAATTGTGACTGATTGAATCGCCAGATGTTTAAACAAATCTTCAAAGGCAAAGGTGGGTGTGATTCATGATCGGAAGAGAGAGAGATTTGGGGGTAGCGTCAATTATGTTTCGTTAATGAAAGGAAGGAGGAGGAGAAGATTGGTCTGTCCGGTGGGTCCCAGAAGATTAACAGGTAGGCTTAGGTGCCGAGGAAAAGAATAATTTTCTTGGACTGTTTATTTATAGGTTCCCTCAACCGCTATTATTTTTTACCCTTTTTTTTTTGCTTTATTTTATTAGATTATTATGAGTTATAACTTTCTTTTTCAAATAAAAATGAAAGTATTGGTAGGTGTTTGGTATTTACGAAACAATTTAACACGCATGTGTTTTTAAGAAATAGACTAAAATTTGCCCCTTTTTTGTTTCGGATGCATTTACAATTATGATATTTTTGTTTCATTCAGAGACTTGCAAAATTGAATTACATTATTACACAATAATAACTTACTCAATTTATGATAACACATATTGGAAAATTATCGACTTTTCCATCGGTTTTTGTACTTTCATTTAGTCATACTAACTTGAATTAATTATTCGTACAACATATCTTCTAGTTGTAAATATATTTGCTTCAAATTACTTCATTTATGATCTAGATTTTAAAAAAATATATATTTGTGTGCTCTCTAAGTATATAAATTAGTTTTGTTATATGAAATATTTCCTTTCTATTTGTTTCTAAAGTATTAAATTAATTCTAACAGTTTTTTTTTACTGCCTACTTTGTATTAAAATAGCGCTTCGTATGAATAAAATATTGTCTAGATGTAATTTTAACAAATATATTTGGCATTTTTGCTTCCCTTTTTAGAGCAATATTAAAGTATTTTGGAAAAGCATGTAAAAGTAGCCTACAATTAATTTAGATTATTATATCGTATATACATATACATATATAAGTTCGTGAATCGTGTGTATCTATAATAATAATAATAATAATAGGTTTTCATAAATTTCGATTTTGTTGTTCGATGTACACAAATTTTATCAATTTACTTCCAAATAATATTGGTTCTTGTGTAATTTATTTATCATATATTACATATATTGTTTGTATTTGTATTTGTAACTGTACTGTTTACTCAAATTTGTTTAACATTGTATTTATCATTATATTTCGAAGAATATTAATTAGTTTTACTTAGTAGTATATAAAAGATGCTAACTATCAATTAGTAATTTAGTATATGTAATAAAGAAGTCAAAACAAATTATCAAATAAATTTACTTTCGATTTATTAGATAAAATGTATATCTAGTACTTATATTTACAATTTTATGCATTTTCCTTAATTTTGCTATTTGGAAGACCACAAAAAAAAAATCAACAAATATTTTTATATAAGATTGTGCGACAAGTACAAAACAGAAACCATCAGGCAGAAATTATGTTTTTATTTATTTATTTATTTTTGGGTGGGTGGGATGGGGGCGGGGAACGGGGTTGATTTGTAAATTTAAACTCTAGTACTTATATTTACAATTTTATGCATTTTCGTTAATTTTGCTATTGGGAAGACCAGAAAGAAATCAACAAATATTTTATATAAGATTGTGCGACAAGTACAAAACAGAAACCATCAGGCAGAAATTATGTTTTTATTTATTTATTTATTTTTGGGTGGGTGGGATGGGGGGAGGGGTTGATTTGTAAATTTAAACTTAGAATGATGACGTATTGACCTGTCATTAAAAATATTGACAGACCAGGGCACCAGGTTGAAAATATTAGGTCTATATCGGGCCCCACACAAATCAAATAAATTGTGTTTTGAATGAGCCAGCTGCCTCAGTTGGGTTTCGCATTGTCTTCAACACATGGAATACATAATATCAGTTATTTGAATTTGTTTTTGAAAGGAGATATTTGAAAATTGATTGTTAAATGTACACAAATAAAACTTATTAATTACTTCCAGTTTTTTTTTTAATTACGTGACTTAGTATAATGACGGTAATTTGTTAAAAGAGGATGTCTACTTTATTATATTTGTCATTTGAACTAAAATTAAATTAGCAGCAATTTAATAAAAAATCGAGGTAACATGATATTAACCTACAATTTTAATATGAGGAGGGTGTTAGAAAGTGTGCTAATTTTCATTTTTATGCTAATTACCAATTAATTAACCAAGCAAACAAAGCACACACAAGATCTAGTACACAAGCTATTGAAACACACGAGAAAAAGAATTGGAAGTATACCTCTCTTGGTATCGCAACCAAGAGGCTCGTTCCAATGGATTGGTGTCGGTGGCGTGCTCTCCAAGAACCTCCACGCCATGCGCCTCGAGTCCACTAAGGAATTAACCACTTTCTCTAATCAATTATGCTAGTAATTGAGAGAAGTGTGCCTAATTCCAAAGCTTTCCCTCTTCAAGTTAATTCTCCAATTAATTTAGTGGAAAAGCTTGCTCAACACATGAGCTAGGTGGTGTGTGGAAGAGAGAAAGGGAATGAAAAATTCTGAAATTTTTCTTCCCTTGGTGTGAGGTGCGGCCAAAGAGAGAAGGAGAGAGAGAGGTGTGTGGAGGCTTGGGTTTGCTCCCAAAGAACACCCCTTTATATAGGCCACTCAACCTAGCTCTCATCCAACATTACATGGACAAAAATGCCCCTTGCCCTAGCCGCACCTACCTACCCCCATATATGGGTTGGGCCTCAAGTTGAGTTGAGCCCAATACTCTTCCATTTAAATGCACCTTCCATTGGACATTAAATTAACCAATTAATTTAAAGCCCAATTAGCTCAAATAATTAAATGTGTTGATTATAATTAATTATTAACTATTTAATAATTAATATGGAATTAGTCAATGCATTAAATTATTTCTATATGATCTATTTGACTTAATTAATCATAACGGTCCATAACGGCATACGATTAATTAATCAACTTATCATATTTTGCAAAACCAATTGTTGCAAATAAATAATTAATGCACGTGTGGTTAAACACCTTATTATGTGTGACCCTTTGAGGATTTATGCTATGTTGGACATGGAATTAAATCGCTATTTAATTCCAATAATCATAAGCGGTATCTAGCAACACGTTATGATTCCCAATTCACATAAATGGTGTACTGCTACAATATTTCAATCCTGCATAAGAGAATAATTAGTTTCTCTATTTTGATTCTTATGTCACACGATATCATCGTATAATCCAAGATAGGAATGTGTCATTCTTGCAGATTATACGTTTCTTGATCTAGAGATAATTGTATAAAGTTGCATGCAAACAATCTATCTCCATCAAGGGGCCCAAACAGATATCGTCACTCACTAAGTGAATTAATGAGGGACATACGGTTTTCTTGATGATTAACTTTTCCCCGCACAATTCAATAGAACATAAATAAAGTCCGTATAGCAGCCCTTATCGGGAATCAGCGGTAGACAGTATTTATTGAACCTATCCTCATGTGGAAAAGATAAACATCTCAAACTTAGAACCAAAATCACAACGAAATAAACAATGACACATAACACAATCCATATGTTTATTTCGATGGGTCAAGTCCTGTGCTATGTTCCATAACATACACATATGCAATTAAGTTGGTAACTCTTTACCTATGATTTGTAGAACTTAATCATCACTTAACTTGCATACTAATCTTATAAGATAATTAATGTTCCTTGTTAATTATCAAGATTATGGACCGTTTAGATTTATTATTGTCATTCTAAAGAATGATCAACAGAGATCTACAATTCAGATCCTCAACCTGAATGATCTGTCAATAATAAACCTAGGAACAGATGATAAAATCTCATCCAAAACATAAACTAATAATTAAGTCATTAAATTATTGACTTCTAGGACATAACTCTAACAATCTCCCACTTGGCCTAGAGTCAATCAGTAGTGACTTCTAGCCAACGAAGAATTGAGAACAATGTCATATATCTATATATATACATGTCTCGGACCTCAGAATAAATAATACGCTTATAGCTAGTTACTCATACGTCCACCACGTATGGATGCATAACTGCATCTCGTATACTGCTCAAGGTAGAGGTCGTGCTAGAGTGTTCGCTGTGTTCGCGAACCTATCCAAAAATTGTTCGACCATATATATATATATACTCCTATATATATTCTTGATCACCATCATATGATATCAAGTGATATCGTTATAGATCATATTTGAATCTCCAATGTAACATTGGGCTCTTTAGGAGTAATTTATGGTTCGAGATGCTTAGAACCATAATAACTCAACTAAGAACTCGATCCGAAATAAACTTCTTTTATTGCTTCACAAGTTGCAACGTAGTTTGCTTTGGTGACGGAAACGGTTGTAATATTCCATTTAGAACACCTTCTAAATTTACAACACCACCTTTTAGCAAAATATGTAGTTCAACTGTGATTATATCAATCTCTTGAAAAACTTTTATCAGTGTAACAACTTACACGAGATTTCTTTCATCTTAAGAGATGAAACATTATATCACTCTTTCTCATAAGATACTCGAGGATATCCTTGATTATCGTCCAAATGTGTCTCTCTTATATCCATTTGACAACTGTTTGTCATATCATTTGGATATTACACATTGGGGCATATGCATAAATATGGCATACAAAATGAAACTCACAATGAAAGAATGCTTGAACTACTTCATGCACTTTCTCGAATTGAGTTGTAATAAACCGAGTTAAACACTCAAGTCATGCCATGTGACGTACAGTTAGACATCCTTTCTTGGAGTGTAACTTTCGTGTTTCTAGAACACTTCGTCAATATATGCATATTTGCTCAAACCTAACATCCATCATAATCTATCTTTATAGATTTTGTTTCCTAGGATTAGGTGACTTCGCCCAAGTTCTCATTTGAGAAAGCATTCTCCAAAGAGATCTCGACAATATTCATTTTCTTAATGTTATTCCCAATTAATGAATTGTTATCTTGAACAATACAAGTAATACAATTATGCTCCCACTGAATATCTTGTTTATACAAGATACTTTTGACGAAGTTCAACTCCTTGACTTCATTGTCAAAACTTTTATTCCAATCTCCACAACACTTGCTTTAATCCATTTATGGATCCTTGAAGCATGCGTATGTTTTTAGCAATACATAAAACCTCGATTTGTGTCAAATGCACAACATCATCCTTCATTCATACGAAGAAGACGGTTTTATGTGTTTTTCCATATATCAATATATATGAAATACAACTATTGCTAGAATGATCTTTATTGACTTTTACATAGCCACAAGCAAGAGGTTGTGCTTTGTACGTAGTCAACTAGTCATCGACTTAGACATAGCTACAAGCGAGAAGCCGCGCTTTGTACATAGTCGATTTGTTATCCATGTCGATCTTTCCTTTTGAAGATCTAAAACGTTCTTGATGGATTGCTCCTTCATGAACATCAACCAAGGTCTATACCTTGTTGTTATACATGGATTTTATTTAAAGATCATATGAATTCAAACCATATATGTGGAATCGGATCGTTCCATCGTTTCTTTGTTTATCAACGGATTCTCATATGCTAAGTACGAGAATGTTGTGACAACCTATGCACCAAAACGGCTTAGGAAATCAACTCTCGTTGATCATTTGTAGGATTGGTACTTGAGGTTCATGAACTTCTTCCACAACGATTTGTTGAATGAGTTCTTGACTCCTCATATATTTCATGAGTTTCTCAAACATCATCATCTCGTGAGATGGTTGAGTCCTCACTAGAAGAAGTATACTATTAAACTTCTTTCAAAACAACTTGTGAATGAAGTTTCGCTCAACTCCCACTAAGTACCATGTATGGAGTGACAAGTTTTCCATAAGAGTACTTTTTGTAGTGACGCATAAACTATTTTAATGCTCACTTTACTCCCACTACTTCTTCTTGAGAATTTTAATTCATCAAGACTACATTATGATTAGCAACAACTACTTTGTTCTTATCATATTCGTGGAAGTAGTGCCTTTTAATATAAAGCATCCTACAAATATTAAGTGTCTTATTTGGGTACAAGCTTATCAACAATCTTGAAATAAGCTTATCAACACCAAATCTTAAGAAGCATTATACTTAGAGATCAAAATCTCATAAGATATCTTCTTCAATAGACTTCGATGGAACATCATTCAGTGTAAATAATATTGTCCTCAAACATAATTCCCTAATATGAGTCGAATAAGTCCATTTGATTTATTACCGATCGAACTATACAAAATATTGTTCGATACCTCCATTCTTGGACATATTATTCCTCATGGAGCGAGTTATGAAACTACTTTCATACTCTTTAGATAATATTTCAAATCATATGACTTAACTACTTACCATGATTAATTGTAAGACTTTTCTTTTTCCTTGAACGGTCTTTTTTAACTTCACACTTGAACTCCTTTGAACTAGTCAAAAGGTTCATACTTATACCTTATCAAATAGATATGTTAATATCTACAATGATCGTTGATTAAGTAGTAAAGTATCAACAACCTTTCATTGCACAAGTACTTATAGGTCTTTATACATCGATATGTATAAGTCCTAATTAATTCACTTGTCCTTAAACCTTCATAGGTTCAAGGTGCTTTTGTCATTTAACAAACATGATTCGCATATCAATCGATTGGAATCGAATTGAATTACGAGCTCTACGTTACGTAGACTCTCGTAATGCAATTCTTGTTTACTTATGTGACTAAGCTGTATATAACATGAAAGTCAAATACTTTATGTCAAGTCTTACACATTCTATTTGTCATTCAAAAATTGTTTATCTATTTCAAGCAAATTCGGTCAAGATGCATGAAATCATATAAACAAATCCATGATAAAAGAACTTGTCTTTTACTAAACATAGTCATCCATCATCGAATATGAAATGGAGACGTTGTGAGAGGTTAGGATTAAGGTATGCAACCTTCAATTCCTAAATAAACTCTTAATAAAGATAACTCTACGTATTCAATGGTAATGATTTAAACGAATAAGTCATCTCCTATACGGAGTTTACTTTATATCTCTCGAACATTCTCTTATTCTTCATTGCCAACACATTTCGTTAAATGCGAGCATATGAACTAGTATCAAGTTACTAGTGTAAATTAGAGATAGTGAGATAATTTGAACGACAAATACACTTTAGGATTAGAATATTTTTAATCGTCACAATCATGGTACTTCGGACAACTTTTCAAATGCCTCCCATAAAACGGCAAATGAAACATCTCATGTGACACATGGTCATTAATGAGAGTCTCGAAATTTCTACTCATACATTGGTGAAGTATTTCTTGAATACTTAACCAATCACCTTTTTGCATTAACAAGCGTGCGAAAAAGGTAATATTATATCCTTCATAATTCCAAAGAGATCGAATGACAATATCAACAATCCTTGATATCGGAGATTAATATCTCTAGTCATCAATTAGCTACTTCAATCTTTCGATTTGTAAGCTAATGAAACATTCATATAACTTCTTTTAAAAGAATAATCTCTTGGTCAACTCATATTCTTTATACTCAATCATAAATGATGGAGTTAATATCTACTTTCTCCAAGAACACTTTCTTGAGTAAGCGGATGAGAACGTACGAGTTAATTTTAGTCCATATGAATTCGCTAATTCAAAGTTCTAGAAATTTCAAATGAGGATATTAAGCATACGCTTTATTGAATAACTTTTCGCCAAAAGTCAATCAATCATCGCGATGCTACGTTCGGGTAGTTTGAGGAAAGTTTTGGGAATTGACATACTCAAGTTTCTCTTCACTAAGATCGTGTCTTAGGAATCGGTATTACTTCTTTAAGTGAATACTTTTAGAAACGAGTTTGTTCATTTTCAAAGATTGATCGCAACAAAATTAACAATTTTAACATCTATAACAAAATCAATTTAAGGTCATATAGTTTATGCAATTGTTTTATTTATAACAAATAAAACTCCACTACATTCATTTAATGTCCCTAATGTAGTAGGTTTTCCAAGATCCCTATTTTCGTTGAGATGATGCTAGCGTCGGCGTGACACCAAAACAACTAGATAAGGTAGGTTCTCCAACCAATCATTCCATATGATTCTTGGTTTGTGAAATATCACATGTACATCCACAAACTTTGCCCCGATGTCCAATCCGATTAGAAAACATCGTTAAGTAACCTTTCTCTATTTGCTCCTAGTAAATCCGATTTACACCCCGACACGGATGATGGAACACGATGTCCCGCGTCGGCGAGAATGCATCAATGAACGATCATACACGTTAGAAGGGGATAGAGAGAAGGAGGGCGATTTAACTTAATCATGTTTTGTTTGGGACAATCAATTAAGTGACACTTGTTTGGTGGTCATGTAAGCATACACCCATACCTAGCCTATGACAATTCATAGCAATCACAAGCAATCACATATAAGCATCTCATAGTTGTGGGTTTGTATGGCTCCCGCTTGCATTAGTTTCGCCACATCGTCCATGGAGCAAAACTAATCTAATCCTTGTCCCTCCCACTAAATTTTATAAGGATCTAAATCCTATATAAAATAAAGGTACAAAATACATGTGAAAACATCCTATTCCCATCCTAACCTTAGGGGCATGCAAGCCTCACAAGTTACATAAAAAATTAATCAACAAATTAATTAATTAATGGCACCAAAGGCCGCATTACAAACATTCACACATGCATTCAAATACAACCACAAGGCATTGAGTCTTGAGCCATATTAAACCCACTATCCACCTACAAAACAAACTTAGCACATACAAGCACTTTGTTTCCAATTAACGATTTTCAAGCATCTTTGCGTATCGTTTGCTATAAGTAAATTCCGTGTACAAATCCTCAATTTTAAACAACCAAACTTGTTTAAATTCATTTAGAAGGTTCTTTCAACATCCCATAACAGAAAGGAGATCAAACAAGGAGTTTTCTAATTAATTTCAACTAGTTTGAATACTTAGAAAAACAGTAATTTACCAAAAAACGTAACTAATGGAATCCAACAAAAACAACAGTTTTCGGTCTCCAAAAATTCTCAAATAAATTACTTAAGCTCCTTATCAAATTTGTGACTACCAGTAAAAATTTCAAGAAGAGATCGTAAACCATCTGGGAGAATCAAAAAAGACAAATCTCTTACAAGTGCACGAAACACCGTTATGAGATTTTCAGCTTATCCTCTCAACCATTTGGTCTGTTAGACCACCTTCTATCCAGTTTTTATATATACAATATACATAGAAAAACTTGTTTAGACTACAGGCTATCCATTCATGAAAAGAAAACAACCAAGTTCAGTTCAATAATATTAAGTTACAGCCTAAACAATCAACAAATTCTGTACTGGAACAGACTGTCAATCGAAAGGTTTTAACCTAGTTGAAGGTCCAAACATCCACGAAAAATTATGAAATTAATTTTCCTGGAATCCTAACTCAAAATAGAACAACTCCATTTAAACAGAATTTTTAAAGGAGTTCTCAGTTGGTACAGTTTATTAGAACAATCGATTTGCTCAACAAACTGGATCTGACAAGATCTTCATCTTCATACTTGAAAACCCACAAATTAATCCGAGTCATGCAACAATTTATACATGCTCAGAAAGAGCTTCAAGTCCTCTTTATTTCTAGCCATAGAACACTGGTACTTATATTCAAAATATAAATCTTTCAAGCCATTCAAACAGGACAGTACGAGCAGAAACTGGTTCTGCGCACTGTCGCCATTTTATTCACAATAAATCTATACTAATTCAGAAAAATGTGAATCCAACGCCAAAAGAATCACAATCCACAGATCTACAACTTTTATGCAGATGGAAAGATCTTCCAGAGGACATATCACAGAGAAAAATGCGAAACAACACAGAAAATACTATTTCCAGACAGCAAACAAACGCATCATCTCTACTAATCCATTAATTAGCCAATTTCTCTTAATTAAGTGTTAAAATAGCTTAAGTACGACCAAGGTTCTGATACCACTGTTAGAAAGTGTGCTAATTTTCATTTTTATGCTAATTACCAATTAATTAACCAAGCAAACAAAGCACACACAAGATCTAGTACACAAGCTATTGAAACACACGAGAAAAAGGATTGGAAGTATACCTCTCTTGGTATCGCAACCAAGAGGCTCGTTCCAATGGATTGGTGTCGGTGGCGTGCTCTCCAAGAACCTCCACGCCATGCGCCTCGAGTCCACTAAGGAATTAACCACTTTCTCTAATCAATTATGCTAGTAATTGAGAGAAGTGTGCCTAATTCCAAAGCTTTCCCTCTTCAAGTTAATTCTCCAATTAATTTAGTGAAAAAGCTTGCTCAACACATGAGCTAGGTGGTGTGTGGAAGAGAGAAAGGGAGAAGGAGAGGTGTGTGGAGGCTTGGGTTTGCTCCCAAAGAACACCCCTTTATATAGGCCACTCAACCTAGCTCTCATCCAACATTACATGGACAAAAATGCCCCTTGCCCTAGCCGCACCTACCTACCCCCATATATGGGTTGGGCCTCAAGTTGAGTTGAGCCTAATACTCTTCCATTTAAATGCACCTTCCATTGGACATTAAATTAACCAATTAATTTAAAGTCCAATTAGCTCAAATAATTAAATGTGTTGATTATAATTAATTATTAACTATTTAATAATTAATATGGAATCAGTCAATGCATTAAATTATTTCTATATGATCTATTTGACTTAATTAATCATAACGGTCCATAACGGCATACGATTAATTAATCAGAGCATGGTAACGACCTAACCAGACCGGTAGTACGTGCGAGCGGGTTTAGACTAAGGGTAAATTGGTATAACATACTAATTTTTAGTTGAACAATATAAATCAATTCAATAAATGCAATGGAACTATTTATGATTTCTACATGAAATTTCATATGATAGTATTAAGAAAATTTTATTACAATGTGTGTGTCATGCATTTATAGTTTATAATAACAAAATATCATTAGTTGTGCTTTTTATTGCTTGTAACTTTGTGTTGAGATGTTGACTTGAAATTTTATTTCTGTAATAAAAATATTGGTTGTTTGAATTTGTTTTAAATATTTACAATTACTTTTATTTGATAGAAGTACAAAGGAATTTCGAGGACGAAATTTTTTTTAAGAGGGGAGGAATGTTATACCTTGAATTTTTATTTGGGTCGTTAAAAAATTTGTTAGGACTTTGGGTTGCTTAGATTTTATAATTGTACTTATGTTATGTGTGTCTACTTTTATTTTTTTTTCTGCACAAATTAATTTTTTTTGTAACACATGATGTTTGATAATATTTAAAATTTTAGTTAATAATTTCTAAAATTAAGTTAAGCTTTTTCTACGACTTTTAGAATACGAGTTCTACTCGTTTTAATATAGAAGAGAAAATTATCTTTTCTAAAAGGAAATGCAATTTTCTTTTCCAAATTGAATTTATAATGGTGCATTTTAAGACCCTTATAGTCTGAAATTTTCATGAACTCGGTTTGCACTAGTTGTTAGTTTGTCAAGGGAGGTCCACATGTAAATTACATTATATTTTCATGTATTATATGAAGCACTAATTCCACTCTAAGACCACCGAGTTTGTGCCGCTCCAATAATTCTTTCTCATGCCACCTAGCATTTGGGACCCACGTGTCACACAGACAAAACAATTTTGTTGGCATAGAATGTTTCACCCACTGAATAATCTTTCTTTTATAGCCGACTACAATATCTCGGCATTTTTTCACCATTTCTCTTGTGTGCACCCTTCTCTTCTTGGCTTGCCATGTCAATGTGAGAAAAGGGTAGCAATTAACTAGTAAAAATTCCACAAAAATATAAATGTAAATAGAATGAAGAAATAGAACATAGAACTAGTAAATTGATGCTAGTCGGTTTGAGGAGAAGGATTCAGTTGAGGGCAGCGTATAGTATCTTTTCAAACATGAATTTGGAACTTTTACATTGAAATCGAGTGGTCAAGTGTCAGAGACGGGACGACCGATACGACTTGACTGTATTTTGCTTGCTTGCTTTGCTTGTCTGACAGGTGCGGATTTCACACGAATTTTAATTTGCATTTTCAGGACTGAACTGTGCTTGCATTTGCATATTTGAAATTATTTGAATATCCATGTGACATATTTGCACATCTATCATTTGTTTATTATTATTATTGTTATTATATGCATATTGAATGGTTTTCACTTGGTAAGCTGAAAATTGTTATATGTACTGCTTGTGCGATTGAATAGACACTCATTTCTTTTGTACGGGGGTTTGGGTCGCGCCCAGACCTGGCTGTACACCGTGAAGTAAGCGCTTATATTCCGGATCTGGTAGTGTTCTCGACTTGTAGTACTTTTGATTATCTGATTGTCTAAATTGTATCTGAAATCTGAATTTGGTCCTGATCCTCCTTAGTTTGGGGAGGGACAACTGTATGATTGATCTATGATCGTGACTTATGATTACCAGACTTGCATTAGATAGTTGTCCAGATTTGAGTCGGCTTTTGAAATATTAAATTGTATTTGAATTGCAAATTGAATAAGTAGCCGTGCTCCTCTGCATTGCATCTGTTTATAAATGATCGCATTTGATAACTGATTTTGTTTATATATTGCTTGTATATTTTATTATTATTATTATTATTTTAACTTGGTACGGTGGTTAGTTCCTGAACATGTATCATTGAGATTCGTGTGACTGGAACTAAAAACCGCACTGAGATAAATTATATTTATCTCATTCTTTGCTTTTGCATTGTTTCCACAATGGTTGTGGGTTCCAGGTTTGAGATCGAGTGCTGGACAGCGAGACGAGTAGCAGACCATTGGATCTATGGTTAGCAACCTTCATGAACCAGTCTGTTAACCAAATTATTATAGAATTTATATTACATTTAAATAAATATCTTTAAATTTAGATTTAATATGTTTAATAATTGTGTATAATTAGATTGAATTAGTAATCAGACTTAGTTAAGCCTTGCGGGTGCTGCTGGCATCCGCGGCGGGCACTCCATCGTGTGTTGTCCAGACACGGGATGCGACGGGGTGTCACAGTTGGTATCAGAGCATGGTAACGACCTAACCAGACCGGTAGTACGTGCGAGCGGGTTTAGACTAAGGGTAAATTGGTATAACATACTAATTTTTAGTTGAACAATATAAATCAATTCAATAAATGCAATGGAACTATTTATGATTTCTACATGAAATTTCATATGATAGTATTAAGAAAATTTTATTACAATGTGTGTGTCATGCATTTATAGTTTATAATAACAAAATATCATTAGTTGTGCTTTTTATTGCTTGTAACTTTGTGTTGAGATGTTGACTTGAAATTTTATTTCTGAAATAAAAATATTGGTTGTTTGAATTTGTTTTAAATATTTACAATTACTTTTATTTGATAGAAGTACAAAGGAATTTCGAGGACGAAATTTTTTTTAAGAGGGGAGGAATGTTATACCTTGAATTTTTATTTGGGTCGTTAAAAAATTTGTTAGGACTTTGGGTTGCTTAGATTTTATAATTGTACTTATGTTATGTGTGTCTACTTTTATTTTTTTTTTCTGCACAAATTAATTTTTTTTGTAACACATGATGTTTGATAATATTTAAAATTTTAGTTAATAATTTCTAAAATTAAGTTAAGCTTTTTCTACGACTTTTAGAATACGAGTTCTACTCGTTTTAATATAGAAGAGAAAATTATCTTTTCTAAAAGGAAATGCAATTTTCTTTTCCAAATTGAATTTATAATGGTGCATTTTAAGACCCTTATAGTCTGAAATTTTCATGAACTCGGTTTGCACTAGTTGTTAGTTTGTCAAGGGAGGTCCACATGTAAATTACATTATATTTTCATGTATTATATGAAGCACTAATTCCACTCTAAGACCACCGAGTTTGTGCCGCTCCAATAATTCTTTCTCATGCCACCTAGCATTTGGGACCCACGTGTCACACAGACAAAACAATTTTGTTGGCATAGAATGTTTCACCCACTGAATAATCTTTCTTTTATAGCCGACTACAATATCTCGGCATTTTTTCACCATTTCTCTTGTGTGCACCCTTCTCTTCTTGGCTTGCCATGTCAATGTGAGAAAAGGGTAGCAATTAACTAGTAAAAATTCCACAAAAATATAAATGTAAATAGAATGAAGAAATAGAACATAGAACTAGTAAATTGATGCTAGTCGGTTTGAGGAGAAGGATTCAGTTGAGGGCAGCGTATAGTATCTTTTCAAACATGAATTTGGAACTTTTACATTGAAATCGAGTGGTCAAGTGTCAGAGACGGGACGACCGATACGACTTGACTGTATTTTGCTTGCTTGCTTTGCTTGTCTGACAGGTGCGGATTTCACACGAATTTTAATTTGCATTTTCAGGACTGAACTGTGCTTGCATTTGCATATTTGAAATTATTTGAATATCCATGTGACATATTTGCACATCTATCATTTGTTTATTATTATTATTGTTATTATATGCATATTGAATGGTTTTCACTTGGTAAGCTGAAAATTGTTATATGTACTGCTTGTGCGATTGAATAGACACTCATTTCTTTTGTACGGGGGTTTGGGTCGCGCCCAGACCTGGCTGTACACCGTGAAGTAAGCGCTTATATTCCGGATCTGGTAGTGTTCTCGACTTGTAGTACTTTTGATTATCTGATTGTCTAAATTGTATCTGAAATCTGAATTTGGTCCTGATCCTCCTTAGTTTGGGGAGGGACAACTGTATGATTGATCTATGATCGTGACTTATGATTACCAGACTTGCATTAGATAGTTGTCCAGATTTGAGTCGGCTTTTGAAATATTAAATTGTATTTGAATTGCAAATTGAATAAGTAGCCGTGCTCCTCTGCATTGCATCTGTTTATAAATGATCGCATTTGATAACTGATTTTGTTTATATATTGCTTGTATATTTTATTATTATTATTATTATTTTAACTTGGTACGGTGGTTAGTTCCTGAACATGTATCATTGAGATTCGTGTGACTGGAACTAAAAACCGCACTGAGATAAATTATATTTATCTCATTCTTTGCTTTTGCATTGTTTCCACAATGGTTGTGGGTTCCAGGTTTGAGATCGAGTGCTGGACAGCGAGACGAGTAGCAGACCATTGGATCTATGGTTAGCAACCTTCATGAACCAGTCTGTTAACCAAATTATTATAGAATTTATATTACATTTAAATAAATATCTTTAAATTTAGATTTAATATGTTTAATAATTGTGTATAATTAGATTGAATTAGTAATCAGACTTAGTTAAGCCTTGCGGGTGCTGCTGGCATCCGCGGCGGGCACTCCATCGTGTGTTGTCCAGACACGGGATGCGACGGGGTGTCACAGTTGGTATCAGAGCATGGTAACGACCTAACCAGACCGGTAGTACGTGCGAGCGGGTTTAGACTAAGGGTAAATTGGTATAACATACTAATTTTTAGTTGAACAATATAAATCAATTCAATAAATGCAATGGAACTATTTATGATTTCTACATGAAATTTCATATGATAGTATTAAGAAAATTTTATTACAATGTGTGTGTCATGCATTTATAGTTTATAATAACAAAATATCATTAGTTGTGCTTTTTATTGCTTGTAACTTTGTGTTGAGATGTTGACTTGAAATTTTATTTCTGAAATAAAAATATTGGTTGTTTGAATTTGTTTTAAATATTTACAATTACTTTTATTTGATAGAAGTACAAAGGAATTTCGAGGACGAAATTTTTTTTAAGAGGGGAGGAATGTTATACCTTGAATTTTTATTTGGGTCGTTAAAAAATTTGTTAGGACTTTGGGTTGCTTAGATTTTATAATTGTACTTATGTTATGTGTGTCTACTTTTATTTTTTTTTTCTGCACAAATTAATTTTTTTTGTAACACATGATGTTTGATAATATTTAAAATTTTAGTTAATAATTTCTAAAATTAAGTTAAGCTTTTTCTACGACTTTTAGAATACGAGTTCTACTCGTTTTAATATAGAAGAGAAAATTATCTTTTCTAAAAGGAAATGCAATTTTCTTTTCCAAATTGAATTTATAATGGTGCATTTTAAGACCCTTATAGTCTGAAATTTTCATGAACTCGGTTTGCACTAGTTGTTAGTTTGTCAAGGGAGGTCCACATGTAAATTACATTATATTTTCATGTATTATATGAAGCACTAATTCCACTCTAAGACCACCGAGTTTGTGCCGCTCCAATAATTCTTTCTCATGCCACCTAGCATTTGGGACCCACGTGTCACACAGACAAAACAATTTTGTTGGCATAGAATGTTTCACCCACTGAATAATCTTTCTTTTATAGCCGACTACAATATCTCGGCATTTTTTCACCATTTCTCTTGTGTGCACCCTTCTCTTCTTGGCTTGCCATGTCAATGTGAGAAAAGGGTAGCAATTAACTAGTAAAAATTCCACAAAAATATAAATGTAAATAGAATGAAGAAATAGAACATAGAACTAGTAAATTGATGCTAGTCGGTTTGAGGAGAAGGATTCAGTTGAGGGCAGCGTATAGTATCTTTTCAAACATGAATTTGGAACTTTTACATTGAAATCGAGTGGTCAAGTGTCAGAGACGGGACGACCGATACGACTTGACTGTATTTTGCTTGCTTGCTTTGCTTGTCTGACAGGTGCGGATTTCACACGAATTTTAATTTGCATTTTCAGGACTGAACTGTGCTTGCATTTGCATATTTGAAATTATTTGAATATCCATGTGACATATTTGCACATCTATCATTTGTTTATTATTATTATTGTTATTATATGCATATTGAATGGTTTTCACTTGGTAAGCTGAAAATTGTTATATGTACTGCTTGTGCGATTGAATAGACACTCATTTCTTTTGTACGGGGGTTTGGGTCGCGCCCAGACCTGGCTGTACACCGTGAAGTAAGCGCTTATATTCCGGATCTGGTAGTGTTCTCGACTTGTAGTACTTTTGATTATCTGATTGTCTAAATTGTATCTGAAATCTGAATTTGGTCCTGATCCTCCTTAGTTTGGGGAGGGACAACTGTATGATTGATCTATGATCGTGACTTATGATTACCAGACTTGCATTAGATAGTTGTCCAGATTTGAGTCGGCTTTTGAAATATTAAATTGTATTTGAATTGCAAATTGAATAAGTAGCCGTGCTCCTCTGCATTGCATCTGTTTATAAATGATCGCATTTGATAACTGATTTTGTTTATATATTGCTTGTATATTTTATTATTATTATTATTATTTTAACTTGGTACGGTGGTTAGTTCCTGAACATGTATCATTGAGATTCGTGTGACTGGAACTAAAAACCGCACTGAGATAAATTATATTTATCTCATTCTTTGCTTTTGCATTGTTTCCACAATGGTTGTGGGTTCCAGGTTTGAGATCGAGTGCTGGACAGCGAGACGAGTAGCAGACCATTGGATCTATGGTTAGCAACCTTCATGAACCAGTCTGTTAACCAAATTATTATAGAATTTATATTACATTTAAATAAATATCTTTAAATTTAGATTTAATATGTTTAATAATTGTGTATAATTAGATTGAATTAGTAATCAGACTTAGTTAAGCCTTGCGGGTGCTGCTGGCATCCGCGGCGGGCACTCCATCGTGTGTTGTCCAGACACGGGATGCGACGGGGTGTCACAGTTGGTATCAGAGCATGGTAACGACCTAACCAGACCGGTAGTACGTGCGAGCGGGTTTAGACTAAGGGTAAATTGGTATAACATACTAATTTTTAGTTGAACAATATAAATCAATTCAATAAATGCAATGGAACTATTTATGATTTCTACATGAAATTTCATATGATAGTATTAAGAAAATTTTATTACAATGTGTGTGTCATGCATTTATAGTTTATAATAACAAAATATCATTAGTTGTGCTTTTTATTGCTTGTAACTTTGTGTTGAGATGTTGACTTGAAATTTTATTTCTGAAATAAAAATATTGGTTGTTTGAATTTGTTTTAAATATTTACAATTACTTTTATTTGATAGAAGTACAAAGGAATTTCGAGGACGAAATTTTTTTTAAGAGGGGAGGAATGTTATACCTTGAATTTTTATTTGGGTCGTTAAAAAATTTGTTAGGACTTTGGGTTGCTTAGATTTTATAATTGTACTTATGTTATGTGTGTCTACTTTTATTTTTTTTTTCTGCACAAATTAATTTTTTTTGTAACACATGATGTTTGATAATATTTAAAATTTTAGTTAATAATTTCTAAAATTAAGTTAAGCTTTTTCTACGACTTTTAGAATACGAGTTCTACTCGTTTTAATATAGAAGAGAAAATTATCTTTTCTAAAAGGAAATGCAATTTTCTTTTCCAAATTGAATTTATAATGGTGCATTTTAAGACCCTTATAGTCTGAAATTTTCATGAACTCGGTTTGCACTAGTTGTTAGTTTGTCAAGGGAGGTCCACATGTAAATTACATTATATTTTCATGTATTATATGAAGCACTAATTCCACTCTAAGACCACCGAGTTTGTGCCGCTCCAATAATTCTTTCTCATGCCACCTAGCATTTGGGACCCACGTGTCACACAGACAAAACAATTTTGTTGGCATAGAATGTTTCACCCACTGAATAATCTTTCTTTTATAGCCGACTACAATATCTCGGCATTTTTTCACCATTTCTCTTGTGTGCACCCTTCTCTTCTTGGCTTGCCATGTCAATGTGAGAAAAGGGTAGCAATTAACTAGTAAAAATTCCACAAAAATATAAATGTAAATAGAATGAAGAAATAGAACATAGAACTAGTAAATTGATGCTAGTCGGTTTGAGGAGAAGGATTCAGTTGAGGGCAGCGTATAGTATCTTTTCAAACATGAATTTGGAACTTTTACATTGAAATCGAGTGGTCAAGTGTCAGAGACGGGACGACCGATACGACTTGACTGTATTTTGCTTGCTTGCTTTGCTTGTCTGACAGGTGCGGATTTCACACGAATTTTAATTTGCATTTTCAGGACTGAACTGTGCTTGCATTTGCATATTTGAAATTATTTGAATATCCATGTGACATATTTGCACATCTATCATTTGTTTATTATTATTATTGTTATTATATGCATATTGAATGGTTTTCACTTGGTAAGCTGAAAATTGTTATATGTACTGCTTGTGCGATTGAATAGACACTCATTTCTTTTGTACGGGGGTTTGGGTCGCGCCCAGACCTGGCTGTACACCGTGAAGTAAGCGCTTATATTCCGGATCTGGTAGTGTTCTCGACTTGTAGTACTTTTGATTATCTGATTGTCTAAATTGTATCTGAAATCTGAATTTGGTCCTGATCCTCCTTAGTTTGGGGAGGGACAACTGTATGATTGATCTATGATCGTGACTTATGATTACCAGACTTGCATTAGATAGTTGTCCAGATTTGAGTCGGCTTTTGAAATATTAAATTGTATTTGAATTGCAAATTGAATAAGTAGCCGTGCTCCTCTGCATTGCATCTGTTTATAAATGATCGCATTTGATAACTGATTTTGTTTATATATTGCTTGTATATTTTATTATTATTATTATTATTTTAACTTGGTACGGTGGTTAGTTCCTGAACATGTATCATTGAGATTCGTGTGACTGGAACTAAAAACCGCACTGAGATAAATTATATTTATCTCATTCTTTGCTTTTGCATTGTTTCCACAATGGTTGTGGGTTCCAGGTTTGAGATCGAGTGCTGGACAGCGAGACGAGTAGCAGACCATTGGATCTATGGTTAGCAACCTTCATGAACCAGTCTGTTAACCAAATTATTATAGAATTTATATTACATTTAAATAAATATCTTTAAATTTAGATTTAATATGTTTAATAATTGTGTATAATTAGATTGAATTAGTAATCAGACTTAGTTAAGCCTTGCGGGTGCTGCTGGCATCCGCGGCGGGCACTCCATCGTGTGTTGTCCAGACACGGGATGCGACGGGGTGTCACAGTTGGTATCAGAGCATGGTAACGACCTAACCAGACCGGTAGTACGTGCGAGCGGGTTTAGACTAAGGGTAAATTGGTATAACATACTAATTTTTAGTTGAACAATATAAATCAATTCAATAAATGCAATGGAACTATTTATGATTTCTACATGAAATTTCATATGATAGTATTAAGAAAATTTTATTACAATGTGTGTGTCATGCATTTATAGTTTATAATAACAAAATATCATTAGTTGTGCTTTTTATTGCTTGTAACTTTGTGTTGAGATGTTGACTTGAAATTTTATTTCTGAAATAAAAATATTGGTTGTTTGAATTTGTTTTAAATATTTACAATTACTTTTATTTGATAGAAGTACAAAGGAATTTCGAGGACGAAATTTTTTTTAAGAGGGGAGGAATGTTATACCTTGAATTTTTATTTGGGTCGTTAAAAAATTTGTTAGGACTTTGGGTTGCTTAGATTTTATAATTGTACTTATGTTATGTGTGTCTACTTTTATTTTTTTTTTCTGCACAAATTAATTTTTTTTGTAACACATGATGTTTGATAATATTTAAAATTTTAGTTAATAATTTCTAAAATTAAGTTAAGCTTTTTCTACGACTTTTAGAATACGAGTTCTACTCGTTTTAATATAGAAGAGAAAATTATCTTTTCTAAAAGGAAATGCAATTTTCTTTTCCAAATTGAATTTATAATGGTGCATTTTAAGACCCTTATAGTCTGAAATTTTCATGAACTCGGTTTGCACTAGTTGTTAGTTTGTCAAGGGAGGTCCACATGTAAATTACATTATATTTTCATGTATTATATGAAGCACTAATTCCACTCTAAGACCACCGAGTTTGTGCCGCTCCAATAATTCTTTCTCATGCCACCTAGCATTTGGGACCCACGTGTCACACAGACAAAACAATTTTGTTGGCATAGAATGTTTCACCCACTGAATAATCTTTCTTTTATAGCCGACTACAATATCTCGGCATTTTTTCACCATTTCTCTTGTGTGCACCCTTCTCTTCTTGGCTTGCCATGTCAATGTGAGAAAAGGGTAGCAATTAACTAGTAAAAATTCCACAAAAATATAAATGTAAATAGAATGAAGAAATAGAACATAGAACTAGTAAATTGATGCTAGTCGGTTTGAGGAGAAGGATTCAGTTGAGGGCAGCGTATAGTATCTTTTCAAACATGAATTTGGAACTTTTACATTGAAATCGAGTGGTCAAGTGTCAGAGACGGGACGACCGATACGACTTGACTGTATTTTGCTTGCTTGCTTTGCTTGTCTGACAGGTGCGGATTTCACACGAATTCTAATTTGCATTTTCAGGACTGAACTGTGCTTGCATTTGCATATTTGAAATTATTTGAATATCCATGTGACATATTTGCACATCTATCATTTGTTTATTATTATTATTGTTATTATATGCATATTGAATGGTTTTCACTTGGTAAGCTGAAAATTGTTATATGTACTGCTTGTGCGATTGAATAGACACTCATTTCTTTTGTACGGGGGTTTGGGTCGCGCCCAGACCTGGCTGTACACCGTGAAGTAAGCGCTTATATTCCGGATCTGGTAGTGTTCTCGACTTGTAGTACTTTTGATTATCTGATTGTCTAAATTGTATCTGAAATCTGAATTTGGTCCTGATCCTCCTTAGTTTGGGGAGGGACAACTGTATGATTGATCTATGATCGTGACTTATGATTACCAGACTTGCATTAGATAGTTGTCCAGATTTGAGTCGGCTTTTGAAATATTAAATTGTATTTGAATTGCAAATTGAATAAGTAGCCGTGCTCCTCTGCATTGCATCTGTTTATAAATGATCGCATTTGATAACTGATTTTGTTTATATATTGCTTGTATATTTTATTATTATTATTATTATTTTAACTTGGTACGGTGGTTAGTTCCTGAACATGTATCATTGAGATTCGTGTGACTGGAACTAAAAACCGCACTGAGATAAATTATATTTATCTCATTCTTTGCTTTTGCATTGTTTCCACAATGGTTGTGGGTTCCAGGTTTGAGATCGAGTGCTGGACAGCGAGACGAGTAGCAGACCATTGGATCTATGGTTAGCAACCTTCATGAACCAGTCTGTTAACCAAATTATTATAGAATTTATATTACATTTAAATAAATATCTTTAAATTTAGATTTAATATGTTTAATAATTGTGTATAATTAGATTGAATTAGTAATCAGACTTAGTTAAGCCTTGCGGGTGCTGCTGGCATCCGCGGCGGGCACTCCATCGTGTGTTGTCCAGACACGGGATGCGACGGGGTGTCACATGTTGGACATGGAATTAAATCGCTATTTAATTCCAATAATCATAAGCGGTATCTAGCAACACGTTATGATTCCCAATTCACATAAATGGTGTACTGCTACAATATTTCAATCCTGCATAAGAGAATAATTAGTTTCTCTATTTTGATTCTTATGTCACACGATATCATCGTATAATCCAAGATAGGAATGTGTCATTCTTGCAGATTATACGTTTCTTGATCTAGAGATAATTGTATAAAGTTGCATGCAAACAATCTATCTCCATCAAGGGGCCCAAACAGATATCGTCACTCACTAAGTGAATTAATGAGGGACATACGGTTTTCTTGATGATTAACTTTTCCCCGCACAATTCAAGAGAACATAAATAAAGTCCGTATAGCAGCCCTTATCGGGAATCAGCGGTAGACAGTATTTATTGAACCTATCCTCATGTGGAAAAGATAAACATCTCAAACTTAGAACCAAAATCACAACGAAATAAACAATGACACATAACACAATCCATATGTTTATTTCGATGGGTCAAGTCCTGTGCTATGTTCCATAACATACACATATGCAATTAAGTTGGTAACTCTTTACCTATGATTTGTAGAACTTAATCATCACTTAACTTGCATACTAATCTTATAAGATAATTAATGTTCCTTGTTAATTATCAAGATTATGGACCGTTTAGATTTATTATTGTCATTCTAAAGAATGATCAACAGAGATCTACAATTCAGATCCTCAACCTGAATGATCTGTCAATAATAAACCTAGGAACAGATGATAAAATCTCATCCAAAACATAAACTAATAATTAAGTCATTAAATTATTGACTTCTAGGACATAACTCTAACAATCTCCCACTTGGCCTAGAGTCAATCAGTAGTGACTTCTAGCCAACGAAGAATTGAGAACAATGTCATATATCTATATATATACATGTCTCGGACCTCAGAATAAATAATACGCTTATAGCTAGTTACTCATACGTCCACCACGTATGGATGCATAACTGCATCTCGTATACTGCTCAAGGTAGAGGTCGTGCTAGAGTGTTCGCTGTGTTCGCGAACCTATCCAAAAATTGTTCGACCATATATATATATATACTCCTATATATATTCTTGATCACCATCATATGATATCAAGTGATATCGTTATAGATCATATTTGAATCTCCAATGTAACATTGGGCTCTTTAGGAGTAATTTATGGTTCGAGATGCTTAGAACCATAATAACTCAACTAAGAACTCGATCCGAAATAAACTTCTTTTATTGCTTCACAAGTTGCAACGTAGTTTGCTTTGGTGACGGAAACGGTTGTAATATTCCATTTAGAACACCTTCTAAATTTACAACACCACCTTTTAGCAAAATATGTAGTTCAACTGTGATTATATCAATCTCTTGAAAAACTTTTATCAGTGTAACAACTTACACGAGATTTCTTTCATCTTAAGAGATGAAACATTATATCACTCTTTCTCATAAGATACTCGAGGATATCCTTGATTATCGTCCAAATGTGTCTCTCTTATATCCATTTGACAACTGTTTGTCATATCATTTGGATATTACACATTGGGGCATATGCATAAATATGGCATACAAAATGAAACTCACAATGAAAGAATGCTTGAACTACTTCATGCACTTTCTCGAATTGAGTTGTAATAAACCGAGTTAAACACTCAAGTCATGCCATGTGACGTACAGTTAGACATCCTTTCTTGGAGTGTAACTTTCGTGTTTCTAGAACACTTCGTCAATATATGCATATTTGCTCAAACCTAACATCCATCATAATCTATCTTTATAGATTTTGTTTCCTAGGATTAGGTGACTTCGCCCAAGTTCTCATTTGAGAAAGCATTCTCCAAAGAGATCTCGACAATATTCATTTTCTTAATGTTATTCCCAATTAATGAATTGTTATCTTGAACAATACAAGTAATACAATTATGCTCCCACTGAATATCTTGTTTATACAAGATACTTTTGACGAAGTTCAACTCCTTGACTTCATTGTCAAAACTTTTATTCCAATCTCCACAACACTTGCTTTAATCCATTTATGGATCCTTGAAGCATGCGTATGTTTTTAGCAATACATAAAACCTCGATTTGTGTCAAATGCACAACATCATCCTTCATTCATACGAAGAAGACGGTTTTATGTGTTTTTCCATATATCAATATATATGAAATACAACTATTGCTAGAATGATCTTTATTGACTTTTACATAGCCACAAGCAAGAGGTTGTGCTTTGTACGTAGTCAACTAGTCATCGACTTAGACATAGCTACAAGCGAGAAGCCGCGCTTTGTACATAGTCGATTTGTTATCCATGTCGATCTTTCCTTTTGAAGATCTAAAACGTTCTTGATGGATTGCTCCTTCATGAACATCAACCAAGGTTTATACCTTGTTGTTATACATGGATTTTATTTAAAGATCATATGAATTCAAACCATATATGTGGAATCGGATCGTTCCATCGTTTCTTTGTTTATCAACGAATTCTCATATGCTAAGTACGAGAATGTTGTGACAACCTATGCACCAAAACGGCTTAGGAAATCAACTCTCGTTGATCATTTGTAGGATTGGTACTTGAGGTTCATGAACTTCTTCCACAACGATTTGTTGAATGAGTTCTTGACTCCTCATATATTTCATGAGTTTCTCAAACATCATCATCTCGTGAGATGGTTGAGTCCTCACTAGAAGAAGTATACTATTAAACTTCTTTCAAAACAACTTGTGAATGAAGTTTCGCTCAACTCCCACTAAGTACCATGTATGGAGTGACAAGTTTTCCATAAGAGTACTTTTTGTAGTGACGCATAAACTATTTTAATGCTCACTTTACTCCCACTACTTCTTCTTGAGAATTTTAATTCATCAAGACTACATTATGATTAGCAACAACTACTTTGTTCTTATCATATTCGTGGAAGTAGTGCCTTTTAATATAAAGCATCCTACAAATATTAAGTGTCTTATTTGGGTACAAGCTTATCAACAATCTTGAAATAAGCTTATCAACACCAAATCTTAAGAAGCATTATACTTAGAGATCAAAATCTCATAAGATATCTTCTTCAATAGACTTCGATGGAACATCATTCAGTGTAAATAATATTGTCCTCAAACATAATTCCCTAATATGAGTCGAATAAGTCCATTTGATTTATTACCGATCGAACTATACAAAATATTGTTCGATACCTCCATTCTTGGACATATTATTCCTCATGGAGCGAGTTATGAAACTACTTTCATACTCTTTAGATAATATTTCAAATCATATGACTTAACTACTTACCATGATTAATTGTAAGACTTTTCTTTTTCCTTGAACGGTCTTTTTTAACTTCACACTTGAACTCCTTTGAACTAGTCAAAAGGTTCATACTTATACCTTATCAAATAGATATGTTAATATCTACAATGATCGTTGGTTAAGTAGTAAAGTATCAACAACCTTTCATTGCACAAGTACTTATAGGTCTTTATACATCGATATGTATAAGTCCTAATTAATTCACTTGTCCTTAAACCTTCATAGGTTCAAGGTGCTTTTGTCATTTAACAAACATGATTCGCATATCAATCGATTGGAATCGAATTGAATTACGAGCTCTACGTTACGTAGACTCTCGTAATGCAATTCTTGTTTACTTATGTGACTAAGCTGTATATAACATGAAAGTCAAATACTTTATGTCAAGTCTTACACATTATATTTGTCATTCAAAAATTGTTTATCTATTTCAAGCAAATTCGGTCAAGATGCATGAAATCATATAAACAAATCCATGATAAAAGAACTTGTCTTTTACTAAACATAGTCATCCATCATCGAATATGAAATGGAGACGTTGTGAGAGGTTAGGATTAAGGTATGCAACCTTCAATTCCTAAATAAACTCTTAATAAAGATAACTCTACGTATTCAATGGTAATGATTTAAACGAATAAGTCATCTCCTATACGGAGTTTACTTTATATCTCTCGAACATTCTCTTATTCTTCATTGCCAACACATTTCGTTAAATGCGAGCATATGAACTAGTATCAAGTTACTAGTGTAAATTAGAGATAGTGAGATAATTTGAACGACAAATACACTTTAGGATTAGAATATTTCTAATCGTCACAATCATGGTACTTCGGACAACTTTTCAAATGCCTCCCATAAAACGGCAAATGAAACATCTCATGTGACACATGGTCATTAATGAGAGTCTCGAAATTTCTACTCATACATTGGTGAAGTATTTCTTGAATACTTAACCAATCACCTTTTTGCATTAACAAGCGTGCGAAAAAGGAAATATTATATCCTTCATAATTCCAAAGAGATCGAATGACAATATCAACAATCCTTGATATCGGAGATTAATATCTCTAGTCATCAATTAGCTACTTCAATCTTTCGATTTGTAAGCTAATGAAACATTCATATAACTTCTTTTAAAAGAATAATCTCTTGGTCAACTCATATTCTTTATACTCAATCATAAATGATGGAGTTAATATCTACTTTCTCCAAGAACACTTTCTTGAGTAAGCGGATGAGAACGTACGAGTTAATTTTAGTCCATATGAATTCGCTAATTCAAAGTTCTAGAAATTTCAAATGAGGATATTAAGCATACGCTTTATTGAATAACTTTTCGCCAAAAGTCAATCAATCATCGCGATGCTACGTTCGGGTAGTTTGAGGAAAGTTTTGGGAATTGACATACTCAAGTTTCTCTTCACTAAGATCGTGTCTTAGGAATCGGTATTACTTCTTTAAGTGAATACTTTTAGAAACGAGTTTGTTCATTTTCAAAGATTGATCGCAACAAAATTAACAATTTTAACATCTATAACAAAATCAATTTAAGGTCATATAGTTTATGCAATTGTTTTATTTATAACAAATAAAACTCCACTACATTCATTTAATGTCCCTAATGTAGTAGGTTTTCCAAGATCCCTATTTTCGTTGAGATGATGCTAGCGTCGGCGTGACACCAAAACAACTAGATAAGGTAGGTTCTCCAACCAATCATTCCATATGATTCTTGGTTTGTGAAATATCACATGTACATCCACAAACTTTGCCCCGATGTCCAATCCGATTAGAAAACATCGTTAAGTAACCTTTCTCTATTTGCTCCTAGTAAATCCGATTTACACCCCGACACGGATGATGGAACACGATGTCCCGCGTCGGCGAGAATGCATCAATGAACGATCATACACGTTAGAAGGGGATAGAGAGAAGGAGGGCGATTTAACTTAATCATGTTTTGTTTGGGACAATCAATTAAGTGACACTTGTTTGGTGGTCATGTAAGCATACACCCATACCTAGCCTATGACAATTCATAGCAATCACAAGCAATCACATATAAGCATCTCATAGTTGTGGGTTTGTATGGCTCCCGCTTGCATTAGTTTCGCCACATCGTCCATGGAGCAAAACTAATCTAATCCTTGTCCCTCCCACTAAATTTTATAAGGATCTAAATCCTATATAAAATAAAGGTACAAAATACATGTGAAAACATCCTATTCCCATCCTAACCTTAGGGGCATGCAAGCCTCACAAGTTACATAAAAAATTAATCAACAAATTAATTAATTAATGGCACCAAAGGCCGCATTACAAACATTCACACATGCATTCAAATACAACCACAAGGCATTGAGTCTTGAGCCATATTAAACCCACTATCCACCTACAAAACAAACTTAGCACATACAAGCACTTTGTTTCCAATTAACGATTTTCAAGCATCTTTGCGTATCGTTTGCTATAAGTAAATTCCGTGTACAAATCCTCAATTTTAAACAACCAAACTTGTTTAAATTCATTTAGAAGGTTCTTTCAACATCCCATAACAGAAAGGAGATCAAACAAGGAGTTTTCTAATTAATTTCAACTGGTTTGAATACTTAGAAAAACAGTAATTTACCAAAAAACGTAACTAATGGAATCCAACAAAAACAACAGTTTTCGGTCTCCAAAAATTCTCAAATAAATTACTTAAGCTCCTTATCAAAGTTGTGACTACCAGTAAAAATTTCAAGAAGAGATCTTAAACCATCTGGGAGAATCAAAAAAGACAAATCTCTTACAAGTGCACGAAACACCGTTATGAGATTTTCAGCTTATCCTCTCAACCATTTGGTCTGTTAGACCACCTTCTATCCAGTTTTTATATATACAATATACATAGAAAAACTTGTTTAGACTACAGGCTATCCATTCATGAAAAGAAAACAACCAAGTTCAGTTCAATAATATTAAGTTACAGCCTAAACAATCAACAAATTCTGTACTGGAACAGACTGTCAATCGAAAGGTTTTAACCTAGTTGAAGGTCCAAACATCCACGAAAAATTATGAAATTAATTTTCCTGGAATCCTAACTCAAAATAGAACAACTCCATTTAAACAGAATTTTTAAAGGAGTTCTCAGTTGGTACAGTTTATTAGAACAATCGATTTGCTCAACAAACTGGATCTGACAAGATCTTCCTTTTCATACTTGAAAACCCGCAAATTAATCCGAGTCATGCAACAATTTATACATGCTCAGAAAGAGCTTCAAGTCCTCTTTATTTCTAGCCATAGAACACTGGTACTTATATTCAAAATATAAATCTTTCAAGCCATTCAAACAGGACAGTACGAGCAGAAACTGGTTCTGCGCACTGTCGTCATTTTATTCACAATAAATCTATACTAATTCAGAAAAATGTGAATCCAACGCCAAAAGAATCACAATCCACAGATCTACAACTTTCATGCAGATGGAAAGATCTTCCAGAGGACATATCACAGAGAAAAATGCGAAACAACACAGAAAATACTATTTCCAGACAGCAAACAAACGCATCATCTCTACTAATCCATTAATTAGCCAATTTCTCTTAATTAAGTGTTAAAATAGCTTAAGTACGACCAAGGCTCTGATACCACTGTTAGAAAGTGTGCTAATTTTCATTTTTATGCTAATTACCAATTAATTAACCAAGCAAACAAAGCACACACAAGATCTAGTACACAAGCTATTGAAACACACGAGAAAAAGGATTGGAAGTATACCTCTCTTGGTATCGCAACCAAGAGGCTCGTTCCAATGGATTGGTGTCGGTGGCGTGCTCTCCAAGAACCTCCACGCCATGCGCCTCGAGTCCACTAAGGAATTAACCACTTTCTCTAATCAATTATGCTAGTAATTGAGAGAAGTGTGCCTAATTCCAAAGCTTTCCCTCTTCAAGTTAATTCTCCAATTAATTTAGTGGAAAAGCTTGCTCAACACATGAGCTAGGTGGTGTGTGGAAGAGAGAAAGGGAATGAAAAATTCTGAAATTTTTCTTCCCTTGGTGTGAGGTGCGGCCAAAGAGAGAAGGAGAGAGAGAGGTGTGTGGAGGCTTGGGTTTGCTCCCAAAGAACACCCCTTTATATAGGCCACTCAACCTAGCTCTCATCCAACATTACATGGACAAAAATGCCCCTTGCCCTAGCCGCACCTACCTACCCCCATATATGGGTTGGGCCTCAAGTTGAGTTGAGCCCAATACTCTTCCATTTAAATGCACCTTCCATTGGACATTAAATTAACCAATTAATTTAAAGCCCAATTAGCTCAAATAATTAAATGTGTTGATTATAATTAATTATTAACTATTTAATAATTAATATGGAATTAGTCAATGCATTAAATTATTTCTATATGATCTATTTGACTTAATTAATCATAACGGTCCATAACGACATACGATTAATTAATCAACTTATCATATTTTGCAAAACCAATTGTTGCAAATAAATAATTAATGCACGTGTGGTTAAACACCTTATTATGTGTGACCCTTTGAGGATTTATGCTATGTTGGACATGGAATTAAATCGCTATTTAATTCCAATAATCATAAGCGGTATCTAGCAACACGTTATGATTCCCAATTCACATAAATAGTGTACTGCTACAATATTTCAATCCTGCATAAGAGAATAATTAGTTTCTCTATTTTGATTCTTATGTCACACGATATCATCGTATAATCCAAGATAGGAATGTGTCATTCTTGCAGATTATACGTTTCTTGATCTAGAGATAATTGTATAAAGTTGCATGCAAACAATCTATCTCCATCAAGGGGCCCAAACAGATATCGTCACTCACTAAGTGAATTAATGAGGGACATACGGTTTTCTTGATGATTAACTTTTCCCCGCACAATTCAAGAGAACATAAATAAAGTCCGTATAGCAGCCCTTATCGGGAATCAGCGGTAGACAGTATTTATTGAACCTATCCTCATGTGGAAAAGATAAACATCTCAAACTTAGAACCAAAATCACAACGAAATAAACAATGACACATAACACAATCCATATGTTTATTTCGATGGGTCAAGTCCTGTGCTATGTTCCATAACATACACATATGCAATTAAGTTGGTAACTCTTTACCTATGATTTGTAGAACTTAATCATCACTTAACTTGCATACTAATCTTATAAGATAATTAATGTTCCTTGTTAATTATCAAGATTATGGACCGTTTAGATTTATTATTGTCATTCTAAAGAATGATCAACAGAGATCTACAATTCAGATCCTCAACCTGAATGATCTGTCAATAATAAACCTAGGAACAGATGATAAAATCTCATCCAAAACATAAACTAATAATTAAGTCATTAAATTATTGACTTCTAGGACATAACTCTAACAGAGGGCTCCACTACCTCCATTTTAGAATGCCTTGTTTTAGAACAAGTTTGTCACAAAATCTAAAGCCGCTCGATTAAAATTTGATAAGCAGTCTGGATTTGGCTCCAATAAAATATTCTAGCAACCTGAAAAGAAACATAAAAAAGATAGAGAAATGGGAGGAAACTACCTCCCCACCTTTCCGTCGCACTCTCTCCCTCCGCATCTCCCTCCGCTCAATTTATATTTTATTTTTTAACGTTCATTTAAATTTCTTTTAACATTCTATTTTTTTTAATTGTTCAAACAACAAACACATGCTTGGAAAAAAAATAAAATCACCAATTAATAATTTAACAAAAATATTCAGAAAATTTTGTATTTATATATATGTGTGTGTGTTAATAAATTCGAAAAAATATAAATTTGGTTTCCAAGAGTTTTTCGATATGGAGAACGGTTTGGACACTATTTGAATTTTAGAGAGAGAGAGAGAGAGAGAAAGAGAGAATGGATAAAATACTCTAAAATTCAAATAGTGTCCAAACCGTTCAAATTGTTTTCCATATCGAAAAACTCTTGGAAACCAAATTTATATTTTTTCGAATTTATTAATTATATATTATGATATTTTCAAAAAGCACTACAACTTGAGTATTTCATGTCCTCCAATTCGAAAATATCATATTCTAGACAGTATAAAGAGTTTTAATAGATTACTATCAAGAAATGACTTAGAATAAATACAGAAACGATTGAAATGCTAAAATGATACTCAGAATTGCATCATTTGCAATTTAATTACGTAATTGACGTTAATAATCCAATCTTTTTCAATAAATAACACATGAATCTTTTTCTAGATAGTATAAAGAGTTTAAAAGAGAAATGCTAGAGTCCAATATATTGGACGGATGGACTCCATCCAATACGATCGTTTTCACATTTTTAAATTTCAAATAACCGATCCGAACCGTTCAATATGTTCTCTATATTGAAAACTTGTAAGAAACCAATTTTTATATTTTTTTCGAATTTTTTTACTATTTTTTTGGCATTTTAGAAAATCGTTGTTATTGGACGATCCATAATGTTTATATTATGAATTTTCAAAATTACCAAAAAAATAGTAGAAAAATAAAAAAAAATGTAAAAATTAGTTTCTTGTAAGTTTTCAATATGGAGAACATATTGAATGGTTCGGATCGGTCATTTGAAATTTAAAAACGTGAAAACGATCATATTGGACGGACCCATCCGTCCTATATATAGGACACTAGCATTTCTCGAGTTTAAAATGTAGATTATTGTGATGAAATAACCTATAATGAATCTAGAAACGATTGAAATGCTCAAATGATGCTCAGAATTGCATTATTTGCACTTTATATGCGTAATTAATGAGTATAATCCAATCTTTTTGAATAAATTACACATGAATCATATTCCTGCTAGTATAAATAATTAAAATGTAGATTATTGTGATGAAATGACTTTGAATGAATCCAGAAACGATTGAACTGCTCAAGCGATGCTCAGAATTGCATTATTTGCCATTTATATGCGTAATTAATGTGTATAATCCAATCTTTTAGAATAAATAACACATGAATCATATTCAAGACAGTATAAATAATTAAAATGTCGATTATGGTGATTAAATGACTTAGAATGAATCCACAAACGATTGAAATTCTCAAATGATGCTCAGAATTGCATTATTTGCAATCTACATGCGTAATTGCCGTGTATAATCCAAACTTTTAGAATAAATAACACATGAATCATTTTCTTGACAGTATAAAGAGTTTAAATGTAGATTATTCTGATGAGATGACTTAGAATGAATTCAGAAACAATTGAAATGCTCAAATGATGCTCGGAATTGTATTATTTGAAATTCATGTGTAATTTTGAATAAATTACACATGAATCATATTTTGGAGAGTATAAAGAGTTTAAATATAAATTATTGCGAGAAAATTACTTAGAATGAATACAGAAACGATTGAAATGCTCAAAAGATTCTAGAAATTGCATTATTCGCACTTTGTATGCGTAATTGACGTATATAATTCAACCTCTTCGAATAAATAACACAAGAATCATATTCCTGACATTATAAATAGTTTAAATGTAGATTATTGTGGTGCAATGACTTACAATGAATCCAGAAACGATTGAAATGCTCAAATGATGCTCAGAATTGCATTATTTGCAAATTATATGCGTAATTGACTTTTATAATTCAATCTTTTTTAATAAATAACACATGAATAATATTTTGGACAGTTATAAAGAGTTTAAATATTGATTATTATGATGAAATCACTTAGAATGAATACAGAAACGATTTAAATGCTCAAATGATGCTCGGAATTGCAGTAGCACTTTGTATGCATAATTGCCGTGTATAATTCAACCTTTTCGAATAAATAACATATGAATCATATTACTGACAGTATAAATAGTTGAAATGTGGATTATCGTGAAGAAATGACTTAGAATTAATCCAGAAACAGTTGAAAAGCTCAAATTATGCTCAGAATTGCATTATCTGCACTTTATATGGGTAATAGCCGTGTATAATCCAATTTAGAAAAAATAACACATGAATCATATTCTTGAAAGTATAAATAGTTTAAATGTAAATTGTTGTGATGAAATGACTGAGAATGAATCTAGAAACGATTGAAATGATAAAATTATGATCAGTGAAGCATTAATTGCAATTTATATGCTTAATTGTTGTGATTAATCCAATCTTTTTGAATAAATAACACATGAATCATTTTCTAGATAATATAAAGAGTTTAAATGATGATTATTCTGATGAATTGACTTAGAATGAATTCTGAAATGATTGAAATGCTCAAATGATACTCAAAATTGCATTATTTATAATTTATATGCATAATTGTCGTGTATGATCTAGTCTTTTGAATAAATAACACCTGAATAATTTTCTAGACAGTATAAAGAATTTAAATGTAGATTATTGTGATGAAATGATTTAGAATAAACCGAGAAACGATTGAAATGCTCAAATGATGCTCGGAATTGCATTCTTTGCAATTTGTATGCGTAATTGACGTGTATAATTAAACCTTTTTGAATAAATAACTCATGAATCATATTCTTGATAGTATAAATAGTTTAAATATAGATTATTGTGATGAAATGACTTCGAATGAATCTTGAAACGATTGAAATGCGCAAATGATGCTCATAATTGCATTATTTGCACTTTATATGTGTAATAGCCATGCATAATCCAATCTTTTGAATAAATAACTCATGAATCATACTCTTGGCAGCATAAATTGTTTATATGTAGATTATTTTGAAGAAATGACTTAGAATGAATCCAAAAAATGATTGAAATGCTCAAATGATGCTCATAATTGCATTATTTGCAATCTATATGCGCAATTCCCGTGCATAATCCAATCTTTTTGAATAATAACACATGAATCATATTCTAGACAGTATAAAGAGTTTAAATGTAGATTATTCTGATGAAATGACTTAGAATTTCAGAAACGATTGAAATGCTCAAATGATGCTTAGAATTGTATTATTTGCACTTTATATGCGTAATTTCCGTGTATAGTCCAATCTTTTTGAAAAAATAACACTTGAATCATATTTTGGACAGTGTAAAGAGTTTAAATGTAGATTATTGTGATGAAATTAATTAGAATGAATCCAGAAACGATTGAAATGCTCAAATGATGCTTGGCATTGCATTTGCATTTTGTATGCGTAATTGTCGTGTATAATTCAACCTCTTCGAATAAACAACAAAAGAATCATATTCCTGACAGTATAATTAGTTTAAATTAGATTATTGTGATGAAATGACTTAGAATGAATCCAGAAACGATTGAAATGCTCAAATGATGCTCATAATTGCATTATTTGCAATTTATATGCGTAATTGATTTTCATAATCCAATATTTTTGAATAAATAACATATGAATAATATTTTGGACAGTATGAAGACTGAAGAGTTTAAATGTAGATTATTTTGATGAAATGACTTAGAATGAATTCAGAAACGATTGAAATGCTCAAATGATGCTCGTAATTGCATTAGCACTTTGTATGCGTGATTGTCGTGTATATTTCAAACTTTTCGAATAAATAACACATGAATCATATTAC
This sequence comes from Rhynchospora pubera, assembly GCA_028095005.1. Classification (NCBI taxonomy): domain Eukaryota; kingdom Viridiplantae; phylum Streptophyta; class Magnoliopsida; order Poales; family Cyperaceae; genus Rhynchospora; species Rhynchospora pubera. The sequence goes on along the minus strand of CM051460.1, from coordinate 222,173,237 downwards.
TGACTATATAAATAGTTTAAATTTAGATTATTGTGATGAAATGACTTAGAATTAATGCGGAAATGGAATGCTCAAATGATGCTCAGAATTGCATTCTTTGCTCTTTATATGCGTCATAGTCGTGTATAATCCAATCTTTTTGAATAAATAACACATGAATCATATTCTTGACAGTATAAATAGTTTAAATGTAAATTTTTTCGATGAAATGACTTAGAATGAATTCAGAAACGATTGAAATGAACAAATGAAGCTCAAAATTTCATTGTTTGCAATTTATATGCGTGACTGACATGCATAATCCAATCTTTTTGAATAAATATCACATGAGTCATATTTTAAACAGTATAAAGAGTTTAAATGTAGATTATGGTGATGAAATGACTTTGAATGTATCCAAAAATGATTGAAATACTCAAATGATGCTCAGAATTGCATTATTTGGACTTTATATATGTAATTGCCGTATATAATCCAATCTTTTTGAATAAATAACACATGAATCATATTTTAAATTGTATATAGTGTTTAAATGTAGATTATGGTGATGAAATAACTTAGAATGAATCCAGAAACGATTGAAATGCTTAATTATGCTTAGAATTGCATTATTTGGACTTTATATGTGTAATTGTCAGGTAAATCCAATCTTATTGAATAAATAACACATGAATCATATTCTATGCAGTATAAAGTGTTTAAAGGTAGATTATTGTGATGAAATGTCTTAGAATGAATCCAAAAATGATTGTTGTGTATAATTCTATCTTTTTGAATAAATAACACATCAATCATATTGCAGACACTGTAAAGATTATAATTGTAGATTATTGCGATGAAATGACTAAGAATGAATCCATAAACGTTTGAAATGCTCAAATGATGCTCCAAATTGCATTATTGGTACTTTATATGCGTATTTGCCGTGTATAATCCAATCATTATGAATATAGAACACATGAATCATATTCTAGAGAGTATAAATAGTTTAAATGTAGATTATTGTGATCAAATGACTTAGAATGAAACCAGAAACGATTGAAACGCTCAAATGATGAACGGAATTGTATTATTTGCACTTTATATGCGTAAACGCCGTGTATAATCCAATCTTTTTGAATAAATGACACATTTTTCATTTTCTAGACAGTATACAGAGTTTATATGTAGATTATTGTGATGAAATGACTTAAAATTAATTCAGAAATGATTGAAATGAACAAATGAAGCTCAAAATTTCATTGTTTGCAATTATTATGTGCGACTGACATGTATAATCCAATTTTTTTTAAATAAATAACACATGAATCATATTCTATATAGTATAAAGTGTTTAAAGGTAGATAATTGCGATGAAATAACTTAGAATGAATCTAGAAACGATTGAAATACTCAAATGATGCTAAGAATTGCATTATTTGCACTTTATATGCGTAATTGTCATTTATAATCCAATATTTTTACATAAATAACTCATGAATCATATTCTACAAAGTATAAATAGTTTAAATGTAGATTATTGTGATAAAATGACTTAGAATGAATTAAGAAACGATTGAAATGCACAAATAATGCTCGGAATTGCATTATTTGAACTTTATATGCTTAATTGTCATGTATAATACAATCTTTTTGAATAAATAACACATGAATCAATTTGCAGACTCTATAAAGAGGATAAATGTAGATTATTGTGATGACATGACTAAGAATGAATCCATAAACGATTAAAATGCTCAAATGATGCTACGAATTGCATAATTTGTACTTTATATGCGTGATTGCCGTGTATAATCCAATCTATTTTGAATAAATAACACATTTATCATATTCTAGACAGTGTAAAGAGTTTATATGTAGATTATTGTGATGAAATGACTTAGAATAAATTCAGAAATGATTGAAATTCTCAAATGATGCTCAGAATTTTATTCTTTAAACTTTATTTGTGTAATAGCCGTGTATAATCCAATCTTTTTGAATAATAACAAATGAATCATATTTTAAACAGTATATGGAGTTCAAATGTAGATTATGGTGATGAAAAGGCTTAGAATGGATCCAGAAACGATTGAAATTCTCAAATTATGCTCAGAATTGTATTATTTGACTTTATATGTGTAATTGTCATGTATAATCCTGTCTTTTTTAATAAATAACATAAGAATCATATTCTATGTAGTATAAAGTGTTTAAATGTAATTTGTAATGAAATGACATAGAATGAATCCAGAAACGATGGAAATGTTCAAATGATGCTAAGAATTGCATTATTTACAATTTAAATGCGCAATTGCAGTGTATAATCCAATCTTTTTGAATAAATAACACATGATTCATTTTCTATGCAGTATAAAGAGTATAAATGTACATTATTATGATGGAATAAATTCATAAATGACTGAAATACTCAAATAATGCTCAGAATTGCATTATTTGCACTTTATATGCGTAATTGTCGTGTATAATCCAATCTTTTTGAATAAATAACACATGAATCATATTTAAAACAGAATAAAGAGTTTAAATATAGATTATTCAGATAAAACGACTTAGAATGAATTCAGAAACTATTGAAATACTCAAATGTTGCTCGGAATTGCTTTATTTGCAATTTATATGAGTAATTTCCGTGTATAATCTAATATTTTTGAATAAATAACACGTGAATAAAATTTTTGACTGTATAAAGAGTTTAAATGTAGATTATTGTGATGAAATGACTTAGAATGAAACCAGAAACAATTGAAATGCTCAAATGATGTACGGAATTGCATTATTTGCACGTTATATGCGTAATTTCCGTGTATAGTCCAATCTTTTTGAATAAATAACACTTGATGTTTTTTTGGACAGTATAAAGAGTTTAAATGTCGTTTATTGTGATGAAATGACTTAGAATGAATCCAGAAATGATTGAAATTCTCAAATGATTCTCGGAATTGCATTTTTTGTGAATGATATGAGTAATTGCCATTTATAATCCAAATCTTTTTCAATAAATAACACATGAATCATATTCAAGAGAATATAAATAGTTTAAATGTAGATTATTATGATGAAATGACTTAGAATGAATCAAGATACGATTGAAATGCTCAACTGATGCTCAGCATTGCATTATTTGTACTTTATATGTGTAATTGGCGTTCATAATCCAATCTTTTAGAATAAATAACACTTTCAATCATATTCTAGACAGTATAAAGAGTTAAAATTTAAATTACTGCGATGAAATGACTTACAATGAATCCAGAAACGACTGAAATGCTCAAATGATTCCCGAAATTGAATTATTTTTAATTTATGTGCATAATTGTGACACCGATCAAGATGCCATGTCAGATGCAAAATCAGCAAAAGAACTGAGTCATCGATTCAAGAACTGTCAACAATAATTAATTAGTTAGTTGAGAGTTATCTTTAGTCTTAATGAGTCAAAATGAGTTAATAATCTGTTGTTATATTTTGTGTTGTCTTTTGTGGTCTTCTAGGAGGTAATTAAGTGTGTTTTGGGATTAGAAAAAAGTGGTTGAGATAATATATTAATGGGTAGTAGCTTTTAATTGTGTTAGATTGCTATTTAAGCTGAAAATCAGAATGTAATAAGGAGATTATTGAATTATTACGAATTTTGCTTTGTGAGTTGAGTTTATCTCCTCTTTTATCCACTGTTGGGTCGAGTTCTTACTCCTCTTCTAGTGATGTATTGTTAAACTTGCTGTTTTCTCTAAGTCTCCCGATCCGAACGGCGTCATTTGGTATCAGAGCTTCTTCAGGTTTGATGGCTGATCGTTGTAGACAGCACAACATCCACCATGGAGGCGAAGATCAATGCATTACAAAGGTGCGAGAGCTGAGACAGCTTGTACAACAACTCCATGAGCGTGTTGCGCAATTGGAGGCTAATCGAATCCAAGACCGCCGAATGAGGCATGGCCTTTCGAGAAGCACAACTTGTGAGAATCGAGATCGCCGACCGAGGCACGGTTCTTCCACTGGTAGCAATTGTGAGAATCGAGATCGCCGACCGAGGCACGGTTCTTCCACAAGTAACACTCATGTGAATCGAGATCGCCGACCGAGGCACGATTCATCGAGCTACATCGACTTTTTTTCTCACCAACGACAACAATTCATCTCCAGCGACAACGTTTCTCTACCACCTCACCTCCAGCAGAGAAACAACCATTTTGTTCATGTGCGGGACTCTGGAAGAAAATACGATACATTAAATCGTGTTTCAGCTGACCCTGATGATAATGGTAAAGATGAAGAGAGCAACCCCTTCCACGACAGCAAGCCAACATTGATGTCTTGTGTTGAAGCGGCTCGACATCGACTCTACACCCAAAAGAGCACTTGTTTCCAATGGGTCATAGCTAAAAGCATTCAATTGAGAAATGACAATATCTTTCAAATTTCTGAAAGAGTTGTGCATGAAAGTATACCATTTGATTCTCCACCAATTTTTGATAAGTATCCCGATGATGAGGATGATGTGTTTATTGTGATGGATGAAACTGAGACAAAAATGAATCTTTTTGACAGTCCAATATTCATTGATGAAGAAGTTGTTGATGACTTATCGGTGCCGTCAACCTCTCCTACTGGCTTTGCAAAGAGTTCAAACTTGGAGAGTAATTCTTTGGTAACAATGACTGAATTGTTTGAGTTGGAAACTTTGGATTTAAATAACAACAAAATCATGAGTTCAGAATATAGCGATCCGTTCTTGCAATCGGGTCTCATGCAAACAAATGCAAGATATTTTACATTCTTGAAAGGTTGCAATACTCAGTTTTGTGTTGTTTTTCATCAAACAACAGAGCTATGTGCCAGATTACCTTTTTGTGGATTGCACCACACGATTCTGGTTTCTTATGTGTTACGGTGTATCGTATGTGAGTGGCGAATGTTCTTGTTGCTTATATGGAGAAGAATTTTGAGAAATCGCAGCGGGAATGTGGTGAGCCAAGTTTGAGTTTTTAATTCTTGTGGCTTAAACCAATATATTAATTTTGAAGGCATAAAAACATGACAACCGAGACCTCTTCATGCAATTCATTTGTTTCTTATTTAGTCATTCTGTTTTCAAGAGGTTTACAAAGATCGCAATAAGAAGATAAGCTAAACTCGAGGACGAGTTTCAGCGCAGCAGAAGCGTATGACACCGATCAAGATGCCATGTCAGATGCAAAATCAGCAAAAGAACTGAGTCATCGATTCAAGAACTGTCAACAATAATTAATTAGTTAGTTGAGAGTTATCTTTAGTCTTAATGAGTCAAAATGAGTTAATAATCTGTTGTTATATTTTGTGTTGTCTTTTGTGGTCTTCTAGGAGGTAATTAAGTGTGTTTTGGGATTAGAAAAAAGTGGTTGAGATAATATATTAATGGGTAGTAGCTTTTAATTGTGTTAGATTGCTATTTAAGCTGAAAATCAGAATGTAATAAGGAGATTATTGAATTATTACGAATTTTGCTTTGTGAGTTGAGTTTATCTCCTCTTTTATCCACTGTTGGGTCGAGTTCTTACTCTTCTAGTGATGTATTGTTAAACTTGCTGTTTTCTCTAAGTCTCCCGATCCGAACGGCGTCAAATTGCCTTGTAAAATATAATCTTTTTGAATAAATAACACATGAATAATTTTTTGGGCAGAATAAAGAGTTTAGATGTAGATTATTCTGATTAAAATGACTTAGAATAAATTCAGAAACGATTGAAATGCTCAAATGATCCTCAGAATTGCATTCTTTGGAGTTTATATGTGTAATTGCCGTGTATAATAGAATCTTTTTGAATAAATAACACATGAATCATATTTTAAACAGAATAAAGAGTTTAAATGTAGATTATTCTGATGAAACGACTTAGAATGAATTCAGAAATGATTGAAATACTCAAATGTTGCTCGGAATTGCTTTATCTGCACTATATATGCGTAATTTCCGTGTATAATCCAATATTTTTGAATAAATAACAAGTGAATAAAATTTTTGACAGTATAAAGAGTTTAAATGTAGATTATTGTGATGGAGTGACTTAGAATGAAACCAGAAACGATTGTATGGCTCAAATGACGTACGGAATTGCATTATTTGCAATTTATTTGCATAAATGCCGTGTATAATCAAATCTTTTTGAATAAATAACACATGAATCATATTCTTGACAGTATCAATTGTTTCATTATAGATTCTTGTGATGAAATGACTTAGAATGAATCCAGAAACGATTGAAATGCTCAAATGAATCTGGGAATTATATTATTTGTGAATTATATGCGTAATTGCCATTTATAATCTAATCTTTTTCAATAAATAGCACATGAATCATATTCAAGAGAATATAAATAGTTTAAATGTAGATTATTGTGATGAAATGACTTAGAATGAATCAAGGTACGATTGAAATGCTCAACTGATGCTCAGCATTGCATTATTTGTACTTTATATGCGTAATTGGCGTGCATAATCCAATCTTTTAGAATAAATAACATATGAATCATATTCTGGACAGTATAAAGAGTTCAAATTTAAATTATTGCGATGAAATGACTTACAATGAATCCAGAAATGACTGAAATGCTCAAATGATTCCCGAAATTGAGTTATTTTTAATTTATGTGCATATTTGCCGTGTAAAATACCATCTTTCTGAATAAATAACACATGAATCATTTTTTGGACAGTATAAAGAGTGTAGATGTAGATTATTCTGATGAAATGACTTAGAATAAATTCGGAAACGATTGAAATGCTCAAATGATGCTCAGAATTGCATTATTTGGAGTTTATATGTGTAATTGCCGTGTATAATCTAATCTTTTTGAATAAATAACACATGAATCATATTTAAAAGAATAAAGAGTTTAAATGTAGATTATTCTGATGAAACGACTTAGAATGAATTCAGAAACGATTGAAATACTCAAATGTTGCTCGGAATTGCTTTATTTGCACTTTATATGCGTAATTTCCGTGTATAATCCAATATTTTTGAATAAATAGCACGTGATAAAGAGTTTAAATGTAGATTATTGTGTGGAATGACTTAGAATTAAATCAGAAACGATTGAAATGCTCAAATGATGTGCGGAATTGCATTATTTGCACTTTATATGCATAAATACCGTGTGTAATCCAATATTTTTGAATAAATAATACATGAATCATATTCTTGGCAGTATAAATTGTTTCATTATAGATTCTTGAGATGAAATGACATAGAATGAATCCAGAAACGATTGAAATGTTCACATGATGCTCAGAATTGCATTATTTCCATTTTAAATGCGTAATTGCAGTGAATAATCCTATCTTTTTGAATAAATAACACATGTTTCATTTTGTAGACAGTATAAAGTGTTTAAATGTAAATTACTCTGAAGAAATGAGTTAGAATGAATCCAGAAACGATTGAAATTCTCAAATGACACTCTGAATAGAATTGTTTGCACTTTATAAGCATAATAGTCGTGCATAACCAATATTTTTGAATAAATAACACATGAATAATTTGTAGACACTATAAAGAGTTTAAATGTAGATTATTCTGATAAAATGACTTAGAATGAATTCAGAAACGATGGAAATGCTTAAATGATACTCAAAATTTCATTATTTGTAAAATATATGAGTAATTGCTGTGTATAATCTAATCTTTTTTATAAATAACACATGAATCATATTCTAGACTGTATAAAGAGTTTAAATGCAGATTATTGTGATGAAATGACTTAGAATGAATCTAGAAATGATTGAAATGCTCAAATGATGCTAAGAATTGCATTATTTGCACTTTATATGCGTAATTGCCATTTATAATCCAATATTTTTCCATAAATAACTCATGAATCATATTCTACAAAGTATAAATAGTTTAGATGTAGATTATTGTGATGAAATGACTTAGAATGAATTTAGAAATGATTGAAATGCACAAATAATGCTTGGAATTGCATTATTTGCAGTTCATATGCGTACTTGTCGTGTATAATCCAATTTTTTTTAATAAATAACACATGAATCATATTGCAGACTCTATAAATAGTATAAATGTAGATTATTGTGATGACATGACTAAGAATGAATCCAGAAACGATTGAAATGCCCAAATGATTCTCGTAATTGCATTATTTGTAATTTATATGTGTAATATCCATGTATAATCCAATCTTTTTGAATAAATAACACATGAATCATATTCTTGACTGTTTTAATAGTTTCAATGTAGATTATTGTGATGAAATGACATAGAATGAATCCAGAAACGATTGAAATGTTCAAATGATGTTCAGAATTGCATTATTTCCAATTTAAATGCGTGATTGCAGTGTATAATCCAATATTTTTTAATAAATAACATATGTTTCATTTTCTAGACAGTATAAAAAGTTTAAGTGTAAATTATTCTGATGAAATGACTTAGAATGAATTCAGAAATGATTAAAATACTCAAATGATGCTCGGAATTGCATTATTTGCACTTTATATGCGTAATTGCCATGTATAATACAATCGGAATTGTTTAGGACCATCCTAAGATACTATCATCCTCATCATCCTCACGCGTACACGCTCTCCCCACGCGTACACTCTCTCCCCTCCCCCTCCTCTGTACGCTATCTTCCTCCCCTGCCCTCTCCTCCCTCCCACTTACGCAGTCCCCCCTCCCCCCTCCCCCCTCCGCTCTCCCACATACGCGGTCCCCCCTTCCCCACCTCCCTCCCATGTACATCGTCCCCCCCCCCCCACCCTTCTCCTCTTCCTCCTTCAACACTTCATAACTGTTGAAATTAATATATTTAAATGTTGAAGGCAATATCGTAATTGTTGAAGTTAATATATGTACTGTTGAAGTTATATATGTAATTGTTAAAGTTAATATGTTGTATATGTAACTGTTGAAGTTAATATATATAACCGTTGAAATTAATATATATAACTGTTGAAGTTAATATGTGTAACTGCTGAAGTTATATATGTAGTTATTGAAGTTAGACATGTAAATAGAGGATTGCTAAAATGCTATGCATAGCACGGATGTCCTTCGTACTACGGATTCGTTTTTGAATTTCATGCTTCAAACATCCGATCCAAACCGTTCATTATCTTCGTCATATTGAAATCCCATTAGAAACCAAATTTTATATTTTTTTAAATTTTTTTTACTATTTTTCTCAGATTTTTGAAAATCAATGTTATTGAAGGGTCCAGAATTTATTAGATTAAGTATTTTTAAAAATCTGAGAAAAATAGTAAACAAATTCAAAAAAATGTAAAATTTGGTTTCTAATGAGATTTCAATATGAAGAAGATAATGAATGGTTTGGATCGGTTGTTTGAAGTATGAAATTCAAGAACGAATCCGTAGCACGAAGGGCATCGTGCTATGCATAGCATTTTAGCAATCCTCTATGTAACTGTTGAAGTTAATATATATAACTGTTGAAGTTAATATGTGTAACTGCTGAAGTTATATATGTAGTTATTGAAGTTATATATGTAAGTAATATGTTATATATGTAACTGTTGAAGTTAATATATATAACTGTTGAAGTTAATATTTGTAACTGCTGAAGTTATATATGTAGTTATTGAAGTTATATATGTAAGTAATATGTTATATATGTAACTGTTGAAGTTAATATATATAACTGTTGAAGTTAATATATATAATTGTTGAACTTGACATATTTAAATGTTGAAGGTAATATTTGAAGTGAGCATATTTAAATTGTTGAAGTTGGCATATATATTAACTTCAACAGTTAAATATGTTAACCTCAACATTTATAATCAATATATATTGTGTGTGTGAGAGTATGATATTACCAGAGGGTGGGGGGGGGGGGGAGGGGGGCGTACGCGGAAGGGTGGGGGTTGGCGTACGCGGGAGGGTGGGAGGGGGGCGAGCGTACGCTGCAGGGGGAGCGTACGTGGGAGGGCTGGGACGAGCGTACACGGCAGGGAGGGAAACAGAGCAATTTCCAGAAATAGAAAACGCGTAGAGCCAAAAATAGAGAAAACACGTGGGGATGTTGGGGATGAGGAATATCGGGGATGATCCTTATCACCCCCGTAATACAATATTTTTGAATAAATAATACATCAATAGTTTTTTTGGAGAGTATAAATAATTTAAATGTAGATTATTGTGATGAAAGGACTTAGAATGAATCCTGAAACGATTGAAATGCTCAAATGATTCTCGGAATTGCTGTATTTGTAAATCATATGTGTAATTGTCTTTTATAATCCAATCTTTTTGAATAAATAACAAATGAATCATATTCTAGACTGTATAAATAGTTTAAATGTAGATTATTGTGATGAAAAGACTTAGAATTAATCTAGAGACGTTTAAAATGCTCAAATGATGCTAAGAATTGCATTATTTGTACGTTATATGCGTAATCGCCGTGTATAATCCAATATTTTTAAATAAATAACATATGAATCAAATTATAGAAAGTTGAAAGAGTTCAAATTTAAATTATTGTGATGAAATGACTATGGATGAATCCAGAAACGATTGAAATTCTTAAATGATGCTCGAAATTGCGTTATCTGTAATTTATATGTGTAATAGCTGTGTATAATCCAATCTTTTTAAATAAATAATACATGAATCATATACTTGACAGTATAAACAGTTTCAATATAGATTATTGTGATGAAATGACTTAAGAATGAATCCAGAAACGATTGAAATGTTAAAATGTTGCTCAGAATTGCATTAATTTATATGCGTAATTTCCGTGTATAATCTAATCTTGTTGAATAAATAACACGTGAATCATTTTCTAGACAGTATAAAGAGTTTAAATGTAGATTATTCTAATGAAATGACATAGAATGAATCCAAAAACAATTGAAATGCTCAAATGATTCTCAGAATTACATTATTTGTAAATTATATGTGTAATTGTCTTTTATAATCCAATCTTTTTGAATAAATAACACATGAATCATATTCTAGACAGTATAAAGATTTTAAATGTAGATTACTGTGATGAATTGACTTAAAATGAATCCAGAAATGATTGAAATGCTTAAATGATGCTCATAATTGCATTATTTGCACTTTATATCCGTAATTGCAATTTATAATCCAATCTTTTTGAATAACTAACACATGAATAATATTCTAGACAGTATAAATAATTTAAATAGAGATTATTGTGATGAAATGACTTAGAATGAATTCAGAAACCACTGAAATGCATAACTGATGCTCGGAATTGCATTATTTGCAATTTATATGTGTAATTGTCATGTTTAATCCAATCTTTTTGAAAAAAAAATAATACATCAATCATATTGCAGGCACTATAGAGAGTTTAAATTTAGATTATTGTGATAAAATAACTTAGAATGAATCCAGAAACGATAGAAATGCTCAAATGATGCTCGAAATTGCATTATTTGTACTTTATATGCGTAATTGTCATGTTCAATACAATCTTTTTGAATGAATAATATATGATTCATTTTGTAGACAGTATAAAGGGTTTAAATGTAATTATTCTGATGAAACAACTTAGAATGAATTCAGAAACGATTGAAATGCTCAAATGATGATCAGAATTGCATTATTTGCACTTTAAATGCGTAATTAACGTCTATAATCCAATCTTTTGGAATAAATAACACGTGAATCATATTCTAGACAGTATAAAGTGATCAAATGTAGATTATTATGATGAAATAACTTAGAATTAAGAGACGATTGAAATGCTCAAATGATGCTCAGAATTTCATTATTTGCAATTTATATGCGTAATTACCGAGTATAATCCAATCTTTTTGAATAAATAACACGTGAATAAAATTTTGGACAGTATAAAGAGTTTAAATGTAGATTATTGTGATGAAATGACTTAGAATGAAACCAGAAACAATTGAAATGCTCAAATGATGTACGGAATTGCATTATTTGCACGTTATATGCGTAATTTCCGTGTATAGTCCAATCTTTTTGAATAAATAACACTTGAATGTTTTTTGGACAGTATAAAGAGTTTAAATGTCGTTTATTGTGATGAAATGACTTAGAATGAATCCAGAAACGATTGAAATTCTCAAATGATTCTCGGAATTGCATTTTTTTTGTGAATTATATGAGTAATTGCCATTTATAATCCAATCTTTTTCAATAAATAACACATGAAACATATTCAAGAGAATATAAATAGTTTAAATGTAGATTATTGTGATGAAATGACTTAGAAATTTAGAATGAATCAAGATACGATTGAAACGCTCAACTGATGCTCAGCATTGCATTGTTTGTATTTTATATGCGCAATTAGCGTGCATAATCCAATCTTTTAGAATAAATAACATATGAATCATATTCTAGACAGTATAAAGAGCTCAAATTTAAATTATTGCGATGAAATGACTTATAATGAATCCCGAAACAATTGAAATGCTCAAATGATTCCTGAAATTGAATTATTTCTAATTTATGTGCATCATTGCCGTGTAAAATACCATCTTTTTGAATAAATAACACATGAATCATTTTTTGGACAGTATAAAGAGTTTAGATGCAGATTATTCTGATGAAATGACTTAGAATAAATTCGGAAACGATTGAAATGCACAAATGATGCTCAGAATTGCATTATTTGGAGTTTATATGTGTAATTGCTGTGTATAATCCAATCATTTTGAATAAATAACACAAGAATCATATTTTAAACAGAATAAAGAGTTTAAATGTAGATTATTCTGATGAAACGACTTAGAATGAATTCAGAAACGATTGAAATACTCAAATGTTTCCCGGAATTGCTTTATTTTCACTTTATATGCGTAATTTCCGTGTATAATCCAATATTTTTTTTAACAAATAACACGTGAATAAAATTTTTGTCAGTATAAAGAGTTTAAATGCAGATTATTGTGATGAAATGACTTAGAATGAAACCAGAAACAATTGAAATGCTCAAATGATGTAGGGAACTGCATTATTTGCACGTTACATGCGTAATTTCAGTGTATAGTCCAATCTTTTTGAATAAATAACACTTGAATAATTTTTTTGACAGTATAAAGAGTTTAAATGTAGTTTATTTTGATGAAATGACTTAGAATGAAACCAGAAACAATTGAAATGCTCAAATGATGTACGGAATTGCATTATTTGCACGTTATATGCGTAATTTCCGTGTATAGTCCAATCTTTTTGAATAAATAACACTTGAATGTTTTTTTGGACAGTATAAAGAGTTTAAATGTAGTTTATTTTGATGAAATGACTTAGAATGAATCCAGAAACAATTGAAATGCTCAAATGATTCTCGAAATTGCATTATTTGTGAATTATATGCGTAATTGCCATTTATATTCCAAACATTTTCAATAAACAACACATGAATCATATTCAAGAGAATATAAATAGTTTAAATGCAGATTATTGTGATGAAATGACTTAGAATGAATCAAGATACTATTGAAATGCTCAACTGATGCTCAGCATTGCATTATTTATTATTTGTACTTTATATGCGTAATTGGCGTGCATAATCCAATCTTTTAGAATAAATAACATATGAATCATATTCTAGACAGTACAAAGAGTTCAAATTTGAATTATTGTGATCACATGACTTAGAATGAATCCAGAAACGACTGAAATGCTCAAATGATTCCCGAAATTGAATTATTTTTAATTTATGTGCATAATTACCGTGTAAAATACAATCTTTTTGAATAAATAACACATGAATCATTTTTTGGACAGTATAAAGAGTTTAGATGTAGATTATTCTGACGAAACGACTTAGAATAAATTCGGAAACAATTGAAATGCTCAAATGATGCTCATAGTTGCATTATTTGGAGTTTATATGTGTAATTGCAGTGTATAATCCAATCTTTTTGAATAAATAACACATGAATCATATTTTAAACAGAATAAAGAGTTTAAATGTAGATTATTCTAATGAAACGACTTAGAATGGATTCAGAAACGATTGAAATACTCAAATGTTGCTCGGAATTGCTTTATTTGCACTTCATATGCGTAATTTCCGTGTATGATTACAATGTTTTTGAATAAATAACATGTGAATAAAATTTTGGGCAGTATAAAGAGTTTAAATGTAGATTATTGTGATGGAATGACTTAGAATGAAACTAGAAACGATTGAAATGCTCAAATGATGTATGGAATTGCATTATTTGCACGTTATATGCGTAATTTCCGTGTACGAGTCACATGCATTGTTATACTTTGCTGCTCTGAAGCTGGATAAATAAATGTGATAGAAGTATGCAATTTGATTCACTGAACTGTTTTGATAACAATTGTACTAAATTACAATTTAAAAGTATACATGTTCCTTGACAAATTTCAAAATAAGCATCGTCAATCATCAAATGACGTGGTTTGCAACATGAATTTCTAGTAAAACTGAAAGGAAAACCACTTCTTTCATTTTTTTTTTCATATTTTGGAATTTTAGGAGAGGAAGAAAGGTTAGCCGTTGTATATTATGGTGGAACAAAACAGAAAACGAAATTATGAATCTCACCCCCTTTTTTTCTTGTTCTATCAAAATGTATCGTTACTACTTTTATACACCTTGCATTAATCAAGAAAATTTTTATCAATGACAAAAATGCCCCTGACAATTTTAAAAAAAGACAAAAGAGCCTCTGAAATTTTAAAAAGAGCACAGCTATAGCGGTAATTGGACTGCCGTAATATCTCAGGCCTATAGCGGTAATAGCATTATCGCTATAGGCCTTTTTTTTTCTTTTCGGACTGACGGACTGACGCAAAGGCAGAGAAAGAAAAGTGCTTTTTTTTTGGATTGTTCCTCTATAGCGGCAAAGGAAATGCCGCTATACGGTTTTTCAATTTTCTTAGATTGTTCATAAAATCTATCCAACATTAAATTAGGCATAAGTTGTGCGAATTTTTTTATTTGAAACGAATGCAAAAATATAATAGTATTAAAAAATTAAAACTAAAAATTTGGTGATTCCTGGAATTGTTCTGATTATCTGATAACATATATCCGCACAACAGCTTCAATGAATATATAGTAACTTCTTCAGATATTCTCTGTGGCAATGGCTGTGTAAACTGTTCTCATAATAAATCAATTAATTCGAAATGAGGCATGCATACAGTCCACTAAATATACATGTATAATAAAAAGAAACAGTCATCATAACGTATTAACATCATTACACTATAAACCTAAAGTCCAAAGATAAAAATATTATTCTACGAAAAATATTATTCTAGGTAAAGTATTTAATGAAAGGAAACCAAAATTTGTAAGTAGCCATATGTTTTATTTTCAAAAATTACTGAAAGGTTAATAATGAGGACATCATATTTCGCTTTTCTGTTTCTTAACTAAAAAGGGTGCATATTCTATTCTAAATATGTTAAAACCTTTTTTTTTTATATAATGAAATTTGTGTACGTCGTGTACTAATATGAAATTTATTAATCGGTCTCCCAATTATCTAATAATATTTTCATCGTTAGCGGCAAAAAAAAATGCCTATAGCGGCATTGCATTTGCCGCTATAGAGGAAAATCCAAAACCTTTTCTTCAAAAAAACGAATTCAAATTGGTGTCAGTCAGTCAGTCCGAAAAGAAAAAAAGGCTTGGCAATTGCATTGCCGCTATAGGGGGCTATAGCGGTAATGCTATTACCGCTATAGGTCTGAGATATTACGGCAGTCCAATTACCGCTATAGCTGTGCTCTTTTTAAAATTTCAGAGGCTCTTTTGTCTTTTTTAAAATTGTCAGGGGCATTTTTGTCATTGATAAAAATTTTTCCATTAATCAGCGCTACAACCGCTAGAATGTGAATCTTGCATCAATCAGCGGATCTATATCCCTTGTAAAACCGATTATCAGCAACAAGTAAAGGTTCCCTAATTTCGTAAGAGAAATCATAAAAATAGGGGTGATTTAGATTTATGTCACTGTAAATATTTAAAATTAGAGATATGTCATCATTAAATGACAAATTATTTTTATGTCACTACAAAATAACAAAATTTAGTTTTATGCCATCTAACAATGGATATGACAATTATGCCCTTTTAAATATGCCATTGTAAAATATTAAAATTAGAAATATGCTATCACAAAAAAGGTAATTAGTTTCATGCCATTATAAAATCAATAAAAATTAGTTGTATGCCATTGCAAAATAATAAAATTTAGCCATATGCCACTAGTGTACAAAATAAAGACGTAAAATAATTTTATAATTTTATAGTGACATATCTCAAAAGTCATCGAACAATGACATTAATCTTTTTTTTTTCACTAATTTCTGCTCATAGTATACGACTAAAATTAATTTGCACATAAATTATGTTGCTAAATTGCATATTGCCTTAATTTATACATAAGCATGAAAAAATGTGATGGTCATATCGTCCAATTTTGCTAAATCAAATTGCGTTTATGGTCCAAAGGGGATTTGTTAATTTTGTTTATAAACTTCTAAAGAATGATTGTCCCGAACGTGTTTTTGCTATTTACTCAAAGATCTGTTTTATAAATTATTACAGAGATCTTAATGTATTATTCTTTAATGACAGGGCGTCATTTCCGTTATGTTTGTCTTTTTCCCAAAATAATTAAACCTAATGACTAGACTAGTAATTAAACTGAAGGGTAATTTAGGAATTTTGAAATTTTTGAGAGTGACATTTCTCTGATTAGCTATGATTTGGAAAGATTTAATGGCATAAATCTATTTTTTTATATTTACAATGACATATTTATAATTAATTAATTTAATAGTGGCATTTTTCCAATTGGCAAAATCGGAAGTGGCATGTATCTAATTATCTCTAAAATTAACGATATTTACTCTTAAAACGGGGAAATCGCAAGAGTGAAAGATTGAGTGGAGCACTTGACGGGAAAATTAGCAACCCAAACGACGGTGACGATCAGGCTCTCGATTATTCTTTCACCACTTGGCAAATTTGCATATATACCCTGCAGCTTTCCTATTTTTGTTTTTTGATTGTATGATTGTTATCACCATTCGGCGCATAGACTATGTACCCGGGAAAATAATTATGGGACCCACAGTTAAATGGACTGCACCTTAAAAGTGCTCTGATCTTGTCCGGGTTTCTCTGTGGCCATGTGCTGATTCGATTTGAATTACTTTTCAGATATATACACACAAAAATGATATTTTGTGTTTGTTTAATTGTTTTAATAAAATAAGATCCAATAAATTGAAATTTGAAAAACAACGTTTTAAAATTGCCCAAGTTTAGAATGATATGTAGAAAGTGTAATGACTAATAACAAATATTGAATCTGAGAACTAAATTACTAAATTAAATTCGGAAATTACAGATAATATTTTTTAAATAAAATTCTAAATTTATATTTAGACTAAAGATGATACTCAAAATTTAAATAATACTAGTTCTATTCTCGCGCGTTGCGCGATGCATTCTTATCTAAATATGCGACGAAACGATTTCCCAATAAGCATCGATAAGTTATGGATGTCATAAATATAATCGCATATATACTTTGTTAAATTGTAAAACATTACGTTAATCAAATGTATGATTATTATTAAGAAAATAATGCAAAAAAAATAATATCAGTTCCAAATTAACTAATTAACTTTTCAAACTATGCAATCTTAACACAAAATAGATACCAGTCCCAACACCAATTGCAAATTATCCAAGCAAATGTAAACACCAAATTGACGGAACCTATATGTAATGGAACTTATATAATGGAGTCCTCTATTGTTTGTCTTTGAAATTGCAATTAGAGACTCTGACATAATCAAACAATAGCTATGTTCATACAATCAATGTTTTACACTATTTTTTTTTGTTTATACACATGCAAACAAATTTATGATACCCAACATAAAAAAAACGCATATAGAAAATTATTGAAGGCCTAAATAGAGCTGGATATGTATTGCACGAAGATTTGAATTGGCTTTTGTTAGAACCATGCGGAGTACAACGCTACAGTAAAAAACCAAGCATACTTGGCAGACAAATATTGTTTTACCTAAAAAAAATAAAATAATGCACACTCTTTAAAATTCGAGTAATCTAGACGATCTACAATCACTTTTCTTATACTTGAAATTCTAGAGGATATGAATTAGAAATCTCACTAAATATTTAGATCCATTGTTGTAAATCCAGAGAAAGATAGCAAAGAAAATCACCACCTTAGAGCACTATTGATCTGTCTTGATTTTTCTTCATTATCTCGTCTCCACTCTTCTTCCAGGATTTATTGTTGGTTCACACATATTTATGCTTCTATGTCCTTTTTTTTCTTCTGAAATTATAGAACTGACCTAAATAAATGTGAACGATGTTATATTACAT
Source organism: Rhynchospora pubera (assembly GCA_028095005.1). Classification (NCBI taxonomy): domain Eukaryota; kingdom Viridiplantae; phylum Streptophyta; class Magnoliopsida; order Poales; family Cyperaceae; genus Rhynchospora; species Rhynchospora pubera. The sequence goes on along the minus strand of CM051460.1, from coordinate 222,154,844 downwards.
ATAAAAAATATTCACAAAGTGAACTATAAAAAAGGACATGATGCTGAAATGAAATGATATAGATACTTACAACTTGTTCCTTATCTCTTCCTCTGACTGAACAGCTTAGCATAATTAGAGCTTTACAAAATGACATCTTTTGAATTAAGAATTATTAATAATAGTAGAGCAATAAAATATAAAAAATGAGAAATATTACACGAAAAAACCTCAGAAATTAAATTTAGAAAAAAGGATGCTGCATAGGTTTGAGTCGAGTTTGGTGGTTTCATCTATAGAAAGCGGCTACAGCCATGACAAAAATAAATAAAAAGGCAAATTTTATCTCAAAAATAAAATGTGACAAAATTATCCTTTTTAGATAAGATAAAGGGCTTCTGTATGTGTATGTGTCTTGCAACACTTTAACCTGCTAAGATTTGGGTAATACAACCAACTAAGAAAAACACATCTTATCAGCATAAACCACTATTCATCAAAAAATAATAAATACACATGTACTGGGACCGTCTGAAATAATGGTTTAATGATTTTGCAACAAATAAAAAGCATTCATGTGCAAGGACAAATTTGGGAAAGAAAAGTGACTGGTCTTAACTTTGATGGCCATCAAGGCATGGCCAATTGTTCATAATGCTCAGCCAAAATGAAAAAAAGATTAAATTTTTCAATTTCTTTCCAATGATCTCATGATATGATCATAATAATAAAAGAGTTATACATACTACAACCTACCAATGTATAAAATTCGGATTCCTAGTTCACTTAATGTAGTAGTCATAATTTTCTCTTCACTGGCACTGTTAACGGCAAACATAAAAGTGTGATAGTTAGATTAAGATGGCTCCTTCAAATGCAAGAATAATACAGTTTTTAGATTGGTATCAAATTTTGTTAGCACCACTGTGCAAGCATGAAAGCACAGTAATAATTAAGTAGGATGAAAGATATTAGAATTTTGCTGATTACAAATATAAATTTATCTTTCTATAGATATAACTAACCTGTGTTTTTATTCAACATAACTGTTAAATTTACGATTTTTTGAGATAATAACAACAAATAGCCTCATTTACTAATAGAAAAAGGAGACAATTAAGCACCTCACCCTCTTGATATCATCATTCTTCCTACATAAATTAGAGGTTGAGGAACTGTTATTAGAACGTACGTTGTTCGTTGTCCAACTGTCTGCAAGTAACAGCCTGTCAATGGATTAACAAAAAAATATTAGACCAACCTTTCTTGAAAATTATCCAAAGAAAAAATTATATCACGTATCTAAGACTACGCGCCTACCTTTTTTTCACTACAATTAAAAAATGGCATGAAAAAGAAATGAAATGTACAAAAGCTCCATCTAATGGAAAACTAAAAGGCCTTGAGAGATGTTTATGGTGATGACAACAAAACTCTGTACCAAAATCAATCAATACAATTGACATTAGCAATTAAATGAGTACTACAAATGCAAAAGAGTAATTGGAGCTTATAATTCTTATTTAATTATAAACCATAATTTGAATTCATACGAAAATAAACCTAGCTAAATATAGTTGGTTTATGTTCAGGTTAAAGGTTATAGTTAGTTGTTAAATTTATATCTCATGAAAATAAACCCAACTAAATATTTAAAACAGTAATAAATAGATTGTATGGGTAGTACCTCAACATCAGTTTCATTGTGACCAAAATCAAGAAAAATAAATTGTCTTCATGGAATCGCAACGCGCATTTGTTATGCTGAGGAGCCATCCTTTATCTCTTGCCTCAGTCCATAAATCTTGAAGTAGTCAACTTGTAAGGAAGGGGAGACAAACCAGATCAGCCTAAGACATCTCAGTTTGCAAATAAGGGGGCAAAACTATCGATTTCGCTAAAATAAAAAAGCTACCTCTTGAACTGAATTAAAAAACTAATGGTTTTTATCTTACATATTTCTTCAAATCCGCTTGTTCAAATAATCTCAGAATTGTTTCTGCAATAAAATTTATTTTTTAAGCAGCAAACACTCTAATATAAATAAAAACCTACACATATGATTGTCCTTTTCAAACTTCTCAATCAACACTTATCAGTGAATAATTATTTTATCTTTAATAATTGAAATTGTACCTAGAAGCTGCTCGCCATTAATTTATACCTAGTTCAGAATAAGGACACAACACAAATTGATTCATAACCTGACCAAATTATAAAATCATATTTAAATAGAAAAAAAAAGATCAACGTTGTCAAAAATTAGGACCCTGATAAAGTTATGCATTATAAAATATTGAACAATTAGCATCCACTAATATGCCCATTAATTCCTTCCCAGATTATTTTTTAATAGATAAACATGCATTTTTATCATCATAACAAAATGTACAAAATGGTGATTTGTACTAAAATAGAAAAATGCTCTACGCAAATTTCGATTGATACCTTAAGACTTGTGATCAAGGAACTTATCAGCACTCTATAGTAATGGAAGCTCATCAATATCTTCTGACTGCCTCAATTTGGAATAATTTGTGTCACAACGGAAGTTCAACTGAAAGCATCAAAGAGACATTACAATTTTAAGTATGATATATAACAAATGAAGCAAAAATGAAGAATAAGGCAACTAAAATTGAAAAAAATTATACAACGTACAATATAGCATGAAAAATGAATGGAGAAGGTAGAGAGAAGAACCTGACATGACTATGCTGCTTTATGAAATTAAGCCTGCTCTATCTGAGAAATTGAAAAACAGGAAAATAAATCTAAATTTATTGAAAAACCGAAATTAAAATGTTATTTATTTTGCAACTACAAACTAATGGAATACTGGTAAATTTTCCTTTTTATCATCTGTTCATCATAAAAAATATTTAGCTGCCTAAACTTGTAAAATCAGTAACAAAACAAAAAATCAAAGTTAGTAACAATTGGCTTGCAAAGTTACTCACAACATAAAGTTTCTTAAGGGGCAAAAATTTTCGTCTGGTTGTTGAAAAATGTACCGTTAGGATCTCCCTCAAAAGAAAAGAGAAGCATAAGATGAGATAAATTCAGCTCAAAAGATTCCAATTGATGTTGTACCTGTAAATATCTTCGAAGCATCAGGCGCCTTTCGAGTTTTCGTGGCTAGAAAATATTTTGCATTTTGGTTTGAATATAAGCTCGGGTCTACTATAATTTTATCAAACCTCGCACCCCTAACAGGAAAAAAAGGACTTCAAATTTACGATAAAGTGCAGCACCAATACTGTAGAAAATAAAAAAAAAAGAAATGAAAGTATCACATCGTTTGAAATAAGCTCAGGTACACTAACTCGTTCCATCCAAGATCACCTGTGTGATCAATAAAGTTCAAATCTCGAGCACTGACATAAATGAATCCAGCAAATCTGCAAACCAATAAAAAAAAATTAATTAGATAGTTACAATTTTATCAGATTAAACTGTGTATGCCACCAAAAAGTCGAAATAATTTATCTAAATAAAGAATATAGCATTCACACGCTGGTTGCTTGATATGATAAACTCAAAGACAACATATTCCGAAACTGGTGCAGAGCAGAGTACACAGTACTAAATGGTATTTCAAGAAAAGCACAATTATTGGTACCAGTTGTAGTGACCAGGCGAGGCGAAGTAGCAAGAAGGCGCGAAATCAAGCAAGAAGCGTCATCTCCGTGCAACCCTCGAGAAGAAGAGTAGACAAAACCGAACAAAAAGCAGCCAAAATGGTACTCATTCGAAAGGATTGCAACCGATCTGTCGATTCGTGAGACTGACGCTGTGAGCTAAGATCGGAGGCCGCCGCGATTTGCAAGAGAAGAGCTGCAACGGAGGTACTTGTTGCCTCGGTAGTTGTGTAGCTTAAAGTGGGGAGCGAGTAGACAAATGGGGATAGAGCAAGAAAGGCAAAGAGAAAAATATATGGCTAAATGAAGAGACGTTGCTGAACGGCCAAGATGGAGAGACGCGAGTGAACGGCCATGATGACAACACTGTGCTAACTACAGTGGCAAACGGCTCCCACGTGCAAGTCACGCTGGACAAAATTAATATAGTTTTAATTTTCTCGTTAACGAATTAACAGGGACCAGCTTCCCAGGAAAAACCTCTTGGGTCAACCACTCGTTTTCAACTGCGGAAACTATAAATAAACTATTCTAAAAAAAAATAAATGTAAAAACACAGAATAAATAGTGGCCGTCAGATCGCCTTAGGCAACGCAGATGAACATCCTTTATACACTCAATGACAGCCAGGTCCCACCACGGGACCCAATACTGGTGTACCTTCGCTGCGGACCACAAACCTCCACGAATCCCTCCGTCACTTCTTCTGTTCTGTAATACATTCCCCACAAATTCACCACGGTCTCTCTCTCTCTCTCTCTCTCTCTTCTCATATGAAACGACATGGCTAGAATCAATGATCTCCGTCGGCTGGCGAACGGCGCCTCTATGGTCGCCAGAGAGGCGGCGAAGCGGTCGAAGGCTGTAGAGGCCGCCACGTCAGGCGACCTCGCTGGAACCCTCAAGGCCGCGATTATCGCTGCCACCGACCTCGTCGGGCTCACTAGCGGCACCATTCGTCAAGTCTCTCCTCCCACCACGAAAGAATCCTCTGTTGTTTATTTTTCTGAGGAAACACAGCCGCCTCGATCTGATTCCGTTGTGAAAGGTAGAATGTTCAACAAGTTCTCTTTCTTTGGTTTATGGGTGCTAATGTGTAAAATGGTATTTGATTTTGGAGTTGGAATTACCTGAGCTCAGTCTTGTTAGATTATAGATTAATAGACGATACAATGATGTGCCACAACCTGGGCTTAATATTAGATAACTAGTAATTTATTATTATTATTATTTCTTTTACCAGGGGTAAGGAATGTCAAGTATTAACATTTAATTTCAAATGAGAAACCAATGCAGATCATGTTTTAAATCATTCAAAACATTTTAATAACTGAAAGATTATGCCCCATTTTAACGTATAAATTAAATTTGTTGGTTACATACCTAGTTTTCAAAAAAATTTTTTATTTTTTCTTTTTTGTAGAGAAGACCCCATCTAAACTTCATACGGCATCAGAGACAACAACGTCAATTAAGACTGAGCCTACATTTCCAATACCGGATGATAAATCCAAGGAAACTGAGATGTTAAAGGAGAATTTGGATAAATTAAATGAGAGCACGGGGAAATTGGAGAGTAAAGAAGAACTACGCACTGGTGCTGGTACAACAAGTGGAGAAGAACAGAAAAGCGAGACAAGTCCAGTTGTTGCAGTGAAAAGAAGACGGCCCCGTGAAAGGCGGGTCCCGTCCACACCTTTCACCAGAGCTCTTGGGTTAGTATCTAGTAAATTATTGTTTTCACTGGTCTATTTTTTTGGTACCACTTGTAGAAATTATAGTATTGAGAATTTGCATTAACCCCACATTGTTAAAAAATTGGAAAGTAGCTGATATATTATAAGCACTTGTACAAAAGTTCCTCTAGTTGAAATAGCTCAAAAGTAGCATTAATATTAGTTATCATTTGGCGCTGATAGTCTTATTCATTAACAAAGTGATTACAAACAGTACAATGACATAAAAGATCATAATTATATTATATGTTGTCATTGTTCCTAAAACAAATATGAGGGATGTTATATTTTATTATACAGAGTACACTATTTTAAAAGTTCGCATGAAACAGCACTGATCGTTACATTAATTTCTTCAATAAGAATCAATGTTTACACTTATCTAGCTTATAGTTCGAGAGCATGTTGTTGATGCATAAGACTACTGTTTAATGCCAAACCAACAATATGAATTACCTTTTTAATTCTTCAACATTGCATGGGTCGTTTGCAAACTCTAGAAATGCAAGGCTTTTTTTTGCAAATTTTTTGGTATATGTCTAATGATTTAAAAAATACTGAAATGATGAGCTATCAGGTTTGCAGGGCTTGGAGCTGGTCTGGCATGGGGCACTTTACAGGAATCAGCTAAGAGGATAATGTATGGGGCCCCAACTGAGGCTAATGGGAAACAACAATCAGCACTCTCCCCTTTCTTGTCAGATCAGAATGCAGAACGGCTAGCACTGGCTCTTTGCCGAATGCGTGGGGCAGCTTTGAAAATCGGCCAGATGCTTAGTATACAAGATGAATCTCTTGTTCCACCTCCTGTAAGTTCATTTTCCCAATATTCTACATCACAATTCATACGAGTCCTGGCCATCTTTCACCCTTTCCCATGATATCAGGCAAAAATTTATTATGAATTGAGTTAATTCGAAGACTTGTTGGGATGTGTATTATACAATTAAGTTCCTCTTTGTGCATATTATAAATTAGTTGCCAGCTGCATTGTCAAGATGAAATTGGATTATTGAGGCTAGAGGTGGCAAAACTTCAGGCCGGGTTACTGTGTTAATTTCCTAAACTTGTTGGATGCTATCCAATCTTCCATTAGGACAGAGAGGACCTGACCTGCATCTGGCCCTCTTGGGTCATGCATCAAATTGACAGTACCTGTTTTAGTTTCTTATATTTCCTAGTAGACAAGAATCGACCCACTAATCTAACAGGTTTAGTATATGATTGCCCCCTAACTGCATCTCACTCTTCTGGGAATAATTGCTAATTTGAGAGATCTGGTACTAGAGCACAACATTTATTATCCGCTCATTAAGCACCAACCATAATTTGGTATTGCCAATTGTGTTAATCAAGAGTTACAGTAATTACTAATTAGTGTCATTTTTTTAGTTTTAATTGTATTCTGAATTCAAAATCAGATACTGACAGCATTGGAAATAGTGCGACAAGGTGCCGATGTGATGCCAAAAAAGCAACTTAACTCAGTGCTAGATGCTGAATTAGGCACAGACTGGTCTTCTAAATTGAAGAGCTTTGACTATGAACCGTTAGCAGCAGCTAGCATAGGCCAGGTTGGCATATTTTTTTTTTTTTTTTTTGTAATGTGACTGCACAATCTCATTGGTAAATACTCTTCTCTTATTTTTCCTTTCTTATATTTGAGATAAGGTGCATAGAGCAGTGCTGAAAGATGGAATGCAGGTGGCAATGAAAATACAATACCCAGGTGTGGCTGATAGCATAGAAAGCGATATAGAAAATGTGAAGTTGTTGTTAAACTATACTAATCTCATACCTAAAGGCCTTTTCCTTGACCGTGCTATCAAGGTATCTCCTATATTTGCTTACTGTGGCTTCTTCTTCTTTTTTTTCAAAAAACATCACCTCTTTCTTCAAGCATATTGAACTACCTAATAACCAAAACCAAACACATGGTGGTTCTAAATTGATTGAGGGAAAAATGAAAACTCTTAATTTGTTCCTCTTTTTTCAAATTCTTACTGTGTAGGTTGCAAAAGAAGAGTTGGCCAGAGAATGTGATTATATATTAGAAGCCCAAAGTCAGAAAAGATTCAGAGAACTAGTGTCTAGTACTGAAGGTTTCTATGTCCCATTGGTGATTGATGAAATTTCGAGCCGAAAAGTGTTGACCAGTGAGCTGGTTAAAGGTACTTCTATGTGCAATTTTCTCACCTACAGGTGTGATATTCACTGATGATTCGATGAACTGTCCAAATCTTTGGATTAAGTTGCTTAAAAAAAAGAGATAAAATGAAACTACCATGACCTTAGCGATCAGACGAAGTTGTTTTCTTTTATAATTAGAAGACCAGCCATAGTAATCCTGATACTAAATACATTATTAAAATATTCTTATATAATATTTGCCATATATATTACAGGGATTCCCATAGACCAGGTTGCAAAACTTGATCAAGGGACACGCAACTATGTTGGAGGAAAGCTTCTTGAGCTTACCCTCAAGGAATTATTTGTCTTCCGCTTTATGCAGGCATGCTTTAATTTTATTTATTTATATACTTTTTTTGTCTTTTCCTTTTAGGGAAAAAAATCAGAGAAACTTTAAGTTTTAATGTCTAGGAAAGAAAAAAATTAACTATAAATCAAGATTATGTTTCAGTTTTCTGTCTGAATATTTTTCAATCAAGGTAGCAAGTGATACTACACATGACTTGTACACTGATAACTTGATGGGTAAACTGCCATAAATAAAAGAAAAAACCATGTTCATGTCACACTGACTGTTTTTCTATCCTTTTTGTGAACTTGAAATTTCAGACAGACCCCAATTGGAGCAATTTCCTATATGATGAATCTACAAAAACCTTCAATTTAATAGATTTTGGTGCAGCTCGTGATTACCCAAAAAGCTTTGTTGATGATTACCTCCAAATGGTATTTTTTTTCTCTATTTTCTTGTTCAAAATCATTTTTATCTTATGCATCCCAAAATTGTGAATTTGAATAGATCTTGTGTTCTTTCATAAACTCTATAATAGCACCAGGATTCCAATACAAGTTGTTTAGTTCCAGGAACAGACCTGATAGTAAATGGTTTTAGACCAAATGGGATACATGTGGGCCTGCCTTTCAAATGTATTAAAAAACTGTTAATTGAGGCCAAAATAGAATGTAAAAGTCTTACTGGTACCAGAATAATACCAACAGTTATATACTGGTAATAATACTACCCAAACTTGTTGTTGTTAATATAATAGGTCGTAGCATGTGCAAACAGTGACAGAGACTCGGTTATAGAAATGTCACGCCGTCTTGGTTTCATAACTGGAGAGGAGTCCGAGATTATGCTAGATGCGCATGTACAAGCTGCATTTATAGTTGGCCTTCCCTTCTCCAAACCTGGTGGGTATGATTTCCGTGCCAACAATATTACGCAAAGCGTCTCCAACTTAGGTGCCACAATGTTGCGCCATCGCCTGACCCCACCTCCTGACGAGGCATACAGTCTTCATCGTAAGCTGTCTGGTGCTTTTCTGGCATGCATTAAGCTAGGTGCTGTTGTGCCATGCAGAGATCTGTTATTTGATGTTTATAGAGATTACAAATTTGGTGAGGAAGGTGACAAAGTTTTGTCAGGTGCTATTTAGGGAAGATGATTTTGGTTTTAAGAGTCTAACCCTATATTATTTTATTTGTTGAGAGTATGCAATATTGCAATAGGAATCACAAATGACAGCTTATTTTCAAGAAAGCTGTCTCCTAGGATTGTTAGTAAGAAATAAGTTTATCTCACAAGAGGTGAATGATTGTTTATTCTTTTGTTTTGTTCAATATAGTGTTAGAAATCCTAATAAAGAGATGACATTATATTTTGTAATGATTTTGAGCCTTCTTGGGACCCTTTTGGAGTTAGTAGTAAACAAATCTGGGACATTTACTCAAAAAAACCGAGTTTTGTTTACTGTAGGAAAATCAGAAGCATTTTCCAATCTTGGTTCTGTGCAACAAAGAGACTTTTATTCAGTTTTAAACAACATCTAAATCTAAGTATATATTGTATAATTTTATTTGTTTGTCGCCGTGAATTACATGGCGTGTCCATTTGGAACACACACCATCCTAACGACCTAAGCTCGTGAAAATCTTATACAAAATCAAAACGTGAGAAAGGAAGGTCCGAAAAGAAAAAAGTGATCTGTTATGCATGCTTCACTCATGCAAAACATCACGTGATTTCAAAACAGCTTAATGCGTTTGGTTTGCCTTTTCGAATTTTCAAAGGATAATTAATTTTGCTTCTCTATTGTCTCCTTGAACGGAGCACGGTTTTCCCCCTAGTGTGAAATAGAAAGGCGTTGATTGCACTGTCGATCCATGTGCGTCAGTGCGTGTCATTGATAAGAAAATGCGGCATTCATTTGTAGTACTAGTACTTGAAGTCAATCCTGATTCATCTAGGAAGGACGTAAACATGAGCCAATTACTTGTCCATATTCTAGAAAAAAAAATTTAGATTAAGAGCCAATTACTTGTCCATATTCTAGAAAAAAAAATTAGATTAAGGGAAGATTAATTGACACAGGCCCGGTCCCATTGTTAACGGAATGATACTTTTATGCAGGATTTTCTATGCAGCAGCTCATTTGAAATCTCTTTGGACCATGTAAAACGTAATGAACAAGAACAAGTATATGTATTTTCTTAGTTGTTAGTGTTCATCGACAATAGAAGTCAACAAATTTTTTTTTGAAGGTTGGTTTGAAACCAACGATTTTGTTATAAGAAATTTGAAAATAAATATTCTCTCAGTAAATTGAACCAAACAATCTAGCTTAGAAGTCAATAAATTGATTTATTGATTTAGTGTCAGGTACAATTTAATTATTATTAATACATGGTATTAATAGATGAAGGACACCTCCAAGCTAATTACTTCAACGTGAAACTTACTAGGCAGAAAGAATCCATTCATTCATTTGGTGCCATAATAATCAGTTAAGAATTCTTTTTCAAATCAAGGTTTAGTGTTTAGGGTAACAACTAATTAATAAAAGATGGGTTCTTGACCCTCATTTTTATTCAAAATAAAAAGTTTATAAATATCTCACAATTTGGTGGAAATAGATTGCGTTGAGTGGTTGGTTTAAACATCATAATTCGTATTCAAATTAGCCTACATAGAAAAAGGGTAATAAAAAAATATATCCCACGTTACAAAGTCCAAAGAAACTTAACCATTGTTTCAAAAAAAAAAAAGAAGATCCCACTTTTTTATTTCATCGTGTAATTTATAGGAAAATTATGCTTTGAATGAGTTTTTTATATAAACCTGAATTTAGATCATTTATTCAAAATAATGAATAATTACGATTAATTAAAATTTTAATGAGTCTTGAAAATCTCATCCATGGAAAAAGTTTTCTTTGTATGAAACTAAATGCAGCGCTCCTCAATGTAAAAATTGTAGAGCTCTATATTGAAGTGTTCCTAAACTTAGGCTAGCGCTTACCTTAGGCTCCGTTTGGATGAGGTGTGGGAAGAAGAGAAGAAGTGAGAAGAAATATTGGAAAGTGTGTAATTTTGTGAAGAGTTTGGATTGTTTATAATAAATTTTTTTCCTTTTTTCTTCTTCCTTTCTTCCCACACAGTATCCAAACGGAGCCTTAGGTTAGTACGCTAACCTACGTCACTTGAGTTTGTCAAACGAATCAAAATTAGACGGGTAGTCGTTACCAAATACCAATGTGCTAACCTACTAACCGAGCCAAGACATGAGTTAGCATTTTACCCGTTTTGCGTGAAGAGAAATAAAAACCATCCAACTTTTTTTTTATTATTTCTCTCCCTTCGTCTCTTCCAAATTGATGCTTCTTCAGAAAACAAAAACAAAGACTTCTGTTATTTTGTGTAACTCAGAACCCTTATCGTTCAAGGGCTAAGCCGTAGTGAATGTTTTTTTTTTAATTTGATAATAGAAACTTAAATGACAAACTGAAGCTCTTAATGTGGATTCATGTAAATATAAGCTAAAATTAACAACTCGGAAAAATTTATGTTGGTCAATGGTGCACAATATTTAACGGAAATTTTTTTGTTTTACTAGATTAATAATTCTTTTTTTTCCCCCCCTTAAATACGTTTCTATTTGGTTAAAATGCTATGCGAATATGCGATGCAGGACGAATGGAAATATCTGATGTTGAGGTTTCTCCAGAAAACCATAAGGTACGGAGTACGGACTCGATCGTATTGTAAAATGCATCATTGTGCGGGATCAAGACTATGATCACTATTCCTCCACGCAAAAGTCCAGCAAACATTAAATTTACTACTGTGTTTTCCATCACAGCAAACATCCAATTCGTATAAATTGAACCTTTCACAATGGCATGTATAAAACAATAAGGTAGAATATATTAAAAATAAATGTAAAGTATACTGAGCACATAAGTGGCTGTAGTTTAGTGGTAAGAATTTCACGTTGTGGCCGTGAAGACCTGGGCTCGAATCCCAGCAGCCACATTTCTCTCTTTTTATTTGATTAGAGTTTTTTTTTTTTTCTTCGAACAATTATTCTTCAAGTTCCTCCGAATTGTAGGAAGGGTTTCAAAATTGAGCATTCTGATCTGTCCGTTCTGTAGTGTTGTTAGAACTTATTAAATTTGGTTTTTGCGCTTTAAAATTGAGTCTTACTGATCTGTCCCTTCTATATTTGGTGGAACTTGATTTTGTTTTGACTTTTGAGCTTCCAGCTCCTAGTTTTTTTTTAGAGAACTAGGTAGTGGCTTCCAGCTCCTAGCTACCCTCAGGTTTCTGTGAATTGTTACTTGGTAGCCACTATCATGCCTTTGACAAAAAAAAAAAAAAAAAGAAAAAAGAAAAAAAATATTTGGCTAACATGCCATCAACTCATTTTTCGAGACAAAAAATTCAAATGATCAATCTAAACCATTCAAGTTGTTCTCCATATTGAAATATCCTTGGTGACAAAATTTTATATTTTTTTTACTATTTATTATGGTACTTTTAAAAACATTATGATTAGAGTATTTCAGACCCTCCAATTTAAAAATATCATAATAAATAGCAAAAAAATTCGAAAAAAATATAAAATTTGATCTCCAAGTGTATTTCAATATTGTGATCAACTTAAACGGTTTGGATCGAACGTTTGAATTTTGGATCTCGAAAGATCGAGTCGATAGAAAATTGATGGCATGTGTCATCGATGGTGCGTTAGCCATTCTCTTAACTTCTGACCGATAATGTATTGTGTCCCTTCTGTATGTCAAGTTAATTTTTTTTTTAAATTTGAATCTCTAATTTTTTTTTATGAGAAATTTGAATCTCTAGTTCTTTGTTCCATCTAAGTTTGTTCATCTTTGTTATCTTTTGGGCTTTTTAGGCTCCGTCCATATTTGAACTTCATTTGTTTTGGGCTTTTTAGGGTTTGATGTCTTTTTTTTTTTTTTTGAAAAACAGGGTTGGTTTGATGTCTTAGCGCTTATGTTTTGTCCAGGGACGGATTTACATTCATTAAAGGGTGTCAATGTCACTTCTATTTTTTTAGAAATAATAGTACTAATATTAATATTTTTAGCTAAAAATGTAAATTTGTTATATGCACCTGTTTGAACTCCAAAATATTTAGATGATTTCTCATTGTTGAACCCCATATATTTTATAATATAATTTTGGTGAGAACTTTTTGGAAGATTAACAATTTATTTGCAAAAGTGTTGTGTTACCATAATAAAATGGAATTAGTTGCACTTATTGTTACTTCGGTTGTCGTTTTTGGGCCTCGTAGCCCAACCAAGTAACAAATGGAATTTAGCCTAATCACTTCAGTAAATCAAAAAAACAATCGAAAAAAGAAAAGAAAATAAAGTTATCCAGCGATGCTTTTTTCCTTTCCTCAATTTATTTTACCTAGTGAAAGCTAAACTCTAGCGATTCTCTCCTCTCTGTGACTTGCAAGAACAATCGAATAAAATTTTATCCAAAACTTCGCTCCTCTGATCACCATTTTCTCTTTTATTTTTTTACCTTTTTTTTAGCTATATTGTATTGAAAATTCGGTTTGAAAGTTAAATTCGTGTCTATAACAAGTCTAAAACATATCCGATTTTAGTTCGTATTATTTCATTTTTATAATAGTTTACTAAAATAAAAAATATTTGCACATGTATTATTTTTTGGAACTTTAAGTAATGGATGTTTGATGGAAACATGTATTTTGTTTAATTATTATGATTAATATTTCAATTTTAAAGTAATGTATGTGAAATGAAGATATAGAGTCAAAGCGACTTGACGAATAGCTCCGTCAAATTCGATTAGATCTCAAATTCAAAACTTCAATTGATCAATCCAAATCACTCAATATGTTCTTCATATTGAAATTTTCTTGCATGACAAATTTTACAGTTTTTTCCTATTTTTTAAAAGTATTTATTAGGATTTTCAAAATTTTAAAACTAATTAGATCGAAATTTTTCAAACATTTTAAAAATATAGAATAAAAATTTTCAAATGTACAATTTGATTTAAAAAGAGATTTTAATATGAAGATTATATTGAACGGCTTAGATTGGTCATTTAATTTCCGAATTGAAATTTGGTCGAATTTGACGAAACACTTCGTCCATATCATTTTGACTGTAGCATTTTTCATTTAAAAATTAATATTTAAGTGAACCCCATTTCAAAATTTTCTAACTCCGTCGCTGCAAAAGTTTTGTTCCTCGTACATTTTTGTCTGCTTAACTTTGTTTTGGGATTGTAAGAAGGTTCGTGCATTTTTGTCTACTTCTTTTCAACTTTATTTTCTTTTACGCTTTCCAAATTCCAAAGTTAAAGGCTCGATGTTTCAAACTTGTAGGCAGGATCTGAAATTTGAGCTCCTAATAATGTCCCTTTTATTTTTATATATATAATTTTGTTTTGGCGTTAAAATTTTCAATGTTTAATATTCTTATATTCTCAAGTAGCTCCTATTTGTAGCAGGTTCTGACAGTTCAGTCACTAATGATCTGACCTTTGTATTGCTGTTTGACCTGTTTCGTTACAACTTTAAACTCTTTTTAACCACCTAATAAACTATTCTCATGGGTGGGGCCCACATGGTAGGTAGGCGGCACTTTTCCACTGTGGTCCCTGCTAGAAACCCCTCAAGAAAAATATTAAAGAAAACCGTTGAAAGGGGTCATTGTCAGATTGACCCTTGTCTACAACTCTACATTCTCATTCTCTTTCTGCTTCAATCATGCAATCTATTATCAATCCAAATTGAAGGCCTTACCTGAAAAGATAGATCTGATATGATCTAAAAACTAATTTCGATGGAAACTCATGACCAACTAACTCCATGCATGCAATGAATTTAAGTAGACCCAAACTTTAAAGCCAATTATAAAGACATTATTAAAGAACTTTTAGATGGAATTAGGGAAAAAAACTTTTGCACTTGCTTTTCAGAGTTAAAGATTGCCAAACACATACCGACACAAATACAAACACGCAACTTCATTATATATTTTATTTTTTACTGATATTAGGCATCAGAATATCAGTAACATGTAAAAAGGACAGGAACATAGAACTGGCAGATTCCGGTGTTCATGCCTCAATCATTGGAAGCAGATCTTATGAGGCGCATGGTAGTGTGGCAAATTGTGAAGTAGTAGTCTACCACCTTTTGTAATGATTCATTTCATCAAATCATTCTTGATTTGGAACTATAATTTATTTTATTTTCGCACTTCAAATTGGACCCAAATTTGTCCGATGTTATGCAAATGCAATTGAAGGGTTGTGGTCAATTAAAGTTGAATCATGTGACTGTGAGACCACTTTGATCTTATATAGAGTGGCAATAGGAATAACATATATAAAATGCATATGCAATCTTCTGTACTGTGAAGGACCAAAAGATAACGGAATTAATTGTTTTATATATTCTATGAAACTTCTATGAAATTTATTGCCAATGATTTTATTTTATACATTAAAAATAGGTGAAAGAATAGTGAAACCACCTTGCTTTTAAAATTCTCTTTCGGTGGTCAGATTCAGATGAGATAGAGGGACATATTTCATGTTTTGTGGCAAAATCTTTGATAAAGAAAAGGTGAAAACGATGGGAATTAGAAATATATCAAAGGGCCGAACCCACTAATCTCTGTTGCGTGCCAGAGGACGCTACTAAGTTGGCCGACAATTTAACAGTTAATTTCAAACAAAGATTGCAGAAATTTAGAAGTACAATTAAATATGTTGAATGGACTAGCGTAAAACAAAATAAGTAAATAACCGAGTTTTCATGTGAGTTTTTTTTTTAATTAACGATTGTAACTAGAATTAACTAATCTTGATAAATTATTCCTCATTTTTTGAAACTGAACTTGTTTTCTAAAGAAAAATAGAGAATGTGAAAAGATGTTGAATGGACTAGCATAAAACTTGTGATCGATATATATTTTTTTGTCCATTTTATGTAGACTGAATTATCAACATATGAAAAAGAAATCTAGTTGATTATAGTAAATTACTTTTAATACATTAAATTTTTTGACATCTTAAAACATTAGAAAATGAGCTTCCAATATCATAGAACTTATATGGACTCATATCTCTTGATACATTATTTGAATTTTAAATTTTAGTATATAAAATGAGAAATTAAAAACGTGGTTGAGATATTTTATCATATCAAAAACTTTGAGCGTTGAAATTTTGCTCTTTACAACTAGGGGTTTTATCATTCTACTAACTGGCACATACTGCGATCTTCTAAGTAAAATTATATTTTCAAATTTGAGGCTTTAATAATATATGTGCTTAATCAGTGCTTCCTTTTTTTTTTAAAGGCAAAAATGAGGCTCAAGAGACCCAGTGCTTCCTTTCTTATTCAATTTAATACATTTAGTAAGGTTTTGTTGAGAGGACAAATAATAAATTAATAAAGGTTGGGTGTTCACAATGAAAAGGACTATTATTGAAGTACCAATATTACATCGCAGTGTATTACTTTAGCCTACGTTTGCATGAGAGAAGAAGGAGGAAGAAAAAAAATTATAAACAATCCAAACTCTTTACAAAGTTACATACTTTCCAATACTTCTTCCCACTTCTTCTCTTCTTCTCTTCTTCCCACACCTATCCAAACGGAGCCTTAGATACCAAAACAAAAAACTTGAGGCGCCAAGACATAATGCTTATTAACAACACCCGATTTTCAGGTCAAATATAAAAACAAAATTTAAATTACTAATTCCTGAATGTTATCAAAATATAAATGCATTTAAATGGAGAGAAGTAAATCTCTGGAGGGGTGCAATGGATCCTAGAAAGACAAAGTAAAGCAAAATTCCAAGGAAGCGCATCTCTCATCGCTTGAACAAAGAATAAATCAAGCATTTATAGCGCAATTTGCATGGCGTCGTTTCATACTTCGACGCCTTTAGATCTAACGGACCCACACAATTTTTAAATTTATGATGTAACGATAAGCACTCGATACCGCAACGCGAACTTGGCAACTGGCATTCGTTTCTTTTACAATCCAAACCCTTGATAAAATATATATTACATATGTGGTTGAAGGGACCAGCCTACGGGCGTTTGCAACCCCTAAGAGAAAAATTGAAGAGTACCCCAAGATAGAAAGAAATTATTCATTCCCTGAACCTTCATTATTTAAAAAAAAAAAAAAATCGGTTTCTTTTCTGAAGGCATAAAGGTAAATATCAGTTTCACACTAAACTGTCTTACAAATAAGATCGTACAACGAATATAATAAATCTCTTAAGGTTGAATTCCTTGTAACGACACTACCATACTGCTTACATAGCATTTATGATCATTTAGTAACATTCGATGACTTATCTGCCCATAGTTTTTATCTCTATCTTATGCCTTTAACACTAAAGTTCAAATTCGTTGCACCATCATTTTGTTTGCTTCCTGAAACAGTCCCATTGGGTCATGACTCATGGGGGGCGTTTGGATGAGAGAAGAAGAATGGGGAAGAAGGAAGAAAGAAGAAAAAAAATTATAAACAATTCAAACTCTTCACAAAGTTACACACTTTCCAATACTTCTTCCCACTTCTTCCCTTCTTCCCTTCTTCCCACACCTATCCAAACGCACCCATGAGCTGTCCGTTCCCTTCCCTTGCCCTGTTATATACCCAATTTGGACACCATATATTAGCAAATTTTTCTTAGTAAAGATCCAGAGAGGGAGAGAGATAAAGAGGCAGAGAGAATGCAAAGTACCAAGGCATTTTGGATTTTCGGCCTTGTTGGGTTATTGGGTCTTGTGAGATGTGTTCATGGTGATGGGAATCCTCTCATGGTACCTCTTACCGTTATCCAGTCCGCCTCTTCTAAAGGAGCTGGTACGCAGTACTTTTACAGTTTTTCCATTATTCTATTTTACTACAAAATATACTTGCAATTTCCATAGTCATCAACTTTCTTCAGTTTTGTTTTCTTTGCTATTTTGTTATTTCAAATATGAACCGTACAAAATATTGGGAAGACTTTTAAGTTTAAACTAAATTTTTAGCATTAGCTATAATTTTTCTTTAGCTACAATATAATTTTAATTCCTTGTACAATATAATTTTAATTCCCTTTGATAAGTATCGCTCTTCTCTTTTGTGAGAATATTTTTTCTTCAACATTAAGTTATAACTACATTTTAATCAACGTTTGTTGGGATTCTGAATTCTCTTTGATAAGTGAGAATAAAATTTTTTGTGAACTAATTACAACTATGCATGAATGTAGTTTGCTTGGATGGAAGTGCACCAGCATATCACTTCTCTCCTGGATATGGATCAGGCATTAACAATTGGATTATAGACCTAGAGGTCAGTTTTCACAATTGATGTACCAACTGTCCGGTTTGCAGTTATACCAGAACTGACAGTACAACTAGTTAATTCTCAAAAGGCTCTATTAATTCTATTAATGTGTCGTTTTGGTGCTCTTGCTTATGCTACAACAGGCATCTAATTGCATCTGTATGTACAGGGAGGAGGATGGTGTAATAACAGAAGGACATGTGATTTTCGCAAAACTACCCGTCACGGGTCATCTAAATATATGGAGAGGCAAATTGCTTTTAACGGGATCTTAAGCAACAAACCTGAGGACAACCCTGGTATGTATCTATAAAATCTCGACCTTACTGTTATAAAAATCCTACGCATATACCAATTAATGTTTAAGTTGCTCATGGCTAATAACTCGTATTGTAAGAAGGGAAACATAGTACTCATGTATTTCTTTTCATTTTTTTAGTTTATACGTTTATAATGTATTAACAATGAAAGCACATCACAGCTTACAGTAATTGCCAGAAAATGTACTGGTACAAAGTAAACTTGGAATTTAGTTCTTTGTAGGTAGATAGTCCAATTTCAGAAGTGCATGTTGACTTGATTACAGATTGCTAACTTGTTTTCATTATAATAACTTTCAGATTTCTATAACTGGAACAGAGCACGAATTAGGTACTGTGATGGGGCTTCGTTTGCTAGTGAAGGATACGATCAGGTTGGTTAATATGGTAGTTAAACTTAAAGCATGATAATTAAGTAAAGCAAAACCAATATTGTACAGCTTTTGCATTAAAAGTTGAGTTTGGTGGCATCTTAAACAAGCACATGACATGTTTTGTCCTCCAAACAATGATCATGCTTATTTTCACCTTTTTTTTTCATTATACTTGGGTTTTAGTTTTCATTTTGATATGTCAAAACTATGGATGCTAAAAATTATTCATGTACAAATCGACAATAATTAAAACTCATATAATAAAATTTTGCATGTAAACAGGCCTCAGGACTATATTTTAGGGGACAGCGAATCTGGTCTGCTGCAATGGAAGAAATGATGTCTAAAGGAATGGGCTCTGCTAACCAGGTACAACAACTAAACCACCATTTGTGCCAACAATTGCACCAATGTTAAGTGGAATCAATATAAATCCACATAATTTACCTTTTCTTTGTGTGAATTTGATCTCCACTCCAGATTATCTATGAGAAATGAAAATGAAAGAATTTGACTTATAAAAATATCATCTAAATTGGGATTGAATCTTTTTTGTCATATTTTATTTGCATGTAGGTCCTTCTATCTGGCTGCTCAGCAGGCGGTCTTGCAACAATATTACACTGCGACCAATTTCGAGCATTGTTTCCTGGAAATACAAAAGTAAAGTGCTTAGCAGATGCCGGCTTGTTTCTTGATGCGTATGTATCTCTCAATTATTTTTGTACCCTTCAGGCCATTTAAAAGTCCAGTAAATACTTTTTTTTGGTGTCAAACTCTTCATTGGCTCAAGTTGGTTTTTCTACCACTTGTGCATGTCTCTCTTATTATGTATTATTTTATTTTAAATTGTTCAATTTTGCAGAACTGATGTGTCAGGTGGTCAGACCATCCGATCTTTCTTTCAGGGTGTTGTGGATATGCTTGTAAGTTTTCGATAAATTGCAGTGTATTTTATATTCTTCAAAGCAAACTTTGAAGTTATGTCTCATCATAATGTATATCATTTTCAAACTTTATTTACATGCAGGGAGTTGCTAAGAATTTGCCCGGAACATGTACTAGCCGCATGGATGCAACTTCGGTAAAGTTTTCTCTTAAGTTAAAATTGGTAAGGAATTTACCAAGGTGAAATTAACTTTTTCCATTTCTAAATTTGAATTAATACAGTGTTTCTTCCCTGAGAATTTGGTTGGCAATGTCCAGACTCCAATTTTTCTCCTAAATGCGGCCTATGATGTATGGCAGGTACGATATTGCTCGTGAAGTTACTTTACTTTAATTTTCTGTATAAAAGAGGAAAAGTTTTCACAAATTTTGCATCTTCCTATATTACTCTAATAGCCAGACTGATTCCTATGAATTGTGAACCGAAACTTTTCTTAGAATGTCATTTGATCAAATTAATTCAATTATACACGAAATTAGCAACATGATGGTGTTTTCTACCAGGCTATTATACCATGATAAGGAATGGTGCGCACAAGAAGTATAAACTCATTAAAAGATTCATATTGGTTTTGTCACCCAAATTTAGTTTATTCTTTTAATTACAGATACAAGAGAGTCTAGCGCCAGGGAAAGCAGACCCAAGTGGTGCATGGAAATATTGTAGGTTGAATTATACTACTTGTACTCCTGGCCAGATCCAATTTTTGCAAGGTAAATATGTCCATTCACACAGCCTAGGAGAAAAAAAAATCAACTTGAAATTTTCATTCCAAACTAATATGACTTTGAAATATGCAGGATTCAGAAACAAAATGATAAATGTGGTACAAGGTGTTTCGGGATCAGGAAAGAATGGAGTGTTTTTAAATTCGTGCTTCGCGCATTGCCAATCAGGGTTGCAAGATACATGGTTTTCTAACTACTCTCCTACTCTTGGAAATAAGGTATTAATATAAAACACATTTTGCTACCAGCTTTTCACCATGAAAGTATCAATACAAAAATTATCATATTAACTTGAACATTTTTCGCTTTGCAAATTTTCTCAAAAAAAAAAAATAAAATAAAATTGAGACATCAGAACCTTCCCCACTTGAAAATTAAATAAAAGGCAAAATTGGATATAACTACGGCCTAATTTGACCAATTTACATTCTAAACCTAGAAAAGCTAGTTATTATTTTTGTTTCCTGCTACTTTGTACAGGCAATAGCAAAATCAGTTGGAGACTGGTATTTTGATCGAGCAGAGGTGAAGGCGATAGATTGCGCATATCCCTGTGACAATACATGCCACCATGTTGTCATTTGATGAGAGATGCAGATAATTTTTCTTACTATAATATAGGTCATTCCAGTGAATAATAGAAGAAAAATGTGATTAATATATATAGTTCTTAGTTAGTGCCAATTAAAGTAATTACAGGTTCCTTATAGGTCAATCGGTTTCTATTAGAAAAGATTCAACCGTTCTTTTAATCAAAATATAGAAAGAGAGGAATCTAAAAGTGTATGTTTATCAAAGTGATGCAGTGTTCGCATAATTGTATAATTATTTAAACGAATTGAACATGATCATAGTTCTGAATTTTTGATACTATGTTTATGGAATTGGAGGCATATCAGATTTAGCATTTAGTTATTATTATAAATACAATTAATCCAACTTTAGCAAAAATATATTTACCCGTTTAAAATAAAAAAAGATTACATAATTCCAAGCTTTTAAATTTTGCCGAAATAACGGTGTTATTTCCGAAATTTTGGTTTTCCGGACAAAACGCACCAACGTTACAATTTCAAATCAGAAAAATACGTAACGCGTCATTTCCAAAAAAACACCTTTATTTCGTCAAAAAAATTTCGTTTAGTAGAGAAAAAACGGAGACAGGAGAGATTTTATACAATATTATACTTATACTGATAGTATTGTTTATTGAATTTAATGAAGTGTACCATTCTACCAACAGAAATGTGTATACCACTATTGTACCACTAGAATTTAATGAAGTATATTAAATTATTTCTTAATTGTACAAATTTATATGCCTCGTGTACCAAAACAATTCCCTTTATGTACCAAATACCATTGCCTCTCTATCTTGTATGTACAAATCGTCCAATCATCCATACGCCCTCTGAAGTAATTATATATTACTATATTAGTTATTAGATTATTGGCACATTAAAAAAATATTCTTTTGAATGTTGTATATACACACTGTTTTTTTGCTGAAAAAAACATCACACTGTTAAATCAACTCCAGACCGTCATACTAAAAAAACACATTTTAAAAGCTTGCATAATTCACATGAAAAAAGCTACAGCAAGCCGAATGGGAAGTTAAAAGGATATGACAAAAAAAATTAATACAAAATTTAGTTGATGTATACGTGTGAACAGAACTATAAGATTGGCACAGATTAACAGCTAGTGATGGGTCACACCTAGGGATGAAAACGGATCGGATACGGAGCGGATGTAGATCTTCCCATATCCGCATCCATATTTTTTTCTCGGATACGGATACGAATACGGATGCGTTCGGATACGGATACGGTTCGGATATTAAACGGATACGGATACGGTTCGGATATTATCGGATACGGAGTCGAATACGAATATATTTTGTCGGATACGGATCATATAACGATCAATTTATTTTATTTCATTTCTTTAGAACTTTTTTTAAATTTCATATTGCGTATAAAAGTTTGTTATATATGAGAGTAGCTGAAGCATAAGAAAATTTTCATGTCATGCAATAAGTTATATTCAAACAGTATAAATTATACGATAATAAGGTAATAAGGTAAGCAGTGTACAAAATTTATTCTTTCAACCAATTAAATCCAAAATTTCATCAAAATATTATATATAATATGTATAAATTAAATTATTATTAACATTATTGGTTGGATTCTCAACAAATATATTGGATTCAATAAATCACATATATAACCGTAATTATCAAATTTATGAATTAATCAATAAAATTACAAGCACCACATAAGTACAAATTTAATAGAATTGATCAATAAATTCAGTCTTTCCATAATTTGAATTCCAACAGTATATTTAACTATTCAATGTCAAATCATATCATGTTACCTTAAATGTCATCATACATTAAAAAAATATATTAATCATATGTAATCAACATGATTAGAGAGAAAAAAATTAATTTTAGTATTATTATCATATATAATCGTCTCAATAATAAAAAAATAAAAATAATTTTATGTTCCAAATAAAAATATTATTATAAGAGAACTTATCTAATAAAAATTAAGCATTATATAATTAAAAGTATTCATTAGATAAGTAATTATATTAATTATCTTATGCCGTTAAAAATATGGATAAACGGATTAATATCTATCGGATACGGATAATATCCATGTCGGATAAGAATACGAATCGGATATTGTCAAAAAACTCAAAACCATATCCGCATCCATATTTTTTTGGCGGATACGAATACGAATACGGATATGTTCGGATACGGATACGGATCGGATGTTATGCGTATTTTTCGAATTCGGATACGGATCGGAGCGGATAAAATCCGCTCCGTTTTCATCCCTAGTCACACCTCTCTGTAGAAAAACACAATTTGATTCTCACAAGAGGCCAGTTTATTTTAAAAAAGAAGAATTTCGTAAAAAACGTAATTGGTTTAAATTTCTTTTTTTAAATTGTAGAATGTCCAAGAGAGTGGTCATGATCAAGAGAACAAAGGAGTTGAGAGTAATTTTGCTGACACAGGCACACAGCCAGTCAACTAATTTACAAAAGATACACACACACAGTCGCACAGAGAAACTAGCAAGAGACCATAAATCAGGATAAACGTTCAGTTCTGATAAATCGGCCCAGTTTTGTATTTCCAGCCCAAATCGGCAAATCCCACATTCCCACGCTTCAGTGGGAACCGAATCCTCTACAGCATAAAAAGAGCAGTCCTTTTTATTTTCTTTAATTTTTAAAAATTGTAAAACACAAATAGAAAATTCAAACCGTTGATCTTGTTAAGTTTTATCGGCGATGCGTTTCTATATAAGTTTTATAAAATTTGAAGTTAATTTGATACTAGATCAAGTGGTCAACAAATGAACGAACCTGGTTTAATTAATCCGTTCATAATTTGGTCACTTAATGAAGTATCAAATAAACTTCAAATTTTATAAAACTTATATAAAAATGCATCGCTGATAAAACTTAACAAGATCAACAGTTTGGATTCTCTATTTGAGTTTTATAATTTTTTAAAATTAAAAAAAATGAAAAAGACTGTTTGGAGCGGTCCTTTTTTGGACTGATGACGATGCGGTTCCCGCTTCAGTGTCGGTTTGAACTAATAAACCCGTTAATCGCCTAAGCAGTTAATCGAGCAAAAAGGCCGATCGGATTCGCAACCCCAAGTACCCGTTGTATTACTCAACCCGCAAAGTTGCAAACTCAAAAAAGAGAAATGCATATGCATATCGCTTGAATTTTCTCTCCAGCACGCGCATCACTCTCTCTGTAGCAAATCAAAGGAACCCTCACATCTCTCTCTCTCTTGTTTCTCTCGTACAAGGAAGATCCAACCCCGAGCATTTCGAGTTATTTGAGTCAGGTTTGTAGAAATTTGCATGAATTTTTTTTATTTTAGTCCGAATTAGAAAATTGTTGGATGAATTCTGGCATATTAGTAAAGTGTGAAAAACTGGTATTAAGTAAAAAGAGAACATTGCCATGTCTTTATCCTCTCTCTCTTTTTCATACCAAAAGCCTATATCAATACCTTATATATTCCTTCCTAAGGCGATTGTGGCTGTTTAATCATCAAATATTATAATAAATTTACAATTCAGAATGATATTTTTTAGGTAATATCAAATTAGCTAAGGCTGATGTTGATAACTTAAGGATAATTATAATGTATGATTGGCAGTAATTTACTGTTTTGTGCTTCTCCTTTTTTTCATGCTATAATTTTCCAGGGAGACTCCGGCAAGTGATAGAAATTATGGTTTAGAGCATCATTTTGGTATGAAGTTGTAAAGATGTCTTTATTCTTTCTGACAATCTACTAGGTTTATGATTTATGGAAATTAATCTATAAATGCTCATAGTTATCTAGTCTAACTGCTGAATGATGTTTTATGAATATAGTTTTGTTCTGTACCGTGACAATTGATGTGATTAAAATAGTGTTTATATCAATTGGTGGCTGAATTTGCTGATTTTCATACCAGATTCTTATTTTTTTTTAAAAATCATTAAATGTACGACAATGCAGCAAAGTAGGGGGCCATTATGGTCATTTTTTATTTTTGGGTTCTTTCAACAGCTTGCTTGCTTTGTTATGTTTGTTTGTACTGGTAAATGCATCAGTTGATTTAGTATATATGAGCACTGGTTTGCTTGTATTTATCTTGACCACAGTGCCAAGCTAGTATGTATGTATGAAAGCAGAAGCAAAAGTATTTTACAAGCAACAAAGAAGTTTATTTATAGTCAAATAGATGTCCACAGCAACCAATGCACAAAAGCAATGACTTGTCACAGAAGATACTCCACATCTCTCTCTCTCTTTCTGTCATACAAAAGGGAACAAAAGCTCTCTCTCTCTCTCTCATACAAAAGGGCACAAAAGATTCTTACTATTTGTGCTAGAATTCATGGACAAAACAATCTTGATATTTGCTAGTTCCATTGTAATATCGACCAAAGAATCAAGCAATAGCTTGACTGACCCATCATTGCTATAGTACTTCACCTCAATCTCACTGAGGTTCTTGCAATTAGTTAATGACTGATTCCTCAAGCTGTTGCATGGAGCTTTAACTTCGCTGCAGAAGCAGTGGGTTGAACCTCCATCAATACTCCTAGATCCTTTCTCGGTGTGCAGATGCATCTGCATCCGATCAAAAACTTGAAACTCAATGTAAAAGGATATTTTAGTTTACAATTATACAAATTACATACCTGACAGTTTCGCCCATCATGCTTGACAGTGAGTTTCTTTAGATTTGGTGAATGCTCTAATATTCTGGCTAGTGTATAAAAGTGACAAGCAAAACAAAACCTGCCGATTGACAAACTTTCAAGGTTTGTAAACACTGACAACTTGGGAGCTTGTTCTTCCAAAATGTCCTGCAGTGGAAATGAAGTGCTACAAGTTTAAAGGTAACTAAATGGTCCAAGTGGACAGAAGAACAAAACAATAGCTATCCTGGATAAATTTAGGTGCTGACAAAACATGTGTTACTAATATTGCACATACAATGGGAACTTCTCATTTGTATAATACAAATAAGGATTAAAAGTAATTACAAGTTTCATAAAGTGAAGCATACCTTACAAGAGCTGTCACTTATCTTAAGGTGCTTAACAGAAGAAATTGTGAAAAATGATTTCCATGGGTTCCTTTCCGTATAATGAAAATTGCAGAAGTTTATGTGCAAATGGAGTAGTGAAAATGTGTTCTCAAACATTGTATTCTGGAAGACCTCTGGTCTCCATCTAAACAAATAAAAGTGAGATTAGGTGCACTAATCCTCACACCGAAATTCTTGCTGGCAACAAATCTAAAATCATCTATACTGGAAATGAAATTTATTCTAAGGCGTTTTAGCTTGTTCGATGACAGGTGACAATTCTCGAAAGGACAATCCTCCAAACTGAGATATTCAAGCGCAGGGCAGCCCAAGAAAAGCCGCTTTGAAAAGCTGGCATCCAGTATGAATTCAGTGAGATTCAGTTCTTTGAGGTTTGGGAGATTAATCACCTCATCTCCTGACGACCCATAACGAAACCCAAGTTGCAGCTTCTCCAATGATGAGCAATTCAAGATGGGCAATGACTTGAATGTACTGGTACTGAAATGGAGTTTGCGTACATTGTGCCTTAAAGCATAATGAATCCACTCCATGATACAACCATCATCTATATTCCATGCATATCTAGTATTCAGGTGAAATCTGTGAAGATCACAGGGCTCGCGCCGGTGCAGCACCATGCTCACAAAACGTTCAAATACTACATCATCGGTCTTGTCACCATGTCTTTTGGAAAAGGGCTCACTTCTTATGAAAGGAAAATCAAAGGAGAGAGAGGACAAAGAGGTCCAGACGTTAATCCATCGCTTTGATAGGATGCATGTCTGGACTGCCTCACGTGTCTCTAACAAGGAGAGGATGCGTTGGAGTATTGGATCAGGCATGCTGCTTATATAGTCAAAATTTGGTCTCCTCTTTGATGTGCTTCCTCTCTCCATGGCTGCCAATTGGCCTTGGGAGCTTTTTCTCGAAAAGGTTTTTTTACATCTGCATTATGGTAAAAAAACCACTTACACTTTCAATTAACATTGAATATATATAACCTTAGAAAAATCTGTTTTTGAATTTGATCTTCATAATAAGAGGTCTAAAGCTTTTCAGGATAAATTAATTGTTCTATAGGTGTAGCATAGAAGAAATATTAGTACTGTGTAATAAAGGAGTCATACCTGAGGTATATTTTCTTACTTATGTGCAGACTAGGATTTGTCATACTGCAATATTTTGTCTAATTTCAAAATGATCAAATTTTGGTAATCTTTGAAGCTTTATTTGTAAAGAATACCAAAATCAGCAACAAATGTGTCGCTGAATTAGCACGCACCTTGTATCGATCAAGCCAAGGGGACAAATATGTTGGCTATCCAACGGTCTTTGACTTTTGTACTTGTTGATGGAATTTAGTTTTAGAATTTGAATTAAGAGTTCATGTTGAGGAATATTTTCATCTAATATAATCAATATCGAATGAGATTGATGGCACGTTGGGTTCCACAGGTTTGACTATCTATGGCTGTAATTGTGTGCTGGTCCTTTTCTTATTAGTGTTGAGAATTATAAAAATACAAAAAATGCTGCTCTCTTCAAGACCATGCAAACTTTAGTTTGCTCTAGCTGTTGTGCATTGATTAGCACCCAACTTAGGAACATCGGTATTATATTAGAACACCTGAATGCTAGTAATGGAAGAAACCTTGGTGCAGCATGGTGTAGATTGCAATAACTGAATATCATGTTTCTTTTTAAGGCTTGCAATTGCAAATCCACTTTGCCAAATTAACTCACTGAAATGCAACTTGGTTCAGCTCAAAACTGAATTCTTGCCTCTTTATTAACCTGCACAATCATCTTTCATTATGAAATTAAGGCTCAAGTGCCTGTATTGGACACCATGACCTCTAATCTGCAATTTTCCTCGGCACACTCACTCTCTGTTTGACATTAAAAGAAAAGGATGTACGCAAATCAGTTGAAATTATTTACAATACTAAAGAATGCAAATTGCAAATATATGTTTCCTGATTAGGTGTAAATATAGTAAATTTCCCAAGAAGAAGTCATGTTGCTCCACAGTTCAAAAGGGATAGAGATTGAGCAAAGAAAACCAGAGATGGGCTTTATATTTTTCTGCCTTCACTTTTTATGCTGATTAGGAAATATTTCCTGGTAGCACTTTCTGATATTCTATTGGAAGCACAACAGCTGGACTAAACAAACTAATAAACACTCTTATATTTTATATATGTATTGCATCATCTCCTGACAAGAACGTATGTTCAACCAAAGCTAAACTGACACAGGCATCACTTCAAAGGTCTGAGAAAACATAAAATATTAGTTATTGGCTCACTGGGTCCCTACATCATGCCTATCTCTGGACTTTGACTATGACTTGGACAAATATAGGCCTTAACCTAATTTTATTTTAATATATATTTGTTTTCTATATATTCCATACATCATCCCTACGGACCATGACACCCAGTTTTCCGATTTACCCAGTTTGATTTCCATTAATTTAAACATACATAATATTTTTTAGTTGCTGAACCTCTTCAGTCCAACTCATTTTGAGACAAAACACATTTCTCTTTGTGCAATAAAGCAGAGAACCTTGTGACTCGTTTCCCTGTTTTTTGCCACCATTTAGGACCGAGGTGCAAGAGCATGACAGTAATGTTTCGCTTTTATTAGGCATGAAGACTGGAAACTGAATCATTCTTTTTCCGTTGTTATAAATAAGTTGTGAGAACAACCCCCCCCCCCCCCCCCCCCAACACACACACACACAAAAAAAAAAAAACAAAACAAAACAAAAAAAATAAAGCAAAACAATCAGTCCGGTCCGACATTAAGTCAAACACCTCTGTACAAACAGAATCCACTAGCATAAAAATAAAAGGGAGACCTAGTACATTGCACCATTTTTATTGTCTCAACAAACCTCAATCGGATACTTGCTGTCCCCTTTTCATTGCACCAGACAGTATGGTTAGATTTCATCAACTTGTTTCCGTCTACCAAAATTTTGGTCTGGGCCAGATTGGGCCGAGTTAGATGCAAATGACTTCTTTTTGGGAGGAAATAATTTACAGGACAAATAGGAAGAGTGAAAATCCCACAAAAGAAGATTAAAATAAAAAAATATGCAAGCACACTTATGGCTGAAAACCGAAACCGTTTTAACCGTTTTTCATTTCGTTTCGTCAGGACGAAACGGTTAACGAAATAACAAAACGGTTTCGTTTGGTTGGACGAAACGGTTAACAAAACAATGAGACGGTTCGTCCATGTGTAAATTCACGAAAAATTATTCCATTTCAATCGTTTCGTTCGGACGAAACGATCAACGAAACGGTTAGACAAAATACCTTAATTTCATCACCGTTTCGACCGTTTTGCAGCCCTAAACACACTAGAGAGTCGACACCCATTGAAACCAAATAAATATATACAAATCTTACAAAGTTTAAAAGGTTTTATGATTTTGTATTTCGGGTTGAAATTAAAAATTGCAGGTCGGTAATACCAAACAAGTAGCGGGTTGCAAGAGCTTGTAATTAAACTTTCTGAGCAAAAACAACAATACAAACATAATTGTATTTCCTTAATAACAAGAGAGTGAATTCAATCAAATCGATTTGACCGGACTTTCAGTTAAATTCTGTCAAATTTCAATTTTGAAAGTTCAAATGACTGATCCAATCATTTGATATAATATTCATACTAAAATCTTCTTGCATACCAAATTTTCATTTTTTTTCAAATCTTTATTTTTTCGGATTTTTAAAAATTGTAGTTGACTTTCAAATTAGATTAATTATTTTCTCAAATTCTACAAAAGATAGTTAAATTTTTTTAAAAAAAATGTTAATTTTGTATGCAAGGAGATTCCAATATGGAAATCATATTGAATAGTTTGAATCGATCATTTAAATTTTTAAAATTAAAATCTGATGGGTTTAACAAAGAGTTCGATCAAATCGATTTGATTGAAGCTTTTCTCTAATAACAATTACCAAATGCATTCATTTCATTGTTTTATTATTCTGTGTGCTTAATCTAAACTCTTTTTTAAGTTCAAATATTAAAAGCAAAACCCTGACGAGGTACATTCTTACATGAAGTACTTTCTTTAACTACCCTCGTTACCCACAACCTGAAATTGTTTGTACGCGTTGTTTCCTTTTGGCTTCCTTTGTGAAATTATTGGAGGAAGAAGGAGAGAGAGAGAGAGAGAGGTGCGCATAAGAGCACGTGGAAGAAATGGATGCATGGGATGTGCATGTGGGGCACATGCCTGAAGAACAGGAAATGGGAGACATTTAACAAAGTTTAGGTGGGTTGGTAGATCTTGGCCTAATTCTAGGACCAATTATTTCGATATTTCAGTAGAGAAACTGGGGACATTCTCATGCAATTTGCAGGCAAACAATTGCACAAAAATCTGGCAAATCTATAAATGATATGTCGATCATTGCTCTTAATTTTACAAATAATGGGATCTTGGATTGTTAGATTTCGGGGATCAAAACAATGTTTTACTTCTTATGGTTATGAATTTCTAATTATCAAATATGATTTGGTTGATTTGAAGTTCCATGTAACAAATTTCTAATTACGTGACGCTTTACTCGTTCCGTTCATATAAATATTTCGCAACATAAAGGGGGTTTTTTTTATTGAAAACAAAATAAATGCTGAAATTTTTTTTCCCCAAGGTGTCTAATCTATTATAATAAAGTCGAGGATCAATTAATCCAGTGTTTTCAATATTGTACCGTCGAATATCAGGAAAACCAAGAACCGGTACAGTGGGTGGAACAACCGTATTCGGTAAAAAGAGAAAATAATAGAAAATATCATAATAGAATACTGAATTTCAATCATAGGCCGCCGATACGCATTCAAAACATTGATTAATCGTTGGGGCGAAAACGGTTTGGATAGTGGTGAAACTATATCCGTATTCATATTTTTTTATCGGATACGGATACATATATAGTTTAGAATTAAACGGATACGAATATGAATCAGATATTGTCGAATACGGATACGAATACAGATATATTTCGAATATTAAAACGGATCTTTATAAACGAACTAATATATAAAATAATCAAGATATAATACCGATATCAAAGGCCATTATACATTAAAATAGTATATTAATCCAATATAATCATTATAATTAGAGAAACATTTAATTTTAATATTGTTATCATATATAATTATCTTGATAATAGAAAATAAAATTTATTTTATATTACTAGTCCAAATCAAAATATTATTGTGAGATTATTTATCTAATAAAAGTTAAGTATTATCTGATTACAAATATTCTATAATATATAATAGTAATTATATTAATTTTCTTGTGCCGTTAAAGATATGGATAAATGAATTAATATCTATCGGATATGGATACATATCGGATATCGCCAAATCATATATGTATCCATATATATATATATATATATATATATATATATATATATATATATATATATATATATATATATATATATATATATATATATATTGTCAGATGCGAATATGTTCAGATACAAATATGGTTCGAATATTGCGCATATTTTTTCGTTTTCGTCCCTTTAATCCTTTTAAAAAAATGCTTACAGAAGATATATAGTACCTTCGAAAATTACAAATTCTTTTTGGGTTGATATGCAGATTCCATCGCTGCCCCGAACCGTCTGAACTTTTAGAGGGGGCTTTGTGCAAACTATCAGATTCTGTTGGATTGCTTCTCAAGTTGTTATCCGGTGCTTTATGCAAACCCACTTGAAAAGAGTCAGTAATTTATTTTAGATTTCTACATAAACAAAAGATTTTGGATAGCTCTTGGTGCAATGGTGCTATACTTTAATATCAACTTTTTCTTTCCCATGTTAATGTCCTAAAAACGGCTCAAAAGTGAGGCCCAATTAATCTGGTGTTCTTAGGGCCGAAAAATTTAAAAATAATATTAAAATAATATTAATATAATAATATTTTTTTTATTTATTTAGTTTATTAATCAGTTAATTAATTAGTAAAATAGATAATATATTGTAAAAATATTGAAAAAATATGACAAAAATCAGGAATAATTAAATTAAATTTTATATGTAATTTATTATTTTTTGGAATTTTTTTTCCTTTTATTAGTTTATTAATTAGTTAATTAATTAAAAAAATAGATAATATATTCTAAAAATATTGAAAAAATATAAAAAAAATCAGGAATAATTAAACAAAATTTTATATGTAATTTAGTATTTTTTTTAGAAATTAAATTTATTTTCCTTATAATTAATTTATTTAATTAAATATAAATTTAATTGATTTATTTAATTAAAAAATTAATAATTAAGTATAAATTTTTAATTAATTTACATTAAAATTATAAATTTTTAAGCAACCATTTGATATGCGTCCTGGATGTCGTCCTCTGTATATATTATTTTCATATTATATATTAAACAATCATATCGAGTCTCATGATCAAGGAAGCACTTTCTGGATTGCGTTAGAAAGGAATCACATGAGGTTGATGTTTTACCGAGACGGAGAAGAAAGACTAAATTCACTTGATTTACTGCATTTTCTCTTTTTAATGATTAATTTATGATTTTAAAAAGTTTCTTAGTAGTTTAGAGTGGTTTAGAAGTTTGCAAACTTTCAAACTGGATTTTGGAGGTCTAGAGAGCGTTTTTTTGCTCCGAAAATTCACCCCAGTAAAACGTGTAGATCTCGTCGCCAGCTTTTCGGAATGTCCTCGTTTGCCCCTAACGGACCTTCCTATCAAAAGTTATGTCTGTTTAAAGTTTTAATGTTCAAGTTATGCCTTTACATATAAAATTTAATTTAATTATTCCTGATCTTGTGATACTATTTAAAAAATATTATTATATTGATATTATTTTTAATATATTATATTAATTTAATATTATTTTTAAATTTTTCGGGTTCTTGGGGCCTTCAATATTGTGAAAAGTAAGAAACCGCAATGCTTTTTGAAGTGAAGAGAACATACTCCAATAATAATAATAATAATAATAATAATAAGTAAAGCGAAGAATATCTCACTTTTTGTTCGGAAAGCAGATTTATTGTAGATGCAATCATCCAAAATTGTGGTTGGTTTCTTCTTTGAAAATATTTGTAGCATCGCTTCAATTTTACGAAATAATTTATCTTAATACAATTTTTACCGGTTAATAATCGCCAACGGATTATAAGAAAATGAAAATAGACGCCCACACGACAGCAATCGGTAAATCCAAATATAGTAATTATTTTTTTAGGATAACACGGTATTTTAGAATTTAGATAGCTAGTTTATAACTGCACTGTACATATTTTGTTTATGGGACTAATAAGGACCATCACAAAAATTTATCATCACCATCATCAGTTCATCACGCACAACTCACTTTTTATTTTCGATGATCTTTGACCAGTTCAGTGCTAACAAACTTTCTATTTCGGTTTGTGTAATCTCTCTCACCTTACTTTTCCCTCACCCCGGACTGAAATCCTTTACGACAGTAGTGCTCTACTGTCATCACACATTTTATTTATATATTTTAAAATTTTTAGATTCAACTATTGAATCTAAACCGTTATTCTTATTCAATTTTAGAAAAAAATTTTAGATTCAAAATTTATAAAATTTATATGAAAATACATCGCTCGTAAAAATTGAAATTGATAAATTATTTGAATTCAACATTTGAATTTTAATTTTTTTAAATATTAATAAAATATGTGAGGGCTGTAGAGCTCCACAATAGAGGAATTCAGTTCTCCTCACCCCTGCACCTTGCCACCTTGGTGCCACTGGCCCCCCCTCCCCTAAAGTCCGCACAGAACTAATTTATCCTAGTAAATATATTCATTGTCATGGTAAATATGTTAATTGTTATAGTAAATATCTTGATTAATACGGTAAATATGTTAATTATCCTCGTAGTGGGGAGCTGCCAAATCTTCTACTTGAAAAGAACGAAATAATTCTCTAATCAAGAAATTTACTAGGTTAAAGAATTATTTCGTTCTTTTCAAGTGATAAGTTTTACCTAATTCTTTAATCGAACGGATCTAACTCTAAAAAGATTTGGCAACCCCCGTCAAAAAAAAAATTAAAAATGAAAAAAAAAATAGGTAAAACTTAACTAAATCCAAGTATATTATCCGGGAATGATAAGAATCATTCTCAAGATCCATCATCTCTATCATTCCCAGTGGAAACACGTTTTAATTTTTTTTTCTGTTTTTGGAATATTTTGGTCCCCATTGTTTTTCTCATTTTCATTCTTTTCTATTTCGGTCCCCACTGTTGCTCTCCCTCCCATCCTTTCTATTTTTTATCCCCACTGTTTCTCTTCCTCTCATCCTTTTCTATTTTGGTCCCCACTATTTCTCTCCCTCCTATCTTTTTCATTTCTGGTCTACAACAATTAGTATATATCTGAACTATAACAATTACTAATATTAACTAGAATTTTTAATATTCCAACTACAACCACTACTCATATTAACTATAACAGTTAGTATCCAAACTACAACAATTATTTATATTAACTACAACAACTACATATATAACTTCAACGGTTACATATATAACTTCAACAATTACATATATAATTTCAACAGTACATATATAACTTCAACAGTACATATATAACTTAAACAGTTATATATATTGACTTCAACAGTTACATATATAACTTCAACAGTTATATATATTAATTTCAACAGTTACATATATAACATCAATAGTTATATATATCAACTTCAACATTTTTTGTATATTAACTTCAACAGAGGGACTGGATAATTAATAATGATACTTAATATGTAACAGTTGATATGTAATTGTTGAAGTTAGGAGCTGATAAATGGTTTTTATAGCTAGCAATTCAACCATTTATAGGTCTTAATTTCTTGATTTTATGTGTTTTTCTCTAATGTTTAATGGTTAATTTAGGTTAGAAGCTAGGTACTGCCATGGTTGCTTCATTTTGTATAGGATCTACGCGATGTGGCTACTCGACTCGTCATTTGGAGCGATTTCAGATTAGACCTGCGACCCACAGATCTCACCAGCGACCCACAGGGAGGCAGCGGGTAGCAGACGTTGACTGGCGATTTAGGAGACTTCAGCGGGTCGCTAGATGCAGCAGCGGGCCGCTGGAAGATGTTAACCGACAGACAAAAATAGCCAGCCAGATTTGCTATCTTCTCCATAACTGTCTGAGCCAAATTTAGAGTCTCTACTTGCACGACCTCCACCTTTAGGGAACCGCCAATGCATGTTATATAAGGAAGAAGCGTTGAAGACAGAGGGGTCGGCAAAATTAGAGGAATTATTCTGGGCGAAGGGAGAACGATTCTGCACAGGTCTAGCGGGTCGCCAGAGACATCTGCGGGCCGCTGTCGAGTAGCAGAAGACAGAAAGGAAGGGATCAAGTTGCTTTTCTGTTGTAACTTTATTTCTTTCTTATGTTTTCTTTTCTCTTTGATACTTGGATGTTTTGTTTGATGTTTGATCGCGAGTAGATACCTTTTTAGGGGCCATGGCAGTGAACCTTTGGTTTATGAATTGATATTGTTATTTAGTTGATTTCTTAGTTGCATGTTGTGTTTTATTTCCTTTCTTTAATTGCTTATCTGATTGGAATTAAATTGCTTAGGTTAGTTTGCTTGTATCCATCAAGTATAGGCCTTGCTTGAATAGATAGATAGTTAAGTCCAAACTTCTCTAAGAATTTAATACCAATTGTGTTAACTTGAAGGTTTATAATCGAAAGATTGAACCAAGGCTAACTAACGCGAGTTATAAGTCTTTTCTAACAGCGAAAGCGTAAGAATTCATAGGTTAGAAAGGTATGAACCCGTAGAAACTAGACCACGAAACGAAAGTTGAAGTTTGGTTCTACTTGATAGTTTTGAAGTTAGTTGAATTGAATTCCAGACCCAAAACGAGAGTTTGATCTGCAGCACTTCAACAATAACCCAACTCTATACACAAAGCAGCATTTAAATCAACTAAGTAATAGTCTCAGCTTGACACCAGCGGGCCGCTGAGTGAACCAGCGAGGTGGTCTATGCCCGCCAAGTAGCCAGCGACAAGCTGATCTGTCAAGCGACCTGAGTCCACTTTAGCGGGCCGCTACGAAAGCCAGCGGGCCGCTAGGACTGGAATAAACTGAAAGAATTAGCATGCCTTAAGCCCCTAACTTCTAATTAGTCAATTAATCCATCTTTACTGTATTCTGTTTTATTTAATATTTACTTAATTAAGTTGTTAATCTTGACACCAGACACAACAATCTTGCAAATAGTTTAGTAGATTAAGTAAAATTGAAACTTAGTTATCTAATATCCGTCCTTGTGGTTCGACCCCTAAATACTTAGACGATTATCGTACGCTTGCGATACAAATTTGAGTAAAATAGGGTATAATTCTAAAGCAAGAAAATCACCATCAGGAGCAAAGCACAAGGGTGGGGAACGAGAGCGCAACAGAAGGCGCAAGGATACACGTGGATTATCCTTGCCAAAAATAAAAAAACGCGTTATCATCCCCTGGAATCTCTCATTAAATTAACTAACTTTCTCATTAATAGAAGTCCAGGGATGATGGGGATGATAGAATATTAGAATGATGAGAATGATAAAATATTAGAGATGATCTTAAGCAATTCCGTATATGTATCGCCTTCAATTGATCCGTCTTTATTCTTTCTTGTTTTCTATTCATACATATTGTTAATTTTTATCAATTTCTGTTTGCAAATGTAAGAGCTTAGCAATTATCTATTTATCCGTCTCTCAATCTAAATGTTTATCTTATGTGTCCAACTTTTCTACGTTCTCTTAATCAATAAGTATTTGGAACTCGTAATTATTTTTTTTAGTAGCAAATAACTTGCCAATTGTTCCTCTATTATTTGCCTTTTGTAGTAAACAACAGTCATAAATCCATCTTCTATGTTATCGTTGTAGTGAATGAGTTATCAGTTGTACAAGAGCAAAAATTAGTTGGAGCTAATTAATACCAATTTGTTTGAATTAATATATTTATATACTTTGTTATTTAAGATAAAATGTTATAATTTTGAAATGAATTTTCTCCACAACTAAGAACTATCCTGATAGTTTTTTTTTTTTTATTTTAGACAACATTGCGAAATGATAATCGCTACTTCAAATTTTACAATGACACAAATTATATTGCATGGAAAAGTTATTGAGACCAGTACTTTTGGCTCCGTTTGGATAGGTGTGGGAATAAGGGAAGAAGGATAGAAGTGGAAAGAAGTATTTGGAAGTGTGTAACTTTGTGAAGAGTTTAGATTTTTTATAATTTTTTTTCTTCACTTCTTCCTTCTTCCTACTTCTCAACACATCCAAACGGAGACTTTAGTAGGACAAACCAAAACGTGAAAAGGATTGCTCACCTCTTTATGCTGCATACCTTCGCTATTTGACCGACATTTTTATCACGAACTTTTCTATAAAGTAAAACTAATAACATAATATAAACGTTTTACATTAACAACAGAACCTTAGAGAGTTCATTTGAAGAAATGTATATTTTCAAAATAATAATTAAAAAAAAACATAACCTGTTAAGTCCTTAATTATTGTACAGTTGAAGCCATCATGATTAAATAGGTCGTTGTACCGATCTACTAAATTAATTAATTTCTATTAGAAGAGCTCGTGGCACTGTACCTCTTTAAATAAACACGGATTTGCATCACTTTGGAAAGGTAAACAGCGGGAATTGCTTTGCTCACTCTTCTAGTTCGAGATTCACTCCATATCCTTGTTAAATGACTAAAATATCCTTTAATTCTTCATCTTTCTTTTTCCCTGCACTGAAAAAGTAACGACATTTTGGTCCTTAAAAGAAATATGTGAGTGAATCTCCTAACATGGGAGTGAGCAAAACAATACCCGTAAACAGCATGTGCTCTCTGTCAGGCGGATCAGAGCATGGTATAATTCCTTCTTTCTCCGAAGAGAACTAGCACTGTGGGTTCCAATCCCTTATTATCCCTCTTTCTTTCTCTCTCATTCTATCATTATATAAAGGTCAAAAGGTCACCCTCTCTCTCCCAATATCTATTGTACGACTAGAAACACTCAGAAAAATATCAAGAGACAAAAATGGGTTCATGGGTGAACACCATAACTTCTCCTTTCAAAAGAGCTCGCACCATTATCAAATCTCCAAGAGACAATAAGGAAACCCAAAAAGGTACTTGTTTTTAACTTCTTCCTTGAATCTTTTTAGTTTTCCTGAAGTGCCTATAACTAAGGTTCTTCTTAATTTGTCAATGAATCCCAAGTTTGAAGAACTAGTGTCCCCATTTATTTTGCCACAAAAATTTTAAAAAATGTACCATTGCAAAATGTATTTTTTTCCCCTTTTTAGTTATTCAAAGCTTTTTTGGAATTTGGGAATAGAACGTTATACTTAATTTAAAAAAAAATACAAATCTAACTCCATTAATCTAAAGTCTAGTTGACGTATTACAAGTTTACAACCAAAAATCAGTCTAGAGAAAATGCTACAATATTTCTTAAGTAAATGGTAAACCTGTAAATTAACAAGGGCTTTATATGCTGTTTAATGTTGTCACGGTACCAATTTATTTCTAAGAGAGTACTAATTAATTGATATTAATGGCAGGGAATAGGGAGGATGAGAAAAGAGGAATGGCACTAGAAGAGGAAGTGATGGCATGTGGATATGAAGATGTGCGAGTAATGTGGTCCATTCTTGACAAATCCAAAAATATCACACAGCAGAAGTAGTCCTAATTTATTTTATTAGTATTTTTTTTTTGTTACTTTAGTTTTGAATTGAGACTGGGGTTATATTGAGTCCTACTATTTCACGGTAGCAATCCCCATGGATGTAGGTTGTAGAGTATGAATTCCATGGTGCGATTTAGTAGTCAATTGCAGAGCTTCTTCAGCCTGAGTATATATATGAACCTTTTTTTTTTTTTTCCGGATGGATCCTTTTGAGAACATAAAACCGGAATTTTTATTCGATATTTTTTGGCAGTATTTCTCAAATCAGATAAAAAAGAATAAAAAAGGAGTAGTGAAGTTACGACTGTTAATGATCAATTATAACTGCAATGAAATTGGATTTTTAGTTTAATGCGAGTAGGACATGTTTGCTTGTACCGACAAACATGCTAGTTAAGAAATTAATGAAAAATAGTCTCCGCCGGATACGTAGTAGATTTTCGAAACTTAATTAATTGAATGTAATTTAATTTTGCTCAATAGTTGAAGTAAAGGTAATTCTGAACATTAAAATTTTAGATTTGATAAGTAAATAAAAAACAATGTATCAAGTTATGTTGAGATTTGACCTATGCATGAAATGTAAATTTTTTTAAAAATTTTGATTAATCATTTTTTTAATTGCGGCAATAAATAGTTTTGAAATTTGGAGTCGGTTAACAATGAATTAGCTTGATGATTTGGGAAATACTAAAAGTAATTTTAATTTTAAAGTTTGAGAATTATACTAACATCTTTCACATGATAAAAATGATAGAATTTTACTGTTTATCAACTATAAAATCTTTGTTGAAATATATTAAATGACTGTCATATATGCATCATATTCATAAATTACTCTTTTTTAATTTGGAAAAGAGTTTAATTTAAAAATACTGTTAAAATCATCAATTATAATGGTTTTAATGAAATAGCTTAAATTCAAACCCTTCTTTTTCATATTTCCATTTTAAGGCATAAGAAAAGGAGGTATAACTGCAAAAGTTGAATACATCTTGGTTCGGAGTTTGGCTGATGTCTTATCATAGCAGTAGCAATTAATGCGATAGTCTCAAATTCAAAATTTAAACACCGGTGCCAAAGCACTCCATTTTGATTTAGCACGAAAGTTGCAATACAAGGAATCTAAGAAGTTTCAAGAAAATTATGGAAATTAATCGCATTAATATAAATTTCCAGAATTTTAGTTTTGGACACTTGACTTTTATGTTGAATAACTCAACACCAATAAATTTGTTACAGGATGCATTAATTCCAAAACATATCAATTCATTGTTAAGAGCTGATTGGAAAAATTTTAAATTAAGTTCATAGATCATGGTGAGGACC
Source organism: Rhynchospora pubera (assembly GCA_028095005.1). Taxonomy (NCBI): domain Eukaryota; kingdom Viridiplantae; phylum Streptophyta; class Magnoliopsida; order Poales; family Cyperaceae; genus Rhynchospora; species Rhynchospora pubera. The sequence goes on along the minus strand of CM051460.1, from coordinate 222,114,489 downwards.
TTAAAGCTTAAATAGGCCACATTGCACGCATAGCACCTACTAAAATCCCCTTTTCTTCCCTCTCGGTGCATGTACCAAATCTTCTTTCTGATATTATCGCACTAGATGTGTGCATCAGTTCTTAGTTGAGATTAACCAACCCCAGAGCTGTCTAGTTTGGGCCTTTTTGACGAATTCAGATCTGGTGCCGCGCGGCACACCGTGTAGCGCGGCATCAGAGCCGTCTGATCAAGATCTAATGGACAAGGGAGCCCCGTGAATGTAACCTAGATTGATAGGCCCGTAAAAAATGAACCGTCCGATCAAAATCAGACTGCTCGTACGCGTGCTACACGGTGTCCCGCGCTACACCGGATTCGGATCCCTTTTTGACACCTCATTTAGAAGCTGAAACTAAATGGAGGCACACAAACATCGTACCAACAACAGTTCTTCACATTTTGACTTCTGAGTACCGAGTATAGATAACTATTTACTGTTATCACTCTCAAGCCGGGGACCCTTGTACAGGTATACACTTATGGTCAGATTAAAGCTCCTCGGAACAAAAGAAATTAAGAAAGGAACCAAATGGAAAAGACACTCTTTACATTAAAAACAAAAACAAAAATTGCCCTCGAGAAATTCAATAATGCACATTTGCACAATGCTCTCAAGGTCCACCTCAGGAGAATTTTGCTCGTTCCCAAGCTTTGAAAGAACATTAATTCTGTGTTGCCCCAAGTCCACGATTTTGAAAAGGTTTATTTTGGCACGTGTTTACTAGAATTTTTATGTTGCCTGTGCCGCCTCCTTGTCTTTTGATCCTTTTTTTCTGGGTTTCTTATCTTCCTCTTGCTTCTTCACCATCAATGGTTGGAACTGCAAAAGATTTAAGTACAACAAATTTAATATCTAGTTGTCATTTTTTTATCTTAATTTGGAGTAGGGGAATCTTAACCATTGTACAGACATGTAAAGGCGAATAAGTTAATTCATGAGGTGCTGTCTTGTACCATTTGTACAACAAAGACAAATTACAAGAATTATCAAACAACTTTACATAGGTCCATTTCAGTACTGATCACAATACCACTCGTCGCAAGTAAATGCCAGTACCAGCCAATTTTCATTTTGTCGACATTGCAATTGAACACTAAAATATGAGAAAACCAAATATACTATTTGAGCTTGAACTGGATGTACTAAGAGACGTATCTCCCAATCTTAGGAATTTGTCCCATACAATACCATCTCAGGCCAGTGCTATAAGTTTCTAATATAGGGAAAAAGATGGCATCAAATAATACCTGGTATACAGCATAAATAACATTTCTCCGGATCTGTGCCATCATATCTAAAAATAGATTATATCCTTCAAGCTTGTACTCAATGAGTGGGTCCCGCTGTGCATAGCCTCTCAAACCAACAGCTTGTTGTACAAATTTCAAAGCTTGTAAGTGTTCTTTCCACAGCCTATCAATGTTGCTTAAGATCAAGAACCTCTCAGCCTCTCTCATTAAACCAGGAGCCTGTTTCTCGACGATTTCCTAAAAAGAAAAATTGTAAATACCTATTTAGGTTGGCAAGGAAAAAGGTATTTTCAAGAAACCCTTGAGTTATAGTTCAGAACTTACAGTTTTCTGAAAGTATGCTTCACGACCTCTGAGGCGAAGATACTCTTGTAACTCCTCATATGTCGAGCACTTAGATGCAAGCAACTCGGGCGTCAGATCATTTAATAGATAGCAATACCTTAAAAAATAATGTTCGTTTATAAGTAAGTTTCCAAGATAACCTCACAACCAAAATTAGGGAACTGTTAAGGTTTTCATTTTGTTTTTACAAGAGCATAATTTTTGCTAATGTTAAGGGTTGCTGTTCTCTACATTCAAGTACAAAGCACAAAGAAAATTAGTCATAGAATGTCCTGTTGCCATCTGGATTCTTTCAATTTTGCTTTGGAAAAAAAAAACAAAGGTGGTTTCATATTGGACTGGAAAAAGCAAAGAAAAAAGAGCTGGCCAAGGATAACTGTGTGAGAAATCTGCCTAACTGCACAACACAAACTATTAATATAATGTGTTTACAAATTTCACTTTCTCAAAGAAAAAAAAATGGAGTCAAATTAAATTAAGTCCAGCTAGTATGTGTGTTATAAAGTAAGAGTCGAAAGATCACAAGAACGTTTTGACTCCATTTTAGATCTTCTGTGATTGTTTTTAATGGAAGAAAGTCAATCCCAATTGTTCGCAGTAACTATTTTGAAATTCCACACTGGCATGAAAGTTAGCAATTATGAATTTCTCTAGCAATTCCATTACCTTTTTCTTATTCGCTAGGTTCTAAATTTGTTCCATTCTGCTACATTGTAAAAAATATTGAACACCTTACCAGCTTTCTAATTTAGACAATTAGACTTACCAAAATATAAAAGAATGTAACTTACTGTTGAAGTTTCGCAATCAGCTTCTCTAGATCCCAGCTTTCTCTAGGTGTATCAATACCTATATTTGCCTAGCTTGAAAAAAAGAAGGCACATTTTAAGAGAGAATTATACATGCTGAAACACACAAGTTAAAAATACAGAAAAAGGGGAAAAAACAAGCCAGTACACTTGTAGAAATCCTTACCACCAATATCAACCAAAAGAAATTCGGCAACTTGAGAGACTAAAAAGCCTATCAGTCATTCAAGAGTTGTATTCCTCCACCATCCTCATTACAAAACCACAAAATATCTTTGATGTCCTTTTTGTTCCATATTCTTAAATTCAGATATTTCAAAATAAATAAACAAATCTCTCATGTAATAAAGACATTGCAGAAAGCCCTTCCCTTTCAGTTATTTGCACAAAAGGAGGTCTGTTTAATTATGTAGTTTAAGACAAACTCTACATTTTTAAAGATTTATATGTTAACCAAGAATGCTTCCTACGAGTTATTCTGGATACATGACATTTTCCGTAGTATTTACCTGCAGAATGTCATCCATAGTAAGCTCAGCATATTCAACTATAAGAGATTGCAGGTTGTCAGAGACAAGGGCCCGCCTGCGTTCAGCATAGACGCGATCCCTCTGGCTGTTCAAAACCTCATCATATTCAAATAGCTGCTTTCTGATGTCAAAGAAGTAATTTTCGACTTTTCTCTGAGCTTCATCAAGTGCTTTTGTCAGCATTTGTGATTCTATTGGCAGATCTTCTACTCTAAAAGCACGCATGAGACCCTACACAATTCATAATTTAATATTACTTATCTTCCTCTTCTGTTTGTATGTCTGTGTGTCTGTCTGTAAAACTTTGCTCTAAGACTCAATATTACTTCTCATGATGATCAGCAACTAATATAGATTACATACAACTTACTACATGAACAGGGCTAAAGTGGTAGTACATTTGCTGAAGCTTAAGTACGGGTGGCAACCAGTCTGGCCAGGTTGTAAAATTTTAATTAAATCAGGCAGGGTCTAACCCAACACATCACAAGGTAAAGAATTTTGACCTGAGTATCAACCTAACATGGCATGTCAAACATATAATTTGTTGGGTCAGTTCTGGTTAGTTTTTATGGGTCCACATTGTCAACTTGGCAAGCATCTGAATCTTGTTGCTTTTCCTCAACTTTTTAGGTAAAACATAAGGAAGAAGATACAGTGCTGATGTGGTCAGGAAGGACCATACCCAATATACCAGCAGGTCAATAAACTTCTGGGACCAAAAACCCAACAGGACATCATTAAACAGCTAGGAAAAGTCATTACAACTTTACCAGCATTTGCTGAGTCTAAATTTAGATTAATTACACACATGTATAAAAATAAATAAAGGAGAGGGAGACAAACCTGAACGCGGTCACCCCCAAAGATGCGAAAGATGTTATCCTCAAGGCTAAGGAAAAATCGAGAGCTTCCAGGGTCTCCTTGCCGGCCGCTTCTACCTCGAAGCTTTTGCGCAACAAGCCAAAAACAAACTCTTAATGGAATATTTCTACAAAGCAGCTAATAATAAATTTATCTGCTTTTATTCTCTGGACTGCTACCTGATTATCAATTCGGCGTGACTCATGCCGCTCTGTTCCAACTACATGGAGCCCACCTGCCTCAATTACCTTGTAAAAAGAAAAGAGAAAAAAAAAATTAACTTCTCTAGATGAAGGAAAAGTGGAAAACATACAACTTTAGAAGGATGATCAAATGGAATTATTACCTTCTTTTTCTCCTCTTCAGTATATACTTTGTACTCTTCCACAATTTTTGTGAAGGCATCTCTCAGCTTTGCAACCACCTCATCTCGTGTGGGCCCCTATATAAGAAAAGTCCCATCAAACCTACTCTTACTTTCAAGACATCTTCTGAACATTAACAAATATCAACATTTTCAAGTGTTTGTGGGAAGGAGAGTTAGTATTTACATGCTTCAGAAGGTATTTGTGAGATTAATAAGTTTAGTAGGGGATCATACAATTGTTTCACAAATTTACATTTTGTAATTTCCAGGTGCAAAGAAATAGTCCAAATAGGGTGTGATATATACCTTCTCACAAGAATAAGAAAGGCGCTCTTCTGCTTCAAGCTCAGTCAAAGATACCTTACCCCATGATTTCACAGCTATTTCTACTGCATCTTTGGCTATCAACAAAGTATCTTTTGAAAGATCACATGGGAATAGGCTGTCATTCACCTAAACAAGATGACACATGAAACATACAAGACTTTGTAAAAATGAAATTTCATTTTTACAAAATAGCTCTTATTATGAAAAAAAATATATCTGAGGTAAATGTACCTTCCAAGACTTTCTTTCAGGAAGTTTCTTAGGGCTGACAACTGCCCCATCAAAAGGCTTCACCACTCTATTAATATGTTTAAAATTGATTTTTGTGTTAATACAAAGCAGCATTTATCAATATCAGTTGTGGATTGCTTAGATCTTGATACTTTTGGAAGAAAATATACAAACACAAATCCTCTAATCGTCATCAGATTTCAGTCATTAATTCAAGGTTACCAATTAAAAGACAATGATATAAGTCATATGAAATTAAGCATATGATTGCTAAAAATGGTGCACTAGAAAATGACTACCTCATTGTACATCAGAAACTAATTTATTGTATTCAACCCACAGATGAATGAAAAAAAATGTCAAATTATCCAACAAACAGTCAGAAGCTATTATTCTAACCTCGTTATTTTATTCTATTTTTCAAATAATGGAAAGGACCTTTCTAATTTCTTAAGTGCAGGATGTACTAGTAAATAACCAAGTTTTACAAAACTTCAGGTTTTTATCTGTTTTAATATTTTAACTGAAAGAGACAGCACCTAGGCATCAGCATCTCTCGAAGCTTTAGTCTCGCCATGAACTCAGCATTGCCACCGAGTATAATATCTGTACCACGACCCGCCATATTGGTTGCTATTGTCACTGCGCCCACACGCCCACTTTGAGCAACTATTTCAGCTTCCCTCTCCACATTCTCAGGTTTTGCATTTAGCACCTTCAATTTTATTGCATATTGATAAGCTATTTGAGAGCCAATAGGCACCAATAAATGAAGTAAAAATGGAAGGGAAAAAACAGAAAAAAAAACAGATGATAACTAACTTGAGGAAAAGAAAAAAATACTGAAAAAAAAAATGCTCACCTCATGGGGAATTCCAGCTTCAAGTAATTGCTCTGACAAGACCTCGCTCTGTTCAACACTCGTCGTGCCAACAAGCACAGGTCGACCCACTTTGTTCATTCTAGCAATTTCTACAACCGCTGCACGCCATTTCCCATTTGTTGCTCTGAAAACCACATCAGACTCATCCTGTCAAGGAAGAAATACAAACCACCTTTACCTAAAAATCCTGCAGCATCACATATTCAAACATAGGGACCTCTAATTTGGAAGGTTGAATCATGTTGTCACTTCAATATCTTGATTTTTCAAGTGAAACAGATATAAAAGGAGGCAAGGACTGCAAACACAAGATGAATGTGTGCATCAACTAATCTGAAAATAACCCCACAAAAATTATGCAATATAGCATCATTCAACCAAGTTCTCCATCCCCTTAAGGAAAATAAGAACTACATAAATACTGTTCTGGTTGACTACATATTTTGGTGATTGATGGTTATAAAAAGAAAATGTGTTGGATTATGTTTGAATAAATTAAAAGGTTGTTTCTGATGCTTACCAATATGGATATGATCATGGCTGTGATTTTGCCATGTAAACATAGGAGTAAGCACATATTTTGACAATTGGGAGCCTTATTATTAGGTTCCAATCTATGGAAAAAAATAATTTATTTATTCTGACTAATGTTTAGATATTGGGACATTTTAGTCGTACATTCTTGCGAATCTAGTTTTCACTAAATTATAAAATCTTGTCCTTGGGTTTCTGAAAATTCAACAGTCGCTTAGAGTTCTAAATAATAACTAAAACTTTATAGTTGCAGCAGAGCTGCAATATTAAGGATTAGTGCATAATAAGTTCAAAAGATAATTACTTAAAAAAGTTGTACCTTACGGATCATGGGCTTGTTAGTGGGGACCACTGTGACTTTAAGCTTATAAATGCTCTCAAACTCAGTGCTTTCAGTAGCAGCTGTGCCTGTCATCCCACACAGTTTTGGAAACTGCAGGAAGAAGTTCTGGTAACTAATTGAGGCTAGGGTGATAGTCTCATTTTGGATGGGAAGGTTCTCCTTGGCCTCAACAGCCTGGTGGAGGCCATCACTCCACCGTCTCCCTTGCATGACACGACCAGTGAACTCATCAACAATCAGCACCTCCTTACTCCTGATAATGTAGTTAACATCCCTCAGAAAAAGCTCCTTGGCTTTTATTGCATTTAATACAAAGGAGGCCCACTGCTCTCTCGGGTCATACAAGTCCTTAATGTCCAGTATTTCTTCTGCATCTTCATATCCCTGCTCTGTCAGAAGTATTGTCTTTTGCTTCTCATCCACCTGAAATATGAATGATAAGCTATCAGAGGATAGCGGGTTTATGAACTCACAGCAAGTAACCTGAAATATCTCTAGCTTTCAGTTCAAGCAATATGTTTAATCTTATAAAGAATGTTAAGCACCACCTGACGGCATGGTGCCATTTGACGTTTTAATTATTCTTTGATCGTATTTTATTGGCAGGGTGTTTTTAAAGAATTTTAATTTCATGAGATCTGAAAACAGATTAATCAACTGAATCATGCAGCATAGTGAAGTTAATACAGTATGGTTGAGCCTCAAGACTACTAGATATGAAAGCATGGTGGAGTTATTACAGAAAAGGACCTCTGTTCAATTTGCTTAATTGAATCAATTTGATCACAATTGCAAATAAACCAAAAAAGGTGGGTTTGAGTTTTTAAAACCTTCAAAATGCTGGGCTTTATTGAAAATACAGGAATTTTGGTATATCTGAAACATTTCAAATTATTAGTTTAATTTATGAGCAGGTACAGGGTTTTAGTTTGTAAGAAATAAGTGCTTCTTGGTATTGTACAGTGTAATGGATATCTCTTTCAAAAGCCGATGCAATCTTAGCCGCCTTGTAGTACTTATCACTTGGCTTCTCAGCAAGCCCAGATATAATAAGAGGTGTTCTGGCTTCATCTATCAGAATAGAATCTACTTCATCTATCACACAGTAATTGAAATCCCTGAGAACTAGGTCATCAATAGTCTGGACAAAAACAATTAGATAAATTTAGTGATCAATAAATAAATAGATAAATTAGATATTGATTAGGCCAATCTGCAACTTACCATTGCCAGGTTGTCCCTTAAAAAATCAAAACCAAGCTCACTATTTGTGACATATGTAATATCACATGCATAGTTCTCCCTCCTCTGCTCGCTTGTCATATTCTCTGTTTGTTATAAACAAATACCATGAATGTTAGCAACTCATAATTAGAATCAAAGTGGGCCCAAAATGTAAGAGCGAGGCTTTGTTATACATACGTTGGATGAGACCAACCTGGAGGCCCAGAAATCTAGGTACCTGTCCTACCCACTCACAGTCACGTCTCGCCAGGTAATCATTTACCGTTACAATATGCACTCCTTTTCCTGCAAGTGCATTCAAATATGCAGGTAAAATCGCAACTAAGGTTTTCCCTTCTCCTGTTTTCATCTCTGCTATTTCCCCTTTGTGAAGCACCATCCCACCTGCAAATGCAAAGAGAGCAACATTTTAAAAATATTTTATTTTACTTATTGTATAATAGTTTTTCTTCTGACAGGGCTTGTCATTCCTAATATGCAACTATTATTCAACATATCTTCAAATCACACACAAATAAGACATGGCCATTACACTGTGAAAACATGTACTGTCATAGTCACGTTTTTTACCAGAATGAGTTGAATTGAAATAAAAACCAAACCAGAATTCCTTTATTCCATTCCAGAAATGAAAATATGAAGATCAAGCTAAATGCACCCTCAGCAGTTTTACCAAATGTTGTTCGACTTAACCTTAATTTTAACAATTCAGCGTGATATTCTCAACTAAACCAAAAAAAGTTCTGGTACAGACTGCAAATATCGAAAAAGGTTAGTTCTAATTGACAAAATGTACAACAGAGAGAGAAACTTGTACCAATCAATTGTACATCGAAAGGCCGAAGACCTAATACTCTCTTAGAAGCCTCTCTTACTACAGCAAATGCTTCCTTCACACAAAAAAAATGTGTAACATATACTTTGCCCCTCAAGTATTATATACAATGAAATGTTATAGTAATAGTAATAAAAAACAAAACAACAATTGACACTCACAGGTAGGAGCGAATCTAGGGACTCATTATTTCGAGCTCTCTCCTTCAAAGCAGTTGTTCTTTCTCTGAGTTCCGAATCTGAGAGATTAGAAATTTCTGGTTCCATCCTATTTATCAATTTAACTGTTTCTTCATACTTCTTCCTCGTTCCTTCTCCAGTGTCAGTGCCTTTAAAGAGACCACCAATCAATCCGCCTAAGGAAGCTCTTACAATCTCTTTATTACGCCTTCTAAATGAAAATTTTTTCCACTTTTGCGACTTCTTCGAGGAAATATTGGAACCCAGTTCCGATTTTGTGATGAATTGTGGCTGGGAGAAGAGAAATCTTTGAGGGGTCAACGAAGGGGGTTTGGAAATGGAGGTGGGAAGTGTTGGTGTAGCTGCCATTACTGGCTTCAAATTGAGGTAAGGAGGGTATGATTTTTGTGAAAACTTTTTTTTAGAAAGATGTAACAATTCGTTTGTGTTTTTCTGTATTTTTTTTTCTGAGAGAAACTTGGAGGGAAAAAGGAGTGAGACGACACATGAACAAGATAAGCCTAAAAATTGGTATTTACAAATTGATCCTTCAGTTTTAAAAAATTATGATGTATATAGCTTGAAAGAACTAAAATAAAATCGATATATTAACGGGTTCATGCCCGATGGGGCACGCACACGACCTGTTTGATGAAATGCTCGTGAAGCAACTTTTGCCGATTCTATCAAGCGAAAATTCCTTCGAATTTTTTTTTAAACTAATGCCTAAAAAACAATAAGAAATAAGGTGGGCTCATTTTACGGCTGAACTCATATGAGTATCCATATTTTTTTTTATCAGATATGAATACGAATACCGGCAAATTTCGGATATTAAAACAAATTTCTATAAATTTATGAATTAATAGAAATAAAAAAATAAATAAAATAATATTTTTGATATCAAATATCATCATACATCAAAACATTTGATTATTGTAACCATCACGATAAGAGAAACAAACAAATAATGTTAATGTTGTCATCATAACTTAAATAATCGTTTCGATAATAAAAAATAAAATTAATTTCATATTACTAATCTAATCAAAATGTTATCATAAGTCAATCTATCTAATAAAAATTAAGTAGTATATAATCAAAAGTTTTCTATAATATTAGAAGAGTAATTATATTATCTTGTGCTACTAAGATGTACCTAAGATGGGATTAACCAAAGGTGTCAAAAGAGGCATTTAAAAAGAATTAATACTCGCCGAAAATATGATGAGCCACAGAATGGATCGATATCAAAGTTTCAATCACAGCCGTCCATACTACAATTTCTGTATGCGCTGCTGGCCCAACACTTTATTCACCACTTCGCATCCTCTGGATGGCCATCCAGTGGATGGTTTCGATCTCAGCCGTCTGATTTAATTTCAATGGCTATAAATGCCCCGTGCATGATACTAAGATTGATAGGCCCGAAAAAATCTAACCGTTTAGATTAAATCAGACGGCTCGGATCGAAAGACGTCCACTGGATGGTTGAATACAACCATCCAGAGGATGCGCTCCCCTTTATTCACAGCCATCAAAGTTCCAAACTTAATTCTGTTTTCATTACCGAAAACTCTCCCTCCCTTGATTTCCTTCCCCCTTCAAATCGGAAACCCCCACGTGTCATTCCACGATGACTTTGTCATAGCTGACGAGGCAGACGCATTGACGCCAGTATTTCAAAGGTACTCCGCTTCTCCCATTTCTTGTGGCCATTCCTTTGAGCTAGGCATTTTCTCGAGCACTTGGCGGGCTCGTACTTGTTAGGTATGTAATTATCTACAGTAGTGGACCAAGATAAGATTGTTGCATTGAAGAAAAAGCTGGGTAAAAATCTTTGGGTTAATACTTTTGTTTCTGAAATGGGTTTGCATTTGATGGTTAAAAACTATACTTCCTGGAATTGAAAAGGTGTAAACAAGATATACCATTTTGACAAACTTCTCATAGGTGATAATTTGCATTAAAAAGTAAGTCTTACATCGCAAAACAAACAGTCTATAAACATGGATCGTTAAATAAAGTTGAAACCGTGATTCAACATTTCTATAATCATGTTTGTTCGGTTGGGTTTGGCAAATGTTAAAGGCCGTTTATTTACTTTAACAAACATTAAATAAATTAAAACTATTAGATGCAGTTACTTAAATTAAACAGATGCCGCTGAAAAGGCTGCCTCGATTCCATAAAAGAGCTTCCCAAATATAACACAGTCAATCCAACAAAAACAAACAAGAGAACTTTTAGCTGATGTAAATAAATTTAGCTGTGGCTCTAAAGGTTTGAATTTAGTTGTATTTCATCCAAAATTCAAAGACAATTTATTTTCTAGCATCCTGATAAATGATATATCATCATTCCTTTTTCCGGGCCATTTGAAAGAGACAATATCTCTACTTTTTATTTCTTGGGGAACAAATAATGTTGGTTTTGAAGCTAGGTTTGGTTAGCATGTTAAATGGCAACTGATCTGAGCACAACTGCTTCAATGGAAAGCCCGGGTCCGAAGCCGAGGAGCATCCCGAATTCGAGTCCATCGCCAGTAGTAGCCTTGCCTTCATTTACTGATTTCTTTCTCATCTCGTTCATTATGAAAAGTACAGTGGGACTCGACAAGTTTCCAACATCACTTAGAACCTTTCTTGTCATGTTGAACTTGTCTTTCTCCAATTCTAGTTTTTCCTCAACCATCTTTAGAATTTTAGGGCCTCCTGGATGAACAATCCAAAATAGAGAATTCAAATCCTTAATACCTAATGGATTCAATGCTTCCTCAACACAACCTCTGATGTTTCCAGATATATGTATGGGTATCGAGGGAGCCAAAGTGACAAGGTTTCCAACCTCTCTTGGTACCATTGCAAGTGCATCCATAGTATTTAAGATCATTGTTTCCCTAGTAGAGATTAGCTCATAAAGTGGCCGCTCAACTTCCAAATCGGGGTCGGCACCAACAATCACGGCAGCAGCACCATCACCAAACAAAACCTGAGAAACAAGATCATCTGGGTCGGTTTCAGAAGGACCACGAAACCCATGAATAATGTATTCGGAGGTCACCACAAGAACACGTGCTCCACGATTGTTCTCAGCCAGGTCTTTGGCTATACGTAGTGAAGTTGCTCCACCATGACATCCTTGGTAGTAAAGCATGACTCGCCGAATAGTGGTAGGAAGGCCGAGTAGATGCACTAGGCGGACATCAGCACCCGGACATGCAGCACCACTGTTTGTGCAAAAGATGAGATGGGTAATCTTCGATACAGGCTGGCCCCACTCCTTGATGGCCACCATTGCTGCCTCCTTCGCAAGCTTTGGCACTTCTTCTGTTACAATCTCCCATCGGGCATCTAGGGAGGGTGCATCGTGGTCACCAATATTTGGATACTTCTTTAAGAGCTCCCCATCATTAGCCATCATACCCATGTATCGTTGTTTAATAGTTGTACTTTTACCTAAAATTGATAAACATATGATTAATATTGTTAATTGTTCTATGTTGTAGTCATAAGCTTGTGTGGTTATGTCGAGAACTCGAGATAAGTGGACCTTCAGAACTTGGACTAGCACAACTTGAACGAATTGAAATTTCTAGAGATCTTGTTAGATTTATTATCAGGAAATAGAAATACTCAAAAATATGAAATATATTATATTAATAGTTTCTTACAGTTACTAGTTTAAAATTTGTATGAGTCATGAGTTTTCCGTTTTCTGGCAGTGTTTGCATGTTAAGGTCTTTGTGTGTGTGTGTGTGTGTGTGATGATTTTCAGTGTTGGTACGTGCAGGATTGGAGGTCTCGGTGTGGAAAATTGAGGACAGTAGGGGTTAACATAATATATGCTGGTAATTAAAAGCCTTAGAAAATGTTCTGATTATATATATATATATATATATTTTAAAAAAAAAAGCCTTGCTTATGTATAGTTTGCATAAATACTTTTGGGTTGTAACAAACCACAGTTGGTTCAATATGATTAACGAAACATGTAGTACATTCTCTACTATTTTTTTTTTAAATTATAGAATACTTTAGTAGTTCCCTTTTAGAAAGTATAAAATGTAAAATAAACTTTATCAGTTCAGGTTGCAAAATTATTTTTGTTCCATCTCTTTTAGCGGATCAAGGTAACTGCCAATAGAGTATAATCATATAAATAATTTAATTGCTATAATAAAATAATCAGGAGAAAGAACTCACATATCCTGGTCATCTTGTCCTTGAGCTCTGTAAGATGCTCACTGTTGGTAAGACGAAAATACATATCAGGATATGTATCATGAGGAACACAAACGGGCGGGAGTGCGGTGCCGATTGCAAGAACATTGGCCAGGCCTTTAGACCTTTGTGATTGCACAAACTGCTCCATTCTTGAAAACTAATAAAAGCACAGATGTGTTTGTATATGAGAAAAGTTTGAAGCTCTACAAAATTCCTGCTGAGAAGGCAGCCTTAAATAGTGCAAAAGATACCATAATAGAATGTTCTTTCATTCAAAATTTAATGTTGCGTAATTCAAAATTTTTCATTTACTTAATTGATGTAGCAATCAACTAAGAAAACTCATAATTTTGAGTATTAGGAACCTTTTTTCCAGAAGCACAGTGCCCGAAAGGAAATTTGTTTCATCCCATGACATTTCTTTATCGGTTGGTAGAAAATGGGGAAATGCAAACATAATTATGCTACTTTCATATATAGATAGAGACGTTTAATAATCTCAAAACAGTGATACTATGCTTAACTGAAACTTGAAAGTGCTGTAGTGCAGCTAAACAATAGACATGATGTTGACTAACCCATTATCTCTCTTTATTAATTATAAAAATTATAAAGGTCAGCTAGGAAAAGAACTCCTTGAGGGTCGTGTTTTTTTTTATTATTATTTGCTTAGTTTTCATTGTTTTGGAGCACTCGTCTGTTCATTGTTCAAAGACATCGCCTAGCCAATCACTTTATCTTGTGTTTTATTTTACTATTTTTGTTACTTGTTGCTAATATATTAATTACTACTAGCTTCTTAAATAAGACTAATGTCTAATAAACCTAGCGACGTCATGAAGAAAAATGCTTACTAGGTTTTTTTTAACTATAACTATATATATTTTGGCAATTTCTTTATGGTATTTGTTGAAAATTTCAGGTGATCTTCCTTTCATTGTTAAGTATTATACTCACAAACTTGCTTTCATTGTAATTGGTAGAAAAACTATGCTCTAATTTGTCCACTAGGAAACTATGTGAAATATTGTTGATATCCTTGTGAATCATTTTTGTTGACACAACATGAAAGCATGATGCTTCATTTTTGTTTGAAATAAACTTTTGTGCTGAAGAACAGGCTCATCAACAATTATAATAGGTAAGCACAGTTAGCATTTCGGGTTCCCAGCAGATATGTTTCCAAGAGAATTAATTTCTGGCAGTGATGATTTGTAATGTGATTTCCAATTTGCGTCAAAAATAATGATTTGACCATCTATTGTAATCATATTACAGTACATCGTCATAACTGTTTTGTAACAGTAAATAAAAATATGTACATTTACGGAAACATCTTTATGAATGAAGAATACTATGTTGAACTATACGCAGACACGCAGTCAGCAAGTTCATTAACTTTTTGAGAGGTTTGAAAGTAATTAATTCTTGAGTACTTATATATGAATGTGTTGGGCACGCAGAAACAACATTTAATTCCAGAAAAAAAATAACTGAATTATTGAAAACTTAAAAACATACTTCCAAAGTCTAAAATTAAAATTTCCAAGATGAAATGACATGATTAGCCTAAAGAGGAAATGAACATGGCCCAGAGAACAAAAGTAAAAGCCCAAAAGCACCTACCATCGAACAAGCAAAAAATTAAAAAATAATATTAAAATATTATAAAATTTCGATTTAATTATTAAAATAATCTGAATTGAAAAAAAGTTATTGTAATTTCGGGGTTTGAAACAAAGAAGCTCATATCGGACTTTCAAAAACCTATATTAACTAATATCGGATTTTAATGTTTTTCAACAATGGTTTTAAATAATGAAAAAAAGTAACATGCATTTTAAAAATAATGATTTTTTAATAATTTTAAATAAATTCTAATTTATTTTATTAATAAAAAAAAGTAATATGTATTTGTTTTTAGCAAAGTATTTCATGACTTTTAACAAAATAAATTTATTTACGTTTTCGCTAATTAATATTTGTTTAGACAAAACAAATTTATTAATGTATTTATTAATTATATACAGGAACAATTTCTCGGAAAAAGGCCTCCCACGAGCGACGCACGCTGGCCGAAGTTCATATATTTATATATTTCTATAATTTTTTTTTTTTGAAAAAAGCAACCCAAATTGGGCGCCAGCATAATTTACTGATTATTAAAGTTGCTGTTATTAAAGTGCAACTCTTTGAATGGAACTTTAGTACCTGACAATTACATTCATTTGAAACTCTATTGCCTACAGGCTTTTAATTTTTCAAAAAAAAAAAATGTAACTATATTTGTTGTCTAACAAATTAAAAAGGAAAATATAATTACTTCTTTCTTTGATTATTATACTCCAGGACTCAATTAGAAAAATCTTTCCAAATAGAAGCAATCTCGGCAGCTACTTGTTGCATTTTCATCCGATGGTTTGGTAATTCTACTGTGCACAACAACGCAACTTGAATCAACTGGACCACACATCTTGTAGTCCTCTCATCTGACATCTCTCTATTTACATCATTCTTCTGCCACAATATAGCACTATCCACAATCTCGATGGCTCTTTCCGGAAATGCTTCATTAACATACAATGGCAGGCTTAGGCCATCCTTGAAAATCTCATCTGTCGGTCTCTTCCCCGTAAGCATTTCTAGTAATAGTATTCCGAAGCTATAGATGTCTCCAGCAGTTGAAGCCTTACCACCCATCCCATACTCTGTCATAAGTTTCCCCGAAACCATAGAAAAAACAGGGAAAAAAAAATGTAATTGTCAATAGCAATAAGGGATTCAAAGGGCAAAAAAAAATAAAAAATAAAAGGAATATATAAGATATGAATGCTTTATGGTGATGGCATGCATATAAAAAATAAATTACAACTAAATCTTAGTAACGCAAGTTTTAGTTTGATGTCAACCAGAAGAAACGAAGTATAATGAAATTTAGGTGATGTATGTCATATGTTGATGTATATATACAAAAAGGAATAAATTATAATGAAATACAAATTGTTCTTACCAGGCGCAATGTAGCCAATTGAACCTCTTAGTCCAGATAGGCTTATAGAATTCTTGGACTTGGCAGTGGCACGAACCAAAAACTCAGCTATACCGAAATCACTCACATGAGCAGTCATGTCATGATCCAGTAGAACATTGCTTGGTTTAATATCACAATGGACAATAGGATGCCCACATCCATCATGAAGATACTCCAGAGCGGAAGCCACATCGCTTGCTATACATATCCTCTGAGTCAAGCTTAGTGCCTGACCAGTAGATTTTGGATACAGCCACTCTTCTAGGCTCCCATTTGGCATGTACTCATACACGATTGCTCTAAAATCATCTCCTTGATGATTTATGGTGGAACAAGAGGTAACAACTCGAACAAGATTCCTATGCCGAAGGCTTCTCAGAGCATCACACTCAGTAGTGAAGCTTTTCAATCCTCCATGGACGTCAAGGTTGAAAACTTTAATAGCAACTAGATTATCTTTTAACTCAAACTTTCCTTTGTACACTGAACCAAAATGCCCACTTCCCACCAAGTTTTCTTGGGAAAATCCATTTGTTGCTCTTTCTAGATCAGCATAAGAGACTTTCCTGAATTTCTCCTTTGCCTGATCTGTAGAGAGTTGTGCTATTTGGGTTTTCTTCCAGAAAAAGAGCAGTGATGAAATAACCAAAGATAGAATAATTATCCCAACAATGATCAGCACTATCATCAACAAATGAGAATGTGAGTTGTTTGTAGAGTGCGTCGCTGGGCATGATGATACTCCTAGAAAGAGATTGGGGTCATTTGTACAGAGCTTATTGTTTCCTTGAACAAATACCTCAGTTTTATTTCTAAAGATGCCAACAGTTGGTATAGGCCCATCGAAATTATTGAAAGAGAGATTAAGATAATATAAGGAATCAAATTTCTCAAAAAAGTCGGGAATTTTGCCAGTTAAATTGTTCAAAGAAAGATCTATTTCCTTAAGGCCTTTCAAAGCAGAAAATGTGTTTGGAATGATTCCTACAAGGAAGTTACCTTCCATACGTAGATGCTCCAGAAGAAGGCAATTGCCAAGGTTAGATGGGATATCACCATAGAAATGATTATAAGAGATATTTAGAACTCCAATATTGTTCAATTTTCCCACTTCTGATGGTATTGGCCCTGTTAAATTATTATGTGACAAATCTAAGGCTTGTGTGAATGAAGAAATACTAACAAGTTCCTTTGGTAACTGACCTTCAAGATTGTTATAGGAGAAATTTGCCTTGTACAGCCGGATGCAATTTCCTAAACTTTTGGGAATACTACCATTCAGCTGATTTGTATCCAAATATATCTCATTTAATTGATCCAAATTTCCCAGAGTAGATGGAATAGGCCCTGAGAGGTTATTGGTTGACAAGCTGAGAATGATCAAATTCGTGAGATTGCCTAAAGCAGGAGGAATGCTATTCGAAAGGAAACTGTTGTCCATGAAAAGGGTATTGAGGCTTGTTAGATTTCCAAGCTCAATGGGGATGGGTCCAGAAATTTTGTTTCCGCCTATCATCATCAACTGAAGATTTTGGGAGAGCTTTCCTATGGATCGTGGCAAGTTTCCTTCTAAATTGTTATTCTCTAAATACAAGTTTTCCAAATTTGGGCAGTTAGTTAAGGAGTCGAGGATAGTTGACACATTTCCTTCGAGTTGATTCCAACCAATGTTTATTTCGATAAGGTCAATGAGTGTTCCTAAATCTGGCACCACTCCACTGAAAGCATTACCACTAAGATCAAGAACTAGAAGTCCAGAAAGTTTAGCTAGTGAACTAGGAATTGAGCCCTCTAGCCTGTTTGATGTCATGATTAATTCTTGAAGATTTGGAAGTGTGGTACCTATTTTTTGTGGTAGTTTTCCAGAGAAGTTGTTGTTCCCTAATCCCAAATATTCCAGGAACGAGATGTTATATACAAAGTTGGGAATTGGTCCGGCTAAGTAGTTTAAGGATAAATCCAACACTCGTAGCCTTGGAACTTGTTGTAATTCCTCGGGAATGCTCCCTTCCAAGAAATTGTTAGCCAAAATGAGAGAATCAAGCATAGTTAATTTTCCTAGTGAGGATGGAATCGGACCTGTAAGATTGTTTACGGATAGAGCTAGAGAACTAATTTGTGATGTATTTATTAAGATTGGTGGGATATGACCGGAAAACTCATTATGCCTAAGCTCAATACGAGAAATATTTGGCATGTTAAAGAGAGAGGTAGGGATTTGTCCACTAAGTTTGTTAAAAGAAACAATTAGAACTCGCAATGAAGAGCTATTGACAAGAAATGGTGGGATTTCACCAGTAAGGCCATTATTTGAAAGGTCAATAACACTGAGTGAGGAGCTTATACCCAACTTGGAAGGAATTGTACCAGTAAGCTTGTTGTTTTTAAAGAATATTAATTTCAGGTTGGGGTGGTTACCAAAACCTTCTGGTATTTCCCCTTCAATTGCATTGTCACTTAGTGAGATGTTCTTAAGATTCTTGCACTGCGTTAGGCTTGGGGGAATCACCCCTCCAAGCTGATTGACTGACAAGCTAAGCACTTCAAGATTTGTGCAATGAGATAGGCTGGATGGAATCTCGCCTTGAAAATAATTCGTGCTTAGGTTAAGGTATTGGAGGTTTTGAAGAAGGCCTAGCTCCGGAGGGATATGTCCAGTGAGTGAATTATTTGGAATGTGTAACCTGTTAAGGTATGTGAGATTGGCAACATATGGAGACAGTGAACCAGAGAGGCCGAAAGAGTCGAGCTCTAAAGCAATGACACGAGAGTTGTTACCTTGGTCTTGGCTGCATACAACTCCAGACCACCTGCAGATGTCGAGTGATGTTTTGTTCCATGATGATAGTGCTCCTTGTGGATCAGTGAGCTCTGATTTGAATTGGAGAAGGGTATTACGATCTGGGGAATTGGTGCCAGAAGAAATGCAGTGAGGAAATAATAAAAAAAGAAATGAGGCAACAACAAGTGATTTAAATGGCGCAGTGTATAGTGGAGGCATTGTGTAGAGGACTAGGCAGTACTGCAGTAGGCACTTCTCGATACTCAATAGTGGGTTTGCTTGTTTAGAAATACGCACCTCATGCTTTTAATTTATCCAGTGGATCTGACATCCTCATGGAAAATAATATAAAATATAATAGGCCAAGGAAAACTATGGCTGAGTTGTTATTGGATTTGTACAGGCGAAGGAAAACTACGGCTGAGTTGTTATTGGATTTGTACGAGTCAATAATGGTTGCCTGGTTGCCTCTTGAAGCTTTGCTTTGATTATAGCGAAATGTGAATACCAGAAGGGGATCTTTTTGACTCATGAAAAGGGCGAAAAAAAAAAAAGGCACAAGTGGACGTGGTGGACACTGGACTGGTGGTTAATGATAGCGACAACTGCAAGTAGCAACGTCTGGCATATGATAATTTTTCCAAATACCCCTAGTAACTATAAATTGCGAACTACACCCCAGCATTTCTCAAAGTAATTTCGCAAGCGCAACACGTATTTTTTGTTAAATTAAAACTAATAAGAATTAAATTGTTAGCTTTGGATTATCTGGAAAATAAACCATTATCAGCCCATTTAATAGCAACAGCAAATTTGAGTTTGATCTCACTATTGAATAAGTTACATTTTGCAGGGTTTGTTTCTTCAATAACACTATATTTTTTCAATTATGGGTTTTCAAGAAACCCTTAAATTTGGGAAATTTTCATCAAAATTGAATTTTACACACAAAACCGATCGAGATCAGCGCATTAAGAAAAGCTAGGAAGGTATTGCTTACTCCAAAGATGTAACACTCAGAAGAAATGAAGAGATTGAACCCTATCGACTACAAACCAACCACCTTGGTTTGGAAACCAATACTGAAGAGAAACTTTTTTCCAGCTCAAATTCTGATGCAACCTCTAAAACCGTGCACGTTTACAGGTTTGGATTTGTTTATTAATATAAATACAAACTATTTCATACTGCCAAGTGCCAAGTGATATCTTTGGGGCTGTTTGGATTTTGAAGGAATTTGAAAATTTTCATCTTCCTATCATAAATTTATTATAAACAATCCAAACTCTTCACAAAGTTACACACTTTTCAATAAATTTATTCCTAAAAATTGTAAATTCTCCAAATTCTTAAACGATCCAAACGGTCCCTTTGATAAGGTTTAGGAAAAAAAAATCATCTCATATCTTAAATTAATACGTACGCATAAGGTACATTTTTTAAACCACCCCTTTCTTTTTATATCTTTAAACAAACACTTGATTTGCAATATATTCGTCTCTGTTATTAATTGACTCATTCTCTTATCATTAATTATAAATCATCAATGATAACACTTTTTAAATTATTAAGCTAGCTGCAGCGGAGCGCCGCAACAACTATGCATTAATTTTTTACTTTTTTCTTTAATTTTCAGAACCATGAATTCGTAGTCTTTAATTACTTCCTGGTGTTCACACGTGCAGAACCATGAATTCCGTGTAAATTAGAAATTTGGCACTTGAGATGGAGGATGTTCACTTGTTCAGGGAACTTTCCGGCTGGAAACAATCATGCGTGAAAAGGATGGAGAATTAAGAGTAAGAGGGACTAAAACAGAAGTCAAAGAAGGCGCCCTAGTCTAGTCACCGACTCACCGCAATTAGGTGGACCCACAAGGCTACAACAGTACCAGAGTTGTCCAGATGCACTTGCTAGCTATTATCAATATATTAAATGAAATATATATAAATGCCCCCTTGGCCTGGCCTATTGCAGCAGGGGCAAGGCAAGAGTGAGTGAGTGAGTGATTAAAATGGGTCGTAGAGTACTTGCCTTCATTTTCTATATTCTTTTGATATTAGCCTGCAGCTGCTCCCAGCTCCAGCCTGCATCAGCTGCAAGGAGGCCTTCCCATACACCATCTGCCAGTGGAAAACCACCATCTGGACCATCTCGCGGAACGTAAGTTCTAACTTTAAAGCTAGCACTTGAAAATGACTGATCAACGAAATAAGAACCAGCAAAAAACTTGAATGTATAATTTTTACCAACTTAAATTTCTAATTCTACACCTAAAATTATAAGAGCCAGCTCTCTTTCAGTGAAGGTAGCGGGTTCAAGATCCGACTGGGGTCCTCTGTGATATTTAATTTCGAAATAAGTTGGAGAGGTTTGGATTCCCTCTTTTTTTTTTGAAAAAAAAAACTCCTAAAATTATATACTATATGCAAGAAAAATTCTTGCTAGTTATGAGGTGAATTTAAAACTATGAAATTTTCAAATTACATGTATCTTAAAATTTCAAATTCTAAATTCGAGATTTCCAAATTTCACTCGAACATGTATTTTTTTTCAATTAAATTTATTGCTATTTAGTACTATGAAATCAACTATTTCTTTTACGTTCACATATTTTTAATTATAATATTTTACAATGTATATTTCAAATTATAATATTTTATTGTGGTATATTAAACATCGAGGAATGTTTTTATGAATTGAGACGGCATAAATCTATTTTTTTTCTTTTTAGAGGCGGTAAAAGTAAGTTCATATATAGTTAGTGGTGATATTTTTCGAGTTTTTTATTTATAACTAGCAGCAGTGCCCACCCAATGTGTGGGCCAATTTTAATATGTGATATGTGAAAAAAAAGATCTTATTTGATAAAAATATATTATTTATTTTCAATATTTAAGGTTAACATTGTATTGATCGGTACTAAAGGTAACAGTAGTATTCACTAATTTTAAACAATGGAAATCGATAAAAGTAGGCATGTTAGCGGTCCAAAAAAATAATTCGATGGGGAAAAAAATTCTCAATAAGAAGTTTCACGTAAAAATTTCTCTCAAACAAAAAAAATATAATGCAACATGATAAGATTGTCGAATCACTCTTGCTCCCCTGTTGTAGTGAACATTGATCATATTCAAGACAGAGACCTGTTTTATAAAAAAAAAATTAATAATAAAATAAAAATAAAATGAAAAAATTATAAAATGATGAAAAATATAAGATAATTTTATACTTTGAGTGCATGTGTGAGTGTGATATGAGAGAAATAAATAAATATTTTTGAATTAAAATTTCGTTACCTTAATTCCTTCGTAGCACTTCTCTGTATACAACATTTTTGGTGCTTGCTCCTTCTTTCAGGTCGATATTAGCACCTGGCTTGATAAGCAGCTTTGTATTTTGTCGTGACACACCTCTTGATAGGGCCACATAAAGTTGTCCATGCGAAAACACTGGCTCAGGTAAGTAAACTCCAACATTGGGGATAGTTTGTCCCTGTGCCTTGTTGATTGTCATGGCAAAGCACAATCGAACAGGGAATTGTTTCCTCTTGAACTTGAAAGGAAATAAATCATCATCCGGCGGACTTAGCGGAATCCTGGGAATAAATATTCTTTTCCCCGCATGTCCTCCGGTAGCAATCTCTGCATCAATTACATTCTTTTGAAAATTCCGGCACCCCAGCCTTGTGCCGTTGCAAAGTCCATTTGCAGGATCCAGATTACGTAACAGAATTACTGGACATCCCCTTTTAAGTTTGAGTATATGTGGCGGCAATCCATTGGGTCCCAGAGAGTTTAAAAATTTTGAGGGATAGTTGCCACGTGCGTCATCCTCTGCTGTGTCAATACTATGGTATATCAATTCTTCTCCAGGATAAGACTCAATCATAGCTACGGAGTGGCTTGTATTTGAAGTTGGCAATCTTATAAAGACGCCCGGCCTCAAGTCGGACTTGTACATAATTTTCCATGCCTTCTCGGAAAAATGCAGCTATTTTATGCCTCTAAAAAAATAAATAAAACTAAAATATTACATTTTATTTTATAGTTATTTTTATTTTTATTGTTGTCTATATATGACTATATAGGAAAATAATTTCTTCACGAATGACGCGATTTTAAATTAAATTTGTACCGAACTGTCAAGGAGAATAAACACTTGTCTTTTAGCCGGGTCGTGCTTGTTGCGCTGTAAATTCAACTCCAGTTTGACACGGACCTTCGTCAGTGTCCATGATACGTAGTACGAATTTAACTCATTAAAATTGTTCACTGTCTGTTTATCCATCTTCTCTACAGTGTTTCATTCATAAGTAGTAAGTATAAGTATAAGTATAGATATAGATAGATACATAAATAAGCACCTCATTGTAAATATTATATTAATAATAATAATAAATATATAATATAATATATAAATATAAAAGTTGAAAAGTTGAATTGGAATATTTAAAATTTCAAGAAAAAAACATTCTAAAGAGAAAATATATAACATATTACGATTTCTAGTTTAGAAAAAATTTTCAATTTTATTAGAAATGACATAATTAGAATAAGGAATTGGCGCTGAACTGAGTTTGAAAAGAATTCATATGGATTGCTCTTTTTTAAAAAAAAATAAAATGAAAAAGCGAGTTCAGCTAATCTGTTCGTTCATGTTTAATAGTCGAATGCTTTAATTTCAAATATGATTTTGTTTTTTCTTTTTTCTTTAAATAAAAAATGAAAAGAATTCATATGGATTGCTCATTTTTAAAAAAAAAATAAAATGAAAAAGCGAGTTCAGCTAGTCTGTTAGTTCATGTTTAATAGTCGAATGCTTTAATTTCAAAAGGATTTTGTTTTTTCTTTTTTTTTTAAATAAAAAATGAAAAGACTTCATATGGATTGCTCTTTTTTTAAAAAAAAAAATAAAATGAAAAAGCGAGTTCAGCTAGTCTGTTCGTTCATGTTTAATAGTCGAATGCTTTAATTTCAAATGGATTTTGTTTTTTCTTTTTTTTTAAAATAAAAAATGAAAAGAATTCATATGGACGGCTCTTTTTTAAAAAAAACAAATCAAAATGACAAAGCGAGTTCAGCTAGTAAGTTCGTTCATGTTTAATAGTCGAATGCTTTAATTTCAAATGGATTTTGTTTTTTTTAAATAAAAAATGAAAAGAATTCATATGGATTGCTCTTTTTTAAAAAAAATAAAATGAAAAATCGAGTTCAGCTAGTCTGTTCGTTCATGTTTAATAGTCAAATGCTTTAATTTCAAATGGATTTTGTTTTTTCTTTTTTTTTAAATAAAAAATGAAAAGAATTCATATGGATTGCTCTTTTTAAAAAAAAATAAAATGAAAAAGCGAGTTCAGCTAGTCTGTTCGTTCATGTTTAATAGTCGAATGCTTTAATTTCGAATGGATTTTGTTTTTTCTTTTTTTAAATAAAAAATGAAAAGAATCATATGGACTGCTCTTTTTTTAAAAAAACAAATCAAAAGAAAAAGCGAGTTCAGCTAGTGTGTTCGTTCATGTTTAAATATCGAATGCTTTAATTTCAAATGGATTTTGTTTTTTCTTTTTTTTTTAAATAAAAAAATGAAAAGAATTCATATAGACTGCTCTTTTTTTAAAAAAACAAATCAAAATGACAAAGCGAGTTCAGCTAGTCTGTTCGTTCATGTTTAATAGTCGAATGCTTTAATTTCAAATGGATTTTGTTTTTTCTTTTTTTAAATAAAAAATGAAAAGAATTCATATGGACTGCTCATTTTTTTAAAAAAAAAAACAAAATGAAAAAGCGAGTTCAGCTAGTGTGTTCGTTCATGTTTAATAGTCGAATGCTTTAATTTCAAATGGATTTTGTTTTTTCTTTTTTTTTAAATAAAAATGAAAAGAATTCATATGGACTGCTCTTTTTTTAAAAAAACAAATCAAATGAAAAAGCAAGTTCATCTAGTCTGTTCGTTCATGTTTATTAGTCGAATGTTTAATTTCAAATGGATTTTGTTTTTTTCTTTTTTTTTTAAATTAAAAATGAAAAGAATTCAAAAGGACTCCTCTTTTTTTAAAAAAACAAATCAAAATGACAAACCGAGTTCAGCTAGTCTGTTCGTTCATGTTTAATAGTCGAATGCTTTAATTTCAAAAGGATTTTGTTTTTTCTTTTTTTTTTAAATAAAAAATGAAAAGACTTCATATGGATTGCTCTTTTTTTAAAAAAAAAAATAAAATGAAAAAGCGAGTTCAGCTAGTCTGTTCGTTCATGTTTAATAGTCGAATGCTTTAATTTCAAATGGATTTTGTTTTTTCTTTTTTTTTTAAAATAAAAAATGGAAAGAATTCATATGGACGACTCTTTTTTAAAAAAAACAAATCAAAATGACAAAGCGAGTTCAGCTAGTCTGTTCGTTCATGTTTAATAGTCGAATGCTGTAATTTCAAATGGATTTTGTTTTTTCTTTTTTTTTTTTAAATAAAAAATGAAAAGAATTCATATGGACTGCTTTTTTTTTTAAAAAAAAAATCAAAATGACAAAGCGAGTTCAGCTAGTATGTTCGTTCATGTTTAATAGTCGAATGCTTTAATTTCAAATGGATTTTGTTTTTTTCTTTTTTTAAATAAAAAATGAAAAGAATTCATATGGATTGCTCTTTTTTAAAAAAAAAATAAAATGAAAAATCGAGTTCAGCTAGTCTGTTCGTTCATGTTTAATAGTCGAATGCTTTAATTTCAAATGGATTTTGTTTTTTCTTTTTTTTTAAAATAAAAAATGAAAAGAATTCAAGCATTGGAATAACTATGTGGCAATTTTATGCACTACTTGTATCATTCCCTAATATGTGGTGTCTATTATGGTATGTACAGAAACTGAGATTCTTAATCTGGGAATGATTCGATTTTAAGTAATTGTTTTTCATCAAATTTATTTCTCTGAATTGCAAATTTAGAATAGGGAATGATTCGTTGGTACCTTCAGGTGATACAGTGCAAATTTAGAATTTTCTTTCTAAATTGCTTTGTGTGCATTTGGGCTTCTGCATAGTCATCTTCCTATTTTGACTAACGAACCAATGACAACCTGGTTGTTTGTATCAATGTACCCTGAAAGATCATGTTATACCAAGTTTGGTAATGAAGTCATTAGGATATGGTATCTTTGTATCAATGTATCCTGATAGATCATTTTATACACATACACACAAAAAAAAAAGATTGAAAGTCACAAAAAAAAAATAGATGAGTGATGGAAACAGTCCTTGCGCCATAAAATGAAAATGACAAGGTATGAGAGCCATAGAAGAATGCAACCTTAAAGTACAGCCAATAACTGACAAAAAACTCATTGGTAGCCAGTGAAATATTGCAAGGGAATAGATACAAGCTTTATAAAACACATAGCCAATAAGATAAAACAAACGCACAGCCAATAATAAATTTTATTGATCATTTCCAGAAACAAGACTAAACAGAAATTGTTGGTAATAAAACAGTAACAATGATTTATCCTAATCATTAGATCATTATTATTCTTTAACCAATACCCATACCCAAAACACTAACAATGATTTATCCTAATAATTAGATAATTATTCTTTAAGCAATACCCATACCCAATTTCACTAAACAGCCCCTGTGGCTTTCCTCTTCATCTTTTTTTTTCAATTCATACATTCGGTACCTAAGATCTTTGGTTTCATCACTGATCTTTAAGGTCAGATTGTCCATAATTGCCTCCATTTCCTCTCTGATGTGGCGGATAATGTGTTGGGATCCTGCGCGTGCAAAACCTAACACAGATGATTCTAGGGTTGCCAAGCTTTTAATCTTCAGATAGGGCCAATAAGGAATGCCGAGTTCACGGCATCGGTACTTCAATGTAGAGGTAGATACACCCAGCTCCTTTGCGGCAATCGAAATTGGCATGGTGAACTTTTCTGCCACATGATTGTATGTCAATGCTGCTCTCTTCGACCTGACATATAAGAAATCATTTAATGGAATTTAGATATCATTAACTATTTTAAACTAATAATAAGAAAACAGAATACTTTATCAAATAGCAGTTAACCAAAGATGAGAGTATATATGATATCAAACTAAGTACATTAACCTTAAAGTTGATTGTTGAAGCATCTCGAGATAACATACATGCTTATATGTGTTAATACAGTCCCTCTTTGTCAGCTTAATGAACCAAGAAAGCAAAAAAAGAGGAGAAAAATGAATTGTATTTTATATTTTATTTTGTTTAAGTTCTTTGAATTAAAATTAT
Organism: Rhynchospora pubera; assembly: GCA_028095005.1. Taxonomy (NCBI): domain Eukaryota; kingdom Viridiplantae; phylum Streptophyta; class Magnoliopsida; order Poales; family Cyperaceae; genus Rhynchospora; species Rhynchospora pubera. The sequence continues at coordinate 222,087,404 of CM051460.1, read as the reverse complement.
ATCCTATGCATGGATTTATCCTTAAAAGCATATGTTTTTGAATATGACCAGTACATGTATTTCTGGCCAACACATATCTGACATTGCCTTATATCTGGCCAACACATATCTGACATTTCAGGCCAACACATATCTGACCAGTACATGCTTATATGCTAGGTTGCATTGATGATTTCAAGGTTGACAGAAGAAAGAAATGTGGCTATACAACAAACAAGAATCTCAGACAGGAATACCTGATCCTATTAGAAGGCGGAGTTTGAGATCCTACTTGTACATGTATTGGATTGACACCATCAGTTATGTCACTAATGGGATACACATCTTTCATAGCATAAATGCGACGAATTGTGTTGGATGACGCCATATAGTATAGTAGCCCCAACACCTAAATTCAAAGAAAAACATTGAGATGTCATTAGTCAATATATTGTCTTAGTCAGATTGAATATTTGTTTATTAGTTTTATGAAAGATCAGGCTAATTTGTATCATCGTCTAGGAACCAATAACCAACATGTACAGCACCTTTAATGTTGATATTTGCAAAATGAACTACCTTCGTCTAGGAACCATTAATCACCTACCACTTGATGGGTTGTGTTTAAAAGTTTTCAACTGAAAAGTTGAAACTCAGCAGTTAAGTTTAGCTTCAATGCTTGAAATTTGTGCAAAAGATATTTTCTCTATGTTATATTTGTCATTCTTGTGGGTTAATAAGTTGACATATTGATCAATGTCTTTCAAAATTACTTCATATGTAGGTTTAGTCAGATCTGTAACTTTTTTTTTTTCAAAATTTGATCAGTTGTCGGAACTGCAATCAGAATAATGGTTCCCTCAAACTTCACTGATAAAATTCGTGTAGCAGAGGTTCTGCACTAAACATGTACATTCCGAAACGAAAAAAAAAGTATCATGAAGATTAAACATTGCAAGAATCTATAAATAAGGTACAAAGTAGAGAGATTTTAAGCTTGAAATTGCTTGATCTAAATTCAGGCATGTAGGAAAATCATCACATTAAACCAGAAATTATAAAATTTAAAAATTATCAGAACTATACTATCAGGATATCAGACGAAATAGTAAATGAATATTTGTAGGTATTTGATTCAGTTATTGGATTTAGTTATTAGTTAATAAGATTTAAGGCATTACCTTTCTTCAAACGCAGAGTATTTTGATGAGAAACTGAAAACTCAGAAAAAGAAAATGAACATGGAAAAGTATTCAGAACATCAAAATTATAAAGATAAATGTAAAATGGAAAAGAGATAAACAAAGAAATTGAATTTCAAATACAGTGGCTCACCTGAAATCAGAGAGACAAGTGCTTTGTTTGTTACCCATAGCAATCGTGCGTTGTTTAAATAGAGCATCTGAAAAATTCATACATGGAGCGGCAAAATAAAAATTAGGTTAGCGCCAAATGAAAATTCGGAAAATTTGGAATACTCTTTCCATTGTGAGAGTGGCAGAGAGCGGGAAATGAAAATATTGAACTGAAAATTTTAGAGATAGAACAAAAATTTCCTGACCTAGATCCGATGTCAGGCGGCGATTTAGGGTAGGTTGTGATGTGATTTTCGCAAATTAGAGAAGGGGCAGGCTGTATTTGCTTTTCCTTTTCAGAGAAACTGTGATGGAAAAAGAGAAAGGAAAGATATATCTTTGTGATTTTGCTAGATCGGAGAATTGATATCGCGTGGACGAACGAAGGATGTGAGAGAATAGAAGAGGGGAGGAGGGAGCGTGATTCTGCGATTTTCTATTTTTAGGGGAGCGAAAATTAAAGGGGCTAGGTTAAGCGCAGCACAAAATAAAAAAGGCCAAAATAATATATGGTGAAGCTGGGATTCGAACTCGAGATGTGAAGCTACGGAAATTTGTTAACTACCGATCCACCGCCCTGACTTATTTGTGTGAAAGGTCGACTCCTTTGTAGAAATAGCAATCTGAACCGTACATCATATTGATCAATGGTTTATAATGTGCTAACAAAATTGTTTGGACCCCTTTATGTGAAAAACTCTGACCTTGCTAAGGGTGCTTTATAAGTAGTAGAGATTACTGCAGTGACATAAATATCTAAATAAGCCTACTTTCTTTTAAATTTTAGGGCGTGTAATGCACCGAGCAACAGCGTGAGGCAATCATGTTGCCCCGAATCAGGATGCCGGTAAAATTAAAGCAAGGTGCTCACGAAGAATTGTGTCTTTAAACGAAATAATGAATATAATGTAAGAGTGTGCGTATCATGTATTAATGAATAATTCTGATTATATTCTACCAACTTTGTATTTTCTGCATTATCTCTGAATTTTTTTAATTATTAAATTTATTTTCGATTTAAAATTAATTAGTGGTTTATAATCTGCAACAACATCAGGTTAATTAAATGTATCATGAAACATATTTGTCTTCTCAATTCTTTTATTTTATTTAATTTTGAATGAATAATTACTAGTGTCACATCCGACACACATGGTATAACAACCTGTCACGAATGCACAATCTCTGTGCACCCGCAAGACATTTTTTTACCAATTATAAAGTATAACTTTAAGCATAACATGATTCACCATCTAGGATTTTTACGATTCAATGAGTCATCATAACAAAGGTAATTGGCTTGGTTTTTTCTTGACTTGACCAAGTCCGTCACTTCGACTTGGAACCAAAATCCATAATGGAAAATTCAAAAAAGCACTGAATGAGAAACAAGTTTTCAATGCAGATTTAAAGTTCCAGTATGGAGATTTAATCTAAAATCTAAGTTTTAGAAATAATATCAGTATGTGGATTTAAGTTCCAGTATGTGAATTTAACTTAAAATTCAAGTTCTAGAAATAATATCAGTAGATAAAGGTAATTTGTTGTAAAACAAAACATATTTAAACATTTATTAGATTTTGACATAAAATAAGTCAATTAAAATGAAATCAATTGCAAATCTCCATTTAAAATTTGTCTCAAATAACATGTTATCTAGCACCTGCCTCTAAATAAGATCGGACAAAACAACAAAATATGACAAGAATAGAAATCTGTATATGACGGAAATTGAACACGTGGCATGAATTCTATCATAGAAAAAATATCTGAACATGACAGGAAACTGAACTTGTTAGGAGTCCGAGTATTACAGAAACTACGCATGATATAAGTCTCCTTTCCCAATCGGTTCAACACAGGAAAAGGCCTTTCCCTTAACTCAAGGGCACAAAAGGGATGCGCCCCTTTCTCCAGGTCACATGAGAGAATTCCACATTCAAATAGCGCTATCGAATTGACTAGAGATGGAGGCCAACCGATCTATGGAGAGCGATGCATTATATATCATATCAACCAGGTCATTATAACTTTTCAGACAGATAATTAATGAGTCGGATTCAAAAATAACAATGTTATATCCAAATATATGTCCCAAATTTCTCAATTGGAAAAACATACGTCTCAAAATGCAACTTTATCAATAATTGGGTATTATCTTTAAAAATGCGGAAATACGATTATGCAAGCAAACAAATTTTCAATATGCATATTAATAAAATTAGTTTTGTTTTAGTAGACATGAAATCATCTAAAATAACAGATATTCAAAATATAGCTTAATAATCACTTAAATTTTAATAAAAATCTAACAAAAAATTCCGCACATGTATAATAGAAAGCTTAATCGCAGTTTTTGGAGAGCGTCTAGCAATTCCCGACGGTCCACACATCCGACAGTTCTCATATCTGACGATTCTTGGGGCGTGTGTTGAATCTTAATCGAATTCCTAAATGGAACATTTAGGCAGGATTCTATTCTAACATGAATAGTTAATTTGATAGTTGGATCTCATGTATTTGAATATAGGTACGTATGGTTTTGTTAAAGTTTTTAATGATTTAACTCTGTATATCTATATACATTACTCTTAGAAAAGTAAAGCTTAAATTTCTTTTATCAATTTCTCTTTATCAAAATTGGTGTAATTATTTCTGTCAATTATCTGAAAAAAAATTGGTGTAATTATCAAGTTCATGCTTGTATATGTGATTATATATCAATCATCAACTCTATATGCGATATTATTTCATTGGTGTTTATAAGTATAGATAATTTCCTTTATAATTGATAATATTGTGTAAACCATTTCTTTCAATAAGAACATACTTCAAATTCACATTTACGTCCTTTTTCATCAACTTGGATTAATTGTGATTTCTCCATTGAGTTATAACTGTTCCTCCTAAGACTCAAAACTCATGTGTTAGCCATACATGAATGATTAATTCATTTTTCCTTTTCTGCTTTTTTGCATGAATATGGATCAGACACCTTCAAAATTTTCTTAATTGTGATTATAATGATAAACTTTCTAATTTACTCCATTCTAATTGATAAACACTAAGACAAAATATATAATTGTTATGACCTGATAGTCAACTAGACTTCTTCTATATATATAGTAGTGGTGCAAATTTTGCTCTATTTCTATATTTCTTTTCAATTTCTGGCTTTCAATGAATTAAAATGATAGAATTTGTTCTTATTACTATGGTCGTGGCTAAGAAATGTGTTAAAAGACCCGCGAAACTAATCTTTCATTTTTAGTCAAAAAGAAAAAATGATAGGCTTTTGCACAAGATCATAAAAGGGTATTTTGGTCTTTGATATAAGATTTAGCGTGAATGACAAATTAGGACAGTGGGGAAAGCAGCGCCTGTACACCACACTTATGTCTCTATATCAGATCAAAGAGGAAAGAAGAAGAGAACCAACACATACTATTAACGGCTTGATTCAGTAACAAATTCGGATCCAAATCCGCTGAGGAATCAAATTATTCACTGCGGTTCTATCAACTTATATTGGTATTTCTTTTTTTTTTAGAAGGAATTATTGATATTTCATAACAGTCCTTGAAGCTTCTCAAAACAGTCCTTGTACTTGTGCTGGTTTTGTAACCAAGTCCCTGAAACTTATGGTCTCCATACCGGAATCAGATTTTTGCGACGTACCCAGGGGCGGATCTACAGGTGGGGCGGCTGGGGCTAGAGCCCCACCTACAATGATTTATATATATAGATATGGGCTATGAACAAACTCAAATTGTAATTTTTCTTTTGATGTATTTTGAGTAGTTCATCAATTTTTTTTTATAAGATGGTTTTAAACTATATTTTTAGTATTGTATGAGATGAATATATGATGAACTTATGTTGGTCCAACGTTCTTATAAACTAAGCCCCACCTAAATATTTTTTCTAGATCCGCTACTAGACGTACCAACTGGTACAAATAAGGTTTATGCATCAACACTGGTACTTACACGTTGCAAAAGTTGCAAACAGGGACAAGTACAATCGGTTTGGTCCCAAATTCATGCCTTCCTCCGTCACCTACCCCACACCAGACCGTCAAATGTTTGAGAGAAAAGTGAGTAGTAAAGAAATGAAAAGTGTAGAAAAGAAGGAACCAAGAGACCAGAGAAGGCTATTTTATGGACGGAACAACAACAGAGATCAACGAACGTGGCAAATTGGTCGGCCAAGCTCAATTTGAGTCGAACCGCATCCTCAACAGTCCGTTTTCATTTTTTTTAATTTTTAAAAATTATAAAACTCAAATGGAGAATCTAAACCGTTGATCTTATTAAGTTTTATCGGCGATGCATTTTCATATAAGTTTTATAAAATTTGAAGTTTATTTGATACTTCATTAAGTGACCAAATTATGAACGGATTAGAATTAATCAAACCAAGTTCGTTCGTTTGTTGACCACTTGATCTAGTATCAAATTAATTTCAAATTTTATAAAACTTATATAGAAACACATCGCCGATAAAACTTAACAAGATCAACGGTTGAATCCTCCATTTGAGTTTTACAATTTTTAAAAATTAAAGAAAATGAAAAAGACTGTTTGGAGCAGTTCTTTTCTTTGACGGCTGAGGATGCGGTTCCCAATTTGAGTAGCAGGAGCATAAACTTGATGGAGTGGAACCCAGTGTCATGTCGGTTAAGCGGAATAGGAACAAAGGAGGGTGAACTTCGTGGTGTTTCCTTCTGAAACCAATACTGATGAGAAACTTGTTTCCAGCTCAAATTCTGACTTCTCTGTTATAATTAATATTATAAATTATAATTAATATGGTCTATATTATTAAATATAAATCAAATTTATTTATGAAAATTATCTAAATGTGCATTAAATTTTGATGGAAAATTCAATTGATCAAATTTATTAAAAATTCTGATCTCTTTAATTGTATTATTAGTCTATTTAATCTCTATTTTTGCCATTAAGAAGCACCCTTTTGGAAAATTTCTCCCAACTCAAAAAAAAAAGACAAAAAAGAGTGAAAACACTATTACCATCATTTTGGCTAAGGAAAAAGTAAAAAAAAAAAATCTGAATTTCCGCATAACGTCATGTCTTCTATCCAAAACTGTGAGTTCTTATTATGATTTCTAAATTTTATATGAAATACATAAATTTTGGACTGTTAATCAATAATTAATATTATGATTAAATATTTTATTTCTATCATTCTCTAGAGAGATTTTTAGTGGATTTTTGGATGCGCATGGAAAGGAAAAAGGAGTTCATATGTGAATTTTGCATCAATTTCACAATGGCGCAAGGGTTTTTAATTGGATGTTTTTTTAACTTTTGAAAACCGGTCCCAAAAAACTGAAATCCAACTTCCTTTGTGTGATTACTTAGTTCGGAATTCTAATATCTAAATAAATACTTGTAATGCATAAAAATTTAAAGAAAGATGCAAAATAATTTTTGTTATTTATTTTTTAAAATTTTCAGAATCAAGAATTCGTGGTCTTGACTTCCTGGTGTTCACACGTGCAGAAACGTGAATTCCGTGTAAATTAGAAATTTGGTACTTGAGATGATGTTCAGGGTACTTTCCGGCCGGGAACAATCATCAATGAAAAGAGAAGTCAAAGAAGGCTAGTTTAGTCACCACAATTAGAGGTGTCAAACGTTGAAACGGAAGACGGAATAGACCTGTTCCTCTTCCGTTCCGTTTTAGTCGACGGAACAGAAATTTATTCCGTTTAACGTTCCGTTTCGTCAAACGTAACAAAATTCCATTCCGTTTAACGTTCCGTCCTTTATTTACCATTGATTTAAGCGGAATTCCGTCCATTTCCGTGTTCCGTTTACGTTCCGTTCGTTTTTTTCATTTCCGTTTCCGTTCCGTTTTCAGAAACGGAATTGATTTTTTATTTCATTTAACGTTCCATTCGGAGGAAACGAAACGGAACACGTGAGCGAAACGGAATATTGACAGCCCTAACCACAATTAGGTGAACTTACACGACACTAGTTGTCCACTTGCACTTGCTAGCTATTATCATCAATCAAATTAAATGCCCCCTGGCCTGGCCTATATAATATGGCCTATTAATTGCAGCAAACAAGAGTGAGTGTCGAGTGAGTGATTGAGTAATTAATATGGCTCGTAGTCGTACAGTGCTTGCCTTCATTTTCTATATTCTTTTGATAATAGCCTGCTCCCTGCTTCACCCTGCATCAGCTGCACCGATTTCTTCCCAGTACTCCATCTTCGAGTGGAAAACCATCTGGACCTTCTGGCGGAGCGTAAGTTCTAATTTTAAAGCTAGTACTTAAAAAAAAAAAATGATCATCGATGATTCCATGCAAAAAAAAACTTGGATGTATAATTGTTACAACTTAAATTTCTAATTCAACACCTAAAATTATAAGAACCAGTTCTCTTTCAGTAAGTTGGAAAGCTTTCGACTCCCATCTTATCTTAAAAAAAACATAAAATTATATTATATGTAAGAAAAATTCCTGCTATTTACGAGGTGAATTTAAAACTATGAAATTTTCAAATTTTATATATCTTAAAATTTCAAATTCTAAATTCGAGAATTCCAAGTTTCACGCGAACATGTGTGTGTGTGTGTGTATATATATATATTAATCAATACGTTGCTTCAATTAAATTTATTGCTACTTAATACTATGAAATCAATTATATCTTTTACGTTCACATATTTTTAATTATAATATTTTACAATTATATATTCCTAATTATAATATTTTATGGTGGTATATTCAACATCGATCGTGGAATGTTTTTATGAGTTCAGACGACATAAATCTAATTTTTCTTCTAGTGGCGGTAAAAATAAGTTTATAGTTAATGGTGATATTTTTCGTATTTTTTTTATTCATAATTACTGCAGTAACATAATAAATATCTAAATAAGCCTACTTTCTTTTTAAATTTTAGGGGGTGTAATGCACCGAGCAACAGCCCGAGGCAATCATGTTGCCCCGAATCAGGATGCCGGTAAAATTAAAGCAAGGTGCTCAGGAATAATTGTGTCTTTAAACGAAATAAATATTATGTAAGAGTGTGTCTATCATGTATTAATGAATAATTCTCATTATATTCTACCAACTTTTATTTTCTGCATTATCAAAGAAAATTTTTAATTATTAAATTTCTTTTTTTATTTAAAATTAATTGATGGTTCATAATCTGCTACAGCATAAGGTTAAATGTATCATGAAACATATTTGTCTTCTCAATAGCTGTGTTTGGATGAGTGAGGGAATAAGAGAATATTTTCTTTCTACTTCTAAATTTATTATAAACAATTCAAACTCTTCACAAAGTTACACACTTCCCAATACTTCTTCCCTTATTCTTCTATTCCCACACCATCCAAATGGAGCCAATATATACCTTTGTTTTATTTACTTTTGAATAATTGCTAGTGTCACGTCACAACACACAGTGTATAACAATTCGCAGCAAATGCACAATCTCTGTAGTGCATCCGCAAGATGTTTCCTTAGCAATATAAGATATAAATTTAAGCATAGCATGATTCACACCATCTTGGATTTCTATGACTCAATGAGTCATAATGGCAAGATAATTGGCTTAATTTTCGCTTGACTTCACCAAGTCTGTTCCTACAACTTGAAATCCACATTTATTGTGAAAAACATGCGAAAAGAATGGAATGAGAAATAAATTTTCAGTGCGGGTTTTAGTTCCAGTATGTAATTTTTTTCAAATTCTAGAAATAATACCATAGATAAGATAATTTGTTGTAAAACGAAATATGTTTAACATATCAGTTCTTGACATAAAATAAATAAAAATGAACTAAAATGAAATAAATTGCAAATCCCAATTAAAATTTGTCTCAAATAACATATTATCTAGTACCTTCCTCTAAATAAAATCGAACGAAAATAAATCTGACCATGACAGTAATCTGTAAATGACAGAAACTGCACATGATATAAATCTTGGTATATCTCCTTTTCCAACGGACTGGGCACAGGTGGAGGAAATCCAAATCCTGTGGCGCGCGACACAGCGTGCAGCGCACCACAGGCCGTCCGATTAAATCTCAATGGATGAGGGAGCCCCGTGCATGTAACAGATTGTAAGGCCCGAAAAAATATAACCCGTCCAGATTTGATCGGACGGTTCGTGTGGCGCGCTGCACGCTGTGTCGCGCGCCACAGGATTCAGATTGCAGGTGGAGGCCTTTGCCTTAACTCAAGGGCACGGAAGGGACGTGTCCGTTTTCCCAAGTTATAAGAGGAACTTTCACATTCAAATAGCGCTATCGAATTGGCCAGAGACATGAGCCAACGGATTTTTGAAGAGCGATGCATTATATATATCACATCAACTAATCCATTATGGGGCCGTTTGGATCGCTTAGTTATTTGGGGAATTTGGAGAAGTTATAATTTCTAGAAATAAATTTATTGGGAAGTGTGTAACTTTGTGAAGAGTTTGGATTGTTTATAATAAATTTACGATAGGAAGATGAAATTCCCCAAATTCCTTGGGGAATCCAAACAGCCCCTGTAACTTTTCAGTCAAATAATTCATTAGTCAGATTCAACAATAGCAATGATATATCCAAATATTTGACTGTTACTTTCCAAAATTTTCAATCGGAGAACATGCATCTCAAAATGTAGCTTTATCAATACTAGAGTATTATCTTTAAAAACGAGCGAGAATACAATTACGCAAGCAAACAAATTTCCAATACGCATATGATTAAAACACATTTTGTATTTTTAAACATAAAATAACAGACATTCAAAATATAACATAAAAATCACTTAAACTTTAATAACAAATAGTAATTCCGCACATATATAATTACCGTTAAAAGACAGTTTAACGGTTTTATAAGACTGAACAATCTAAACCTAGATTGGGCCTAGGTCACCAGGCTGACTGTGTTTATCAGATTCAGATCGTTTGGAAAACGAGTTGCCCAGACATATTGGTTAGATTGGCAGGATTCTATTCTAATATGAATAATTAATTTGGTATAAGGATCTCATGTATTTGATTATAGTTACGTATGGTTTTGTTAAATTTTTTGTGAAAATCCATAAAAAGCTAAAAATAAAAATTAATCTTAAATTGACTGTTAATTTCTAAACAAATTAAAACTCGTATAATTAAACAAATAAACTTATATTTTAAAGAGGTTTTTATAAACTAAGATATAAAATAGTTTAAAATATATATATTAGGCATTAGTACTTAATTAATCTTCAAGCAAACAAATAAATGAAATTCACCAAGAATCTAATTTCAAATTCATACAAGTAGCCATAGTTTAAAATCAGATTAAAAACTGTAGTCTACTGATCAAATAATTAATTAACTAGTTCCCTTTATTCTGAATCGTCTGATTTGATTCTCAAAAATCTGAATTTTTTCTAACCTTTGGATCTGTGCCGTTTGGACTTCCAATCAAATTGATGGATTTGGTCAGTACTCTGAAATCCATTCTATTCTTTTGGCATCCAACGCCATTTCCTTCTCCTCTTAAGCTCTCCCTCGAGAGCTCCGTCCCTCTCACTCGCACTCACCCTCACCGAAACCCCTCTCTCATTTCCTTCTCCTTCGCTCGCCTTCACCTCAGCCGAGACTCCACCCCTCCTTCTTCCTCTCGATCACCACTCCCTCACTTCTCCTCCGCCATTTCCCTCTCTCACCTCAGCTCCACTCACGGCCAATCACAGACCCCTCCTCTCTTCCCTCTTTCCGAAACCCTAGCCCCACCTACTGCTTCACACACACATACTCCACTTCCTCTCTCTCTTGTTTCTGAGTTGGTGTTGGGGGTAGTAGCAGCAGACGGCAGCAGGGCGACGACGATTGGCGACTGATCGGAGGCAAGAAAACGACTCAGGCGGCAACTGACAGAGCTAGGCTGAGCACCACTCCCCATCCTTCCTCCTTCCTCTTCCTTTGCTTGCTATCTCGGTTTGGTAACCAACTTTCTCTCTCTCTTTTGTTGTGCTGTGATCGTTGATGAGGCATGCATAAAAATTTATCTGTTGTGTTGCTTGATTGCTTTGCCTCTTTGATGAATTGATCTGTCACTTACTTGATTGTATTAATGTGAAAGTGTGCATAGCCTCTGAATTGATCTGTTTTGCTTGATTATGTCGAGGCTTGCTTTTGTGTTGATCTGTGCTTGTTTCTGTGGCTCGATTGAGCCTTAATTGATCTGTGCTGATGACTGTTGTGGGCTTGTCTTAGTCTACTTGCTCTGTGTAAAGCTTGAAACTGTGTTAGGTTAGCTGTTTTTGTTGGAGTTATGTCCTAGAAGTCAATAATTTAATGACTTAATTATTAGTTTATGTTTTGGATGATATTTCATCATCTGTTCCTAGGTTTATTATTGACAGATTATTCAGGTTGAGGATCTGAATTGTAGATCTCTGTGGATCATTCTTTAGAATGACAATAATAAATCTAAACGGTCCATAATCTTGATAATTAACAAGGAACATTAATTATCTTATAAGATTAGTATGCAAGTTAAGTGATGATTAAGTTCTACAAATCATAGGTAAAGAGTTGCCAACTTAATTGCATATGTGTATGTTATGGAACATAGCACAGGACTTGACCCATCGAAATAAACATATGGATTGTGTTATGTGTCATTGTTTATTTCGTAATGATTTTGGTTCTAAGTTTGAGATGTTTATCTTTTCCACATGAGGATAGGTTCAATAAATATCGTCTACCGCTGATTCCCGATAAGGGCTGCTATACGGACTTTATTTATGTTCTCTTGAATTGTGCGGGGAAAAGCTAATCATCAAGAAAACCGTATGTCCCTCATTAATTCACTTAGTGAGTGACGATATCTGTTTGGGCCCCTTGATGGAGACAGATTGTTTGCATGCAACTTTATACAATTATCTCTAGATCAAGAAACGTATAATCTGCAAGAATGACACATTCCTATCTTGGATTATACGATGATATCGTGTGACATAAGAATCAAAATAGAGAAACATATTTATTCTCTTATGCAGGATTTAAATACTGTAGCAGTACACTATTTATGCGAATTGGGAATCGTAACGTGTTGCTAGATACCGCTTATGATTATTGGAATTAAATAGCGATTTAATTCCATGTCCAACTTAGCATAAATCCTCAAAGGGTCACACAAAATAGAGTTTTGACCAAGACAGTGCATTATTTATTCGCAATAGCTCGTATTGCGGAAATATGATAAGTTGATTAATTAATTATATACCGTTATAATTAATTAAGTCAAATAGATCATATTGAAATAAATTAATGTATTAGCTAATCCTAGAATAATTATTAATTGGTTAATAATTATTTTAGTTCAACTCAATTTAATATAAATAGTTATATTAATTTATTGGGCCATTATATATGCATTAAATATATAGCCCGATTAAAGAGCATTTGGAGTAGCTTTTAATTAAATGAATTAGAGGCTTGTTTGAGTGAGTTTAGAGGCCCATTAGAGCCCATTTTCTGGCCGGCCCTAGTGGTAGGTGGGAGTGGCAATCTTGTAAATAGATGGTTGGTGGTAGGTAGGGATCATGCACTATATATAGAGATGTGTAGATGCAAATTTGAGGCTTCTCTCTTCCCTAACCCTAGCCGCCCCCCTCTCTCCCTCTCTTGGCCGGCGCCACCTCACCTCCTCTCTCCCTCCATTAGCTCATGAGTTGAGCATATTCTCTCCACCTATTAAAATGTTAATTAAGGAAGAAGAGAGAATACCTTGGATTAGCTTTGTTCTAATCGAATCGCTAGCACGAATCGATTTAGACCTTGGTTAATCTCTAGGTGGACTCGAGGTGATTTGGAGACGAAGGAGAAGCACGCCATCGATTCCCATGCCGTAGGATCGAGCCCCGCGAATACGATTTCGCGGGAGGTATAATTTCCACCTTAATCTCTTTGTGTTAACTTGGCTTTTGTGCACGATTCGTTGTGTGTGTTGTTTCGATGGCTTAATTAACTTGTAATTAGCATAAAAATCGAAAATTACACACTTACTAACAGTGGTATCAGAGCACATGGTCGTACTTAAGCTATTTTGACACTTAATTAAGAGAAATTGGCTAATTAACGGATTAGTAGAGATGATGCGTTTGTTTGCTGTCTGGAAATGGTATTTTCTGTGTTGTTTCGCGTTTTTCGCTTTGATAAGTTCTCTAGAAGTTTTTTCCATCTACATGAAAGTTGTAGATCTTTGGATTGTAATTCGTTTGGCGTTAGATTCACATTTTTCTGAATTAGTATGGATTTACTGTGAATAAAATGGCGACAGTGCGCAGAACCAGTTTCTGCTCGTACTGTCCTGTTTGAATGGCTTGAAAGATTTATATTTTAAATATAAGTGTCTCGCACTTTTTCAGTCCGACCACGGAAGATCAGATAGTCCTCTATGGGGCGAAGAAAATGCGGATCAGATACCCCTCGAGCATCTTGAGACCCGTCGTCACCGCCCATTCCAAATGAATGAAGGGCACTAATGCGGTTCTAAGTACCTCGAGAGTTGATTGTTTGTCGTAGGTCCTTTTTTCCAGTAGGCGCAAGCCCCTACTGTTAATTACCTCCGGACTCAGTTACGGCCTGAGCCAAGAGCACCTCTAGATCAGGATAATCAAAGTTTAAATGCAGTAAGTGGATGAAGTCCATTTTAAAAGGATTGTGTCTTGATAGGGAGTTTCGGGGTGAAAAGCACTGCAGAAGGGCAGCTATTTTAACAAAACCCTGCAAACATGAATGATGTGGTTTAATTCTTTAGTTTCACATTTTAAGACATTTAGGTTGCTTTTCCTTTGCTGTGTCAGGCTTAGTGCCATTACAGAGGATTTTGAGTTCGACACTAGGAAATTTAGTATCCTAGATCAATTCTCAACCGTTTGGGGATTTAGAGATTTTGGGATTTCGTTCAAGCCTTGAGTACAGATGTGCTATGCCTTCTCTTGACATGAACTTAGGTGATGACCACTGGTTGACTTTTCTTCTGGTCATCTGGGCATCAGATTTCAATCTGCTTCTGGTCAAACATGCCGTGAACTTGTAGAAGCGGGTTGTTAGATTTGAGTCCAACGCTAGAAAGTAGAGTATTCTAGGTCAGTTCTCAATCGTTTTGGGGAATTTAGGGGTTTTTTGGGATTTTCGTTCAAGTCGCGAGTATAGATGCGCTATGCCTTCTCTTGACAGGAACTTCAGTGATAATTCAGAATTGACTTTTCCTTTATCTCAATCTGAATATCAGGAGGGTGTCTCCTTCAGGGCGAAACGCGATGCAGTCTTGAAGGGACGAACTTTTGACTTTTAAGACTTTATGTCACTTTAGACTTGATGTCTTTTGGGTCACTTTCAGGCTTTGTGCCATTTTGACTTTGTGTCACTTTTAGATTTTGTATCATTCAGACTTTGTGTCATTTAGACTTTGTGTCATTTAGACTTTGTGTCACTTTTAGACTTTGTGTCATTTTGACTTTGTGTCATTTTGACCTTGTGTCATTTTGACTTTGTGTCATTTTGACTTTATGTCATTTTGACTTTGTGTCATTTTGACTTTGTGTCATTTTGACTTTGTGTCATTTTGACTTTGTGTCATTTTGACTTTATGTCATTTTGACTTTGTGTCATTTTGACTTTGTGTCATTTTGACTTTGTGTCATTTTGACTTTGTGTCATTTTGACTTTATGTCCTTTTGACTTTGTGTCATTTTGACTTTGTGTCATTTTGACTTTGTGTCATTTTGACTTTATGTCATTTTGACTTTGTGTCACTTTTAGGTTTGGATTTTTAATTTTCACTTTAGGATTTTGGACTTTTGAGTTTAGACTTTTAAATTTGTACTTTTAAACTTATTGTTGATCTCCTTGGTGATTTTAATTTTGTTTGCAAATTTTAATGCTTGATTGCGCCTGTTGTTCAGAACAAGGAATGTCAAATGTACCTGCTGTCCAGAACATAATCTGTTCAAATGTACCTGCTGTCCAGAACATAGAATATTCAAAAATGATTTTTGCTCAATTCTCTTAAAGAGCTTAATTTTTCTTTCAACCATGTAAATTTACTATTATTATTATCTTTTTATTATGATCATCCTTTAAGTCTTTTAATTTTAAAATATTTTATACTTTGGTGTTTTGGCATGGTAAGGCATGTCAAAATATTGCTCACATTTTTCTTGTCATTTTGATATTTTATGGGAATTTTTCTGATAATCCCGCTATTTTTAATGCATTTTTGAAGTTTCCTGCGTAGCAGAAGTTTTGATTGGCTGGGCTTGCTGTCTGTGTTACGTTTGTCAGGGATTCGTTTCACACTGAACGTCATAGAGGATCAGAGAGGGGCTGAGGGCTGGGATTTGATCGAGCCATTTGGTTCACGCTCGCGTCTGTGTGTCGAACGAAATGAAGTTGGGTTCAAGATCGACTCATTGGCTTTGCACGTCGACGTCGTCTTTCGGATGCGCCGAGCCTACGCAGGGAACAGACTCCTTTCCCTCCCACTCTCTTGGTCATACTCTTGAGACCTTTACGTTGGACTGGACGCCTCCATTGAGGCTATTACCAAGGATTCCCGGAGGCCGCATCGACTTCGGGCGAGCTATGAGGCATCGTGGGTATCTCCTGAAGTCGCCTTCACCTTCGATTTGGACTATTCGCAACAATTGGAGACATTCTGGCTTCAAGTTGGTTTGAGTCTGTGGCCATGGTGGAAGCAACCCATTGGCGGAGCACGGTGAGGAATTGCTATGGTTGGGACGCAGTGAAGTACCTTGAGAAGGTCGTGGAGTTACCTATGCACTCAATTCTACATTAGACTTCTCGATTCGAGGTATCACACTTTAACTTTTCCTTTGGTCTGACAAACTCCCAGAATGCAATAATTTTTTGTGTGACTTTTTGTATGCATGCTGCTTTCTTCTTTGCACGCGTTACACTAACCCTTATGACTAATATTTGGATATTAAACGCTTGATTTCATCTCTACTCCCATTTCATTTGCTGACCAGATGTGTTTATATGGCTTAAGACTTTAAATGAGACTATGGCATTTGTTGACTAGTGTGGCAGGAGTGAGACCCAGGTTGGTAATGTTAATCATGGTCGACACTTGGCCATTGGCCACCTATGAAACCATCTTATTCATTTTGAACCCTGACTTTTTTATTTCATAAAACCTTCTCAATTTGTTTCCCCCTTTTTGATAGCATTTTGGGGTTTAAGCAAACATAAACGATTCCATTTTTGTCACATTTGCATACAATGTCTGTGCTGGTGCCAATTTGCTTCCCCTTTCCTCCTTTATGACTTCGCTTACCCAGTTTTTTATTTATTTAGTTTAACTTCTCCTTGGTTTTCAAAGAAGCAAGCCTAGGGGCAAGCTCCACAGTTATCAGTGCTGGGTGGTTTGGACTTCAGACTATTAATCATTTTAATTTAGGGAGTATAATTTTACACACATTTTTGTTAAAACATGCTGACTATGACGTGTTGGTTGTGAAATAAGGAACTGTAGTGATTAAACAAATCTTCTTTACCCCCCCCCTTTTTTTTTATGCATATAGAGACTACTAATTTCCACTTCCACCATTTGTATTTATTTTTTTATTTGAGTGCAACCCCATTACACCTTCATTTTCTTAAATATGCATGTCATCAAAACATAACTTTATGGACAACTTTGCTATGGGCTCATATCATTTAGTATCTATTGTATGAGATATGAACTTCATTTTTTAGGATATGAATTTTAATTCTAGGCCTGCCCCCAGACAGAAGATGAAGGAAACAAAACTATTTTATTGCATATTTTTTTATGCTGACACAAGAAGGGACACAGGCATATTATACTATTACCCCTTTTTTTGAAAAAGACTCAAAACTTATTTTAAGCATGCCACCCATTTTAACATAAGCTGGTTATGCACTTCACTTATTAAGTAAGACAGAAACATTTGTTCTAAAGGAATGAACTCCAACCCCAAACTTATTCTTGGATAGAAATGATAAAAGGGACTATTTATTGAGTGTTTTGTTAAGTGGTACTGACACAAGTAAAGATATGGACTCCATGAATGAGAGGACTCCTGCATGCATTTTTTTTAAGATATACTTGTTACATTTAGCCCTCTATATCAACTTGGACTCTTCATTTTTTTGATAAAACAATTTATTTCAACTGTAGATTCAATTATTCTGAGTATGACAAGGATTTGACCTATTAGATCCTGACCATGAACTGTATAATGACAAATTTAGCAAGGGCCTGGCAGTGACCATGATTCATACATTTGAAATCAACTTAAAAATTTATGAAATCAGCAATATCTAACTGTGCATTAACAATAATGGACTTGTGCTGATGCAAACTATGCTTATATGCATGACAGACTCAACAAAGACATGATGAAGACTATAATATCTATTGAGTTAAACTGAGATCAGAGGCTAGCATAGCATCCATGGAGGTGGAATCTAAGTCACACTCACTATGGAACCAGCAGCATCTAACTTCATACTAAAAAAAAACTTATGTTGATGCAAATTACTCCTACATGCATGACTTCTCAGAGACACAACTGATGTAAATGAGTGTGGAATCTATGTCACACTCCTCACCAACATCAGTGCAAACTCTAAGGAACAAAACCAGAAGAACAAGGAAAAAAAAACATCACAATTAATTTCAACATCATTTCATTTATATTTTTTTTTTGGAGGCCATTACAAGAAGTTACATCTATTACCTTGACTAAAGCTTGACTTTTTAATTTGACAGAATTTCGACAGACTAAAAAAAGTGGCCTCCCCTTCTTCTTCAAGAGGAGCTTCTTTTATAGAGGATTTCCAGGGTTTGCTTCTCTCATCAGCTTGACAGGTGGCAACATCTCAGGCCTTTGGAGCTTGATGGATGGTGGAGATGTACAAATGGCAAACCGACTTCCTTCTTGTTTTCCTTCTTCACTTGGTGAATTTTACTATTTGTTTACTTTCCAATCATCTTCTGACACTTGGCGCTGATCAATTATCAATGGGACAAAGGCATGTCATCCCTATTCACATCCCTGACAGGTGGGTCCCTGTGTTGTTTGGTAAGGGATAAGGCTGAACCTCGCTTCTCTTTTGTGCCTTGGGGAGGAGGTAGTGACTTGGCGCCAGAATGAGGGTGTATAGGTGGCATTCATCTATGCCTTCATAAATGATGCATGGTTGAGATGCTCTTGTAGGGGGGAATCAGATTCTGAGACTATAGCAGTAGGTTCTCTCTCCCCTTTTTTTTATTTGCTTTTGCTTGAGTTTTCTCATGAATCTTGAACTGGAATTACCCATAGTCTATGTGCAATTCCATTAGTGCCCTTTAGTTTACATCTATTTGGTCTTAATTTTGAGGGGTAAAAGTGGAATTAAAGTTTAATTTCTCTGTGGTTTACCAATTGGTTTCATTTAGTTGGTCACTGTTGGCGTTTGCTATTCCACCTTTAGTGAAAAGAAGCTTCCCTTTTGTCAGAACTGAGGTGTGCTGTTGATTTCCCATTGGTTGAGAAAATCAATGAAGGGATGTTTAATCATCATACCTGACACACCAGATTATGTTTTCAGGTTTTGATAATCACATACTATAAGTTTATTTTTTTTTTTATCCTACTCAAAGTCATCTCCTGATCTCATTTGCATTTGTTTGATTACTCTTCATCCTCAATTGTTTTCAATACATTCCCATGCTTTCAGTTTTTTTTTATTTCACTCAATTTAGCCTAGTTGAAGGCATGTCAGGCCATGTAATACACCAGAGGGGTAAAATTGAGATACTGTGTTTGCTTCTCCCTTTCCTTTATGCACTACATTCTTTTGTCTTCTCTGCAGATTACTGATTTGCCCCTTGGGCCCACCAGGGAGAGTGTATGCGTTGCATTTGGTAACCCATGCTCATCAGGTTCCCTTTTTATGATGTCTGATCTTATCCCATGCTTAAAAGGCACACCTTGATTCATGATCTGGCCGTTTATCATTTGATGTATGGTGAGATGTGGATTAACTTTTAATCAATGTACTTCAATTACTTCATTTCACCTCACACCTTTTATCATTTCCTGGACAATCATTCATTACTACGTACTATAGGAGACAAAGTGATCATGCCTCCATCCATCTAACGGCTATAGTTGAAATGGTAAACTCACCCCCTTCTGCCAAAAGAATCTCTACAGTAGTAGGCGTCCTTTTCTCAGATCGTAAGTCGCAGGGAAGGGGCCATGTTCTCCAATACATCATATTTCACACCTTTTCATTACTGGACTTCTCCAGTCGGGGGAATTTTGAATCCCTGGCAGTTCACGCATGCATTTTCTTTTTCTTAAAGTTCATTTAC
The DNA here is from genome assembly GCA_028095005.1 of Rhynchospora pubera. NCBI lineage: Eukaryota > Viridiplantae > Streptophyta > Magnoliopsida > Poales > Cyperaceae > Rhynchospora > Rhynchospora pubera. The sequence goes on along the minus strand of CM051460.1, from coordinate 222,067,667 downwards.
ATCATTGGCAACCTCTGTATCGTCTTCTCATTTTCTATGACACGGGCAACGTTGTTCAGTACGGGTTTCGCCACATTTGAGGTTCCTGTCAATTAGGTTCTTCCCAGCGGCTTCCTTCTCCTCTAAAATTGATCCCAATTAGCATCAAATTCCTTCATTACGAGGCTGCTACGACATCTCAAGCACTTCAATTTGTTGTTTTGTGGAGTAATTTTATATATTTGTGTCTCCCAATTTCATTTCTGCATTCTTCATTCTATGTAATTCACCTTCTGACGCCGTCTGTGTTTAATGTCGACAGGGTCGTAGTGAAGTCACCAATGCAACGGCGTAGTTCATTGGGACCGCGGCGACGTGCGGCGTCGGAGGGAGGCGAAATCCCAGTCAGTCGCTGTATCCCTCCTTTTTCGGGTTCGTACTTGTCTCCTTCCTTTTTTCTGTTAACAGAACGTGGGTCCCACAGTTTCGGACCAACAGGAGAGTGCCATCTGTCCCCCCCTTTTTTTCTTCTTTTTCTTTGTTTTGCTGAATGGGTTTAGGGTTGCTGGGTTTGTTTGGTTTGGATCCGCCAGGGAGAAGGATCCGTATACCATTGTCAATTTGGGTTGGGCCTCCTTTCATTTAATAAAATTTTCAGAATTGGGCTGGGCCGAAAATAGTATAATTTTGATATTTCTTTATGTGGATCCGACTTAATGCTTCGTCTTAGTCATAGCGTTCCGTTATAGTCGTGTCGTTTCGGTATAGTAGAGGAGGATTTGTGTCTGTGATCATGACGTTTTTTTTGTTTTCTTTTAAATTGTTTGTCTGGACCCCACCGCCGTAATCAAAATATAATTTCATCATCATTTTTTTTTTAGCATTTTTTAGAGGCAAACAAATGCCCCCCACCAGAGCAGATTGTGAAACTTGGATGTGGAACAATTTGCTCTGGTGTCCTTTTCATTTCAGAGGTATTTGAGTTTCTGACATGATTTTGGTTACATGCAGGAGGTACAGGGCCCGTTGAGGAGATTTACAGCACAGTGCCTCGATTTGACATAGTCAGGAATGGTGTGTATGGGCCTTCTGACGAAGCGATTGATTCATACATCAAGTGCTATCTGGACCCACAAGGAGTCTACAAGCATCTTTATCCCAAGTGGCGATGTTCCATTCTCCATGGAAGGGACAATTTCCATGGCTTGCTACCTCGGCATGATCGTTCTCCTCTGTATGCTGATCACACATACCCTCATTTGAGGCCTGACCCTCTTTCCCTTACAGAGGTACGTCCTCACAGCCTTGCCTATGATTCCTTTGTGCCTGGTGGTGAGTTTCGCCGTGCTGGCGGGGTTTGTTCTTTTGAGGGTTTGTTTCTGGGTCCTACCGGACGGGTTGGTTCTTCCTCAGATTATCATTTGTTGAGTATGGAGATGACAGAGGGTCATGTTATTCCTTGGGCTCCTGGGGGTTTGAATGTTCAGGGTGAGCTCCGTTGGGTTCCGGGACAGACCGAGTGGACCCGTTATATGATGGGGCATATGGGGCCGAAACTGACCGAGTTAGAGATATTTGGAGGAGTTACATTGGCCTTGTTTAGGTATACTTGGGATCCAGTCATTCTTCGGGCCATGGCCACCAACTGGAATTACATGGATAACACTTTTGTTCTTGAGGATCGCAACGCCACCATTGATCTAAACCAGATGGTTCGCCTGCTTGGGGTTCCAGTAGCGGGTCTATTTTATGAAGAGAGGATCCCGCCAGAGTTTGAGCTTTATGGTATGGATAGACGTGGGGATTTCTTCCACAAGGATTCTCTACGGGCTGTGTTTAGGATTTATTATGAGATAGCCATGACCCGTTCTCTCCAGGGCCTGAGCCGTGATGTGCCTTTCAAGGATTGGGTTGGTTACTTTGTGGATAAGGTTCCGCGAGAAAAGGCCGTAGGGTTTGCTAGTCCTTTGGAGCCTGTGGTGCCTGGTTTAGATAAGACTTATGTTCCCGATCGATGTGTTCCATGGGAGGATTTGAGTTCTCATGCTTTTGATGACGAGACCATTCTGATAGCCTATCTAGCATGGTGGTTGTGCTACTTCGTAGTCGTCATTGAGCCGGTGGGTCACATTCGGCCAGGGGTTTTTGTAGTAGCTAATGCATTGGCCCGGGGTCATAAAGTGTCCTTAGCCACAGCAGCTTTGGTGAATACATATCGGTCCATGCGAGAGCTTACTTCCTCCAGAGATCCCTCCAGGGCCTATGTCACTATGCCATTACACATATTACATGGTTGGTTCAATGTGTATTGGAGTGGGTGCTATTCCTCATCTACTTCGCGCGGTGTGCGGAGTTCGATGCCGGCTCTTAGTCTCATCGCTGGCTCCTCAGTTCATCCTTCCGATCAGCTCACTGCTCATTACTTTTTTGCCAAGAGTGACCGTTACATCACCAATTATCGTCCTGAGGCCTTCACAGGTAATTGGCCATCAAACACGGATAAGATGTATGAGTTTGAGGATTCGAAGCCTTCTAAGAAGGGAGTTCCGCTGAGGTTGCTTTCTCGCAGAAACAAGCGCTCTAGAGATTATGCCATTAGCATCAGAGAGGGTTGTTTGATCATCCGACTAGGTGCGAGGATTATCTCTGAGGTATATAGTCCTCAGAAGTGCGCTTGGCAGTTTGGGTATGATCAGGATACTCCTTCCTCTGCACTTTCTGACCCTCCCAGTAGCGTTTCTTTGGCCTATTGTGCTGATTTGGCCGCTTTTTCTTTACGGTTGGGGACTGGAATTAGATGTGTTGTTCCTGGCCCACAGAGGATGGGGCGCATGACTGCTGATCATGATCGCTGGTTCAAAGGATGGGCTAGGGTTCCTCATTCTTTGAGCGCTGAGATATTGAGGGAGAGGGTTTACCCATCTTCTCGTGTTGTGCCTCCAGGCCTGGATGCTTCCCTTGGTGGTCTCAGACCTCTCAGAGGCTCATACGGGATTGACGGCTGTCTGCTAGGTTCATCTCAGGTTACAGAGTATGTTGAGCCTCCTGTGCCCCTTGACGGCTCCTTCCCAGGTATTTTATTGAATATCCTATTTTGTTTCATTTGTTTGGTTACGGTTTTGTATGCTCATTTGGTGATTTTCTGTGTGCAGGTTTTGGAAAATGGAAGTTTGGTCATTTCTTTTTCAGAGTTGAGCGTGCCTTAGCAGGTGGATCTCTTCAGGCTGCTATGCAGGGGCCAGATAGCTATGAGCATCTCTTGATGTTTTTAGGTATTTTGGTTATGTCACATTTTGTTTTCCCTCGCTGATTTTGTTGTTCCCAGCCTTTTACCCTATTTCTTTTTGTTTTCAGATGATGCTCTTCCTGAGACGGGAGATGTTCCCAGTCCGATGCATTCCTGCCCCTCCCCAGAATATCCAGAGCAGCAGGCCATAGAGGCAGCCAGAGATGAACTCAGAAAGCGGCGTCACGAAAGTCCGGATCCTTCGGAGGGGCAGTATGTGATCCGCCGTCGGACAGGTGAGGAGTTAAGCTCCGATTTTCCCATGGAGCCTCCTTCCTTTTCATTCCCTCCAGGCATGTGTTTTTGTTCCCTTTTTCCTTTCTTCCTTTCTCTTCTCTTTTGGTTTAGTGTCATGACTTACATGTTGTTCCAGATTTTCTAGGTTCTTTGGGTTGGGGAAGTGCCTTACATGCTGAGCCTCAGCCCATTGTGGAAGAGGTCGAGATGGAGGAAGCTCAAGTCGAGGCAATCAACATGCCATTTGAGGAGATCCTGCGCCCCAGCCTGATTTCTCCGGCTTCATTTATTCAGGATAGTGATTTTCCGACTCCGGATGATTCCTTGGCTATCGTTGCTGTCACTGCCTTTTTCCTGTGAGACTGCTCCGGCACCGGCCATCTTTCCAGCGCTTCGAGGTCTAGGTATGTCTTATTTCACTGCTTTTTAATTTAATTTTCCTTCTGTTTCATTTTATATTTTCCTTATCATGTTTCCTTTCAGGTCGACTTTCGTATACCCTGATGGCTTTTAGCATTGAGTTTTGGGCTTTGGGGTTACGGGACTTGTGCCATTCGTACCAGTTGTCCCTTCAGAGTTTTATGAGTGTTGATGAGCTGACAAGCCATGTTATGGGTATAGAGCTGGACGTTCTAGATCATGCTTCCATCTTATGTTCAGGTATTTATCCATATTTTTCCTTGTCATCGTGATGTACATTTCATATTTTTCATAACCTTCTCCTTTTTCATTCAGGAGAGAGCCCCTCGGACAGTCCTATCCTCCAGACTTTCCATGATTTTCTTTTCCCTGAGCCGGACATGGTTCCGGAGTTTTCTGATGAGGCGCCACTGGATTACTCCGAGTGGGAGGCTCTTCTCATTGATTCTACTCCTCTAGCCGTGTCATCATCTGCTAGCGGAGCGGGTTTGCCATTGTCTCCGGATACTGTGTTAGTTGAGCCGGTAGTTGGGGCGTTAGCTCATCAGAGGGAGGTCGATTCTGATGATGATTCTGAGAGAGCTCTCGCAGGTGTAGTGCTAGCCCTTCCTTGTTTTGCCTCTCTCGTGGCGGACGCTTCTCGAGAGGTTGAGTTGATGATGAGTTTCCTTTGAGTAGGAGTTATGCAGCGCGTTGGCGCTTTGTATCTTTTCTTTTGTTATGGTTTTAGTTTTAGACTTGGTTTTAGTTGGCCGTCCCTGACTTGGTAGCTGTTGGGCTTTTAGTTATGTAATGTTTTGGACCTTTCTTGGGTTTGTATGACTCTTTGGATTTGATTGTAGTTGGTTTATGGATGTGGACATTGTATTTCTAGATGTCATTGGGTTCATCAATTTTGTTCATGAAAACCCTTGGATCGCGAAGCGATTGTGTTCTTTCATTGTAAACCGCCACGCCCTTTGATTTCTCACCTTTATTAGCAAGTTTGAGAAGACATACGCTCTCTGGTGCCCTAATTCATTTATATATAAGGCATCATATGCACGTAATTCGTATCATTTTCTCTTTCTAAATTTTCTTCCTCTAATCCCGTTTTCCATGGCTGGCGTCATAGATCCAAGGAATCCCAAGCGCCCCAGGGATGAAGGTAGCTCCTCTGTCCAAGGCGCGTCACCTTCCAAGCCTAACTGGTCGTATGACCCTAGCAACCGCTATCTGTTCCGGGACGACGAGGCTTTTGAGTGTTATCAAAGTAACATTGGTGAAGGGGGGCGTGAAGTTTCCGCCTGCTTTTTCTTTCATTCTCAAGGGCGTTTCACCACCCCTTATATGAGTTTGATAACAGGGTGGCTTAATGCCTGGAGTCTTCAAGGCTTATCAAGGCTCGACACTCCTTACCATCCGGATATCACCAAGTTATTTTATGCCAATCTCCGTGTCACTTTTGACCATCATGGCATTCCTTTTGCCTCTTCCTATCTTTTCGGCAGGCTCTTTCACATAGGGGTTGAGGATCTGGCTGATTTGATTGGTGCTACGGACACTTTAACCGGCTTGTCAGTTTATGCCTTCGGGAGTTGGCCTCGCGAGCAAGGGACATACCGGGGCCATTGCGAGTGGTTCAAGATACCCAGATCTGAGGCAAGTTCTGAACTGGTTTCTACTGCGCATTTGCCTGCGCTTCACCGGTAATTTTGTTACTTATGTGTTTTTCTTATTTTATTTCTTTTCGTTTGTCACCGAAGGGTAGGTTCATGACTATTAAGTTTATATGTTCTTTTCAGGTTATTTTTCTTGGTTATCAACTACATCCTTTTTCCTCAGGGTGAATTATCAGACTCGACTCGTCCAGGGACTTTGTTCTACCTTCGCTTATTACTCCTCAAACGCGGGAAAGCTAATCTTCCAGTCTCATCCTCCAAAACATGCATCATGTCACGAGGTTTCCCAAGGGCCATTTGCCTTATGGGAATTTAATCGAGGCCTTGATGGAGCGGGCTCAGATTCCATTGCCTGAGACGCTGTGGGGGAATCCGATCACTGAGCGGCTTATGCTGTACCCGCGCAACCTGCTCTTGGATCTGACTTCCTTTGGGTGGGTGGAGATGGTCCATGGTACTCTGGTTCCTGACCCCAACTACCCGGTGAACAGTCATATCCTTCATAGGTTTGCTGCTGTGAATCAGTATAGTCCGGTGAGAGAGGTTTCTCCCCCTTCTCCAGACGGCTCAGCCATTGAAGAATCTTTCCCACTCCAGGAACACATAGACCAGCGTTTTAAGGAGCTAGACCAGCGACTGGAGAATGTCGAGGCAGTGCTTCAGTCAATTCATAACACCTTGGAGACCTTTGCAGGGGCGATGGCCGCAGCTCAGGCGCCTCCAGTGCCTCCGATATGAAGAAGTCTTGGATGTTTGATCATTTGGTTTTGTTGTTTCATTGCTTTGTTTTGTATGTTCTTTTTTTGTTGTTGTTCAAACTGTGGTGACTTTGGATGGCTTATGTTTGGTATTTTGATTTTATGATTTGGTTAGGGCAATTTGGAAACCTAATAACTTTTGGTCTGTTGATCTTGGTTTACGGACATCTGTTGAGGTTTATTAGTGATTTGGTTTAGATTGTCATAGGTAGCGACTTTAGATATCGCTATTGGGACAGATATTTTTGTTATTCTCCCTGCTCTTTGGTTACGGCAGCAAGGAACATACCGGTGGGATTTGTCTATTCTACATTGTTGCCTCGGTAGCTAGGACCATTCCGGTGGGACTTGTTCGCTCCATATTACCGTTCCGACATGTAGAATAGACATTCTGGGTATGGCACGCAGTGGGACTTTGTGCATCATTTTCTATTGGTTGTTTTTGGCACGGTGATAAGGGACGTACCGTCGGGACTTGTCTGTTCCATATCACTCTTTTGATGTAGTGAGATGGGATTTTCTCCTGGCTCTTTGGGTACGGCAGCTAGGAACATACCGTAGGGACTTGCTTGTTCCACATCACTTCTTATATGTTGTGAGATGGTTTTTTTTTTTTTTTTTTTTTTTTTTTTTCTCCTGGCTCTTTGGGTACGGCAGCTAGGAACATACCGTAGTCGGTGGTTTAAGGCCCAACACGACCATGGGCCCCTCTGGGTATTAGGATTTATGAGGCCTATTCCTTGACATGGTTAGCGGACATCAGCCGTGGTATTTTCCGTTTTCAGAGGGGCTTTCAGGTTTGGTTCGGTCTTCATCCATTTTTGGTAGGTTTTGGCAAGGATTACATTTTGAGTAGACAGGTTGTCTTTTTCAATCTGTAACTGTTCAGGATGTGGTTTTGACTAATCCTATGGTAAATTTCACCTTTTGTGTCTTAATTTAGAGTTCAAGACACAGAACTTTTGTTCATCCTTTAGTTCGGTGAGATGAACAGGCACCTAGTACTTTGTTCAAAGGACAAAGCACAAGACTTTGGCCATCTTTTTTGGGTAGGTGTGATGGACAGATCACCGCATTGTGTCTTAATTTAGAGTTCAAGACACGGAACTTTTGTTCATCCTTTAATTTGGTGAGATGAACAGGCACCTAGTACTTTGTTTAAAGGACAAAGCACAAGACTTTTTAGGGTCGTATTTTGGGGTGTAGGCCATTTGTAAAGGAAATGTTCTATGAACGCCCATAAGGACAGAACACTCCTTTTACCTTGGCCCGGTGGGGCAGGACATTTTGTGTATATTTTTAGAAGTTTCGGATTTTTGGACTTTGAAATTTATCTTTGTCATTTAGGAATTTGAGAATGTTTAGGGAGATTTGGTTTTAACTTTTTATTTGAGCTATATTTTAGCTTGGTCTAGTTTCTTTTGGTCATATGCTTTTATATTTTGGAATAAGATGTGTTTTTGTTGGACTTGGATTTTATTTAGGATTTCGACTTAAGGTCATTTTAGGGAATTTTGAAGAGTTTATTTTATTTAAAGGTTAATTTATTACTTTAGGGTTTTGACTCAGGGATACTCCATAGTGTTCAAAAGAACGGAGTACCCTGTCGAGCCTTGACCCGGTGGGACGTGAGAGATTCTTACTTAAGCGAAGAGGTGGTTGACCGCCTCGCAATTATCTGCCCAGTCAGTTTGTTGGCCGCTCTTCCTTTGGCCTTGGTGGGTTGTGGGGACGTCGGGGTAGTTTTGTCCATAATATTTCTTCAGGTATCTCCCATTTATGGAGGAGACAGGATGTTTTCCATTTGAGTCTGCGAGTAGGTGGGCTCCACCTTCATATGCTTGTTCTATGACATAGGGGCCTTCCCAATTTGGTGCAAATTTGGGACCATGGTGTCGGCCGAGGATAGGTCGCCTCAAAACCAACACTAGTTCTCCTTTCTTGAATGTTCTGGGTCTTGATAGCTTTTCATAAGCTCGCGTCATTCTGGCTTGATATAACTCCAAGTTTTGTTGAGCTGCCAGTCTCTTTTCATCCATTCCGTCCAACTCTTGCAACCTCAGTTGCGTTTGTTTAGTCAGAGGGATTTGTGCTGCCATAGCTACTCTCAGTGACGGGAGTTCCACTTCGATTGGTAGGACTGCTTCTGCCCCATACACTAAAGAATAGGGTGTGGCTTGGGTTGCTGTTTTATGAGTGATGCGGTATGCCCACAACGCCTCATGCAGTTTCTAATGCCAATTTCTCTGATTGTCTCCGATGGTTTTACGAAGGATCTTGATCAATGTTTTGTTGAAGGCTTCCGCTAGTCCATTGGCTCTTGGGTTGTAGACAGAGGAATATCTCCATTCAATTTTGTGTTTATCGGCGAAGGCATCAATTTTGGCATTCTTGAAGGCCGTCCCGTTGTCAGAGATTATTTTCCTTGGATTTCCATACCTGTAAAGCACCTGAGTGGTAAAGAACTTGACCACGTCAGAGGCCTTAATTTCACGGTATGACCTGGCTTCGGCCCATTTGGAGAAGTAATCCGTAGCGGCCAATATGAAGCGGTGTCCATTTGAGGCTGGTGGGTCAATGGGACCTATGATATCTGTTCCCCAGATTTCGAAGGGCCATGACACTACTGTAGGATGTAGTGCGTTTGGGTGTTGGTGTATAAAATCTCCATGAATTTGGCACATATGGCATTGTCTGGAGAAGTTTTCGCAGTCATTGATCATGGTGGGCCAGTAGTAGCCCATTAGTTTGATTTGCACTCGCATCCGAGAGCCCGATTGATGGGCTCCGCATACTCCCGAGTGAATTTCTTGCATAACTTGGTTGGCTTCGGTTTTCGATATGCATCTAAGCCATGATCCTTCGTAGGATCTCCAATAGAGTGTGCTGTTCACATATACGAACCTTAGGGCCCTTTTTCTGATTTGTTCCCTAATGGCCTTGTTCAAAGGTAATTTTCCTTGCTGGAAGTAGTCGAGAAAGGGTTGTCTCCAGTCCTCTTGGTTCGAACCCTCGGTTGTCATGACTTGTGTGATTTCCTTCCATTCTTTTTCATGTTCCCTTTCGAGTGTTCGGATGTCAGTAAACAGGGTTCCTTCTTCCTCGTTTCTTTCCTGCGGGAGACAAGGGGACAAGAATCTCCTGCGATGGACAAGGATTTGGATTTCTTCCTGGCTCGGGTCACTGAGTTCATTAGCCAATCTAGCCAGTGCATCTGCTTTACCATTCAGTGACCTTGGAACTTTCTGGAAGGTAATATATGTGAATTTGGCCATCAACTCAAGGGCCTTTTCATGGTATTTGACCAATTCTGGTTTTCTTATTTTGAAGAGGCCTTCGATCTGACTCAGGATGAGCTGAGAATCTCCATAGACTTCCAACTGCTCAATACCCATTTGAAGAGCAATTTCAAGTCCAGCTATTAGGGCCTCATATTCAGCTTCATTATTTGTGCATGGCTCGGTCAGGCTCAGAGCATGCCGGAGAATGCCTTTCTCTGGGGTGACAAACACCAGCCCTACACCGGCTTGCCGTTTCGGTAAGTTTGGTTTGACTGCTGGCTGGATGGAAGATGACCCATCGAAGTATAGCTTCCAACAAGTTTCATTTTCCTCTACCTGCATAGCCTCCTCATCAGGGAAGTCGCACGCTAGTGGGGAATCATCAGGTATGGGATGAGCAGCTAGGAAGTCAGCTAGTGCCTGTCCTTTGATAGCCTTTTGGGGTGCATATGTTATATCAAATTCCATTAGAGCCACAGCCCACCTTGCCAGCCTTCCAGTAAGCATAGGTCGGGTCATGAGGTATTTCAATGGGTCAGTTTTGGAGATTAGTGTGACTTTGTGGGCCAACATGTAATGCCTAAGCTTTTTTACCGCAAAGATCAAGGCTAGGCAATGCTTTTCGATTGGCGTGTATGCATGTTCTGCCCCCACGAGCATTCTGCTGAGGTAATACAGAGCATTTTCCTTTCCTTCTTCATTCTCCTGGGCGAGCAATGCCCCCAGAGATCCGTCCAAGGCGGTGGTATAGAGAATGAGAGGTTTTCCCTGGATGGGTGCTGCCAATACAGGAGCTTTTTGCAGATATTGTTTGATATCATCAAAAGATTTCTGGCATTCTTCGTCCCATTTAAAGGGGACATCCTTCTTGGTGAGCCTGGTAAAAGGCTTGATTTTGCCTGACAGGTTGGCTATGAATCTCCTAATATACGCCAAGCGCCCTTGGAGAGACCGGAGTTGTTTGAGTGTCCGTGGAGGGGACAGTTCTTGGATGGCTTTGATTTTATCAGGATCAATTTCAATGCCTCGGTGCCGCACCACGAAGCCTAGAAATTTTCCTGATGACACCATGAAGGCGCATTTCAGGGGGTTGAGTTTCAGCGTGTGTTGTCTTAGCCGCTCAAACATCAGCCTCAGGTTCTCTAAGTGTTGTTCATGGGTATGGGACTTTACAACAAGGTCATCCACATAGCATTCTACCACCTTGTGTATGAGGTCGTCAAAGATCTTGGTCATGGCTCTTTGGTATGTGGCTCCTGCATTTTTGAGGCCGAAAGGCATGACTTTGTAGCAGTAAATACCAATTGGGGTGCGGAAGGCAGTGTGCTTTTGGTCACTCTCATCCATTTTGATTTGGTTGTATCCTGAGTATCCGTCTACAAAGGAATATACCCCGTGGGACGAGGTGTGGTCTATTATGATTTCTGTCACTGGCAGAGGGAAGTCATCCTTAGGGCAAGCCTTGTTTAAATCCCTGAAATCGACGCAGACTCTGATTTGTCCGTTCTTTTTCTTCACTGGGACAATGTTAGCCACCCAGTCGGGCGTTTCTTCTTCCCTTATGAATCCAGCACTGATGAGCTTTTTGACTTCGGCTGTCACCTTTTCTTCTAACTCAACCCTCATTCTCCGGGGTCCTTGTTTGACTGGTTTGAGCTCTTTGTCAATTTTGAGTTTGTGGACTGCTACCGTTGGATCTAGCCCGGGCATTTCACTGTAGCTCCACGCGAAGCAATCTTGGTATTCCCTTAGCAGCTTGGTCAGTTCATCTTGCATCTCCTGAGGGAGGGAGGTGCTAATGAATGTAGGCTTCGGGTTTTCTTTTGTTCCTAGGTTGATTTCTTTCAATTTGTCGATGGTGTTTTGACCACCCTCTTCTAACTCTTTTGGTGCATTTTTGGCTGCCAAAATGAATTGTTCTGTTTCTGGAGGTTCCCCTTCATCCGAGGTTGTTTTGCTCTCCTTGATTTCAGTGATTGTTATGCGGTGGCAAGAGTGCTGTCGTGGTCTTTGAGGAGTATTTGACCCTGAGCCCTTGGTTTGAGTTTTGAATCCTAGGCCCCTTGTGTTAGCAACCCTCCCATTAAGTTTTATGACTTCATTAGAGTAGCCATTCCACATGTCTCGGAACATTCTTGCTCGCTTTTCGGGAATGGGCTCTAGGCATTGTGCTTTACGGAACAGTTCAATCAACCGTGTGTTGGTGGTGTCTTGAAGCTGAGGAGGAATCCCCGTCTTTGTGGTTTCCTCTACAAGCCATTGTTCCCAGTTTTCGGAGTTTGACTCTTCATTTTGATGTTCAATTTCTCCCATTTTGACAAATTGTATACTGGGGTGGACAACATGTCCTGTTTCAAGCTCCTCTATTTTGGATGGGACGGTGAAGGTTTTGAAAGGGATGACTTCTTCACTTTCCCGAGGTGTTAGGTCTTTACAGTGTTTTAGGGGTAGGATTTCTATGGACAGAGTATTTTGCTCCTCACCCTCACTGGAATAATTTGGTTGCATTCGAGTGGGTAAGTTAATGTCCTCGGCCGTGCCTTCCGACGATCCCGTCTCACTATCACTACCCAAGAGCATTTGTGATTTTATAGCCGCTTTGAGCACAGCATTTTTGACTGCTTCCTTCACGGCTTTAGGAGAGGGCTTTCCTTGTTTGGTGGCTGCCCCCTTTCCGGACTTGGGTTTGTAGTATTTAGCATCATCCAATTCGGCTTCGTGTGCCTCAAATGGCTGATCATCTCCTTTAATCACGTATTGTTTTCTGTCTTTGACATATTTAATGCACTGGTGCAGGGTAGAGGGAACCAATCCGTTGGCGTGGAGCCATGGTCTCCCCAACAGTGCTTTGTATGTGGTATCAGCTTTGATGATGAAGAATTTGACCGGAGTGACCAAGTTCCCAAAGGTGATGTCGATCACTGTGGAGCCCAGGGCCTTTTGGTATTGGTGGTTAAACCCATGGATCCGGATTTTATCTTTCTTTGTTTCTTTGATGCTGAGCGACAGCTGTACCAGCGTTTTTAATGGCATGATGCTGATTGAGGATCCAGGATCAATGAGGACTTTGTTGATTTTCCGGCCATAGATGGTGCCTGTGGTGTACAGGGGTCGATTGTGGTCGGCCGTGCCCGCCATCAGGTCCTCATCTGTGAAGGTAATGTATGGTTCCTGGTCGATCTGTGCCACCTCCTCGCGGGTTTCTTGGGCAAAATAGGCTTGGAAGCTGGCAGGGTTCTGCAGCGCATAGATCAAGGCATCACGCAGCTCCTGAGATACCATTAAGGCATCGAAGACGCTGAGCAGTGAGGGGATTTTCCGCAAATGAGCGACCACATTGTAATCTCCCACGGACATTTTAGGCCTGCTATCGGACCTTGTTTCACTTTCTATTGTGGTTTCACTTCTGTTCCTTGTTCCACTGTTGGTTATCTCCCTGGGAGGTTGTCTTTCAGGTATCCTAGTGCCCGATCTCAGACTGACATTGCAGTGGTTTTTCATGTTTGGTCGGATTCTAGTAGAGACCTGTCGAATTAGGTTGGACACCTTGTTTGGTTTTGGTGGTGGTTTGATTTCTCTTTCCTCCGTTTCGCTTTGGTCAGTATCACTCCCCAGTGGTCTGACTGCAGCGGAGTTGATTGCCAGCACAACGGGCTCCTCTTCTGAGCTACTGTACTGCAGTTCCCCCTCAGTATCATGTTCATATTCAGAGGCAGTTTCCTCGTCAGGGATTTGAGAGTTTGTACCCCGGGTTACGGCGCGGCACACTTCGTCTTCTGTTTCTTCTTCTGACGGGTCATTATCATTCCAAGACCATGTCAGGCATTCCTCCCTGGAGTGCCCCCAGACTTGGTGGTATCGGCAGTACAACTTTCTTTCGGCATCATTTCCTTTCTTTGCTTTATGTGGTTTTTGTTGTCTATTTATGGTTTGTGCCCGAAGTGCCCCATTTTCAGCTTCTGGCATTTCCCAAGGGTTTACACGGTTCCTGTGTCGGAAGTGCCCATCGGAACCTCCATGTTTTGGTTTCAGTTTCCCTGTTATCTTGATTTTATGTGGCAATTTGTTGTAAGGGGAGGTGTTGTCGAGCTTAACCAATTTCATTTTCATGTGGTATTGCCCTGAGTGGTTTTGCATATTTTTTATTTGTTGGGTTGAATTGGTTTCAGCATTTCTGCGTCTCAAATGGCCAGACTCATACCTTATGGGAGGGCATACTCGCGTGCGCGAGCTCTCACCTCTTTCTTGCCGGCCTGTTTCAGGACCCCCGAACGAGTTATCACGGGACCAGAGGTGCTTTGGTTTGTGGTGGTGGTTTTCTGCATTGGCTTTCCCTTTCCCTTTTCCTGAGGGATGATTGGTTTTGGGTTTTGGTCTTTGTCCCTCTTGGATGACAATGCCGGCCTCTCTCCTTCTTTGTGGGAGGCTTCCTGAGTTGCCTGAGGTAGCATGGCCAGACTTCATGGCCTTTTTCTGACCTGCCCCCTTTTTCTGGGCGTGGTCCTTCAATGCTTTGAGTTCCGCTTCTATCGAGATCCTTTCCTTTCGCTCAGTCTTTAGCCTAGCTATTAGAGTCTCGACTAAGGTTTGTATCTCAATATTTTGCCTGGTCATCCTTCTCAGAGCATTTGTGCAGAAATCCAGGTCTATTAGGAGTTGACGCTTTTCCCTTGAAGTAAAGGCAGGGCTATCTTCCTTCGACGGTTGTTGGGCTTGCCCCCTATCTAAAGCGATGCTCGGTTGTGCTTGCTTTGACCTTGTGCGGTGGGCGGGGCCATCTGTTGCGATTTCTTGAGCTATTTCTCTTGAGCTGTTCGCCGCGCGTGATTTAAGCGGGCTTTCTTTTGGCTTGGCTATTTTCTTTTGAGTGAGTTTTGGTTCACTTTGTGAGCTGTCACCTTGGGTTGTTGGAGATTCCTCCTCTTCGCTATCTGTGTCGGACTCACTCACAATTATTGTCCGACAATTTTCAGAAGTACCTTGGCATAATTCAGAGTTTTGGTTTTGGTTTTCTTCTTGGTTTTGATTTGAAGGGGCGGTATTTTCAGCTTGGTTTTCAGTAGAGGTGGCAGCTTCCCCCTGTTCAGTACTAGCATTTTCCTCCGTCTCTGGTTCAGCGGGTTCATTTTCTCTATCCGCTTCTTCAGTGGCCGTGGCCTCCCAGATTTGGTTGACCATTTGCCGAACTATTTCTCCCAATTCCTCGAGAGTAAGGTCAGGTTGGCCCGGAATGTTAGGAATATGGATATCCAGGTTTACCATTCTTGGTTGCCGTCCTTGTAGATCGGCAGGGTTCATTTGTTCAGCAGGATCTAGTACAATCTCATAATCATAGGCCATCTCCTCTGAGTTAGTTTGATTTCCTTCTGTGGTTTCGGCCTGCGGTTGTGGCACCTCAGAGGACTCGCCTTTGTCGGAATCATGATGGCCAACTCGATGACAAGTGGCGTCATCACGAGAGGATTCGCCTTTGAGCAACTTGTTCTTTCCTTTATTGGTCCCTTTGTTTCTTCTTTGATAGGTTATTATTTCCTTCTCGTTTGTTGACTTTTTTCTTCTTTGGTATACTCTAAGGGCTTTAGGGCTCTTGACCTCTTCCTCATCATCCTCGGTGGGACAATAAGTATCATCATCGCTATTTACCCTTAGGTTTCTCATGAGCTCACTGGTTGTCATGGCCTCAGTTTTAGCGACGGCTTGTTCCAGCTCACGCCGCGCATTTTCATCCCATTCGGGTTGTGGCCGGACAGTCATGCGAGCGTTTCTTCCTTGTTGTCTTCTTTTATTACATGGTTTTAAGGAAGGCTCATCATCATCCGTCCAAGCTGCAATTCGGGCAGAACGGTGATCATAATTTTCGGACTCAGAGTCATCAGACCCTGAACCGCTGATGTAACGACAGTTTCCAGTATCAGAGCCGTCATCATCACTACTGTTATTGTCAATATCATTTGAGATTTTGTACAGCCTTTCTATTTGTGCCCGGAAACGGGCGGTTTCCCATGGATGGGTTCTCCTGAGCCTTTCGTAACTGGCTCCTGGTTGTTGTAATATCTCAGCGTGCTGAGCTATGAAGTTTAGGAATGCAGGGTCTTCCCGTCTCAGATGTTCCATGTATGAGAGGATCCTGGTTGCTTGTGAAATGTTCAACCCTTCAAATGCTGAGGTTATGTCAGCTGGGGGACCAGACCCAGATGCCATCAGGATTGAACTTCCCTGGAGGGTGCTTGGTTGAGGTTCTTCATGGTCAGATTCCACCTCAGGCTCCCTTTCTGTCTCTTCTTAATCGCTATCGGATTCGCTATTTTGTGTGTTCCCATCAGATGTTTTTCCGCAGAAGAAGAATCGCGGAGAACCTCCGCTATCCTCAGAGTCAGAGCACTGGGGAGTTTTGCCTTTGTTAACCTCTTTTAGGATGGTTGCTATGGCTTCTCTTTCAAATTCCTCCGTAAAGTCTGGATCTTTGGGGTGGGTAGCTCGGCGAAAGGCCCTTGGGTCTGTGATTCTTAGTTCCCTGAGCTCAGACACATACCATTCTACCAGGCTGTCATGTTCATTGTATTCTTCTTCCTCGGGGGCTTGTTGGGATGGCTCACCCTGAGTGGTATCGACCTGGTTGGAAGTCTCGATCGCTTCTATTTGGGTGGGGAATGTCACCTCGGCCCTGGGGCCTGATGTATGCCTGTAGCGCCGAATCCTCCTGGATCTGCGGCGTCGAGTGGTTCTTGGTGGGGTTGCTTCTGGACTTATTTCTCCTTCCTCGCGCCCCGTCTCATCAGCTATTTCTCTCAGAGTCCTGGTTATGGCTTGCCTTTCATATCCCTGGCATTGTTGAGGGTTTTCAGGGTTTAGCACACCATGGTAGCCGACCGGGTCTGAGATTCTCAGGTTCCTGAGGTACTGGGAGAATTCATTAGCCTGGTCCTCCTTAGCCAGGAAAGTTTGACTGTTCTGGTTGAGGTGGGCTTGGTTACCCATGTTGTTTCCATATTCCGCGAGGTCAGTTTCAGTAACCTCAATATTCTCCCAGAGGTGTGAGTCCTCCGTGTTTGCCAAGTGTGCACGCACGTCTCATCAGCCATGTATGAGCTCTTGGATCCACCAGGATGGGTTTAAGGCGATTTCTGCCTCCAGGATGGGATGGAGGTTGGTTTGACCGCACCAGTAGGAGAGGTCCCTCCATTGTTCCCTTGCTTTCATGTATATTTTTATCCTCCTGTAACTGGCCGGTTGG
This sequence comes from Rhynchospora pubera, assembly GCA_028095005.1. Classification (NCBI taxonomy): domain Eukaryota; kingdom Viridiplantae; phylum Streptophyta; class Magnoliopsida; order Poales; family Cyperaceae; genus Rhynchospora; species Rhynchospora pubera. The sequence continues at coordinate 222,050,811 of CM051460.1, read as the reverse complement.
CATCCCTCCAGCTCCTCATAGAAGGCATCATCATCTTCTTGTGGGTTTTGGTTCGTGACTGCGGAAGAGAGAATGGCCTGTGTAGCCTCCTCTATTTGCGCAATCATTTCTATTTCCTCTTCTTTAGTGAGCTTTTCTTCTTTTTCTCCCGAGTTATCCTCCGGGTGTGCGTTTATTGTTGGTGTTGAGATGGCGTTGCAGGAGATTCCACCAGAGCCACCACCTCCTCTTTCCTCATCACTGTCAAAGTTGCTACCAAAATCGTAGCTTTCGTCTTGGCTAGGAGGGTCTGGGTCAGACCATTCATATTCCTCATCAGTGAAATCGGGAACATCTTGGGCATGTTGGGTATTGGTAGAGGTGGAAGCCTCTTTGTTTACTTGGTTTCTTACAAAACTAGTCACAGCAATGGCTTGTTTCATCAATTCAGACACATGCTCTGCTAGTATTGCAATGGTTTCTGGTGGAATCCCGGATTCTCCCTTTTTCTTTGGTATGACAAGGTTAAACCCTAGGTTCTTTATGCTTGGGATACCTTCTGAATCCAGACACTCATCATGAATGTCTACAAACACTTTGCGATCTTGACCATTGATCTTGAAAGGTAGGGTTATTCGATCCGGCTTCTTTCCTTTGCGGATAAGGGCCTTATCCAATTTCTTTATTTCAAGGATCTCTTTCTTCTCCCTTCCTGATTGAGTCATGGGTTGAACAGTGACCGTCGACCAGGTATGTTGGGTTGGGACTGAGCTGGATGACGACTCAGCAGGGTTTTGTTCATTTGTTGTTGAGGTTTCGGGAGGTCTGGTATCTGCTTGTACCGACTCCTGTTGGTTAGAGGATTCTTCATGTTCTTCCTCATTACCTGAGACATGGTGGCACGCTGCCGTCCAGAACTCCTCTTCTTTCTTTTCTTTTCCTTCGCCTTTCACCTCCTGCCACACTTGTCCGCTAATTTGGGCTGCGACTTTGGGGGAGATGAAATCAGCGAGGGTTGCTTGTGTTGGTTTTTCTTGAACATAGGGATCTTCGACAGTTTCGGGAGAGGTTTTCCTCCAGAACGCCTGTCTAGATCTCACATTACCCGTTTTTGCGTTACGGGTCATTGGTTTCGGTTGTATTTTCATTGATTTGAGTCTTTTTGGGACCACTGGTATGATAGGGCTTTTCCATCTGAGTTGAGGTTCGGCCTGCAAGGCTCTCAACTTCTTTCTGGTGTTTTTGCTCAAATATACGCTCCATGTCGTGGGCGGTTTTCCGTCAGTAGTGACCGAGACACGACGAGAGCTGGCACTTGGGGTTCCATTTGAGACGGCATGAGGAGCTGGCTCCTGCCTGGCGTCATCATGGAGAGAGATTGCTCCTTCTTGGATTTTCTGTTCGAGCCAATCCTTAAAGACATAGCAATCCTCTATGTTATGACCCAAAACTCTGTGATACACACAGTAGTTAGGGTGGTTTACTTTGTCTTCTTCTTCGGGCCTTTTGCATTGGGGCAACCGAACCTCGAGAACTTCCATAGCTTGTTTAAACAGCTTTAGAGTTTTCTCTTTTTTGAATGAGTAGGGCTTGCTTTTCAGCTCCCTGAGTGTTGGCCTTTGAGCCCTGGACTGTGGATTTCCATCCTTTGTTTCGCCATTCTTTCCCCATTGGGCACTACTAGTGCCTTCAACCTGGTTAGTGACGGCTTTGACTGCCTTTGTTGTTTTGATCTCCAGCTTCTTTCCCTTTTCTTTGTCTTTTTCCTTGGTGGAATAGTATAGCTGGTTCATTTCGGGCTCCACTTCCTCATATCGGGCAACCATGGCTACCAAATGTTCAAAGGTGGTAACATTATGGCCCACCATCCATACTTTCATCGGTGCATGGATGCTATTCAGAAGCATACGCACCGCCTCAGATTCACTTATGTTCGACTGGCATCCTGTGTACATGGTTTCCCACCTTGACACATAGTCGGAGACAGACTCGCCTTGTTTTTGTCTGGCGTTGACTAGATTAGTGACGGAGACCCGATGCGGAGTCGTCCTGAACCTTGCACAAAAGGCATTTGCCATTTCTTTCCAGCTTTTGATACTGTCTGCCTCGAGAGAGGCATACCAGTCGAATGCTACTCCAGACAGACTTTGTGAAAATTGCCTTAATAGCCATTCCTCCCTTCGGGCAGTGTTTCCACAGGAGGTTATAAAGTGTGACAGATGTTGACTTGGGGTGATTTTGTTTCCAACCCCATCAAATACCTTGAATTTTGGTACTATATATCCCTTCGGGTAATCCAGCTGGTCAAACCTTGCGGGGTAAGGCCGGCCTGTGAAATTGACGGGCAATTGAGTGCCCCCAATCCCTAGAGATTGCAGTTTCTGATCCATGGCCATTTGCATTTTTTCCATCATGGCCTCAGGGTCAATGACACTGGTTTCTTTTCTTTCAAGTAACTCCTCTTCAGAGGTTTCACTGGAGCTGCTATCCTTTTCCCGTAACATTTTGGAGTGGGATTTCTTGGTTTTTTTTTGTTTTTGGATTTTTGTTTAGGAGCCATTTCCTTGGTATCGGTTGAATCAGGTATATCACTGTTTAAGACGACACTATTTGGTCGTACCCCTTTTTTGGTTAGGTGTTTTTGGGCTGCGGCGCAAGCCGCGGTTACCCGAGCGTTCTCCACTCGGAGTTGCTCAAGTTGTTTTGTTTTCTCTTCCAACTCCTTGCGTAGCTGGGCCATCTCGTCAGATATTTCCTCGAGGATTTCAATTTCCTCATCAACATCCTCAGAGGAACTTCCATGGTCCGGACTTGGATCTTCTTCATCACTTGCAATGTTGTCAGTGGTTTGTTGGACAATTTCCTCCACTACCGGGCTGCGGTTCCTGGGCCGCCCTACCCGCTTGGGAGGTTTGGATGCTGAAGCTTTTCCTTTTTGTCCTCGTGTTTCCACGGGGACACTTTCAGAGTGAGGCGGTTCCTGGAAACCTGTCCCGACCATACGGACTTCCGCCGTTTCCTCATTGTCATCATCATTACTATCAACTGACACATGATATACCGAGACAGAACCAGCATTCCGTCTCTTCCTCATCACATATTTCTTTTTGGTTTTGTTTTTCATCATCTGACTCGCCACCTGGCCAGCCAGAGAGGTATCTTTTTCTTTTGGCACCCATCGCTTGGTGCCCCCTATATTTTGCTTGGGAGCGGGGATGGGTTCCGATTGCTTAGGCCTCCAAACCTGTTTCACTTTCCCTTTGGCCTTCATAGAGCGGGCGTTGGGCTGGAGTGATGGAAAGGTAAGCCGGTCAAAGACTGAAGGTGGGTGGGCCACAGTCCTTTTTTCTGACGCACTATAGTCCGCGTCTCCCTCTCGGTTGTCTTCGCGATAAGGAAAGCGGAGCCTCTGGTGCGCCGGGAACTTAAGCCTGTCCTTGATGGACGGCTTTTTGGGGTTGGCAGGGATTGCAGTGACAATCCTGCGGGATTTGTGGGATCTCTTGACAATCTTGAAGGCCGCATGGATGGCCTCCACTGCCTTGTGTTTTGGGTGGGTCACCTTCTTTGTCTCAGAGACTGGGGCGTACATGGGGAGCTCCCAATCCTCTCTGAGGCGCATCACTTCTCCTCCCTTTTTGAGCACGTGCAGAGGGGCGAAGGTGTTGCTGAGCGACAGGTCAGTGACAGTATCGGGTTGTTGGACTAGGTGGAGAGCTTGGGCCCTCGAGATCCTGGTCCTCTTCTGCTTTTTGAGTTTTGGGGCCGTTGCCCCCTTGACATGGGTGGTTGCTGCCTGGCCCTTCTTGGTGCTAAGGGCGGGCTTTCCAGAGACTTTCACTGATGCTTCACCAGCAAGCATCACGGGAGAGATTTGCACGACAGCTCGAACGGGCACATAGAGAGTCCCGGTCGCTGCTGCCTTCATGTGGCGAAGACGCTCGCCCTTCACGATTTGACTCCAGGTAAACATGGTTTCCTGCAATGGAGAGAACTCAGAGTCAATCATTAGTATTTTTCTTTGAATATTATGGACTTAATTCCACCTGTATACTTAAACTTTGATTATGCCCTGATGAGAGGAGAAAAATGTCCCACCGAGCGTGCCAGAACCTGTCTCGCACTTTTTCAGTCCGACCACGGAAGATCAGATAGTCCTCTATGGGGCGAAGAAAATGCGGATCAGATACCCCTCGAGCATCTTGAGACCCGTCGTCACCGCCCATTCCAAATGAATGAAGGGCACTAATGCGGTTCTAAGTACCTCGAGAGTTGATTGTTTGTCGTAGGTCCTTTTTTTCCAGTAGGCGCAAGCCCCTACTGTTAATTACCTCCGGACTCAGTTACGGCCTGAGCCAAGAGCACCTCTAGATCGGGATAATCAAAGTTTAAATGCAGTAAGTGGATGAAGTCAATTTTAAAAGGATTGTGTCTTGATAGGGAGTTTCGGGGTGAAAAGCACTGCAAAAGGGCAGCTATTTTAACAAAACCCAGCAAACATGAATGATGTGGTTTAATTCTTTAGTTTCACATTTTAAGACATTTAGGTTGCTTTTCCTTTGCTGTGTCAGGCTTAGTGCCATTACAGAGGATTTTGAGTTCGACACTAGGAAATTTAGTATCCTAGATCAATTCTCAACCGTTTGGGGATTTAGAGATTTTGGGATTTCGTTCAAGCCTTGAGTACAGATGTGCTATGCCTTCTCTTGACATGAACTTAGGTGATGACCACTGGTTGACTTTTCTTCTGGTCATCTGGGCATCAGATTTCAATCTGCTTCTGGTCAAACATGCTGTGAACTTGTAGAAGCGGGTTGTTAGATTTGAGTCCAACGCTAGAAAGTAGAGTATTCTAGGTCAGTTCTCAATCGTTTTGGGGAATTTAGGGGTTTTTTGGGATTTTCGTTCAAGTCGCGAGTATAGATGCGCTATGCCTTCTCTTGACAGGAACTTCAGTGATAATTCAGAATTGACTTTTCCTTTATCTCAATCTGAATATCAGGAGGGTGTCTCCTTCAGGGCGAAACGCGATGCAGTCTTGAAGGGACGAACTTTTGACTTTTAAGACTTTATGTCACTTTAGACTTGATGTCTTTTGGGTCACTTTCAGGCTTTGTGCCATTTTGACTTTGTGTCACTTTTAGATTTTGTATCATTCAGACTTTGTGTCATTTAGACTTTGTGTCATTTAGACTTTGTGTCACTTTTAGACTTTGTGTCATTTTGACTTTGTGTCATTTTGACCTTGTGTCATTTTGACTTTGTGTCATTTTGACTTTATGTCCTTTTGACTTTGTGTCATTTTGACTTTGTGTCATTTTGACTTTGTGTCATTTTGACTTTATGTCATTTTGACTTTGTGTCATTTTGACTTTGTGTCATTTTGACTTTGTGTCATTTTGACTTTGTGTCATTTTGACTCTATGTCCTTTTGACTTTGCGTCATTTTGACTTTGTGTCATTTTGACTTTGTGTCATTTTGACTTTATGTCATTTTGACATTGTGTCACTTTTAGGTTTGGATTTTTAATTTTCACTTTAGGATTTTGGACTTTTGAGTTTAGACTTTTAAATTTGTACTTTTAAACTTATTGTTGATCTCCTTGGTGATTTTAATTTTGTTTGCAAATTTTAATGCTTGATTGCGCCTGTTGTTCAGAACAAGGAATGTCAAATGTACCTGCTGTCCAGAACATAATCTGTTCAAATGTACCTGCTGTCCAGAACATAGAATATTCAAAAATGATTTTTGCTCAATTCTCTTAAAGAGCTTAATTTTTCTTTCAACCATGTAAATTTACTATTATTATTATCTTTTTATTATGATCATCCTTTAAGTCTTTTAATTTTAAAATATTTTATACTTTGGTGTTTTGGCATGGTAAGGCATGTCAAAATATTGCTCACATTTTTCTTGTCATTTTGATATTTTATGGGAATTTTTCTGATAATCCCGCTATTTTTAATGCATTTTTGAAGTTTCCTGCGTAGCAGAAGTTTTGATTGGCTGGGCTTGCTGTCTGTGTTACGTTTGTCAGGGATTCGTTTCACACTGAACGTCATAGAGGATCAGAGAGGGGCTGAGGGCTGGGATTTGATCGAGCCATTTGGTTCACGCTCGCGTCTGTGTGTCGAACGAAATGAAGTTGGGTTCAAGATCGACTCATTGGCTTTGCACGTCGACGTCGTCTTTCGGATGCGCCGAGCCTACGCAGGGAACAGACTCCTTTCCCTCCCACTCTCTTGGTCATACTCTTGAGACCTTTACGTTGGACTGGACGCCTCCATTGAGGCTATTACCAAGGATTCCCGGAGGCCGCATCGACTTCGGGCGAGCTATGAGGCGTCGTGGGTATCTCCTGAAGTCGCCTTCACCTTCGATTTGGACTATTCGCAACAATTGGAGACATTCTGGCTTCAAGTTGGTTTGAGTCTGTGGCCATGGTGGAAGCAACCCATTGGCGGAGCACGGTGAGGAATTGCTATGGTTGGGACGCAGTGAAGTACCTTGAGAAGGTCGTGGAGTTACCTATGCACTCAATTCTACATTAGACTTCTCGATTCGAGGTATCACACTTTAACTTTTCCTTTGGTCTGACAAACTCCCAGAATGCAATAATTTTTTGTGTGACTTTTTGTATGCATGCTGCTTTCTTCTTTGCACGCGTTACACTAACCCTTATGACTAATATTTGGATATTAAACGCTTGATTTCATCTCTACTCCCATTTCATTTGCTGACCAGATGTGTTTATATGGCTTAAGACTTTAAATGAGACTATGGCATTTGTTGACTAGTGTGGCAGGAGTGAGACCCAGGTTGGTAATGTTAATCATGGTCGACACTTGGCCATTGGCCACCTATGAAACCATCTTATTCATTTTGAACCCTGACTTTTTTATTTCATAAAACCTTCTCAATTTGTTTCCCCCTTTTTGATAGCATTTTGGGGTTTAAGCAAACATAAACGATTCCATTTTTGTCACATTTGCATACAATGTCTGTGCTGGTGCCAATTCGCTTCCCCTTTCCTCCTTTATGACTTCGCTTACCCAGTTTTTTATTTATTTAGTTTAACTTCTCCTTGGTTTTCAAAGAAGCAAGCCCAGGGGCAAGCTCCACAGTTATCAGTGCTGGGTGGTTTGGACTTCAGACTATTAATCATTTTAATTTAGGGAGTATAATTTTACACACATTTTTGTTAAAACATGCTGACTATGACGTGTTGGTTGTGAAATAAGGAACTGTAGTGATTAAACAAATCTTCTTTACCCCCCCCTTTTTTTTTATGCATATAGAGACTACTAATTTCCACTTCCACCATTTGTATTTATTTTTTTATTTGAGTGCAACCCCATTACACCTTCATTTTCTTAAATATGCATGTCATCAAAACATAACTTTATGGACAACTTTGCTATGGGCTCATATCATTTAGTATCTATTGTATGAGATATGAACTTCATTTTTTAGGATATGAATTTTAATTCTAGGCCTGCCCCCAGACAGAAGATGAAGGAAACAAAACTATTTTATTGCATATTTTTTTATGCTGACACAAGAAGGGACACAGGCATATTATACTATTACCCCTTTTTTTGAAAAAGACTCAAAACTTATTTTAAGCATGCCACCCATTTTAACATAAGCTGGTTATGCACTTCACTTATTAAGTAAGACAGAAACATTTGTTCTAAAGGAATGAACTCCAACCCCAAACTTATTCTTGGATAGAAATGATAAAAGGGACTATTTATTGAGTGTTTTGTTAAGTGGTACTGACACAAGTAAAGATATGGACTCCATGAATGAGAGGACTCCTGCATGCATTTTTTTTAAGATATACTTGTTACATTTAGCCCTCTATATCAACTTGGACTCTTCATTTTTTTGATAAAACAATTTATTTCAACTGTAGATTCAATTATTCTGAGTATGACAAGGATTTGACCTATTAGATCCTGACCATGAACTGTATAATGACAAATTTAGCAAGGGCCTGGCAGTGACCATGATTCATACATTTGAAATCAACTTAAAAATTTATGAAATCAGCAATATCTAACTGTGCATTAACAATAATGGACTTGTGCTGATGCAAACTATGCTTATATGCATGACAGACTCAACAAAGACATGATGAAGACTATAATATCTATTGAGTTAAACTGAGATCAGAGGCTAGCATAGCATCCATGGAGGTGGAATCTAAGTCACACTCACTATGGAACCAGCAACATCTAACTTCATACTAAAAAAAAACTTATGTTGATGCAAATTACTCCTACATGCATGACTTCTCAGAGACACAACTGATGTAAATGAGTGTGGAATCTATGTCACACTCCTCACCAACATCAGTGCAAACTCTAAGGAACAAAACCAGAAGAACAAGGAAAAAAAAACATCACAATTAATTTCAACATCATTTCATTTATATTTTTTTTTTTTGGAGGCCATTACAAGAAGTTACATCTATTACCTTGACTAAAGCTTGACTTTTTAATTTGACAGAATTTCGACAGACTAAAAAAAATGGCCTCCCCTTCTTCTTCAAGAGGAGCTTCTTTTATAGAGGATTTCCAGGGTTTGCTTCTCTCATCAGCTTGACAGGTGGCAACATCTCAGGCCTTTGGAGCTTGATGGATGGTGGAGATGTACAAATGGCAAACCGACTTCCTTCTTGTTTTCCTTCTTCACTTGGTGAATTTTACTATTTGTTTACTTTCCAATCATCTTCTGACACTTGGCGCTGATCAATTATCAATGGGACAAAGGCATGTCATCCCTATTCACATCCCTGACAGGTGGGTCCCTGTGTTGTTTGGTAAGGGATAAGGCTGAACCTCGCTTCTCTTTTGTGCCTTGGGGAGGAGGTAGTGACTTGGCGCCAGAATGAGGGTGTATAGGTGGCATTCATCTATGCCTTCATAAATGATGCATGGTTGAGATGCTCTTGTAGGGGGGAATCAGATTCTGAGACTATAGCAGTAGGTTCTCTCTCCCCTTTTTTTTATTTGCTTTTGCTTGAGTTTTCTCATGAATCTTGAACTGGAATTACCCATAGTCTATGTGCAATTCCATTAGTGCCCTTTAGTTTACATCTATTTGGTCTTAATTTTGAGGGGTAAAAGTGGAATTAAAGTTTAATTTCTCTGTGGTTTACCAATTGGTTTCATTTAGTTGGTCACTGTTGGCGTTTGCTATTCCACCTTTAGTGAAAAGAAGCTTCCCTTTTGTCAGAACTGAGGTGTGCTGTTGATTTCCCATTGGTTGAGAAAATCAATGAAGGGATGTTTAATCATCATACCTGACACACCAGATTATGTTTTCAGGTTTTGATAATCACATACTATAAGTTTATTTTTTTTTATCCTACTCAAAGTCATCTCCTGATCTCATTTGCATTTGTTTGATTACTCTTCATCCTCAATTGTTTTCAATACATTCCCATGCTTTCAGTTTTTTTTTATTTCACTCAATTTAGCCTAGTTGAAGGCATGTCAGGCCATGTAATACACCAGAGGGGTAAAATTGAGATACTGTGTTTGCTTCTCCCTTTCCTTTATGCACTACATTCTTTTGTCTTCTCTGCAGATTACTGATTTGCCCCTTGGGCCCACCAGGGAGAGTGTATGCGTTGCATTTGGTAACCCATGCTCATCAGGTTCCCTTTTTATGATGTCTGATCTTATCCCATGCTTAAAAGGCACACCTTGATTCATGATCTGGCCGTTTATCATTTGATGTATGGTGAGATGTGGATTAACTTTTAATCAATGTACTTCAATTACTTCATTTCACCTCACACCTTTTATCATTTCCTGGACAATCATTCATTACTACGTACTATAGGAGACAAAGTGATCATGCCTCCATCCATCTAACGGCTATAGTTGAAATGGTAAACTCACCCCCTTCTGCCAAAAGAATCTCTACAGTAGTAGGCGTCCTTTTCTCAGATCGTAGGTCGCAGGGAAGGGGCCATGTTCTCCAATACATCATATTTCACACCTTTTCATTACTGGACTTCTCCAGTCGGGGGAATTTTGAATCCCTGGCAGTTCACGCATGCATTTTCTTTTTCTTAAAGTTCATTTACATCATTGGCAACCTCTGTATCGTCTTCTCATTTTCTATGACACGGGCAACGTTGTTCAGTACGGGTTTCGCCACATTTGAGGTTCCTGTCAATTAGGTTCTTCCCAGTGGCTTCCTTCTCCTCTAAAATTGATCCCAATTAGCATCAAATTCCTTCATTACGAGGCTGCTACGACATCTCAAGCACTTCAATTTGTTGTTTTGTGGAGTAATTTTATATATTTGTGTCTCCCAATTTCATTTCTGCATTCTTCATTCTATGGAATTCACCTTCTGACGCCGTCTGTGTTTAATGTCGACAGGGTCGTAGTGAAGTCACCAATGCAACGGCGTAGTTCATTGGGACCGCGGCGACGTGCGGCGTCGGAGGGAGGCGAAATCCCAGTCAGTCGCTGTATCCCTCCTTTTTCGGGTTCGTACTTGTCTCCTTCCTTTTTTCTGTTAACAGAACGTGGGTCCCACAGTTTCGGACCAACAGGAGAGTGCCATCTGTCCCCCCCCCTTTTTTTCTTCTTTTTCTTTGTTTTGCTGAATGGGTTTAGGGTTGCTGGGTTTGTTTGGTTTGGATCCGCCAGGGAGAAGGATCCGTATACCATTGTCAATTTGGGTTGGGCCTCCTTTCATTTAATAAAATTTTCAGAATTGGGCTGGGCCGAAAATAGTATAATTTTGATATTTCTTTATGTGGATCCGACTTAATGCTTCGTCTTAGTCATAGCGTTCCGTTATAGTCGTGTCGTTTCGGTATAGTAGAGGAGGATTTGTGTCTGTGATCATGACGTTTTTTTTTGTTTTCTTTTAAATTGTTTGTCTGGACCCCACCGCCGTAATCAAAATAGAATTTCATCATCATTTTTTTTTTAGCATTTTTTAGAGGCAAACAATAAGTACCAGTGTTCTATGGCTTGATTTAAAGAGGACTTGAAACTCTCTCTGAGCATGTATAAATTGTTGCATGACTTGGATTAATTTGTGGGTTTTCAAGTATGAAAAGGAAGATCTCGTCAGATCCAGTTTGTTGAGCAAATCGATTGTTCTAATAAACTGTACCAACTGAGAACTCCTTTAAAAATTCTGTTTAAATGGAGTTGTTCTATTTTGAGTTAGGATTCCAAGAAAATTAATTTCATAATTTTTCGTGGAAGTTTAGACCTTCAACTAGGTTAAAACATTTCGATCGACAGTCTGTTCCAGTACAGAATTTGTTGATTGTTTAGTATGTAACTCGAACCTTCTGAACTGAACTTGGTGGTTTTCTTTTCATGGATAGCTAGCCTGTAGTCTAAACTAGTTTTTCTGTGTATATTATATATATAAAAACTGGATAGAAGGTGGTCTTACAGACCAAATGGTTGAGAGGATAAGCTGAAAATCTCATAACTGTGTTTCGTGCACTTGTAAGAGATTTGTCATTTTTGATTCTCCCAGATGGTTTAAGATCTCTTCTTGAAATTTTTACTGGTAATCACAATTATGATAAGGAGCTTAAGTAATTTATTTGAGAATTTTTGGAGACCTAAAACCTTTGTTTTTATTGGATTCCATTAGTTACGTTTTTTAATAAATTACTGTTTTTCTAAGTATTCAAATTAGTTGAAAACAATTAGAAAACTCCTTGTTTGATCTCCTTTCAGTTATGGGATGTTGAAAGAACTTTCTAAATGAATTTAAACAAGTTTTGTTGTTTAAAATTGAGAATTTGTACACGGAATTTACTTATGGCAAACAAATCGCAAAGATGCTTGAAAATCGTTAATTGGAAACAAAGTGCTTGTATGTGCTAACTTTGTTTTGTAGGTGGATAGTGGGTTTAGTATGGCTCAAGACTCAATGCCTTGTGGTTGTATTTGAATGCATGTGTGAATGTTTGTAGTGCGGCCTTTGGTGCCATTAATTAATTAATTTGTTGATTAATTTTTGATGTAACTTGTGAGGCTTGCATGCCCCTAAGGTTAGGATGGGAATAGGATGTTTTCACATGTATTTTGTACCTTTATTTTATATAGGATTTAGATCCTTATAGAATTTAGTGGGAAGGGACAAGGATTAGATTAGTTTTGCTCCATGGACGATGTGGCGAAACTAATGCAAGCGGGAGCCATACAAACCCACAACTATGAGATGCTTATATGTGATTGCTTGTGATTGCTATGAATTGTCATAGGCTAGGTATGGGTGTATGCTTACACGACCACCAAACAAGTGTCATATGATTGATAGTCCCAACTAAAACTCGATTAAGTGAAATCGCCCTCCTTCTCTCTATCCCCTTCACGTCGATTGTCACTCATGGCGCGGTCCGCCCAAGCGGACGTCATGATTGCCAATTCGGTAGTCGGGGTGCAAATAGCTAAGATTTGCAAGGAGCAAATAGTGAGAGGTTACTTTTCGATGGACCCAACTAGAGTTTGGACATCGGGGCGAAGTTTGTAAATATACTTAGATATTCACAAACCAAGAATCATATGGAACGATATGATTGGTTGGAGAACCTACCTTGTCTAATTAAGTAGGGTGACGTGCCATAGCAGGCTCTACTTGATGAAAACCGGGATCTTGGAAAACCAACTACATTTGGGACATTAAATAAATGTAGTGGGAGTTTTATTTGTTATAAATAAAACAATTGCATAAACTAAATGACCTTAAATTGATTTTGTTATAGATGTTAAAATTGTTAATTTTGTTGCGATCAATCTTTGAAAAATGAACAAACTCGTTTCTAAAAGTATTCACTTAAAGAAGTAATACCGATTCCTAAGACACGATCTTAGTGAAGAGAAACTTGAGTATGTCAATTCCCAAAACTTTTCTCAAACTACCCGAACGTAGCATCGCGATGATTGATTGACTTTTGGCGAAAAGTTATTCAATAAAGCGTATGGCTAATATCCTCATTTGAAATTTCTAAGACCTTTGAATTAGAGAATTCATATGGACTAGATTTAACTCGTACGCTCTCATCCACTTACTCAAGAAAGCGTTCTTGGAGAAAGTAGATATTAACTCCTTCATTTATGATCGAGTATAAAGAGTATGAGTTGACAAAGAGATTCTTCTTTTCATTGGCTTACAAATCGAAAGATTTAAGTAGCTAATTGATAACTAGAGATATTGATCTCCGATATCAAGGATTATTGATATTGTCATACGATCTCTTTAAAATTATAAAGGATATAATGTTACCTTCTTCGCACACTTGTTGATGCAAAAAGGTAATTGGTTTAGTATTCAAGAAATACTTCGCCAAAGCATGAGTTGAAATTTCGAGACTCTTGATTGTGATTATGTATCACATGAGATGTTTCATTTGCCGTTTTATTGGAGGCATTTTGAAAGGTTGTCCGAAATACCATGATTGTAATGCTTTAATCCTAAAATGTATTTGTCGTTCAAATTATCTCACTATCTCTAATTTACACTAGTAACTTGATACTAGTTCATATGCTCGCATTTGACGAAATGTGTTAGCAATGAAGAATAAGAGAATGTTCGAGAGATGTAAAGTAAACTCCGTATAGGCAATGACTTGTTCGTCTGAGTCATTACCATTGAATACGTAGAGTTATCTTTATTAAGAGTTTGTTTAGGAATTGAAGGTTGCATACCTTAATCCTAACTTCTCAAAACATCTCCACTTCATATTCGATGATGGATGATTATGTTTAGTAAAAGACAAGTTCTTTTATTATGGATTTGTTTATATGATTTCATGCATCTTGATTGAATTTACTTGAAATAGATAAGCAAGTTTTGAATGACAAATAGAATGCGTAAGACTTAACATAAAGTATTTGACTTTCATGTTATACATAACCGCTTAGTCACATACATAAACGAGAATCGCATTACGAGAGTCTCCGTAACGTAGAGCTCGTAATTCAATTCGATTTCAAATCGGTTGATATGCGAATCATGTTTGTTAAAATGACAAAAGCGCCTTTAACCTATGAAGGTTTAAGGACAAGTGAACTAATTAGGACTTATACATATCGATGTATGAAGACCTATAAGTACTTGTGTAATGAAAGGTTGTTGATACTTTACTACTTAACCAACGATCATTGTAGATATTAACATATCTATTTGATAAGGTATAAGTATGAACCTTTTGACTAGTTCAAAGAAGTTCAAAAGTGAAGTTTAAAAGACTTTTCAAGGAAAAAGGAAGTATTACAATTAATCATGGTAAGTAATTAAGTCATATGATTTGAAGTATTATCTAAAGAGTATGAAAGTAGTTTCATAACTCGCTCCATGAGGAATAATATGTCCAAGAATGGAGGTATCGAACAATATTTCGTATAGTTCGATCGGTAATAAATCGAATTGACTTATTCGACTCGTATTAGGGAATTATGTTTGAGGACAATATTGTTTACACTGAATAATGTTCCATCGAAGTCTATTGAAGAAGATATTTTAGGAGATTTTGATCTCTAAGTATAACACTTCTCGAGATTTGGTGTTGAGAAGCTTATTTCAAGTATTGTGGACTTATAAGCTTAAACCAAATAAGACACTATATATTTGTAGGATGCTTTATATTAAAAAGCACTACTTCCACGAATATGATAAGAACAAAGTAGTTGTTGCTAATCATAATGTAGTCTTGATGAATTGAAATTCTCAAGAAGAAGTAGTGGGAGTAAAGTGAGCATTAAAATAGTTTATGCGTCACTACAAGAAGTACTCTTATGGGAAACTTGTCACTCCATACATGGTACTTAGTGGGAGTTGAGCGAAACTTCATTCACAAGTTGTTTTGAAAGAAGTTTAATAGTACGCTCCTTCCAATGAGGACTCAACCATCTCACGAGTTGATGATGATTCGAGAAACTCATGGAATATATATAAGGAGTCAAGAACTCGTTCAACAAATCGTTGTGGAAGAAGTTCATGAACCTCAAGTACCAATCCTACAAAAAGATCAACGAGAGTTGATTGCCTAAGCCGTTTGGTGCATTGGCTTCACGACATTCTCAAACTTAACATATGAGAATCCGTTGATGAACAAGGAAACGATGGAACGATCCGATTCCACATATATGGTTTGAATTCATATGATCTTTAAATAAAATCTATGTATAACAACAAGGTATAGACCTTGGTTGATGTTCATGAAGGAGCAATCCATCAAGAACGTTTAGATCTTCAAAAGGAAAGATCGATATGAATAACAAATCGACTATGTACAAAGCGCGGCTTCACGCTTGTTGCTATGTCTAAGTCGATGGCTAGTTGACTACGTACAAAGCACAACTTCTTGCTTGTCGCTATGTATAAGTCAATAAAGATCATTCTAGCAATAGTTGTATTTCATATATGTCGATATATGGAAAAACACATAAAACCGCCTTCTTCGTATGAATGAAGGATGATGTTGTGCATTTGACACAAATCGAGGTTTTATATTGCCAAAAACATACGCATGCTTCAAGGATCCATTAATGGATTAAAGCAAGTGTTGTGGAGATTGGAATAAAAGTTTTGACAATGAAGTCAAGGAGTTGAACTTCGTCATCTTGTATATACAAGATATTCAGTGGAAGCATAATTGTATTACTTGTATTGTTCAAGATAACAATTCATTAAATTGGGAATAACATTAAGAAAATGAATATTGTCGAGATCTCTTTGGAGAATGCTTTCTCAAATGAGAACTTGGGCGAAATCACCTAATCCTAGGAAACAAATCTATGAAGATAGATTATGATGGATGTTAGGTTTGAGCAAATATGCATATATTGACGAAGTGTTCTAGAAACACGAAAGTTACACTCCAAGAAAGGATGTCTAACTGTACGTCACATGGCATGACTTGAGTTTTTAACTCGGTCTATTGCAACTCAATTCAAGAAAGTGCATGAAATAGTTCAAGCATTCTTTCATTATGAGTTTCATTTTGTACGCCATATTTATGCATATGCCCCAATGTGTAGTATCCAAAGGATATGACAAAAAGTTGTCAAATGGATACAAGATAGACACATTTGGACGATAGTCAAGGATATCCTCTTGTACCTTATGAGAAAGAGTGATACAATGTTTCATCTCTTAAGATGAAAGAATTCTCGTGTAAGTTATTACACTGATAAAAGTTTTCAAAGGATTGATATAATCACAATTGAGCTACATATTTTGCTTTAAGGTGGTGTTGTAAATTTAGAAAGTGTTCTAAATGAAATACTACAACCGTTTCTGTCACCAAAGCAAAATACATAGTAACTTGTGAAGCAATAAAAGAAATTTATTTCGGATCGAGTTCTTAGTCGAGTTATTATGGTTCTATGCATCTCGAACCATTACTTACTCCTAAAGAACCCAATGTTACATTGGAGATTCAAATATGATCTATAACGATATCACTTGATATCATATGATGATGATCAAGAACATATATATAGTAGCATATATATATATAGGGTCAAACAATATTTGGATAGGTTCGCGAACACAGCGAACACTCTAGCACGACCTCTACCTTGAGCAGTATACGAGATGCAGTTATGCATCCATACGTGGTGGACGTATGAGTAACTAGCTATAAGCGTATTATTTATTTTGAGGTCCGAGACATGTATATATGTAGATATATGACATCGTTCTCAATTCTTCGTTGGCTAGAAGTCACTACTGATTGACTCTAGGCCAAGTGGGAGATTGTTGGAGTTATGTCCTAGAAGTCAATAATTTAATGACTTAATTATTAGTTTATGTTTTGGATGATATTTCATCATCTGTTCCTAGGTTTATTATTGACAGATTATTCAGGTTGAGGATCTGAATTGTAGATCTCTGTGGATCATTCTTTAGAATGACAATAATAAATCTAAACGGTCCATAATCTTGATAATTAACAAGGAACATTAATTATCTTATAAGATTAGTATGCAAGTTAAGTGATGATTAAGTTCTACAAATCATAGGTAAAGAGTTGCCAACTTAATTGCATATGTGTATGTTATGGAACATAGCACAGGACTTGACCCATCGAAATAAACATATGGATTGTGTTATGTGTCATTGTTTATTTCGTAATGATTTTGGTTCTAAGTTTGAGATGTTTATCTTTTCCACATGAGGATAGGTTCAATAAATATCGTCTACCGCTGATTCCCGATAAGGGCTGCTATACGGACTTTATTTATGTTCTCTTGAATTGTGCGGGGAAAAGCTAATCATCAAGAAAACCGTATGTCCCTCATTAATTCACTTAGTGAGTGACGATATCTGTTTGGGCCCCTTGATGGAGATAGATTGTTTGCATGCAACTTTATACAATTATCTCTAGATCAAGAAACGTATAATCTGCAAGAATGACACATTCCTATCTTGGATTATACGATGATATCGTGTGACATAAGAATCAAAATAGAGAAACATATTTATTCTCTTATGCAGGATTTAAATACTGTAGCAGTACACTATTTATGCGAATTGGGAATCGTAACGTGTTGCTAGATACCGCTTATGATTATTGGAATTAAATAGCGATTTAATTCCATGTCCAACTTAGCATAAATCCTCAAAGGGTCACACAAAATAGAGTTTTGACCAAGACAGTGCATTATTTATTCGCAATAGCTCGTATTGCGAAAATATGATAAGTTGATTAATTAATTATATACCGTTATAATTAATTAAGTCAAATGGATCATATTGAAATAAATTAATGTATTAGCTAATCCTAGAATAATTATTAATTGGTTAATAATTATTTTAGTTCAACTCAATTTAATATAAATAGTTATATTAATTTATTGGGCCATTATATATGCATTAAATATATAGCCCGATTAAAGAGCATTTGGAGTAGCTTTTAATTAAATGAATTAGAGGCTTGTTTGAGTGAGTTTAGAGGCCCATTAGAGCCCATTTTCTGGCCGGCCCTAGTGGTAGGTGGGAGTGGCAATCTTGTAAATAGATGGTTGGTGGTAGGTAGGGATCATGCACTATATATAGAGATGTGTAGATGCAAATTTGAGGCTTCTCTCTTCCCTAACCCTAGCCGCCCCCCTCTCTCCCTCTCTTGGCCGGCGCCACCTCACCTCCTCTCTCCCTCCATTAGCTCATGAGTTGAGCATATTCTCTCCACCTATTAAAATGTTAATTAAGGAAGAAGAGAGAATACCTTGGATTAGCTTTGTTCTAATCGAATCGCTAGCACGAATCGATTTAGACCTTGGTTAATCTCTAGGTGGACTCGAGGTGATTTGGAGACGAAGGAGAAGCACGCCATCGATTCCCATGCCGTAGGATCGAGCCCCGCGAATACGATTTCGCGGGAGGTATAATTTCCACCTTAATCTCTTTGTGTTAACTTGGCTTTTGTGCACGATTCGTTGTGTGTGTTGTTTCGATGGCTTAATTAACTTGTAATTAGCATAAAAATCGAAAATTACACACTTACTAACAGTTTTTGTGCTTGATCTGTCTGTGTGCTGGCTGAAGCCATGCATTAAGTTGTGAGGTGTTATTTACCTCCTTTCTAAGCTGTGATGGCTTGTTTGTGTGTTGTGAGCTCTCAGCCTGATTGTAGACTGGTGCAGGCTTAGTACCAGGTTGGTACAGGCCTGGTACTAGGCTGGTTCAGGTCTGG
The DNA here is from genome assembly GCA_028095005.1 of Rhynchospora pubera. Taxonomy (NCBI): domain Eukaryota; kingdom Viridiplantae; phylum Streptophyta; class Magnoliopsida; order Poales; family Cyperaceae; genus Rhynchospora; species Rhynchospora pubera. Next base: position 222,032,128 of record CM051460.1, on the reverse strand, counting down.
CAGTACTCCGTTGGCTTTCTGGTATACATTGAAGTGCTGCCAGGGACCTTTTCGTGAGGATTTCCGTTGTCAGGGGCCTGTTTGTGAATTTCTTTGAACTGAAATTGGACTAGTTTATAAATAGAACTGATACTAGGGACTTAAATGAAATGTTAAAGTAAATAAAATAAATCTGTGGACTTATATGAAATTATGCTGGATTTGCGGGTCGGATCTGACTTTGTTTGGCTCGGATTCTATTTTGAACCGTGGGTTTGGATTTGATCCCCACAACCCACTGGCCCGCTGAACCCGATCCGCTAGGCACCAGGTTGGGCCCCTTATACCCACCTGGGCCGTGGCAAATTTTCTGGCCTATCGGCCTGGTTCTGGTTTGGGCCGTCCCTTGTGTGGACGAGCTGGGCCTTTCTTTTCTCTGTTGGGCTTTACTAAAGAGGCCCATTTCCTTGCTGTTGGAATTTAATTAATTTTTGGACTTTAGTTAGAATTTTGGACTAGGCCAGGTCCATAATAAATTCTGGATTAACACTTTAGTTAATAAAGTAACTAAAATGATTAATTTAAAAATGGAATTAATTATAAGTTAAATTGTGTCTAAATTAATCGGACTAATACGTAAACTTAAAGATGGGAGAGGATTACCATCAGTACAGTCATCCAAATGCGTTTGATCCCAAACACATTAAAACACCAACACGTTAAAATAATAATCACATTAGTTATATTATCATTATGAAAAGTAATATTATCTCTAGTTATTATTAACATTATATTTCTCTTCATGAAAATGACTATAAACGTAACTTAGAATTATTTGATTAAAAGATAAAATTTTCAATCCGATTTATTCACTAAAATTCTTTTAATAAAAATTAGTTACCAAAGTTAATAATAGAATTTCATACTTGAGCAAAATACTATTAGAATTATTACTAAACTAATACACTTAGTTATTTATAACACGATTATAAACGCACAGAATGAACTGTAGGAACTCGTCTAAAAACGACTTCCTTCACACACTGTTTTAAAGGAAACTCTGTCAAAATTTTATAAAATACTTCTCTAAATAAAATAATATATTTTAAAACAGAATCCCTTTCAGAAAACCTTAAATACAACACACTTAATAAACTAAATCCAAATTACAATTGAGGGTTAATTAGAGATCGTTAGTGAGCGTTTCTTAGTTTTCTTTTTTCTAAGTCTTCTGTGTGTTGGTCAGGTGACCAGCATGGCTACTCATACTTTGTTGAGGACGGTTTCACTGAGTACGAGGGCGGCACGGAGCAGGAGTCCGCTGACCCTCCAGCTGAGTAGCAGTTCTGCACCCTACTTTCCAGGTGTGTGGAAGCTTTAGGTTTTCTTTAAACTTTAGATTAAGAATTAGATCAGTAACTTTATGTGTGCATAACATGTCATTAACATTAAGTAAATAGTTAAGAGCATTTTAATACTCAAAAGATTAGTTGCACTTGTAGGTTATGCATCTAGATTAATAAAGTGATTAATGAACTTAAAAGTGTTTAAAATCAACACTTGCATCTGGTATGGATCAGGATAGTGAGACGGAGTGAACTAGGAACACTTTGCTTGCGGTCAGGAGCTGCACCCAAGCCATTGCCGGTCAGTTCATGACGATTCTGATCACGAGCAACACGTCTTCGACGATCACTCTGCAGACCGACTTCTAGGTGGTTCTGCGGTCACTTGATGGTTGTTTGTTATTAGTATATCCCCTTGTCTTGTGTTATTAGTATATTCCTTTGGCATGACTTGGACACTGGGTTGCGTGTGCCATCTATATATATATTTCAGACTATCTCTCGATTTCCAGGAGTCAGTTTGCCGGTACCGTGTCTTACTGCTCACTCCTCGACGGAGGAGTGAGGTCGGAGCTTATGCGTATCGAGGTGTTCCGTAGGTAGATCTGTAGGCACTGTTCTTGTCATATATATTTTGGGATTAGTGAGATTGATTCTGGATTTTATAATTTATAATTTGACCATTGAGTGTGGGTGCTTCACTCTCGTATCATTAAATATATTCCGTATCGTATTATATTAATAATAATACAATCTGCTCTCCAGATATTTTTCTAATTTTATTTTGGGCATGTCTTTAGATGTAGATTAGTGGCATCTTTAAACTAATCTCACACTTAGATTTTGCATGGTAGGACTTAAAATTTTTCTAACATAAAAATAGTTTAGTTCTAACTTTAGTTTATCCAAAACCTTTAGTTTTCCCTGTTATTGCACTGAGTATTCGCGTACTCAGCCCACATTTCATTTGTGGATCAGGTTCAGGTTTGATAGATTGTGAAGACGGTGTTTTATTTGAAGATCAGACCAAGCTGGAATAGTCACATTACCTTTGATGTATTTTGTTTACATACTTGGCTGAAAATTTTGAACTGTAAATCTTTGTAAATATTCATTCAGCCATGTTTTGTATAAACAACTTAACTTACCATTTTGTTATGTGATGTTTATTTTGTGATCTGTAAGTTGTGATACGACTTTACTTAGCCTTCCGTGTGCACAACAGAGTGTGTACACGTGGCGGGGCTGTCCTCCCTGATATGGATATGGTTCGGGGTGTGACATTTTTAATGATTTAACTCTGTATATCTATAGACATTTCTCTTAGAAAAGTAAAGATTAAATTTTTTTTTATCAAAATTCGTATAATTATCAAGTTCATGCTTGTATATGTGATAAGCATATCAATCATCAATTGTATATGCGATATTTATTTCATTGATGTTATATAAGTATAGTTAGTATATAATTTCCTTTATAATTGATAATATTGTGGATGTAAACCCTTTCTTTAAATTAGAACATACTTCAAATTCATACTACATATGCGTCCTTTTTCATTAACTTGGATTAGTTGTGATTTCTCTATCTGAGTTATAATTGTTCCTCCTAACACTAAGAACATTTTGTGTTAGCCATACATGTATGATTAATTAATTCATTCTCTTTCTTCTTCTTTTTTTCTAAGTACCAATTTATATCAATATCTTTGGTACTTGGATTTCTTAAATACTTGATTTAATTGGAAAATGTTTAATATTTTAGAAAATAATTTAATTATCAGAAATTTTATTTAAAAATGTGATGTGAAGAAAGCCATGTTTAACTTGTTAATTAGTGTTTGTTTCAATCCTAATGACAAATTCCACTTATTCTTGAAGTTACCGCTTTTATTTGATCTGAAACCCCGTAAGCACCAAAACCTGACAAGATGAAGGAACAAGTGTTATGAATTAGAAAATCTTACAAAGAGGTTCCTGATATCAAAAGGTTTTCGTCCCTGTACCAAAACCTTGTCTTGGAGTCATCAAACAGTACACAAAAGGAAAACAAATATCCAAAGGTACGAAGGTCGGCATACACTATTCTAGACCGGTACACCAAGTCTCCATCAGATCGAAGAGGAAAGAAGAAGAGAACCAACCCATACCTGGTAGTCGCTACCCGGTTATCCAAAAAAACCGGCTTGATTGAGTAACAAATTCGGGAATCAAATTATTCACTGCGGTTCTATGAACTTTTATTGGTACTAGCGGGGTTTCGCACATTACACGATTTATTTTTATTTTTGATATTTTTTTATATTTTATTCATGAAAGAAATCATATCAATTAGTTGCGTTGTGTGATAATTTTTAACATGATATATATATAATAGTACACAATCTTTTAAGAATATACTTAAATTTGAAATAAAAACACAATAATTAATTTTTTTGCAACATAATCTGTGTATGATATCTGAAAGCCTGTCATAACATGTGCGATATATTTATCCTCATTAATTGTGTACGATATATAATTTTTTAAAACTTATGAAATAATAAAAAATGGAAAATAAATTTTAAACCTAAATATATTTTAAACCATAGAAATAAAATATGATGATGTTTGGAAAATTATTTAAATTATTTTAAAAAGTATAATTTTTTTATTACATCCATTTATTGCATAGATTTGTTTCAGGAGGAATATAAAATTTTGTGGCGGAATGACTTTTTTTTTAAGGGTGCGAAACAATTAAAAAAGCAACGTATATTTTTGTAAAATTGATTAAATGGAGGTGACCGTTTGGAAATAAATGGAGAGCAGAACTGAGGAGGTGTTGGTAGATTGCATCCGGTTTGAGAAGGGACTTTAGTCCCACGCGTGAATTTTAAATTGAAATATAGGAATATATAAGCATACATGCTATTACTTCGAAATGTAATTTAGGTGGACTACACTGTGCATCAGTGCATGCACTACCTCTTTTTTGCGCCGTGACAGATTGGGCCCCACGTAACGGATCGGGTTGACACATGTTATTATACCCACCAGCGCTGCTTAGCCTTGGACCTAACTTAGCATGCATTTGCAACCACAGTAACGACGGTTCGGATTGAATAATAGAAATTTTCTGACGTCACCCTCGAGTAGGCCCCACTTGTCAGCCACACTGTAGGTGAACAGTTCTTAGCTACAGTGTTCGGATTTGGATTCTATACTCAGGATTAATATATGTATTGATTGATTGATTTCATAACAGCCCTTGAAGCTTCTTGAAACAATCCCTGTACTTGTGCTGGTTTTGTAACCAAGTCCCTGAAACTTGTGGTCTCTATACCGGAATTTGATTTTTGTGATGTACCAACTGGAACAAAGGTTTATGCATCAACACAGGTACTTACACGCTGCAAAAGTTGCAAACAGGGACAAGTTCAAATCGGTTTGGTCCTAATTACATCTACCAATTCGGATTAAAAGAAGGGAACCAAGAGACCCGAGAAGGCTATTTTATGGACGGAACAACAACAGGGATCAACGAACGTGGCAAATTGGTCGGTCAAGATCAATTTGAGTAGCAGGAGGATAAAATTGGCGGAGTGGGGCCCAGTGTCAGGTCGGTTAAGCGGCAAAAGAGGGTGAGCTTCGCGGTGTTTCCTTCTAAAACCAATACTGAAGAGAAACTAGTTTCCAGCTCAAATTCTGATTTCTTTAGATAGATTTTTAGTGGATTTTTGGATGCATTTTGCACCAATTTCACAATCACGCAAGGCCGCAAGGGTTTTTAATTGGATGATTTGTAAACTTTTAAAAACCCGTCCCTTCTGAAAGAGAATTATTTTCCATCATCTCATAAATTCTATCATCTTGATCATCCTTAAATCTTCATTAATTATCTAACGTGTTTTCATTAATAAGAAAGTCCGGAAAATGATAGTATCATCTTCTCTTTTTTTTTTTCTAAAATATAATTAATCCAATTTACTCCCTTCCTTTCTTCGCCACTTTTTTTTTTAATTAGGTTTCATTTTCGAATATTAATAGAGAAGCTAGGGCAACGACATAACCTGTGACTTTAATAGAATTCTATTCAAAACAAATTCTAAAAATTCATTAGGTAGGATGGCGGAACAAACCAAGAAAAATTTCAATTTTTCTGAAAGTCATGAATTAAACTTACGAATGAAAAGAAAAAATGAAAAAGAAAATAGCCTATTTATTCACGGAATCAAAATATTTTGACACAACTCATTCAATAGAAATCAAAATCAGAAAAGAAAAGTTATGAAAAAATAGCTAACTGTTTTGGTTAATGTTACTAACTGTTCTAAAAAAATAACTAACTATTCTAGAAAAAAAAACTAACTGTTCTGGTTAATTTTACTAACTATTATGGGTTATGGAAAAATAACTAACTATTTTGATTAATCTTACTAACTGTTTTGGAAAAAATAACTAACAGTTCTGGAAAAAAATGTTAAGTAAAACAATTACTTGTATTAACTAGAACATTTATATATTTATAAAAAATATTTAATTCACGTTCTGCAAATTCAGAAGATGGCCGAAAAAAATAGAAGATAGTTATCGTGAGATGATGAGGATGATGGAATGAAGGAAGAGAGCTTCATTACTGACATTCTAAAAAAATTTCCATCATCTCCATTATCCTCTTTCCTTTTTTGAAATGCAATTAATTCAAATATTAGAAAATGATGAGGATGATGAATATGATGGTTATCAGTCCCGCAACTGAAATCCAACTTCCCTTGTGTGAATAACTAGTTCGGAATTCTAATATTCAATTAAATACTTCTAATTAATTCATAAAAATTTAAAAGAAAGATACAAACTAATTTTTGTTATTAATTTTTTTTTAAAATTTTCATAACCATGAATACGTGGTCTTTACTACCTGGTGTTTCACACGTGCAGAAACAGTGATTATTATATTACAGAATTCTTTATTAATTTTTTTTTAAAAATCATGATTTATTTTTTATTTTAATAAAATTTAAAAAATTATCAATTTATAAAATACGTTAATATCTCTGACCTGATAATCTGTTCATAAAACGCTGATGCTTTCCGTGGAGATGAGAAAAAGTTGAGAGAGGGTGTTCTAAGTTTTGACATTAGTGTGGTGTAGTGTTCTCCAATCGTGTGTGTCGTGTCAAATACGATCGTGTTAGAGTTTCGTGTCGTGTCGTGTTGACACGAACTACATTTTTAATCGTGTCGTGTTGACACGTCGTGTTAGTTGTGTCAAATCGTGTCATATTATTTTATTATTTTTTAAATTAAAAAATATTAAAAAAATTAAAAGTAAGAGAATAATTACTAAACATAATAATTTATTATTTGATTAAGTTTAAACTTTTTATAATATTTTTTTATAAAAAATAATAATTAGATGAGAATACTATTATGATTTAAATGATGGTAAATAATATGATATAGTATTACAAATTGAAATTAAATTATTAATTTTGCTTAAATAATCAACATTAATAATTAAATTTGTGTTGAGATATCGTGTTAATTTGTGTTCGTGTCGTGTTGTGCGTCGAATCGTGTCGTTTCGAATTGTGTCAGACTTACTAATGTTCCAACACGACACGATAACACGATCGTGTCGTGTCAATTTTGTATTCGTGTCGTGTCGTGTCAACACGCACATCGTGTCATACTAACACGATCGTGTCACGTCATTTTAGAACGTATGGTGGTTCCTATATCACTATTGATGTTTATTTATTTTGAATTGGAGAGAAGTCGGAATCGGAGGTTTTTGGCTGGTCTTAGAGCATCTACCTCAATTGGACAGGGACAATGGAGAATTTGTGTCAAAGTCCTTTATCTTCCTAAATATTACATATTACATGACTTGAAAATCGTTGAGAGTTCATGTTCTATTTAGTCACTATTTAATTAATGATGTAAAAAAAAATTAAATTCAATACTAGTCAAGATATAGGGACGATCCTCATTACAGTTTTCTTTTAGTTTGGAACATTTTAATATTTTTTAGTTAAAATAATGGTTGACAAATTTGCGATTCAATTGCATATACTTATTTTAGTTTTCTTTAATTAGACAATTTTAAATTTTCTTAACCAAAATTTTCGGTACCACCAAGGGTGAAATATTATTCCAACACATGATGGAAATTAAGGCTTGATAACCTTTAGGAACCAAGTTAATTTATCCATATAATTTGGGTTCCATCGAAAATTCGGAATTTTTAAGGTAAATACTCATAATGTGACCATGGTCCACGCATGACGGGACCAAGAATGAAATATTATTCCAACTCAAAACGTGGCCAGATGGGACAACTCTACATTTTCAAATTTAGTCAGGTCAAGCACACTCAGTTTACTACTTTCTACTTTTTCTATGGCCCATGGTCATATTTCACCATTTCCGCAGAAAAATGTCCACACTCTCACGCACTGTTTCGTGTTGGGAACCCAACATGCCCCTCTCTCTCAATTCTTTCACGTTCTCCGTGAAGAAAGCATCAGAAACAAAAAAATAAAAATAAAAAAACGAAATCCCTTGCTAATCCGGTTTATAACAGCGTTACTATTTTATTTACCGGTTCATAAAACGTGTTATTCTGCGTAATAATGCGTTTTATAGACAGACAATTAGAACAAAGAGTAACGCGTTTCAAAGAAAGATAATTACCTGATTCTTATTAAAATAAAAAATAAATCATGTTTTTTTAAATTTTTTTTATAACGAATTTTTTATTATAATAATCACTGCGTGCAGAACCATGGATTCCGTGTAAATTAGAATTTGGTACTTGACATCGGACCTGATTAACGTGGTAAACGGACACGGAATGGAGTGTTTCGTTTATCGTTCCTGATAACCTACAATCTAGCTCATAAGTTTCAACAAAAGATTTAGACCAAGAATAGTAGGAATCTCCAACTTATTTTATTATAATTGGATTTCATACATGGTTTTTTCTTTGTTTACAAATGTCTAACCCCTCTTCCTCATGGTGGTGGGTTCCTATTTATATTAATCAGGTGACACCGTTCCAGATCTTCTGTGGCCTATCTGTGGCACCATCTCTTCATTTGATTGCGACATGAAGGTCGCCGAAACCTCTCCTAACCTCGATCTGTCTCTCCTTGGTTTCTAACCCAAGTGCGCTCGTGCGAAGTCTTGTCGAGGTTTCCCTGGCAAACGCCCTCTGAAGGTCACAGAGTATTCCAGGGTAGTTACTGAAACCACTTATCCTGAGAAACCGTTTTCTCCAGGGGGGCCCACGAGGGAGAGTCCTTTCTAACGGTTTCTTATCCTGGACCCACCTAAGGCGCAACGGTTCTGGGTCCACCCTCATCGTCACAGCTTTCGACCCTCTTCCTTTTAGGGGCCCCAAGAAGGATTTCTTTATGCGATCTTTCTTGATCTTCCTCTGTATTTGGGCCTTAAACGAGGCTTTTCATAGCCACTGGGCTCGTATTCTGATCTGACTGTATCAGTTCCGTTAACGAAACGAAATGGATTTCGCTACCGTTTACCGTTCCACTTACTAAACGAAATGATTTCGCTAAACGGCATGTACAAAAATACGTTAAAACACGTTAAACTGTTCCATTTCATGTTCCATTTACCGTTTCATTAAGGAAACGAAACAAATATCTGTACCGTTTATCGTTCCGTTTCAGCAAACGGAACGGCATAACGTTTTTTTGTTTCCGTTGGCAGGCCTACTTGAGATGGAGGATGTTCAGGGAATCTTTAAGCTGGAAACAATCATGCATGAAAAGGAAATAAGGAACGGAGTCGAAGAAAGCACGCTAGTCTAGTCACCGACTCACCACAATTAGGTGGACGCATAAGCTGCTGTAGTGCAGCTGGTATGGCAGTTCGATCCCCACTGATGAGTGGAAGAATAGAGTGAGTGTGTGAGCCTACGGGCATATGTCAAAAAAAAAAGAAAAAAAAAAAAAGGTGGACGCACTACAGACACTAGTTGTCCACTTGCACTTGCTAATTATCAATTGAATGGCTCATAATATCTACTTCCTGGCCTGGCCTATATATGGCCTATTGCAGCAAGCAAGAGAGTGTGAGTAATTAAAATGGGTCGTAGAGTACTTGCCTTCATTTTCTATATTCTTTTGATATTAGCCTGCAGCTCCATGCTCCACCCTGCATCAGCTGCACCGAAGCCTTCCAATACACCATCTGCGAGTGGAAAATCACCATCTGGACCATCTCGCGGAACGTACGTAAGTTCTAATTTTAAAGCTAGTACTTAAAAAAACAGATCATCGATATATATATATAATTTTGCTATGGTGAGTTAGGATCCGTGAATTACGATCAAAACTCTTAGATCTAGTTCAAAGTTACCGACTCAAACCGTCTAATATGATTTTAAATTGAAATCTCCATGCAGACCAAAATTTATATATTTTTTTTTCAAAATTTTTAAGTATTTTTAAAATTTTAAAAAATCATTATTCTAATTAGTTTTGAACTGTTCAACGACAGTTGTTTTTAAAAATCGAAAAAAATTACTTACGAATTTAAAAAAAAATATAAAATTTGGTATGCATAGGAATTTCAAAATGGAGATCATATTAAACGGTTTGGATTGGTCATTTTTGAACTAGATCTAAGAATTTTGATTGCAACTCACAGACCCTCTCATGAGTTGCAACTCACCATAGCAAAATTCTCTCTCTTTATATATAAAGGAGATTAGCCAATCTATTTCTTTCTCTCTCTCTCTCTATATATATATATAATTCCATCCAAAAAAAAATGAATGTATAATTGTTACAACTTAAATTTCTATTTCAACACCGAAAATTATAGGAACCAGCTCTCTTTCGGTTAAGGTTGCGAGTTCAAAATCCGGCTAGGATGTTTTGTGACATTTAATTTCGAAATAAGTTAGAGAGCTTTTGACTCCCATCTCATCTTTAAAAAATTAATAAAACTCCTAAAATTATATATTATATGCAAGGAAAATTCTTGCTAGTTAGGAGGTGAATTTGAAACTATGAAATTTTCAAATTTCATATATCTTAAAATTTCAAATTCTAAATTCGAGATTTCCAAGTTTCATGCGAACATGTAATTTTTTTTCAATCAATACGTTGCTTCAATTAAATTTATTGCTATTTAGTACTATGAAATCAACTGTTTCTTATACGTTCACATATTTTTAATATAATATTTTACAATTCTTTATTTCTAATATAATATTTTATAGTGGTATATTCAACATCGTGCATGTGGAATGTTTTTATTTTATGAATTGAGACGGCATAAATTTAATTGTTCTTTTTAATGGAGGTAAAAAATAAGTTTATAGTTAGTGGTGATTTTTCCGAATTTTTTATTTATAATTACTGCAGTACGTAACATAAAATATATGTAAATAATCCTACTTTTTTTTTTAATTTTAGGGGGTGTAAAGGAGGAAGCAACAGCCCGAGGCAATCATGTTGCCCCGAGTCAGGATACCGGTAAAATTAAAGCAAGGTGCTCAGGAAGAATTGTGTCTTTAAACGAAATACTGAATATTATGTAAGAGTGTGTCTATCATATATTAATGAATAATTCTAATTATATTCTACCAACTTAATTTGTAATTTCTGCGTTATCTCTGAAACTTTTTAATTATTCAATTTCTTTTTTATTTAAAAATAATTAGTGGTTCATAATTTGCTACAACATAATTAAGTTTAAATGTATCATGAACATACGTGTCTTCTCAAATCCTTTATTTTGTTTACTTCTGAATGATTGCTAGTGTCACAATCTCGGAACGAATGCACAATCTTTGTGCATCCGCAAGACGTTTCTTTACCAATTATAAGGTATAAGTTTAAAAATGTCATGATTTACCACCTTGAATTTTTATCACTCAATGAGTTATCATGGTAAGGTAATTAGCTTAATCTTCACTTGACTTGACCAAGTCCGTCCCTACAATTTGGAACCCACAATCATTGTGAAAAACATGCGAAAAACACATAATGAAAAATAAGTTCTCAGTGAGGATTTTAGTTCTAATATGTGTAAGCTAAAATTCAAGTTTTAGAAATAATATTTGTAGATAAATAATTTATTGTAAAATGAAACATGTTTAACATTTGTCAGTTGTTGACATAAAATAAACAAAAATGAGTCAATTAAAATGAAATCAATTACAAATCTCCATTTAAAATTTGTCTCAAATAACATGTTATTTAGCACTTGCCGCTAAATAAAATCAGACGACACAACAAAATCTGACGATGACATAAATATATGATGGAAACTGAACATGTGGCACAAATTCTATCTTTTTTTTTTCCGAAGGCTTGCTGTGGCAAGTTGCCAACAGCTGAGAGAATTAATTAATAAAGAAAACGTTGAAAAAAAAATCACACAATTAAGCTAACTATCAGCTAAAACAAAAACGAACTAAGCACCCAGGGCATGTAGAGAACCATAGGCACAAATTCTATCACTGACAAATGTCTGAGTGAAACTGAGTGGGTCAGGGTCCGAACATTACAGAAACTAATACCATCATATTTAAAATTGTACTGGTAGCCTTATTGAGAAGCTTACATTATATCACATATGCTTTTATTAATATAATAGACACAGTATGCAAGCATTGGAGTTTGAATTTAGATATTACAAAGATTTGGGGTCAAAAGCAGCCAATTCTTAAGTGGCAGTACACCCACCATCTTCTATATCCTTGTACAAATCTATTGTGATCTTATATCATTCGATCGAACAAACAATTTGTTTTTAAAAAAAAATCTATGGTCTACTAAAATATGTCCAAAATTCAACTGGTAGACTACTCATTTCAGTTTATAACATCTAGGGATTTCAACCTTTTATTTATTTTTTTTTTTGGAAAGTACTATAGTTCAACAATAATAATTTTACTTTAATCTTGCAACTAATGGGGAAAAATATACGCATATTATTGTTACTTCACACTGCCTGAAAACATTTAATGACAAGAACAATTCATAAGAGATCTGAACTTTGTTTGTCTTATTCTTACTTACACATCCTTCTCTTCCCCTGAAAGTCCATCTCACATATCCTTTATCAAACAAAAATCAATTAATATCAATAAACATAAATTGAGATGTGTTGTAAGAATAGCAAACATTAAAAAGTTTTGGAAGAAGGAAGGAACTGGCCAGGTGTTGTGTGGAGGGATAGCAGGAATAGAGAAATATGAGGCAGCATTGGCAAAAGAGGAAGGAAACAAAGCTGAAATCAGAACATCCATTCTGAGCCTAGACCTTGTTAATTTGCCCTATAAAAAATAGAAGCACCACTTCAGACTATAAATTGAAGGAAGGACAATCAATCTTAGGTAGGCAATAATTAGACGTTCTGAAATCCAATTATGCAGCAAATCTGTTCCTCTAAAAAGAACTTGTCTGACATAATTGTACTAATTTATAGTAGAACTAAATAGCTCAATCAGTTCTAAAAGAAATAATCAACACATAAATATGAGAGTAAAGAAAAACATTTAACCAAACATTTCTCCGTGTGTAGACCATAAATATGAGCCTTGTTCAACACATAAATCTCTTCTTTGGTTCACGTGTTCCGTGTGCACCCATCTTATCCTCACGAAGGGGCCAGGATTGAGTTGAACAAGGCTCCCAGCAACATTTCTCCTCTCATTTCGCGTGCACTCGGTGTTTCATGCACCTTGTACAGCTTCTCTCAATCGCAAAACATAGTCTTCGTACAACAGGTGTAGCCATCTCTCGTCATTGTACGGGGGGAAGGTTTAGAGAGTTTGAAATTGCCTGAGCGTCTCTCTGTTTCTGTAATCGCTGGAGATGTCCAGTTTGTGCAGGAATTCTGCATTTCTTCTTCTTTTCTTCTCATTTTCACCTCTCTCCTTTGATCACCTTTGTACTTATTTTGTCTCATTTGATTTATACACGCGGTAGGGAATTCTTTTACATATAAACCACGACCCCTTTTTACATCCCTTTCATATATTTCCCCTTTTCTTCTTTTAATTAATTTCTATTACCAATTCGATTTCCGATATTCCAATATTATCATTTTATCCTTATTTTTAGCACCTCAACAGAGATGAATATATAAGCTGAAACACAGCTATCAATAAAATATTAAAGGATCACAGTAGTCACATTACAGGAGCAAATTGATTACAGAACTAAACTCATCACTACTTAAAAGAAATTGATTACAGGAGCAAATTAATCACACTACATGCAATTTTTCTTTTGAATAGGCGCTGACCACTACTTAATTACAGGAGAAAATTGATTATAGGAGCTAAAAAAAATTAGGAGATGAATACATAAGCTGAAACACGGCTATCAATAAAATATTAAAGGATCACAGTAGTCATATACCAGCTTAGGAGAAATGAAGAAAAAGGCTTGATCGGCAGCCGTCGTCCATCCAGAACAACCCTTCACCTTCTGCCTTCGCCGACCGCTTCATTTTCTTTCTTTGTAAGATGCGACATGGGAGAAAGAAACAACTGCTCAATGTAGCAGCATTTTTTTTTGCTGATCCCAAACAACTTCCCACTCTCATTGTTGTATAGAAGAACACAAAACCAGCACTATTTTTTGTTCGGCCAAAACAAACTTTGAGCTCCAGTGTTGTACAGGAAAGAGAAACCATAGCAAGCATCTTGTAATAAGAATGAAAACCAAAATAGAAAGCAAAAGAAATCATACCGTGTGAAATGTAGCCGTCCAACCAAGAGAGCATCTGTGCAAAGAAAAAGCAAACCTGACCATCGATCTCATACTTTTTTAATTCAAAACTAATAGATAAGAACTATCCTTAAAAAATTCATTTGCCTGTTCCAAAAATTTCACTTGTTTCTTATAAATATGCACAAATACAATAATAAATACAGATCAATCCACAAACTGACAGGCAATAACTACGTTGAAAAGGAAATGACAATTATTGATATCAAGCTCACCTAAACAGACCTCTTCAAGCTCACAATTTTGACCCGAGCATCTCACGAAACACATGAAGAAACTAAAATGCACAGTAAAAAAATGTAAAAATGCTTTAGTACGTTGGTTTTGCATTATTGACCATTTTTATAGCCACCTTAATGAACTGACCTTGGCATTCGTCATAATCTCAGCCTCATTCAGAGCTCCTCCAAAAGACCAAAACACAAAGCAGCGGGGCCAACATTTTCTTTCATCTAGCACTTATTAAAAAGTTGCAAATGGTTGCATTATTCACCATTTTAAATTAAATAAAAAAATGACCTTCTATATGGTCCGTGATAGAAAACGATAAATAACAATGTTAACCTGATTTGCCTTGTCTGTGACAGCTGAGTTTGAGCAAAAAGTAATTGATGCAGATCAATCAGATCTGTAAAAGTATCGTCGTAGTAAGGCCAATAGAGCATACGAAGGTAATAAAATGAAAAAAACAGACGTAAAAAAAATTCTACAAAACCTAAATAATTTTAAAGGCCAATTTATCCTCTAAATCAACTGAAACAAACATAATAGCGAAGAGAAATACAAACCCTTCATATGTCTACACTTGATCAGGCAATTTTCTTCCCTTCTGCCTCTCTTGTTCATACAAACCCTAGATCCATCGAAGATTGAAGAGAGAGGAACAGTCTAGGAGAAGATTTTGTGCGGCGAGAGAAACCCTAGATCCATCGAAGAGAGAGGGACAGTCTGGGAGGAAGCTCCGCGAAAGCGAGAGAAAAGGAATCAGCGTTAGCGGAGACGAAGGGTCCAGATTCATTTTAGAACAGTACCACAACCATTGCGATTTGAGCTCTTTCTACA
Organism: Rhynchospora pubera; assembly: GCA_028095005.1. Lineage (NCBI taxonomy): Eukaryota > Viridiplantae > Streptophyta > Magnoliopsida > Poales > Cyperaceae > Rhynchospora > Rhynchospora pubera. Next base: position 222,016,981 of record CM051460.1, on the reverse strand, counting down.
GTGATTTGAAGGTTTGAAATTGAAGTATTTATAATTACTTTGTATCTTTCTTTAAGTTTCCATTCATTTGAAGTGTTCATAAGAATATTATAATTCAGAACTTATTGTTCTCACAAAGGAATTTGGAATTCAATGGGACCCGTTTTGAAAGGATTACAAATTTAATTTACCAATTCCTGTTTCTACTTGCATTTTGTTATTCATTAATGTTTCTATGCCATGTGGGACCACCTTGTCATAATGTCTCTCTAGCTTTCACATAAATTGGTGGACCAAGTTTATAAGAAAATGTATTAATTTCTTGGAGAGTCCACACATTTTAATTCCTTGTGGCTGGTGAACCCTTGTTTCCATCGCCTCACTTGTTCCCTTCATCTTCCATGTCCAAACCCACTCTCTTCCCCTAAATTTGCTTCTGAAATTAGTACAAAACCCATCTAAAAATCAGTTAAATTATTAGAGAAATCAGAAATTGAATTAGAAGCAAGTTTCTCTCGAATACTAGTGCCTAGATAGAGGTGGTTGGTGTGTGGCCCGGTTCAACATCTTCTTTTCTCCTAATTGTTACATCTTTAGGGTAAGTTCTGTCATTCTAAATCTCTTTTACACTTGAATTTCAGTATTGTGCGAAAATTACAAATTTGTTGAAAACATTTTAAATTCTAGGGTTTCTTGCAAATATTGTCTTGGCTGAATTCCTCTTGTGCAACATGAAAGTTGTCAAAGGTTTACTGATTAAGTGCAAGCCTGAAATGTTAATAAATTTCTTGAGCCGTTCTTTTTAAAACTGGCCTTATTAGTAAAAATTTTAGATTTGGGTTTTCTGTGAATTTACTCAAGTGCAAAGGTTTCACTGCATACTTATAAAATCAGATTTTGAAACAAGAATACTAAGTATTTTGGTATGGACATCTATTCGTTGATAATATAAAAATCTGATTTGGATATATTAAACCAGCCCTACGTTATAGAGCCAATTAATTAGTCATATGGTTTTATTTAAACTTGGAACCTTGGTTTAGAAAAGATAAAGTATGGTAAATGAGTTTCAAAATCGACCACATCATTATTCAAAAATTTATGGCTGTTTTGAATATAAATTTCTCTTCAAATTCTGTTTTGGGTCGAGACTTAGGACCAGAATTTGTTCTTGTATTATCAGGACTTGTGTCGATGTCGAATATGGTCGATACTGTTGACGGATTTTAAGATTGCTTGTTTGTTGCTTGCTTGTTTTGTTTTGCTATCAGGTACGGATTCCACTTGAATTTTAATTTAATTCTTTTTTTATATATATATACAGATATAGAGACTTAATTAGTAGCTTGCATGTTGTGTTCATTAATTGTTGCATTCATGAAAATCTGTTTATATATAAATGATGCATGATTTAAGTGGCATGTTGAATGGTATTTCATTGAAATGTGTTCTGTATGTGATAAGTAGTACAGCTTGTGTGGTTGAGATAGACACTCGTAATGTTTGGAGGTGGCGTCATGAACCATCCTGCCAAGCACCGTGTAATAAGCGCTTATGTACCGGGACTCTAAAGGTCCAGTCTAGAATGGTCAAGAGGGTGAGTGTTCCCAACATGCTTGTACAATTGGATTATACATTTGATTGAATTGAGTGTGAATTATTTGGCTGTTGGTAGCCCTCAAAGAAGATGGCTTGCAGCATTATTGACTTGAATTGATCGATGGAACCAGACCTACATATTGCTAGAATGTCCAAACATTTGAGTCAGCATTTGATATATTTGTTTAAAATCTGAATTGCCATGGAATTGTTGCTGAACTCATGTTTCATATTGCGTTAAGTGACTTAATTTGAGATATCTATGATTGTTGAAATGATATGTAAATGATTTTCTAATAAATTTGTTATGATAATTTGACTCAGTAAGGTAATTAGTTTCTAAACTTGAAATTGAAATTCAAGTGGCTGGAACTAAAAGATAAAGTTTTTCTTTATCTCATTCTCCACTTTGTGGGTTCCAGGTTTAGCGAGCGGGGTCAGAACCGTAGGGATTAAGCCTTTTTATTGTCACTTGGTGAGTATATTAGGTGACCTCCAAGTACTGTACATTTTAAATTTTGAGATTTGACATGTATATAGTAGTTGTATATATATACATACGAGTGCATATATTTTTTTTAAATAGTAAGCTAGAACCTTATGCTCTTGTATATTTTATTTAACTTCTGTTTTAAACTAGACAAAATATTCATAAATTTTGTGATGGTGGCATCGTTAGTATTTGCTTAGGTGGCACATGTATATATGTAAATCATGCAAAATGTTCTTGGCAAATCTGAACTACATGTCTTGTGTGGTTTGTGTCAATGTAACTTACTTATATGGACATGCAATTTTCATTGTTAAATGAGGTATACTTGTAATTATTTTGAGAATTTCTATGTATCTTAGGTGCTGCTTATATAACATGTATGCATGTTTTTATTGTGGAACTATACTATATCCATACTACAAGCATTGAGTTAAGTTGAAGGTACGGTTGGTAATTATTTTTATAACTATGTATTAACTTTTCTATTTGATTTATACACGTACTTTCATATTTTGAAGTCTGTATTGTAGCATGCTAAGATAATCTATATCTATGTACGCTTTATAGATGTTCTTATATGAATTTAGATTTTAGACCATATCCTTCTTGGTGTTTGCATCTTAGCTCTTGTATATTATATACATGCAATTTCTATCTTTTAAACAATGAAAATAGTCTTAAACTTGTGACGATTGTGTAATTAGACCATGCTCAGCTAGTACATGTGTTTATGTAAATCTGTTTAAGTATGCTTATGCAAATCTGAGACTATCTTCTGTCACACTTGTGTCATGAGATTTCTACTTTTATATAAATCCAAAATTTTCATCTTTATATCATTTCGTGTATATGTAACCTCTTTATGTTCAAAGTTAAATTGTGAAAACAATCTTACTTTAGATAAAGCATGTATGAGCACTTTGTTTGTATATTCCAGAGAACTGGTTCTGCTATTTCGATTTTGAATAGATGGAAGTAAGTTTATGCTTTAAATTGCATTTAGGATTACTGTTACTTGTCTATATACACTACTAGAATTTCGTTTATCTGTGTCGGACCACCGACATATTAGAGTCGCTAAATTAAGTAGCGACGCAGAAAGAAAAAAGTGGGCGGGAGGGCTTTTCCTCGGTGTCGGTGGGCCGACACAGATAAGTTAGAAGGAATTTACGGGACTTAAACCTAAAAACATCTCCCCCTTATCTTGCTCTTTCTCAGTACCCACTCTACCCCTTGTTGCCGTCGCCCCTCTCTCTCTCTCTCGGCCACCTCCCTCTATACAGCGCCGGAGCTCCGGCTCCGCCCTCTAACCCGGCCACACCCCTTCACCTCACTCCTCTCTTTCTCTTTTACTCGGCCCATTCACCTCTTCCTCTCTTCTTTCCTTCTCGGCTGGCTCGCCCCCTCGCCATGGCGCATGGGAGCTCTGCCAATCCCTTCCTCCGGTGGTTCAGCCCCAAATCGGTCCACCTCCCTTGTAACTCTAAACCTTCGTGGCCTCAACCTCTCCATTCATATACTGCTTGCAACTCCAAAAGCCACCTTTAAATCCTGACCTCATCCGAATCTGAAATCCGCTCCAAAATTTGATCCGATAGGCTTCAGGCCAGCCATCAAGTATCAACTCACTCCTTGACCATTCTCATCTCCATCTTGTTGTCCTTGGTAAGTCTTGTCTAATCTCTTGTGAGGATGTAATTTAATTGAGGGTTTGTGATCTGAATGATCTGAGTATCTGTGTAACTTGTGGAATTTATGAAATCTGATTGATCTGTGTATGTCTATGTCCGTAATCTGAATTTTTGATTGATTATATGTTGTGTGTTGATACTTGTCTAATCTCTTTGCTTTTTTATCCACATGTTATTTCTAGGGCCAAACTCTACAGGAACAAAGTATGTTTCTTTTATTTTTATCCACTTGTTAGTTATATCCACACATTGGTTCTATTTAAATGTTAATATCTTGTTTATAAGTATGTTTCTTTTATTTTACGTAGGAAATGTTTTACCCAAAGTTAACAGAGAAGTCTACAGGCACAACGTAAAAGATATAGAGAGGTTTGCATGCTAAGTTAAGTACTTTCTATTTGGCAAACAGTGTCAATTTCTATTATATATGAACATTGTTATAAGAGAAACTGGTTGAATAATGGCAGTTCTAAAATAAATATCACAAATGCATCAAGTATCAATATTTTTGTTTGTTAAGAGACTTGTCATATGCAAACTTGTCATATATTAATTTTCTCTTGCAAGCTGCTTTAGGAATTTCACCGGTGTACATGTGGGAGGATGACAATCATGGATTTATTGCATTCCGATTAATAAAGAAAGGTTATTATCTGAATTTTATAAAGAAAAGTTATTTTCTAATCCACTTAATTTATGTATCCAAAGTATCTATACTCTAGACATTTCTTTCTATTTAAATTCATTATACCAAAAGATCTAATGGTGTGATAAAATTTGATGAACATGAAGATATAAACTTAACACCAGCAGGAGGATATACCATGCAATTTAAAAACCTTAAGAAAAAGAAAGAAGCTACGAAAGCCAGCCCATACAGCTTCTTACCGAGCCGGTACGCACCCCCGAAAGGAACCCTCGCAACAAGCCTTCCTTCTTTTCAAAGGTATGCAGATGACTTGCGTAACTATTCCCAAAATAAAAGCATGAAGTTTAGAATTTTGTAGTCAATGTCCGATGCATATTTGAAATTTTTGTCAGTATTACTTCCATGGTCTTATGATATATATATTTTGTTGATTTATGTGAAAAAACCAAAACTTGATATATGTTTGTGAAATTTTGTTTGTAATACTTTAATATTATAATTGTAGAAGGAAAATATCTGAATGTTCACTTGATTCTGACTCAGAAAAGGTGATTCAACTTTAATTTTTATTTTTTTTCCAATGTAATAATTCCATGCATTCTGTCTTCACAACTTTAGAAAAGGACTTAGAAATCATGTTCTATTGCTTATTAAATTGAATTTTTCTTAGTTTAGGTAGCAGATGTGGTTCTTTTGGATGTTGATGATGTACAAACACCAGAAAATTCATGAGAAGTGAGATGTTTTCAATTATTTTACAATACGTTGTCTTTTATTATATCCTTATGTCAGGTACACTTAATATAAACAAATTATTTGCATTGCAGGAAAGGGAGTAAGATTACTATTTTTTAAGGTAAATTATATATATGCTAGTAGTTCTTTCTTAATTATGTATTTTCTATTTCCATTTCAGGTTTGTTACCTCGTGAGCAGGAAAGATCCAGAAGCTATCGGGCTTGATTATTAAGATCTGAAATGCCTCGAACCGTGTCAATATCTATCATCCCTAGTTATGAACTTAATAACTTTTATATTGGGTAAGTGATTTTTTTAAGAACTAAACTTGTTCGGTCAATAGTCAAATATAATGTAGTGTATACTCTTTTTTAAGTCTTTTTGGTATATTTTAGAATATGCAAGTTTTGTAAGTCATGCAATCTTACTATGTACTACTTTTTTAGGGTTAAAAATTATTGGTGAATTGAATAAGTGCATGTCAAGTAAGAGAAGGATTTGTAATCGAGTTAATGTAAGAGAAAAACTGGAATTCCTTTTAACAGTTGTAGTGGTATTTGTTAGAGTTATGTCCTAGAAGTCAATAATTTAATGACTTAATTATTAGTTTATGTTTTTTTGGATGATATTTTATCATCTGTTCCTAGGTTTATTATTGACAGATCATTCAGGTTGAGGATCTGAATTGTAGATCTCTGTGGATCATTCTTTAGAATGACAATAATAAATCTAAACGGTCCATAATCTTGATAATTAACAAGGAACATTAATTATCTTATAAGATTAGTATGCAAGTTAAGTGATGATTAAGTTCTACTAATCATAGGTAAAGAGTTACCAACTTAATTGCATATGTATATGTTATGGAACATAGTACAGGACTTGACCCAATGAAATAAACATATGGATTGTGTTAAGTGTCATTGTTTATTTCGTTATGATTTTGGTTCTAAGTTTGAGATGTTTATCTTTTCCACATGAGGATAGGTTCAATAAATATTGTCTACCGCTGATTCCCGATAAGGGCTGCTATACGGACTTTATTTATGTTCTCTTGAATTGTGCGGGGAAAAGCTAATCATCAAGAAAACCGTATGTCCCTCATTAATTCACTTAGTGAGTGACGATATCTGTTTGGGCCCCTTGATGGAGTTGGATCGTATGCGCGCAACTAAGCGATCAACTCTAGATCAAGAAACGTATAATCTGCAAGAATGACACATTCCTATCTTGGATTATACGATGATATCGTGTGACATAAGAATCAAAATAGAGAAACATATTTATTCTCTTATGCAGGATTGAAATATTGTAGCAGTACACTATTTATGCGAATTGGGAGTCATAACGTGTTGCTAGATACCGCTTATGATTACTGGAATTAAATAACGATTTAATTCCATGGCCAACATAGCATAAATCCTCAAAGGGTCACACAAATAGGACATTAATCACACAGTGCATTATTTATTTTTTCACAGTAGTAAGTTCTGTGGAAATATGATAAGATTGATTAATTAATTATATACCGTTGCGAACCGTTATAATTAATTAAGTCAATGGATCATATAGAAATAAATTAATGCATTAACTAATCCTAAAATAATTATTAATGAGTTAATAATTAATTTAGTTCAACACTTATCAATATAAATGGTTATATTGATTAATTGGGCCGTTATTTAAATAGCAAATATATAGCCCAATTAAAGAGCAAAGTTGAGGGACCTTAATTATATGAATTAATGGTCCAAATGAAGGGGTTAAATGGCCCATAAAAGCCCATTTCGTGGCTGCCCATAATGGTGGTAGGTGGGATGGCATAGTTGTAATTATGCAAGAGGTCAATTAGGTTTTGTGCTCTATATAAGGACCACTTATGAGAGCCTCCACCTAGACTTTTCTCTCTCCTCTCTTCCTCCCATTCTAGGCCGCCACCTTCCTCCTCTCTCCCTCTTATTTGCTCATGTGTTGAGCTATTTTCTCTCCACTAAATCAAGGTTGTTGATTGATGCAAGAGAGAAAACCATAGGGATTAGGCTTGTTCTTTGGGTATGCTAGCACGTACCTTGTAGAACGTGATTAATCCTCCTTGGTGGACTCGAGGGCGGTTACGAGACGTGGTGGAGACGGTGGAGAAGGCACGCCATCGATTCCCATGCCTTGGTCGAGCCCCGCGAATACGATTTCGCGGGAGGTATCGATTTCTCCTCTTTCTCTTTGTGTCTATTGCTTAAAGTACTAGATCTCGTGTTGCTTGTGTTTTAATTGGATTAATTAATAGTAATTAGTCACAAAATTAAAATTGGGCAATTTCCTAACAGTATTAGTGTTTCTCCATTTCATTTTCAGTTTCTAAGATGACTTCCTTTTAAATTTTCATTTTTTTTGAATTCTGGTTTGTATCAAAACATATGCATGTTTGTTATTTTTATTAGATGTTGATTTGCAATTCAATTGATAATAGATATTTGTGTGATTTTTGTTTAATTCAATGTGAATAATGTGTATGGTTGAGAAATCCAAATAGCTGTGAATAATTAAAATTATATGAATTAAATCATGGTGGACCTTGCTAAATCTGACAATATATCATTTGGATCGCTGATCAAAGACGTCGATATACCGACTATTAGAAATTATGGGCTCCGCTAAATTCTGACAATATATTATCTGTGTTGCTGATCAAAGGTGTGAGTATACCGACAAATATAGTTTGTGGGCCCCAATAAATTCTGACAATATATTATCTGAGTCGCTTAATAAAGACGTCGGTATACCGACATAGTAACCTCTAAATAGAGACACGCTTATTGTTTGATTAAGCGATCAGAGAACATGGTATGCGTCGTTATCCCGACACAGATATAGGGACGCGTTAAGTAATCCGCGTCCTCGCGACACAGATATTTATTATTAGCGGCTAGAGTATTGGAGTCGCTTGGGTAGTGTCTTTAGATGGACGCAGATAGTTTTTCGTGTCGGAATAGAGACGCCTTTTTGCGAAGCAAATAATTGACATTCTAGTAGTGATAACTGCATTTGTTATGTTTAGTATCATTAGTGCTACTTTTATAAAGAAATTATAACTTATATGTCTACGACATACGGGAACTTGTGTTTTGAGAAAATCTTATATCTTGTGCAAATTGCACTTTTATTTTAATGCATATACAATAGTTCTGCTGGAATATTAAAGCGTTTGTATTTTTTTATAGATATGAAATTGTATGCATTTGTATATATATTTGAAATACTTAAGACTGAAATGTCGGTCTTATTGGTGTTCTACCCTTGTTTATCCCTATATATATATACACATGCACCTCTCATCATTTATCAATGCACATGCAATTGTTTTCTAGTTGCATATAGTTAGCTAGATTCCAAATTTTATCTAGATTCTCGATTTTATAATTATATGCAGATATTTCAATTTCGTTATAAGTACTACATTTGTGGTTTATGTTGTACAGATAAAACTAGAAATTTGAATTTCATAAACTGTATTTAATTGTATACTATTTATTGAGGTAAAAATTGGCTAATTCAAAGATGTACTATAATAAGTGTGAAACTGAAGATGGATCTGTCATGCCTTGGGTCTTAGGGTATGACATTTTGAATGCTGGTATTATTAGTTTGATTATAGTTTTAAATTGAAATTTCATGTCAAAATGAATGGTACGTACTTGTATTTTCTTTTTTAAAAAAAAGTTAAGTATTTGCATATCTGAAATGAATATTTAAAATGATAGTCTTGGTAATTTTCTATCCTTCTAAATGTTTATACAGTTTGCTTTCAGGTGGAAACTATGCACATCCATGCATTTATTATTTTATTTAAGATGGTAATGAACTAGAGAAAGCCTAGTGTGTGTGTGGAGTAGCTGCACACTCACGGCGGCTGTCGACACCCTCTGTCCTGGGGTGTGACAGCAACACACTCAAATAAGTGGTTAAATTTTATATTTTTTAGTTCAATATGTATCCATTTAATAGCCGCAATTTTAACTTTGGTTAAACTTTTAACCAAAAATGGCAAAGAGACCCTAAAAAAATGTCGGGACTCTGTCCGACTGGAAGTCCTTCCATGTATCTAATCCAGAAGCGCAACGGCCGGAAAATACTAATATGAAACTTTCAATCACTGGCGTCCATACTGGCCGAGGCTTTCATCAACAGACAGCCGTAAAAAATAGTTTATGTTTTAGCTTCCCATTTCACCTCTTAATTAACTTCTTTAATTAACATTTTCCCTGTCTATTATTACCGAGTTGATACACACACGGTTAACTTTTTTTTAATCCCTCTCCAAAGATTGGAAATTTGTATGCGGTAATTTTAGGATGATGGCAACGCTGAGGTAGGCATTTTCTCGAGCAATTGGCTGACTCTTACTTGTGTCAATTCAATCTGCGTTACAAAGAAGGTTTAACAGAAACTTGAGAAATCCTAAATAATACAAGTCAAATGAATGAGAGTTTGATTCAGCGGACAGGAACTAAAGCAATTACTCTTACTAGGCCTAAAACCCAACCTTATATCCAGCTTTTTTATTTTTGTTTTATAGACCCGCGAACAGAACAACCAGCAAGCTCATCTAATTTCTTACCAGCACAGATCCACCGATAACTGATTTGACGCAACAAGTTATTAAATCCGATCCGAGAGTACTGTTACATACAAGTCCATATGATAGAAATCATTCTTATTTTGTGCAAACTAATTTATTAACCTATAATTGTTCAAAAATGCTAATTATATCTCTTAATCCCACTAATTTTCGAAGCGATCCCTAAATGTTCTGGTAGTTACATTCTTATAACTGACCAGAACAAACTTCGCATCACCACCCATTTTTGGTATGGTACCACACCAACCACCCATACAATTATACAAGAGAGAATAGATGAGCTTTTCGCGTGAACACAAACATACCATAACAACTCACATCGTTAAATAATATTGAACGACATCAACAACATAAGTATTATTATCACAAATTTTGAAAATCTGAAGTTGACTACCGCCAGGTGTTGAAACTTAAGTATTCTATTTTTCATCTCAGCAATTACTAAATTTCCAAAATTCAAGATTTTAGATTATATCATGTCTAAAAAGCAAAAACCAAATGGAAGCATATTGTTTTTCAAATACAGAAGATCTAGCTAAGAAAAAAAAAATATGGAAAAAAACACACACACTAGATCGATGTCTAACATAACTGATCAGAAAGCTGAGCTTAAGAAAAAAACAGAAGAAAATCATTTTCTCGACCACTGAGAACCTAAGTTTAACACAGAAACAAATAATTTATTTCTACATACAGCAGTTATTGACAGTATCAAATGAGAACACCGAATTTAATTGTTCAACGCTTTTTGAAAAAAGGTTGGAGTGAAGATTTATCAGCATCCTCCATTTCAATATTATTCCACCATTCTTCATCCCCTTGAATCCACTTTAATTTTCTCGGGAGGTTGCTATATTTAAAAGGTAGCTCTTTCAAAATGCTTCCAATAACATTTAAAAATTCCAAGGCTGGGAAACTAATTATGGGATCAGAAATTCTTTCCAGCTCCATTGTTCGTAACCATATTATCTTGAGAGATGGAAAGGAATATTGACTCACTTCAACTCCACTACTCTTTAGCTCATCTATTTGGATCAATTGCTTTACACTTGAGCAACAATCTAGTGAGAGTTCTCGAATGCATGGGAGATTAACAACCCATGAAATGCTTGTCAGCTGAGTGCATAGCCTAAATTCCAGATACTGGAGTCTAGGAAAGACATCCTTGGGGTGGGACCCTTCCATATTACTTTTTTCATACTATACATCCCAAAAAATTCTAGGTTCTTTAGTCTCCCAAGGTGACAATCATTTTGGTTTTCCCTTGTGCTTTCAAACCTTACATACTCCACATCATCCAGATGATCTATTTCAATCGAAACTAAGTTGTTTTGTAGACGAGATTTCCCAAAAACAACTAGAAAAGAACAAGCAGCTTCCAGTGCATTGGGTAACTTGAAACCATCTTATGGGCACATTTAATTTTTGAAAGAAATCTTGAAATTCATGTGTACTAGAATTAAAAATGGAAAATCCTAGTTCCTCCAAGCTAGGGAGGCACTGTAACTCTTCCAGTAGCACTGAATAATTCTAAAAGATTTCCTTCATACCAAATTGGCGTAAGTCTAACACCCTCAATGCTTTCAATTTGGATAGGACCTTATTCGGGAAAATAAGGTTTGTTCCATATGAAAGTAAATATTTCAAATTGGTAAGGGCTCCTAATTCTTCGGGTAATGTCTCGACAAATCTGTTATATGAAAGGATTAAGAAACTGGAGATGTACTAAATTACAAATCTCAACTGGAAAGGCTTTTAGGCTCCGTTTGGATGGTGTAGGAATAAGAGGAATAAGAAAAGAAGTATTGGAAAGTGTGTAACTTTGTGAAGAGTTTAGATTGTTTGTAATAAATTTGGGAGTAGGAAGAAGCTATTCCCTTATTTCTGCAACCATACAAACGGAGCCTTAAAGAACTCATTGACAAATCTAGAAAGGTTAATTTAGTAAACAACTCAAGTCGAAGGGTTTTTGGATCCTCAATGGAGTTATAACTAAGCAATAGAGTGGAGAGTTTGGTAGAGGAACCTTTGATTGATATAGATACCGTACTTCCATAATTTTTCATGGCGGATAACTTTTCAGTGTAATCATAGACTTCTATCTCATATATTTGTGATTCTTGTTGTTGTATCTCACAAATACCTGCTCGAACAATCCATTTGTTTATATCTTTTCCTTGATTATTTGTGATCCATAGTGCCATATCACGGATCGTATCACATGCATTTTAATAGTATAACCATAAGCATCACCAATTTCCAGGAGACAAACAGCTTGTAATCTCCCTATGTACGTATGTGCAGCATCAAAAGCTTCTTGTATCGTTGGCTCATCAATCAAGTCTAACCCCACCCAAAGTTGAATGAGATCATTTTTCGGTATGCAATAATCCTCAGGCCATAATGAGCAATGCAGAAAGCATTGTCTAAGAGTATCATTTTTCAAATTATCATAACTAAATTTCAATGTGTGGAATACTGATTGATTCGAACCTGAGAATTCAATATCATTGAGGCGTGCTTGCTTAAGAAGCTTGACAGCATGATCCCATTCTCTAGGATCCATCTTATCATGCATAGCCCTGCCAATAGTTATAAGAGCCAATGGCAGCCTACCGAGTTCCTCAACAACATCCACTGCAAATTTTTGTATCAATGGGTCTGAATCAATAGTTTCCTCAGTTACCTTCTCCTTGAAGAGACACCAAGCATCCTCCCAATTTAGAACATCAACTCTAATTTTTTTCTTTACTTCCATTTGTCCACATACTTCTGTTGACCTTGTTGTCAGAACAACTTTTCTTATAAACGTACCAACTGATTCCGTTGGGTTAGGGATCCCTATTGTTTTCAGATCAACACGGTCCCAGAGATCATCCAAAAGTAGCACAAAGCACCTCTGTCTCAAGAAGTTATATACCGTACTCTGTTTCTGTTCTATGCTATCACTCTTACTCAGGCTAAGTTTTTCAATAATTTTATTTTGAACCTTTTCTGCAGAGCACTCTTTGGAGCATGTGACAAAAATTACAACCACTCTGAATCTAGGATCTCGGGAAAGCTCATTGTTGATCTGCTCCAAGAGATGCGTCTTTCCGACGCCACCCATACCCCAGATGCCAATGATATTGTTGAAAATAACGATGATTAGTGATTGATTTAGCCTTAGATTAATTTCTCATCATTGGCTTTTTATAAAATAGCCCTCCAACCTTTTTAAATTAAAAGGGTTGCTTTTTCTAGAAATTAACGTTAGAATCTAACGGTCAATTTTTTAGCCGTTAGAGAGAAGCCTTATATAAAGGCATGTATATGTTTCTGTAAATAAGAGACGGAGAAAAATAAGAAATTAATTATCTCAAAAATCCTAAAAAATAACATGATATCAGAGCGAACCGATTAAAGCTTCCGCAAATCAAAAAAAAAAAAACCCTGTTTAGAGTAAATTGAAAGCACAAAAACCACGAGAGATGAACTCTTCCTCAAAAATCAGTGCTGCTCAAATTGAAGAGAGAAGAAGCGACAAAAATCAGTATGCCATTAATACAAGAAAAGAGGCAACACAACCAAATCGCTCAAAATCTACTTAGACACAAAGTACTGACCTGAGAGCGGTGCAAAATAAAGGATACCAGTTCCTACCCGACTCGAAGGACGGACTTGATTCAGATCGATTTCTAACACATCTAGATGTTGGTATTCAAGATAATCACCAATCAACCCCCAAAAACTCCGATGTAGCTGTCAATCGAAACCCTCACAGCCGAGATGGGTGCAAAAGAGCATGGGGGAGCATCGACGGAGGATTCACGCGAGGCAGTCACTACAAAAAGCCGAGTCACGCGTTGGACCACTGTTGGCTCCTACACCCCGAGCTCCGACCCGTCAAGGAGAATGGAGGGATAGTCGAGCAGGTAGACGATCGGAACAAGAGGGAAACTCGCAGTTGCGAGATGAAGAGAGAAGGGGAAGGTGTTTTGCGTAAGGGGGAGAGAAGGTCGAGTGCTTCGAACTCGAGCGATTTCAGTTCTGAATCGGCGAAGCGGCTCGACCAACTTGAGGATCGACTAACGCAATTCCTCTCCGATCTGATTTCTAAAGGTCAAAATAATATTTTATTCTCTAGTGGGCTTGGTAAAACCCATGAGCCCAAATTTCATTCTTTAATTTCAGTAAATGAATCGGAAAAGACTAAACCAGTCAGCATTGAGCCCAATTTTAAAAATGATGATTTAAATTGTGTTAAGCCGATGCCTTGTCCGAAAATAAATGAAGTAAATGTGTCAAAGTATGGCTTAGAAAAACCAATCCAAAACAAATGTTTAAGCATAGGGAGTACCATTATTAATGCTCCAAATGATTGTACCAAATGGGTGCTTGACTCGGGTGCTACCGATCACATGACCGGAAATTTAAATCTGCTAAGAAATTATCGGACTATTAGTAATGACCAATATTTTACCGTAGCTAATAATGAAAAAATCAAAATTAAAGGTTGGGGTATGATAAGTATTTTATCAAAAAAATTTTTACAAGATTTGTTTTATGTTGAAAATTGTTCTGTGAATTTGTTGTCCATTAGCAAACTATGTAGAGATTTGAATTGTGAAATTATTTTTAAAGAAAAAAATGTTATTTTTCAAGATTTAATTTCGAAAGAAAAAATTGGTGAAGGATTTCTTGAAAATGGTCTTTATATTTTAAATAGTAATAAGTTTGTTTTTAAAACTAGTAAAAATGAAGATTTGAGTAAACTTTGGCACAAGCGTGTTGGGCATCCTTCCGATAGAGTTTTAAACAAAATTTTTAATTTTTTAAATTTAGATTGTAGCAATTGTGAAACTTGTAAATTTTCAAAACATACTAGACTTCCTTTTCCTATTTCTAATTCTAGAAGTAATGATTTTTTTGAACTTATTCATTCCGATGTGTGGGGTCCGGCCCCTATAACTTCTTATAATAACTATAGATATTTTGTTATTTTTATTGATGATTTTTCAAAAACCACATGGTTATATTTGATGAAAAGTAAAAATGAAATTTTTTCGCATTTTCAAACTTTTGTAAATTTTATTGAAAATCAATTTGAGAAAAAAATTAAAATTTTGAGGACCGACAATGGTACCGAATATGTTAATCAAAATTTTTCTAATTTTCTTAAACAAAAAGGTATTTTACATCAAACTACCTGTGTTTACACTCCTCAACAAAACGGTGTTTCCGAAAGAAAAAATCGTCATCTTTTAGAGGTTACTAGGTCGCTTTTATTTCAAAACAATGTTCAAAAAATTTTTTGGTCGGATGCCGTTTTAACCGCGACTTATTTGATAAATAGGTTGCCAAGTGCCATTTTGGATTTTAAAAGTCCTTTAGAAATTCTTTATGGTAGAAAATTAGATATTAGTCATTTAAGAGTTTTTGGTTGCAAATGTTTTGTGCACAATCAAAGAATTGACAAACTCGATTTTACTTCAATTAAAACTATTTTTGTCGGGTATTCTTCTGAAAAAAGGGATACAAATGTTACGACCCAAAAAAATAAAAAACTTTACATTTCTAGGGATGTTAGTTTTCTTGAAAATGAACCATTTTATGAAAGTCATAATGAAAATAAAGTCGAAAATTTTTTTTCAAGTGATTTTATATATCCATGTGTTACTAACATCGAAACGAGTGAGTTTCGAAAAGAATTGAGAAATATTGTAGGTGAAGAAGTACAAGAAGAAAATGAAGAAAACCTACAAAATGAAGAAAATCAAAATAAAGAACTTGAAGAAACCGAACAAGATATACACATTGATGAGGATGAAGGAACTCAAGAGCAAGATGTGCCATTGAGAAGATCAAGTCGACAACCTCAACCTTTCACAAGATTAAGAGATTTTGTCACTTATTCGGTACAATATCCAATTCAAGATTACATTTCTTACGATAATGTGTCTTGTGAACATTATGCTTTCTTAAATTCATTAACCAAAATTGAGGAACCAACCAATTATGATATAGCAAAAAAAGATCCAAAATGGTGTAAGGCAATGGAAGAAGAACTTTATGCCTTAGAAAAAAATCAAACTTGGGTACTTTGTGAATTGCCAAAATATAAAAAAATCGGTTAGTTGTAAGTGGGTATACAAAATTAAATATCATAGCGATGGTACCATAGAACGGTACAAGGCTAGACTAGTTGCCAAAGGGTATACCCAAACTTATGGTATAGACTACCATGAAACCTTTGCACCAGTGGCTAAAATGAATACCGTTAGGATACTTTTTTCCATAGCGGTAAATAACAATTGGACCTTTCACCAAATGGATGTAAAAAATGCTTTCCTTCAAGGAACACTTGAAGAAGAAGTGTATATGACTTTACCCCCGGGCCACAAAAAGGAAAATATTTCTAACCTTGTGTGTAGGTTAAAAAAATCCATTTATGGATTAAAGCAATCTCCAAGAGCATGGTATGGCAAACTTTCTCAATTTTTATTATCTTATAATTTCAAAACAAGTGGAGCCGATTATTCATTATTTGTTAAGCATAATACCAATGGTACCACGGTTGTTTTAGTTTATGTCGATGACATAATCATTACCGGTAATGACCTAATCGAAATTGATAACATAAAAAAGAACCTAAAACAAAAATTTGACATTAAAGATTTAGGCAATTTAAAATATTTTTTTGGAATAGAAATAGCTCATTCTTCGAAAGGGCTATTTATATCTCAAAGAAAATATATTCTTGATTTGCTTAAAGAAACCGGTAAGTTAGGTTGTAAGCCGGCCAAAACCCCGATTGACATAAATGAAAAACTTGATAGCGAAAAAGGTGAACCATTAAAAGACGTAAGTCAATTTCAAAAACTTGTAGGTAAATTAATTTACCTAACCGTTACAAGACCGGACTTATCATTTGCCGTAAGTCAAATTAGTCAATTCATGCATGCACCAAGAACATCTCATTTAGATGCCATTAATAGAGTATTAAGGTATCTAAAAGGTTCTCTCGGAAAGGGAATTTGGATGAGAAAAAATGATACTAATGCAATATGTGGCTATTCCGATGCAGACTGGGCCGGGAGTTTCGATAGGAGATCGACAACTGGTTTTTGCACGTTTGTAGGCGGTAACATAGTCACATGGAAAAGCAAGAAGCAAAATGTCGTGGCACGATCAAGCGCGGAGGCGGAATATCGAGCCATGACATCCACAGCAAGCGAGTTGACGTGGATCAAATAATTACTAGCCGACTTGAATATCAAGCAAGAAGCACCAATGAAAATGTTTCGGATAATCAAGCGGCAAGACACATCGCGGCAAATCCCGTCTTTCATGAGCGGACCAAGCACATGGAAGTGGATTGTCACTTCATTAGAGAAAAGATTCAAGCTAAAGAAATTGAGACTCCGTTTGTCAAGAGCAAGGATCAATTGGCGGATATATTTACGAAGGGATTAAGCATTAAGGCCTTTGAAGATATATCATGCAAGCTAGGATTGTACGATATCTACAAACCTAGCTTGAGGGGGAGTGTTGAAAATAATGATGATTAGTGATTGATTTAGCCTTAGATTAATTTCTCATCATTGGCTTTTTATAAAATAGCCCTCCAACCTTTTTAAATTAAAAGGGTTGCTTTTTCTAGAAATTAACGTTAGAATCTAACGGTCAATTTTTTAGCCGTTAGAGAGAAGCCTTATATAAAGGCATGTATATGTTTCTGTAAATAAGAGACGGAGAAAAATAAGAAATTAATTATCTCAAAAACCCTAAAAAATAACAGATATTATTGTGCACATCATCTTTGATAAAATGAAGTGCTGATTCAAGATTTGCTGATTTCGACGATGAAACTGGCATCTCTTGGGCCAGTGGTGGCGGCATACGAGTGATCACTTCAAGAGTTGCTTTATTTACACAAACACTCTTCACCTCGACTTGTATCTTTGCTGCACTTCGGCTAACCTTGTAAATCGCAAAAAAATTAGGCGAGATGTTCCAAATGCACTGGCACAGTTTCTGGTATTTTTCTTGGATCTCCTCTGCTTCTTTTTCAATGGTCTCAGCCTGAAGTAGCCATTCTTTTACTTGGTTTGTGGGAGCACCGTTCTCTCGCTCAGCATTTGTGATATTGATATTCATATTGATATTCACGTCGTCTTTCAGGGCCCGTAATTGTCTAGTTGCCAACTCTAGAGCCTTTATGTTGTCACTGGCAGTGAAGGGATATGCCATATGCTTAAAAATGGTCTTGGTGACCAAAGGTACAATAGATGAGACTGCTCCCTTAAGTAACTCCGTTAAGTTGAAGTGGAATTAGGTTTTAGGAAACAGTGTGAAAGATTAAGGCTTGTAAACAGACTCGATGGTAATCGTGTTTAGATTACAGCACTGAAAGAAACGATCAGAACCTACCTATGAGATTTATGTGTGGGAAGGAATAGGAAATGTACTTGGGGGTGAATTTAAATACATGAATTGAAGATAGCTCTTTGTTTAATTGCTACAGAATGAGAACTTGAGTGAAGGGGAATGGGGGCAGAGAGAAAGACAAAGGTACCAAAAAATTTTTGAGAGTCAGAGTTGGGGTGGTCTGATTGAGGAGAGTGGATTGGCAAAGCTAGCGTAGCAAGATACTACAGCAACGAGCTGATGTAATTTCATAAAAAAAATATGAATATGAAGTATGAACTAAGAAGCATCAGGGAAGCTGGATGGGATTCAGGTTCAGTATTGTTTGTGCTCTATGGATTAACAGCAATCTGCTACGAGAACCAGCTCTTGGTCTAGTGGCAAAGAGTAATGCACCTTGACTCCTTGAGTGAAAGGTTGCAGGTTCGAAATCCGGCTGAGGGGTCTTTCATATTTAATTTAAAAATAAGTTGGGTGGCTTAGACCTCCAATTTATCTAAAAAAAAAAAAAAAAAAAAAAACAGCAAACTGCTGCAAATGAATTCTAGATGTTAGATCGGGATCGGACGTTCCATAACTGATGCCTCAAATATGGTGAGCGAGTTTTCAACTTAGCTGATCATACATAACACTTTGATTAGTGGAGGTCAGCATTCAACCCCTGTTTTATGGCTTTTAGTAGCTTTGTACAAAAAATTCCACCTTGTTTAATCTTAATTGGCTTGATGGCATCTCCTCGGACATATTTCCTTTTAATTAAACAGATGAGAAACTTCCTGTGTCCTTCCTTTTATTTAAACAGATGATTTGGTAAGCTTTAAAGTGATTTGCTGAGCTGTCTTCAGTTTTTTTTTGTTGTTGTTAATTTATTGTTGCAGTTTAACTTCACCTGCTATTGATATTTTAGAACATGAGTACTTTGCAAGACTTTAACTATACAGTAACAGATGCTTGAAATTTGATGAGATACGTACTATATTCAAATTTTAGTTAAATTTTTGTTGTTTTGCATCTCATGTTAGATATTAATGTGCTTGATTTTGCTCTCCATTGAGAAATATTTTGATCTGAAAGCTGTATATGTTAGTTTAGAACGAATTTGCGGAAAATTTTTATCAAAAACAAAAGTACTCTAAAAGATTTTACCGCTATAGACTAGCTTTATAGCGGTAATGGATTGCCACTATAAGGGGTTATACGGCAATCCTAATGCCGCAATAGGTCCTTTTTCTTGGGGTTAAAATGTTGGAGTGTGCATGAATTATATTTGGGCTGTGCACGAATTATAGTGCCTGGCTTTTTTTTTTTTAATGATTATATGCATATGAAAAGTTGGGGTGTGCACGAATTATATGTTGGGTTTTTTTTTTATGATTATATGCATATGTTCATTTGCATTTGACTCCAAATGTTTTTTAAGGATATATATATTTCAGAATTTATATTAAATTATATAAAAATAAAATACATGCATGCTTTGAAAAAAAAAATTATTCGAAATTTGAACATCCTACAAAAATTTTAAAAAATTACGGATTGTTTTCAATAAACAAAAAATGATCGCGCAACGCGCAATATTAAGTCTAGTATATAATTAATGCATGCATTTAAATTGGGATCAAAAAAATTGTAACCATTTAAAAAACAAAATCATTCCAAAATATATATAATTTAGATATTACAAAATACACATCTTTTTCATAAATCTAATCAATTTTTCATGAACTTCACTTCTCTATCAATCACCAAAACTAAAAAAAAAAGTTAAAACAACACATTGTTTTTAGGTATGTCCAATATTTTATGAATTTTTATCTAGGCACTATGATTTTTCAAATCCGGAAACCTATCAAATCGTACTATCCGGGTCCTTATTTTTCGAAAATGATCCCTGGTAAGTTCCCGTGGTTGCTTATATTTGACAGGGGCAGATCCAAAAAAATTTAACCAGACACAAATATAATATAACAAAATATAAAATATAAAATATTTAATTAATTTAATAAATAAAGTCATTCTAAACATATATAATTAAAATATTACAAAATACATTATTTTTTCATAAATCTAATCAATTATTCATGATATTTACTTCTCTATCAATCACCAAAAAATAAAAAAAAAAAGTTAAAATAACACATTATTTTTAGGCATGTCTAATATTTTCTGAATTTTTTAGGCACTATGATTTTTCAAACCCGGACACGTATCAAATCCTACTATTCGGGTCCTTAATTTTCCAAAATCGATCCCAAACAAGTGAATTAAGGACCCGTTTTGAATTAAGAATCCGGATAGTAGTAAAGATCATGAAAACAATTCGTAATTATTTAAAATTTTTGTAGGATGTTCAAATTTCAAATAATTTTTTTTTCAAAGCATGCATGTATTTTATTTTTCTAAAACCTAATACACATTCTTAAATATATATCTTTAAAAAAATTTTGGAGTCAAATGCAAATGAACATATGCATATAATCATAAAAAAAAAAAAAGAAAAAGCCCAACATAAAATTCGTGCACATCCCAACTTTTCACCCGAAAAGATAAAATTGTCACACCCCGAACCAAGCCATAATTCGAGATGGACAGCCCCGCCACGCGTGTACACTCTACTGTACACACGTAAGGCTAAATAAACAGTGTCACAGAACAAATAATCCACAAATAATATCACATAATAAAGGAAGTATTGTTCATACATCAAAAGAGGCTGGTTGTGAAATTTACATATCAAAATTTCCAGCCAGCATACAAACAAAATAACAATGCACAGCGGAAAGAAACTATTCCAGCTCGGCTTGATCTTCAATTGCTCCTCTACTAAGTCTATCAAACCTGAACCTGCTCCACAAACAAAGATGTGGGGCTGAGTACGCGAATACTCAGTGGTGGTAAGGTGAACTAGTCTTTTGGGATTAGGCTATTCAAAAGATTAGAATAAGTGTTTATATAAAAACCACATTAATAATGTCATTCAAGTGTCACTAAATGTTTAGCAATATTATAAGTTTTCAGAAACAATTTATATTATAAGTGATGATTGCGTTCGGGTACCATTGAGGATAATCCCCGGACCACAAGGGTCTGGTGAAATAAATTCGTCCTTTGGGAATCACCTCGGACCTATTAAGGTCTTCCGTAATGCAATCTAAGTAAAACATATGTCATTTGATTATGTGTGTCTAAGATATCTACTCGCGAGTATAACTCGCCCTAAATGCTCCGGGGCCTCAACCATGATCAGTGGCAGAGGTCTAGTATCGCGCGATATCTTTGGATCCGTTGAGTAGTACCTTTATTGACACGCCTGGAAAAAGGTACTAACTAGTCCACAATAAAATACTACATACTAACTAACTGCTAAATATTATTTTAATTGAGAAAAACTTTTATCCTTTTTAAAAGGGCTCAATTCAAAGAAATTCATAATTCTTCTCTAAAGAATAACAAAGTCTCAAAAGACATCCACACAGGTCATAAAAAGACTACCACACCTGAAAAAGTGGAGTGCAGAAGTAACTACTCTGCTGGAAGGTTGGTAAAGTCCTGACCAGCTCCTGTAGTCTCGTGCTCGGGATAGAAGTCGTCCACCGGTCCAGAGAAGTCTTGTGGTGCACCTGACGAACGAAACTCACACGTTAAAATCTATTCTAACGATCTATCCCATTCTGGTTACTGTGTGCAAAACCAAACTTAAATCCTAGACATTTACAAGGGAATTCAGGTTCTGATTTAAGAAGAGTTGGACCTAGGATTTTAGAGAAGGGATTTTGTTTTAAAATATATTAAGTTTAGTAATTATTTTCTAGAAACAATTTGACAAAATTTCATCTGAACTAGTTGTGCAGAAATGTTAGTTTAAAAAAAATATTCTTGGAATAATTTTGCTATAATTTGTTTTATAAAACTATTGTGTGGAAAGTTTGATTTAATATTATTGTGATTACTTTTAGAAATAATTTGTTAAACTTTGATTTATAAACAATGTAAAGATAGACGTTGCGACGAATCCTATAAGTCTTAACTACACGATAAATAGACGTGTCACATTTGTTTGGTTTGGAAAAACAGTTAACAAGTTTAATCAGTTTTCTAGCAATGTTTTAATTAAGTATGAAAATTATTCTGACTTAAATCCCTAAACTAAAAACATCTTTAAAAATAAAAATAAAAGAAATAAGAGAATAAACTCAAGTTATTTGATTTGGGTTTGGGATCATATATTGTCCGATTATATCATAGTATCTGTAAAGTATTATCTTGCGGACATTTTAATCATCTCCCATTTAAAAGCCAACAATTAAAATTCGAATCCGACATAATTATTTCTCGGCCATAAGCATTTATGTTAATATCCGACTATCCATTTCATGCCATCAAATAGTTCTAGTTTTATATTTCAAGTTCTAGTTTTAATTTCTCAAAATCCAATTTAAGTAAATCCAAAACAGAGCTTAATTAACAGAAACTAGAGGTGCATAACGTGGAAAACGACCACGAAAGTGGTCATTTTCGTTAACCGTTGCATTGATGCACAAAATTTTTATACTTATTGCGTTGATTGTTGCATCCGTTTAACACATGTTGCGTTGATTGTTCCGTTGATGGGAACGATCAAAACGGTTATAACCGTCTTTGACTACCTAACTGTTTTGCATTTTATTAAGATGTAAGAAAATAAACTATTCTGCATTTTGTATGAAACAGAAATAGAGAAATGACATGTTAGGTCACGCGGGAAAGGGGGAGGAGGCACTATAATCACCTCTTGCTCTCGACGGTGATTGTACTCGGTGGTGCAGAGGCGAGAGAGATAGATGTGACCGTGTTCGGCGGAGAAATGACGGAGCGACGCTGCAGAAATTTAATTTTATTCATTTCTCCCTCGATCTCTCTGCTGAGGTCCTCTGCAATCTAATAATAAAATCATAAAAAAAATTTTAGACGAAATGCGCGAAATAAACGACCACGAAACGTACCAGTTTCACTAATCGTTCCGTTCTGAGACGAAACAATATTTCTATTTGCGTTGGTTGTTCCGTTCCTTAAACGAAACTGAAATCCTTATCCGTTATCGTTAAGTTCCGGACGAAACAAAACGAAAGAACGATTGAAACGGCTACCGTTTTCAGCCCTAACAGAAACAACATTTGGGTCACGTAAGTAAATCACAGGGCCCACGAGAAAATCCACACGGAACAAATCACAACAGAGAGGAGTCCACGAGAGAAACAGGCCGAATGGCCCAGTGACAAGCACACAGTCCACGCGGAAATCAAGGGTCCAAGCGGATCCGGATCACAACGGGTTCCGGGGATCAAATCCGAAACCCAACCTCAGAAATGGAATCCGATCCAATTACATAGAAACCTTTCACTAAAGACCCTGAATTTAAATACTTACTTAAGAATTACCAAACGGACCCTAATAACATATTTTATTATAAACAGACCCTAAAGTAGTTCAAAATATTTTACAAACAAGTCCCTGACAATTAAATACTTCACAGAAAGGTCCTTGACTTAAAGAAAACTCGTACCAGACTGGTACAAAGCCTGATACCAGCCTTGTACCGTGCACCAGAGGCAAACACAAGCAACAGAGAGGACTCACAACACAAGTCTCAAGCCTTAACACGCGATATCGATACCCAAACATCAGATCAACATCATAGAGCCTCAGAAAGGCCTCTCAAAACAAATACAGACCTAAACCATCACATGCAAAGTCTAAACAACACATTTCAGATTGAGACATTCAGCAATTAACAGGTCAAAGACAAGCATCGACACTTTCCACAGATGGAATTGAGCCATCACAGGCATGCAAACAATCAAATAATAAGGCTCAGATGCACATTTCAATTCAAGGCATCACAAACACAGATCAATATCAAGCATCTCAAGCCTCAATTAACAACACAAAAGCAAGCCACAGAAACCAGGAACAAGGAAAAAGGGGTTACCAACAGAGGAGAGAAATGGAGCAAATGGTTCAGCACAGCACAGCACACCACCTCGCCTCACTGTCAGCACCACCACCACCTAGCCCCGTCGATCGCCGCCGTCTCCACTCCAGTCCAACAGCCTCCACCTCTCTCTCTCTCACTCTTTTCCTTCCTCTATTCTGTTCTTATCTTTGAAATGGGTCTGAAGAGAGAGAGAGGAGAGGGGTGACTTAAAGGAGATGGAAATGGAGAGGAGGGGTCGAGCTGCTGAGGTGGCAGAGGGAGAGAGGGCAAGAGATGTGATGGTAGGGTTTGGGTCAAGGGGGAATTTCTCGGATTGTGAGAAATTAGGGGGCAAGACCAGGCGCCAAGTGCATCTCCAATCGGATTGGATGAGAGGAGGGGGTATGGAGCAGAGAGGGGACAGCGCAACATGCTGTCGAGAGGGATTCGAGTGGGGTCTCAGCCAATCGACAGGATGGGAGGAGTGGGGGAGAAGGAGATCGAGTGGGGTCGGGAGAGAGAGAGAGGCGTATTACTCGAGAGTCGCCTCTGATTGGCGAAGAGCAAAGGAAGAGAGGAAAAGAGGGGAACGGGTGGAGAGATGACCCGTTTCGGCGAGAGAAGAGGAATAGAGAGGAGAAGAGATAAAAGAGAGAAAATGAGATGGATCGGACGGCTCAGATAAATCAAGATTTGCTAAACTCAATCAAACGGTCCAGAACAAATGAATATTAGGAAATTGATAACAATAGTAGTAGAAAAGGAGTTTCAACACAAATTTCAACTCATAATAATTTATTAAAGTAGTTATTTGAATTCCTATAATATAAACTAGAGATTTGAGTAATAAATTTTTATGAAAATTTTATATCGGACTCGAAATGAAATCGACTTTTAAATTAATGAGAGTTGATTATCCGCTAATTAATCTGAGTGTGATTTTTAGTATTATTAATTTATATTTATTTGTTTGCTTGAAGATTTTTATTTAATTACATTATCTCACAATTAATATCTTTTTCAACTAGACCAATTTATGATTTCTGAGAATTTCTTGTTAAATTTCAGATCAGTCATTGGTTTTAATAATTTTAATCATTTCAGAAATTAACTATCCATTTTAAAGTTGAATTTTATTTTAAAATTTTACGGGTTTTCACAAAAATGGCCTATAGCGGCATTAAGATTGCTGTATAATTTTTTTGCAGTGGCAATCTCATTATCGCTATAAGGCTGACCTATAGTGGTAATGCTATTGTCGCTATAGTTGTGCTCATTTTTAAATTAGTAGTTGTGCTTTGTCATTTTTAAAATTTTTTAGGTATTTTTGTCTTTGATAAAAATTTTCCCGAATTTGCATACCGGCTTACCGCACAAAGATGTGAAGACCAAAGTGACATCCAACAAGGACAACAATTTTTTGCATTTACCCAAATTTCTTCATGTAAGCATTTTGTATTTATCCAATAGCTTTGATTAAATTTAGTCATTTAAAAAATATAATTAGATAAAACTTTTTATTTCCGCAATCCTATTTATTTCCGAAAGACTTTGTAAGCTTGACGTTTCGTGGTTTTCAATTTAGGACATTTTTTTTTATAAAGTAATTTAACGTTTCGTTTTACTGATACATGATGCATCATTGCATCTCATTTACCATGATTGATAGTTCCGTTATTGATGAAAAAAACAAAAGAATTATTTTATTTTTGTTTTTTCCATTATAATTCGAAATGTCATTCACACGAATCGCCACAACAATTGGATCAGAAGGGTTGGCCGTTGATCCATCACCGTCGGGCTGACCATTGATCCCAATAGGCTTCCAATCTGGTCTTTCAAGTTTCTTTTTTTTTTTTTTTAGATGTACCTGGTAGAGGCTACCAAGGAAAAAAAAAAGAAAAAAGAAAATTGAAGTTTCAATTGATATACTGGTCTTTCAAGTTTTAATTAAAGCAATTGGCCTCGGATAAGTTGCCATTTAACCCCAACTATATCCAAAACTTCACAACCAACATTATTTGTGTCCCGTCAATAAAAAGTAGAGATATTGTCTCTTCGAAAACATTTTATAAGATTTTTCCTTTTTTGTATCCTGTGTCTATTCCTGAATGTATGAAGAAGAACATTTTTTGTATGCAAAGATATTTGTAGATACTTTTAGTTGGATCAATTTAGAATGCTGATTAATAAAAAGAAGACCCACCAAAGTTGTCATAGTAACTATATTAGTAAGTAGCGATAATGTGATAACACCAGCGCAACGCCCTCAAATAAGTGGTTAAATTTTATATTTTTTAGTTCAATATGTATCCATTTAATAGCTGCAATTTTAACTTAATTTTGATGAAACACTTGTTTTCATTCATGGAGAGAGCATTTATTTTCAAATTTCTTATAACAAAATTGTTGGTTTCAAACCAACCTTCAAAAAAAAAAAAAAAAAACTTTTGATGAAACTTTAACTAAAAACGGCAAAGAGACCCTAAAAAATTGCCGGGACTCTGTCCGACTAAAAGTCCTTCCATGTATCTAATCCAGAAGCGCAGCTGCTGGAAATACGAATATGAAACTTTTAATCACAGGCGTCCATCATGGCCAAGCCTTTCATCGACAGCCGTCAAAAAATAGATTATGTTTTAGCTTTCCATTTCAGCCCTTAAATAAATTCTTTAATTAACATTTCCCACTTTATTATTACCAAATTGATACACACGGTCATCTTTTTTTTAATCCGTCTCCACAGATTGGAAATTTATACGCGTTAATTTTAGGATGATGGCAACCGGAGCTGATAACTGCAATCAAGCAGTCAGGCAATCAAACAATCATATGTTAAAAATAGAAAAAAGTCGCTGTTCAAAAAAGGAAAACAAGTACCTCTCACCCTCGCCTCGCTCTCACCCTGCCTCAACCCCTCACCCGCATCTCCGGCCCGTCGCCGTCGCGCCATCCCGTCACCGTCGCCCTCAGCCGTCGCGCCATCCCGTTGCCGTCGCCCTCAGCCGTCGCGCCATCCCGCCGTCGTCACGTCATCCCGTCGCCGTCGCCCTCAGCCGTCGCGACATCTCGATGCCGGCGAGCAACCTGGCCGTCGCCGTCGCGCAGCCAAGTCCTGCCGTCACCGTCACCCAGCCCTGCCGTTATCAGAATCAGAAATTAAATATTATTTACTCTCTCACTTATATTAAATACTTCCTTACTACTATTACTCCCTTATAGTTTTTAGTTACTCCCAAGCAACAGTAGAATCAAATCGGAATGTTATTTACTTTCTTATAGATATTAGATACTCCTTTTATATTAGTTATTTACTCCCTTATAGCCATTTAGTTACTCCTAAATAACAGCAGAATCATATATGAATATTATTTACTCCCTTACTTGTATTAAATACTCCCTTATTAGTACTTATTTACTCCCTTATAGTTATTTAGTTACTTCCATACTACAGTAGAATCAGTTTTGAATATTATTTACTCCCTCATACGTATTAGATAGTCCTTATATACTAGTTATTTACTCCCTTATAGCTATTTAGTTACTCCCAAACAACAGTAGAATCAGATATGTGTATTATTTACTCCGTTGTATATATTAGTTACTCTCTTATACTGATCAATTTCCTCTCTTATAGTAATTTAGTTACTCCAAAAAAACAGCAGAATCAGATATGAATGTATTTACTCCCTTATACATATTAGATACGCCCTTACAATGATTAATATCATCCGTTATAGTAATTTAGTTACTCCCAAATTGTAGCATAACTAGATCTAAATATTTTTTTTCTTCTTATCCTTCTTTCTTCCTCAACCAGATCTGATCGGAGAGGGAGCAGTGAGGGGAGGCGAAGGTGGAGGTGAGACGGAGGAGACGAGAGGCGGAGGAGAGCAGAGGCGGATGCGAGGCGGAGGAGATGAGAGGTGGAGGTGAGGCGGAGACGGAGGCGTAGGAGAGGAGAGGCGGATGCGAGGCGGAGGTGATGCGGAGGTGATGCGGAGGCGGAGGCGAAACCGACGTGAGGAGAGGCAGACGTGAGGAGAGGAGAGACGGACGTGAGGAGAGGGGAGGAGAGGAGAGGCGGGCGTGAGGAGAGGGGAGCGAAGGAGGTGGTGAAGATCTGAATCGGATTTTGTGATTGTGATTGTGAGGAAATCTGAATCGGAGGGAGAGAGGAGACGGAGAGGGTAAATGAAGGAAAATGTTAGACGAGGGGAGCGACTCATTCTGATTGCGTGATTGCATAAAATGTTGAATACTGTAAGTAATTCCCAAGAAGATTTAACAGAAACTTGAGAAATCCTAAATAATACAAGCCCAATGAATGACAGTTTGATTCAGCGGACAGGAACTAAAGCAATTACTCTTACTAGGCCTAAAACCCAACCTTAAATATCCACTTTTTTAATTTTGTTTTATAGACCCACGAACAAAACAACCTAGAAGCTCATCTAATTTCTTACCAGCACAGATCCACCGATAACTAATTTGACCCGACAATTTATTAAACCCGACCCGAGAGTACTGTTACATTCAAGTCCAAATGACAGAAATCATTCTTATTTTTATTTTGTGGAATTTAGATCTTTAAAGGTGCGTTTGGCATACATTAGGTTAGTCTTAACTTCTAAATTGGCAAACTAATTTATTAATCTATAATCGTTCAAAAATACTATTTTTATCCCTTAAATCCTTAATAGTTAAATACTACTAGTTTGCCAAACGATCCTAGTGTTCTGGTATTTACATTCTTATCCCTGACCAGAACAAACTTCGCACCACCACCTATTTTAGGTGTGGTACGGTACCTCAGTACCACACCAAGTCACCAACCAAACACCCATATAACTATACAAGAGAGAGAGAGTAGCACACACAAAACACAAACACACGTATCAAAACAACTCACATCGGTATAAAATAATATTGAACAACATCAACAACAAGTATTATATTATCACAGATTTTGAAAATCTGAAGTTGACTACCGCCGGGTGTTTTGTTTCAAGATAAATTGGAGATCTAAGTCACCCAATTTATTTTTAAATTAAATGTCTATGGAAGACCCCCCAGCCGGGTTTCGAACCTGCGACTTTTCACTTAAAGAGTCAAGGTGCATTGCTCTTTGCCACTAGACCAAGAGCTGGTTCTTAACTACCGCTAGGCAGGGGCGGATCCACCACTGGGGCGGGTGGGGCTATCGTCGTCGAGTCCCTGTAGCCCCTCTTTAGCCACATCGAATTTTTTCTGCCATTAGAGCACTCGAAGGTGGGGCTGAAAAATAGAAGAATAGCTAAATGATTCATTGGAACACTCAGCCGCACCTAAATATTTTTTCTAGATCCGCCACTTCCGCTAGGTGTTGAAACATAAGTATTCTATTCTTCATCTCAGCAATTACTAAATTTCCAAAATGCAAAGATTTTAGATTATATCATGTCTATAAAGCAAAACCCAAATGGAAGCATTTCAAAGGATTTCTAACAAAACTGAGAAACCTGAGCTCAAGGGGGTAAAAAATAAAATAAAATAAAAATTTCAACATACAACAGTAATTGATATTTCAAATGAGAACACCGAAATTAATTAATTCTTAAATGCTGCTGCTTTTTGAAAAAAGGCTGGAGTGAAGATTTATCAGCATCCTCCATTTCAATATTATTCCTCCATTCTTCATCCTCATGAATCCACTTTAATTTTCTCGGGAGGTTGCTAGATTTAAAAGGTAGCTCTTTCAAATTGCCACAATCCCAAACATTTAAAATTTCCAAGGCTGGGAAAGTAATTATGGGATTAGAAATTCTTTCCAGATCCATGTTTAGTAAGCGTAATATCTAGAGAGATGGAAAGGAATATTGACTCACTTCAACTCCACTGTTCTTTAGCTCATCTATTTGGATCAATTGCTTTACACTTGGCAAAGATCTAGTGTGAGTTCTCGAATGCATGGGAGATTATCAACCCAAGAAATGCTTGTCAGCTGAGTGCATATCCAAAATTTCAGATACTGAAGTCTAGGAAAGACATCCTTGGGGTTCAGACCCTTCCATATTACTTTTTCCATACTATACATCCCAAGAAATTTTAAGTTCTCTAATCTCCCAAGATGACAATCATTTCGGTTTTCGCTTGTGCTTTCAAACTTTACATACTTCACACCATCCATATGATTTATAAGAATCCTAACTAAATTGTTTTGTAGACAAGAGTTCCCCAAAAAACAACTGGAAAAGGCTAAGATTTAAGGGAAAATTTTTTCTATGCCCCCCAAAACTGAGGAAATGATAGATTTACCCTCCAAAACTAAATTCTTCTCTTTTTGCCCCCTAAAAACATCACCCCATTTCCTATTTGCCACTTTCTCTTTTTTAATAATATATTTAACAGTAAAATAATAAAAATGTAAATTCCTTCCCATTATACCCCCGTCCCAAAACCAATAATCGACCCAGTCGCTTCCGTCTCCGCCTCCGCTCCGCCTTCGCTTCATTCTCGATCTCCTCCTCTCTCACTCGCACACCGCCCTCCGCCTCCCTCTCTCTGCCTCTCACTCTCGACCTTACCATCCCCTCTGTCGCCCCCTTTCTTCCTTCCCCACTCGACACAGTGAAACCCTCTCCTCTCTCTACCGGCTCTCCTCTCTCCTTGCTTTCTCACTGCCTATTTTGAGAGGGAAACCTATTGGGGCCACTACGCGGTGGTAGAGTTCATCAACAAGCAATCTGTCTTTGTAGCAGTGTAAAGGTGTGAGACTCCAATCTTGCACTCTCTACTGCTATTCCAACAATTTTTAATCACTTCCACAGTTAGAATGTTTTTAAACTTTACTGGTATATAAATAGAAGTATACATCACGAGTTAGGCTCTCTATGCTTTACTGGTAATTCAATTTATAACTACATTGTCATCATTATTTTCTCATCATTTACTGATATGAACAGTAAGTAACAATCAGCTTCTTATTTATTGCTAGAAAGTAAAAAGGCCTCTGGAAAATCACCAACAAATACTTTATTTGCTTGTTTAGGAATCAACCTGTTTATATAGCTTCTATGATGTACTAAAAGTTCAAAAGCAGTCGATGAATATAAAATTAGATCCATTTTTTATGCCTTCTTATTTCTTGAGAAGATACCATTTTGCTTGGTGCATGTAACTTTTTGGAAATTATATTATTTTTGTCAAATCAAAATTAAGGTGATGTTCTATGTTGGTTTGACCATTATGTTTTCTTAGTAAAAGGACAAAGGTTGCATCGCTTCTAATTTAAATTATTTGTTAACTTAGTTAATAGATGATAGTTCCACAACTGGAGCTTTTGGCAGAGCCACAAGAAGCTACAAGTAAATGGTTTGAGAAAGTCCTAGCAAGCTGATCGGAGTTATACTATAGTAGTTTATTTTTCGTTTTCTCATAGTATTTTATTTTTCAATTTGTGAGGGATTGTAAAGGGATTATGATGTGCACAATTTATTTTTTTTATCTTTGAGAATAGCAATAGTTAGGATGATGTAAACTTGTATACATATACAGAAATCATATGTTTCAAGAATGAAACAAGCGGCTGCCACTTTTATGAGTGTACTATCTTTATTTAAAGATAGACTAATTTAAACATATGATTAAATTTTACTAGGAGCATATGTTATAGTTTGTGATTTATGATACAAAACTGAATTGCTGCATAAACGAATTTGAACTCTTACATATATTAACAATACAAAATTAGGACACTACGCAATCACAAACAAATTTCATGTGTCATAACAAATGAAACTAATTTAACAATGCATATTTGCAAATAAACATAAAACACAATAACACAATAACACAACATTTATTTCACTTTGACCAACACTAACATCAAAATTACAAAAGTCAGGCAGTACAATAAAATAAGATAAGCAAGATAATAACAACACCGTTTTCATCTTGCAACTTTCTAGTTTTAATCTTTGCTTCAAGCTAAATTGCTAAAATCTTCATTAGTTTGCTCAGTGTTTCTTCATCACCAACTCTAGAAACCAAGCTACCAGCTGCATTTCATTTATATCATAGAAAAATCAGAATAAATTCTAGCAACAATATCATGAAAGTTGTTAGTGTATTTACTGGTAAGGAATGCTGATAGAGAGATCAATTTTTGTGAGTTAACAATTTTTCATTTAATCGATTGGTTGTACGTGCTTAACCATAAAGATCAATGTTTGGAGCAGTATGAAAATAGAGCTGTCAAGTATTGCGCTTCTAATCTGGATCAAAACTTCTTTTGTATTTTTTACTATGATAGCAGACTTTCATGTATATAATAATCAGAGTTGTTTCTTTGCAATTTATATTACATATATGTTCGTTTGATTCTACTTTAGCTATTTTCTACGTTAATAGTATCTTCAGGAAAACATCTTTTATCCAATTTCTCTTTACTTTTTGTATCGGTCTGACAAGGTTGATTCTAGAATACTGAGAAACTGCTAAAACTTAACATTTCCAAGACAAAAACCAATTAAGCACCCTAACAAGTACGGTGTACGGTACACAGAAAGAGCAACATTTTCTCAACATTAATTAAACTCACATGGGTTCTCGCTGCTGTCACCGTCCACCATTGATAGCCTTACCTTTGCTAATGTCGACCAGCTCGAGGAAGAGAGAGTTTGAGTGTATGTGAGAGGTGTTAAAGGAGAGAGACTCAGTTTGAGCGTGTAGACGGGTGAGTGAGAGTCAGTGAGAAAGCGGGGAGAGATGAGAGCCGACAGAGAGAGGAGAGGGTTTCACTGTGTCTAGTGGGGAAGGAAGGAAGGGGCAACAGAGGGGGTGGTAAGGTCGAGAGTGAGAGGAAGAGAGAGGGAGGCGGCGGGCGGTGTGCGAGTGAGAGAGGAGGAGATCGAGAATGAAGCGAAGGCGGAGCGGAGGCGGAGACGGAAGCGACTGGGTCGATTATTGGTTTTGGGACGGGGGTATAATGGTAAGAAATTTATATTTTTATTATTTTACTGCTAAATATATTATTTAAAAAGATAAAGTGGCAAATAGGAAATAGGTGATGTTTTTGGGGGGCAAAAAGAGAAAAATTTAGTTTTGGAGGGTAAATCCATCATTTCCTCAGTTTTGGAGGGCATAGAAAAAATTTTCCCAAGATTTAACCATCTTATGGGCACACTTACTTTTTGACAGAACTCACGAAAATCAAGTGTACCATAATTAGAAATACAAAATCCTAGTGCTTCGAAGCTAGGAAGGCATTGTAAATTTTCCTGTAACACTAAAAATTCTGAAAGGTTTCTTCAAAATTATAATCCGGCGTATGTCTAACACCCTCAATGCTTTCAATTTGGATAGGACCTTATTCGGGAAAATAAGGTTTGTTCCACATGAAAGTAGATATTTCAAATTGGTAAGGGCTCCTAATTCTTCGGGTAATGTCTCAACAAAATAGTTATATGAAAGATTAAGAAAGTGGAGATGTACTAAATTACAAATCTCAACTGGAAAGGCTTTTAAAGAATTTGACAAATCTAGAAAGGTTAATTTAGAAACAACTCAAGTCGAAGGGTTTTTGGATCCTTAATGGAGTTATAACTAAGCAATAGAGTGGAGAGTTTGGTAGAGGAAGCTTTGATTGATATAGATACCGAACTTCCAAAATTTTTCATGGCGGATAACTTTTCTGTGTGACCACAGGCTTCTATGAGTATTTGTGGTTCGAACAATCCATTTGTTTATATTTTTTCGTTGATTATTTGCAATCTATATATAGTGCCATATCACATCATGCATTTTAATAGTATGACCATAAGCATCACCAATTTTCAAGAGACAAACAGCTTGTAATCTCCCTATGTACCTATGTGCAGCATCAAAAGCTTCTTGTATTGTTGGCTTATCAATCAAGTCTAACCCACCCAAAGTTGAATGAGATCATCTTTCGGTATATGACAATCCTCAGGCCATAATGAGCAATGCATAAAGCATTGTCTAAGATTAGCATAACTAAATTTTATTGTGTGGAATACTGATTGATTCGAACCTAAGAATTCAATATCATTAAGGTCTGCCTGCTTAAGAAGCTTAACGACATGTTCCCATTCCCTAGGATCCATCTTATCCAGCATAGCTCTGCCAATAGTTATAAGAGCCAATGACAACCTACCGAGTTCCTTCACAACATCCACAGCATACTTTCGTATCAATGGGTATGAATCGATAGTTTTCTCAGTTATCTTCTCCTTGAAGAGACATCAAGCATCATCCCAATTTACTAAATCCGCTCTAATTTTTTTTCTTTACCTCCATTTGTCCACATACTTCTGTTGACCACAATGACCTTGTTGTCAGAAAAACTTTTCTTATAAATGTACCAACTGATTCCATTGGATTAGGGATGCCTATTGTTTTTAGATCAGCACGGTCCAGAGATCATCCAAAAGTAGCACAAAGCTCCTCTCTCAAGAAGTTATATACCGTACTATGTTTTCGTTCTATCCTATCACTCTTACTCAGGCCAAATTTTTCAATAATTATTTTGAACCTTTTCTTCAGAGCACTCTCTGGAACATCTAACAAACCTTTTCTTCGGGTTTCATCCAGAAAAGAATTCGTTGTTTGGTTTGGCATGAAAGGAAAGGTGGCACCCCGTTACCTTTTTAGTTGAACAAAACGAGTTAGGCATGTTTCTTACCGACTCACCTTACCGCTTTCATTGGCGGGTGTGCATAATGTTTTTTATATCTCACAGTTTCGACGGTATGTTCCATGTGAATCTCACAACTTGGCATACATGAAGAAGCCATTGAGAATCTTAGACTCGAAGGAGCCTAGACTACGTCGACACACTATCGGACATGTTCTGGTTAAGTGAAAGCATCACACTTCTCGCAAAACGACTTGGGAGCATAAAAGCAAGATGCTTGAGCAATTTTCTGAGTTATACTTTTAAACTGTGTTCCTGAACACGTCATCTCTAGATCCAGTCCCACTTACCAGGAATGGCACCTTCTTGTAGAAACAATAATATTTTTTTATAATAATGGCACCCTGCATAACCGATAACTATCCAATCTCATGGCCTCTCAAATAATGGTCAACCTGAACCCCTTTCAGTACTGTCTGACAATACTCTTTCGTTTGTTTATTGTAGTGTTCTTGAATCGTACGTGTCGTGTCAAATACGATCGTGTTAGACTCTCGTGTCGAGTGGTGTTGATACGAATTATTTTTTTAATCGTGTTGTGTCGTGTCGAGTGGTGAGAAGATGACACACAACACGACTGACACGATCGTGTCGTGTCATGTTGACATGTCGTTTTAGTCGTGTCAAATTGTATCAGAAATTTTTTAATTTTTTATAATAATTTATTAAAAACTGTTAAAATATTAAAATGGACAAAAAAATATTGTTGGAGTTTATTTGACTATTCTACAAATTCAGTATATATATTTGTACAAAATCGCCAGAATATTTTTGTTAAAAGATTAATTGATGATTTTATTTTTTTTTACTAACTCATTTCTTTATTGTTTGAGCAGATTAAAACAAATAAAATATTTTTAAAAAAGTAAATAGACATTAGAAAAGAAAGTAAGGTTATAATATAAAATTAATTTAAATTATTTTTTAGGAAAATAATTTAAAAGAAGTATGTTTATGATGCTATTTTTGGTAATGTTAAAAATTAAATTTGTGTTGTCATGTCATGTTTTTTTTGTGTTAGTTCGTATTTGTGTCGTGTTGCCCGTGTCATGTTCGTGTTAGTATGTTTATGATGCTATTTTTGGTAATGCTAAAAATTAAATTTGTGTTGTCGTGTTGGTATCGTGTTACGCGTTAACAGCGTCATGTCAAATCGCGTTAATTTTTCAAAATTGTCAATACGACACGATTATGACACGACACAATAACACGATCGTATCGTACTAATTCCGTACTCGTATCGTGTAGTGTTATTTCACAACATGATCGTGTCGTTAACCCTATTTATTTGTGGCGCACAGATCCAACGAGAACAGACTTGGCTCAGGAATTTATTAGATTCGACCCCGACTGTTCGGTCATTTTACATATAAGTCTATCTGATAGAAATCATTTCTAATTTGTGCAATTAAACCCTTTAAATGGTCTGGTATTTGCATTCTGGTCCAGAACAAACTTCCTAGCACCATCTATTTTAGGTACAGTATCAACACCAAACAAATTATAACGCATACAACAGAGAACAGATGAGCTTTCAAGTATAGCTATCAATAGGTTTTAAAGAAAACACCTCACAGCACAGACTGTTGGGTCCCTCCTCACTTAGCCCATTTAGTTTTCATTTATGTCATTGTTGTAATAACCAAACTTTATAGGGTTATTGTTGTAAATGTGTCTCGCACTTTTTCAGTCCGACCACGGAAGATCAGATAGTCCTCTATGGGGCGAAGAAAATGCGGATCAGATACCCCTCGAGCATCTTGAGACCCGTCGTTACTGCCCATTCCAAACGAGCGAAGGGCACTAATGCGGTTCTAAGTACCTCGAGAGTTGATTGTTTGTCGTAGGTCCTTTTTTTCCAGTAAGCGCAAGCCCCTACTGTTAATTACCTCCGGACTCAGTCACGAACTGAGCTAAGAGCACCTCTAGATCGGGATAATCAAAGTTTAGATGCAGTAAGTGGATGAAGTCCATTTTAAAAGGATTGTGTCTTGTATCTTGATAGGGAATTTCAGGGTAGAAGAAAACAATGCAGAAAGGCAGCCATTTTAACAGGGCCATGCAAACATGAATGATGTGGTTTAATTCTTTAGTCTCACATTTTTAAAACATTTAGGTTGCTTTTACTTTGCTGTGTCAGGCTTAGTGCCGTTACAGAGATTTTTGAGTTCGACACTAGGAAACTTGGTATCCTAGATCAATCCTCAATCGTTTGGGGATTTAGAGATTTTGGGATTTCGTTCAAGTCTTGAGTACAGATGCGCTATGCCTTCTCTTGACATGAACTTGGGTGATGGCCACTGGTCGACTTTTCTTCTGGTCACTTGGGCATCAGATTTCAGCCTGCTTCCGGTCAAACATGCTGTGAACTTGTAGAAACAGACTGTTAGATTTGAGTCCAACGCTAGAAGATAGGGTATTCTAGGTCAGTTCTCAATCGTTTGGGGAAACTTAGGGATTTTTTGGGATTTTCGTTCAAGTCGCGAGTACAGATGCGCTATGCCTTCTCTTGACCGGAACTTCAGCGATAATTCAGAATTGACTCTTCCTTTATCTCAATCTGCATATCAGGAGGGTGTCTCCTTCAAGGCGAAACGCGATGCAGTCTTGAAGGGACGAACTTTTGACTTTTAAGACTTTATGTCACTTTAGACTTTGTGTCTTTTGGGTCACTTTTAGGCTTTGTGCCATTTTGACTTTGTGTCATTTTGACTTTGTGTCACTTTTAGACTTTGTGTCATTTTCAGACTTTGTGTCATTTGGAAGTTTTGACTTTTGATTTTTGCATTTTTAGAAGTTTGAACTTTGAGTTTGACTTTTGAGTCTTGTACTTTGAGTTTAACTTTTGAGTCTTGTATTTTAAGCTAACACTTTTGGAGTTTGACTTTTGCTAGCACTTTTGGAGCTTGACTCTTGAGTTGGGCTTTTGAGTTTTAGATTTTCGGTGTTTGGTTGAGATTTTGAGTTTGGACTTTTGAATTTGCACTTTTAAATTCCCCTTTTTTTTCTTGATGATATGTATACTTTATTTATTTCAATTTTGTTTGTGGGCTTTAGTGTTTGACTGTACCTATTGCTCAGAACAAGGAATGTCAAGTGTACTTGCTGTCCAGAACATAAGCTATTCAGATGTACCTGTTGTCCAGAACATAGAATATTCAGAATGATTTTCTTTGCCTTATTTCCTTTTCTTCTCTTTTTTTTTTTAACCATATGAATATAATTTTATCATTATTATTATTATTACGATTATATTATTTTATTATTTTTTTTATTTATGGTTATCCCTTAAACCTATTAATTTTAAAATATTTTGTGCTTTGGTGTTTTAGCATAACATGACACATCAAAATATTCTCCATATTTTTCTTGATGTTTTGATATTTTATGAGAATTTTTCTGATAATCTAACTATTTTAAATGTATTTTTGAAATTTCCTGCTTTGCAGAATTTTTTGATTGGTTGAGATTTTGGTGTTTTGTGTTGCGTCCGTCAGGGATTCGTCTCATGCTGGACGTCACAGAGGATCAGGGGAGGTCGGATCTGAAATTGGCTTAGTCGCTTGGTCCATGTTCGAGGTCACACACCGAGCTCATTTCGCTCCTTTCTCCCAACCTTTTCCTTTCTCTTTCGCGACTTCCCCGACTTTTGTTGACCCTCGCAACGGTCGGCGTTGACTCCGATGTTTCGACCGCCATTTAGATCATACCCAGGTTCTATGAGATCGTCTCCTTCTTCTCTCTTTAGTTATACCCTCAATTTTATCCGTATCTGTTTATTGAGAGAGTATTTCTCTCTTTACATTCGCCATCAGTCGACGAATTGAAAAGGGAATTCAGGACAATTGACAGCGATCCCTTGTTGGAGACTATTCGTCGAGCATCAAAGAGACTCCACGAAGCTACTAGTAACAACAATTTGAGTATGGACACTTTAATTTTGGTCATAACTGGGCTTACAGGTTTGGCTTAACATAATGACTTTTGATTTAGTTTTGGCTATTGAAGTTTATGCATATATATATACATATTGTTCATTTCATAGGTACTTTAAAATCGGCACTTCAATGCTTGGGATAGCCCATGGTGTACATTTGTGACAAATGATGAAGGGTATCTTATTCTAATACCTCATTGTATTCACTCACATTCACCTTTCATAAGCCATGAAGCCTCAAGTTCCCACAGTATCTTACTAAATATTCAAATTTTGAGGCTCATCCTTGGTCACCATCCTTACACTAACCAAGCTATGAAACTTTTCATTGTCATGCTAAGCTTCTATCGTCTGGTTGTTCATTCATGTTACTTACACAGATTGTCACACAGGATAGTATTTAGTTTATTATACTTCTTTCATTCATTTTTTTTATTGTGCCTACTGAACCTTATGCAGTTGTGACAGAAATGCTAACGATTTCTGTGCTTCTGAGGAGACCATATATCTTCTTTAGACAAAAGAGGTACTGAAGTGTCATTAGTCATTTGATTTTAGAGGTACATTCTTACTTTTTCATGAAAAAGTTACAGACTGAAATGAAATTTATGCAGGGAAACTCTACTTAACACAGATGCAGTTCATGTGCATGGTTTTATGAAAATCTATTGAAATTTTTATTAATTTTACTTCCATAATCGAACACAAACTTACTGATGTTATAAACATGTCCTTTACTTAAGCCAGATGAGGTATCTTTAAGAAGATTACGATAAAAGACCCTTTTTTTTTTGAAGAGTAGAATGGTTTCTTTATTCTTGTTTGTTATATCTCCTTGACATTTTCAATTTAACCCTCCCTCCTTTGTATATTGTTTTATAGACTCAATTCTAGCTTATATTGCAGCTATACCCCTCAAACATATTTAACATCTTTTTTTTTTTAGAAGAAAAAAAAAAGAAGAGAAACAAAAAAGATCTGATAACTCATATTTCTATCAAAGTAGTCCCTATTTGTTATATGTTGAAACTCCTCCTTTTTTGTTTTTTTTTTACTAGGCACAGAACCATGCCTCTCTACAAAACTTTATTATTTTTTTTTATATCCTTAACAACTCATTGACACAGGCTTCAGATGTAATTCCTTAAATCATTATTATTAATGTTAGAACACAGTTAAATGCATGAGTGTGCGCTCTCAGGCAAGCACCCCTCACACACAAACTATGCTCCTCCACAAAACTTTACTTTTTTTTTTTTTAGCATATTGTTTATATCAAGCCACTCATTGGCACAGGTAAGTGTGCGCTCTCTGGCAAGCACCCCTTACCTATGCCTTTGA
The DNA here is from genome assembly GCA_028095005.1 of Rhynchospora pubera. Classification (NCBI taxonomy): domain Eukaryota; kingdom Viridiplantae; phylum Streptophyta; class Magnoliopsida; order Poales; family Cyperaceae; genus Rhynchospora; species Rhynchospora pubera. The sequence continues at coordinate 221,976,860 of CM051460.1, read as the reverse complement.
GCCCCAGAACAGTAATAGATGATGACTCACATGGTGACCTTTTCTACAATTAACACTTAGCTTCAAAGGAAGAAGAAAACAAAAGAAGCACAAAGACTGAAAATGAAAATCAAACAGAGAAACTTTTAGAAATGGAATTTATGCATTGGATTTGATACAATGGAATCCCCTACCTTTCTTTTAAATTGCTCCTACTTGTTTTAAAACTCAATTGTAATGTAACTAAACAGATTGGCAGAGTTTCAGCTGGCTGTCCCTTTTTTTCTTCCTCTTGGTCTTCTTTTATAGCCGAAATTCTTAGGGCTTGGCTTCATCTCCTTGACACATGGCAGCATCTCCTGTCTTGCACTTGGTGATGGAGGGGCTGGATGTGGTATGAAGCTGCCGCCATACTTTTATAATTCTACTTTCACTTCTCTTCCTTTTTACATCCTTTTACTGACCAATGATAACATGACACTTGGCCTTTGTGGTTTTACTTCTTCTTACAGTGTGCTTGGAGGAGGAGTCGTGTTTACTTTGGCGCCAGATGATGTGTTGTCTCCTATCCAATGAGCCATGTATTGATCAGTGGCTGTGATTTACATAGGTGAGGTATCTCCTTTAGTATGTGACTGTTGCTTCTAGGGATGTAGGCCTGTCATGTTAGCAGGCTATCATTCCTCTTCTCCATTTGTGCCTTCATTGGCTCCCTATGGTAAGCACTGGTACATTCATCCTTGTTGCACATACTGAAGTGTCACTGTCAGCTGGGTCCCTCACGCAGCTGCCTCTTTTTTAATCCTCATTTTTCATGATTATTACTTCTTGTGCTTGGAACTCATCCCATTTTCTCTGAGTTTTACCCCAATTCGCTGTTGCCTTTGATGCTTTACTTTGATGTTCATTTACTTATTTATTTATATATTTTTTTTGCACTGTCTTCATTGGTCTGTCATTGCATTTCTCATTTAATTTTATTCTAAATTGAGTTGCATTCCTTTTTGCCATTTGGCCAGCAATGGTCACATAGGGATATTCCAGGGGTAGTATCGGTATGCATACTTTCCAAATTCATTTGCTGTCCATTTCATTTTCTTTGTCTTTTTCTTCTAAATGACTAATTTACCCATGGTCAAAGGGGGTCACGCATGACTCATTCATTCTCCAGGTATTATATGATGTATTCACTTTATAGTGAAAGGAAGTATGCGGCCTCATCTCAAGCCGTTCATCCATGTTTTGGTCTTATCTTGAGATGTAAGTAGACAGCCAGATGCACTGCTTTTCCTTTAAGCATGCTATTTCTTTTGTGCCCCTCTTTTTTATGCATGACATAGGTGAATTGATGGGTGTACTGTTGCAACTAAAGCATGGGGAGCATCTCAGCGTTGATTTGAAATCTATTTCATATCCGATGGTCCCAATTGAGGTGGTGAGTTCACCCCTTGTTACCACACTTCCTGGCGCCAAGGACAGTTGCAGGGATAGCTTCTCCTTTTCAGAATATAGGTTGTAGAAGGTAATACTCTCTCTCCAGTTAAATTTTGGGTCAATTTCGCCAAGCACTTTCACACTGGGTATCTCCAGTTACGGTATCTTTGCCTCATATCATCTTCTCTTATTTCTCTTCCCCTTTTTACTATGCTTCATGCTAGCCCCGCGCCATTCCTCCAATACTGACTCAAAGTGCATTTGAAATTCCTTGAGTCTGGCAGCCTTTCGACAACACAGCCATGGTGAGCGATGGCATTGCTTCCTCCTCCTGCTAAATTGGCTTTTGGTAACTCACCCAGACATCATCTCAGGCTTGCTAGAGACTTCAATAGGTTAGCTCCTTTGTCAATTTTCAGCAACTTGGTATAATTTCGTGTTTCCGTCTGTCAGTTTCTTATTCGCACTTCTCTTAAATTGTCATTTCCAGTGTTTCTATCCCCTTGCGTTTGGTGTCGTCAGAATCGTGAAGGCGTCGGCAATTCGTTGCTGAGGTTGGTTGGGGCTGAGGTGGTGTAGGACGGAGACAAACCTCCTTTTTGCGCTGGTGTACGTCGACTGTGTCAGACAGTACCGTTCCTTCTTTTCTTCTTTTTTTTTTATAATAGGAATTGTGGGACCCACCATTTCAGCCAATCAAAAAAATGCCATTCAACGTTTTAGTCCCGGCTCAAGATCCAACCGTTGGTTTTAGATAATATCAACAGTATTTATCGTAGCCATTGGATCAATGCGAATTTTTTAGTTGTAATTGTTATTGGGTCAAAAGCAATTCGAATGGGCCTCAGTCTCGGCCCGAGGTAAATTTTTAATATTGACTTAGAGGCCCATCTGAAAATCATTTCCATTTATTTACTCTGGTGGGGGTTTATCTCCATTTGTTTCAAAATGGAGGTGTCCATTTGACTGAATTTTGAGGTTAATTGAGCTGCTTCATTCTTAGAAAAATTGTTTGGTGCCCTTCTATAGGTCAATTTGACATGAAATTTTGCATGGTTTCTCATAAAAATATGGAGAACTTAGTTGCCACAAATTTTCTATTTTTAGGACTCCAGTAATTAATTATAAGGATATCACAGGCGCATAATGGCATTCCTCGTAATTAATTAATTTACCGTCCATTTTTAAGAATTTCTGTGTTTTTTCCTTTCATGCATTATGACCAATTATCAGGGCTGTTTTGTTGGGTCATTGGTTATGTGGATGGGATTTTGATTATATGGTTTTGGATCTTGGTGATAAAATAGAGAATTGTTCAGGGTTTTGCGCAGCAGAATTTAGAGGCAAACAAATGCCCCCCACCAGAGTGGACTGTGAGACACATCGATCAGTCTACTCTGGTGTCCCCGATTTCTAGGCATTTTCTTAGTAATTTGTGGGCATTTTCTGGGCATTTTCTGGATATTTGACATGGTCTTTACTTTTCTCGCAGGTAGTTATGGCTTCGGTTGATGATATTTATGATACTGTCCCTCGGTTTGAGATTGTCAGGACGGGTTTCTATGGTCCTTCGGACGAGGCCATTGAGTCTTATATCAGTGATTATTTGGATCCTCAGAGGATTCATGTGCATCTTCACCTCCTATGGAGGCGTGCTATTCTCAGAGGAAGAGATAATTTTCACGGGCTTTTGGTTCGACACAACCGCCTACCCTTATCAGCCATCTATGATTATCCAAGCCTTGCTGTTGATCCTTCTTCACGCACTGAGGAGCGTCGAGATAGGTACTATACCTCCCATTGTTCCATCAATCGAGATCGGCGTGGCATTCCCTCTGGTGATCTTGCAGGTATTTTTCTGAGCCCCACTGGTCGTTCTACTTTTTCTGCTGATTTTCACTTGTTGAGTATGGAGATGATGGAGGGGCATGTTATCCCTTGGTCTCCTGGGAATTTGAGGGTTCAGGGTGATTTGAAATGGAGTCCCGGGCAAGTTGAATGGACCCGATATGTCTTGTGCAGTATGGGGAAGAAATTGGATAAGGTTGAGATTTTTGGAGGTGTGATTTTGGGTTTGTTTGAGTATACATGGAGTTCCAATCTTCTGAAAGCAATGGCCTCCAATTGGAATTATGTTCATAACACCTTTCCTTTAGAGGATCGCGACGCTACTATCGACCTCCAGCAGATGTCTGGCCTTATGGGGGTGCCAGTAGAGGGGTTGGTTTATGAGGAGAGGATACCGCCTGACTTTGAGCTCTATGGTCTTGATCACAAGGGGTTTCCTCTACATTCTGCTTCACTTCGGGCAGTTTTCCAGATTTATTATGAGATTGCCATGTCACGTGGTCGGCGTGGTTTGGACAGGGATGTTCCTTTGAGAGACTGGGTTCGTTATTTCACGGATTTGGTACCCGAGAAGAGGGCTGCACATTTTGCTAATCCTTTGGAGCCGATCAAATTGGGTTCCGACAAGACATATATTCCCTCTGAGCGGGTATCATTCTCAGATTTCTGTTCCCATGAGTTGGACGATGAGACAGTCTTGACTGCTTTTTTGGCTTGGTGGTTGTGCTATTTCTTGATTATCTACGAGCCAGCTGGGTATATCCGTCCTGGGGTCTTTGTGGTGGCGAATGCCTTGGCTCGCGGTAAGCGGGTCTCATTGGCTATTCCAGCTTTAGTGAACCTCTATAGGTCCATGAGAGAGCTTACTTCTTCGAGGGATCCTTCCAGGGCCACAGTGGTTATGCCTTTACACATCCTTTCTGGTTGGTTTTATCTTTACTGGGAGAAGTGTTATACTCCGTTGACTTCTGCTGGCATGAGGCAGTCACTGCCAGGTTTGATTCATATTGCTGGTTGCACCGTCCGTGATCCGGATCAGATTACCGCCCATTTGTGCTTTACTCAGAGTAGTCAGTTTATCATGGATTATCGCCCTGAGGCTTTCAATAAGGGATGGCCTAAAGATACCGGGAAGTCATACATCATTAAGGACGTGGCGCCTCGTCAGAAGGGGGCCTGTCCTAAGTTGTGTTCCCCTCGACACAGGCGGGATCGAGACTATGCCGTCAGTATCAGAGCGGGGTGTTTATCCCTGCGCATGGGGAATAGGGTGATCCATGAGGTTTACAGCCCTCACCGTTGCGCTTGGCAGTTTGGGTATGACCAGGCTATTCCAGCAGTTTTCAGCTTTTCTGACCCTCCTCGAGTCACTTTGCCGTCATGTGCAGCTTTTAGTGCATTTTCAGTGCGTTTGGGCACCGACACTAGTTGTATTGTTCCTCCGGCTTCTCGCCTGGGGACATTGACTGGAGATTATGACAGGTGGTTCAGAGGTTGGTCTAAGATTCCTCATGATGTTAGTGTGGCCATCCTAAAGGAGAAGGTTTACCCTCGTTCCCGGATTGTTCCACAAAATCCGGAGGTTAGACGAGGCGGTTTCAGACCACTGAAGAATTCTTTTGGAGCTGACGGTTTTGTGCCGGTTGGCGTGAAGTCCTTGGAGTATGTAGACCCCCCTCCACTTCCGGACGGCCGTTTCCCTGGTTCGTTATTTTCCTTTCTCATTCACATTGCTTTCCTGGTTACCTTCTTTCTTTCTTATGGTGCTTTGTTCCTCGAGGCAGGTCTCGGTGGATATGACTTTGATCATTTTCACTTCAAGGTAGAGGGTATTTCTCCTCTTGAGGGAGAGTCTTCCCAAGCTCTTATATCAGAGCCTTATAGACGCTGGGCTATCTACTCAGGTATTACATTTCTCTTCTTTTCTGTTTAATTTTATCATCAATGTATGTTTGTCATGGTTTGGTTTTATAGGTGTTCATAGGCTCCCTCCTTCAGTGGAAAATGAGGAGTTAGCCCCTTCATGTTGTCCTTCTCCTGAATACCCTGATGAGCTGGCTGAGGAAGCAGCTAGGCTGCTGAAGAGGCAACGTGAGGATTCTTTGGTGGAGGAAGAAGTGGCCCGGTATGAGCTTCGGCGGCGGCTGAGGGAGAGTCCTTCAGATGACGGGTTTTCCATGGAGCCTCCTCTCCTTGCACCACATTCATGTACGTTATTTCCATTTTTCTTTCTGACTTCATTTCATTTGATTTTGATTTGCTATAAACTTGTCATGGTATTACTTTCCAGGGACTGCATGCTCCGGTATATGGGGTAGCGCCATTCTGGCTGAGTCCGTGGTTGCTACAGAGGACACTGAGATGGAGGAGGTCGAGGTGGAGACCGTCGCCGTGCCATTTGAGGAGATTCTGCGCCCCAGGCTGATCTCTCCGGCTCCATTTATCCAAGCGAGTGACTTCCCTGTCACGGATGATTCTATGGCGATTGTTGCCGTTACCGTCTTTTCCTGTGAGACTGCTCCGACACCGGCCATCTTTCCAGCGCTTCGAGGTCTAGGTATGCTTTATTTCACTGAGCTTTTTACCTTAATTTTCCTTCTGTTTCATTTTATATTTTCCTTATCACGTTTCATTTAGGTCGACTTCCTTATATCCTGATGGCCTTTAGCATTGAGTTTTGGGCTTTGGGCTTACGGGATTTATGTCATTTATATCGGCTGTCCCTCCGGAGCTTCATGAGTGTTGATGAGCTGACGAGCCATGTCCTTGGCATGGAGTTAGACATTCTGGATCATGCTTCCATCTCATGCTCAAGTACGTATCTATGCTTCCTTTGACATTACGACGTGTATTTCATTCATCATTTTGTACTATAACCTTCTCCTTTTCATTCAGCAGAGACTCCCTCGGACAGTCCTACCTTTCAGACCCTCCATGATTTCTTTTTTCCTGAGTTGGACATGGTTCCGGTGTCTTTCGATGAGGCGTCATTGGATTACTCTGAGTGGGAGGCTCTTCTCATTGATTCCACTCCTTTGGCCGTGTCACCATTTGCTGGTGGGGCGAGTTTGCCATTGTCGCCAGATACTGTGTTGGTTGAGCCGATAGTTGGGGTGTCGGCTCACCGGAGGGACGTTGGTTCTGATGATGATTCAGAGGGAGCTCTCGCAGGTGTAGTGTTAGCCCTTCCTTGTTTTGCCTCTCTCGTGGCGGACGCTTCTCGAGAGGTTGAGTTGATGATGGGTTTCTTTTGAGTAGGAGTTATGTAGCGGGGTGGCGCTTTGTATCTTTTCTTTTGTTATGGTTTTAGTTTTAGACTTGGTTTTAGTTGGTCGCTCCTGACTTTGTAGCGGCTGGACCTTCTGATCATGATTATGTGATGTTTTAGGCCTTTGTTGGGCTCTTGTAGTTGATTTATGGGCATGGATATTATATTTTGGTGTCATTGGGCTCATCATTTTTCATTAAAATCCTTGGATCGCGAAGCGATCATGTTCCTTGCAAACCGCCGCGCCTTTTGATCTTTTGTATTTATGGGTAAATTCGAGAAGACGTATGCTTTCTGGTGCCCTAATTTCCTTTATATATACATATGGCATCATGCGTACGTATCTCGTATCATTTCCTTCTTCCTCTGAACTTTCTTTCTTGGACTTCATTTTCCATGGCCGGCGTCATAGATCCAAGGAATCCCAAGCGTCCCAGAGATGAGGGCAGTTCCTCTGTCCAAGGCGCGCCACCTTCCAAGCCTAACTGGTCATATGACCCAGGCAACCGTTATCTGTTTCGAGACGACGAGGCTTTTGAGTGTTATCAAAGTAACATTGGTGAAGGGGGGCGTGAATCTTCCGCCTGCTTTTTCTTTCATTCTCAAGGGCGTTTCACCACCCCTTATATGAATTTAATAACAGGGTGGCTCAATGCCTGGAGCCTCCACGGCTTGTCAAGGCTCGACACTCCTTACCATCCGGATATCACCAAATTATTTTATGCTAACCTCCGTGTCACATTTGACCACCATGATACTCCTTCTGCCTCTTCTTATCTTTTTGGCAGGCTCTTTCACATAGGGGTGGAGGATTTGGCTGACTTGATTGGTGCCGCAGATACTTTAAATGGCTTGTCAGTTTATGCCTTTGGAAGTTGGCCTCGTGAGCAAGGGACATACCGGGGCCATTGTGAGTGGTTCAAGATACCCAGATCTGAGGCGGGTTCTGAACTGGTCTCTACTGCGCATTTGCCTGCGCTTCATCGGTAATTTTGCTATTTGTGTGTTTTTTTTTGTTTTGTTTGTTTCTTTTGTTTGTTTCTGAAGGACAAGTTCATGACCATGAAGTTTATATGTCCCTTTCAGGTTATTTTTCTTGATCATTAACTACATCCTCTTTCCTCAGGGTGAGTTATCAGGTTTGACTCGCCCAGGGACTTTGTTCTACCTTCGCTTATTGCTTCTCAAACGTGGGAAAGCTAATCTTCCTAGCCTCATCCTCCAAAACATGCATCATGTCGCGAGGTTTCCCAAAGGCCATTTGCCTTATGGGAACTTAATTGAGGCTTTGATAGAGCAGGCTCAGATTCCATTGCCTGAGACACTGTGGGGGAATCCAATCACTGAGCGGCTTATCCTGTATCCGCGCAACCTGCTCTTAGATTTGACTTCCTTTGGGTGGGTGGAGATGGCTCATGGCACTCTGGTCCCTGACCCCAACTACCCGGTGAACAGTCATATCCTTCATAGGTTTGCTGCTGTGAATCAGTATAGTCCGGTAAGAGAGGCTTCTCCCCCTTCTCCAGATGGCTCAGCCATTGAAGAATCTTCTCCGCTCCAGGAACACATAGACCAGCGTTTTAAGGAGCTAGACCAGCGACTGGAGAATGTCGAGGCAGTGCTTCAGTCAATTCATAACACTTTGGAGACCCTTGCAGGGGCGATGGCCGCAGCTCAGGCGCCTCCTGTGCCTCTGATGTGAAGAGGTCTCGAATGTTTGGTTATTTGGTTTCGTTGCTTTGTTGCTTCGCTTAGTATATTTTTTTGTTGTTGTTCAAACTGTGGTAATTTTGGATGGTTTATGTCTGGTATTTTGATTTTTTATGACTTGATTAGGACGATTTGGAACCCTAATAGCTTTTGGTCTGTTGATCTTGATTTATGGACATCTGTTGAGGTTTATTAGTGATTTGGTTTAGATTGTCATAGGTAGCGACCTTAGATATCGCTAGTGGGACAGATATTTTTTGTTATTCTCCCTGCTCTTTGGTTACGGCAGCAAGGAACATACCGGTGGGGTTTGTCTACTCTACATCGTTGCCTCGGTAGTTAGGACCATTCCGATGGGACTTGTTTGCTCCATACTACCGCTCTGACATGTAGAATAGGCGTTCCGGGTATGGCACGCAGTGGGTACGGCGCGCAATGAGCATGGCCGCGGCGGGACTTTGTGCATCATTTTCTGTTGGTTGTTTTGGTATGACGGTAAGGGACGTACCGTCGGGACTTGTCTGTTCCATATCACTCTTTTAATGTAGTGAGATGGGGTTTTCTCCTGGCTCTTTGGGTACGGCAGCTAGGGACATACCGTAGGGACTTGCTTATGTTGTGAGATTGGTTTTTTTTTCTTCTCCTGGCTCTTTGGGTACGGCAGCTAGGAACATACCGTAGTCGGTGGTTTAAGGCCCAACACGACCATGGGCCCCTCTGGGTATTAGAATTTATGAGGCCTATTCCTTGACATGGTTGGCGGACATCAGCCGTGGTATTTTCCGTTTTCAGAGGGGCTTTCAGGTTTGGTTTGGTCTTCATCCATTTTTTGGTAGGTTTTGGCAAGGATTACATTTTGAATAGACAGGTTGTCTTTTTTCAATCTGTAACTATTGAGGATGTGGTTTTGACTAATCCCATGGTAAGTTTCAGCGTTTGGTAAGTTTCACCGTTAGGTAAGTTTCACCGTTTGGTAAGTTTCACCGTTTGGTAAGTTTCACCGTCTGATAAGTTTCACCGTTTGGTAAGTTTCACCGTCTGTGTCTTAATTTAGAGTTCAAGACACGTAACTTTTGTTCATCCTTTAGTTCGGTGAGATGAACAGGCACCTAGTACTTCGTCTTAAGGACAAAGCACAAGACTTCTTAGGGTCATATTTCGGGGTGTAGGCCATTTGTAAAGGAAATGTTCTATGAATGTCCGTAAGGACAGAACACTCCGTTTATCTTTGGCCCGGTGGGACAGAATGTTTTGTGTATATTTTAGAAGTTTTGGATTTTGGACTTTGAAATTTGCCTTTTTATTTAGGGATTTGAGAATATTTAGGGAGATTTGGTTTTAATCTTTTATTTGAGCTATACTTTTAGCTTGGTCTAGTTTCTTTTGGTCACATGCTTTTATGCTTTGGAATAAGATGCATTTTTTGTTGGGCTTGGATTTTATTTAGGATTTCAACTTGGGGTCATTTTAGGGAATTTTGAAGGGTTTATTTTATTTAAAGGTTAATTTATTACTTTAGGGTTTTGACTCAGGGATACCCCATAGTGTTCAAAGGAACGGAGTACCCTGTCGAGCCTTGACCCGGTGGGACGTGAAAGATTTTTTACCTAAGCGAAGAGGTGGTTGACCGCCTCGCAATTATCTGCCCAGTCGATTTGTTGGTTGCTCTTCCTTTGGCTTTGGTGGGTTGCGGAAATGTCGGGGTAGTTTTGTCCATAATATTTCTTCAGGTATCTCCCATTTATGGAGGAGACAGGGTGTTTTCCATTTGAATCTGCAAGTAGGTAGGCTCCACCTTCATATGCTTGTTCTATGACATAGGGGCCTTCCCAATTTGGTGCAAATTTAGGACCATGGTGTCGGCCGAGGATAGGTCGCCTCAAAACTAACACTAGTTCTCCTTTCTTGAATGTTCTGGGTCTTGATAGCTTTTCATAAGCCCGCGTCATTCTGGCTTGATATAACTCCAAATTTTGTTGAGCTGCCAGTCTTTTTTCATCCATTCCGTCCAACTCTTGCAACCGCAGTTGCGTTTGTTTAGTCAGAGGGATTTGTGCTGCCATAGCTACTCTTAGTGACGGGAGTTCCACTTCGATTGGTAGGACTGCTTCTGCCCCATACACTAAAGAATAAGGTGTGGCTTGGGTTGCTGTTTTATGGGTGATGCGGTATGCCCACAATGCTTCATGCAGCTTTTCATGCCAGTTTCTTTGATTATCTCCAATGGTTTTGCGAAGGATCTTGATCAGTGTTTTGTTGAAGGCCTCCGCTAGTCCATTGGCTCTTGGGTTATAGATGGAGGAATATCTCCATTCAATTTTGTGTTTATCGGCGAAGGCCTCAATTTTGGCATTCTTGAAGGCCGTCCCATTGTCGGAGATTATTTTCCTTGGATTTCCATATCTATAAAGCACTTGAGTGGTGAAGAACCTGACCACATCAGAGGCCTTAATTTCACGGTATGACCTGGCTTCAGCCCATTTGGAGAAGTAGTCCGTAGCGGCCAATATAAAGCGGTGCCCATTTGAGGCTGGTGGGTCAATGGGACCTATGATATCTGTCCCCCAGATTTCGAAGGGCCATGATACCACGGTTGGATGTAGTGCGTTTGGGTGTTGGTGTATAAAATCTCCATGAATTTGGCACATGTGGCATCGTCTGGAGAAGTTTTCGCAGTCATTGATCATGGTGGGCCAGTAGTAGCCCATTAGCTTGATTTGTACTCGCATCCGAGAGCCCGATTGATGGGCTCCGCATACTCCCGAGTGAATTTCTTGCATAACTTGGTTGGCTTCGGTTTCGATATGCATCTAAGCCATGATCCTTCATAGGATCTCCAATAGAGTGTGTTGTTCACATAAACGAACCTTAGGGCCCTTTTTCTGATTTGCTCCCTAATGGCCTTGTTTAGAGGTAGTTTTCCTTGTTGGAAGTAGTCAAGAAAGGGTTGTCTCCAGTCCTCTTGGTTCGAACCTTCGGTTGTCATGGCTTGTGCGATTTCCCTCCATTCTTTTTCATGTTCTCTTTCGAGTATTTGGATGTCAGTAAACAGGGTTTCTTCCTCCTCGTTTCTTTCTTTTGGGAAGCAAGAGGACAAGGATCTTCTGCGGTGAACCAGGACTTGGATTTCTTCCCGATTCGGGTCACCGAGTTCATTTGCCAGCCTAGCCAATGCATCCGCTTTGCCATTCAGAGACCTCGGGACTTTCTGGAAGGTAATATATGTAAATTTGGCCATCAATTCTAGGGCCTTTTCATGGTACTTGACCAATTCTGGTTTTCTTATTTTGAAGAGGCCTTCGATCTGACTCAGGATGAGCTGAGAATCTCCGTAGACTTCTAACTGCTCAATACCCATTTGAAGGGCAATTTCAAGTCCAGCTATCAGGGCCTCATATTCAGCTTCGTTGTTTGTGCATGGTTCGGTTAGGCTCAGAGCATGTCGGAGAATGCCTTTCTCTGGGGTGACAAACACCAATCCTACACCTGCTTGTCGTTTTGGTAAGTTTGGTTTGACCGCTGGTCGAATGGAGGAAGATCCATCGAAGTATAGCTTCCAGCAAGTTTCATTTTCCTCTAGCTGCATAGCCTCCTCATCAGGGAAGTCGCATGCTAGTGGGGAATCATCAGGTATAGGATGAGCAGCTAGGAAATCAGCTAGTACTTGTCCTTTGATAGCCTTTTGGGGCGCATATGCTATATCAAATTCCATCAGAGCCACTGCCCACCTTGCCAGCCTTCCGGTAAGCATCGGTCGGGTCATGAGGTACTTCAATGGGTCAGTTTTGGAGATTAATGTGACTTTATGGGCCAACATATAATGCCTAAGCTTCTTTACTGCGAAGATCAAGGCTAGGCAATGCTTTTCGATTGGCGTGTATGCATGTTCTGCCCCCACAAGCATTCTGCTGAGGTAATACAGGGCATTTTCCTTTCCTTCTTCATTCTCCTGAGCGAGCAATGCCCCCAGGGATCCGTCCAAGGCGGTGGTATAGAGAATGAGAGGTTTTCCCTGGATGGGTGCTGCCAATACAGGAGGTTTTTGTAGATATTGTTTGATATCTTCAAAAGATTTCTGGCACTCCTCGTCCCATTTAAAGGGGACATCCTTTTTTGTGAGCTTGGTAAAAGGTTTGATTTTGCCTGACAGGTTGGCTATGAATCTCCTAATATACGCCAAGCGCCCTTGGAGAGACCGGAGTTGTTTAAGTGTCCGTGGAGGGGACAGTTCTTGGATGGCTTTGATTTTATCAGGATCAATTTCAATGCCTCGGTGCCGCACCACGAAGCCTAGAAATTTTCCTGATGACACCATGAAGGCGTATTTTAGGGGGTTGAGTTTCAAAGTGTGTTGTCTCAACCGCTCAAACATCAGCCTCAGGTTCTCTAAGTGTTGTTCATGGGTATGGGACTTCACAACAAGGTCGTCTACATAACATTCTACCACCTTATGTATGAGGTCGTCAAAGATTTTGGTCATGGCTCTTTGGTATGTGGCTCCTGCATTTTTGAGGCCGAAAGGCATGACTTTATAGCAGTAGATACCAATTGGGGTACGGAAGGCAGTGTGCTTTTGGTCACTCTCATCCATTTTGATTTGGTTGTATCCTGAGTATCCGTCTACAAAGGAATATATCCCGTGGGACGATGTGTGGTCTATTATGATTTCTGTCACTGGCAGGGGGAAGCCATCTTTAGGGCAAGCCTTGTTTAAATCCCTGAAATCGACACAGACTCTGATTTGTCCGTTCCTTTTCTTTACTGGGACAATGTTGGCCACCCAGTCGGGCGTTTCTTCTTCCCTTATGAATCCAGCACTGATGAGCTTTTTGACTTCGGCTGTCACCTTTTCTTCCAATTCGACCCTCATTCTCCGGGGTCCTTGTTTGACTGGCTTGAGCTCTTTGTCAATTTTGAGTTTGTGGACTGCTATTGCTGGATCTAGCCCGGGCATTTCACTGTAGCTCCATGCGAAGCAATCCTGATATTCCTTTAGCAGTTTGGTCAGTTCATCCTGCATCTCCTGAGGAAGGGAGGTGCTAATGAACGTAGGTTTTGGATTTTCCTCAGTTCCTAGGTTGATTTCCTTCAATTTATCGATGGTATTTTGACCACCTTCTTCTAGCTCCTTTGGCGCATTTTTGGCTGCTAGGATAAATTGTTCTGTTTCTGAAGATTCCCCTTCATCTGGGGTTGTTTCGCCTTCCTTGATTTCAGTGATTGTTATGCGACAGCAAGAGTGCTGTCGTGGTCTTTGAGGAGTGTTTGACCCTGAGCCCTTGGTTCGAGGTTCGAATCCTAGGCCCCTTGTGTTAGCAATCTTCCCATTGAGTTTTACGACTTCATTAGAGTAGCCATTCCACATGTCTCGGAACATTCTTGCTCGCCTTTCAGGAATGGGTTCTAAGCACTGTGCCTTACGAAACAATTCAACCAACCGTGTGCTGGTGGTGTCTTGAAGCTGAGGGGGAATCCCCGTCTTCCTGGTTTCCTCTACGAGCCATTGTTCCCAGTCTTCGAAGTTTGACTCTTCATTTTGAGGTTCGATTTCTCTAATTTTGACAAATTGTATACTGGGATGAACAACGTGCCCTGTTTCAAGCTCTTCTATTTTGGGTGGGACAGTGAAGGTTTTGAACGGGATGACTTCTTCACTTTCCCAAGGTGTTAGGTCTTTACAGTGTTCTAGGGGTAGGATTTCTATGGACAGAGTATTTTGCTCCTCACCCTCACTGGAATAATTTGGTTGCATTCGAGCGGGTAAATTAATGTCCTCGGCCGTGCCTTCCGACGATCCCGTCTCACTATCACTACCCAAGAGCATTTGTGATTTTATGGCCACTTTGAGCACAGCATTTTTGACTACTTCCTTCACGGTTTCAGGAGAGAGCTTTCCTTGTTTGGTGGCTGCCCCCTTTCCGGACTTGGGTTTGTAGTATTTAGCATCATCCAATTCGGCTTCGTGTGCCTCAAATGGTTGATCATCTCCTTTAATCACGTATTGTTTTCCGTCTTTGACATATTTAATGCACTGGTGCAGGGTGGAGGGAACCAATCCATTGGCGTGGAGCCATGGTCTCCCCAACAGTGCCTTGTATGTTGTATCAGCTTCGATGATGAAGAATTTGACCGGAGTGACCAGGTTTCCAAAGGTAATGTCGATCACCGTGGAACCCAGAGCCTTTTGGTATTGGTGGTTAAACCCATGGATCCGTATTTTATCTTTCCTTGTTTCTTTAATGCTGAGCGACAACTGTACCAGCGTTTTTAATGGCATGATGCTGATTGAGGACCCAGGATCAATGAGGACTTTGTTGATTTTTCGGCCATAGATGGTGCCTGTGGTGTACAATGGTCGATTATGATCGGCTGTGCCCGCCATCAGGTCCTCGTCTGTGAAGGTAATGTACGGTTCCTGGTCAATCTGCGCCACCTCCTCGCGGGTTTCTTGGGCAAAATAGGCCTGGAAGCTGGCAGGGTTTTGCAGTGCATAGATTAAGGCATCACGCAGCTCCTGAGATACCATCAAGGCATCAAAGACACTGAGCAGTGAGGGGATTTTCCGCAAATGAGCGACCACATTGTAATCTCCCACGGACATTTTAGGTCTGCCATCGGACCTTGTTTCGCTTTTTGCTGTTGTATTATTTCTGTTTCTTATTTCATTGTTGGTCGTTTCCCTGGGGGGTTGTCTCTCAGGTATCCTAGTGCCCGATCTCAGACTAACATTGCAGTGGTTTTTCATATTTGGCCGGATTCTAGTAGAGACCTGCCGGACTAGGTTGGACACCTTGTTTGGTTTCGGTGGTGATTTGATTTCTCTTTCCTCTGTTTCGCTTTGGTCAGTATCACTTCCCAGTGGTCTAACTGCAGCGGAGTTGATCGCCAGTACAACAGGCTCCTCTTCTGGGCTACTGTACTGTAGTTCCCCTTCAGTATCATGTTCACATTCAGAGGCAGTTTCCTCATCATAGGTTTGAGAGCTTGTACCCCGGGTTATGGCACGGCACACTTCGTCTTCTGTTTCTTCATCTGACGGGTCATTGTCATTCCAAGACCATGTCAGGCATTCCTCTCTGGAGTGCCCCCAGACTTGGTGGTATCGGCAGTACGCCTTTCTTCCGGCATTATTTTCTTTCTTTGCTTTATATGGTTTTGGTTGTCTATTTATGGTGTGTGCCCGGAGTGCCCCATTTTCAGCTTCTGGCATCTCCCAAGGGTTTACACGGTTCCTGTGTCTGAAGTGCCCATCGGAACCTCCATGTTTTGGTTTCAGTTTCCCTGTTATTTTGATTTTATGTGGTAATTTGTTGTAAGGGGAAGCGTTATCGAGCTTAACCAATTTCATTTTCATATGGTATTGCCCTGAGTGGTTTTGTCTATTTTTTATTTGTTGGGTTGAATTGGTTTCGGCATTTCCGTGTCCCAAATGGCCAGGCTCATCCCTCATGGGAGGGCACACCCGCGTACGTGAGCTCTCACCTCTTTCTTGCCAGCCTGTTTTAGGCCCCCCGAACGGGTTATCATGGTACCAGAGGTGTTTTGGTCTATGGTGATGATTTTCTGCATTGGCTTTCCCTTTTCCTTTTCCTGGGGGATGATTAGTTTTGGGTTTTGGCCTTTGTCCCTCCTGGATGACAATGCCGGCCTCTCTCCTTCTTTGTGGGAGGCTTCCTGAGTTGCCTGAGGTAGCATGGCCAGACTTCATGGCCTTTTTCTGACCTGCCCCCTTTTTCTGGGCGTGGTCCTTCAATGCTTTGAGTTCCGCTTCTATCGAGATCCTTTCCTTTCGCTCAGTCTTTAGCCTAGCTATTAGAGTCTCGACTAAGGTTTGTATCTCAATATTTTGCCTGGTCATTCTTCTCAGAGCATTTGTGCAGAAATCCAGGTCTATTAGGAGTCGACGCTTTTCCCTTGAAGTAAAGGCAGCGCTATCTTCCTTCGACGGTTGTTGGGCTTGCCCCCTATCTAAAGCGATGCTCGGTTGTGCTTGCTTTGACCTTGTGCGGTGGGCGGGGCCATCTGTTGCAACTTCTTGAGCTATTTCTCTTGAGCTGTCCGCCGCGCGTGATTCAAACGGGCTTTCTTTTGGCTTGGCTATTTTCTTTTGAGTGAGTTTTGGTTCACTTTGTGAGCTGTCACCTTGGGTTGCTGGAGATTCCTCCTCTTCGCTATCTGTGTCGGACTCACTCACAGTTATTGTCCGACAATTTTCAGAAGTACCTTGGCATAATTCAGAGTTTTGGTTTTGGTTTTCTTCCTGGTTTTGATTTGAAGGGGCGGTATTTTCAGCTGGGTCTTCAGTAGAGGTGGCAGCTGCCCCCTGTTTAGTACTATCATTTTCCTCCGTCTCTGACTCAGCGGGTTCATTCTCTTCACATCCCTGCTCAGTAGGCGTGGCCTCCCAGATCTGGTTGACCATTTGCCGCACTATTTCTCCCAACTCCTCGAGAGTAAGGTCAGGCTGGCCCGGGATGTTAGGGATATGGATATCCAGATTTACCATTCTTGGTTGCCGTCCTTCCAGGTCGACAGGGTCCATTTGTTCAGCGGGGTCTAGCACGATCTCATAGTCATATGCCATCTCCTCTGAGTTGGTTTGGTGTTCTTCTGTGGCTTCGGTCTGCGGCTGTGGCACCTCAGAGGACTCGCCTTTGTCGGAATCATGATGGCCAACTCGATGACAAGTGGCGTCATCGCGAGAGGATTCACCTTTGAGCAACTTGTTCTTTCCTTTGTTGGTTCCTTTGTTTCTTCTTTGATAGGTTATTATTTCCTTCTCATTTGCTGGCTTCTTTCTTCTTTGGTATACTCTAAGGGCTTTAGGGCTCTTGACCTCTTCCTCATCATCCTCGGTGGGGCAATGAGTATCATCATCGCTATTTACCCTTAGGTTTCTCATGAGCTCATTGGTTGTCATAGCCTCAGTTTCAGCGATGGCTTGTTCCAGCTCACGCCGCGCATTTTCATCCCATTCGGGTTGTGGCCGGACAGTCATGCGAGCGTTTCTTCCTTGTTGTCTTCTTTTATTACATGGTTTTGAGGAAGGTTCATCGTCATCCGTCCAAGCTGCAATTCGGGCGGAACGGTGATCATAATTTTCGGACTCAGAGTTATCAGACCCTGAACCGCTGATGTAACGGCAGTTTCCCGTATCAGAGCCGTCATCATCACTACTATTATTGTCAATATCGTTTGAGATCTTGTACAGCCTTTCTATTTGTGCCCGGAAACGGGCGGTTTCCCGTGGATGGGTTCTCCTGAGCCTTTCATAACTGGCCCCTGGTTGTTGTAATATCTCAGCGTGCTGAGCTATGAAGTTTAGGAATGCAGGGTCTTCCCGTCTCAGGTGTTCCATGTATGAGAGGATCCTGGTCGCTTGTGAGATATTCAACCCTTCAAAAGCTGAGGTTATATCGGCTGGCGGACCAGACCCAGATGCCATCAGGATTGAACTTCCTTGGAGGGTGCTTGGTTGAGGTTCTTCATGGTCAGATTCCACCTCAGGCTCCCTTTCGGCCTCTTCTTCATCGCTATCGGATTCGCTATTTTGGGCGTTTCCATCAGATGTTTTTCCACAGAAGAAGAATCGCGGAGAACCTCCGCTATCTTCAGAATCAGAGCACTGGGGAGTTTTGCCTTTGTTAACCTCTTTTAGGACGGTTGCTATGGCTTCTCTTTCAAATTCCTCCGTAAAATCTGGATCTTTGGGGTGGGTAGCTCGGCGGAAGGCCCTTGGGTCTGTGATTCTCAGTTCCCTGAGCTCAGACACATACCATTCTACCAGGCTGTCATGTTCATTGTATTCTTCTTCCTCAGGGGCTTGCTGGGATGACTCACCCTGAGTGGTATCGACTTGGTTAGAAGTCTCAACTATTTCTATTTGGGTGGGGAATGTCACCTCGGCCCTGGGGCCTGATGTATGTCTGGAGCGCCGAATCCTCCTGGATCTACGGCGTCGAGTGATTCTTGATGGGGTTGCTTCTGGATTTATTTCTCCTTTCTCGCGCCCCGTCTCATCAGCTATTTCCCTTACGGTCCTGGCTATGGCTTGCCTTTCATATCCCTGGTATTGTTGAGGGTTTTTAGGGTTTAGCACACCATGGTAGCCGACCGGGTCTGAGATTCTCAGGCTCCTGAGGTAATGGGAGAATTCATTACCCTGGTCCTCCTCAGCCAGGAAAGTTTGACTGTTCTGGTTGAGGTGGGCTTGGCTACCCATGTTGTTTTCATATTTCGCGAGGTCAGTTTCAGTAACCTCAATATTCTCCCAGAGGCGTGAGTCCTCCGTGTTTGTCAAGTGTGCACGCATGATTTCAAAATCTGTAGGGTGGTTTGGGTCTGGGTCTTTCTTGTCCCACTCATTTTGCACCACAATATCCACCGCGGCTTTCCTTATTGCCATATTTTCAACTTGTTGTTCATAGGTATCGGAGTCTGACATGTTTTCTATCTCCTCGTCAACCCTTAATTCCTGTTGGAACAAGTCAGGCTCTTGAATTTTTAGTTGCATCAAGAAGTCCACATACTCTGCCACAGCATTGAAAGAGATATGTGGTAGTGAATCATCGCCTTCTTCCTCGGCTTCTTCTTCTGATTCCCCGGCATCACTCAGGTATCTGCAGTGCTCTGCGGGTTCATGGGTTTTTTGTTTAGGGATGTTGAGAGGTGTTTCCTTGGTCCAGAACCTATTTGCCAGCCATGATGCTAGCAATTGGTCCACATCATCGCCATGTATGAGCTCTTGGATCCACCAGGATGGATTTAAGGCGATTTCTGTCTCCAGGATGGGATGGAGGTTGGTTTGACCGCACCAGTAGGAGAGGTCCCTCCATTGTTCCCTTGCTTTCATGTATATTTTTATCCTCCTGTAACTGGCCGGCTGGCATCCCTCCAGCGCCTCATAGAAGGCATCATCATCTTCTTGTGGGTTTTGGTTTGTGACCGCGGAAGAGAGAATGGCCTGTGTAGCTTTCTCTATTTGCGCAATCATTTCTATTTCCTCTTCTTTAGTGAGCTTTCCCTCTTTTTCTCCCGGGTTATCCTCCGGGTGTGCGTTTATGGCCGGTGTTGAGATGGCGTTGCAGGAGATTCCACCAGAGCCACCACCTCCTCTTTCCTCATCACTGTCAAAGTTGCTACCAAAATCGTAGCTTTCATCCTGGCTAGGAGGGTCCGGATCAGACCATTCATATTCCTCATCAGTGAAACCAGGAATGTCTTGGGCATTTTGGGTATTGGTAGAGGTGGAAGCCTCTTTGTTTACTTGGTTTCTTACAAAACTAGTCACAGCAATGGTTTGTTTCATCAGTTCAGACACATGCTCTGCTAGTATCGCAATGGTTTCTGGTGGAATCCCGGATTCTCCCTTTTTCTTTGGTATGACAAGGTTGAACCCTAGATTCTTTAGGCTTGGGACGCCTTCTGAATCCAGACACTCATCATGAATGTCTACAAACACTTTGCGATCTTGACCATTGATCTTGAAAGGTAGGGTCATTCGGTCCGGCTTTTTTCCTTTGCGGATGAGGGCCTTATCCAATTTCTTTATTTCAAGGATCTCTTTCTTTTTCTTTCCTGATTGGGTCATAGGTTGAACAGTGACCGTCGACCAGGCATGTTGGGTTGGGACTGAGCTGGATGACGACTCAGTAGGGTTTTGTTCATTTGTTGTTGAGGTTTCGGAGGGTCTGGTGTCTGCTTGTGCCGGCTCCTGTTGGTTAGAGGATTCTTCATGTTCTTCCTCATTACCTGAGACATGGTGGCACGCTGCCGTCCAGAACTCCTCTTCTTTCTTTTCTTTTCCTTCGCCTTTCAACTCCTGCCACACTTGTCCGCTAATTTGAGCAGCGACTTTGGGGGAGATGAAATCAGCGAGGGTTGTTTGTGTTGGTTTTTCTTGAACATAGGGATCTTCGACGGTTTCGGAAGAGGTTTTCCTCCAGAACGCCTGTCTAGATCTCACATTACCCGTTGTTGCGTTACGGGTTATTGGTTTCGGTTGTGTTTTCATTGGTTTGAGTCCCTTTGGGACTACTGGCATGATAGGGCTTTTCCATTTGAGTTGAGGTTCGGTCTGCAAGGCTCTCAACTTCTTTCTGGTGTTTTTGTTCAAATATACGCTCCATGTCGTGGGCGGTTTTCCGTCAGTAGTGACCGAGACACGACGAGAGCTGGCACTTGGGGCTCCGTTTGAGATGGCATGAGGAGCCGGTTCCTGCCTAGCGTCATCATGGAGGGAGATTGCTCCTTCTTGGATTTTCTGTTCGAGCCAATCCTTAAAGACATAGCAATCCTCTATGTTATGACCCAAAACTCTGTGATACACACAGTAATTAGGGTGGTTTACTTTGTCTTCTTCTTCGGGCCTTTTGCATTGGGGCAATCGAACCTCGAGAACTTCCATAGCTTGCTTGAACAGTTTCATAGTTTTCTCCTTTTTGAATGAGTAAGGTTTGCTTTTCAGCTCCCTGAGTGTTGGCCTTTGAGCCCTGGACTGTGGATTTCCGTCCTTCGTTTCGCCATTCTTTCCCCATTGGGCACTACCAGTGCCTTCAGCCTGGTTAGCGATGGCTTTGACTGCCTTTGTTGTTTTGATTTCCAGCTTCTTTCCCTTTTCTTTATCTTTTTCCTTGGTGGAATAGTATAGCTGGTTCATTTCAGGCTCCACTTCCTCATATCGAGCAACCATGGCTACCAAATGTTCAAAGGTGGTGACATTGTGTCCCACCATCCATACTTTCATCGGTGCATGGATGTTGTTCAGAAGCATACGCACCGCCTCAGATTCACTTATGTTGGACTGACATCCTGTGTACATGGTTTCCCACCTTGACACGTAATCGGAGACGGACTCGCCTTGTTTTTGTCTGGCATTGACTAGATTGGTAACGGAGACCCGATACGGGGTCGTCCTGAACCTTGCGCAAAAGGCATTTGCCATTTCTTTCCAGCTTTTGATGCTATCTGCCTCGAGAGAAGCATACCAGTCGAACGCTACTCCAGACAGACTTTGTGAAAATTGCCTTAATAGCCATTCCTCCCTTCGGGCAGTGTTTCCACAGGAGGTTATAAAGTGTGACAGATGTTGACTCGGGGTGATTTTGTTTCCGACCCCATCAAACACCTTGAATTTCGGCACTATATGGCCCTTCGGGTAATCCAGCTGGTCAAACCTTGCGGGGTAAGGCCGGCCTGTGAAATTGACGGGCAGTTGAGTGCCCCCAATCCCGAGAGATTGCAGTTTTTGATCCATGGCCCTTTGCATCTTCTCCATTATGGCCTCAGGGTCAATGACATTAGTTTCCTTTCTTTCAAGCAACTCTTCTTCAGATGTTTCACTGGAGCTGCTATCCTTTTCCGGCACTATTTTAGAGTGGGATTTCTTGGTTTTCTTTTTGTTTTTGGATTTTGGCTTAGAAGCCATTCCTTGGGTTTCGGTTGATTTTGGTACATCGTTGTTTGAAACAGCATAGCTTGGGCGTGCCTCCTTTCTGGCTATGTGTTTCTGGACTTCCGCGCATGCCGCGGTTACCCGAGCATTCTCCGCTTGGAGTTGCTCAAGTTGCTTGGTTTTCTCTTCCAGCTCCTTGCGAAGCTGGGCCATCTCATCAGATATTTTCTCGAGGATTTCAATTTCCTCGTCAACATCTTCAGATGAACTTCCATGGTCCGGATTTGGATCCTCTTCATCACTTGCAATGTTATCAGTAGTCTGTTGGACAATTTCCTCTATTACCGGGCTGCGGTTCCTGGGCCGCCCTACCCGTTTGGGAGGTTTAGATGCCGAAGCTTTTCCTTTCTGTCCTCGTGTTTCCACGGGGACACTTTCAGAATGAGGCGGTTCCTGGGAACCTGTCCCGACCATACGGACTTCCGCCGTTTCCTCGTCATCATCATCATTATCATCAATTGACACATGATGTACTGAGGCAGAATCAGCATTCCGTCTCTTCCTCATCACATATTTCTTTTTGGTTTTATTTTTCATCATCTGACTCGCCACCTGGCTAGCCAGAGAGCTATCTTTTCCTTTTGGCACCCATCGCTTGGTGCCCCCTGTGTTTTGCTCAGGAGCGGGGATGGGTTCCGGTTGCTTGGGCTTCCAGACCTTCTTCACTTTTCCTTTGGCCTTCATTGAGCGGGCATTGGGTTGGAGTGATGGAAAAGTAAGCCGGTCGAAGACTGAAGGCGGGTGGGCCACAGTCCTTTTTTCTGACGCACTATAGTCCGCGTCTCCCTCTCGGTTGTCCTCGCGGTAGGGAAAGCGGAGTCTTTGGTGCGCCGGGAACTTGAGCCTGTCCTTGATGGACGGCTTGTTGGGGTTGGCAGGGATTGCAGTGACAATCCTGCGGGATTTGCGGGATCTTTTGACAATTCTGAAGGCCGTGTGAATGGCCTCTACTGCCTTGTGTTTTGGGTGGGTCACTTTCTCTGTATATGACAATCCTCAGGCCATAATGAGCAATGCATAAAGCATTGTCTAAGATTAGCATAACTAAATTTTATTGTGTGGAATACTGATTGATTCGAACCTAAGAATTCAATATCATTAAGGTCTGCCTGCTTAAGAAGCTTAACGACATGTTCCCATTCCCTAGGATCCATCTTATCCAGCATAGCTCTGCCAATAGTTATAAGAGCCAATGACAACCTACCGAGTTCCTTCACAACATCCACAGCATACTTTCGTATCAATGGGTATGAATCGATAGTTTTCTCAGTTATCTTCTCCTTGAAGAGACATCAAGCATCATCCCAATTTACTAAATCCGCTCTAATTTTTTTTCTTTACCTCCATTTGTCCACATACTTCTGTTGACCACAATGACCTTGTTGTCAGAAAAACTTTTCTTATAAATGTACCAACTGATTCCATTGGATTAGGGATGCCTATTGTTTTTAGATCAGCACGGTCCAGAGATCATCCAAAAGTAGCACAAAGCTCCTCTCTCAAGAAGTTATATACCGTACTATGTTTTCGTTCTATCCTATCACTCTTACTCAGGCCAAATTTTTCAATAATTATTTTGAACCTTTTCTTCAGAGCACTCTCTGGAACATCTAACAAACCTTTTCTTCGGGTTTCATCCAGAAAAGAATTCGTTGTTTGGTTTGGCATGAAAGGAAAGGTGGCACCCCGTTACCTTTTTAGTTGAACAAAACGAGTTAGGCATGTTTCTTACCGACTCACCTTACCGCTTTCATTGGCGGGTGTGCATAATGTTTTTTATATCTCACAGTTTCGACGGTATGTTCCATGTGAATCTCACAACTTGGCATACATGAAGAAGCCATTGAGAATCTTAGACTCGAAGGAGCCTAGACTACGTCGACACACTATCGGACATGTTCTGGTTAAGTGAAAGCATCACACTTCTCGCAAAACGACTTGGGAGCATAAAAGCAAGATGCTTGAGCAATTTTCTGAGTTATACTTTTAAACTGTGTTCCTGAACATGTCATCTCTAGATCCAGTCCCACTTACCAGGAATGGCACCTTCTTGTAGAAACAATAATATTTTTTTATAATAATGGCACCCTGCATAACCGATAACTATCCAATCTCATGGCCTCTCAAATAATGGTCAACCTGAACCCCTTTCAGTACTGTCTGACAATACTCTTTCGTTTGTTTATTGTAGTGTTCTTGAATCGTACGTGTCGTGTCAAATACGATCGTGTTAGACTCTCGTGTCGAGTGGTGTTGATACGAATTATTTTTTTAATCGTGTTGTGTCGTGTCGAGTGGTGAGAAGATGACACACAACACGACTGACACGATCGTGTCGTGTCATGTTGACATGTCGTTTTAGTCGTGTCAAATTGTATCAGAAATTTTTTAATTTTTTATAATAATTTATTAAAAACTGTTAAAATATTAAAATGGACAAAAAAATATTGTTGGAGTTTATTTGACTATTCTACAAATTCAGTATATATATTTGTACAAAATCGCCAGAATATTTTTGTTAAAAGATTAATTGATGATTTTATTTTTTTTTACTAACTCATTTCTTTATTGTTTGAGCAGATTAAAACAAATAAAATATTTTTAAAAAAGTAAATAGACATTAGAAAAGAAAGTAAGGTTATAATATAAAATTAATTTAAATTATTTTTTAGGAAAATAATTTAAAAGAAGTATGTTTATGATGCTATTTTTGGTAATGTTAAAAATTAAATTTGTGTTGTCATGTCATGTTTTTTTTGTGTTAGTTCGTATTTGTGTCGTGTTGCCCGTGTCATGTTCGTGTTAGTATGTTTATGATGCTATTTTTGGTAATGCTAAAAATTAAATTTGTGTTGTCGTGTTGGTATCGTGTTACGCGTTAACAGCGTCATGTCAAATCGCGTTAATTTTTCAAAATTGTCAATACGACACGATTATGACACGACACAATAACACGATCGTATCGTACTAATTCCGTACTCGTATCGTGTAGTGTTATTTCACAACATGATCGTGTCGTTAACCCTATTTATTTGTGGCGCACAGATCCAACGAGAACAGACTTGGCTCAGGAATTTATTAGATTCGACCCCGACTGTTCGGTCATTTTACATATAAGTCTATCTGATAGAAATCATTTCTAATTTGTGCAATTAAACCCTTTAAATGGTCTGGTATTTGCATTCTGGTCCAGAACAAACTTCCTAGCACCATCTATTTTAGGTACAGTATCAACACCAAACAAATTATAACGCATACAACAGAGAACAGATGAGCTTTCAAGTATAGCTATCAATAGGTTTTAAAGAAAACACCTCACAGCACAGACTGTTGGGTCCCTCCTCACTTAGCCCATTTAGTTTTCATTTATGTCATTGTTGTAATAACCAAACTTTATAGGGTTATTGTTGTAAATGTGTCTCGCACTTTTTCAGTCCGACCACGGAAGATCAGATAGTCCTCTATGGGGCGAAGAAAATGCGGATCAGATACCCCTCGAGCATCTTGAGACCCGTCGTTACTGCCCATTCCAAACGAGCGAAGGGCACTAATGCGGTTCTAAGTACCTCGAGAGTTGATTGTTTGTCGTAGGTCCTTTTTTTCCAGTAAGCGCAAGCCCCTACTGTTAATTACCTCCGGACTCAGTCACGAACTGAGCTAAGAGCACCTCTAGATCGGGATAATCAAAGTTTAGATGCAGTAAGTGGATGAAGTCCATTTTAAAAGGATTGTGTCTTGTATCTTGATAGGGAATTTCAGGGTAGAAGAAAACAATGCAGAAAGACAGCCATTTTAACAGGGCCATGCAAACATGAATGATGTGGTTTAATTCTTTAGTCTCACATTTTTAAAACATTTAGGTTGCTTTTACTTTGCTGTGTCAGGCTTAGTGCCGTTACAGAGATTTTTGAGTTCGACACTAGGAAACTTGGTATCCTAGATCAATCCTCAATCGTTTGGGGATTTAGAGATTTTGGGATTTCGTTCAAGTCTTGAGTACAGATGCGCTATGCCTTCTCTTGACATGAACTTGGGTGATGGCCACTGGTCGACTTTTCTTCTGGTCACTTGGGCATCAGATTTCAGCCTGCTTCCGGTCAAACATGCTGTGAACTTGCAGAAACAGACTGTTAGATTTGAGTCCAACGCTAGAAGATAGGGTATTCTAGGTCAGTTCTCAATCGTTTGGGGAAACTTAGGGATTTTTTGGGATTTTCGTTCAAGTCGCGAGTACAGATGCGCTATGCCTTCTCTTGACCGGAACTTCAGCGATAATTCAGAATTGACTCTTCCTTTATCTCAATCTGCATATCAGGAGGGTGTCTCCTTCAAGGCGAAACGCGATGCAGTCTTGAAGGGACGAACTTTTGACTTTTAAGACTTTATGTCACTTTAGACTTTGTGTCTTTTGGGTCACTTTTAGGCTTTGTGCCATTTTGACTTTGTGTCATTTTGACTTTGTGTCACTTTTAGACTTTGTGTCATTTTCAGACTTTGTGTCATTTGGAAGTTTTGACTTTTGATTTTTGCATTTTTAGAAGTTTGAACTTTGAGTTTGACTTTTGAGTCTTGTACTTTGAGTTTAACTTTTGAGTCTTGTATTTTAAGCTAACACTTTTGGAGTTTGACTTTTGCTAGCACTTTTGGAGCTTGACTCTTGAGTTGGGCTTTTGAGTTTTAGATTTTCGGTGTTTGGTTGAGATTTTGAGTTTGGACTTTTGAATTTGCACTTTTAAATTCCCCTTTTTTTTCTTGATGATATGTATACTTTATTTATTTCAATTTTGTTTGTGGGCTTTAGTGTTTGACTGTACCTATTGCTCAGAACAAGGAATGTCAAGTGTACTTGCTGTCCAGAACATAAGCTATTCAGATGTACCTGTTGTCCAGAACATAGAATATTCAGAATGATTTTCTTTGCCTTATTTCCTTTTCTTCTCTTTTTTTTTTTAACCATATGAATATAATTTTATCATTATTATTATTATTACGATTATATTATTTTATTATTTTTTTTATTTATGGTTATCCCTTAAACCTATTAATTTTAAAATATTTTGTGCTTTGGTGTTTTAGCATAACATGACACATCAAAATATTCTCCATATTTTTCTTGATGTTTTGATATTTTATGAGAATTTTTCTGATAATCTAACTATTTTAAATGTATTTTTGAAATTTCCTGCTTTGCAGAATTTTTTGATTGGTTGAGATTTTGGTGTTTTGTGTTGCGTCCGTCAGGGATTCGTCTCATGCTGGACGTCACAGAGGATCAGGGGAGGTCGGATCTGAAATTGGCTTAGTCGCTTGGTCCATGTTCGAGGTCACACACCGAGCTCATTTCGCTCCTTTCTCCCAACCTTTTCCTTTCTCTTTCGCGACTTCCCCGACTTTTGTTGACCCTCGCAACGGTCGGCGTTGACTCCGATGTTTCGACCGCCATTTAGATCATACCCAGGTTCTATGAGATCGTCTCCTTCTTCTCTCTTTAGTTATACCCTCAATTTTATCCGTATCTGTTTATTGAGAGAGTATTTCTCTCTTTACATTCGCCATCAGTCGACGAATTGAAAAGGGAATTCAGGACAATTGACAGCGATCCCTTGTTGGAGACTATTCGTCGAGCATCAAAGAGACTCCACGAAGCTACTAGTAACAACAATTTGAGTATGGACACTTTAATTTTGGTCATAACTGAGCTTACAGGTTTGGCTTAACATAATGACTTTTGATTTAGTTTTGGCTATTGAAGTTTATGCATATATATATACATATTGTTCATTTCATAGGTACTTTAAAATCGGCACTTCAATGCTTGGGATAGCCCATGGTGTACATTTGTGACAAATGATGAAGGGTATCTTATTCTAATACCTCATTGTATTCACTCACATTCACCTTTCATAAGCCATGAAGCCTCAAGTTCCCACAGTATCTTACTAAATATTCAAATTTTGAGGCTCATCCTTGGTCACCATCCTTACACTAACCAAGCTATGAAACTTTTCATTGTCATGCTAAGCTTCTATCGTCTGGTTGTTCATTCATGTTACTTACACAGATTGTCACACAGGATAGTATTTAGTTTATTATACTTCTTTCATTCATTTTTTTTATTGTGCCTACTGAACCTTATGCAGTTGTGACAGAAATGCTAACGATTTCTTTGCTTCTGAGGAGACCATATATCTTCTTTAGACAAAAGAGGTACTGAAGTGTCATTAGTCATTTGATTTTAGAGGTACATTCTTACTTTTTCATGAAAAAGTTACAGACTGAAATGAAATTTATGCAGGGAAACTCTACTTAACACAGATGCAGTTCATGTGCATGGTTTTATCAAAATCTATTGAAATTTTTATTAATTTTACTTCCATAATCGAACACAAACTTACTGATGTTATAAACATGTCCTTTACTTAAGCCAGATGAGGTATCTTTAAGAAGATTATGATAAAAGACCCTTTTTTTTTTTGAAGAGTAGAATGGTTTCTTTATTCTTGTTTGTTATATCTCCTTGACATTTTCAATTTAACCCTCCCTCCTTTGTATATTGTTTTATAGACTCAATTCTAGCTTATATTGCAGCTATACCCCTCAAACATATTTAACATCTTTTTTTTTTTAGAAGAAAAAAAAAAAGAAGAGAAACAAAAAAGATCTGATAACTCATATTTCTATCAAAGTAGTCCCTATTTGTTATATGTTGAAACTCCTCTTTTTTTGTTTTTTTTTACTAGGCACAGAACCATGCCTCTCTACAAAACTTTATTATTTTTTTTTATATCCTTAACAACTCATTGACACAGGCTTCAGATGTAATTCCTTAAATCATTATTATTAATGTTAGAACACAGTTAAATGCATGAGTGTGCGCTCTCAGGCAAGCACCCCTCACACACAAACTATGCTCCTCCACAAAACTTTACTTTTTTTTTTTTTAGCATATTGTTTATATCAAGCCACTCATTGGCACAGGTAAGTGTGCGCTCTCTGGCAAGCACCCCTTACCTATGCCTTTGAGCCCCAGAACAGTAATAGATGATGACTCACATGGTGACCTTTTCTACAATTAACACTTAGCTTCAAAGGAAGAAGAAAACAAAAGAAGCACAAAGACTGAAAATGAAAATCAAACAGAGAAACTTTTAGAAATGGAATTTATGCATTGGATTTGATACAATGGAATCCCCTACCTTTCTTTTAAATTGCTCCTACTTGTTTTAAAACTCAATTGTAATGTAACTAAACAGATTGGCAGAGTTTCAGCTGGCTGTCCCTTTTTTTCTTCCTCTTGGTCTTCTTTTATAGCCGAAATTCTTAGGGCTTGGCTTCATCTCCTTGACACATGGCAGCATCTCCTGTCTTGCACTTGGTGATGGAGGGGCAGGATGTGGTATGAAGCTGCCGCCATACTTTTATAATTCTACTTTCACTTCTCTTCCTTTTTACATCCTTTTACTGACCAATGATAACATGACACTTGGCCTTTGTGGTTTTACTTCTTCTTACAGTGTGCTTGGAGGAGGAGTCGTGTTTACTTTGGCGCCAGATGATGTGTTCTCCTATCCAATGAGCCATGTATTGATCAGTGGCTGTGATTTACATAGGTGAGGTATCTCCTTTAGTATGTGACTGTTGCTTCTAGGGATGTAGGCCTGTCATGTTAGCAGGCTATCATTCCTCTTCTCCATTTGTGCCTTCATTGGCTCCCTATGGTAAGCACTGGTACATTCATCCTTGTTGCACATACTGAAGTGTCACTGTCAGCTGGGTCCCTCACGCAGCTGCCTCTTTTTTAATCCTCATTTTTCATGATTATTACTTCTTGTGCTTGGAACTCATCCCATTTTCTCTGAGTTTTACCCCAATTTGCTGTTGCCTTTGATGCTTTACTTTGATGTTCATTTACTTATTTATTTATATATTTTTTTTGCACTGTCTTCATTGGTCTGTCATTGCATTTCTCATTTAATTTTATTCTAAATTGAGTTGCATTCCTTTTTGCCATTTGGCCAGCAATGGTCACATAGGGATATTCCAGGGGTAGTATCGGTATGCATACTTTCCAAATTCATTTGCTGTCCATTTCATTTTCTTTGTCTTTTTCTTCTAAATGACTGATTTACCCATGGTCAAAGGGGGTCACGCATGACTCATTCATTCTCCAGGTATTATATGATGTATTCACTTTATAGTGAAAGGAAGTATGCGGCCTCATCTCAAGCCGTTCATCCATGTTTTGGTCTTATCTTGAGATGTAAGTAGACAGCCAGATGCACTGCTTTTCCTTTAAGCATGCTATTTCTTTTGTGCCCCTCTTTTTTATGCATGACATAGGTGAATTGATGGGTGTACTGTTGCAACTAAAGCATGGGGAGCATCTCAGCGTTGATTTGAAATCTATTTCATATCCGATGGTCCCAATTGAGGTGGTGAGTTCACCCCTTGTTACCACACTTCCTGGCGCCAAGGACAGTTGCAGGGATAGCTTCTCCTTTTCAGAATATAGGTTGTAGAAGGTAATACTCTCTCTCCAGTTAAATTTTGGGTCAATTTCGCCAAGCACTTTCACACTGGGTATCTCCAGTTACGGTATCTTTGCCTCATATCATCTTCTCTTATTTCTCTTCCCCTTTTTACTATGCTTCATGCTAGCCCCGCGCCATTCCTCCAATACTGACTCAAAGTGCATTTGAAATTCCTTGAGTCTGGCAGCCTTTCGACAACACAGCCATGGTGAGCGATGGCATTGCTTCCTCCTCCTGCTAAATTGGCTTTTGGTAACTCACCCAGACATCATCTCAGGCTTGCTAGAGACTTCAATAGGTTAGCTCCTTTGTCAATTTTCAGCAACTTGGTATAATTTCGTGTTTCCGTCTGTCAGTTTCTTATTCGCACTTCTCTTAAATTGTCATTTCCAGTGTTTCTATCCCCTTGCGTTTGGTGTCGTCAGAATCGTGAAGGCGTCGGCAATTCGTTGCTGAGGTTGGTTGGGGCTGAGGTGGTGTAGGACGGAGACAAACCTCCTTTTTGCGCTGGTGTACGTCGACTGTGTCAGACAGTACCGTTCCTTCTTTTCTTCTTTTTTTTTATAATAGGAATTGTGGGACCCACCATTTCAGCCAATCAAAAAAATGCCATTCAACGTTTTAGTCCCGGCTCAAGATCCAACCGTTGGTTTTAGATAATATCAACAGTATTTATCGTACCCATTGGATCAATGCGAATTTTTTAGTTGTAATTGTTATTGGGTCAAAAGCAATTCGAATGGGCCTCAGTCTCGGCCCGAGGTAAATTTTTAATATTGACTTAGAGGCCCATCTGAAAATCATTTCCATTTATTTACTCTGGTGGGGGTTTATCTCCATTTGTTTCAAAATGGAGGTGTCCATTTGACTGAATTTTGAGGTTAATTGAGCTGCTTCATTCTTAGAAAAATTGTTTGGTGCCCTTCTATAGGTCAATTTGACATGAAATTTTGCATGATTTCTCATAAAAATATGGAGAACTTAGTTGCCACAAATTTTCTATTTTTAGGACTCCAGTAATTAATTATAAGGATATCACAGGCGCATAATGGCATTCCTCGTAATTAATTAATTTACCGTCCATTTTTAAGAATTTCTGTGTTTTTTCCTTTCATGCATTATGACCAATTATCAGGGCTGTTTTGTTGGGTCATTGGTTATGTGGATGGGATTTTGATTATATGGTTTTGGATCTTGGTGATAAAATAGAGAATTGTTCAGGGTTTTGCGCAGCAGAATTTAGAGGCAAACAAAATGTTGTAAACATTGAAATATATAGGCTAAATGAAAAATTGGGGACGCACTGTTGCTAACCCACCAAAATTACTTTTCTTCTCTGGTTGCATCGTGAGCCCCCTGGTGCGAAACAGAAAATACACAAATCTCTCTCTCTCTCTCAAAAACTCTCTGTACCGATCGGTACCAACTCTCTCTCTCCTCCATAATCTCAACAACTGGTATCAGAGTCAGGTTCGTTGCCGCTAAGTCGCTGTTACGGAAACCCTAGCCGTCGAGTCACCACCGTCAAACCCTAGCCGCTGCCGAGCCGCAGCCGTTGATCACCTCCGTTTCCGACATCGATCGGGTTGTTGCCGTCGAGTCGCGAGTGGTCGTTGCTCCGCCGTATTGAGGTGAGGTTCTCTTTGACCGGTGTATTGCATTTGGGATCTAGGGTTTGTGTCCAAAATGGAAGAGAGTAATAGTGGTACCATGGTTAAGCTTACATCTTCCAATTACTCCATTTGGAAGTCTCGTATGGAAGATTTGTTGTATTGCAAGGATGCATATGAACTCGTTTCGGGTACCAAACCCGCTACTACCACCGATGATGTTTGGAAAGTGTCTAATAGGAAGACAATAGCCATAATTAGACAATGGGCTGATGATTCCGTCTATCACCATATCTCATCCGAAACCGATGCCAAGGTGTTGTGGGAAAAGCTTGAAAGCTTGTATGAGCGCAAGACCGCTCAAAATAAGGCCTTCTATATTAGAAAGTTGGTAAACATGAAATACCAAGAAGGTTCCTCGGTGTCGGATCATTTGAGTCGGTTCCAAGATTGTGTGAACCGTTTATCTACCATGAAAATGGCGTTGGATGAAGAGTTGCAAGCATTAATTCTGTTGAGTTCCTTACCCGATAGTTGGGAGACTTTAGTGGTGTCATTGAGTAATTCGGCACCCGATGGTGTTGTGACCCTAGCCATGGTTAAAGATAGCATGCTCAATGAGGAGTTGAGGCGTAAGGAGTTAGGGATCACTAGTGAGTCTTCAGCTCTTGTTATCGAAAATCGTGGAAGGAGTACTCAAAGAAATGCTTATGGTGATGATGATAGGGATAAGTCAAAAGGGAGGTCTAAGTCAAGAAATGGGATTACATGCTATTATTGCAAGAAGCCCGGCCACAAGAGAAGTGAATGCCGGAAGTTGAAAGCCAAGAATGATGGCTCCAAGAGAGATCAATCTAGGGAAAAAAGAGAAGATGATGAGAAAGAAAGTACCACCGCAATTGTTACAAATGATGAAGTGTTCATAGCTTGCGATGAGGGTTTTGTGAACCTTACTAGTCAAGACTCCACTTGGGTGGTTGATTCCGCCGCCTCATTCCATGTCACATCTAGACGTAACTTGTTCACTTCCTACAAGGAAGGTAATTTTGGTGTTGTTAGAATGGGGAATGATGGAGTTAGCAAAATCTTTGACATTGGAGATGTTTGTGTGGAGACTAGTTTAGGATGCAAGCTTACTCTCAAGAATGTTCGGCATGTGCCGGATATGAGTCTTCATTTAATTTCGGTGGGTGCCCTTGATGATGAGGGGTATCAAAGTTGCTTCCTTGGTGGAAAGTGGAAGTTGTTGAAGGGTCATTTGGTTGTTGCTCGAGGAACCAAATCCGGTTCGCTCTATGTTACTCAAGTAAAGGTGTGTGGTGAGGTGAATGCCGCCGAGTGTAACTCAACCGATTTATGACATTTGCGGTTGGGTCACATGAGTGAGAAGGACATTGAGATTCTTTTTAAAAGGAAGTATGTGCCTATTGATGGTACTTCACTTACCTCATGCACACATTGTTTGGCGGGCAAACAATATCGTGTAGCCTTCAAGAGAAATCTAACAAGTAAGAGGCCGGGTGTGCTTGATTTAGTTCACACCGATCTATGTTCTATGGGAGAAAGAACTCTTGGCGGCGCTCTTTACTTTGTCACTTTTGTGGATGATCATTCAAGAAAGTTGTGGGCATACTCTTTGAAAACGAAGGATCAAGTCTTGGAGGTGTTCAAGCAATGGGTTGTGGAGGTTGAAAGAGAGACCGGTCGGAAATTGAAGTGCATCCGATCGGATGATGGAGGAGAATACCGTGGTCCTTTTGAGTTGTTTTGCAAGACCAATGGTATTAAACTTGAGAAAACCGTGCCCAAAACTCCACAACAAAATGGTGTGGCCGAGAGAATGAATCGCACAATTTGTGAGAGAATTCGTTGTATGCTCTCTCATTCCAAACTTTCCAAAGGCTTTTGGGGTGAAGCTTTGAACACCGCGGTTCATTTGATCAACCGCTCTCCTTCGCATGCATTGGATGGTGACATACCCGAGAGGGTTTGGAAAAGTAAAGACATTTCTTATGACCATCTAAGAGTGTTTGGTTGTAGGGCTTTTGTGCATATCCCCAAGGATGAAAGGTCAAAGCTTGATAGCAAGACTAAGGAGTGTGTTTTTTTTTTGGTATGGAAATGGTGAGTTTGGGTATAGGTTGTGGGATCGATTGAAAAGAAGTTAGTGAGAAGTCGAGACGTGGTGTTCTTTGAACAAGAAACCATTGAAAATTTGTGCAACCTCGACAAGGCCAAAACCTCTTCAAGAAGCCATGTTGATCTAACTCCAATTTCAAGCAACAACCTAAGAACCGAAACCAATCACCCAAATCCTAGCCAATCAACCGAAACCAATGTCCCACAAAATGAAGAGAATGATTCTCAAACCGAAACCTCTTCAAGTGATAGTTCTCAAGTGCAAGAACTAAGGAGGTCAAGTCGAGAAAGACGGGCTAATACAAGGTACTCTTCTAATGAGTTTGTGTTACTTGTAGATGGTGGTGAGCCCGAATGTTATGAAGAATCCATGTTGTCGGAGCACAAAAATAAGTGGTTGGAAGCCATGCAAGATGAGATGAAATCTTTGCATGAGAACAACACTTTTGAATTGGTGAAGTTGCCAAAAGGCAAGAAGGTGCTCAAGAACAAATGGGTGTATCGTGTGAAATCCGAGGGTCAAGAGGCAAAGCCAAGGTATAAAGCTCGGCTAGTTGTGAAAGGATTTGACCAAAAAAAGAGAATTGATTTTGAAGAAATTTTTTCATCGGTGGTCAAGATGTTCTCAATTCGAGTTGTGCTCGGTTTGGCCGCTAGTTTTGAATTTGGAGATTGAACAACTAAATGTCAAAACCGCATTCCTCCATGGCGATTTGGAGGAGGAGCTTTACATGAAACAACCGGAAGGGTTTGTGATGAAAGGGCAAGAGCACTTGGTTTGCAAATTGAGAAGGAGCCTCTATGGCTTGAAGCAAGCACCTCGGAATTGGTATAAAAGGTTTGAATCTTTTATGTGTGACAACAACTTTGAGAGAACCATCTCCGATAATTGTGTTTTTGTGAAGAAATTCTCTAATGGTGATTTCATCATTCTCTTGCTCTATGTTGACGACATGTTGGTCGTTGGAAGGGATCTAGAAAAGATCAAAGAGTTGAAAGAGAGTCTTGGAAAAGAATTTGCCATGAAAGATTTAGGTGCGGCAAAGCAAATTCTTGGCATGAAAATCACTAGAAATCGTGGAGAACACAAGCTTTGGTTGTCACAAGAGAAGTACATTGAGAAGGTACTTGAAAGATTCAACATGAGGAAGTGTAAACCAGTTTTCTCTCCTATTGCTAACCATTTTAGGTTGTCACATAATGGTTGTCCTAAGAGTGGCAAAGAGAAGGAGGAGATGAGAGATGTACCATATGTATCGGTTGTTGGCTCTTTGATGTATGCTATGGTGTGCACAAGATCGGATATTGCTCAAGCGGTTGGTGTGGTAAGTCGCTTTCTTTCTAACCCCGGCAAAGAGCATTGGAATGCCGTCAAGTGGATACTTCGGTATTTGAGGAGTACAACCAACCGTTGTCTTTGTTTTGGTGGCAAGAATCCAACTTTAGTGGCATATACGGATGCCGATTGGGCCGGTGACATAGACTCGAGGAAGTCTACATCCGGTTATTTGGTGTGTTTTGGAAATGGAGCCGTGTCATGGCAATCTAAGTTGCAAAAATGCATTGCACTCTCCACTACCGAAGCCGAGTACATAGCCATTACGGAGGCATGCAAGGAGCTAATTTGGTTGAAGAAGTTCTTGCATGAGCTAGACGTTCGGCAAGAGAGGTATGTGTTGTTTTGTGATAGTCAAAGTGCAATTCATTTGAGCAAGAATCCGACATTTCACTCTAAGTCCAAGCATATAGATTTGAGGTATCATTGGATACGCGATGTGCTTGAGAACAAGAAATTGGTGTTGGAGAAGATCCACACTAGTGAGAATGGGTCGGATATGTTGACGAAGCCGGTACCGTCTTTGAAGCTTGAAGCTTGTTGTGAGAAGGCAGGTTTGGTTGATGGATGCTCTCCATGAGTCGGGAGGAGCAGTTTGTTGGGTCCCTCCTCACTTAGCCCATTTAGTTTTCATTTATGTCATTGTTATAATAACCAAACTTTATAGGGTTATTGTTGTAAATGTTGTAAACATTGAAATATATAGGCTAAATGAAAAATTGGGGACGCACTGTTGCTAACCCACCAAAATTACTTTTCTTCTCTGGTTGCTTCGTGAGCCCCCTGGTGCGAAACAGAAAATACACAAATCTCTCTCTCTCTCTCTCTCAAAAACTCTCTGTACCGATCGGTACCAACTCTCCCTCTCCTCCATAATCTCAACACAGACATATATAGCATAACAGACTTACACCATAAACAAAGTAACAAGAACAACATCGACAAAATAAGTATTATCACAGATTTTGAAAAATCTTATTTTGACTTCCACCAGGTGTTGAAACATCAGTTTTTTCTTCTTCATCTCACCAATTACTAAAATTCCAAGTTTCAAGATTTAGGATTATATCATCATATCCAATTCCAAATGGACGTATAATATTATTTCTCAAATACAGAGGACCTAAGCAAAAAAAACACACCAGATCGACGTCTAAAATAACTGAGAAAAGTGAGCTTAATAAAGAAACAGAACAAAATCATTTTGTCGGCCACTTAGAGCCAAATTTTAACACAGAGATAAATAATTTATTTCTACATAAGAAGCAGTAATTGATAATTTGAAATAAGAACACCGAACTTAATTGTTCAATGCCACTTCTTGTAAAAGGGTTGCAGTGAAGACTTATTCTCACCATCCTCCATTTCAATATTATTCCACCATTCTTCATTCCCTGCAATATGTTTCAATTTTCTTGGGGGGTTGCTAGGATTAAAAGGTAGCTCCTTCAAATTGTCGCAATCTAAAACATCTAGAAATTCCAAGGCTGGGAAAGTAATTATGTGATCAGAAATTCTTTCCAGCTCACTATTATTTTGCAAGAACAATTTCTTCAAGAATGGGAACGAAAGTTGACTCACTTTAACTCCACTATTTTTAAGCTCATCAATTAGGATCAATTGCTTCATACTTCCACAGTTATTTATACTGAGTTGTCGAATGCATGGGAGATTAACAGCCCAAGAAATGCTTATCAGCTGAAAGCAGAACCAAAACTTTAGACACTGGAGTCTAGGGAAAATATCCTTTGGTTCGAGACTCTTCCATATTACTTCCTTAATACTTATCATCCTTTGAAATTCTAGAGTCTCTAGTCTACCAAGGCGACAATCAATTTGGCTTTCTTTTGTGCTCTCGAACTTTACATATTCTACATCATCCATATCACATATAACAATCGAAATTAAGTTGTTTTCGAGCTGAGAATTCCCTTGATAGCAATTTAAAAAGAGTAAACAGCTTTCAGTACAACTGCCAACTTCTAACCATCTTATGGGCACACTCACTTTTTGAGATAACTCATGAAAATCAAGTGTGCTTGACTTTGGAATGGAAAATCCTAGTGCTTCGAAGTGGGGAAGGCACTGTAACTCTTCCTGTAGCACTAAAAGGTTCTGAAAGCAATGAGACCAACTAAAATAGCGTAAGTCTAATACTGTCAAAGCTTTTAGTTTAGATAAGACCTTGTTCGGGAAGGTACAGATTGTATGGCATAAAAGCAGATATTTCAAATTGGTAAGGTCCCCTATTTCTTCTGGTAATAATTCCTCATGAAACGAGTTATTTGATAGGTTAAGAAACTGAAGATGTACTAATTTGCAGATCTCAACTGGAAAAACTTTAAAAGAATTTGAAGACAAATCTAAGAAGGTAAGTTTAGAAAACAACTCAAGTCGAAGGGTTTTTGGGTCCTCGATGAAGTTGCCACTAAATAATAGAGTGGAGAGTTTTGCAGAGGAACATGTGACAGAGATGGATACGTCTGCAAATTTTCCCTTCATGATTAATATTTCAGTTTCACGAGAAACTTCTATCTCATATACTCCTTGTCTCTTATCACTATCAGCCGGATTAATCCATTTGTTTGTATATTCTCCTTGGTTACTTGTGATCCATAGTGCCATATCACGGATCACATCATGCATTTTTATACTACCATGATAATTATCACCAATTTCTAGGAGAGAAACAGCTAACAATCTCCCTATATACCTATGCCCAGCATCATAAGCTTCTTGTATCTTTGGCTCATCAATCAAGCCTAAACCCATCCAAAGTTGAATGAGATCATCTCTCTCTATATAATAATCCTCAGGCCATAATGCACAATGCAGAAAGCATTGTCTAAGAGTATCATTTTTCAAATTATCATAACTAAATTTCAATGTGTGGAATACCGACTGATTTGAACCTGAGAATTCAATATCATTGAGTCTTGCTTGCTTAAGTAATTTAACAGCATGTTCCCATTCTCTAGGATCCATCTTATCATGCATAGCCCTGCCAATTGTTATAAGAGCCAATGGCAACCTACCGAGTTCCTTCACAATATCCTTTGCATATCTCTGTATTAGTGGATCTGAATCGATTGTTTCCTCAGTTACCTTCTCCTTGAAGAGACACCAAGCATCATCATCATTTAGAACATCCAATCTAATTTTTTTCTTTACCTCCATTTGTCCACATACTTCTGTTGACCTTGTTGTCAGAACAACTTTTCTTATAAATGTGCCAACTGATTCCATTGGGTTAGGGATCCCTATTGTTTTCAGATCAACAC
Source organism: Rhynchospora pubera (assembly GCA_028095005.1). Lineage (NCBI taxonomy): Eukaryota > Viridiplantae > Streptophyta > Magnoliopsida > Poales > Cyperaceae > Rhynchospora > Rhynchospora pubera. The sequence goes on along the minus strand of CM051460.1, from coordinate 221,938,271 downwards.
GGTCCCAGAGATCATCCAAAAGTAGCACAAAGCTCCTCTCTCTCAAGAAGTTATATACCATACTCTGTTTCTGTTCTATGCTATCACTCTCACTAAGGCCAAGTTTTTCAATAATCTTATTTTGAACCTTTTCTTCAGAGCACTCTTTGGAACAAGTGACAAAAATTACAATTACCTTGAATCTAGGATCTCGGGAAAGCTCATTGTTGATCTGCTCCAAGAGATGTGTCTTTCCGATGCCACCCATGCCCCAGATGCCAATGATATTATTGTGCACATCTTCTTTGATAAAATGAAGTGCTACTTCGAGATTTGCTGATTTTGATGAGGAAACTGGCATCTCTTGGGCCAGTGGTGGCTGCATACGAGTGATCACTTCAAGTGTTACTTTCTTTTCACACACACTCTTCACCTCGACTTGCATCTTTGCTGCACTTCGGCTAACCTTGTAAATCGCACAAAAATTAGGTGAGATGTTCCAAATGCACCTGCACAATTGTTGGTATTTTTGTTGGATCTCCTCTGCTTCTTTTTCAGTGTTCTCAGCCTGGAGTAGCCATTCTTTTGCTTGGTTTGTGGGAGCACCGTTCTCCCGCTCAGCATTTGTGATCTCGGTATTCACATCCTCTTTCAGGGCCCGTAACTGTCTAGTTGCCAACTCTAGAGCCCTTATGTTGTCACCGGCAGTGAAAGGATAAGCGACATGCTTAAAAATGGTGTTGGTGACCAAAGGTACAATGGACGAGACTGCCCCATTTAGGAACCCCATCAAGTGTAAGAGGAATTAGGAATTGGCAACAGCCAGTATAAAAGATCAAGGCTTTCAAACTGGCTCAATGGTACGTAATACTGTTTAATCGATTACAGTACGGAAACAAAGGGTCATAATCTATGTGATTTTTGTGGATGAAGGAATCTGAAACATAATAAAGGTGAATTGAAAAGCAACCAAAGATGGCTCTTAATTAATTTGCTATTGATTGAAAGTTTGAAACCTCGAGTGATACCAGGGAAGAGAGAGGTACCAGAAAATTTTAGAGAGTGAGAGTTGGAGTGGTCTGATTGAGGAGCGAGAAGGAAAATGAATGGGAAATAACTGGAGTGCTCTGTTGTAGGTGTATGAATTACCAAAGCTAACGTTGCAAGATACTATGGCTAAGAGTAAGAGCTGAAGTAATTTGATAAGAAAATATGAATATGAAATGAGAAGTATCAAGGAAGCATGGGCACGGGGACCGCTCCGCTGGAGGGGATTCATGTGTTCAATATTGTTTGTGCCCCGTGGGTTTGTAGCAAAGTGTTACAAATGAATTCGAGATGTTAGATCGTGATCGGACGTTAAATTTATGATGCGTCAAATATGGTGAGCACGTAATCAATTCAGCTGATCATATTTAACACTTTGATTAGTGGAGATCAGCGTGCCACCCCTGTTTCATGGCTTTAGTAGCATTTTTCAAGAGATTCCACCTTGTTTAATTGGCGTGACCATTTTTTAATATATTACTCCTCCCCCCAAATATTCCCTTTTAATTAAACAGAAGGCTAATTTGTTTTTTGCGTTCTTCATTGTTACAGATCGAGACGGTACCCCCTCGCACGTTAGTCGAATTTATGGATTAGATTGGTTAAATTAAATTTGTCAATTTATAAAAATAGAGGAAATTATTTTTATGCCACCTCAAAAGAAAGAAATTGTGAAAATGCCACTCAAAAGTTAATTCTTCTATAAATGTTTCTATAAATGCCACCATGACCATGTAAAAACCAAGCTGCTATGAGAATTGTCAGACTCCCGCTAAAATGCTCTGCAGTTGTACCTGCGGTTGGCAAATCAGGGGGTCTTTGGCTGCTTTGGGATGATGATATGCAGGTCCATATTCTGGAAAGATCTCACTACTTCTTCTTTGCCGAGGTGAGATTTCATGCTTATGAAGAGCCGTGGCTCCTTGCAGCCATTTATGGATATCCTAACCACATGGTTATGGGGTACATATGGGACAGGCTCCTTTTTTATGCCACCACCTACTCCCTCCCCCTCTGTGCTATTGGTGACTTCAATTGCATCTTGAGAGATGATGAGAAGTTTGGGGGTTCCTCCAGAGTAAAGCTGAAAAACAAATTGTTTGCTCAAGTGGTGGCTAGGGCAGGCTTGGTTGATTTGGGGTATTCTGGGCCTGCTTACACTTGGTGCAATATGAGACAAGATCATAGGTGCATCAAGGAAAGGATTGATCGTGCTATGGCAAATGCCCCATGGATTGCTAGATTCCCAGCAGCAAAGGTGCTGCACCTGCCCATGTACAATAGTGATCACTTGCCGATATTGTTATGTACCTCCCCAAATGTCACTAAGAAGTCAAGAAATTTTAGAGTGGAGAACTGGTGGGGACTGCATGATGATTATAAACAGGTGTGCTTATCCTCTAGGATTTCTGCTGGAACTAGCTGGAGCACTTTCATATCCAACTTGAAGAGAAACTCCAGGACTTGGGAAGCCACTAAACCCAACCCACACACTGCTCTAAAAGATTTAGAGGACAGATGGATGGAGGAACAGGGGCAGCAGTTCGATTGGCAGAGGCATGAAGAGTTGCAGTACCAGTATAACAAAGCTCTGCTAACTGCAGAGATGTACTGGGCACAGCGTTCTAGATTGAGGTGGGCTTATCATGGGGACTCAAACACGAGATTTTTCCACATAACTGCCTCTGCAAGAAAAAAGAGAAACCACATTGGGGCCATTAAGGATGCCTTTGGGGAGTGGACCTTTGATGATAATGAGATTAGAAGGCTGTTTGTGAGGTACTTCAAATCAATTTTTTGCCAACCTGCTGATTTGGGAGCCAGATCAATTAATGCCCTTGGAGCTGAGTTTCTCTCCACTGTGCCGAGTATTGGTGCTGAAGCTGCACATCTGTTGGGGCACCCACCTACTGAAGGGGAGATCACACTGACAGTTTTTTCCTTGGGATCTGATCGTGCTCCGGGTCCTGATGGGCTCAATGCAAGGTTCATGCAGGATCACTGGGACATCATCAAGCCCTTGGTTATACAGCAGGTCACTGAGTTCTTTTCCACAACGCTTATGCCAAGGGAGCTAGCTCGATCCAATATTGTCCTGGTCCCTAAGAAGGAAGTGCCCACTTGCGTGACTGATTACAGACCAATCAGCGTTTGTAATGTTATCTATAAGGTAATCTCCAAAATACTCTCTAGACGCCTCAAACCTTTTGTGGCTAGCATGGTGCTTAACACACAAACTGCTTTTACTCCTGGTAGACGCATTGGAGATAACATTATCATTCTCAGGGAGGTACTGCACACCTTCTCCTTGCAATCTTATAGGTCCCATTCCTTCTGCCTCAAGGTAGACCTATCCAAGGCTTTTGATAGAATGAGGTGGTCCTACCTTAATTCTGTGCTCCTAGCACATGGCTTGCCTGATGCCTATGTTAGGTGGGTCAGTGCATGTGTTGCCTCATCAAGCTTCTCTATTACAATCAATGGTGCTGCTGATGGTTTCATACAGCCTACAAATGGGTTGAGACAAGGATGTGCTCTGTCCCCCTACTTGTTTATTCTAGCCATTGACATTCTCTCCAGGTTACTACAGCACATGGTGGGGCAGGGTCAGATCAAAGGAGTCAAACTCACAAGAAATTGTGCTCCCCTTACCACCTTAATTTATGCTGATGATCTGTTGATCTTTGGGGAGGCTACTTTCCATGAAGTCAAAACCTTAGTTGATACTCTGGAATTGTTCTGTGAGATTTCTGGGCAGCAGATTGGTGCTGACAAGTCCAAAATTTGGTTTTCTAAGCATACCCCTACATACATAAGAGACTTTGCAGCTGCTGCCTTTAAAGCTAATCCTGCCTGTGACTCTGAAGTGTATCTTGGGGCCCCAGTGAAGGTTGGCAAAGGGGCAAACTTTGCCTCACTGGTTAACAAAATTGATAGTAAGCTGCAAGTATGGAAAGAAAAGCTGCTTTCACAGGCTGGCAAGTTGGTGCTCATCAAAGCTGTAATTGAACCTACTATGCTGTATGCCTTACAAACAGCTGTCATACCCAACAAAACCCTCAAAGCCATTCAGTCTAGGGTCTGCAGCTTTTTCTGGGCAAATGGTACTAAGCAGAAGATGGCCCTGGTGGCATGGAAAACAATTACCCTACCTAAGAACCAAGGGGGTCTAGGGGTCAAGGATCTGCTTAAATTTGCCCAAACAGTACAGATGAAACACTTATGGGACTTGCTATCTGAGAGTGAGGTGCTTTGGGTGCAATTGATAAGAGCCAAATACCTCCAGAGAGGGGAAATCTGGTCAACCAAGGGGTCTTCTGGCAGCACACCCTTTTGGAAATCTCTGCTTGCCTCTAGATCTCTATTGAAAAACCATGTAAGATGGCAAATTGGTAATGGTTTGAAATGCAGGGCTGTGGCCCAGCCATGGCATGACTTATGGCCAAATTATGCCCCCAAGAATGCAGCTCAAAGGAACTTACGGGTGGCAGACCTAGTAAATGAAACAAGGGATGGATGGAATAGTGCAAAGCTGATTCAGGCTTTTGACTTTCATGCCGCTTTATATATTGCTCTGACCTTTCCACAAGGCCTGGCCTTGAGCAGCAGGGAAGACAAACTATATTTCACAGCAGCAAAAAATGGAGTTTTTTCCCTCAAAAATGCTTACAAGTTGCTAATCTCGTCCCAGCCCGAGCTACAACAGGAGCACAGGAAGGTGTACACTGCCATCTAGCATACCCCTGGGGTTCTGCCAAGGACAAGGCTGTTTATGTGGAAAGCAGTTAGAGAGGCTTTACCAGTAGATGCAATCATCAGCCACAGGCTAAGGAAACCACCCCTGGGATGTGGGCTGTGTGGGGACATGGGTGAAAATGTTGTACACTCACTGTTTAAATGCCCCAGAGCTATGCAGATGTGGATGGCTTCATGTTTTGGGCTGCGCTCGGATCTTTTGCCTCCGGATATGATGGATATCATGTCTCATGCAAACCATACCTTACAACCATCCCAGCTAGCTATGTTCTTCTCTATGGTATGGCACCTGTGGAAAAGCAGATGTAAGGAGGTGTTTGAGGGAACTAAATTCCACCCACAACAGATCTTTACTGTCGTCAATAGGTGGTCTGACCTGATGAAATTTACTGTGAAGGACCGTCGGTATCAAGTTCAGATACAGGAGGAGCAGCTGCTATCTCAATGCAACGTATGTTACATGGAAGCCTCCTGGATTCATGAAGGTCCTGGGGGGGCTGGAACTGCCTATGTACTCTACTCCCATGATAAAACACTGATTCAATACCAGTTAACGAACACTCAGGCCTCCTCCCCTTTTCATGCTGAGTTCCTTTCCCTCCAACTGGCTGTTCAAGAAGTGACTGCACTAGGAATCAAAGAGGTTTGTTTCTTCACAGACTGTCTTCAACTTTGCAACATGGTCAATGGCCTGACCAGCTTGGATGTGGTTGACTGGCAGATTTACATTGATGCCATGAAGTTTGTTACTACTTTTGAGGATCTAAAGGGATTTCGTTGCTCTCATATTAGTAGGGATGACAATCAACTAGCAGATCAATTAGCTAAATATGCTAGGATTAGAGGAGTTAACTGTGTGAATTTCACTTTTCCTTCTTTTTGGGATCCCTGATGTAATGATTTTATCGCTTAATGTTAGCCTACGGGCTCTGTTTCAAAAAAAAAAAAAAAAAAAAAAAAAAAAAAAACCATGTAAAAGTGCTACATGAACCCCAAAAATTGTCCCAAGAAGAACCAGATGGTATAATCAAACCTGAAAAGGCCGACCTAGGATATTTTTGAAATAAAAGTCATTTAAGAATAAACTAGTAGAAATTCTAAAAATTCTTACAAAATTTTATTTTCCCTATGAGCGATTGGCGCCTCAGCGCAAACAGCACAATTTATAAGGAAACACTCAAAGCAACCGAATCAATCCATTCACCGGCGGTCGGTTTTGTCAGGCCACAAGACATCACCGGTCGAGCAATAGACGTACAATTCAAGCAAAATAACACAAATATCCAATTGTTGCTTAAATTAACTGAAGAAGTTGAAGATCTGAAAGCAGCAGTTAAGAAAATGGAAGCTACGAAAGGAAAGGAAGTCACTCAACCTGACGACCTGACTGACTCCCTAGATCAGATCCAGCAACAACTTCAGAAGCTGAGCTTAGGAGAGCCCAGCAAGCTAGCAATACCAAAATCGAAAGGCAAACTTTTTGTGTTCAAAAACCCAAAAGAAATATTTGAAGCCGAGAAAAAGAAGGCAGCATGAGCAGAACACAAACAACAACGGAGGCAGCAAGACCGTCAGTATCAGAAAGAGACACAAACCAAACTCCTACTGTAGAAGACCAGATCCGTGGCTATCGCCTTGGGTCTAGACTCAGATTTGAGGCTCAAAGGAGGCTCCCTGGTCAATCTCGACGGTACCAGCGAAGCCTTGAGTCACAAATAAATCCTGATGCTGAGCTCAACATCTCCCAATACAGACGAGCACAGCAAGTCCCAGCAGAAACTCTGTACCAAGCTGGATGGTCAGAGAGCAGGCACCGAGTATACCAACATTACTCGGATGAAAAAACGTTGGTCACAGATGGCCAGCAGTGGAGCTACCGTTCATCTCTGAAGAAAGTTTTAACAGACTTTTACAAGAAGGGCTCCAACATCTGCATATCGGACTAATCATGGTTCGATTGTACACGTTGCACAGGCGAAGTGCAGGTGTGAATGCACTAGTGTTAATCAGAGATACTAGATGGCGAGATGATAGAGCTGTCATCAGCTCTATGGAGATGGATCTCACATCTGGGACGCAGTTGGCATATACTGCCCCAGATATGACTCTAAGTATCCGTGACTTCAGAGATCACATTCAACTAGTGATTCAAACTCACGGGTATGAAGGATGGCAAGATGGAGAGAGTAACCTTTTACTCTCCAGGTCTCTAATTGGACGACTGTCCAATACAAGCCACACAAATTTCAGATACAATGTTTAGAACGTGGCGGACCACCTGGCAAGTCGAGGAGTTCGGGCCATCCCTGGCTCGCAACGTACAACCACAGAACTTCGTGGAAGGCAGTGGCTTGTGAGACCGGCTGTCATCTCACAAGTTCAGAATCCCCAAGTAGCACGAATCCGAGCAAGGACAGACGGCTCATTATCCGTCAGATTTGCGGGGTATACAACAATAACCCCTGAACAAGAAGCTATTCGTGGAGAAAATGATGAGGAAGAACTCGAACAAGAATTCATCAATCTACTCACGCTAGATGATGATTGGCCATATGAAGATGACGAATTCAGTGAAGATGACGAGACTGAGCAAGATGATGGTCCCTTATTGGGGAAATAGTTCTTGGCAATACTAAGAGCCGAACAAACTGAACCAACAGTTGAAATGCTAGAACCAATAAACCCGTATCAATGGTTTGCTATTGAGCAGCTAGATAGTGAAGACGAACTCGTACAAATGACATTTACAGAGTTCAATTGGCTAGAAACCATTGATGCAGAAAGTGAATGGTTTGAGGAACAAGCCCTCATGATGACCTGTCAATGGGATGAGTCGGACGAAGATGAGATACTCTCCACGGTGCAATTCCTGTCTCAATTGGGTGCACCAGCAAACCAAGATGAAGACTTGCTAAGTCTTCTAGCAAAAGGTGGTGGGGAAGATGTCAGTTCCCCAAATTCTAAAACAAAGTGGGACGAAGATCTATTCGAGACAGTTTATATGGTAGAAGAGATGGAATACCCACAATTCAAAAATCTCAAAAAGAAAGTGGAGACTGTACTCTCAACTGCAGAGTTTTCACTTACAAGAATACCACCTGAACCAATCATGGGACCGGCCATGTACCCACCTGGTTCAAGGCAACCCCAGAACCTTCAAATTCCAGAGATAAAGGCAAGGTTGGACAACATCCGCGGAGGCTATGCAAGGCAAATGAACGAAAGGTTTAACCTGCCAACAGCCCAAGCTAGTCAAGGTGCAATTCTAATTTTACCAGAAGATATTGGGCTATACTCGGAAGTTATCTCCCGATGGAAATCAATCACTCTCAACCTATTAAATGAGATAAATTGGACAGATAACAAATCTAAGGTCAATTATATCGAAAACCTCCTAGGCGAAACGGAGAAAAAGACCTGGATTCAGTGGAGAATGGCATTCCCCACTGAATATGAGGAATTAGTTAACATTGCCGATGACCCACAAAATGTAATATCACAAATCAGGCGAATGTTTCTGTTGGAGAATCCGACAACCGGGTCCACTGAAGAGCAAGATCGAGCGTACAACGACCTGGAGAGACTTTCATGCCACAATGTGAAAGATCTTTTCGATTATATAAATGATTATAAGATTTTGGCGGCAAAATCAGGAAGGATGTTCATATCTCCTGAACTCTCAACAAAATTTTTCAGAAAGATGCCTCCAATTATTGGTGGAGAAATTGAGAAGGCATTTACTGAAAAATACCCAGGCAATACTGTGGGTGTTATTCCAAGAATACATTTTACCTACCAGTACCTGGCAGAGCAATGTAAGAGAGTTGCACTCCAAAGAAACCTCAAAGATCTCTCATTCTGTAGCCGCATACTAGTGCCGGGTTACTATCAAAAGAACAAGAAGTATGGTCTTCGAAAGGCGAATACATATCGGGGCAAACCACATGATACACACATCCCACACCAAGTAATCACCCTTCTCTTGTATCATTGCCAGATATTAATAAAATTTCCTCATTTTCTCTCAAAACTTTGGAACCAGTATTCATTAGTAATCAGAAGTTTCAAAGTCGATCCTATCGCTACTATTCTATTCTGGTATCAGAGCGAGGTTTGTTTTCTTAATATTATGGCTTTATAATTTCCTAATTATTCTGGGTAGGCACCTAGGGGGAGATTATACCAAACTAATAAAATTGTTTAAATTAATCAACCGGAGAATGCTAATTAAAAGTGAAAATTCTTAAGAAACCAAAAGAATCATCTTGCCGTACAGTACCTAGGAAAAAGGGGAAGATCGCGGGTAAACACGATGATGTGAGGTTATAGCCTAAGTATACCAACTTAAATTAGTAGAACAAAGGAAGATTAATTAATAATCTGGGTACATAAATTTGGGTACATATAGCAGAAAATTTTGACCAAAGTGGCAAAAACACAAAGGTGACCATAATTTTGGGTGGCAAAATCACAAACTTGAAAAATCGGGTGGCAATTCCACAATTTCACCAGTTTTGAGTGGCATAGAAGAAATTGCCCCATAAAAATATCACTGAAAAAGTTTGCGGTGCATACAAACTCTTATGCACTATAGTGCACATTAAACTTTCTCTATAGAGGATTGCTAAAATGCTATGCATAGCACGGATGACCTTCGTGCTACGAATTCGTTCTTGCATTTCATTCTTCAAACAACCGATCCAAATCGTTTATTATCTTCTACATCTTGAAATCTTTTTAGAAACCAAATTTTACATTTTTTTGAATTTTTTACTATTTTTCTCAGATTTTTTAAAATCACTGTTCTTGAAGGGTCCGAAATTTATTAGATTAAGTATTTTCAAAAATCTAAAAAAAATAGTAAAAAAATTCAAAAGAATGTAAAATTTGGTTTCTAATGAGATTTCAATATGAAGAAGATAATAAACGGTTTGGATCGGTTGTTTGAAGCATGAAATTCAAAAACGAATCCGTAACACGAAGGACATCCGTGCTATGCATAGCATTTCAGCAATCATCTATATATTCTCTGCCCAGATAACATTGTTATTTAAAAAACTTATGTTGAAATTTCGAAAGTTAAATGTTTTCGGAAATTGACGTGTTTCTATCATTGCCCCAAGTATTTTTGTTCACTTTCACGTGTCTATTGTGTTTATCCTTTTATAAAACTTAACATTTAAAATATTTTGAATAAACTGTAGACAACCCTTAATTTTAGATAATTCCCAACTTTCGAATTTAATATCCTTTGTATCCTAGAAAAAATACAAAATTGCAAAAGGGACTTGAAACAAGCACAGAATACACCATATCCAATTTTGAGGGACAAATTAATAAAATAACATAATAGTATGAATCAGTCACATGTTCGAAACCCAGCTGAAGATCTTTTATAGACATTTAATTTAAAAATAAATTAGGTGGCTTGACCTCCGATATCGGGCGTCGAAGAGTTTAGAAATTTTACTTCCTGTAATAACATAAAAGTCTCTATATTAATAATTTAAGAGAAGGTTAGTTAGTTTGCAAAAAATAAACAAAAACAAAAGAGATAAGTTGCACACTGGAATTGCACGTAAATTATCGGTTAATGTTCAATTTTATTTTATAAAAAAAAAAACGGAAGATGGCAAGTAATTCATTACTAATCATGCGCAAAATCTATCCTCTTATATTTGTGTGAGCAAACTTTGTATCCGCACGAGAGCCGGAAATCTAGCTTTGCTCGATACTTGAAATTTATTTACAATTAATAAAACTGCAAATGTAATAATAGAAATATAGAGGTAGGGTGTTAATTTTTTATGTTCACTCGTAAAGAAATTAAGGCACGAGCTTATAGTTGGGTGTGTTTGGTTGGAGTGAAAATAGGGAATAGAAATAGAGAAAAGTTTATTCCTTATTTTTTATTCAAATTTCTTGATTTTGTTAGAATATGGATAAGGGCCGGAATAAGCCCAAATTTTCTATTTCTTAGTTGTTTGATTTTCACCGGAATAAGGAATAAGGGCTTATTCCTTATTCCCACTCCAACCAAACACACCCGTACCTCCAAAAATGATTATAACATTAAAGAAGGTAATATATAAATGATAATACTTTAGTGCAATCTCAATGAATGCATATATTATATTGGTTATTTAATCAAAATTCTGATAGTAACTCAGTTTTTCTCTTCAATAATTTCAACAATATCACTCAAGTCATCAGCAGGAAGCCAGGAAGCTAAGAAACATGCACATGAACTTGTCAGGAAAAAATAGAAAAGATAATCAGTGCAACTAGAATGAAACAGCAATTGGTCCTCTCTAGAGAGATTGACCAAGGCGTGAATAAATATTGGTGTTGGGAATGAAGAACTCAGCCTGACTAGTATTATTGAAGATAATTTTTCAATATCATGTTTTTTGAAAATAATTTACCTTTATCGCTCTGTGTTTCATTCCATCTAGAAAAACGGAGGCCAGTAATTCGCATGAAGTCATGAACACAACTGTACGGACTACGGATCATATTTTAGGTTTTTGAATCTACTGTCAATCTTAAAATTAAAAGTTAGTCAACTTTAACTTTTCATATAATTAGTTTTGGTCAAGCAGAAAGATACTAAAAAAATATTAAGAATCCCCTTAGTCTGGATTGACTTACATCTCTTCTTTCCTTGGAGCCATTGAATTTTGATAATCTGATCCTTATCTAAGCACGCATGATTTTTTTCTAATTTCTTGTATAGCACTACACATAAACTGGATCAAATAGACTCTTCTATATGTGATTGTCCATGTTGTTACCCCCTTCTCTTTAAAATTTTGATTTTGGTATGGTATTTCTCGAGATAATCTTTTAAGTCAAATGCTATTACAAACTGGCCATTCGTTTGACTATTTTCAAAGAGACAGAAGTGACAGGTGCAATCCGTTAAAATTGTCATCTATATCGTTTCAATCCAAAAACAAAAGCGCCCTCAGTCCAAAAAAGAAAAGACATTCCAACGTTCTTTCTATCCTCTCCTCTGAATCTCTGTTTCATTTATCCGTAATATACTGAACTTCTATACTTAATAAATTGAGCATATATATTTAATAAATTGAACATTTATACTCACTAAACTGAAAAAAATGGAAATTTGTTTCTGGTCTCTTATTTCACGGTTCCAACAAGACTGGGCAAAATCGAAAAAATTAATTAATTAAACCGAACCGGTTCTTAAACTTTTCTAATTTTTTCATACATTGTCGTATGATTCATGTCCCTTTTTTTATACGTTGAAACGGATTTTGATATACTAAACATTTATACTTAATAAACTGAACATTTATACTTACAACATTTAATAAACTGAACAACTTAACGTTCATGCTTATAACATTTTAATAAACTGACCATTTATACTTAGAAAACTGAACATTTATATATTAATAAACTGAATATTTACATTTAAAAAACTGAACATTTATGCTTAAAAACAGTATGTTTGATAAATTCATTAACTAGGAACAAGAACAAGCCTTGTTCTAGTTTTATGAATTTGTGGGAACTAGAAATAAGGACTTGTTTCTTGTTGATGTCTTGTTTGAATTTTCCAGAATTAGAAACAATATTCCTTGTTCGTATGGGTGCCAAACATACGAATAAGGAAGAGGAAGAGGTGCTAGATGGATGCGCTAAAATTAATGGAAAGTATGATGATACAGGATACTCTCGAGGATGACAGTGAGAAATTCCCATTTAAAATAATGTTTAGACTGCTCTCGTTTTTCCCTTTATTCACACATCCTTTAAATATGAGATTGCTAAAATTTTCTATGAGCTCAATTCTTTTTTTTTTTATGTTTTTAATGGCCTGCAGGATGCAGATGGGACGACCAACGACCAGGCAACGGTTTAATTAATTAGAAAAGTTTAAGAACAGGTTCGGTTTAATTAATTAATTTTTTCGGTAAACGGAACGTCCAAACGGAACGAGTAACGAATCACTTTTCAGCATACATTTCCGAAACGGAACGGTAAACGGAATGAATTTCGGCATACCGTTGTGTGAAATACAGTGTAAAATGAGTCGTTCCGCTATGTTCCGTCCATTCCGTTGCAAACGGAACGAATAACGAATCGTTCCACTGCATACCATTGTTGAAACGGAACGGCAAACGAAACGGCCCATTCCATTGCCGTTTACAACGTTAAACAGGCCTAGAAATACAGATCAAAATATGAAAACATCCGTTTGTCATAGAACGACATTTCAAAATATATCGGACCTCTAATTTAAACAGACCTTCCGCTAGAAATATCGTGGTCGTCTTGGGGAGTAGTGTTCTTGTAGTTTAAGAATTAAGACAGACCTTACGCTAGAAATCTTGTTTTGCTTTATGCAGAATAATTTATGATTAAAAATAGTTAAAGGATACAATCAGCAATCTGGATCAGCCAAGATTGTTTTTTTCATTGGTTATAACTTAAGTTTAACCCGAAGCAACAAGGGTTTTTCTCATGACGCATCAAACTGGTCTGCAGATTTCTCTAATTTTTTTGTTTCATGTTTCACAACTTTGTTGACTCATTGAACTAGAAATATAATATGTCAGATTTGATGCAGATTTGGAATTTTTTTCTATTTCGATAACGATCATTTGTTATTTTGTCAAATGAAAGGCAAATACTACTACAATGACCGAATATACAAATCTAATACAACAAAGGAAATTGGAACAATCATCATCAAAATATAAAAGAAAGCCGCAACCCATCAATATATATTACATGTTTCGGCCACGGTATACAGGAGTTACTACTAAATGGGGCTAGGCTCAGCAGGTTTCTATTGAGATCCAGGTGTATCCAGCAAATTGAGATCGCCGACCCCAACAGGCGGGCCTATGCTGCATCTCTCCGTATTGTGTATTGCTATGGCATCCTTTATTTTTTGAAACTACAAAACAGAAACATAACTTAAGTGCACAGAAGGATTTATCCCACATTCACACCTGCAATAGTAAAATATCTTGCTTTCCTGCAAACAGGTGCCACACTTGCCCTTTCAAAACATGAAAGCTGAATCTACATTGCTTGTGTAATTTCTCTGAAAGATTCCAAAATTCCTTCCTTATCAACATGACTTAGTAGTACATATTTTACTCATCTATTCAGATTGAGGAAGAGAACAACTTACTTTCTTATATTTTGTTGGCAGGGTGGTACAACATTTGCAGCCATTTTCAGGGGTATGCAAGAAAAACTAACCTTAGCTAAGGAACAAGAAAAGGACTCGAGCTGGCCATCGGCGCCACGGTAAAAATGAAAAAAGGGAAGCACTCTCACATTCAATCTCTTGCACATTGGTTTATTTTCATCAAAATTAACTTTTAGAAATAAGATTTCTGGATGCTCTTGAGCCGTCCTGCATAGCTGAAAATAAATTCAAGTGGTAATTAAAAGTATATTCAAAAAAATTAAAATATCATCGCACATACAACATGAACTAGATAGATAATGAGTAGCTAGGAAAAACAATTGTAGTACCCACAGCTAAACTGGAAAATTCATCATAGTGCTAATTCAAAGTGTAGATTATTCGAACTTTAAGTGTGTATATTTGAATACCACCTCCAATGTGGAAAAAAACAGTGTATTAGACTTTTGTTACCTTATGCTTCAATTTGAGAACTAAGGAATAAAGCATAGTACTTTTAAGCATATAGAATTGATAAATCAAGCACCAATGTTTCTCCGATTTAAACATGAATTTACCAAAGTTGGTCAGCTAGAATATGGTATTATAACTATTAAAAGCTCAAAATTCTGCCACTGGTATTTACCAGAAGGCCATCAAAAAAAACTATTAAAAGCATGGAAGTCTAGGAAAAAAGGGTAATCCTGGCTATTCTGTTAAAGCAGTAAAAATATGCACGTTGAATCATCAAATTGACTGAAATTGTAAACATCCAGATAAATAAATCTAATTTCTTCTTTGATACTTTTGCTACTTCTTTTTCTAATTTTATTTCTTGCCTGGTGGGAGGAAATGACTACACAGAGAACAATAAAACTTACCCAGAAAGATGATAAAAATTCAAAGGTACTGTAATCTAAACTTATGTGGTATATTGCTCAACTGCAGACTTAATCAGGTTATACTGTAATCTAAAAGCAGGAGGCCATTTTTTCAATGACCCTTCTGAACTTTTAGGTAAGTATTAATCACCTTAGGAAACAATGCACGGCAAGAAGCGCACCAGGTGCCATAGAATTCAACTATGACGAGTCTATCACCGGCATCTCTAAGTGCATCCAAGAATTCTTGCGTCGAATGGACGTCAATCATGTTAGGCCCTGCATTTCTCTCCCACCACTTTGGCTCTTTGCTTAGGCTCTCCTCTGGTGCTACTTCTTGAGCATGCGCCTGATAAATACAACCTCATCAGAATGTTATTTTAGAGATTTATTTTCTCCAGTTACAAAATTAAAATGCTCTTTTCTGGCATAAAGGTGAATGTTAAATTTGAGGTGTACTTACTTTTATTATTAGGTCTTTGAGGAAGTCAAAAGGCAAAACAAAAACCAAAAAAAGAATAATAAATTTGATTAAATTGGTTTTTTAAGTTCCCCTTTTGAAATTTCTCCTCATATTTCTGACACCAAACCCTAGTAGTTCTTTAATCCTTAAAAATTTAACACTAGGAAATAACTTATAATTTAAAATTGCGAACAGAATTGGCCTATCTCCCCCTATATAAAACCAAAAAACTCAAATTAACTCGTCTTCTGTTACCTTGAGGTGAGCAAATCGACTATATCGTTGCCTTAAAGAATTGCAAGAGAAACCTAGTCCTCTCGGCTTGCCAGAAACCCTCGAAGAAGAAGAAGAATTGAAAAAAACTGGGGATAGAAGAGCAGTGGTGGAGCAAGGAGAGCTAATCTGAGAACGGAGAAGCGAATCCGCCATGAATCGAATCAAACCAATCCAATCCAACCAACCAAGGAATCAATTAGCTAAATCTCCACACCACGCCAGAATGGTTGGTCTCTTCTCTCCCAAGAGAAGCTAGAATAGAACCATTAAATAAATAGGTTTCGAGAAAGGAAGAGGAAAGAGAGGTGGATGAATTTTCGCTTCGGTGCGTGTAGAGAGAGGGTTTGTGTTTGTGTGGCGTGGCGGAGTTAGCAGATTTTGAGAGGAGGTCGGATTTGGATTGGCATCCTCTACAGCCGCCGGTCTCTACAGCCATCCTCTACAGCCAAGCAAATTTTTTTTTATTTTTTTAAATTTTAAAATTCAAATGTTGAATCCAAACCGTTGATCTTGTTCAATTTTACGAGCGATGCGTTTTGATATAAGTTTTATAAAATTTGGAGTTGATTTGATACTAGATCAAGTGGTCAACAAATGAACGAATATGGTTAACTATCACTGATTAATTCTAATACGTTCATAATTTGGTCACTTAATCTAGTATCAAATCAACTCCAAATTTTATAAAACTTATATGAAAACGCATCGCTCGTAAAATTGAACAAGATCAACGGTTTGGATTCAACATTTGAATTTTAAAATTTTTAAAAATTAAAAAAAAATGGCTGGCTGTAGAGGATGGCTGTAGAGACTGGCTGTAGAGGATGCCAGTCCGGTTGGATTTGGGGATTCTAACGGTGATTATAACGGAGAGATTACTCGCCGTTAAGTTCTACGAGCGCATGTGAAATTGTGTGGTTGTCGTGAGCGAGCGGAGAGATGTCGCCGACTTGGATTTTTTAGAGCCGTCTGTTTACGGTGTCGTAACGTGGATATTTTCGTGGGACCTACTTGGATTCATTTTTCAATTTTCCTTCTGTTTTTGACAATTTTTTGCGTTTCTTGACATGCTACTCGGTTTGGGACAAGTCTAACTAAAATTTTCAGCCGGTTTTGGGCCGTTAACTTGTGCGTCGACGAAATATTTCAGTCGCTGAACGGTGTTCTGAGCTGTTTCAGAGGAGAAGTCAATTTTGAGAACATTGAATTTGATTTTTGAGAATAGTTGAATAGAAAAACCTGAGTTGACTTGATTTTGAGAATAGTTGAATAGAAAAACCTTAGTTGAAATTTCGATTTAGTGCATATTTGGAATGTTCGATCAGACAATTTACAGGAACTGGACCATGCTATAAATTTCAAATTAATTTTAGTATGTTGCCATCAGAACTACTTGTAACAATTGGCTTCTGAAAAAGAATTAAACTTGATAAATGGAAAAAAATTGATTGATCTGAAATTTGTGCACATGGAAATTAACAGCTTTTGCTTAGAGTGGTGTTTTCACGTGTTAAGGACTGTAGAGAGCAGTTCATGCAGAGGATTTTGGTCCAGAATAAGGTGTGTTTGGCAAGGAAGATTTAAGGTGGGGATAATTATGTGGTGGCAGAAATTTTAAATCGGGTTTAAATCTTGTTCATTCATCTCGGTTCATAATTTTAAATGAACAATCTATATTTAAGTCCAGTTTAAATTTATGTCCACAACAAAATTTACCATAAGTAGTGAATTATAAATTTTGACGTGTTAGGTGGGTTGACACTGTTGGAGTTATGTCCTAGAAGTCAATAATTTAATGACTTAAATATTAGTTTATGTTATGGATGATATATTTTTATCTGTTCCTAGGTTTATTATTAACAGATTATTCAGGTTGAGTATCTGAATTGTAGATCTATGTGTATCATTCTTTAGAATGACAATAATAAATCTAAACAGTCCATAATCTTGATAATTAACAAGGAACATTAATTATCATATAAGATTAATATGCAAGTTAAGTGATGATTAAGTTCTACAAATCATAGGTAAAGAGTTACCAACTTAATTACATATGTGTATGTTATGGAACATAGCACAGAACTTGACCCATCGAAATAAACATATGGATTGTGTTATGTGTCATTGTTTATTTCGTTATGATTTTGGTTCTAAGTTTGAGATGTTTATCTTTTCCACATGAGGATAGGTTCAATAAATATTGTCTACCGTTGATTTCCGATAAGGGCTGCTATACGGACTTTATTTATGTTCTCTTGAATTGTGCGGGGAAAAGCTAATCATCAAGAAAAAACCGTATGTCCCTCATTAATTCACTTAGTGAGTGACGATATAGGTTTGGGCCCCTTGATGGAGATAGATTGTTTGAATGCAACTTTATACAATTATCTCTAGATCAAGAAACGTATAATCTGCAAGAATGACACATTCCTATCTTGGATTATACGATGATATCGTGTGACATAAGAATCAAAATAGAGAAATACTTTTATTCTCTTATGCAGGATTTAAATATTATAGTAGTACACTATTTATGCGAATTGGGAATCATAACGTGTTGCTAGATACCGCTTATGATTATTGGAATTAAATAACGATTTAATTCCATGTCCAACTTAGCATAAATCCTCAAAGGGTCACACAAATAGGATTTTAACCATATGGTGCATTATTTATTTATTCGCAACAGTGAGTATTGCGAAAATATGATAGTTTGATTAATTAATGGGATAATTTTTTCTGTGCCACCCAAAATTTGTGAAATCTAGCAATTGCCACCCGAAAGTTAAACCTTCTGTTTTTGCCACCCAAAAATGTGGTCACCCTTATGATTTTGCCACTTTGAGTAAAATTTTCTGCTATGTGCACCCAAAACTGTGTACCCAATTTATTAATTAATCTTTCTTTACTTTGCCAATTACTTCGGTTATAACCTCACATCATCGTGTTTACCCGCGATCTTCCCCTTTTTCCTAGGTACTGTACGGCAGGATGATTCTTTTGGTTCCTTAAAATTTCACTTTTAACTGACGTTTTCTGGTTGATTAATTTAAACAATTTTATTAGTTTGGTATAATCTCCCCCTAGGTGCCTACCTAGAATAATTAGAAAAATTAGAAAGCCATAATATTAAAAATACAAACCTCGCTCTGATACCAGAATAGAATAATAGCGATCGGATCGACTTTGAAACTTCTGATTACTAATGAATACTGGTTCCAAAGTTTTGAGAGGAAAATGAGAAAATTTTATTGATATCTGGCAAATGATACAAGAGAAGAGGAGATGATTACTAAGTTGCGTGATGCCCTCTTAGTGAAACATCCTACTGCTTATATAGAAGGAACGCTACCGGTTTGTGAGCTTGATAATTGAATGCGGGTGCGCATATGGGCCCCATCGTCCATTTCAATTATTCGTCTACCACAGTTGGTATGTCCTTAGCAAACTAGTGGGCATTTTTAGTACAATAATTGCCCAAAAGAAATAAAAGCAAACCACTCATTTCGTGCCAACCCATGTGACAGTGAATAAAAAAAAAAAGAAAAGATGCGCACTACCGTAGTGGCACCGAAAGCAAACATAATAATGTGATTCCCTTATAATGGTGGGACTCACTAATAGTAATGGCCTTGCTGGATCAATCGCATCTTTTGGTGAATTGCTAACAGCTCATCAATGTTATGATTAACTGGTCCTAGTGCAGTACTAGCCCAGTTGTCCTTGGATGCCTTCTGCTCTAGGCGAATCTTTTGCAAATAATTCAAGACCATGAGCCTTTCGACTTCATCGATGGTCCTTTGTATTTGCTCCTTATGAATTTTCTTCAAGCCTAAGTAGCATGGTTCCTTCCCACTGAAAAGACCGTGGGTAAATTGTTAGTAGGTCACCAGTTATTATTTCATAATCCCGAAGAGAGTCTAACTCTTTTCCTGAGGTTGCCCATCTTTCGGCTTGCTGAAATGCTTGCCGGCTTCCTGGTCTGAACCCGGTTGTTGAACTTCCTTCATGGATTCTCATGAGGTTCCTCAGATGATCAAGCACCATTTTTCTGAAAAAGAAATAAAATTCACACAAAATAAAAATTATAAGAAAACTAAAAATGTCAGTAGCTTTCCGTAGATTACTACCAGACAGTTCCTAAGATATAGGGTATAGTGGGTTTTTTCAGCGGTCCACCATGCCCGCTTATCGCCTTGCTCTAGAGGTTTTGAAAGAAAGGTTTTTCATCTAGCATATTATCAATATGCCCGATAATTGTTGCCAGATGCTTGATTATCTCCTCAGGAGCTCCTTTTGTTTCTTCGAGCACCTTTTCTAAATCGGCCAATTGTTCATCAGCGAAATAGCAATTTCCAGTTTTCACCATATTTGCTGTTAATCGTGATAACGAATCAGCTAGCACATTCATTTTGCCATCAATGTGCTCGAAATTTACTTGCACTCCTTTTCCTGTAACAAAGTCAACAAAATTAATCCATCGGACTCTTGAAGGTTTGTTTTGTGCTGACTTGTTATAAAAACTAATTATGGCCTGGCAATCAGTTCTGAGAGTGATCTCCTTTTGATCCAGGTAGTGAATCTTGAGTGCCTTCATTGTTTTCATGCAAGCATAGATTTCTGCATCTATTGTGGATTTAATCACTGGGAATTTTCCGCTTGCATACGCACAAACTTTCTCCGTGTTTCGGGGGTCATGCTTTGCTTTCTTCCATTTGCATACTCCACCCCATCCTTCCATGCATCCGTCTGTTTCAAGGATGATGTAGGATCCTTCCGGAGGTAGCTCGAGATCTGGGAGCTGCTGCACCGCTTGCTTGACCTTTCTGACGATCTCGTAGTCTGAGCTTTTGAGCCTTTTGTCACCGTGTTCGCTTGTTTTTGAGTATAATGGCCCAAGTAATGTCCCCAATTTTGGTATGTATGATCTGGCGTAGTTGAGAATGCCAAGCCATGATCTCATACCAGCCTTCTCCTTCAATTTTTCTTCATCGAAAGAAATGATCTTCTTGATTATGTGAGGCTGAAGTTTGATTTTTCTGTTTTCAATAACTGCACCCAGAAATTCGATTTCCTATACAGCTATTTTCATTTTAGTTGGGGAGAGTACAAGCCCCCATTTCTCACAAATTGTCAGCATAGCCTCCAAGTGTTTGGCATGCTGTTCTTCATCTTCAGAAAACACCAGTATATCATCGATGTAGACTGCTATGAAGTTTTCCGTTCCCCGGAAGCAGTCGTCCATCTTTCTTTGAAAAATTGCTGGTGCATTTTTCAACCTGAATGGCATAACTAGCCATTCATACAAGCCATTTGGAACGACAAAAGTCGTCCACTCAACCGATTCAGGATCCATTGCCACCTGATGGAACCCACTTTTTAAGTCGAATTTCGAGTAAATTCGACTATTGCCGACTTTCTTAAGGATGGTATTAATTCCTGGCAAGCTGTATTGGTCTTTGTGGGTATTATCATTGAGGGTGCGGTAATTAAATACCATACGCTCCTTGCCTTTGATTTCAGCACCAGTCTTTGGATCTATTGATGTACCTGAGTTTACCATCATTGCCATGGTTCTGTGTCGGCTCTTACTGGGTCGTATCACTCCAATCTTGAGTAGCGCCTGAACATGCTTGTCAAATTGCTCTTTCATTGCTGGTGTGACATGTTTTAGGGGCTTGTCTTGGATTGTGATATCCGGGTTGATAATTTCTAACTTGCACTTAACCCGATTCTTTTCCCAGTGTTGGAGAGGATTTTCTCCAATATACCCTTGTTCTTTTAATCTCTCCAAAAGGGGTTTGAACCTTTCCTTGAATTTCTGTGATTCTTCACCACAAGAGTATGCAGTGATTCTCTGAATCTCAAAATATTCTAGCTCAGACAGCTCTAGTTTTTCGATTGCTGCTGAAGCTGCCACCTCAGCGTCGACTTTTGTCGCGGTTGTTGTAACATTTTTGTAAAATGTTACCATTTGGCCCTCAATCCTAAGCCCTCCTTGCATGGCTCGGATGAAATTGCAACCAATCAGCATTTGGATCCCATCCCTCTGCTCCATTGGGAATGCGTAGGTGAAAGGGATACGAAAACGATTTTCCTCAATAGCCATTATTCCGCCTTTGAGTTTTTGGTTGGCTATTTGAGAAGAGTTAACCCCGTTGATTTGAATGGGGTACGCACTTGGCTCCAAAGCTTCTTTTGGAACTGCATTCTGGTCTATGCAGCAAACGGTTGCGCCGGTATCCAAGATTGCTTGGATTTTGAACTTCTCAACCCCTGGTATTTCCATTGTCAGCTCAATATTATAGAGTCTGTTTAAGACTCTTTTCTCTTTTCTTGGATCCGGAACTTGGGTACTAACGTATTCGTTTCTATCTGTCAGCATCTTGATTACTACTCCATTTTGTTTATGGATATAGTTTTCAATTGCTTCGTCATCCGAATCTACTCCTTCAAGAATTGGCTTTTTCGGGGCTTTTCCTTTTGTTGGATCTCGCATTTCGTCCCGATCCTTTCCCATCTCTAATTCTTCAATTCTTTCCTTTAGCCTTTGATTTTCTGCTAAGAGGAAATTTCTATACCCCATCAGCTCATTGATTAGGGTATCTTTGTTGTCATACTGGGGATTTGATTTTTGTATTGTTAGCCTTCTTCCCAGGTTGAATCTTGAACACATCGGACAGACAGTCAGATGACATATACTGCAATGTGCTCTCATTCTTGGATTAGTATGTTCTTTGCAGAACAGACACTTCATGAATTCTTGCGCCACTGGACTGTTATCCTCCCATTGATGCGCGCAGTTTTAGATTTCTTGAGGCACTGAGATCACTACCCGCCATGAGATTTCTTCATTTGTTATCATCATTGTGGTTTCGTATGGTACCTCATTTATACCAGCCATTAAAGAATGACCAGTACTTCCTTCCCCTTCAGAAAATGAACAGATTGCATCACTATCTGGTTCATTTTGATCTACCGAGAGCACATCCCAGTCGTCATCTAGATCTAGATTTTCGACTATGGCTGCTCTTGCAATGTTGCCCTTTTGTCTTGTGCAGTTGCAGGCAAAATGTCCTTCTTCTCCACATATAAAGCACTTGCATTTTCTTACTTTATCTGCATGCTTCCTTTTGAATACTCTGATGTGCGTATCATGTGGTTTTCCTCGGTATGTCTTTGCCTTTCTAAGACCATACTTCTTGTTCTTTTGATAATAACCTGGCACTGGTATGCAGCTACAGAATGAGAGATCTTTGAGGCTTCTTTGGAGTGCAACTCTCTTACATTGCTCTGCCAGGTACTGGTAGGTGAAATGTATTCTTGGAATAACCCCTACAGTATTGCCTGAGTATTTTTTTCAGTGAATGCCTTCTCAATTTCTCCACCAATGATCGGAGGCATTTTTCTGAAAAATTTTGTTGAGAGTTCAGGAGATATGTACATTCTTCATGATTTTGCCGCTAAGATCTTATAATCGTTTATATAGTCGAAAAGATCTTTCACATTGTGGCATGAAAGTCTCTCCAGGTCGTTGTACGCTCGATCTTGCTCTTCAGTGGACCCGGTTGTTGGGTCCTCCAACAGGAACATTCGTCTGATTTGTGATATTACATTTTGCGGATCATCGACGATGTTCACTAGTTCTTCATATTCAGTGGGGAATGCCATTCTCCACTGAATCCAGGTCTTTTTCTCCGTTTCACCTAGGAGATTTTCGATGTAGTTGACCTTTGATTTGTTATCTGCCCAGTTTTTCTCATTTATCAGGTTGAGCGTGATTGATTCCCATCGGGAGATAACTTCTGAGTACAGCCCAATATCTTCTGGTAAAACCAGGATTGCGCCTTGACTGGCTTGGGCTGTTGGCAGATTAAACCTTTCGTTCATTTGCCTTGCATAACCGCCGCGGATATTGCCCAACCGTGCTTTTATCTCCGGGATTTGGGGATTCTGGGGTTGTCTTGAACCAGGTGGGTACATGGCTGGTCCCATGATTGGTTCAGGTGGTATCCTTGTGAGTGAAGATTCTGCGGTTGAGAGTACCGTCTCCACTTTCTTTTTGAGATTTTTGAATTGTGGGTATTCCATCTCTTCTACCATATAAACCGTCTCGAATAGATTCTCGTCCCACTTTGTTTTGGAATTTGGGGAACTAGCATCTTCCCCACCACCTTTCGCTAGAAGACTTAGCAAGTCTTCACCTCGGTTTGCCGGTGCATCCAATTGAGATAGGAATTGCACCGCAGAGAGTGTCTCATCTTCATCTGACTCATCCCATTGACAAGTCATCATGAGGGCTTGTTCCTCAAACCACTCACTTTCTGCATCAATGGTTTCTAGCCAATTAAACTCTGTAAATGTCATTTGTACAAGTTCATCTTCGCTATCTAGCTGCTCAATAACAAACCATTGATACGGGTTTATTGGTTCCAGCATTTCAACTGTTGGTTCAGTTTGTTCAGCCTTTAGTATTGCCAAGAACCATTTTCCTAATAAGGAACCATCATCTTGCTCAGTCCCATCATCTTCACCGAATTCCTCAGGATCTGAATAGATTTCTGGGAATTCTGGGTCATCTTCGTATGGCCAATCATCATCTATTGTGAGTAGATTGATGAATTCTTGTTCAAGTTCTTCCTCATCATTTTCTCCATGAATGGCTTCTTGTTCGGAGGTTGTTGTTGCATACCCCGAAAATCTGACAGACAATGAGCCGTCTGTCCTTGCTCGAATTCGTGCTGCTTGGGGATTCTGAACTTGTGAGATGACAGCTGGTCTCACAAGCCACTGTCTTCCACGGAGTTCTGTGGTTGTACGTTGCGAGCCAGTGATGGCCCGAACTCCTCGACTTGCCAGGTGGTCTGTCACGTTCTGAACATTGTATCTGAAATTTGTGTGGCTTGTATTGGACAGTCGCCCAATTAGAGACCTTGAGAGTAAAAGGTTACTCTCTCCACCTTGCCATCCTTCATACCCGTGAGTTTGAATCACTAGTTGAATGTGATCTCTGAAGTCACGGATACTTAGAGTCATATCTGGGGCAGTATATGCCAACTGCGTCCCAAATGTGAGATCCATCTCCATAGAGCTGATGATAGCTCTATCATCTCGCCATCTAGTATCTCTGATTAGCACTAGTGCATTCACACCTGCACTTCGCCTGTGCAATGTGTACAATCGAACCATAATTAGTCCGATATGCAGATGTTGGAGCCCTTCTTGCAAAAGTCTGTTAAAACTTTCTTCAGAGATGAACGGTAGCTCCACTTGCTGGCCATCTGTGACTAACGTTCTTTCATCCGAGTAATGTTGGTATACTTGGTGCCTGCTCTCTGACCATCCAGCTTGGTACAGAGTTTCTACTGGGACTTGTTGTGCTCGTCTGTATTGGGAGATGTTGAGCTCAGCATCAGGATTCATTTGTGACTCAAGGCTTCGCTGGTACCGTCGAGATTGACCAGGGAGCCTCCTTTGAGCCTCAAATCTAAGTCTGGATCCAAGGCGATAGCCACGGATCTGATCTTCAACAGTAGGGGTTTGATTTGTGTCTCTTTCTGACACTGATGGTCTTGCTGCCTCTGTTGTTGTTTGCGTTCTGCTCATGCTGCCTTCTTTTTCTCGGCTTCAAATATTTCTTTTGGGTTTTTGAATACAAAAAGTTTGCCTTTCGGTTTTGGTACTACCGACTTACTGGGCTCTCCTAAGCTCAGCTTCTGAAGTTGTTGCTGGATCTGGTCTAGGGAGTCAGTCAGGTCGTCAGGTTGAGTGTCTTCTTTCCCTTTCACTGCCTCGAGCCTTTTGACTGCTACCTTCAGATCCTCGATTTGTTCAGTCAATTTAAGCAACAATTGTATGATTGTGTTATTTTGCTTAAATTGGACTTCTGTTGTTCTCCCGGTTATGTCCTGTGGTTTGACAAAACCGACCGCCGGTGAATGGATTGATTCGGTTGCTTTGAGTGCTTCTCTGTAAATTGTGCTGTTCGCGCTGAGGCGCCAATCACTCATAGGGAAAATAAAATTTTTATAAGGATTTTTAGAATTTCTACTGGTTTATTCTTAAATGACTTTTATTTCAAAAATATTCTAGGTCGGCATTTTCAGGTTTGATTATACCATATGGTTTTTCTTGGGGACAATTCTTGAGGTTCATGTAGCACTTTTATATGGTCATAGTGGCATTTATAGAAGAATTAACTTTTGAGTGGCATTTTCACAATTTCCTTCTTTTGGATTGGCATAAAAACAATTTCCCCTTAATTAATTGTACAGCGTTGCAGACCGTTATAATTAATTAAGTCAAAGGAATCATATAGAAATAAATCAATGCATATGCTGATCCCAAATTAATTATTAATAAGTTAATAATTAATTATGTTCAACATATTTTAATTAAATGAGCTATTGGGTCTTTATTTAATTAGTTAAATAAAAGTCTGATTTGAGGTTGGTTGAATGAGCAATTAAAAGGATTGAATTAATGGGCTTTTAACACACTTGGTGTAGCCCACAAAAGCCTCAATAGGGGCCGACCACAAGAGGGCATTTTTGTCCACAATTTGTTGTGGTAGGTAGGTGAAGAAAGCACTATATAAAGGGGTCAAGTTTTGGGAAAACCCTAGCCTCCACTCCTTTTTCTCTCACCTCTTCCTCTATGGCCGAAATTTTCTCCATTAAAATATCTCTAAAGTATCTCTTATCTCCTCTCCTTTCTAGCTCATGGGTTGAGCACTCCTCTCCACAAAATAAAATAGTTAATTGCTAAATGAGAGAGGAACTGTTAGAGATATGTCCTAGAAACCAATCAGTTGGTAGCTATTATAATTAGTTTATGTTATTGATGATACTTGATCATTTGTTCCTAGAGATTATTATTGACAGATCATTCAGGTTGAGGATCTGAATTGTAGATCTCTGTGGATCATTTGTCAGAATGACAATAATATCTCTAAAGAGTCCATAGTCTTGATAATTAACAAGGAACATTAATTATCAGATAAGACTAGTATGCAAGTTAAGTGATGATTAAGTTCTACAAATCATGGGTAAGGAGTTACCGACTTAATTGCATATGTGTATGTTATTGGAACATAGCACAGGACATGACCCAATGAAATAAATATATGGATTGTGTTATGTGTCATTATTTATTTCATACGTATTTGATTCTGAGTTTGAGATGGTTCAGTTTTTTCACATGAGGATAGGTTCTATAAATATCGTCTAACGCTGATTCCTGATAAGGGCTGCTATACAGACTTTATTTATGTCTCTTGAATTGTGCGGGGAGAAACTGTTCATCAAGATAAACGTATGTCCCTCATTAGTTCACCTAGTGAGTGATGATATCTACTGGGCCCCTTGATGGAGTTGGATCATATGCGCGCAACTAGGCGATCAACTCTAGATCAAGAAACGTATAATCTGCAAGAATGACACATTCCTATCTTGGATTATACAAAGATATCATGTGACATAGGAATCAAAACAATAAGATATTTTTTCTTATGCAGGATTGAAGTACTGTATTAGTACAGTATTTATTTATGCGAATTGGGAATCATAACGTGTTGCTAGATACCTCTTATGATTAATGGAAATAAATGGTGATTTATTTTCATGACCAACGTAGCATAAATTCTCAAAGGGTCACACAAATAGGACTTTAACCAAACGTGTATTATTTATTTATTCGCAGCAGCGAGTACTGTGAAAATATGATAAGTTGATTAATTAATTATATACCGTTACAAACCGTTATAATTAATTAACTCAAGAGGATCATATAGAAATAATATAATGCATATGCTAATTCTAAATTAATTATTAATATGTTAATAATTAAATTCGTTCAACGCAATTTTATTTTACTGAGCTAATCGGTCTTTTGTTTAATCAGTTAATTAAAAGTCCGATTTGAGATGGATTAATAGAGTAAATTAATGGGCCATTATATCATGTGGATTAGCCCACATAAATTTTGAAAAATTCGGATTTTGAGGGGTATTTTTGTCCAGACAAAAATTGGAAGAGAAAAAAAGGCTGCATATATAGCAGTATTGTTTATAGAAAGAGGGCTTGACCTAATTTTCTCTCTCCTCTCTCTCTCCATGGCCGGCGGCTCTCACAAGAACAGAATTTGTTCTTCTCTTGTGTGCACGCCTCCATCTCTCTCCCTAGCTCATGCGTTGAGCGTTCCTTCTTCCAGTTAAACTGTTAAACGTGCGAAGAAACGAAAAAAGGAATTAGTTGTCGTCTCGGACAAGCTAGCACTTGTCTTGAGACTTTGGTTAATCTTCTAGGTGGACTAGAGGCAACCGGAGGCAGTCGCGAGGGTGACGAGCACGCCACCGACTCCAAGAGATTGGATTCGAACCTTCCGAATATGATTTCGGAAGAGATAACCTCCTACCGCTTCTCCTTTTAATATGTTAACTACTTGAATAACTAGATCCGTTAATCGTGCGTATTAATTCTTTGTTAAATGTTAATAAAAATTAAAATTGCACGTGGACTTGAGTTCCTAACAGTGGTATCAGATCGCTGGTCGTTATTCAAAATTTTAAAATTATTAAATCGAGAAATTTGTAATTAACAAAGTTAATTAGTGATGTGTGTGCTTGCTATCTGGAAAAAAATTTGTTTTTCTGTATTGTTGCTTGTTTTCGTGATGTAAATTTCTCTGTAATTTTTTCTATCTTACTAGAGGTTGTAGATCTTTGAGTCGTGGTTTTTTTGGCGCTAGTTTCACTATTTTATAAGTAGTTATGAATTTTTAGTGAATTAAACGATTACGGTGCGCAGATCTGCCTTTCTGCTGCACAGTTCTGTTTGTTGGGCAAGAAACACGTATTTTTGGAAAATACCTACCTGTATCTTTTGTCTAGGGTTAATCTAGACTTGATACTCTTTCTGAATATGTGTAATTTGTTACCTATTTCGAATTTTATGTGGATGTTCAAGTATGGAAAGAATCGATATCGTCAGATCTGTCTTTCTAAACAAGCTGGTTGTTTTGACAAAATAAAATTATTGAAGGACTTTTACAGAAAAGTGTTTGAATAGAGTTGTTCTATTTCGAATTATGATTCTGTAAAAACTAGTTTCATAATTTTTCGACAAGGTTTGATGTTTCAACTGGGTCAAAACTTTTCGGTCGTCAGTCTGTTTCAGAACTAGACTTGTTACTTGTATGACATTTAACTCGAAAATTTTGAATAGACCTTGCTGTTTCTTTTTCCATGGATAGGTATCCAACTGTATGTGCTAAGTTTTCTGTATAAATTGTTTATATGAAAACTGTAAGGAAGATGATCCTTTAGACGAAATGGTTGAGATGAAAACAGAAAATCTGATAACGGTGTTTCGCGCACAATATCAGAATTTGTCTTTTTTTATTCTCCCAGATGGTAAATGATCTCTCCCTGAATTTTTTACTGGTAGTTGTACTCATTGTAAGGAGCTTTCTGGATTTATTTAAGAATTTTTGGAGACCGAAAAATTTCAGATTTTATCGGGTCCCAAATTGCTTATTTTAATTAGTTAAAATATATTCTAATTAATCAATTAGTTGAAATGTTAATTAGAACACTCCTTAAACACCCTCCTCTCTGTTTTTGAATTATAGATTAAATTTCAAAGGTTTAAACAAGTAGTTGTAATGTTAAACCTTTTTGCATTTGAAAAAACGAGCAACAAGCATACACAAAGATTCTAATTAATGAAGTTAATTAAGAACAAGTGAAATATGTATATTGTATATGTGCTAACTCGTTTTTGTAGGAGGATCGTGGGTTTAGTATGGCTCAAGATTTCAATGCCTTGTGGTTTGTAATTGTATGCATGTTTGAATGTGTGTAATGCGGCCTTTGGTGCCATTAATTAATTTTAATTAATTTTAATGTAACTTGTGAGGCTTGCATGCCCCTAAGGCCTAGGAGGGAATTAGGACTTTTACACATGTATTTATTTCCATTAATTATTAGATAGGATCTAGATAATTAGTGGGAGGGCTTGAATTAGATTAGTCTTGCTACATGGAGATGCGGCGAAGACTAATATGCAAGCTGGAGCCATACAAACCCACAACAATGTTTGTGTTTTGGGATGCATGTAATTATGTGATTGTTTGAATGCTATGAAATGTCATAGGATAGGTATGGGTGTATGTTGACATGACCACCAAACAAAATCACATAATAAATGTCCCATTAATTTGATTAAGCCGACCGCCCTCCTTCTCTCTATCCCCTTCACGTCGTACGGTGTCCAAATGACGCATTCCGCCGACGCGGGACGTCATTGGTCAACCCTCGAAAGTCGGGGTGTAAATCGAATTTACTATGAGCAAATAGAGAGAAGTTACTTATCGATGGACCCTAATCGGATTGGACATCGGGGCGAAGTTTGTGGATGTACATGAGACATTTCACAAACCAAGAATCATATGGTTGATATGATTGGTTAGAGAACCTACCATGTCTAGTTGTGCGGGTGTCATGCCGACGCTGGCATCTTCTCAACGAAAATGGGGATCTTGGAAACCGACTACATTTGGGACATTAAATGAATGTAGTGGGAGTTTTGTTTATCATTATAAATAAAACATTGCATAAACTAAATGACCTTAAATTGAAATTGTTATAGATACTAAATGTGTTGCGATCAATCTTTGAAATAGAACAAACTCGTTTCTAAAGGAACTTACTTGGAGAAGTAGTACCGATTCCTAAGACACTGTTCTTAGTGAAGAGAAACTTGAGTATGTTAATTCCCAATTTATTTCCTCGACTTCCTGAACGTAGCATCACGATACTTGATTGACTTTTACGAAAAGTTATTCAATAAAGCGAATGCTGATATCCTCATTTTAGGATCTCTAGACCTTTGGATTAGAGAATTCATACGGACTAGATTTGTCTCCTACGCTCGCATCCACTTACTCAAGAATGAGTTCTTAGAGAAAGTAGATGTTGACTCAATCATTTATGATCGAGTAATGGAGCATGAATTAAATAAGAGAAATTTCTTTTAAGAAGGTACATGAAAGTTCCATTGGCTTGCGAACTGAAAGGTTTGAGTAGCTAATTGGCAACTAGAGATATCAAGATCTCCAATATCAAGGATTGTTGATATTGTCATACAATCTCTTCCTAATTAAATGAATGATATGATGTTACATTTCGCGAACTTGTTTGTGTAAATTGTAATTAGCTAAGTATTTAAGAAATACTTCGCTTAAGTATGAGTTGAGACTTCGAGACCCTCATTTGTGATCGTATGTCACATGAGATGTTTCATTTGCCGTTTATGGAGGCATTTGAAAGGTTGTTCGAAATACCATGATTATCGTATTGGAAATATTCTAACCCTTTAAGAGTATTTGTCGTTCAAATTATCTCGCTATCTCTAATTCACACTAGTAACTTGGTACTAGTTCATGCGCTCGCATTTAGTGAAATGTGTAAGCAATGAAGAATGAGAGAAAGTTCGAGAGTAGTAGAGTAAACTCCGTATAAGGAAATGGCTTATTAACTTAAACCACTACCATTGGATACTTGGAGTTGTCTTTACTAATATGAATTGTAGGTCGAGTACCTCGTTCCTTACATCCTAAAACTTTATTTCCATTTCATATCGATGATGGATGATTATATTTTGTATAAAAGACAAGCGATGTTCTTTTATTGTGAATTTGTTTATATGATTCCATGCCTATTACTTGAATATGCTTGAAATGGATAAACGGGTTTTGAATGACAAATATGATGCGTAAGACTTCACATAAAGTATTTGACTTTCGTGTGAAATGACCGCTTAGTCATACATAAACGAGAATCGCATTATGAGAGTCTACATAGCGTAGATCTCAAGGATCAATTCGATTGCGAATCAATTGAGAGAAGCGAGTCATGTTTTTTGACAAAAGCGTCTTTGACCTTTAAAAGGTTTAAGGACAAGTAACTTGATTAGGACTTATATATGTCGATATATGTAGACCTATAAGTACTTGTGTAGTGAAAGGTTATTGAGACTTTACCACTTAGCCATCGATCATAGTAGATATTAACATATCTATTTGATAAGGTATAAGTGTGAACCTTTTGACAAGTTCAAGGAGTTCAAGAGTGAAGTTGAAAGATCATTCAAGAAAGGTAATAGTCTTATAATTAATCATGGTAAATAGCTAAGTCATATGATTTGATGCATTACCTAAAGAGTGTGAAAATAGTTTCACAACTCACTCCATTAGGAACATTATATTAGTATAGTGTGTCTAAGAATGGAGGTATCGAACTTTATTTGATATAGTTCGATCAGTAATGAATCAGATTGACTTAATCGACTCATATTAGGAATTCGCGTTCGAGGACAATTTTGTTTACACTGAATAATGTTCCATCGAAGTCTATTGAGAAGGATATCTTACGAGATTTGATCTCTAAGTACATTATTTCTCAAGATTTGGTGTTAAGAAGCTTATTTCAAAGTTTGTTGATTTGTAAGTTTGGACCCAAATAGGACGCTTAATGTTTTGTAGGATATCTTAAATTAATCGAAAGGTACTACTTCTACGAACATGATAAGAACAAACTAGTTGTTGCTCATCATAACGTAGTCTTAGAGAATAACGTTCTCAAGAAAAAGTAGTGGGAGTAAGGTGAACATAAAAGAGTTTATGCGTCACTACAATAAGTATCCTTGTGGGAAACTTGTCACTCCATACATGGTGCTTAGTGGGAGTTGAGCAGAACTTCATTCACAAGCCGTTGTGAAAGGAAGAAGTTCATGAGCACGCTCGCTTCTAATGATGACTTAAACATCTCACGAGCTGATGTTGTTTGAGAAACTCAGTATATATGAGGATCAAGAACTTATTCTACAAGTCGTTGTAAAAGTAGTTCATGAACTCGAGCACTAATCCTACAAAAGGTCAACGAAAGTGATTGTCCGACCGAAAGGTGCATAGACATCATGACATCCTCGCACCTGGCATATGAGGATCCATTGATAATTAAAGGACCGATAGAAGAATCCGATTCCACAAGTATGGTTTGAACCCATGTGATCTTTAAGTGCAATCCATGTATAACAACAAGATATAGACCTTTGTTAATGTTCATGAAGGAGCAATCCGACAGGAACATTCAGATCTTTAAAGAAAAGATTGACATGGATGGCAAGTCGACTATGTACAAAGCACAGCTTCACGTTGTGGCTATGTCTAAGTCGATGACGAGTTGACTATGTACAAAGCACGGTTTTTCGCTTGTAGCTATGTATAAGTCAGTCAATAAAGATCATTCTAGCAGTAGTTGCATTTCATATATATTGATATATGAAAAGGTACATCAGAACCGTCTTCATTGATTGAATGAAGAAAGATGTTGTGTGTATGACACAAATCGAGGTCTTAATTGACACATTACTAGAAACATATGCGTTCCTCCAGGATCCACTAATGGATCGAAGCGAGCATTGTGGAATAAATATTTTGACAAGGAAGTCAAGTAGTTGATTTTCGTCAAAAGTATCTTGTATAGACAAGATATTCAGTAGGAGCATAATTGTGTTATTTGTATTGTACAAGTTAACTAGATATTATTTGGGAAATAACATTGATTAAATTAACATTGTCAAGATCTCATTGAAGAATGATTTCTTGGGTAAGATCACCTAAATCCTAGGAAACAAAATCTATAGAGATAGATTATGATGGATGTTAGGTTTGAGCAAATGTACATATAATGACGAAGTGTTCTAGAAACATGAAAGTTAGACTTTATATCGAACCGCGTCATATGGCATGTAACTTGAGTTTGACTCGGTTTATTGTGACTCATTTCGAGAAAAGAAATGCATGAAACAGTTCAAACATCCTTTCATTATGAGTTTCATTATGTATGTCATATTTATGCACAAGCCCCAATATGTTGCATCCAAGAAATGTGACAAGCAGTTGTCAAGCGAATACAAGAAAACACGTTTGGACAATAATCAAAAAGATATTCTCGAGTATCTGATGAGAAAGAGAAATATATATTTCATTTACGATGAAAATGAGCTCATGTAAGTTGTTACACTGATGCCAGATTTGAAAAGATTGATGTAATCACAATCAAGCTACATATTTTGCTTAAAAGTGGTGTTGTATGTTTAGAAAGTGTTCTAAATGGGATATTACAACCGTTTCCGTACCAAAGCAAAATACATAGCAATTTGTGAAGCAACGAAAGAGAATAGTTTGGATCAAGAAGTTCTCAGTCAAGCCGATATGGTTATATGCATCTCGAACAATAGCTTAGTCTTGCAGAATCCAATATCTGATTAGTGATCCAACTATGATCTATGACAGTATCACTTGATCTCACATGATGATGATCAAGACTATATATATAGGAGTATATATATGCGTAGGTTCAACCAAAAGTGGATAGTTTCGCGAACACAGCGAAGACTCTGACATAACCTCTACCTTAAGCAGTATACGAGATGCTATCGAGTATCCATACGTAATGGACGTATGAGTAACTGGCTTTAAGCGTATTATTTCTTTTGAGGTTTGAGACATGTATATATATAGATATATGACATCGTTCTCAGTTCTTCACTGGCTAGATCACTGCTGATTGACTCTAGGCCAAGTGGGAGATTGTTAGAGATATGTCCTAGAAACCAATCAGTTGGTAGCTATTATAATTAGTTTATGTTATTGATGATACTTGATCATTTGTTCCTAGATATTATTATTGACAGATCATTCAGGTTGAGGATCTGAATTGTAGATCTCTGTGGATCATTTGTCAGAATGACAATAATATCTCTAAAGAGTCCATAGTCTTGATAATTAACAAGGAACATTAATTATCAGATAAGACTAGTATGCAAGTTAAGTGATGATTAAGTTCTACAAATCATGGGTAAGGAGTTACCGACTTAATTGCATATGTGTATGTTATTGGAACATAGCACAGGACATGACCCAATGAAATAAATATATGGATTGTGTTATGTGTCATTATTTATTTCATACGTATTTGATTCTGAGTTTGAGATGGTTCAGTTTTTCCACATGAGGATAGGTTCTATAAATATCGTCTAACGCTGATTCCTGATAAGGGCTGCTATACGGACTTTATTTATGTCTCTTGAATTGTGCGGGGAGAAACTGTTCATCAAGATAAACGTATGTCCCTCATTAGTTCACCTAGTGAGTGATGATATCTACTGGGCCCCTTGATGGAGTTGGATCGTATGCGCGCAACTAGGCGATCAACTCTAGATCAAGAAACGTATAATCTGCAAGAATGACACATTCCTATCTTGGATTATACAAGGATATCATGTGACATAGGAATCAAAACAATAAGATATTTTTTCTTATGCAGGATTGAAGTACTGTATTAGTACAGTATTTATTTATGCGAATTGGGAATCATAACGTGTTGCTAGATACCGCTTATGATTAATGGAAATAAATGGTGATTTATTTTCATGACCAACGTAGCATAAATCCTCAAAGGGTCACACAAATAGGACTTTAACCAAACGTGTATTATTTATTTATTCGCAGCAGTGAGTACTGCGAAAATATGATAAGTTGATTAATTAATTATATACCGTTACAAACCGTTATAATTAATTAACTCAAGAGGATCATATAGAATAATATAATTCATATGCTAATTCCAAATTAATTATTAATATGTTAATAATTAAATTCGTTCAACGCAATTTTATTTTACTGAGCTAATCGGTCTTTTGTTTAATCAGTTAATTAAAAGTCCGATTTGAGATGGATTAATAGAGTAAATTAATGGGCCATTATATCATGTGGATTAGCCCACATAAATTTTGAAAAATTCGGATTTTGAGGGGTATTTTTGTCCAGACAAAAATTGGAAGAGAAAAAAAGGCTGCATATATAGCAGTATTGTTTATAGAAAGAGGGCTTGACCTAATTATCTCTCTCCTCTCTCTCTCCATGGCCGGCGGCTCTCACAAGAACAGAATTTGTTCTTCTCTTGTGTGCACGCCTCCATCTCTCTCCCTAGCTCATGCGTTGAGCGTTCCTTCTTCCAGTTAAACTGTTAAACGTGCGAAGAAACGAAAAAGGGAATTAGTTATCGTCTCGGACAAGCTAGCACTTGTCTTGAGACTTTGGTTAATCTTCTAGGTGGACTCGAGGCAATCGGAGGCAGTCGCGAGGGTGACGAGCACGCCACCGACTCCAAGAGATTGGATTCGAGCCTTCCGAATACGATTTCGGAAGAGGTAACCTCCTACCGCTTCTCCTTTTAATATGTTAACTACTTGAATAACTAGATCCGTTAATCGTGCGTATTAATTCTTTGTTAAATATTAATAAAAATTAAAATTGCACGTGGACTTGAGTTCCTAACAGAAACCTAAAGGGATTAGCTTGTTTCTTCCTCTTGCCAGCACAAGAGTTGAAGATTATGGTTAACCTCCTTGGTGGACTCGAGACCGATCAACCGACGAAGGAGGAGGCGCATGGAGGCTCGCCACCAACTCCCATGCCATGGATCGAGCCATCCAATTGCTATATTGGATGAGGTATCGATTTCCTTCCTATTCTCTTGTGCCAATTGACTTAGCACTAGATCCTTATGTGCATATGGTATTTTGGATGGTTAATTAGGTGTAATTAACATAAATTTTCAAAATTATGCACTTTCCTAACAGACACGGTACATACTTGTATTTCCACAACACGACACGCCCCATGTACGGATTCAACACGACACGACTGTATTGGTGTGTCATGTTAAAACTGTGTTGTATTAGCATTTTCAGAAAACTGGAAAGGTTTAACACGACATGATTCAACACGACACGATTTGACACAATACGACACAACACAATTTTACTTTATTTTAAAATTTAAAATTTAAAAAGTATTATAAAATATTAATATATTATAAAAATTAAGGATGATTTGAATTTTAAGGAAAAAACTATCATACATAAACTATAATTAAAAATTTCCAACTAATTAATATTATGTAATTCGTATTTTATTATCTAGTTAATTAATTATTATATCGTATCATCATGAATTATTATCAAATTATTTTTTGTCAACTATATAACCGATTTATAAAATTTAATCTAATTTTTTCTCGTTTTTTTTATAATTTTAAAATATATTTAGCTATTTTTAGAAGAAAAATAAAATGATGACACGGGTGTATTGTATCATGTCAACACAACGTGTCAATTTCTGTGGCATATCGACCTTTTTCTCTACTTAACACGACACGACACGATTTCAAATCCGACCTGTGTCAACACGACACGATACGGTACCAAACACGACCGTGTTTGCCACGACACACCACGATACGGCAAGATTGCAATTCACTAACCACAAGATGGTATAAGATTTAAAAATACTTTATCTAGTTGTGGAGATTCATCTAAACGGGTGTGTTTGGCAACTTTTCGAATTACCTTATTCAACTTTTCAAATAAGCTTATTCAACTTTTCAAATAAGCTTTTTTCTCTCCTCTCTCTCCTCTCTCATCTCTCTTCTTATTAACTTTTGTTCTAACTTTATGATGATATTAGAATAAGGAGTTGAATAAGCCCTTATTCGAAATAAATCTTATTCAAAACGCGTTTGATTTCATCCCGAATAAGTCCTATTCAGAATAAGACTTATTCAAAACATAACAAACACACCTGATAAAATCGAGTACAGTCATTATTCACTTATGATGAGATATAATGATACATAAGAGAGTACACAATCTAATTACATTATCATCTATTTTTATACCCAATACACAATATAACTATTGTTGAAGAATAAGATATAACTTCTACTCTCTAATTAAGTTATTATTTCTATTTCCTTTTCTCTCTTCCCTCTTCTTATTTATCCTTACCCTTGTGCAATCAAACGCATCCCTTATTTTTCTCTATAACACAGTAAATGCATCTTAACTTTCAGAACTCAGAAGTATTGCCGAGCAAAATCTATCCAGATTCACAATATTTTTTCTTTAGAGGATTATTTTATACCTTCATGCTATCTGTTTCTTGTTGGATTTTTCAACATCATATTCACTGTTGACAACGATTGATTTAAGTCAATTGTTTTGCATTTAAAAAAAACAACTCATGTAAATTGGAAAAAAAGATGATAATCTGGACTCTGGAATAAAAAATAAGGGACAGCTGGCGCATTGAAAAGCATATACCAATGATACATGCAGAATCATTACTCGAATTTAATTAAGCGCTCAACAAAAACAAATATAAAATAGATGAATGCTCAAACTTCAAAGAATTAAAAAGAAATCCCTGATAGTTTTTAATAAAAAGCTATTATGTTAAGAAAAGCAGGATTAAAATGTATAGCTGAAATCAGACAACTGGCATATTTTATTACAGGTTGATACCTACACTTGATCCGGAGTGACCAATCAAAATATGTTCATTTACCCTTTACAATTACAATAATCAATAATCAGGTCCCTGGAGAACTTAACCAGTATATTCTTCACTAACAAAATTTGAAATTATATCATTCACTTTACACACCAGTCCAGTTCATTCTTCTCAGCTCCTTAGTTTATTATTTTAGAAACATCTGAGTCGCTAATTATTAAAATGAGAAAAAACTTAATTTTTACACCAATCATTAATCTGTAACTATCATGCTTCCCAAATTCTCTTGCACATTTTCCCTAACTTAAAAAGTTCTTCATTGACTAATCTTAATAAAGACAGGTATCAAGCCAGATAAAGAACCGTAAGATTCACGTATCTCCAAATTAATCCTATTAATGCAAACTTCTACAACAGATTTCAATTGTAATGTAATGTCTCAGCAACAATAAGGCATACAAAATTCGTTTCAAAACAATTTTTACAAACTGATACCAAATTCAATTTGCGATGTATTCTTCTTTCGCAAATGAATCTTGCGGATATGTTAATAAATTGTTCTATGTTCAAACCATTACAAAGGGTGACAAAATGTTTAATTGCACATGTACAATTTCATCCAATCCATACCTCAGCTAACAATAAACTCAATGCAAAACCTTGAACAAAATAGCTCAAAAAATGACTTATCTACGTGTAATTGGATAGAATAACTGACAATTCAACAAATATCCTATCAAATTCCATCCATTCCCTAATTTGGACCGAAATAAAGAAACCATCTTGTCCCAAAAATCCAACCCTAATTTAAAACAAAATTAATTCACATCCCCAAATGAACAAGAAGGAAAACACAAGTGGAAGTGATGCCAAGAAATACACATTCTACACCTGACACTATAAACAAAATTTAAAAGAAAGAAAAGCTCAATACCGAGATGTACCGGCTGTCTTCGTTACAACCTCACTAACAGATGAGTACCACCTACCCGGCCCGGCTGCCTCCTCTTCCAGGTACCTCTCCTCTGCTTTCCTCAATGATGCATGGGCCGCCACAACCACAACACCAATTAACAAACTCACCAGTATATTCGCCGTGGCATTCGTCAGAAGCAGCAACACCAAAGTCACCACAGCAAGCACCAACAGAATAACTGAATCGCTAATCTCTGTCCCATAGACAACCAAAGGCTCATCTTTCAAGAAATAGAAGAAAAGCCACGCGATCATGGTAACGACGAAGACAATGAGAGAGATCGGGTGCCAGAGGAGGGAGAGGAAAACGATCAAGAGCATGATTATGGCGTAGTTCATGGCGAAGTAGATGAGGTTGTTGCGGAGGCGGAGGTAGGCTTCGCCTAGGGACGGAGGGAGGCCGAAGGAGGAAAGATCGACGAGTTCGCGCCATGGGCGACGCGTGGCGAGAGCCGATGGATTGGAGGAGCTTATAGGGATCGTGCCATAGGTTGTCATAGCGAAGTGAGAGAGAGAGAGAGAGAGGAGGTGGTACTAGTAATAATAGGGTTTGGATGGGAGAATGGCGATTGGCAAAATTTGGAGAGCGTGAGAGAGAGTTTGGATCGGAGAAGTTGAATTGATTGGAGATTGAGTTCCTGTGTGGATTGTTCGTGAAGGCATCCGTATAGCGATCTCGTTGAAAAGACGAGATATAACTGGAACACAATTGCACACCGTAAATGCTACTGAGATTAAGAAAGGTTCAAAATTAAGAATTATTATTTGAATCTAACTTTATGAAAAATAATAAATTAAAAGAAGGTAAATTTTTCGAAAAACTTGTTACATGGAAACATTAAATTTTGTGAATAATATGAAGCATAAAATATATTGTTTGTATGGATTGTAGTTGGTTTTTAGTCCAAGTGAAGTAGAAACGAAATGAATAATTATAAAATATGATAAATAAAAAAACAAAAAAAACAATATGATAAATCAATATTTTCAAAAGAAAATTAAAATGCATGTTCCATAAGTAATGCTATACAAAAGTAAAATCAAACTTGAAAATGAGTCCTGAAAAAGACGACTACAGCATTGAATTATATAATTAATAAAATAGTAACTTTCATCCAAAAATTTTATTTCTATATAATAAGTTTGACAAAAATAAAAATGAAATCAATAATTGTCACAAGATATAATATGGAGAAATTTTGGTCTAAAAATACAAAATTAGCAGATCAGATCTTATTGATATGATAGACATTTTGAAAGCCTGAAATGCCAAAGGTTGTTTCAAAAGAAAAAAGAGCAACTCTTCTTTCAAATTTCCAACTTAGGCTCAGAGACCCGCTTTACACCGTCTACATATGAGAATGAAACATGAAGCCAGGAATATTGAACTCAGCAGAACTGCGAAAGTAGCAGGATGCTTGTTGGATCGGATATTCTCAAATGTTTTTGTTCCCAAATGCCAAATTGATTGGTATACAAAATTGCTTGGTTTCTTGCTTTAAGATGCGTGCGCTAGTGTTTGATCTTTATTGGACTGTCCATTTACAATGGACCTAGAGGCAAAAGTCATGGGCCTTAAAACCGAAAAGCGGAGTTGTTTCTTTTTGTTTCAAATTCTGTTGGAGCCACGCCAGCTCCAAAATGTATACCCATTTTTTAAAGAAATTATGTTCCATTTGGAAAGGCCTCTTTTAAAGAAATATTATTTTTGTTTCAAGTTCTGTCGGGTTTTTCATCTGAATGGAAATATTTAGAATTTTAGATAGTTGTTTTTGTGCTCACATCAAGCTTTTAAAAAACTCCATTTTATTGCCGTTTTATCGGGATTTTGTTCATACCGCACAACCGTTTTATCCGTTTTATCACCGCTTTATCACCGATAACCGCTAAATCACCACCCAACCGCTAAACTGCACAAATCGCATTTTAAAACCTGGGCTCACATTCACATTTTTTCCAAAAAATAAAAAATAAAAATTGACCATACAAAACATTAGATAGTTGTCTAATATTTTATTCTTAGAACCAACGAGTTAAATCTATTGGATAAATTATGTGTGATGTTTCATGCTTTTTGAGGTATTGAAATCCTTTTTCTCAACACGAGTTTTACTACTTGACATCTATCTAAAAAAAAAAGGAGCAAAAACAAGAAGAGTACCTAGTACTACAGTACCCAATCAAACTCATAATTATAACACTCCTTAATCAAATCCACGAAATGAACTAATTTAATGAAAGAATAACAACTAAAAGTAGCAGCAAACCAACATATAAACCCTAGTTGGAACAATGAAAGGAGAATGAGATAGTGAAAGGGGAGCCAAACCTGATCGTAGGTCTTGACAAGGCGACAGCGGAGGCAAGCGCGGAGCTCGTAACCAAACATGATCGTAGGTCTTAACAAATCCGTTTGCAATATTGTTTGCGTTTGGATTGTTGGAAGAAAAAAGAAAAAGAAGGAAGAAGAAGAAAAAAAATTATAAACAATTCAAACTCTTCACAAAGTTACACACTTCCCAATACTTCTTCCTACTTCTTCCCTTCTTCTCTTCTTCCCACACCTATCCAAACGCACCTACATGTCACAAATGGAAATCCAGAAGATGCCAAAACATAATAATGCATCAGAAGTAATATTTTTTTCTTCTGAGTTCTGAATCTAAATGCGTATGTGGTTTAAACAAATGTATTGTCCGAACGAATTTAAGTAAAAATTACAACAATAACAAATTACGGGTGTTTGCCTCCATAGATCATAAATGTTAAAAACCGCAAATGTAAGTGAACATATAGGATTAAATCGATCTAAAATAAAAAAAAATAGCTTTTGAACCGGTTGATGACAAAAATACATCTAAAATTGAAGTCGCAAGATTGAAATCTAAATGGAAGGTTTTGACCCATTTTTTATTGTTATTAATATAATTTATATAAAAAACAAATTGACTCCAATATATTTGCAAAATATTATCAGTATTGACCTGGACGTCTAAAATTATTATATTTATACTAAAATTGTGATATAAAATATGTAAATTGTATTGTTGACTTATTTAAATAAAAAAAAGGTTTTTTGCCTCTGCCCATAACAATCGAATAGATGACAATTATTTACCGCATGTACTCGGGCAATAATTCTGAATGCTTGGTTTCAAAGTTTAGACAGCTTTCAAGAATTTTTGCAGAAGTGGGAATGCTACTTTTATTAATCTCAAATTTTTACTTTGAAAAAAAGTTTTCTGAAGCTTCAAGCAATGAATAGCTCGTTAAAAGTTCTAGTCAACTTGTAGCTGAGATGCAGGTCATAATTTTCAAAAAGAAAAAAAAACGAATGTTTTATATTTTTCTTATTTTCATGTCTCGATTATAATTTTAAAAAAAATTAATCTTGAAAAATTAAAAGTTAAAAGTTAAAACAATCCGTAACATATAATATTGATATATATTAATTTTTGTGCACAAGTAAAAGTACAGCTGTACAGACACAACTAAAACATAAAATTTTAATTATCATCGGTAACAAATCACATTACGTTGTATCCTCCCACATTCGGTTCCTCTCCATCGTATGAATGTCATATATCGAATGTAGAGAGACAATCCAACCATCCGGTCAAATTCAGATCGTACAGGGTCTGATCTGATCTAATCTTCTATTACAAAATTTGTACAAACTACCTAACCGGACAGTTGTTTAGATGTGCTCCAATCGAACTGCACTCTCCATTCTCTAAAATGAACGATGTTAAATCTGGTCGAGACCTTCATTGAATTCAGCTAATTGGAGAGGAACCTGGATGATCCGCACTAGTAGCAGTTAAAACAGTTTATAGTTATCACAATAACTCCAATATCGTGTCATTTCCGCAATTAGTAAGGTGGTCCCCACCTTTTAAACCCCTCAGGCCTCAAAATAGGCAAGGTAATTTTCTTATTGCGCGTGTTTCACGAGTAGGGTAATATTATATTAAGTATAAAATTACTTTGACTTACTTTTTTTTAAAAAAAAATATTGAATAAAAATACCAAATTGTCCTCTCATTTATGATTTAACAAGAGAAACAGTAAGAATGAAAAAGACCAAAAGTTGAGAAAATCGTTGTATTCACTGTTTGTTTTCTGGAGATGGCGAGATGCTATCAACTTTTCTCAATTTTTCACTTTATTGCACCTTAAATCATTTTTGTTAGTGTATTAAAAGTGAGATGTGAACTTCATTCTTTCTTTTTTTTTTTACTTATTAAATAGGAAAGTTGTGCAAAACTTAAATAGTTTCTTTTTATTTTATGTTTTTCTTTTTGGTAAATACACTTTATGATTTGAGGTACTTAAAAGTTAAATATAGACAAGAATATAAAATAAAATTAGTTTTGAGATTTCCCTTTTAGCTGTCACACTTACTGTCACTATTCGGCAATTTACACGAAGGATCGATTTTACGAAATTGTTTTCTATCATCCTTAAAATTCTATCATCCCTAGGGATAATGCATCTTCAAGCATTTAATTTACTTCTGTTTAATTCTTAATTCCTTTAAAAACGGGTTAATAACTGTCTCGTCCCTCATCTCCAACCGCATCCATTAATTGCCTCATTAATGCAATTAAATCCAACGCCCAGCATCCTCTCTATTTCGCTCCTTCTTCCCCCCTGTTGGCACATTTTTTTATGAATACTAACTGTTCTAGTTAAATAAGCAACTGTTCTAACTGTGAATACTAACTATTCAAATTAAAACACTAAATGTTCTAATTAAATAATAATTGTTCTAATTAATATATAAACTATTCTAGTTAATATTGTAACTGTTCTAGTGAATAGTCATATATATTTAACTAGAATTATTATATACTAACTAGAACAGTTACGATATTAACTAGAACTGTTATATAAATTAACTAGAACAGTTAGATATATCAAATAGAACAGTTAGTAATATGTTCTACTTAATGTTACTAATTGTTCTAGGTTCTAGTTGTTCTGAAAAAAAAAATTTGTGCTGGAAAAAAATGTTTAACTATTCTAGTTGATGTTCTACTTAATTAGAACCGTTATCAGAAAAAAAAAGTGTGTCAAGGAAGGGAAGAAGAAGCGAAATGGAGAAAGAGGAAGGAATGGAATAAATAACGTCATGGGATGATGGGATGAGAGGCTAAAAAGAAAAGTACATTAATAACTACTAGGGGAACATCCCCATCCCCTCTTTTCTTTTTCGGAATGTAATTAAAGGGGATGATGGAGATGATGAATCTAGGGGATGATCCTTATCAACCCCGATCGATTTTAGGATTACATTACAACATTGAAATTGCAACAGTTTTGTTATTTTTTTGAATTCCGTAATTAACCTTAATTCATCATTTAAATTAAATAATACTGCAGATACATAAGTGGTGCATTTTTGCTTGGTCTTTGGGCAGACATGTTGTTCACTAATGGAAACAATATTCAATTATCACATACCGTTGAAGCTTGCCTAAACAAAAGCGTTTGAGTTCAAATCAAGATACTAGAAGCTATGCATAAGAGTATTTTTCAAATGTTAATTTGTTTTGTGTTTTAAGGTTTTGATTTTAATTGTCACGTGTTTTTAAGTTTTCGTTAAAAGTATTGCAATGACAGGGAATATTATAATTTTGAGACAATAATTAGTGCATTCAATCATAATATACACCAAATTGGGTTATAAAATTCACATGTCATCGCTGAATTTAAAAATTTAAACAAGGCACGAAAAAAATTTGAACTCAACCCATGTCAAAGAAAAAATTCATTGGGGCCGTTTGGATCGCTTAGGAATTTGGGAAATTTGATGAA
Organism: Rhynchospora pubera; assembly: GCA_028095005.1. NCBI lineage: Eukaryota > Viridiplantae > Streptophyta > Magnoliopsida > Poales > Cyperaceae > Rhynchospora > Rhynchospora pubera. The sequence continues at coordinate 221,893,483 of CM051460.1, read as the reverse complement.
GTTGCAATTCCTAGGAATAAATTTATTGAGAAGTGTGTAATTTTGTGAAGAGTTTGAATTGTTATAATAAATTTATGGTAGGAAGATGGAATTTTTCAAATTCCTCGGGGAATCCAAACAACCCCATTAGTATTATCATGTCATTTTTTGTCCATTAATCATTATTATATCATACAACTTGAAATTTTGACTGCATTCTGCTTTTGTTTACTAGTCTACTACTAACCAAACCAATGGCTCCGTTTGGATTCCATTTGGAAAGAAGGAAAGAAGAGAATAAAGAATAAATTTATTATAAACAATCCAAACTCTTCACAAAGTTACACACTTCCCAATACTTCTTCCCACTTCTTCCTTTCTTCCCTTCTTCCCACACCTTCTACTTTTACTTATGACGTTATGATTTTCATCCCTCTCTATTTGAATTTCCGGTTTCAGTAAAGAATAATTTTGATTAAATTATTGAAGTATTTAAAACTTAAAAGTGTTAATCGAAGTCATTTTATCTTATATATAGGACTGTACAACGAACGGATTTATAATTTTTTTATCAAAATTTTAACCCAACAATTATACCGGATTAAAAAGTTTTTTTAGTTGACCCACCCGTAATCCAACCCAACCCATATAAAATTTTATCTACAGATTTTTACGGATTTTCAGGTTAAACGGATTATGTTTTATATGATACATAAATAAAACTAATAATTTTTATTAAGTAAAAATAACTTAAAAAGATAGTATTTTTAGAAAAAAATATAAAAATAAAAGACCGCCACGGTCATTTGAAAGATAGATTGTGTATTATTGGTATTTGAAATATACTAGTAGTTACCATATAAACATGGTCATTTTTAAAGGGTAGTTACTTGCCAACAAAAAACAAATAAAAAATTGGAACTTATATTTTCAAAGATTAGTTGTTGCTTTACTCAAGTAATACAATAAATAATAGCAAATTAAGAACAGTGTGCTTAACGCTTTGGATTTCCAACACTTTTATTCATATTTTCTCGGTTCTCGGACAAACCACTTGATTTAACTACAATTAATTTTATTTATTTGTGATGAATGACGGTTGATTAACGCACCATAAGTACAATTAATCTAAGATATGTAAAAATTTAATTAATTAACCGGGTCGGGTACAAACCAGATTATCAAAGTAAAAAATACAACCCAATCCAATACAACCGGGTTACTAAAATTAAAATCCGAACCAACCCGGATCATGCTTGAACCCGTTAAAAAACGGGTTGAGTCGGGCGGACTAAACGGGTCGGACGGATTTTTTATTTTCTTGTACAGCCCTACTTATATATATTATACTATTATAGCTATTATTACTTTTCATCAGTTGAAGGCTTGGAGCTTCATATCTCCCTATGCATATCCCCATATCCATAATTAAACAGCGCAGAAGATGAATAACTTTGGTTACTGGAGAGATTTTTGCCATGTGGACCCACATCTAAATCCCCGGAATATTCCCCATAATTACATAGTGGTAAGAAGAGAACAAAATAAATGAAAAAGTAAAAGGCTCTTCTCTTTTTGAAGAAAAATAAAAAATCTTTACCTTTTTCTTTTCTTTTCTTGGTCCAGGTCCAAGTCCAAGTGGAACTAGCTCGATCGGATCAACCAAGTGTCAAACCAAACAAAAAATTGGAGAAGGAAACAGAGCTCAGACCTTCTCAACCTCCTCCCATGGCTTCCCTCTCCACCTCTCCCACCTCACCTCCACTCCACAAACTCTCCTCCGACGAAGAACCAGCAAACCCAACAACCACTCTTCTTCCCCATTCCTCCCCTTCCTCCTCTGAATCCTCTCGTCCCTTTCTCTTCTCCTGCCTCCTCATTACCACTTGCATCTCTCTCACCACCTCCTTCGCCTTCGCCTTTCTCCTCCTCGCCTCCCCCACCAAATCCAACAAAGAAGTGGCGCGCTACTTGTCCAAGCTTCCTCATCCAGTGGTGATCTTAATCTCCTCCGATGGGTTTCGGTTCGGGTACCAATTTAAAACCTCTACACCCAACATTCATCGGCTGATCCGAAATGGGACTGAGGCTGAAACGGGTCTCATACCGGTTTTCCCCACTCTGACCTTCCCTAATCACTACTCCATTGTTACCGGGTTGTACCCGTCTTACCATGGAATAATCAATAATTGGTTTACTGATCCGGTGACAGGAGAGATTTTTACCATGCAAAGCCATGAGTCGAAGTGGTGGCTCGGCGAACCATTGTGGGAAACCGTGGCAAACCAAGGTAAAAAGGCCGCTACTTTCTTCTGGCCTGGATCAGAGGTGAAAAAAGGTAACTGGACTTGCCCTGATAAGTATTGTCAACACTATAATGGGTCCGTACCATTTGAGGAACGGGTTGATACAGTTTTGAGCTATTTTGACTTGCCGTTCGATGAAATTCCAGTCTTTATAACCCTTTATTTTGAGGACCCTGACCACCAAGGCCACCAGGTGGGGCCCGATGATCCTGAAGTTACCAGTGCCGTGGCACACATTGATTCCTTGATTGGTAGATTGATATCTGGATTAGAGAAAAGGGGTGTCTTTGAAGATGTTACTATTATTTTGTTAGGTGATCATGGTATGGTTGGTACCTGTGACAAAAAATTGATATACCTTGAAGATTTGTCTCCTTGGGTTGAAATTAAAGCAGACTGGGTACAGTCGACCACACCCATTTTAGCTATAACCCCACCTGATGGTGTTTCAACAGCTGAGGTTATTTCAAAAATGAATGAGGGTTTAAGTTCAGGAAAAATCGAACATGGTAACTATTTGAAAATGTTCTTGAAAGAGAATTTACCAGAACGGCTCCATTATGCTTCGAGTTATCGTATCCCGCCCATAATCGGGTTGTTGCAAGAAGGTTATAAGGTGGAACTGAAGAGGTCGAACAATGCAGAATGTGGCGGGGCGCATGGCTATGACAATTCGAATTTTTCGATGCGAACTATTTTTATTGCTCATGGCCCGCAGTTTGGAAAGGGGAGGAAGGTGCAATCATTCGAAAATGTGCAAATTTATAATGTGATTGCTTCCATCTTGAAATTAAAAGGCGCACCTAATAACGGGTCTCAGTCAATTGCTGATAACATTCTTCTCTCCATTGCTTGATCAGCAATTGCTTACCATGTGCCAGTTTAGGGAATAAATAATTTCGTATTTTTGTTTAGCGCATGGAATCAATCTGAGGGTGTAGTTTTCTTTATCCAAGTTTGAAGTACGTTTGAACTTTTTATTTGATAGTTACCAGTATCCATCTGTTAATATGATTTGAGTTCTTATAATTTCCAATTTTATCAACTTGATTGCTTTATTTTTGTTTTCATGGCTTGTGGAGAGATTGATTCTTATGCCAAGAATGATCTACCTTAATTCTCTGAGAATCAATAGATGCATATTAAAGCAAGAAGGCTAGAGAACATAGTTTAGTTTATGCTATTCGAAGTAGTTAACCTTCAACAGTTTGTGGATAAGGTAGTTTTCAATTCTCGCAATTTGTTGCTCATAAAATGGTCTGTACATTTTTTAACATACTTAATAGGATCAGTGCAAACCTGGTATTAACATGGAGAGCTTTAGTCTTACTACAATATATATTTTTTTGTTTTATTGGTGCATAAAATAATCTGTCATGCGGGAACAAATGTTTGTTAGATACTCCTTGAATAATAATAAGAACTTTTGTGTTTGATGTGCCTTTTGTGGTTTTTAGTTTTGTTCTGAATGTGCTTTGTGATGTATGATTGTGGTAATACTGTGTTCTGTATTTTGCTTAGGTTGAGGTGTTGTTTGGTTTTAGTTAGTACTAATTGATAGTTATTACTTAAGGTTTTACTTAGCTGGGGTTTAGCTGCTTTAAAGTTTGACCCCTTACTTTCTTTTATGATTACTCTTTACTTTTCAATGGATGCCTATCTCAGGCTGCTTTTTATCAAAAAACAACAAAAACAAGCTATTTTAATGTCTGGTTTAGTCCAAAATAGTTTGTTCTTGTCCTAAATTAGCTTGTTTTTTGTTACAACAAAATCATGGAACTAGAACAAGATCACAAAATCACTGTACGTCATGCATAATCTATAGTTCCTTAAACTTGTATCATTTTGAACTTTAATGGACTTTTTATTTCAGCCACCAATTTAGTTTTACCGTAAGTTTCCTCAATTGGATAAAACCATCAAATACAAAATATTGGAGGAAAATTATCACTTTCGAAGTGCTTCTGTCCACTAAACAATTGAGTTTTACCAATTGTTAGAAATAATTGTAGTTCCTAATGATAATGGAGCTATTCATGAACACACATATTAATAACTTAAGTAAGGTTCTTAATAACAGATAAAAAATTTGTAAAATACTAAGTGAAAGAAACATGTTCATTTTTCATTTAAGTAGAGGGCGTCATGCAACAATTGAAAAACGAAGACGTCTCAGGTCTGTGCAACAAAGCGAAGAAAGTTATTGAAAAATGTTGTTGCAGAAAGTCAGAAAGAGAACCAACCGACAATTAAAAAAAGAGCTGTTTACATTGGACATGTTGAGTTCGGGTTAGAGATGGGTTTGAAGGCTTTCAATTTTAGTGGGCTTTGTAGCCTAGTTGGGTTTGTGAGAGAAGATGAAGCCTTTTTCTTTTTTGGTCCAACTGAAGCCCGTAGGCAAATTGCTTTCATCCAAAACAGACTTACATTAATTATAGATAAAGCCCTTTTAGAGGAGGCTTCTTATGTTACGTCACTTACGGGATTAAAACTTGAAATATCTAATGGCAAACTAGCACATTCAGTTCATATTTTTCATGTGCACCAATTAATTCTTGAATCTGAGATTAAAACAACAAACCGGACCCCCCACCCCCAAACCTCCTTCCCAAACGCAAAAAAAGAAAAGAGTTAAATTAAATTACTAATAATAATATAATTAATGAAAGAAAACCTTTTTATTTTTTTCGCTTGTGTTATTACAAATTACAACATACGAGAGGTATAAGTATTTTGAAATTTCAACTGAAGTAATTTTTAAGTACACCGCTTGGTGGAATTCAATGGAGTAGTTCGGAGTCTCAATAGTTAATTCTATAACCCAATTAAACAAAGCAAAGATGTATACCATTTTCATCAAAGTAAACAAAATAAGGTAAATATATAACCGATTACATCCTTCTCCATCAAAAGAAAGAGAACATACCCAATATATAAATATAACGCAACGCAATTTATGTGCCGACAGATAGAATTATACGTGCCGATTGCTTTGTCATTTTCAATATTTTGAATGAAGCAAAACAAAAAGAGACAATGAGAGGAGAGATGTATGCGTTAGGTAGCAGTACAAGTATAGTGTGACCACATGGACTTGAAAATACAGAACAAAACAGGAACTGTAGAGATCTTTATAAGCTACATTCCAACCACATCAGATGAGTTGAAATATTTTGTCATGTTTAGACGAGCACGCAACAGTATTTTTTTCAGACTATATACATAATTTTTTTTAATAGTCCATTTTTGTCAGCTTTAGTTTTGGGTATTGGTATTTGGTATTGCACAAGATCTCAACTGCTCCATTCTTTGGCATTATAGAAGAACAATAAATAGTGAAGAGGATCATGTTGAAATACAAGCGGTTAAAATTAGTTCAAATAAGTGCTTAAGACAATTTAAAAAAATGAAATGCTTTTTATTTAAGAGCTACTAACTGTTATTGTCTGGGCAAATATGGTCCAAATTCGCCAACTAACAATTAATGAGAGCGTGATTATCTGCTTAATTTGTTTCTATCAAGTATGAATCACGTTTATTATTATTTTTTTTTTGATGTAAAAGGCTCTTGAGCCAATGAATCACGTTTATATTAAAGACAAAATGAGATTGATATTTTAGAGATGACGTAGTTATTGGGATAACAACAACATTATTATTCTGATCTTTAAACAGAGTAACATAACCATTGCAACTTTGATAGTTATTTTCGCGTTTGGATTGCTAAATTCGAACTTTTGAGCATTGTCACTAATCTAAATTACTGACTATTTCTCAACCATCCAAACAATCCCGCAGTGTATATAATATTTGATGACTCCTCTTTATTTGTTGGAATAGAAATACATGAGAAATAATTTTTTTTCTTAAAAAAAAATCAGCGTTAATTCGTAAGTTTAACTAAACTTAGCAGTTTTTTTTTGGATTGAACGCATAAAAAATGTTGATGAGATCATGATCCTAATTTTATGTTAACTCGAGCATCAAATAATATTCGTTTCCTTTTCCTTGATGGAATGTAATAAATAATCTCCATTGGCTTTGATACATCACCAACAAGCAACTTCCTTCCACCTTCCTCATTATTTTCTCTTTCTGTTCTTCTTTAGATAGATATATATTTTTATTAGAATTAGCCGTGTAGCTCCAAAATTGCCGAAATTCACATCCGAAAGGGATAGTCACAGTTAATTCGCGCCTTCTCTATCTCTCTAATTGATATTTAACAGATTTGAAGGCCAAGGATTGGGAAATTTCTGGTCAAACTCACTATCATGGGACAAATAATTAGATTATCTACACTATCTGGTTTCTTTGTTTGGTATTTTATGGAAAAGATAACCTTTTCCCTCTTCTTTTCATGGCTACACAGTAGACCCGTTGAATAAGTTAGGGCCATATAATTTAACTAAAGATCAATGATTTGATTTCTTTGAGCATCTCCTCAGAGAAAAAAAAAAGACCGTCCATTTTTTTATATTGGGCTTCAGATATCCTTTTTTTTTTCAAACATATAGAATTATTGGACTTTCTTACATGTATTTAAAAGCATTGAATGGCGTATACAAGATTTGGATTGTTCAACTGAAATATGCCAGTTTATACAGAGTCTTGACATTTTACAATAAAGATCTGACACAGTGCAGAGATGGTACTCTGGTTCAATATGGATACCAGTACACATATTCAATTTGTGTAAACTAAAAACTATTAATAAATAAAATGAAGGAAAAGAAATGAAATCTGGCTGCTTAAAAGCTTAAAATACTAGGATAACGCTTCTTATGTTTATTTGAAAATTCGATTTAGAATATTCCTTGTAAAAATTTAAAATTGGGAAAATCTATTTACTATTTTTGAAAAGAATTTCAATTTGAAGTAACCTAGACAAAAAAAAAAACTGAACTACTTAGGGAATGTTAATTAAAAAATGACTAATCAATTGAATACATATGTTTCTGAAATCCTCCATATTTGATTTTTTTTTCCTATGCAAAGTAAAAAAAAATTAACTGCCGAAACTTCAGGAAATAATTAGTATTAATGTTTAATCCATTACTTAATTAAGCAAATACTTATTTCAACAGTACACTGTCGATCTTTAATCTTCCATGCAGAAGGAAATAGGGATGCTTTTTGAAAACAACAGAGAGCCTAGATCCACGAATCCATGATGGTCTGTCTCTTAATTTTCACCCCTTATTTTATTACCTTGTACTTTGTATAGTATACGTTAGTTGAATAAATGAATGTATGCATCCATTGATCCGTATGAATAGACACTCAGGATGCGCTATCCTTGGCTTTAATAGTTGCATGAACAACATTCCTTGCTTGAATCCTGTCAAGAAACAGAGAATGTGGTAGCCATGCAAAGGGAGCATTCACTGGTTTAACTTCTATGACGCAATAAATGAATAAATAGGCAAGTACACAATATCATTAGTTTATCACTCCACAAAGTACACTGTATTATTATTTTTAATTATCAGAAATTGACTAAGATCATCTCAAAATATGCTTGCAACGCACGAACACGCTCTTTAATTACTTAGGACATCTAATTATAAGGCTTTCAATTAATGCAATGAATTTCTAAATACTAGACAATTTTTTTTTTGTTCCCGTGTTACAAATTAGAATAAATATAAACATTTAAAAAAAAATTATAAACATGAAAATCAGTTTTTGGCCTAGTGACAAAGAACAATGCACTTTGAATGAAAGGTTGTAGGTTTGAATTCGAACGTGGATCTTTCATAGACATTTAATTTAAAAATAAGATGGAATGATTGACTCCTAATTTATCTTAAAAAAAAATTATAAACATTTTTTATCGCCACTCCAGCAATCTTCTTAGCATCAATTAAGACCCATTTGGCATATTTAGCACCTAATGCAAGTTGAAAATCAAGTGTTGTACAAATAACAACCATAAAAAAACGTTGATTTGATTTGTTAATTAGTTATGACTTAATCATTGAAACCACATCCCAGTGGACCAGATATTTGATACCCATAATTAGGTACTCCATTAAGGGCTTCCTAGCTTAAGTACCAACTAATCACTTCTTAGATCAGTGCCTAAAAAAAGACATTTAAAGTCCCATCTTCCTTAAACAATAAAAAAATTCACTGCATTATCTTGGCATGAACCAATCTAATTATGGATCCATGCGGCCTTGCTGGTAGAAGATCAAATCATTGCGATTTGTCATTAAAGAAATTAATAATTTAATATCGACGCATATGGGATGATAAGCTTTAATCCTTAAGAGAGAATCTACCACGAGTTTTGGTCTGATGTGGCGCCAATAGATGTAGCTAAATAGACTACGTTGTTGGTTGGAACCTATAATCTTGGAACTCGTTTTTCTTTTCAAGTTGACAAATTATTTATTATGATTTAAAATAAAATAAAAAAGAGGATACAAATAAAAGAAAAGGAATGGTGTGCAAGCATGCAAAAATACAGTAGAGAAATTAATTTAAATTTGGTAGTAAAAAGAGACTTATGTCTAAACATTTGATAACCTTGTAACGAATTAAGTTAATTTCTTCGTACCACTGAATTATTTTAGAATCATTATGAATTTACTTCGAGTTTAGCCCCACGAACAAATTGTATATTAGAAATTTCATTTTTTTTTCCAAAAAAAATAAGGTTCTACAAAAATGACATGTAACAAATTTTGAGCAAAAATACTCATCCTTTTTTATGCATGGAAACTTTATATTATTATATTATTATTATTATTATAAAAAACATAATTAGTCATGTGATTATTCATGAAAGTTAATTCAAAAGAATTATATTGTTTTAAAAGTTACATTGTGTTTGTATCTTAGTGAGAACAGAGAAAAGTATGGCTCATGAATCATCAGATTGAGATAACGTAGATACAGGGATATAATTGAACAGAGGGGATTAAAAATAATGTCATGTGGCTAAAAATATTAAAGGCTTAATCCTCTTTATGTAGTATAAATTTCAACATATTTTAATAAATGTAAAGTTTTATATTATTGTATTGGCCGCTTTTATGAAAAAAAAAGAAATCGGTTTTAAGTAAATTTTAGTACTAATATAACCGAAATTATTTTATATAGGAATTCAGACGCAAAAAAATTTAATAGAAAGAATTATTATTATTTTTTTTAATAAGAAGAAAGTTCGAATGTGTTTTATAAAAGCGTACAGTCTCTCTCCTTCCTACCCGTTTATAAAACGCGCTCGAAGGCTTCGAACACGTTTTATAAACGGGTAAGAAGGGGAATAAATTCACCGCTTCAGTTACGCCTCAAAAGGCTGGTCAGACTTTCGTACCCGTTTATAAAACACGTTCGGAGCCTTCGAGCGCATTTTATAAACGGGCAGGAAGGCGTAAATTTTTCGAAATGGAATTGTTACCGTTTTTTTTTTCAAAATTAATAGGAAAATTAATGTGAAAATTTAGGTTACATTTATTTTTAAGGTTAAATTTACAATTTTAAAAATATCACATTTAATTTCATATTAATTTTATTTAAAAATGACATTCGAATATTAATTTTGACATTAATATCATTTTGTTTGAATAACTATCAAGAAAGTCACTTGATTTACTGCATTTCTCTTTTTAATGATTAATTTATTATTTTAAAAACTTTTTTTTAGTAGTTTAGAGTGATTTTTAGACTTGCAAACTTTCAAAGTGAATTTTGGAGGTCTAGAGAGCGTTTTTTGGCTCCGAAAATGGTTGTTACGGGGTTCCACCCATGTAAAACGTGTAGATCTCGTCGCCAGCTTTCCGGAATGTGCTTGTTTACCCCAAACGGACCTTCCTATCAAAAGTTATGCTTGTTTAAAGTTTTAATGTTAAAAAATTTTTAATTAAAAATTTATATTTCAATTATTTCCGTATTATATATTATTTGATTATATATGGCTAACATAAAATAAAAAAAAGGAGAGACTACAATGCAAAAGATAAATTTGTAGAATTAAATAGTAAAAATACAGAGTCATCGACGAATAATTATTCAAACAAAATGATATTATACACATGCTAAAAAAAAATATGTGCAATTAAATGCATATAAAATATGTGTGATATATTTGTTATATCTATTTAATACATCTTTAATTGGAAATAAAATTTTGAGAATTTTGTAAATATGAAGCATGTAGGGACCTTGTTGCAAAATATTGTTTTTAATAAGTTAAATATTGCGGCTTGAAACAAAAAATATGAAAAACTAATAACACGTTTATAAAACGCTCTCGAAAGCTCTGAACGCGTTTTATAAACGGGTACGAAGGTCTAACCAGCCTTTTGAGGCGTTTCTGAAGCGGTGAATTTATTCTCCTTCTTACCCGTTTATAAAACGCGTTCGAAGCCTTCGAGCGCGTTTTATAAACGGGTAGGAAGGAGAAAGACTGTACGCTTTTATAAAACGCGTTCGAACTTTCTTCTTATTAAAAAAAAATAATAATTTTTTCTATTAAAATTTTTTGCGTCTGAATTCCTATATAAAATAATTTCGGCTAATATAAGCTTATTATTTATTAGCATGACATTTTATCTATCAGTAGAACTAGTGCATGACATTTTATCTATTAGCATGACATTTTATTATTTATTAGCATGACATTGTACCAGTGCAGGTACTTCATACCTGTTGGTACTAGTGCATTTTCCTTTCTATTATGTAACTTTATAAGAAACATTTGTTTTTGATAAATGGAAGTGGTAGGTTATGCCTACTTGTTTCAAAAAAAAAAAAAAAATCTATCAGTAAAACTATCCTTTTTTGTTATTGGGAAATTTTTTTTTTTGGACAAACTAGGCAGAGGCTACCTAGCACTGTTATTGGGAAATATTATTCTACATAGGGAACAATATTGTTTCTTATGTATGTAACTATGTTACCTTTACTTTTTCGTTCATGATGATATCACACTACCTTTTGCCAAATTAAAAATATCGTGTAAATTCAAGTCACTAAACACCATTATTAGCCGGTGTGCATCACATCATGTAACTGAATAAAAATAAACGAAACGAACACAAAAATTGGTCCCCGATAGCAATTTTGCGTGATTATCGCTAATCTATTTCAATATGTGGTGGGAGCTTTCTTCTATATAAAATATAATAAAGGCGACGGCCACTGTAATTATTTGATCAAAAGCAAGTTGTGGCCGAGCGTGTATGGTTAATTACATTTCTAATATAAAAATAATGTTTTAAAATCAAATTGGACCGGCCGATTTGACCGAAAACGGGTTACCAGACTCTAACTGGTCTAGTATGATTTAAAATGGTATGAATTGTTAATTTTGTGCTTATAAAAAATATTATAAAAAAAAAATCAATCTCCGGTAGAATTCGAACTTGGGTTTTTGGACACGGAGAGAAAGTTCTTCAAGGTATACTAGTTGAACTTTCTTTTTTAAAAAAATAACTAAAATATTAAAATTTTGGGAAATTTTTAAACTTTTCAAAATTGGTCACATCAATAAAAGTCTGATTTTTCCACTGGTTCGACTGATAGAAATGATTGAATCATCAATCCTTCTTGATTTTATGTACGGTTTGAATTTTAAAATATTTTATAAAAGTTAATGTCACAGGAGAGATGAGAAAGACAGTACTGAGGTGTTGATAAGGTGTTAATTATCAAAATAAGAGGGGTAAATTGGAATAGCATTATCCCACCCAACTGTGTACTGTTGATCAACCCAATCTTTCAATAACTAAATGACGTTGAAAGTTTACACGAGTTTAGGAGAGAAATATTAATACTCGGAAGGAAGAAATTAATAACTTCACCGTCTTCCCAATTTAGGCGATTAAATTCTGGGTCGGTGCCAGTCGATGGTTGTAGACAAATTTGGAAAGCTTAGATAGTGCTGTAATTATGTTTTGATCAATTTAGAGCCATTTTTCCAGTGAGGTTATTAATTTTGTTCCTTTAAATATATTAATCCGTACAAGTAGTTTGATTTATCTCTAAACAATTTATCAAGTTATTTGTTGCCATCGATGTACCTTTGTACTGCTATTAGCACTCCACCAGTTGTTTTGGAATTAAATATGCACGTGGAACTTGAATTCTTGATTTTTTGAGCCAGTCTATTGATCTTACCAACTTACCACTAAACCACTAGGTCTAGACTACATGCATTTATTTACATGAGATATAATTCAGGCAATGAGAATTCAACATATTTACCTTCAAATAAACCACAAAAATCACTAACCAACTATACTTAACTTCCACACTTTTTTTTTTTTGAAGTATATATGATAAGCTTCAGCTTAAACCGTTACGTTTCACTATCTAACACTAAGATTGAAAATTGATATTATTAATGCGAGTTACATCATACAAAGGAAAAAATGACGTAGAAAAATTAAAAATGAATTCCACTTTCGTACTCGCCTTGTTGTGCATCAAACCTTTTCCACAAAAAAGTTAAAGGCTAAGAATGTTTTTTTTTAGTGTGTGTTGTCAGCTGCATGTAATTCGGAGCTAAAATGTGAGAATTTTCTTTGTTTATATCATTATTTTTTATTTTGGTGCTAAGAATCAGCTTTTGCTAAAAGAAAACTATAACCTTAACCCATAATTAATACTAAACACTTTATTATAGCGCTTCTCTGCAATCCTTGACCTATTATGACTAATTATTGTATTTGACCCACCAATACACACACACACACACACACACTTTCGCTTTATTCAAGATAGTGTAAAATCATAACAGTTATATATTAAAAGAAAGAAATCAAGTTCAAATGCTGAATATGTATATAGGAATTCATAGTTAAAGGATTATAAAGAACAACAACTACAATTGATTTTTTTTTTTTATATACAAGAAGAAAAAGTAAAGTGGAAGGACCACTAGAATAAATGTTTATACTAGAGCAAGGATAATTTTGTTCCTTTAGTTGCATCGGTTGAATCTCTAGTTTGATATGGTAAACAGGTAAAGGAAAACGGTGTTTTAATATTGACCTCTTTTTATTCTTCTTACTATTGTTTTCGTTTCTTTTAATTTCTATTGGCAATCTTAGAAATGTTAGAGTCTAGAAAATAATTGAAGAAGCAATATCAACAGCCTTTTTTTTTATCAAAAAAGTTATTTGCAAAAAAAAAAAATTACAGCAATGGCTAGTACTGTTAGGCCTGGATATTCAGAGGGGTTTAGGGAGAGATTTATTTATTTACTTTGAAAAAAGGGACCGTTTTACTTCATTTGATTTCTAGATAAACGATCTCACTCTATCTCTAAAAAAAAAAAAAAAAGGAAAAAGAACTCATATAAAAGAAATGTAAGTTTCGCATCGCCTATTGATAATGTATAAATTTTTGTTAAGGAGCTTTTACCGTCAATATATTGTGATGATGGTTCCATCTTTTTTTTTTTTTTTAACTATCACATCTTATATGTTTATTTTTATCTTTTCATTAAACTAATTTCTTAATAATTGTTTACGAAAAATTGATTATGGATATTTTAATTAAATTTTCATTTCATCTTTATTTTCTCCAAAACCAAATCATATTATACCGAATTATAAGGAATATATTTTTAATGTAGATAACATTTCTCTCCAAAAAATATAATAAAAATAAAAGGAATCTTTGAGGAGGCCTGATTGTCTGTGCAAATTTCTACGAGTGATATCAGGACCCAACTACTGACAAACGGGACCCACGCGGCTTCTGTTATTGACCATGCTTCATGGAAAGTGGAAACGGACGAGAAGAAAACAGAACAAGTACAGTACAGACCATTTACTACACAGGATTTGAATTCGTATTCAGTATTCCTCTGCTGCTCTGCACAAGACAGTATATAATTTAAGATGGCGGTGTAAGGTGCATACTTGTTCTTTGTTTTGGTCATTATATAATGTGTTTAATACTCTGGATTAGAATTCTTAATCCGATGGCCCACGTGCGCGCACGAGGGTAAGAGATGCGCTTTGGAGTTGGCACTTTTAAAATACCTAGGACAGAGACGCAAAGTAAGAGAGACTTGTACCGAGACGCAACAAAGTATTGGGTTTGCAACTTTGACTCCTTGACATCTTAGTACAGTAAGTCAGAAATCCAAAGATCTTTGGTGCGTTCGCTTGTCAACATTACATAACAGGCTCACAACTTATTTTCCACATGAAAGGTACTTTGTGTGTGTTCATTTGCTAGGCAACAGACTTTTGTGAAAAAAATTTAGACTTGGGTCCACTTACAAATTAGCAATTGGTCTTACAACCTTCATTTACATTATAGAGAGTTTGTATATTTCAGATAACAATTTAGTTATTCCTTATAATATAAAAAAAATGGTTCCTGAACTTGCATTTTAGACCTAATGAAAAAAATTGCATCTTCTTATGCCATCTTATCTGTCTCTAATTAAAAATCATAGATTGAATCATGCGACCAATGAATGTACCACTTTTGCAGGATGCTAGTTAGTTTGAATTTTTAATTTTTAAGAAAGAATTAGGATCAAGATTCCCATATTTCTGAAATGAAATATCCACAAAGAATTTTTTCAGCTAGATTTCTAACTCTTCCATTTAAAGTACTTGTCTTTGTTTTGAACTTTATAATGCTATTTAGTATTTACTATAGTCAAATATCAAAGAGGAAATATATACTTCTTACAACGCAGAATATTTACAAAGTTCTCCTGCATTGAGTTCGTGCTGGAATTTTTTCATGTAGTAACAAAATATGAATCTTTGAATTACCTAAGAGGTATACATTGATTCTGAATCTATAGCGCCAACTATTTTAGTACCACAAACCAGGCAATGTTTATGAACTCTGCTCTCTTTAAATTGTACTAGTTATGGATGTTAAAAGTACCTGGCCTTGTTGTGTTTTAGCACTGTAACCAGGACAGTACTGGCATTGTTGTATTCAATTTCTTAGGAAACAGAGATGCAACCACTGGCAAACTCTACATTACTTTCATTATTGGAAAATCAACGGCTATGATTAAAAACATCTCTTCTATCAAAAGTAAACTATGTTACATGTGTTGTACAATAGAGTATCCGAACCTAGCAGCAGCCATTCCAACACAATTCCTGCCACAGTACAAGAATAGTCTTTTTTCTTGATACTCTCACAAACATAAATTGAAACTCAATTTCAACCGTCCGATCTTAAAAGAGAATTTTCTCTGTTTTTGTTTCTTTTATTGGAAATTGGAAAGGAAAAGTATCCAATTTAATTGTGGGCCCACGTCCCCCCCCTCCCCCTTTCAAATGGACCCTTGTACTTTGCCTTCTCGAACCCAACTCTCTCTCTCTCTCTCTCTCTCTCTCTCACTCTAAAGAAACATGGCGGAATTTTGGTTCCAGAGAACAGCGTGGTTTATCAATGTAGTTGCCATGATCATCATGATGATCATAAGTTGGTTAGTATTTTGTTATGGAAGATGGAAATCAGAGAGAAGGGGAAGAGATGAAACCAAGGCCAGACTGCCAAGTGGGTCCCTTGGGTGGCCGGTCATCGGTGAGACCCTCGACTTCATCTCTTGCGCTTATTCGGCACGTCCCGAGAGCTTCATGGAGAAGCGGTGCCTCTTGTCAGTCTCTCTCTCTTTCTCTATATCTCTAATGAATTGTCTCATGACTTACTAATATGGTGTTTTTTTGTTTGGTAATCTGAACACAATCTTTTAATGCGTACCTGATCGAATTCCTAAAATAAAACTATATATGTATGTACTTGTACTTGTTTGTTTTTAAAAGGGACATGTGCATAACTGAATATACATTCATACATTCTGTTTAATTCCCTCTAGCCTCTAGTTTATTGCATATTTTCATCTTACAATTTATTCTCTACTTTATGACTGTAGGTAGTCTATAGTTCTATACCATGTATCTATTTGAATTTCTTATTGGTACATATATACTGAGCCTGTGCATCAGTTGTATTTTCTCAGGTATGGCAAGGTATTCAAGTCGCACCTATTTGGCGGCCCCGCAATCGTCTCGACAGATGCTGAGGTGAGCCGAGTGGTGTTGCAGAGTGATGCTAGAGTGTTCGTCCCGTGGTACCCAAAATCACTTACCGAGCTCATGGGGAAGTCATCAATTTTGTTGATCAACGGAAGCTTGCAGAGGCGCGTGCATGGCCTCGTCGGGTCGTTTTTTAAGTCTTCCCAGCTCAAAGCTCAGATCACCAGAGACATGCAGAGTTATGTGCAGACCTCCATGAATAGTTGGAAAGATGGGGAACTTGTGTTCATCCAAAAGGAGGCTAAGTCGGTTAGTAATTTAATTGCTCTAATTAGTTTCTATGCATCTTTTTTATTTGTTTCATTTTTCACTATGAAAGAGAGAATTATTCTCTCTTTGATTTTCTTTTAGCAAATAATTAAGTAAGAGAGGTGCAACCTGTGAAAATTAATATGTTATTATATTAGTGCTATAATTGTTACTTTATTGACCATATCATTATCATCTTAGATTTATTACTATTTTGATTACTATTGTTACTGCTATTACTCTCCTGCTGTTAATACTTTCGTGAAGGAAACTATTTAATGAGGACTGTCTGTTCGGCTGTTTCAGTGCCATATATATAGTTACTATTTGTGTCTAATAAAATTTGTATATGGTCAATTGCTACTACGTAGCTGCCATTCCTTGCATAGGAATATTTATTATGAGACATACATTTTGGGTCGTCTTAAAAATATCGATTTAAGAACAAAGATGCATGTACATGTACTCCATGCGCAATGCAGTAGACGAAAGTAGAAGACGGTAGACGTGGGAAAAGACAGAGCAGCTACTTTTGGTTTTATGATAAATTCCAGAGAGAGAGAGAGAGAGAGGAATTGCAATTGGCACAGATATCAAGGGGCTTGCACACGTGCGTGCACTCGTGTCAGCACAGGGTAGGTCTAGGGGGTAGCTAATAAATTGAAGGGGGTGGTGTAGGATGTAGAGATACAGTGGTTGGGTTTAATGAGCTTGGCTTGGGGCACTGCTTTTGCCTACCCCATTGTTTACCTTTCATTCATTTAAGATCATCTATTCTCCCCACAAATGCATAATTTAAGATCATTTATTGTATGCTTTGGAAATTTTGGAATTTTTGTTATCAGACTTTCATTAAATAAACATCCGAATTGCTTGCTCCATCTATGATAGATTGATTTTCACATTCTATCTTCTAGTAGGCATTATGTATACTGCATGTAACAAATATAACTTTAAAATTTAAGAATAAATTGATAAGCTCTAAATTAAGTTCGCAATTTTAGTATACTATGAGAATGATTCATGTAAGAAACATTTTTGTTAAGAGTAAGCATTTTGCATGTTACTCTGTTACATTTCTTTTATTTATTCATATGCATCTATCTTTATGTCAAAAGCCAAGTTATAACTATTGTATATGGATAATGTGTATTACAAAAAATGCATAAAAGATAAAAAGAAATGAGAATACTCAATCGTGATCAAAGTTGAGCATCAAATGGATCATTATTGGGAATTTTTTATTTGTACATACCCTTATTGAAGTTCAACTATATATGCAGATTATATTCCAAATTCTGGTAAGGGGGCTAATCGGACTAGAACCAGGTGAAAAAATGCAATTCTTGAAAGCACAATTTCATGAATTTATTGCGGGACTAATGTCATTACCGATTAAGCTACCAGGAAGCAGGTTGTATAGATCTTTAAAGGTAAGCACAGTTGTTGTTATTATCCCTCCCTCTAGTGATCTTAGTTATAATATATTCTGCTTACAGTGCTTAATCTGATACCAACTATTGTTGTTTCATATATGGATGCAATGATTTTCTATAGGCAAAGAAAAAGATGGCTTCTACAATACAAAACATAATAGAAGAAAAGAGAAGAAATGTTAGCAAAGGGTCTTGTGATCCACGGGATGCAATTGATGTGTTGCTCGAATACAGTGATGATGAATTAACAGACGATCTGATATCTGATAACATGATTGATCTGATGATACCGGCTGAGGACTCAGTACCAGTACTAGTCACCTTAGCCACAAAGTATCTGTCTGAGTGCCCCCTAGCACTTAAGCAACTAGAGGTAATGTTACATAATCAATAGTGATTTGCTTCCTTATATCTATTTTCAATTATTAATCCTGAAATATTGTGAAGTGGCCCACAAGAGATTGAAATAGTGTATAGGAGAGAGACACGTATTATAAGAAAATATAGAGAGGGAAAACGATCATGCCAATAAGTGGCCCATACCTTGCCTCGGTGGCAGCATTAAATGAATCACATTATAAATTGGGCTGTTGTAGATTTGATTTGAGATAATGTTATTTAAATCCCTTGTCAATTGCTAGTCTTGTTGCCCATAATTCCACTTGAAAATTTGAAAACACACAACTTGACACTTATCGTACTTTTTTTCTTATCACGATTTGACACAATTAAGACTCCCCTTTTCTTTATCTCTGGTGACGGACGTTCAACGTGTTTAGTTTTTTACTGAATAAAATTTATAGTAGCTGGTTGAATTTAGTTTGTTTTTCTTTTTAATTAGGTTTCAATGATGAAAAGCAAACAAATCAGGCATTCCAAATTAATAGTAATATTTCAGTCTTATCAGATTGCACATGATAATGCATGAACAGGTCGTTAACAATCATGTTACATTTTATTAACTTAGCTCAGAATGTTGATTTGATTTAAAGGACTCATCTCTGTTATTCAATTGCAAAATGGAGATTTATATGCTATGTTTGAATTCCTTTTTTTCTAGACATAAGAACAGATCCATCCAATTTCTAAACAATTTGACCAAATGAACATTCCTTGGAGTGAATTAATTCCCTGATGTTGTATCGAATGAAAGACTTGAACTAAATAAAATCTACACATTGTCACAATTTTCAGGAAGAAAACATGCAGCTGAAGCAGCTAAAGGCAAAAAGTGGTCAACCTCTGGAGTGGACAGACTACATGTCATTGTCATTCACACAACATGTAATTACCGAGACGTTGCGTCTTGGGAATATCATTACCGGGATAATGCGAAAGGCGGTGAGAGACGTTGAGATCAAGGGTCACCTTATCCCGAAAGGCTGGTGTATGTTTGTGTACTTCCGTTCAATTCATCTTGACAGTGAAATCTATGACGATCCATACATATTCAATCCCTGGAGATGGAAGGTACATGGCATATTTAAGTGATCAATCCTCTGTTCTAAACATAATGTTAAAATTTATGATGTTGAGTTAGGCTTTATAGGCAGGTTTCTTTGAATGACGTTGCATTTTAACTAGATGATACTTTGATATTAATAAGCAATAAAAGGAATGATGCTCTGTTTACTGATAGTAGCAGTAATATGGCCAAGTAAATTTATAAATATAATCAGGATGTCAAAAATATTTTAGATTCGTAACTGAAAAAAATATTAATGGAACAGAATAGAGCTGCTGAACTCAACCAATAAATTATTTCATAGCATTTTTTTCATTTCCTCTTTGTAATATTTTTTTGAGTGATGATCATTAATGACAGAGTACTAAATTGTACAAACTAATAAATTTTGGGGACAATGAACTTTACCACCTCAAGGAACAGAAATGTATAAAATGACTATTCATCAGTGGGTCATTTCCGTTTCTTGTTCTGTTCTTAGATAAAATAAATAAATAAATAAATAAATCTTGCTCTTTCTTCTCTTTCTTTCTGTTTTTTTTTTTTTATAACTTTTTTTAAATTGTAGGCTGTAACTTTGTACCAGTACTATTACTATCCTCATGGACATTATCATTTATAATAGTATATAGTATTAATACTATATACCTGTACTACGATCTGACCATCATCAATGATGTTATCATCCATAAGTTAAAACACTATACTATTCATGTTTTACATTATATACCTTGTATTATGATTAACAGGAGAGGGAGACTAGCACAAGCACGTTCATGCCATTTGGAGGCGGCCAAAGACTCTGTCCCGGACTTGATCTCGCAAGACTTGAGGCTGCCATTTTTCTTCATCACTTGGTCACCACATTCTCGTAAGTATTTTATTTCTCAAATTCATAATTTTCACATATTTCAAGTTAAGTCTTTCCCTCATTATCTTTATTTTTTGTCCTATCTGCTTTTGATTTTGCATAAGTTTCTACTTTATCAAGCGCATTGATGCATGGATTTGGGCATTTTCTTTTTCTCCCTATGTATATTTGCTAGTAGAATTTCCTTTCCATTTGCATGCGATACTTTGTAATTCCAAAAAGAAGTGAGTTTATATAATGGAATTGAATAGAAAAATTACCAGTATAATAATGGAATAATTAAAAAAAAAATAGAATGAAATTGTATAGTAACAAGCTAATTGCAATATGAATAATGAAATTGAACCATTTTCTAGAAATAAAAGATTTAACAGTTAGAAATGTATGATAATCCTTATATTCTAACTCTAATTATATATTCACTCTCTCTAACCCATTGGAATAAACTAAAAATAATACTTTTATTTCCCTTCTCCTATCCTGATTATCTGGTCAAAAAGCTACTATATATTACCGATTCCCTGTTTAAAACTTCAGTTTAGATAAAAAGTAGAACAAAATAGTAAAACAATGCTATTCTGACTGTTACTCTCCGTTTGACGGACAAATTCAAACTTTAAAATAGTCACTAATCCAAATTAACAACTATTTAGCACCCATTTATATGTTGGGTTTGTTTTAAGCTAAAAAAATAAACAATTTTAACAAGTAAAATAAACAAACCAGTAAACATAATAATTTGTAGAACCAACAGTGAAATGAGCCGTTCTAGATATGATCCGAGCCATTCCAAAACACCTGAATTTAAACTTAGTATAATCATACCTAATTCCATCGGATTTTCGATACGCTTGCCTTCTTGATACTTCTTGACGTCTATACTCCTTAGCATCAGCTATTGTACATGCCAAGGTCAGAGAAAGAAGTCTTCTAAGAAAGTAAGATGAGATTTAATGCCCATTTGCCTAAATTAAGACACATTCTTAAACTATTTGATGAAATGATAGAGGGAAGTTAGAGAAGCTACTATCAACTCATGTATGCAGCACAAACTCGTGTTGTCTTATCTTTTGGAGACCAACCTCTTATATAGAGAGCCAAGAGTTTTTTGACCTCCAAAACAATACCATATTTTGTTCATCATAAAATAGGAATTGTTTTCAAATATAACCACCTATAAAAGACGACACATTCACTGCACAAAAATCTGCTATTCATTAACAACCAGATTTATGCTATTACCATAATTCATAATGACTTGGAGACCAAAATTAGTCCACACTTTCTAGGTTGTTTTCTAATCAGATGCATGTTCTAGATCGGTCCGTTCCAGATTTGAAACAATCTACCCTATCATAAGTTCAGCGAGGTCGCCCAGTTCTGAAATGGACCTGCCAGTCCCATCTAGAACTGTTCGTTCCAGTCTGAAACAGACAGGCTCATCAGGCACTTCAACCCGAAATAATCTAACAATTTAAACATACCCAACAAGACAACAACGATGTAGTCAATTGCCAGAGCATCAACACAATGATCGCAGTAGATATCAACACACAGTTTAGCCACAGAGGATCATCATATGATTCGAGGTGGTGGGGGTCTGGAGGAGAGTGCACACGTGCATGTTATAAAGTGTCCTATATAGCTGGTAGGAGGTCAGAGGCGTAGTACCGTACACTACACAACAGAGTTGGAGAGAAGAAGGAGGCGAAAACCAACACAGACCCGCACGTGTGTACGGGTACTACTACTACTACTACAGGAACAGAGGATGCTCTGCTTCTGTCTCTGTTTCTGCCTCTCTGGGTATATTTTTATCATCTGATCTGACCGACAAGTCATGTAATGTTGTAATACATGATATGATACTACGACGCAATGTAATAAACTGATAATAATTGTTATGACATATGTAAATTGAAGTCTGGCGCAGTATGGAAATGTTGGGGTTCAGCGTATCTGGTCTGGTCTGGTCTGGTCTCATGTCACGTGTCGCCTAGTTGTGTCCGGACTTGTCTCTATTGTTGTTTTATTTTGCCGACATTATAAAAAGACACCATTTATTTTTGTTTTGAACTAAAGCATTAATCCTATATATCCATCACTACAGTTCCTAGTTTTTCCTACTAATTTGTGTACTTTTATTGAGATTCGTGTCCAAAATTTTCCCTAAATCTAAACTCGTTTGACTTATGCTAGTTGCCCTCCTTTTGTGTACCTACTGCTTATTTTTTTATACTCGTTTTTTATTTGTTCGATGTTTTATCACTAAAAATATATGTTTATCATAATTTGATGTATATCTTTACCACAAAGTAAAATTACATATAGACTATAAACTATTTATTTAAAAAAAATGAATTCTAGGTTTGACTAAGTAATCTCAATATATATTTTATAAAAAAATCGAGTTTGAATTTGACCAAGTATGCTTAATTCGGTTGATTTCAATGCAAATTCGATTCCATTTGACCTACAAGTAAATTGATATGGATTTAAAAGTTAACTTGATCGACATATATGTTTGAAGCTAAAAAAATTATGATTTTAGGTAGATAAATTAGTGATTTACTTTTATGAGATAATTTGAGTTGTCAAATAGTTCGAGTGGCCAAGCGGTGTGCCCGTACGATTTTGATTAAATTTGTCTGACCAATTGGAGATGATGTCGGTCAATGGTCATGGCCCAATTTTAGGTTTGATTTGATGCCTGAAATGTGTGGCCCCACTAGATATTATCTCTTTTTGTTGAAGTATATCCACTAGCTGGTATCGTTCGATCACGGTATCCATGAGAGAAAAAAAGTAGGTGAAATTGTTTGATGCTAATTTATTTTTAGTAATGTTAACAATTCTAAAGCATATGTTAATATTTAATGTTATGATCTACCATTAATAAAATTTGATAGAAAATTTGTTGCCCATTAAGTAACATATAATCTAATATAACGGTTTTTTAAAATTTTAAAATCATTGATTCTTTATTCATCATGCAACAATAGTTAAGAATATGCGATATTTGATTCTTAATTATCTGTGTGTCTGACAAGGATATGTATTTTCTTAATAAGCATGCCAACGCAACACCAAAACAATGACGACATAGGCAAACAATACTCTAAAAGTAATGTGATATCTAATATTTTACAACGATTGCATATACAACATCTTTATTATAAATCTCACACCAATTACATATCTAAAAATTAATTAAAATGTCAAATGTCTAAAATTACATTAGATGTCACACGTGGGTCCACAGTTTCCTATTCCAATTTTTTAGCAGCAAATAGGCAACTAGTCTCTAATCATTAATTTCTTCAACTGACAAGCAAATTGGCAAACAAGCACCATTAGGTTACACGTGAAGGAGCCCCTCAGCATGTGCATGCAACACCATGAGTCACTCTCTTGATGTTTCTTTATCATATATGATGATAGACATTGCAAATAAATGATACACATTTTTTATTTCTTTCCATTTTTCTGTGTACCTGCAGGTGGGTGGCTGATTCGGATCATATCATAAACTTCCCAACAGTAAGGCTCAAACGCGGCATGCCGATTCGTGTGACGAGAAAATGTATCATGGAAGGTGCACGACAAGATCAAAACTTGTTAATATGAGATGATTATTTGAAAGATTGAAGATCAATGGAGGCTTAAACTCTTGGAAGTGTGGATTAAATTCAACCGCAATTTGGGTACGTCGATAACCAATGTAGGTACTAGATTTTTGGTAGTGAAGACATCTCCAACTTATTATGTGAATGATGGCGGCTTCTTCGGAGGTAATCGGAGCATTTTTCGATCGAAAATAGAGATGATCATATTGAACCTCGATACTAATGAAAAATCGAGACAATTTACGAGTGTGTAAAATTCGGTCATCATCAAATCAGGTAAATTTTATGGTGATCAAAGTGATCCGGCACCTTCATGTATATATGAACAAATTATGAGGCCATGTGTTGGTGATGTATAGCATATTGCAAGGTTAATGTAGCCCCAACGTACTGTCTGTACACTCTTGTAGACTGTTGTATATATAGATACAGTAATAAATATATAAGTAGAGATTCCATAGGGGTTGCCTTCGAGCCACAGAAAAAGAGTGCGGGTGTGCGGGCCCACAACTACCAACTACCTAAATTTATAGCAGTGATGGGCCCGGATTTGGATTGGGTCTTTCAAGATCTATGACTTTGACCATAGAATTATTATTGAATAATAAAAATGGAAAACCCAATTCATAGAAAATATAAAGTTTTTGGTTGTATGCTTTGGTGTTGGTTGATGTAATTCCATGTGTGACCCCGAGAAAGGAATCTGATTTAATTTTACCTAGCGTCTTTTCTGCGTCCTTCTTGTGTGTTAGTTCTTTTACGGGGCATTTTAGATGGGTCAGATTATATTTGTAACAATTTATTATTTGATAGTTGTAGCAATGCGCTTATATAATTTAAATTATCAATGCTGTTTGTGATTATTTAAATAGATTGCATATTAGATTGGTGCAGCTTGAAATTTACTTATTATTCATTAATTGAGCGATTTACAAATTAGTGATGGACTCTTATTCGACAAACTTAAAAATTTAGCTACACCAAAAAAAATTGATTGCGACTATGTTTTCCCATTTTTTTTTAAAAAAAAGAACGATATAAATGTACACAAGAGATCGGAGGGCATCTTTGATGTGGTCTCACAATAACAAATAATGAACTAATCTACTCAGTTAATGTCGCAAGCATACAATTCTTTGAGTAAGTTTAGGGTCGATCCGATCTCTTTGGCTCCGTTTGGATAGTGTGGGAATAAGAGGAATAAGAGAAGAAGTATTGGGAAGTGTGTAACTTTGGGTGCGTTTGGATCGTTGGAAGAAAGAAGAAGAAGAAGGAAGAAGAAGAAAAAAAATTATAAACAATCCAAACTCTTCACAAAGTTACACACTTCCCAATACTTCTTCTCACTTCTTCTCTTCTTCCCTTCTTCCCACACCTATCCAAACGGAGCCTTTGTGAAGAGTTTGAATTGTTTATAATAAATTTGGAAGTATGAAGAAGCTATTTTCTTATTCTTAGGCTCATCCAAACACAGCCTTTGATGTGGTCTCTCAATAACAAATAAATGACCTAATCTACTCAGTTAATATCACAAACGTACGATTATTTCATTGAATAAGTCTAGGGTCGATCTAAGGAGACAGATTATTCGAATTCTAAGTTATTTAATCAAAACTAAATTCTTAGTTAACAAATGAATTAATTGATGTAATTTGTATTTTTTTTTTAAATTCTAAAACTCAAACTAAAGGATACAAGTTGTTTTCAGATCCTAATTTACTAATTCCTAACTCAACTCACGAAGGTTAATCAAATAATAAATTAGGAATCTTGTTTCAAACAATTTCACCTCTATCAGAAGTAGAACGGCGCACCTTAAACCTCTATCAACCCTTGGAACTGCCTGTCCTAAACCTTAACCTACCTTCTCAAACGACTGGTTTTGGTATAAGAACAGTGTTCTAAAGATTAATGTCCGATTTGTTAGGTTATTTAATTTCTAATCAAATATGTATGCAAGCATTAGTAATCTAACCAAAGGTGGCTTAATCCTAACTCTCATTTAGGTGGATACCCTAAGTTAATTTACCTAACTTCTAGACTCCTAAACTTCAACTCTAGTGTCACTATTTAAGTGTTCTAGTTTATTTTTTGTTTTTTTTTTTGACAAATCCTAATCTCTCGATCAAAGTTAAGTCGCAATTCCCTGATGATTTGGTTTATCTTTCTAGATTTTAACCTGCCAATTTGTCTTATAGCTATGCTACGACTTATGTTAATTGATCTAATTTCCTAACTATCAAACATAAACATTCGTTTAATGGGACAATAATTAATAATTAAATCAAACACAACAATAATTAAGCAATTTAAGCCCAAGAAATAAAACATAAATAACTTTAACTAGAAAATAAACATCCATTATAAAATAAACAGCTAAGTAAAAATGTTTTCAACCATAGCCCCTAAATCTAAATTACTCTACCAAATTCATATATACTACAAAACCTGCAGGTTTCATCAATAAAGAAACACATAGAAAAAAATTAAGTTACAACAAATTATGCTGAAATCTTCTTTCTTCTCGGATCTATTATGTCTAAGGCGGCCCGTCCTAGCTTCGGAATGGGTCATCTAGGCGAGGTGAGTCGTCTTAGCAGAAAAGCTTGCTCCTTAGTGATTTTGATAGATGTTAAACCTAGAATCTTAAATATATATATGGTGGTTGGGACATAACAGAGCTTATATAGGCATCACTAGCAATCGACTTAGAGTGGAGAACGTGCTTATGAAAGTGTTAAAAGCGGAGAAACGTTGTTGCCAAAATTGCCAATTCTGCTTCCTTATTTTTGCAAACCTGGTGTCTGTTCTGGAGATGGGTTGGTCTGTTCCAAGTAAGATGGGCTAATAGTATGGTTGTCTACTCCACTGGTCTGGACGGTTTGTCCTGCAATGAGGTGGTCCGTCCTAATGCATCTGGAGCTCCTCTGTCGATTGTTTCGTCATGCTGCTTCATGATGATCCTGCAAAAATAAAAGCCAAACTAGGACTGCATCTTTCTTCTAACCTAAAATTAGCAAATTCAAGTAAAAGCACATGCATTCGAAGATAATTTAGGGGCTAAACCGGATTAGAATGTATGCATGTAAACTTCTCATCAATCTTTTAGAGGTTGCAATTTTACTAATTGGTCTTCAACATGTGAGCTTATACTCTGAGAATTTCTTTATTGCTAGTTCTTTTCCCTTAGGTCAAAAAAAAAAAATCTTTTCAAAAGTTTAATTTTGTAAATAGATAATATATTCATAAGTACATTTAAATAAAAAATTTTAAAACACTAAAAATTTATATAATAAAATTAATACTACAAGTTACAGTAGAAATGTGTATATAAATAGGAAAAGCATTATAGTACTTTAGCAATGTTGTTTTACCTTGGATACATCCATTTTAAATGAAGAAAGAAGAAGTGTTTTCAACACCCTACCGGTTATCGAAAAATTTTCTGTTATATCGGGTACCGGAACAGTGATCGAAACGGCAGTATCTAGTTCTTTGAGAGAAAATACCGAAAATTTTTGAAAACTATTGGATTTCGATCACCAGCCAGTAGAGGTGCTGATATGGTATTGAAAACATTGGAAAGAAGAATGAAAACATTGAAAAGAAACATAAAACACATGATCTTATAAGACCACATGACAAAAAAAATTTAATAACTTAACACTCTTTATGTATTTATAATTGACCAAGCAATAATGACTACTATTATATCCCTCTTCACTTTTATATTCAATGCGTAAAGCAAGTCTACGCAAAAAAATTTTCAGCTTTTTAGTTGGTCACCTCCAACTTAATTAATGCTTCATTGCCAGCAGAGACGTAGTGCTGCTATCCTTGATGTCCATTTAACATAAAACAATATAATAAATGAGTCATAACAAGTCTGGTGGTGGGGGTTGCTGCTGCCAGATAAACAAAGTTTCCGTTTTATTTATATAAGCTCATAGCATTGTTGCTAAATTTTTGTATCTATCATGGAATTGAGAGGTCAGAATGGGGTGGCTGTGGTGGTGAGAAAGGGAAAGCGCACTGAATCCAATTTTGGGTTTGTGTTTCTCGTTTGAGGAGTTTATCATGTTTTTGTGGAAGACAAACCGCCTGTTGTTTTCTCTCCTGCTTTTTACTGGTTATTACTGACAAATTAAATTTGGCTTTTGGTTAAATATATTGGTAATTCTACAACAGAGGAGGTGAATTTCAAGCTGACAGAGGTAGAGAACAAAATTTTCTTTCTATCATCTTGACCGACTTTAGGTCGGACTAACATGGACCAACGTGATGGAATTATTGATACTAATTAAAGCATATTTGAACACCAAAATTATGCGTATCAATTCTATTGCCACATGGACATGTATGATTTTTTAACAGTTGACAAATGCGGCTTAGTGGTACCAAAGATATATTAAGAAAATTAAATAATAATATCTATATTAATATATTATAATTGAGAACCATTTGATTATCCATCTAAAATTTCAATATTCAACCATTCACTTCAAAGTTTTAACGCCTTTGGGCTTCAAACTGATTGATTGAATAAACAAATATATAACTTCTAATTTTCAATCTAAATATTTTTTTTGGGTCAGCACGTCATATCCATTATCAATAAAAGAAGCAATAAATAAATAATTGAGAATAAGTAAAAGAAAAGGAAACAAAACCAAATTGTTGGCTTGTTGCACCTTTCTTGAGTGCGACATTTCTATTTTCTTGAAATATCTCAACAAGAAGGTGGGAAAAGGATAGCTATCTGCCCCTTTTTTCTTATTCTGATCTACTACTAATGGCCTGAATTCTTTGGTGGTACCATTGGTCCAAGTATTTAGGCCCCTTTTGGGAGTCCCATTTGGTGGCCCATTGATCCATGTTTGTGTGGTTCTTGTTAAAAAAAGCCCCTCATCCTATGGCATGTCCTATTTGGGAAACTTTGCCAGGAAACACCATCACATGAACATCATTACGCCCGTCAATTTTGTTGCGTTTCGCACGTTTCCGTTCCGTTCCGTCTAAAACGGAACGGAAGCGAAAGAGAAAACTTGTTTTGTTTCTGATAACGGAACATAAACGAAATGTCTAAATGAAGGACGGAACGAAAATACTTGAAATAGAACACAGAATGGACTGAAATCAATGGTAAATGAAGGACGGAACGAAAGACTAAATGATTTTCTATTTCGTTTATTGAAACGGAATGAAAATGAAATGTTTTACTGTTTCGTTGGCTAGAACGGAACGAAAACGAAATAGTTGGTTTCCGTTCCATCTTCCATGTTTGACATGCCAAAACATCATACCCTATTTGGAATATGTTTGTCGCACCTATTTGGAATAATTTTTTTTTTGATAAGTTGAAGAAATTAGGAGCTTTAACATGACATACAACGTCGTAATATGTAAAATTGCAAATTATTTCTCATTGGTGTACAACAGCGCACCCCAACCTGTTTCAGATTATCTTTCTGTTAACAATATTTAAGTATTTAAGTATCACAAAGAGTATTGTACATAAAATTTTAAATAACTAATTGCAAATCCAAATATCTCTTTTCGATCTGAATCACATAATCATCAAGTTTCGGTATGCAGAATGGATGGTGGCAAACTAAACTAAGCTAGACAATGATTCTGATAAAATGGTTTCCCCCCAACAGAGAGGGCCTAGTGTATACTTCTCTCTAATTAAGCACCAGAAGTAAAGGAACTTCCCAAGTGTTTTTCAAAAAGAATGAACAGTGAGTCTTAAAGCCTCTTTTTCTCTTGCCTGAGACTTGTGGATGCAAGGACCTCATTTGTAAGGCAGCAGCTTTAATTTGCCCATAAAGGTGGAGTAAGTTGTTGATAGGACGTTTAATTTACTACTATTTGATCCAATTTGGGTCTAAATTATGCTTTAGTTTATGTGATTTTAACTTAGTTTTATCTTTTATAGGTTAGTTTTTAAGTACTGCTATGACCCCTTTATGTTTTGACAGGACAATCATCATATGAGGCTTCAAATGTACATAATAGCAGTGTTTGAGCGATCCAACCAAGTGCATAACTAGACAGGTCAGGCAAACAAATGACCAAACTAAGAGGAGAAGGTCAGGAGACGACTGAGACCAGTTCGAGGGGGCTGCTTGGACAACATTCGACAGTTTCCAGATTCAGGGGCTGTATTTGTGTGATCATGAATTTGGTACACTAGTAGGTTAATCAGGGGGCTATAAATGTGAAGTTGATACTTAGTTAATTGTGCATGGATAATTAGTTTATATTTGTTTGTTAAGTTTTATTTCTTATGTTTGAACTGCTTAGATAGATTTGGCAATTTTCTCATCAAGTTAAAACCAAACTTGAATGATAGGAAGTTAAACCCAACCAAACTTAGGTAACTTTAATTGTATCAAAACCAATAGATGGTCAACATTCAAAAGATGAGATTTAGATCATGAACCAGAAATAGTGAAGTCTATTCCCAATAAATGAAAGTTGAGAGAAATCTTAGATCTAAGAAATAGACTTATAACGCTTAAGTCAAGGAACAAAAGTAAATGAACTTCCCAAGTGTTTTTCAAAAAGAATGAACAGTGAGTCGTAAAGCCTCTTTTTCTCTTGCCCGAGACTTGTGGATGCAAGCAAGGGCGGATCCAGGATTGGAGGACAAGGTAGGCCGAATTATCGAGGTCGACTTCAACTAGATATTAGTAACTTGAAATTTCAATAGTAGAGTAGGCCAGATACATTAGATAACTAAATTACCACTGTATTTTAACATTTTAACACTAAAAATAATTTTCGCAGCGTAGGCCAGGCCTATGCCAGCCCCTGCCTGTATCCGCCCCTGGATGCAAGGACCTCATTTGTAAGGCAGCAGCTTTAATTTGCCCAGAAACGTGGAGTAAGTTGCTGATAGGACGTTTAATTTACTACTATTTGATCCAATTTGGGTCTAAATTATGCTTTAGTTTATGTGATTTTAACTTAGTTTTATCTTTTATAGGTTAGTTTTTAAGTACTGCTATGACCCCTTTATGTTTTGACAGGACAATCATCATATGAGGCTTCAAATGTACATAGTACCAGTGTTTGAGCGATCCAACCAAGTGCATAACTAGACAGGTCAGGCAAACAAATGACCAAACCAAGAGGAGGAGGTCAGGAGACGACTGAGACCAGTTCGAGGGGGCTGCTTGGACAACATTCGACAGTTTCCAGATTCAGGGGCTGTATTTGTGTGATCATGAATTTGGTACACTAGTAGTTTAATCAGGGGGCTATAAATGTGAAGTTGATACTTAGTTAATTGTGCATGGATAATTAGTTTATATTTGTTTGTTGAGTTTTATTTCTTATGTTTGAACTGCTTGGATAGATTTGACAATTTTCTCATCAAGTTAAAACCAAACTTGAATGATAGGAAGTTAAACCCAACCAAACTTAGGTAACTTTAATTGTATCAAAACCAATAGATGGTCAACATTCAAAAGATGAGATTTAGATCATGAACTAGAAATGGTGAAGTCTATTCTCAATAAATGAAAGTTGAGAGAAATCTTAGATCTAAGAAATAGACTTATAACACTTAAGTCAAGGGACAAAAGTTGAAATTTATGTTTTATAGGAGATTTAGTGAATTGATTAATATCACTTGACCTATCGAAAGAAGGATTTAAGGAAAGTTAACTAAGTCATTGATTTGCTCAACCAACAAATGAAAACTAAAGATCTGTGTATAATTATAGCCAGGCTAAGTTTGGATTATAAACAGGATGTCTGTGCCAACTTAGAAACAAGCTGACCGCCTGAAAAACTGATCGACTGAGATTCACAAGTGGACCGCTCATGAAAGTGAGCGAGCAGCTTATGACCAGGGACTAAGGAAGTAACAACTAAAACCCCTATCTTGTATCTATTAAGCCCAAGTCTTTAGAAGTAGAATTTTTTACTTGTGTTTATTAATCTAGTTTCATTTAATCCCAACTTGAATATTCTTGCCATTTTAACTTAATTAATGAATTAGATTTAGATTAGATAATTTGAATAGTCCTGTGGATCGACCGAATACTCAACTTAAGTGTTATGCTTGTGACCTAACTAGCGTATTTGGATATAAATATTAAAACCCCTGTTTCAAAAACAGCACCATCAGTTGTCCTTTGAGAGAGGGAGGGGGTGGGGTTGGGGCTCTCTCCTAAAGTAACTAGTTGCAAAATCAAATCAAGTGGCCATGTCTGGGCCTTTTTTGGAATTTTTTTCATTTGTATTTGTTTAGGCTTTGAGTTTAGGTAGGCCATCAGAACTGTCATTGTTTCGCACACAGACTAGTGTAGTGCTGTAAAGAATTACGAATCAGCTTGCATTCATAAATCATAACAATGCAGTGATATGCAGTCTCCTGGAAACCTACAAAACCATATGAAAAATGCAAATTTTCTTTTTATGCTTTCTACAAAATATTAGTTATGTTTTAGGAGTGGTTCATGGTATCACATTTAGTTAAGTATCAGTGGACATTAGTGATTTCATTGGCATCAAAAAGTATGCAGCTTCAGAAAAAAAAATGAAACGACCAATTTTGAATTTTTGATCAGTTAGCAATATAATAACATGATCAGCATATTAAATATTGACAAAATATAGAGATAACGAGGAAGAGATAAAATTCTTTTAACTCAAACTTTCATATTATTTTCTCTCACACATAAAACAAAGTTACATGGGACTTTTTATAGCCACACAACCACATTCTAATACTGTACCTAACAAATATAGCACTACTAAATATAATAATCATATTTGCTAATTTTCTAAAATAGGCGCTGCAGTTTTTTTGAGTTTAATTTTCAACAAATATATATTGTATAAATTAACCATTGTATCAGCTAATTTTATAACTTTACTTTATATATTAAGCTGCTTTTGGTCTTGAGTTGTAATGTTTTACTGTACAGGCATCCATAGAGGTGTCAAATACAGCATGGTCAGCTAGTATAAGAAGAATGAGCAGAATATATTTTGGATACCAAATTTTCAATATTGAGACAAACAATGGGACTGATACTTTTCTGAGACAAACTAGTTCTCAAGATGGGACCAATGGAAGAGGCAAGATCTGACAGAGTGTGGTTTAATGCAAGATCTAGATGAGATTTGATGAGATCAGATCAAAGAGAGCTTTATGGGAACAAACTCATGGAAAAGCAGGTGAGTTATTAAACCAACACCAGCAGTGATGGGGAAGTCTCAATTGTAACCACCATGTAATTGGAGGACGGGGAAAGATGAGACTATAGTGTCTCAAACTAATCATATTTAGATAAATCATTGAATCAATAGATTGGTCCAAAAGTAAAGAGAGATCGAACTGTTCTTAAATTGCCCCACAATTGATAATGATGTCATGATCACTGTATGTTTGAATTTGGATTTTCTACAACTCTGGATTATGCTTTGTGTATGAGAGTGTGGCCATTGGGTCATCTCGAAATCTGTATGGATCTCAAGTGTAAATGACCAATATGCTCGCAATTAAATTGGGATAAAGCATGTAAACTTGGAAGACAATTTGTATTACTAAGAGATTGAATTTGGGGTTTCCAGTTTACACTCTGTCACCACCACCATCATGTTTCTAGCATCTTTGTGGTGTAGAACTAAAGGAAATGATTCATCAGATAGGTTAAAATCAGTCGCGACTGACGGATGAGACCGTCAGCTACGATCAAATCTTAATTTTCGAGATTCTAACAGTCGATCCGAACAGTTCAATGTGTTCTCCATATTGAAAACTCATTGGAGACAAAATTTTATATTTTTCTAAATTTTTTTAGTATTTGTTTGGTATTTTACAAAATTCTTAATCTAAACAATTCTGGACCCTTTAATAACTATGATTTTTAAAAATCTCAAGAAAATAGTAAATAAAATCAGAAAAATGTAAAATTTGGTCTCCAATGAGATTTCAATATGAAGAACACATTGAAAGGTTCATATTAGCCATTAGAACCTAAACAAATTGAGATATAATTGTAGCTGACGGGTTCATTCATATTTTAAATTTACTTTGATAAATAAATGATTTGTGATATTGAAGGTCTAACCGTCCATCTCTTCAGCGTTTTAGAGGAGACTTTAGAGAAAGATGTTGTACTAAACGTCTCTAAGTTTGTCGATTGCAAAACAATATCATTTGACATTTAACAATCTTCCTTGAGTTTTATAGGAAGAAGATGCAAATTATAAAGAATGGATTAAAGCAAGTGTGGCGCATTGTTTTGGAGCTTAAAGAGATTGCGTTGGACTAGTTAGAATCCTCAGTTTAGGTTTAATTAAAACTCTAAACTAATCTCAATCAATTTGCTGATAAAATGCTCAGTTTTTCTGTCCAGCGTCATACAACGCCAGTTGCCGTTACACAACGCAGAGTTAATTCGCTCTTAAATTGCAAATTCTCTGACAAGGTTGGAACAGCGTTACACAACGCTCAGTAGCGTTGTGCAACGTTAGTTCATTTATTTTTAAACCAGTTAAATCTATTATTTCCCCTTGTCAGAACGTTGTGCAACGTTAAGTAACGTTACACAACATTTCCGCTCCTATGTTGTGTAACGCTATTCAGCGTTGTGCAACGACAGCGTTGTGTAACGCTCTAAACTTCGCTCAGACTTCGCTTTTTCGCTCTGGACGCGTAGAGCAACGCTGAATAGCGTTGTGCAACGGCGACGTTGTGTGACGCCAGTCAGCGTCGTATGACGCTCTGACAATGTTGGTTGAGTTTGTCAGTTCTGCCTTATTCGTTTTCTTGACTTCGTTGTGCAACGCTACCAAGCGTTACACAACGCTCTGACAAGTTCCAACGGAACTGTCGAGCTTTTGCTTTGGATTTTTGCTGAAGCGTTGTGCAACGCTATACAGCGTTACACAACGCTCTGACAACTCACAACGTTATTGTCTGTGACCGTTTGATTTTTCAACGGCTATTTAGGCGTTGTACAACGGCATATAGCGTTGTATAACGACAGAGTCTGTTTTGACTGGTCTTTGGAGCTGTTGGCGCCCTCTATAAATATGGGGCCTCTTGGAACTGTTTAGACACTTTTGAAACCTTTGAAACTCCTCCCTTTTGAGCTCCAACCAGTTAAACATTACTCTCTCTTGTGTTTGAGCATTATTTAGCAAAATCATTGAGATTAGAGTGTGCTAAACCAATCCACTAGTGTTAATTGCTAGATTTATTGAGTGATTTGGTTAGAGCCTCATTCCTTTGAGTGTTTGAGCTTGTTTAATCGAGTTAGGCCAATCCACCTTGAGAGTGATTGTAACAAGGTGATTTGGTTCGAATTTGTAGTCCCGTTCGTGTGGAATTGAACGGAGCGCGCCCATTTCGAGGTTGAGAAACTCCCGGAGACGTACGACTAAGGCTAGCACTTCCTAGCGGGTCGGAACTCCGTAATACATCGCGTGTTCAATTTCTCTCTCTCTTTCTCTCTTTATTATCTTGCTATACTTGAATTGCTTGTGCTTTGATTGTTTGTATTAGACCAAGTTTGAATTGAACCAAATATTGACCATACCGGTTTAGAAATTCGTTTTTGTGCCTATTCACCCCCCTCTAGGCCTAATTTTAGGGACAACAAAGTGGTATCAGAGCGGAAACCTCGATTAAGCTATTCTTAATCTCGGTTTTCGGTCATGGCGGCTCGGTTTGTAGAGAGACCGGATAAATTAGGCCAAAATTGTAGAAATTTCTCTTTTTGGAAGAGATGCATGGTGAACTACCTCAATATCTTGGGATATTGGCATGTGGTAGAAAATCGGTATACCCCCGAACTTAAACCAAATTCTACCGATTTGACCAAGAAGTCCCGTGATAACCAAAGGGACAATGATTGTGCGGTTAATGCCATATTAGTCTCGGTCCATGAATCAATTGGTATGACCCTTTGTAGATATGATTTAGCACATGATATGTGGATGGCTCTCCTCACCCGTTATGAGGGAAATTCTCACATCACGTCGCTTGAGACCATTATCCAGATGGACCATGCGTACACCCCGGAACAAATGTACACCGAGCTTCGATGTGTTGAGGAGAAGCTCAAGCAACTCGCCAAACTAGAGCCTCATCCAAGAACCTTAGCCATGACCTCCACAAGCAATCCCGCCTCCACATCATCATCTCGATCCTCTCATCGCCGATATCCACATCAAACACCATTAAACCTCTACGAGCTTGATGAGACAAAGCAAGAGATGGTGATTGAGAAGATGTATCGTGGGTTGCTCAAGCATGAGAAGAAGTTCAACAATGAGAGATTAGCCAATGATGAACGGGAGTTGTGTTTTGTGTGCAATAAAGAGGGGCATTCAATGCACAAGTGTCACAAGCTTTTCCCTCAAGTGCAAACCGACAAGCCAAAGCCTAAGCACAAGAAGGAAAAGAAGAAGGCTCAAGCCATGCATGCCTTGTGGGATGTTGAATCCGAAACAAGCTCATCCGATTCGGATGCTCACGAGGTGTATGCTTTGGTGGCAAATGTGGAAGAGGTGGTATTTTCAACGGATGATGTGGAAGATGACTTCGTGAAGGACATCCTCAATGAGTTCAATCAAGGGACAAGATTTGTTCATCCGCTACTTCAAGCGCGTAAGGCAACACCACCTTCATCTCCACCAACTTCACCAAAGTCGAGCTCATCTAAGGTATATCTTCCTCTCAATGAATCTCTTAGTAGTAGTGATAGTGAGAGTGATGATGAACCAAATTGTTCAACCAAATGTGTTGATTGTGATAGGTTGAATTCTATTCTTGATGCTACCCATGATGCCTTGGTTAGGAAAACCGATACAATAGAAACCTTAAAAACCAAGGTAGATGAGCTTACTTCTAAGATGGGTGAGTATGAGGCTAAAATAAAGGAGCTTGAAAAACAACTTGAAAAACCGGTTTTAGCCCAAGTTCCTAAAACGGATTTGAAAAACCTTTTCAAAGGTCAAAAGCCTCATGACAAGTCCGGTCTTGGTTACCAAAAGCCTTATCAAACCAAGAAAAAGAACTTGTCATACAAAAATGGGAAACAAGTTGCACAAACCACACAATTTCAAAAACCTAGGAATTCTCGTGGTCATGCACATATGTACCAAAGGAAACCTAGAAATACTAGAGTGCAAAACGAAAAGAATTTGCAAAATCAAGAAAAGAAAGTTTTTGTTCCAAAGACGTCCAATAAAATTTATTTTAGAGGACCCGATGGATGGTTTTATGAATTTAAAGAGCAAGACTCTTCTCAAAACCACAAAGCTCAATCCAATGGGCATAAAAAGAATGTTTCCCAACATTTCCAAAAGGATCGCAAAAAGGATTTTAATGCCTCATCCTATGATCCTAAGAAGAAGGCCGAATACCTTAGAGCCCATTACTATTCTCATTTTGTCAAGGGTTCTACCATGCCTAAGCCAACCAATGCATATTGCAACTATTGTTGTCAAAATGGTCATATCTCGTTGGAATGCAAACTTAGGAAACCAAATGGTGAGTCCAATGGTAAGTGGGTTCCAAAAGCTTGTACCTCTAGTGGTACAACTAGTGGTATGGTAACCAATGTGGCCTAAATACTAAATTATCCCCCGGTCTTATAAGCCAAATTTTTAGGGGGAGCCTCTTTATTTCTATCTTATTTTTGTTTGAGAGGTTAAATTTGGTCACACTACTTTGTGTAGTGCTCTAAATTGGTTCTCCAATTCCTTTTCTCTAAAATTAAGGGGGAGCCATAAATTTAGGGGGAGCTTTGGTACAATTTTCACTTTTTGTCGATTTACAAAAAGGGGGAGAATTGTAGTAAAGCTTGTGAAATGCCAAATTTTAATCGCTTTACTAATGATATTGTTTTGCAAATCGTCAAAAGGGGGAGATTGTTGTACTAAACGTCTCTAAGTTTGTCGATTGCAAAACAATATCATTTGGCATTTAACAATTGATATCGTCATTATTTGTAGGCATTTGGACCGTACTTGGCACTCAAATAACACTCAAACCATTGAATTATTCAATAGATTGCTATGATTTCCATGGAATTGGCTCTACCGTCGTTTCTTCTCTCATTTTACAGGACTTTGATGATTTCTGATGATTTTGGAGCATATAGATGGATTCCCGACGTAGCACGCACGCTAGACGACTCATTCCTAGCATTGGAGGCTCTTTTCTCTCTCCTGGTCGACCCGAACAATCATCTGTTCGATCCGACCAGCACCTATGGCAGCCAGGCGTCATTTTCTCTCTCCTGGTCGACCCGACCACAAGCCTGTTCGATCCGACCAGCACCTATGGAAGCCAAGCGTCATTTTCTCTCTCCTGTTCGGTTCGAACAAGGATCTGTTCGGTTTGACCAGGGTGCCTCCATATCACATAAGGCATTATTTTTTACATAGAAACTGATGGAAATGGCAATTTCTTGCGCCCTGGTGCCCTAGCCTTCCATTCTTGCGACCTGGGACATCCATATATACACCTCTAGACCTGAAGGAAAGAAGGCAAAACCTTCCATACCACAAATTCCACTTTCCATAGGCGTTTCTCTCTCTTCCACCATGGGAGATCATCAAAGCTTGGTTCTTTGAAGCGACGGCAGCAAGGAGACGAGTTTGATGACCATCTTGCAACACACCACTGCCTAGAGATCGTAGTTTGAAAGCATAAAGGAGTATTCGGTTTATTCTTCTATGTTTTCTTCTCTATTTTCAATGGGCTTGTATCTTGTTATTTCTATGTTATTTGTTGTGTGTTTTAGTACTATGTTAGGCTAAATTTATGTAGTCTTAGGGGTAAGGTAGTAACTTAGGTTTGGATGTTGTGATTTGACTCGTTATGTTATGATATGTTCTGTTGATTTGTTTCGTTGAGAATTATTATAATTGCTTGTTTAAATTGCTTGGTTAAGTCTAATTAACTTCTAGATGAATGGCCACATTTAGTTAAGTTCTAAAGTTAGGTTAATCAAGATAATTTAGATAAAGTATTTGGGATAAATCGTAGATCCGAAAGGGGAGATTAGTTGACACCAAAAGTGTAACTTTTAGACAAGTCCAAAAGACCTCTAAATATCCTTATGAACTCCAACAAACAAGTTTAAGTTGATTGAATTCTATACCAAAAGTTGTGAACCAATCGAGTTAATTAGGTTAGGTTGAGATTAAACCAGTTTCTAGTCCAACAAGCGACAGATGAGGTTTAGAATATCTAGGTTTGACCAACAAACCCTAGCACAAAGCATAAAATATCATAAAAGTTCAAAATCACGCACTTATACCATCTGTTCGGATTGAACAGACTCCTGTTCGGATTGAACAGATTCTTGTTCGGACCGAACAGAGCGGTATATGCTTGAAAAACACCGTTTGATGCACGAAAGTGATAAGTTCTGTGTTCTAGAGTCCAAACCAATGTGAAACCTGAACCTAAGACGACTTTTATATTGTTAAAACACCCAAAAATATTTATTTACTTGCACCTTTAGATTTAATCAACCAAAAACTCCATAAAAATATAATTGTCTAGCTTTCGTGAGGAAGTAAAGTCCGGTACTCATTAATCCGTCCCTTGGGTTCGACCCTAAAGCTGTACTCCAAAAGACTAGTGAGGTTAGCTCTAGGTCTATAAATTTATTTGATTCCTAGGTTATAAGCCTTCATCAAATTGGCGCCGTTGCCGGGGACGGTGTTGATATTAGAATTTATTTTAGTAGCGAGAGACTAGATATTGTGTCTTTTATTTATTTATTTATTATTATTATTATTTTTTTTTAAAAAAAAAGAACAAAAAGTTTCACTTGTATCACCATGTTTTATTCTTTTCAGGACCGTGAAAAAGAGGACAATTGGAGGCGTCGCTTGTATTACCAACTCGATGTTGTGAACAACCACATAAGAAAAGCATGCGATGGAGGATGGAGTGAAAATCGAAAGGATGCATGCGTGCAACAAATGTACCACCAACTTGATGTTGTCAACAACACCATAAGAAAAGCAAGCGGAGGAGCATGGAGCAAGCACCAAGACCCATATGCCCACTACATGGACCATACACCACGCAACATGGAGAAATCTATCTCTTCTATGGATCGAATCAAGTATCAACTCAATGTGGTGAACAACACTATAAGGAAAGCATGTGGGGAAGGACATCATGATGCAAAACCCGTACATAATGCATACAATTCTGGTTTGACAAATAACTCTTGTTTTTCTTGTTATAATTCATGTTCAATGTCTCAAGATGAATCTAGATCGAATTTCATGGCCAAAACTTCTAATCCTCAATTACTTTCACAAATGTCAAATGATAAACTAATTTATAAAGATTTCATTGATAACCAAAGGAAACAAAATGAGGAACTTCTTGAAAAATTGAATTCTCTATCATCTAAGTTCAAAGTTATTGCCACACAACAAGAAAAGATATATGAGACTACAATTTTTCAAGAAACTTGTTCCTCATATAGATCACAAGTTGAACAAAATGATACAATGACGTTGCAAAGTAATGAGAAATTAGAAAGTTTTAGTTCTTTGAAAGAAATTGCGATTTGTTTTGAGACCGACCGTGATGATGACACACAATTTGAAATAAATGAACAACAAGAGAAAATTGAAGAACCAAAGATTGTAGCACCTCCACCCAATATCTTTCCAATTTTCATTCCACTTAGATTAACATATATTGACAAATCTAATGAGTTGGAATTGAAGGATCCTCCAATAGCTTCTATTATCGATGAAACTTAGAAGAAAGAAGATGGTAGTATACCTCTCCAAGTCGAGGCATCCGACATGACAAATGAAAAGATCACCAAAATCGACTTGAGCTCTCAACTTGAAAAATGCTTGAATAATCATGATGTGATGAAAGACGACAAACCACAAATCAAGTATCACATCAAAATCGAGCGAAGGAAGATGACATCAAAACTAGAAAATTTCAAGCATATTTCAAGAGTCTTTCTCAAGTACTTTTGGGTGAATTATGATGCGTTAAATGGGCGTAAAGCGAAGATAAGATGAACATGAGAGGTGGTCAAGCTCGTGACCTAAAACTAGCGCTTCTTGGGAGGCAACCCAAGGATTTCTCAACTCTTCTCTCTTTTATTTTAATTAAAAAGAATAGAAAATCACAAAAAATATAAAAACAGAAAATAACAAAAATAGAATTTGATGTTTGTGTTTGTTTGTTTGTAGGGAAATTTTGAGGAACAAACGAAAGAAGATGCGATTCGTGCTAGAGCACCATGGGTTACGTGAACCAACTAACTCCGATCGACCTCATACGGATTGCATCAAAAGATCTAGAAAAATTAGAGCCGCCTTGGACAACGAGAGAACAAACCAGAAGCAAATCAACATATGGAAAGCAAAAATTGGCTAAGTTCTCTTTTCCCTCCTATTTACTTTTCTATTCGATTGCATGCATTGAGGACAATGCTTGATCTAAGTTTGGGGGGAGGGAATAGGAGAAAAATCAAACTTTTGGTGGATTTTGGTAAATTTTTGCAATTTTTTCAAACTTTTTTGCTTCTCTGGTCAGCTCGAACAGACATCTAGTCAATCCGACCAAAGCCTTGGAAACTTCTGTTTTTAACTTTCTCCTTGGTCGGTTCGAACAGACATCTGGTCGATCCGACCAGAACATGGAAATTGCACGATTTGGTTTGATTTTGGCTTGGAAATTAGTTGGTTTTGCCTATTCTGTCTCGATTTGATTTTTAAATGTTAAATCTCACACTGCTTAACCTTGTTTTTGAGTCAAACAAAAATTTTCTCAAATGACCCTAGAATGTTTTGATATCACACTTGATCTTGCACCAATGGACCACAATTGAAGTATTTTCTTTAAGATTTGAACTTGAGTGTTGGATGCTTAGAATTGTTATGACAATCTTAGTCGATTCTCACAAATTTTTGCCGAGTGAACTGATTCATATTTGACAAACTTTTGAAAAGAAATTTATCGACTTTGGAAATTGTAAAATGAATTTTGTCTTGTTGAAATTGCTTTTTAATCGCTTGAATCACCAACGAGCAAAATTAATGGGACAATAAATCAAAATAGCTGTGAAAACGAGGACGCACTAAGACCTTTTTCCACCAACTTAGCCACAAATTGGAGGGTATTGGGTTAGGTATGAATTGTTAGGAATTACAACTCAAAGAAACCGAGAAATAATTGGACAACTCATGCTTAATTCTACCGGACCCGATGCGAAAGCATTGGTAAAGGAGTTGTTGAGTATTATGGCCCAAGTGTACCGTGGCCATAGTCGAGCAACACCCGTCTAACCTCCCTAGCGCGACATGTGCTAGTAGCAAACTCAAGGCCAATGATACCGCATTATCCTCTAGGGTGTAAAGCCCCACGGTTCGACTTGCACGAAAAAAAAAACATTGGTGAAAAATTGAAATTGTTTTTGAGAAAAGTTCATTATAAAATTTATGAAGTTGATAAGGCCTTTACAAATTTTTGTGAAATGTGAAAAGGAACGGGTAATTGAAATTGAGATCGCTTTTGAAATATCAAAGGGAAGCTAGAGTTTTAATTTTTGGGAAAAGACTTTACTTAGGGCCAAGAGTTGCATTAATTAAGTTGTGAACACTTAACTTGGTTTTTGATTTTGATTCTTGTTTGACTCATTTGATGAAAGTGTGAGAAATTTTAGGCATAGCAATTGATTTCACGACATTTCTTGGTTTGAGATACAACTTGATGTTTAAGATTTAAGTACAGTCCAAAACTCTAAGCTTAGGGTGTTGCTTGAGGACAAGCAAAGTTTAAGTTTGGGGGGATTTGATATCGTCATTATTTGTAGGCATTTGGACCGTACTTGGCACTCAAATAACACTCAAACCATTGAATTATTCAATAGATTGCTATGATTTCCATGGAATTGGCTCTACCGTCGTTTCTTCTCTCATTTTACAGGACTTTGATGATTTCTGATGATTTTGGAGCATATAGATGGATTCCCGACGTAGCACGCACGCTAGACGACTCATTCCTAGCATTGGAGGCTCTTTTCTCTCTCCTGGTCGACCCGAACAATCATCTGTTCGATCCGACCAGCACCTATGGCAGCCAGGCATCATTTTCTCTCTCCTGGTCGACCCGACCACAAGCCTGTTCGATCCGACCAGCACCTATGGCAGCCAAGCGTCATTTTCTCTCTCCTGTTCGGTTCGAACAAGGATCTGTTCGGTTTGACCAGGGTGCCTCCATATCACATAAGGCATTATTTTTTACATAGAAACTGATGGAAATGGCAATTTCTTGCGCCCTGGTGCCCTAGCCTTCTATTCTTGCGACCTGGGACATCCATATATACACCTCTAGACCTGAAGGAAAGAAGGCAAAACCTTCCATACCACAAATTCCACTTTCCATAGGCGTTTCTCTCTCTTCCACCATGGGAGATCATCAAAGCTTGGTTCTTTGAAGCGACGGCAGCAAGGAGACGAGTTTGATGACCATCTTGCAACACACCACTGCCTAGAGATCGTAGTTTGAAAGCATAAAGGAGTATTCGGTTTATTCTTCTATGTTTTCTTCTCTATTTTCAATGGGCTTGTATCTTGTTATTTCTATGTTATTTGTTGTGTGTTTTAGTACTATGTTAGGCTAAATTTATGTAGTCTTAGGGGTAAGGTAGTAACTTAGGTTTGGATGTTGTGATTTGACTCGTTATGTTATGATATGTTCTGTTGATTTGTTTCGTTGAGAATTATTATAATTGCTTGTTTAAATTGCTTGGTTAAGTCTAATTAACTTCTAGATGAATGGCCACATTTAGTTAAGTTCTAAAGTTAGGTTAATCAAGATAATTTAGATAAAGTATTTGGGATAAATCGTAGATCCGAAAGGGAAGATTAGTTGACACCAAAAGTGTAACTTTTAGACAAGTCCAAAAGACCTCTAAATATCCTTATGAACTCCAACAAACAAGTTTAAGTTGATTGAATTCTATACCAAAAGTTGTGAACCAATCGAGTTAATTAGGTTAGGTTGAGATTAAACCAGTTTCTAGTCCAACAAGCGACAGATGAGGTTTAGAATATCTAGGTTTGACCAACAAACCCTAGCACAAAGCATAAAATATCATAAAAGTTCAAAATCACGCACTTATACCATCTGTTCGGATTGAACAGACTCCTGTTCGGATTGAACAGAGTCCTGTTCGGATTGAACAGACTCCTGTTCGGATTGAACAGATTCTTGTTCGGACCGAACAGAGCGGTATATGCTTGAAAAACACCGTTTGATGCACGAAAGTGATAAGTTCTGTGTTCTAGAGTCCAAACCAATGTGAAACCTGAACCTAAGACGACTTTTATATTGTTAAAACACCCAAAAATATTTATTTACTTGCACCTTTAGATTTAATCAACCAAAAACTCCATAAAAATATAATTGTCTAGCTTTCGTGAGGAAGTAAAGTCCGGTACTCATTAATCCGTCCCTTGGGTTCGACCCTAAAGCTGTACTCCAAAAGACTAGTGAGGTTAGCTCTAGGTCTATAAATTTATTTGATTCCTAGGTTATAAGCCTTCATCAACAATCTTCCTTGAGTTTTATA
Organism: Rhynchospora pubera; assembly: GCA_028095005.1. Taxonomy (NCBI): domain Eukaryota; kingdom Viridiplantae; phylum Streptophyta; class Magnoliopsida; order Poales; family Cyperaceae; genus Rhynchospora; species Rhynchospora pubera. The sequence goes on along the minus strand of CM051460.1, from coordinate 221,848,903 downwards.
GGAAGAAGATGCAAATTATAAAGAATGGATTAAAGCAAGTGTGGCGCATTGTTTTGGAGCTTAAAGAGATTGCGTTGGACTAGTTAGAATCCTCAGTTTAGGTTTAATTAAAACTCTAAACTAATCTCAATCAATTTGCTGATAAAATGCTCAGTTTTTCTGTCCAGCGTCATACAACGCCAGTTGCCGTTACACAACGCAGAGTTAATTCGCTCTTAAATTGCAAATTCTCTGACAAGGTTGGAACAGCGTTACACAACGCTCAGTAGCGTTGTGCAACGTTAGTTCATTTATTTTTAAACCAGTTAAATCTATTATTTCCCCTTGTCAGAACGTTGTGCAACGTTAAGTAACGTTACACAACATTTCCGCTCCTATGTTGTGTAACGCTATTCAGCGTTGTGCAACGACAGCGTTGTGTAACGCTCTAAACTTCGCTCAGACTTCGCTTTTTCGCTCTGGACGCGTAGAGCAACGCTGAATAGCGTTGTGCAACGGCGACGTTGTGTGACGCCAGTCAGCGTCGTATGACGCTCTGACAATGTTGGTTGAGTTTGTCAGTTCTGCCTTATTCGTTTTCTTGACTTCGTTGTGCAACGCTACCAAGCGTTACACAACGCTCTGACAAGTTCCAACGGAACTGTCGAGCTTTTGCTTTGGATTTTTGCTGAAGCGTTGTGCAACGCTATACAGCGTTACACAACGCTCTGACAACTCACAACGTTATTGTCTGTGACCGTTTGATTTTTCAACGGCTATTTAGGCGTTGTACAACGGCATATAGCGTTGTATAACGACAGAGTCTGTTTTGACTGGTCTTTGGAGCTGTTGGCGCCCTCTATAAATATGGGGCCTCTTGGAACTGTTTAGACACTTTTGAAACCTTTGAAACTCCTCCCTTTTGAGCTCCAACCAGTTAGACATTACTCTCTCTTGTGTTTGAGCATTATTTAGCAAAATCATTGAGATTAGAGTGTGCTAAACCAATCCACTAGTGTTAATTGCTAGATTTATTGAGTGATTTGGTTAGAGTCTCATTCCTTTGAGTGTTTGAGCTTGTTTAATCGAGTTAGGCCAATCCACCTTGAGAGTGATTGTAACAAGGTGATTTGGTTCGAATTTGTAGTCCCGTTCGTGTGGAATTGAACGGAGCGCGCCCATTTCGAGGTTGCGAAACTCCCGGAGACGTACGACTAAGGCTAGCACTTCCTAGCGGGTCGGAACTCCGTAATACATCGCGTGTTCAATTTCTCTCTCTCTTTCTCTCTTTATTATCTTGCTATACTTGAATTGCTTGTGCTTTGATTGTTTGTATTAGACCAAGTTTGAATTGAACCAAATATTGACCATACCGGTTTAGAAATTCGTTTTTGTGCCTATTCACCCCCCTCTAGGCCTAATTTTAGGGACAACAAAAGAAGAACAGGTCGGCCTAACTTTTGGGTTAGCAATATTTGCGAAACTTATTTTTCTTTAAAAAAAATTTAAATGGATGTGATGTTTTCAAGTTATTTTGATGGCTTTGTTAAATGCAGATTGATATACTGTTTAGTTTGGGATAGTATGAGTGCAAGTGGGCTTACTAATTTAAAAAAAAAAGTCTAAAGTCTAAGCCTTTTATCCCAAACAAGTTGGGATAGGCTAGAAATGACACCCCGACCCTGGTCATTTCTTGTATATATGGCTGAGTTTTTACGCTGGCTCGCCAAGCCTATCGCAAGCATGCGGGCTTGAACCCTGGACCTCTTAGAAGAGAGCCAAGTGCTCTTACCACCTGAGCTACTAGACCACATGCAAGTGGGCTTACTAATTTAGTTATCTTAATTTTGTTGGACTTTATTTGTGGTACCATAGGTTTGGTGCTACAGGATTTGTACCCTTTGTCTACTATTTGCGTGAAATATGTGGAGAACCCTCCACTATTTCTTCAAAAATGAGAAAGAGAAAATAAAAAGATAAAATTGGGATAAAGATGAGGTTAAGTGTACTTAGTAACAGTTGTTATACTAATTTTCACTGATTGAAGCACTCTCTGGCAAATGGCAATCAATATCTTATTTGCTTATTTTTGCGTAAGTGTAAGGCCGATATCGAAGCAGAGTTTGAAACTATTTAATCGTGACGATACAAATTTTTAATTTCAATATCATGAGCGGCTTACTACCCACATTACCACTACGTATATGAGGCACAATCAAAGACCTAAGGTTGATCTCACATATATACTTAATTCGGTGGTTAAGTAAATTCCAATATTGCCTTTACCTTTTGAAGGTCAACAATGAACCACTAACCTATTTTCAACCAATTCAATTTGCATTGTTAGATGCCTGGTGTATTGTTCTCAAGTTCAGGATCTAAATTTCGAATTTCAAATTCCCCTGATAGAATTTGAGAATGATTTCAGGATTTGCAATAATGGCAAAATTTCTCCCACCTTCAACACTAAGAAAATAAAATACACACTTTCCACAGATTATCCAAATGTTGTGTAGTTTTAGAATTAAAATATCACATAGCTCTATCTAATTCCTAAGCTAAAAAATTACAAAGATGGAAGTCAACTCCATGGGCGGCCACTTCCATAGCTCCTGTACCGATCTCGGGCTCCTGGTAAGTGAATACAAAGGTAGGTTTATCCACAAACTCATATATTACTGACATTTAGATGAAAACAAATAGAACAATTAACTACACCATTGTATTGATTGAAGACCAATTACAGCATCTGTTCGTCTAATTCACATTTTGGTTTGGTAATTACTTTCATTAGAATTTTATGCAACCCTTGATTTCAAAATACAATCTAGCTTACCCCACACTCATTCAAAATACAACCCCACACCTTTGATTTCCCTCAATTAATTTTTTCCATTCTTTGTGTTCAATTTATCTATTCTTTGTGGTTTCTGGGTGAAATGAAAACAAACGCTCTTATACCAGCAGCACCTGACATCCATACTGGATGAAAATAAATCAACAGACCCCAAACCATGTCTTTTTCAGGGTCCTGACAAGAGCTCTCTGAGTAACAAGAAGCCTTTTCTAATCAAGGTATAAAAGTTGAAAGAAAACAAACCAGAGGGAGGGGCCCCACGGGCCATCCTGGCTAGGTCAGGGCTGACCTTCTGGCCAGCTTCTTCTAAAATAGCAACAAGCTCCTTTGCAAACCGGGCATTTGCAGCTGTAAAAAAAGTGTATGCAGTGCCTGTTGCACCAGCCCTGCCTGTCCGCCCAATTCGGTGCACGTAATCTTCCATGGAGCCCGGGAAATCATAGTTCACCACGTATTTCACATCCTTCACATCTGTTGTGGGATTATTCAGAGAAGAAAGATTTATTGCATTTTATTTTGCCTTAAAAGTTGGTTATTATGACATCGTCAGAACTGGACTGCCTGTTCAAGCAATTCATACAGGTTAATATATTGTAATTGTAAGGGTAGGCTCTGAATCAAAAGACTAATTGGTATGGGCTTTTCCTCAAATCTGCAGATAAACTAAACCTTTGTTGTGCAAATAAAGGTGAGTCCTGGTGTTCAGCCTAATTTCAACCCACTTTTGTCTATCTAATCACCTTTCAATTAAGCCATGATCCAAGTTGGTCTCATCTAAATTCTCGACTGTGTACTTCTAAGCAACCCAAGAAACTTATGGAATATGAAGCTACGTAATTCTAAAATAAGCATAACACACATTAACAATTTAACACCATCTTAAGCTTACTTGTGCAAATAAATAAGCTTACAGAGAAAAGCAATATTAATGGCTCAAACAAGGACAAACCTTTGGTCAATACCAATTCATAAAATACTAGACAATAATTGCTGTGTTGTATGTAAAAAATTCCACTATCAAAACATAATAGCAGATAGATTTGTGAAGGCTCCTTTTATCATTTTTCTAATGGTAATATAATGAATATCTAAATCCCATTCAACTTAACCTGAGAGGATAAAACCTTCGAAAAACATAACTCTTCTTTTTTCTTTTTTTCCCCCTTGTTTTTTCATTTTCTTTTGTAAACAATTCAACAACAGGGATTTGCAAATACCAAAAAAAAGTGGAGCACGGTGCCCCCAATTTTACGCTGCCACAAATGCCACAAATCGTAGACCGTTCGATCAAAATATGATGAGTGGTCCGGATCACAGTTTATTTCTCTGCGGCAAAAAAATAATGAGAAAAATACTTGTCGATCTCTCTTCGTTCCTGTCTGGCCCTCTCCTTCCCTATCGTTGAGCTCTCCTCTCTACCCATCATTTACCTCTCCTCTGTCTCCCCGTCATCGACCTCTCATCTTTCCTCTCTTCCTCCCCATCATCGATCTCTCCTCTCTGCTCTTTCCCTCTCATTGCTCAAGCTCCTCTCTGGATCTTCTGATTTATAGCGTGTGAAAGATCAATTGCATTATTTGACAAGATTGAGCATCCGCATGTGCAGCGCCGAGGAGGTTGGCACCTCTATCGATCAACATTGGTTGATGATCCTCCATCAAATTTCAACTGTTCAAATCCCAATTGCAGCACTGCCCACTTCTCTTAACCAGTCGTCACCTTTGATGTCCTACCGCTAGAGGATAAGAGTTCCTGGAAGGGGTGATGTTTGATTTCGGTATAAATTTGTTGAGGATTTGGATTGGGATCCGAAGAGAATGAAGACGATTACCAAAAGAGCTTGTTCTTAGCCCATGGAGCAAGTAGTTGTTTTTTTTTTATTTATTAGTTTTCTAGTAGCTGTCAGGATTATGATTTTTTACTGATTTTTGAGTTAGTTTTGTAACATTTGTTTATTGAAATGAGTTAAGAAGGTAGGGGGCTCAATGAAAGGAAGGGAGGAGAGCTCAAGGACGGGAAATGAGAGAAGGAGAGATCGATGGGTTTTTGTTTTCTCCTTTTTTTTTTCCAGCGATGCATCAAAATAATAATCCAGATCGTTCATCATATTTTGATTGAACGGTCCACGATCTGTGACATTTGTGGCAGCGTAGAATTGGGGGACACCGGAACCTTGCTCAAAAAAGTGAATGTCATGTATAAAAAAAGCACATACCCAATCCTCTAGCAGCAACATCAGTAGCCATCATAATGGGGCTCTTCCCAGACTTGAATTCAGAAAGGACCCAGTCGCGTTCGGCTTGGCTCTTGTCACCATGGATGCAGAGTGCGGGCCACCCATCAGTCCTGAGCTGACGTGTCACCTGGTCACAACCTTTCTTAGTATCCAGGAATATTAATATCCTGCTCCCGTCCATTATATCCTCCAACAAGTTCACCAATCTGTATAAACAAATAATATCTGTTTTTGATATTTTGAAAGAGAAGGCAACCATGCTCAATTTAATTGCGTTTCTTTGTTGGAAAAAATTACTTATAGCTCCCTGTATGCTTGTATGGTACTCAATTCAACAGGTTCAACAATACAGCATCGCATTACTAAGCACAAGGATAGAACAGCATACTGGTTAATATCAATCTATTTTTTCTATTAGTTACGATTACTTATTAATTTAAAATGTTTATTTTATATTTCGTGAGGTTTTCTAAGATCTTATTGAGGGGTAACCATGGGTGGAGCTCGAAAACTTTTCAATGAGAATCAACAGAATATAAAGAATTTTTTAATTACCCATATCAGTACAATAAATTAAATAAAATGTATGATTTGTAGCTCATGGGGATCAACAATTTAGCAATAGTCAAGATTTTATGGGGTTGAAGTATGCATTTTCTTCAAACTATTACATAAAAATACTAAAAATATTATGTACATATATTCAACTGAAAAATTTAATTTCCCCACTTCTTATATTCAGATCTTCCAATGGCCTAACCATCATAAATTGATAACATAACACTACTAAAACATAAAAAATAAGACCCCAAACCAGGACCTTACTCTGCATGTTGGACAGCATTGTCACAAGACAAAATTACAAATCATTGATCATATTCTCAAATTTACAATCATCAAATATCAACACATAGCATTTCTTACAGAACCTAAGCTATGGTTGTGGTATTCCTTAAATAGGTTGTATAATAAGATGCAATTATAAAATTTAATAGAAAACATCATACTTGTTATATTTCTGGCTCTCTGACAGGATCTCAACAATCTGGCGAATTGAATGATTAGCTTTTAACTCTTCTGAACCTATAATAACCTGCACATTTACCAAAAGCAAGATATCAAAAACAGATTTAATGGTCAACTTCATCACTCTAACCTGCACATTTACCAAAAGCAAGATATCGAAAACAGATATAATGGTCAACTTTATCACTAGAGTGAAAAAGAAAAATATCATACTCAATTAAAAAGCAGAATAATGTTTTATCAGTCTGTGCATACTGCTGCAACTTGCAAACATAATCAATGAACCCGGCATGACGAATCTGGGGTAGTTTACATACTTGAAGCATGCAAATATAATGATTTCATGCTTCTCTCTTACTGGAAAGAGAGATAATATGTGCAAGTATTTAACCAGACATGACAACTCTTCATAGCCTATAGAGTATATAGACTTATCAAAAACAATAATTTAGGAATAGATCTCTTTCTTACACCTTGTATGGATTATAAAGGAATGTCCTAGCGAGTTGTTCAACTTCCTTTGGCCAAGTGGCACTCCAATATAGTGTCTGGCGATCAGGACAGATCTTCATGCAACAAAAAAGGATGGTAAATCATAATTTTTCATTGCGAAAAGTGACAAATTTGCGCAAAAGAAGGCATACCATACTACATATTTAATACTCTTGTGTTATAGTGAAATGATACCTGAGAAACAATTTTTCTGATCTGAGGCTCAAAGCCCATATCAAGCATTCGGTCAGCCTCATCTAAAACAAGATAGGTAACACGCCTCAAGTTTGTATTGTTTGACTCCAACATATCAATCAATCTGCCAGGAGTTGCTATTACAATCTCAACACCTGCATAAATCCCACAAAAGGTAAAAAAGAAAGCAACAAGATAATTGAACATGAGAAATCTTTTTATACTTTTCAACGCCATCACTTGTCCTTTTTAATGCAATTATATGAAAACTAAGTTCATTCTCATGAATAAAGGCAGAAACAAACACCTACAGAGACTGCAGACTACAAACAAACACCAAGGAGTCTATGCAAGACTCTATTCTATTTCAAGATAATGTGGTGTGTTTAGGCTGTGTGCATCCATACTACATTCTATTTCTGTGTGGATTCACGTGTCAACATAATGATAAAATGGGTAGATTTATTGGGCACAAAAAAGTAAAATATATCTACGCTATAAAATCAGGAGTTTACCTTTTTGGAGATCGCGAACTTGTGGGCCCTTGGGGACACCGCCATAAATGCACGTGTTCTTAATCTTAGAAGAAGAACCAAATTTACTTGCCTCTTGTTGTATCTGCACTGCAAGCTCACGTGTAGGTGCCAATACAAGTACAATCGGACCATCACCGGGAGCTTAAACAAAGACACAAATGCATTCATTATAAAATGGTCCTAACTCCTAAGTGTTACAAAAGAGAGTAACTTAGCATGTCTTCTGAAACAACATAATATGGAGCTCTGGTCTATAGACAATCAACAACCACATCGCATATTTAACCTTAAGCTAAATCTGCATATGGCCAATCTTTGGGTTCCATTTCAAACAATCAAGTTTTAGCTTTACCAGGATTTACTATATCCTCAATTTTGTCTTTATTTATATGTAAACAGTTCCCATACTGCCTAAGCAAATCTATAAAGCTGGTTCAGTCAAAAAAAGTTTTATTCTTTTTCCATTGTCAAACAATTTTTTCTAGCTTTTAAGTTTAAAGGAAAGTGTACTCCAAAGGCAGATTACTTACACAAAATTGGCTGGGCATTGACATGGACTATGGCAGGCAAGAGGTACGCTAGGGTTTTTCCAGAGCCTGTTTCAGCAATACCGATCAGATCTCGGCCCTTCAATGCCATTGGCCACCCTTGTGATTGGATTGGAGTCGGCTCCACAAACCCAGCCTTTTCTATTTCTTGTATAACATAATCTGATGAGGGGTACATAAGATATAGTTAACAACACTTTTAGTATGAAGACGTAATAAGAAGAGACAGTTAAAAAAATGAAATCAAGGAAATCTTGCAGTACAATATACTATTAAGAACTTCTTTTACAAAGACTCAAACAAACAATTTTGTTTGTCTGTGTAGTGCATGCATTGCATTTTGCAAAGTGGTGATTTGGCGTATATTTCAATCCCTTAAATAATAAACTGTGTTAGTAAACATTTCCCAAGGAATCACAACCATATATAAGTTCCACATTCAAATTTGCTGAGAAACCCTCAAATCAAGCCAAACAAAAAGCAGGAAAATGCAAAAGCTACTGTACTGTACACATACCAGGAAAGCCTACATCTTTAAACTCTTTAACTGGTTTAGGCACATCCTTTCCCTCAACGGTGATCTCACGCTTCCTCCTGTATGCCTCCACCTCCTCCTCTGTCATTGCCGCCACTGATGCCGACTCTACATAGAAATTCTTCTCAAACCTGGGCAAGCCATCCAGCTCAGCTGCTGCAGCTGCCTCCTCCTCTCTCTTGCTTGAAGAATATGAATATGTCCCTGCACCACTACTGCCTAAGCCCCCTTCACTGAAAATAACAGAACAATACCAGGACAGAGAGAAATTTTATTTTAATTCCATCCCATATATGATTTATCTATCCATAGTACCAAGATTTCAATCCTTAGTTCTTTGGTTGAGCAACTAGTATAGTACCAAAGTTCAAGGCCCCTAATTTTCTAATTTCTAAATTATACATTTAAACAATAAAATATAGCGTCCAGTTAAAAGACATTAGTGGTCTTAACAAATAATTAAGATTAATTCGAACAAAAAGGAGAGAAAAAGAGAGCACCTTCGTCGGTCGCGGTAGGAGCCGGGGTCAGCTGCGCGGCTGTCGTAGCGACTCATGGTTGACGGGAATGAATGGACTGGGGAACTGGAGAAGGTACTGGAGAAGATGTTTTCCGTTAGGTTTTAGGAGGTAAGGTAAGAAAGGGGATTAGAGACAGTGTGTTGAAGTTGAAGTTGAAGTTGAACGGACAGCCGATCCGACAGAAAAAAGTGGGTGACACCGTGACAGTCGCATAGTATAGTCGCACTTCGCATCCTCTGGATGGCCATCCAGTGGATGGTTTGGATCTCATCCGTCTGATTAAATCTCAATGGTCATAGATGCCCCGTGCATGATACTAAGATTGATAGGCCCGAAAAAATCTAACCGTTTAGATTAAATCAGACGGCTCGGATTGCAAGACGTCCACTGGATGGTTGAATAAAACCATCCAGAGGATACGGGTCCAGTATAGTCGGGTTCGTTCGGGGCTTTCTTTCATATATAACCCTGCAAATTTCTGTAAATTATTTTCATGCGTCCAGAATATCTTTAAAGTTTACACATGATTATGTTTATTCTCTTAAATAATAAATATTAATATTATTATTATTACTTTTTTATTTTTATTATTTTATTGAAATAATGTCGAGAGAACAATGAGAGCATTGTGACCAAATGCTTGAGTAGAAATTAATTAAAACATGTTTTGATTGAGTAGAAAATCACTATTCATTCTAACTTCTTATCATATTTATATTAAAATTTTATTACATTCTTCTTTCGGAAAAAAACTTGTAATATGAAATTTGATTATTTTAAAGTTACGCATAAAACTTTTTATTTAGAACTATATATTTACTATAAATTCTATTTTGGATGTGAACATGCAGAATTTTTAGTGATAAAATGAGGAAATTTAATGTGAAGGACATGCCTGCAATTTGGCACAGAAACAGAAATATCCCTCCAATATCCAAAAGAGCATCCAAAAATTATCTTAAACCCAGCAATCGCCATGGCCACCACCGCCTCCTCTCTCTTCCTAGTTCGCGCCTCCTGGGACACGTGTCCCACTCCCAAGCCTCTTCGAGTCCCCTCCAAGCCTTCACCTAAACCTCCTCCTCCTCGCGTCCCCACGATTGTGTCCCCCGTGCCATCTCCAGCCCAATCCAGTACAGCTCTTCTAGAAAGAGACGCCAAGCCTCTTTCTTCACTATTTGGTAAGATCATTCTACATATTTCACTTCAATATTATTGTTATTCTCAGTTTTAATGGATAGGCAGTTTAGCAGCTACAAGTCTACAACAATGGGAAATTTAGAATGAACAATAGTTCCATCCATGTATGTTTCCTGAATGTAACTTAAATGTACAAAAAAATTCAATTTAAAGGTTAAATGCAACCAATTTGAAATGCCAAAATATACTCAATATCCTTTCCATGGAGCTCAGAACCAGTTGGGCATGTTTCGACTGTGTACCAGTAAATAACTTAATGCAGTAGTAGCCATGTTTGAATAGATAGCTATATCTTTGGCAAGTAGTACAGTTTTTGAGTTAGTTTTGTGACTTTATAGGCAAAGTAGAAGAGAAATTCATGGGATTCGAAAGATGGTGGCTTCCAGCTGCACCTAAGGTGAAAAAACCCCGGTCAACCTACAATGCTGTTTCACTAGCTTATCTCGGAGACTGCATCTACGAGGTCTTGTTATCATCTTTAATTCATTTGCCTTCATTTGGGTATTTTGAAGATTTATAAATGACTGTTTGTCTGTTTCTAATTGTTTAAATCCCACAAAAGTAGTCATTGGTAGTTGGACAAACTTGTGGAGTGCAAATTTGTTTTAAGAATTAAGTTTCTCAAAACTCAAAAGTGAACAAGTCTCGTGAAACTTTATCTGATTAGTGAATGGTAGAGGTTTTTTGTAATAATGGAAACAAATATTGGGTAATTTTTATTATTTTTTTTAAAAGTGGAGGTGCTGCATATGCAGATTTGAATTGGAAACAATCACGTTTACTGTCATTTCCTACACGCAGGAGTTTTGAAAAACTTTTTCACTAATTTTTTTATTTTTTGTAATTTATTGTCCTTTTGGTTTTTTCATCGCTCCATGATTGACGTTAAGTACATTTTATTAGTTTTGGCTGCACCAATTACTTGGGCTGCCACTGTTTGGTTTCCAGTCAAACTACTTATTGGGGAACCGGGGGTTAGATTTATCATAAAGTTGAATTATTGTATCTTTTAATATTTATTTTATTCTTAATGTGTAGTTGTATGCAAGGAGGCACTTTCTGTACCCACCTCTGAGTATTAACGAGTACAATGAAAGGGTTATGAAAGTAGTGAGATGTGAGTCCCAGGTACCTCTCACTCTATGAAATTTTAAGAGGGCTTTCTATGAGTTAGCTTTCATTAATTGAGCTTTTAATTTATACCCTACAAAGCTTAAGGTTTCGTTTATATACTTTGATGGCTCTTTGGATGGTGTGTAGGGAAAAATATTCATGTGCAACATGAATGAAATAAGTTATGTTTAAATTATATATGCTTAACATTAATATGCTTAAAACAAACTATTGGTGTCAAGTAATTTTCTCAAGTAAGAAGGTTTTTGTTTTTTTTTATGTTCTTTCAGGATATCTTACTGAAGAAACTTCAGAAGGAGGATTACCTAACAGAGGAAGAAAGGTATGCTAAGAATTTTTGTTTAGTAAACTATGTAAAGGCTCCTTATTTGCTAAATTCTTTCTAATTTTCATTGTTGAAGGGACGTGTTACGATGGGGTAAGAACATAATGACAAACAAATCAAAAACGCGGAAGAGAGCAGGTGCTGCTGTATATAGCCGAGCTTCTTCCCTTGAAACATTGGTTAGTGTAAATAGAATTAGATCTTCTGATTTGTAGTTGTAATTTGTTTGTTCTTACAGAGAACCAATTAATTTCAGTATTACACATATCTTGTACAAGTTTAGTGAATCCCCAATGCCACCAAATGAATAAAGAAATCCAAACCCATCAAACTATAATAAAAAAAAACTGAAATTAAAGGTAACAGATAGAAGCTCAATTTCTAATTTATTGATATTTGTGTTGGTTAGATTGGGTATTTGTACTTGACAAATGTGGCAAGATTAGAAGAGCTTATGTTTAGATTAGGTTTCTCTGTTGGCACTTCTTCTCAGAGTATATCTGACGAACTTCGGTCAAGCTTCCAGTGAGTTCTTTATTGTTTTTCTTAATTTTCCCTTAAAGATTTAATTTACCATTTCTATGTCCTTTTTCCCTTTTGCTTAAGCTTTAGACCTATAATTATTTATCTCATCTTGTTGTTTTGTACACCAACTCTTAACCTCTAAATATAAAAGAAACAAGCATGCGAGGAATCAAACACCTGCATCATGTTTCCACTTTACACAAATTCATAGTATACAAATCCAGAATTACAATTATGTAAAATATGATATTGTCATTGTTATGATGATCTTTATCACTATTTATTCATGTCCTCAAATGATCCTGTGGTATTTAGCTCCATTTTATGATTATCAAGATAATGTGAAAGAATCATTCTGTATTTATGTCTTTGTAGCCACGATAGACTAAGCATGGTGTAGGCATATAATAAATAAAGCATTGGAATCCTCGATAGATTTACAAGTAATATATCAGATCCATATCTGCCTTTGGAAAATTCAAAATAATACTTTTGAACAGGTGTTCATACTTCAAACGAATGGAAAGGTTCCAAATATGTGTAATAATTAATATCCAAAGATTAACATGATACCAACTCAAGGTACCAAAACAGAAAAAAAAATAGAATTGCTAATACTTTAATACCACTTTATGCGACTTTCGTACTAATATTTTAATGATATGTAACCAATTGGGCATAATTATTTACAGGAAAAACAGCCAGCAGGTCCCAGAGGTTTCTGCGCCAGATGCTACAAGTACATGAATGAACCATGACTCCAAGAGATACAGGCATGCCGCATACTATTGATTCTTAATAGGTAGAAGGTGGGGCCTGTGGAGAAAACCCCAGCTTAATAATTATCACATAGGAGATAGAGCTAGCTAACGTTAGTCCTTAGCTTTTTTTAATTTTTTCGGGTATTACGTGGATCATGTCCGTTCTATCTATGTGGTTTTTTAATCCCGTTTCTGTAGGGATAAGGATGGTGACATGTTGGGGATATTCTGAAGTATACTTTTTTATTGTTTGTTTTCGGCGGATGGTTCCTAAATATCAATATTTTAGGGTATACTGTTTGTTGGGGCGCTTTTGATGCGGGTATGTACTTTCTGGAGTGTGTCACGGATTAAAGTATTCTGTTAATGTTAGGTGTAAAGTTTAAGTGTCAATTTTGTGCAAATTGTGTCAATTAAAATTCTGTATAAATTTTTGAACTTATGTTTGCTTAATATTTAGCGGAAATAATACAAGACAATGTGGATTGTTCCCATTGATGGATGAGCTACAGACCGCTTGAATGAATTCATTTCGTCTCCAATAACAATAATAACTGAGCCTTTTGTCTCAAACAAGTTGGTGTAGGCTAGAAAAAGAAACCTAACAAGAGAAATAATCCGAAAATATAATAGCATGTAAAAAGATTCATTTCCTCTCCAATGATAGAAAATTTTTAGCACAAATGAAATTAAAATCATATTGTATAAATTTATATCACAAAATGTTCATCCTCAAAATTTTTTATAGGTGGTGGCTTTTAATTATTTTCAGGGCCATTGAGCATTTGGACCCAATTCGATCTCATGCATCCATGGCTCCGTTTGGATGCGTTGAGAATAAGGTAGAAAGAAGGAAGAAGGGAAGAAATTTATTGGGAATGTGTAAATTTATTGGGAAGTGTGTAACTTCTCTGAAGAGTTTGGATGGTTAGAAATAAATTTATTAGTAAAAAATGGTTATTCCTTATTCCTTATTCCGGGAAGAAGCCATCCAAACGGAGCCCATAGTAGCAATATACTTCTTTTTTTTAACGATTTAGTTAGCTATATTGTGCTCCTTTTCTGACTGTTTGATTGAAAACCAACAGCTTATTTTATATTTTAATAAAATAATTTAATTTTTTTTTGAAAGGACAAATAATTCAATTAGTTTGTTTTCAATGGATGGTCCACATGGTAGACAACGGAGTACCACTTTTTTGACATCAGCAAAACAACAGATTGGATGCCTTTTAACCACTTGGCTTTATGGTAGTGGCGGAGGGGAGACTTCCAAAATGTGGATTTTTATCTCCAAAACAAATAAAAAGATCGAATTGTATGATGGATAAAATTGGTAATTAACCAAAATAGCATCTGCTGGACATCCACTAGAACATCATTTTCAACTCTCTATCTTTAAATATCTATCCTGATGTTAACCTTAGTGACTAAATTGTAAAAAACTCCGATGTGACCAAAGAGTGTACAAAATTCTTACTACGAGTAACTTTGCAACATATAAAAAGTAAAATAATTAATAAATTAACAAAAGAAGCCACTATGGAGACCTAACTTATTTAATGGTCCTTCATCTTTGATCTGCTATTCGACGTTAACCACATCACGAGTTACTTCGGACACTCATCAGTTCCACTATACAATGTGCTTCATAGACTTGCTATTTGTGTAGCGGGTTGAGCTAGAGGCTGGAGCTACGCCAAATCCATTCTAATTTCCGTGTTCTGTGTTCTGTTTTTATTAGAGATAAATATGGATCAAGACTTGAATTAATTGCAATTTCCCATTTGTCTTCTTAAAATTATAATTTTTTTATATTTTATTTACGGATATTCTGAGGTTGATTAAAACACTTATCAAGACCTGAGTCCCTATTAAACTGTTCATAATTCCAAAGCAAATGTTTGAATTTAAACGCATGCAAAAAATATAATTCACTGCACAATTTGTTTATTACTTATATAAATAAATATACATACTACAAAAAAATTTAAAAACCATATCTTTTTTTTTATTTAAAGGATAAACTTTCGACCCATTTTAGATCATTTTAACATCTTTTATCATGATTATGATTAACAGTATTCCAAAACCTAATAACTCGTTACATAATACGATATATTAGGTAAGCCACAAGAAATCTCATGTCTTCTCGTTCCACCTCGCTTCGCTTGCACGTATTCCCCCACTCGTAAAAAAAACTTCTCTTCTGTTCTTTCTTTCTATGTCTCACTCCGTTCATGGGACAAACGACCAGCTCTTGTCAATGGCGATTGCAACACTATTAGACTCTCTCCTCCCACTATTCGCCTTCCTCTTCTCCTTCTCTCTCTCCATCATCTTCATCCTTTCTCCTCTACTCAAAACCCACAAAGAGAGAAGAGCTCCCAACTCTGAACGGGCCCCACCTTGTCAGACTGAGTCTCTTCTCACTTCCTCTACTGAAGAGGAGCCTCCGAAAGAGGAGGATAGGAAGAGGAGAAAGAGAGGGAGGAAGAAGAAACAGGAACCCATTTTGTCAGAAAGTGGGGACGAGTCAAAGGATACTAGATCGACGGCTGAGATTGGAGATGGTGAGGTGGAGAGATTGGGAAGTACAGGTTTTGACAAGGGAAGTGTTGGTACAGCTTATCCTTTGTTCCCATTTACTTCTGTTACGAGCTCTCTTCAAAAAAGAATTAAATCAAAGTATGATGAGATTCTCAAGTCAGCCAATCAATCTAGCGCATTGACTGTTTCTCAGGTTCTCTCTCTAACTGATTAGCATTTTGTGGTTACCATTCTAGTTGACAATCTGTTAATGTGGGTTTTATCAGTAAATTGGTACAACTTCATCAAGTTCTTTCCTTTTTTCCTCAAATTGTTAACTTCTTTTGATGTTGTAAATAGATGAAGTACTTCGCATTCTTCTGAGCTCGTATTTCTAGTGTATTTGTCTAAATTTGGGTTCTTTTTAAGAATAAACAATTATCTGACAAAAAAACTTTAATCTTGCAAGATGGGACTTTCTTTTTTCTGGTCTTGTTAATTTTCTTTTGCTATATTTAAGTACTTCCCAATTAGTCAAATTAGTATACTGTAATGAAACAGGTCGAGCTGTATAAAGCTTGTACTATGACTACCCAATAGGTAAGTTATACTTCATATGTTTCCATTAATTGGAAGACCAGTTTTATTCAAGAAGATAAATAAAATAAGAATTAGTCATGCATAACATTTTCTGAATAAAATTTTCAGGTAAGTGAATTTATTGATTGCCTAGTTGAGGCAAGAAACGAACTACAACATAGGTACCTCATTTTTTTTTTAAAACATATTTAATACCATTTCAATAAGTTTAATTGGATGTACAACATCTTCTTGAATTAAACAATATACATGCTTGTGTTTTAGGTCGGGCCTGATACAACGCAGCTTTAAAATAAAGAAGGCATTATTGTCTACAGCAAATAAATCTTCCTTCGATCGCTTGTGCCATGAGGTTCGCCTTCATCTGTTTGTTATTTTTTTTTTATTTATGAGCTATGAAGTTTTGTCAGTATATAGTAGTGGTTTCAGTTTGGATCAGTACATTGTCATAGCTCATATGTACTTTGTCCCCTCCAAATGCCAAATTTTCTGATGAAAACATTTCTTAACCCAATTCATCTGCAATTGTGCTATTAGGCCACTATTTAACTGGATTTTTAATTAACAACAGTTTTGTGAAATTAATCCTCCATTCAAATTTTTGAGAACACTCTTTCTCACCTTCACACCTCTTTGAAAATATTTTGTGATGGTGACCCTGTTGGCCCAAGGCTGCTGTGTTCACTGATTGTGACTGTCTCAGGCATTAATTGGTATGGAATCTGTACAATGCTAGCTGTGTTTCCTGAATAACACCTAAATGCCTATTCTTGGTCTTTAATTGGGGTACTGTTTTGAGTGTGTGAATGGTTTGTAGAACCATGTTCCTTCTTTATGGTTTTCACGTGACTAGTTTTGTGATTATTTGTAAGGATTTAACATAGAAGTTTGCAAAATATTTTCATTCCTGAAACCTAAACCCCACAAAATAGCTTTTATTTTAAAAGAGTGAATCACTCACTATTCAGAAATGGGAGTAGCTTAGCTAATAGAGGCTGCCTGACAAAAATATGAGAGAGAGAGAGCAGCGAAAGTCTGGAGTCTTGGTTGATTGGTTAGTTATTTTTATAATTTCCATTGTATTTCAGGTGTACAAGTTGGAAAAGGAGCACAAGAGATTAGAGGCAGATGCTGCTGTTTATAATCTTCTTCAGGAGCAGCTCAAGCTGTCCCCAGCATATAAAACGGTACCACCTTCTTTCTTCTTGTGCTTCAATGTACAAGTAATCAAAGATTTGAACCCCCCCAAAATACGCACACACATACTTTATCTTGGTTGGAGCTTAGGTCAAAGAAAGCAGAACAGGTAATTTGTTGAGTTGCTCTGATGCCATGTTGTGCCATGTTGTGCCATGTGGATTTACATTCTGTACATTATTTCACCACAGTTGCTTCAGCTTAGTGCTAAGATGGAAAAAGAAGCCCAGCAAGAACAAACGGCAGATTTCCCTGACATTTCTTTTGAAGAGTTACTTGCTCAAGAAAAGAAGGATTCCTTCTGGTATGTTTGAAAATATCTTAAATTTAGAAAATTTTGCAGATAGATGTATAGATTATTTTTTCAATACTTAGTTTTGCAAGTCCAAAAAAGAATAGTAACAGAAAAAACTCATTTTGGTGTTTGGAATACCAATCTGGTAATTATTATTTTTGGGAAACTTGAGGTATAATGAGCAGTATATACCTTATTGCAGTGGCATTCACAACTCACGAGTATAATTTTATATTCTAAGGTTTGATTCCCAAAACAAGAAGTATAACCTTTCTATGTTTGTTGTTACTTTTACTATTGGCAAATATTTTTCTTTCGATTACAATGTTAAAGTAATCTTAACTTCTACATTATCATTTTCAGGCAAAAAAATGGAAAAATGAGGTCAATTTCCAAATAACTCGAGAAAATAGCATCCTGGCTTGAGCCTGTGGAGTTTTACTTTTTTTCCCCACGATCATTTTTTCTCTCTGACAGAATTTCATGTGTCCTTGTAACATGTTTGCCAAAGCTAGGCTTTGGTTGTGTTATTGTAATTTTGACATGTTAATTTTCTTCCTTTAGTGAATGCTAATTGGTTAGTTAAGTTATTCTGGTGTAAATTATGATTTTGGGGCTATAATTTGATCATTTTAGCACGAGAAATAATATGTATGATATATATGAAAGTTAACATTAGATTTGCACTGCAGTAACCTTTTTCTGATTTCGAATAGCATGTGTAGGCTAGAGTGTTACAGTCAATGTATGACACAATTTGAGATCGTCTCCACACTGGTGCAACTTTCAAAATATTTTTACAAGCATATATTAACATGTTCATGTTACTACATTAGTTTCAGGGGCTGTTCTGCATAACTAAACAGTCTGTTATGGTCCTGATATCAAATTGTTAAGGTTTTCTGGTTCCATAATGCAGCAATTTAGGTTGTAAAATTTTAAAAGTACAATCACTAAATTTGAAGCACTATTATGAGGTATTAAGTAAACGGAGCTGATAAGTACAATCGGAGTTTAAGACAATCAAGCAATCAGAACCTAAAAAAGGGAAAGAAACGCGCTGCCAAAAATAAAAAATGCGCTAGCGCACTCCACTGTTCCCACGCGCCTAACCTCCGTTCACCCTCCCCTCCGTTCCCACGCGCCTCCCCACCCTTCACGTGATTCCTCCCCTCTCCCCCGCATCCCTTCTCACCTGCACCCTCTCCTCTACCCGGGCGAGAGACACGTCCCCTCCTCTACCAAAGAGCGTGAAACCTCTCCTTCTACGCGAACGACTCTCTCCCCTCATTCCTTCTCCCTTCGCTCCTCCATGCCTAGGGATGAAAACGGATTGGATACGGAGCGGATGTTGGTCTTCCCATATCCGCATCCGCATTTTTTTTCCGGATACGGATACGAATACGAATGCATTCGGATACGGATACGGTTCGGATATTAAACGGATACGAATACGGTTCGGATATTATCGGATACAGAGTCGAATACGAATATATTTTGTCGGATACGGATTGCATTTTAATCTTTATTATTTATTTATAATAGTAGTTTCTATAAATATAATGATATTCAATATACTCATGTCTATGTTAGTATTTTGTAAATATTAGAGAAAAAAATTAATTTCAGTATTGTTATCATTTATAATCGTCTCAATTAATAGAAAGTAAAAATAATTTTATGTTACTAGTCCAAATAAAAATATTTATTATAAGAAAATTTATTTAATAAAAATTAAGTATTATCTAATTAAAAGTATTCTCTAATATAGAGAAGTAATTATATTATATTAATCATCTTATGACGTTAAAGATACGGATAAACGGATTAATATTTATCGGATACGGATAATATCCATGTCGGATACGGATAAAGAGCGGATATTGGTCTTCCCATATCCGCATCCATATTTTTTTGACGGATACGGATACGAATACGGATATGTTCGGATACGGATACGGTTCGGATATTACGCGTATTTTTCGGATTCGGATACGGATCGGAGCTGATTTTATCCGCTCCGTTTTCATCCCTATCCATGCCTCACTGCTCCCCTTCGCATCTCCATGTTTTATTTTTCCGTATCCATCAATCAACCATGCGAGATACTCCATCATACATGTTATTTACTCCCTTATTATGTTTAATTACTTTCTAATAAAAGATACACAAAGAGTTAGTACTTACTCTCTTATTCAGAATAAATACATCCTCTTACTATTTTATTTACTTCCATGTACTAGTTATTTACTCCCTTATAGTATTTAGTTACACCCTTGTATATTAGTTACTCCCTCATAATTAGTTACTTACTTCCTTGTAGTCATTATTTAGTCCCTTATAGTTATTTAGTTACGCCCTTGTATATTAGTTACTCCCTCATAATAAGTTACTCACTCCTACTACTTTAGTTACTCCTATGTACTTGTTATTTACTCTCTCATAGCATGTAGTTTCTCCCTAATAAAGTTACACAAAGTGTTATTACTTACTCCCCTTATTAGTTATTTACTCCCTTATAGTTATTTATTTACTCCCAAATCGTAGCAGAATCAGATTAAAAATATCTTTTCTCTTCTCATCCTTCTCTATCTCCATTTTTTTCTTTCTATACCATATCTGATCGTTTTCCTTCTTCCTCTCTACTCGTAATGACGGAGAAAGGAAGAGAGACGCGAGAGGAGGGAAGAGAAAGGATGGTTGAGAAGAGAAATGAGTAGGTGGAGCCGTAGATCGAGAGGGGACATAAGCGGAGGAGGAGGAGATGAGAGTAGAAACGGAGGAGGTGGAGGAGGCTAGATATGAGGAGAGAGGGTGCGACGATTGCTTTCGACAGAGGAATGCTAGATCTGATTGAATGAGACATTGCGTAGGAAATAAGACAAGGAAATTAAATTCGCGCAGGGTGAGAGTGAGGGTGAGGGTGAAAGCGATAGCGCTCTGATTGCTTGATTGCACAGAGTGTTGATTAACATAAGTAATTCCCTTAAGTAAACGCTCTTGCGGATGAGGTATTAACTAAACACTCCCTCCCTCCCTTCAATGCTCATCTCCCCTCTTTTTAGGGCATTGATTCTCTTTCTCCTTCACTCCATTCCCTCCCCTTATCCTTCCTTCATAGCGTCTATCACCTCCTTCCCTACTTCTTTTCTCCTCTTTCTCGTTCTCCTCCATGTTTTCACCTTTTTCCCTTTATTATTTTTATTCTTCCTACTCTCTAATAATTCTACATAGCCTGACACTTAGTAACACTAAGAGATTATTTAATATGCATAAATGTTCAATTTATTATAACTTATATCAAAGATGTTTCTAATAGACATAACTATTCATTTAGTTATAACAAAGAGTATCTAATATCTACTGAGTTAGCAATATAAAAAATGTATTCAATAGATGTATCTGTTCATTTTGTTTATTGTATATGTTCACTTACACTTTATCTTTTTATATGAGTTTCTTTTGTTTTATTTTATGTGTTTACTTTGGTTGTTATATATATTCATTTTGTTTTTTATATCTGTTCATTTTGATTCTTTTTATTTATTTTATTTTTATATATGTTTACTTTATTGTTATATATGTTCATAATGAGAAAGCAAAACAGAGTCCACATTGTGGAGGCGAATTAAAGAAATTGAGACAGAAGTAGAGGAAGAGTGGTAGAGTCGATGGAATTAAAGACGAGGGAGGGTGATAGAAGGGAGAAGATACAGAGGCCGGTAGAGGAGATGAAGATAGACGGAGAAGGAAAGCAGAAGTGATGAAGGAGAGAAATGAAGGTGAGGGAAAAGAGGAGAAAAGCGAAGAGGGAGAGATAAGCCGAGAAAAAAAAAAAAAGGGAGACAGAACGAAAAAAAGATTGATTGGATAGACATTGGATGGCAATTTCCTAAACGACGTATGTATGTCAGTCCCGGGTTTAGACACCTTGTTTTAATTGTGCATGTGTGATAGGATTAGTTTTTATTTGTAGGCCATTAAATTTTCATGAATAAGTCATCAAACTAAGCTTTTAAACTCCGAACCAAAGGCCTATCATCAGAAAGTTAAAAACGTCTGGGTATTGGCATTCAAACCCAATTGATTCAAAATATTGGGCTAAAATGTGGTACATCACTGCACTAATATGCTCCCTTATTGCACAGCAATTGGAACTTGTATAGAAATGTGGCAAGGCGAAGAGACGTTAACTGCAAGGAGATCTAAACATGGTGATTCAGTTTTTTTTTTTGAAGATAAATTGGAGGTCTAAGTCATCCAACTTATTTTTAAATTAAATGTCTATGAAAGACTCCCCAGCCGAATTTCGAACCTGTGACCTTTCACTTAAGGAGTCAAGGTACATTGCTCTTTGCCACTAGATCAAGAGTTGGTTCTCAACATGGCGATTCAGTTGATGGGAATTTCTTTCAACTCGGAGATGTATGAACGTTTCTGTGTAGGAGGCCCCACTATAATATGTATTTTTCATATTTTATGGTTTTGATATCTGGTGCTAAGGCACCGTTTGGATACGTTGAGAAGAATGTAGGAAGAAGGAAGAAGGGAAGAAATAAATTATAAACAATCCAAACTCTTCACAAAGTTACACACTTCCCAATATTTCTTTCCTTCTTCCCACACCTATCCAAACGGAGCCTAAGATAGGAAAGGGTCGAAGGTTATTTAGGGAGTTTTATTGTACTTTGTTGCTCTCTCTTTTGGGGCTGTTTGGATCGCTTAGAAATTTGGGAAAGTTGTAATTCCTAGGAATAAATTTATTGGGAAGTGTGTAACTTTGTGAAGAATTTGGATTGTTTATAATAAATTTATGGTAGGAAGATAAAATTTTCCAAATTTCTTGAGAAATCCAAACATCCCCTTTATTAGGTTTAATTTTCTATGTCTGGGTACATGGGTAATAGGCACCACGTAATGAATTTCTCACAGATCAGGTCGATGTCTCTAGTGAACTTTGTCTTTTGTTTAATGAAGTAAGCCTATGGGCGTTCATAAAAAAAATAAAAAATTAAAAAAGAACAACTCATATAAGTTAAACAGCATTTCACAGCATATAAACTAGGCAAAATCAGCCATATACTCTTGTAATATTCTCTAATTAGTCATATACCCTCATATTCTTTAAAATTAGTAATTTATCCCTCTAATCATTGTTAATATTGTCATTTACCCTTTATATTAGTTTAAATGATATATCAATTCTGTAAAATAATTTTTTTAAATTTAAGACTAAAATGTCCCTGCCCCCTCCCTCTCTCTGCTTTCCCCCTTCGACTTCAAACCATCATATGATTATCTTATATGGAAAGATATAATACGATATGGAAATAAAAATAACAAATGCTGTTAGAAATACGTTATTTACCCTTTTGTATGATGTTCGTTCACCTGTCTTCGAAAATTGTCGCGCGAGAACATCCCAATACATGCACTTAAATCAGTCATAGACTGCACAAATTGAATATCTTAGTAATTAGGAAGCATTAATATCCTTGCACCGTTGATTCAATACAAGCATATATTACTTCAAAAAGGAATTGATGATCTAGATACTCTTTAAAGATAGGGCAATTGGCATAAGTCAAAATATACTGACAACTCCTTTAAATTTACTTCCCATTAAACTATGGATATTGGATAACAAAATCAATATATCAATTTTATTGCAGCGGAGCAAGTAGCATTTAATAATGACAAAAAAGATGTTGCAACTTTGCGAAATAACTACGTTTGCAAAGCGTAGGTTTGGAGATGCAATTTAAATACAAGGGCTCCAATGATTTTCATCATTGATTTGGTTTTGATTTGTTTTCAAAAATACAAGGGCTTCCATATGTATCGCTAAGAAAAAAAAGCAGGACGGAAATGGCAGGGGCATATTGGTCCTAAATTTCAAAAATTAAATATTTAGAATTAATATATTATTTAAATAAACAAAAAGGCAAATGGCAATACTAGTGATGATTATAGGGATAAATTACTAATTTTAAAGAATATGAGGATATATGGCTAATTGAGGAAGATTACGAGCATGTACGACTGATTTTGCCTATAAACTAATAAAGTACCAAATCACTTAATTCTAATTAAAATAGATTTAGTATGAGTAAAGTATGAATTGGAACTCACAAAGATTATTATTAACCATAACTCTCAAATCATAAAATTAAATTGGTTGAGAACAATAAATCCAAATTATCTAAATTAACCAATTTATTGCACATGTGATGTATATATACATGGTTAATTAATAATTACGAGTTTATTACTTTACTCAGTAATAAATTCATCAATCTTAAAATTAATAAATATAAACAGATCAGAGTACCTTTTTCTTTTCGCTTAATTGATAGAAGTGAACCTAAATGACAAAATTTATATAAAATTGATTTAAAAAATTGAAAATCATTTTTAAAAATGAAAAATTAAAATCATTAAAATAAGAAAAAATTATTACATTCAACAAATTTCGGCATAAATAGATTTTTACAAATACTAAAATATATGTATGTCGAAATTAATGCACCGATAAACAATAAAACGATCTAAGACCTCCCTTTTTTTCATCATCTATAAAGTCCCTATCTTTTATTCATCGAGATCTGAGCTAAAACCCTTGAGGTTTGCGCTAGAACTTTTAGCGAAGGTAAAGGGAAGCAATGAAATAGAAAACAATGGCAAGGAAATGAATGAACCTTGCTCCAGATTTAGAAAAATAGACATGAAAGATTAGGTTCTCTTACATTTCTTTTAATACATAGAATTATTATGTTGCTTTTATTTTCATTTACAGAGAGCAACCTAAAATTATTTTAAAGGGTTCAACGACAATTTTAAAGAAAAAAAATAAGTTTTTCCGTTTCCATCCATTTCCCTATGAAATCAGAAGAGAATTTTTTGTCAGAGCTGGAATCTTCTCTCATTCCTATCTGTTAACTCTTAAAAATATAAAATTACTTCTAGTCATCCTTCAGAACAAATGGAATCTAGCCCCGCGCGGGACCGTCCAGCGCACAGATATGAGCCGTATGATTTAATCTCAATGGCAAAGGGAGCCCCGTGTATATAACCAGATCGATAGACCTGAACCGTCCAGATCAGATCAGACGATTCGAAGGCTGCGCTGGATAGTCCCGCGCGGGAGCGGATAAGGATGCCATCCATATCATCCCAAACCAACGCCCCTCCTTTCTATTGCACATGTGCTCCTCCCTCTCCCTCCTTCTTTCATAGATCTCTAACGACTCTCTCCTCCCTCCATCAGATATATTGATTCTCCCTCTCCCTCCTTCTCACTCCATCAAATCTAGCAATCTTTTCTTCCTCCATCCCTCTCCCTCTCCCTCCATGAAATCTAGCAACTCTTTTCTCCTTTTATTTTCTCTGTTCTTCTCTCCTTTCTTTTATCCCTTCTCCCTTCCGCGGGCGATCCTCTCCCTCCTTCATCGAGACAGACAAATTTTGCTTTGAACTGACACCCATAATCTTCTCCCTCTTGGATGTGCATCTAAGTCTCTGTTTTTATTCCTAAATTTGTTATAATAATCGAGTAACTAATAACTGTAAGTGATCAGTTTAATGTAACAAGAAATCATTTTATAAGTACATTCATTTAGATACAATAAGGGATCATCTTATAAATATAAATGATCATATTGTTATAATATGAGATTATCTTACATGTATTAATGTTCAGTTAGGTGTAACAAAATATTACCTTATTAGTTAATTTATTAGATGTAATAAGGGATCAACTTGTAAGCATAAATGTTCAATTAGTTGTAAGAAAGGAACATATTAATATAAGCGTATAGAGTGCAGATGAGAGGGACAAAAGTCAATGAGAGAAAAAATAGAAAAATCCATCACGAATAGAGGATATAGAGGAGAAAGAGGGAGTCAAAGTGCGAGAGAGGAAGACGCTAGCGCTAAAAAAAAACGCTTCTAGCTTTCTTTCTTTTTTAACTATAATGATACAGACAACAATCTTAGAGTGCGCATATAACTCTCGAAAAAAAATTGGAACAAGTGAGAAATTTTCTCTCTCATTTTCTCTGCCCGATTTCCTTCATGTGGAGCAAACTTAAGGGTGTGTTTGTTACGTTTTGGATAAGCCTTATTCGGGATGAAACCAAATGCGGTTTGAATAAGTCTTATTCCGAATAAGGGCTTATTCAACTCCTTATTCTAATATCACCATAAAGTTGGAACAAGAGTGAATAAGAAGAGAGAGGAGAAAGGAGAGAGGAAAGAGGAGAGAGGAGAGAGAAAAGCTTATTCGGAAAATTGAATAAACTTATTCAGAAAGTTGCCGAACACACCCAAATTGTTGCAATGCCAGCGTGTCGTGTTGTACTTTGACATGTGGCATGTAGATATGATATATTGATATGGATTGTACGCGCTTGAGTAATTTTGAGACACAACTGGAGTTTTCTAAAATGATACGATACGATCGTGTTAGCACGATGACACGAGTACGGAATTAGTATGATACAATCGTATTATAGTGTCGTGTCATAATCGTGTCGTGTTGGCAATCTTGAAAAATTAACACGATTTGACACGATAAGACTAGCAGCAACAGGACACGAACACGAACTAACACAACACAAATTTAATTTTTAACATTACCAAAAATAGCATCATAAGCATACTTCTTCTTTTAAATTATTTTTCTAAAAAATTATTTAAATTGATTTTATATTAAAATTCAAATTATAATCGTACTTTCTTTTTTACGTCTATTTACTTTTTTAAAACATTTTATTTTTTTGATCTGTTCAAACAATAAAAAAGAAATGAGTTGGCAAAAAAAATAAAATCATCAATTAATCTTTTAACAAAAATATTCTGAGAATTATACTGATATATATACTGAATTTGTAGAATAGTCAAATAAACTGCAATAAAATTTTTTTCTCAATTTAAATATTTTAACAGTTTTTAATAAATTATAATAAAAATAAAAAATATTCCTGACATGATTTGATACGACTTACACGGCGTGTCAACACGATATGATTGTGTCAGTCCTGTCATGTCAGAATGCGTGTCGTATTGCCTCTTTCTCACCACTCAGTACGACACAATTAAAAAAGTAGTTCATGTCAACACGACACGACAAAAAACTCTAACAAGATCATATTTGACATGACACGATACGACACGACACGACATGCATGATTTAAGAACACCAAACACAACACGAATGTATTTGACATGCGTGTGCTCATATATGCGTTCATATATAGATAGATATATCATAAGATTTAAGTTTAGCACTACTACACGACTAAATATCAAACTCATCTAAAATATGTCTAAACACATTCAAACACATCATATTTACAGTTAGTCACGTCTTGCCAAAATACATGACGTGCTCTATCTATTGTTCTCATAAATTCAAATTGTTAGTACAATACATCCAATTTTATATACGTATAGTGTTGTCTAATCAATACCTAAAATCTTATCCTGTCAAAATCAATAGTGTAATCATGCTTTTAAGAAAAGATAAAAATGTAGTGCTGTCCTATCTGACTTGTTGATGATTTTTTAGTTAGTTTGGCTTATATTTTCTTTTTAGAGTAATTAGTGTCAAACATACAAGATACGTACACTTGTCCTGTTGTCCAACATGATAAAATTTTAATTTTTAAGATTAGAATTGCCGATCCAAACCGTTCAAATTGTTCTATATTATAAAATCTCCGTTGAGACCAAATTTTATATTTTTTTCAAATTTTTTTATTATTTTTTGAAATTTTTGAATATGCTCAATCTAAAAAGTCATGAACCCTTCAATTTTGAAAATTCAAAAAATAGAGTTAGAAAATTTGAAAAAATATATATAAAATTTGATTTTAAAAAATATTTCAAATCTTTATGCGGCCCTCATCATCCTGAAAAGTCAATAATTCACTCAATATTATATTTTAAAGTTGCATGAAGCCCCTGATATTATCGTAGGAGTCTACATTTGTTTGTCGACTTCAATAACAGAATTATCATTTAAAAAAGGACTTCAATGACAGAACTTTATTTTTCTTTCAATTGTAATTTTTAATATAAAAAAGAAAAATAGATTATAATCTATTTGTCAAAGATCATATATATACTTCTATATAAGGCTGCGAATTCACTTCCATAAAGATACTTCAAAGTTGAAATAATGTAGACCATAATTTACTTAATCAAAGTGTTACAATCTAACTAATTTGCTGACTTTAATTCAAAGATGATTTATATTAATGTCAGAAAATTGATGTTGTACTAAACGTCTTTAGGTTTGTCGATTACAAAACAATATCATTAAGCATTTAACAATCTTCTTTGAGTTTTATAGGAAGAAGGTACAAAGTTTGAAGACTTGGATAAAAACTATGTGCAAGATCAAGATCAAGTCTTTAGAGAGCTTATAGGCTAGTTTAGACTTTAATAGAAGGTTTACTTTAGTCCTTTTATCCTTGAAATGGTCAAGAACTCAATATTTTTCTCAGTTTTAGACCCAGTGCGTCGTGTAACGCAATATTGGGTTGTACAACACATCAGTGAGTTGTGTAATGCAATATTGGGTTATACAACGCACCTGCTTTGTGCAGTTTTTTCTCAGTTTCAGACCCAGTGCGTCGTGTAACGCAATATTGGGTTGTACAACGCACCAGTGAGTTGTGTAACGCAATATTAGGTCACACAACGCACCAGTTTGTGCAGTTTTTCTCCTTTCACAGAAACAGTGCGTTACACAACGCAACAAAAGGTCGTGTAACGCACCAGCTGCATCATACAACGCAATTTACGAGTCGTGCAACGTAATTTTCTCTAGTCAGGCTAGAACGCTGTATAACGCACTGAAACGTTGTACAACCTTCCTTTGGTTTTTCTTTGGTCTTTTTCACTCACTTTTCCTGATCATTTAATGTCATTTATGTTGCGTTGCACAACGGGTGGTCCGCGTCGTATAACGCACCTGACAACTCAAACGGCTAGCTTATCCGTTCTGTTTTATTATAACGGTCGTTTGTGGGTCGTACAACGCAATATTGGGTAGTGTAACGCACTGGCAATGGATAACTTGTTTTATCTGTTTTATTATAACGGCTATCTGTGGGTCGTGTAACGCAATATTGCGTTGTGTAACGCACAACAGCATTTTTGAGTTGTTTTGCAGCTTTTGACGAGCTCTATTTATATCCACCCCTTGTTCTCTCTAAAAGAGAGCTTTGCTTTGCAAAATTTGACCAAAATAGAGCCTTTTGAGCACATGGATACTCTCCCACTTGAGCTTTTCATAGTTAGACCATCTTGAGAGATTTAGTAGCCTCAAACACCACCGCCCCGACATTGTCGCTAGGTGTAGGTTGGAATAGGTTGAGAGCTCTTCTCCTTTGAGGAGGTTGTGCCATTTGAGTTAGGCCGGTCCACCTCGAGTGTCATTGTGACGAGGTGATTCGGTTCGAAGTTGTAGACCCGTTCTTATTGGAATTGAACAGAGTGCGCCCTTTGGTGGTAGCGAAACTCCCGGAGACGTACGACTAAGGCTAGCTTTTTCTAGCGGGTCGGAACTCCGTAATCATACCGAGTGTTCAATTTCTCTCTCTCTTTCTTTTTTTATTATCTTGCTATACTTGAATTGCTTGTGTGCTTGCTTGTATTGGGTACAAATTGAATTGTGTTAGGGTAGTGCTTACCAAACCGGTCTAAAACCTTAATTGATTCCGCTAAACCTTGGTTAAGCCGCCTCCTTTAGGGACAACAATTGATTTAGTATATTTATTTAAATCAGATAATTTGAATAAATCATAAATTTCAATTTGTTTGGATCACTTGAGAATATAACTAGGATTAGTTATTTTGAAATAAAATTTTTATTTCTAAATGATTAAGAATAAAATTGTTTGGATCATTGTTTTTACTACATATTAAATATTAGAAATAAAGCATTATTCTGAAACAATCAGGCATATTTGTTTTTAAAAAAAATACATAATAAAAAATATTTCAATCTAAATATTTTAATACGTTATGATGAAATACATTAGTGTCAGGAAACTAATTTAGTATTTTAATCATATAATTTGAATAGAAAATAAATTTTAGTTGTATTTGGATCGCTTGAAAATATAAACAAAATTAGTTATTATAGAATAAAAATCTTATTCCTGCGTATTAAGAATAAATTTGTTTGGATCAAGTCATGATCAAGAGTATTATTCCTAACTGGTTTTAATTTTGGAATAAAATTTAAATATAAGTTTGGTTAAATTATTTTTTATTCTAGATTAAAAACTAAAAATAAAATTTTATTCAAGAATAACTAATACTAAATTTATTCTCAAACGATCCCAACACTTTATTTGTTATTAGAATGATCAGATAACAGCAAAAATAAGATCAGAATCGCAACATTAATAAAAGTGGCAATGGAACGATAGAGTTTTTATTGTCATAGAGTTGTTTTTGTTTTTGTTTTTTTTTTTTGTGCTTCGTTTCCAGAACAAAAGTATATGATATAAGCCTATAAGATATACAATAATACGATATTTATAATTTAAAGTGGAGGCTATTAAGTTGAATAAAACATTAATTATACACAAAATGTTTGCAGAAAATCGTAAATATATTATTTTATTGATTAAACAAAATAGTATCCATACAATGATGTTGTCCATAGGAGAGATAAAATATGTAGAATCATCATTAGATGATATCATGATACAATTTGACATAATATATCAAATATTTGAACTAACGAAAGGGATCTAATTAAACAATAAAAATCTATTTTCTTTATAAATGATAAATTTTCAACTAATGAATCTAGGATTTTTTTTTTTGTTAAAAAAGAAAAGAGAATCTAGATCTCTCTCGGCTACCAAGATTCCTCCTACCCTTTCCGTACCATAGATTTGCAACTTGGGCGATGAAGACTTGGCAACCTAAGAAATAAGAATGCGTCCTGTAGCATGTAGAATCAACGAGGAATCGAAATTGGAATTTTGTATTGCTGCATCCACGTTTGGATGTTGACCCAATTAACATTGCTGTATTAAATAACTTCTTATTCTGCATTTATTATTATTATTATTATTCTGATCATCATCATCATCATCATCATTTTCATTGTTTATTTTTATTATTGTTATTATTATTATTATTATTATTATTATTATTATTATTACTATTATTACTAT
Organism: Rhynchospora pubera; assembly: GCA_028095005.1. Classification (NCBI taxonomy): domain Eukaryota; kingdom Viridiplantae; phylum Streptophyta; class Magnoliopsida; order Poales; family Cyperaceae; genus Rhynchospora; species Rhynchospora pubera. Next base: position 221,818,210 of record CM051460.1, on the reverse strand, counting down.
TATTATTACTATCATTATTATTATTGCTGATGTTGTTGTGTCAATTTATTTCCTTTACAAAGAAATCGTGCTAATCTTTCTTTATGCATCCATCATTTCTTTCATTCCTTCCTTTATCATATATAGTATAACAATTATTATTTGTTGGTTGGTGAAGACCCATGGAAAAAAAATTGTGGCAGACAATAATTTATGGATATGTCCAGAACCAATTTTTAAATTTGTTAACCTCTCCAGAACTCGAGGGCCATTCTTTTTGTTAACCTGTATTAATTTGCTGTTTAAATTGATGTACAATGTAATATTTTACCAAATTAAACATGATAATATATATGTTCATTGCACAATTTTGTCATCCAAGTTTAAAATAGTTATATCATATTATCATTGTTGTGGGCTAGCTAATTAATACGCGAAAATACTAACCCCTATCTTGCGAAGGTTTTGGTAACTTATGACTTTTTCGTCACGACAAAATACATTTAAGAACTTATACAATTCAAATATAAAACGTGCAAACTTACAGATTGTAGTTATTGATTTAAATTTTTACCATGTGTAATTTATGCATCATAAATATTTTACTTCTATTTAGAAAATTGCGTTCGTCTTTTTGTGTCACATAGAAATTATTCATCTCTAATTATGCTGTCTTAGCTGGATGGATGTGTACGAATTTTGTTTATGCTTATATCGCTCAAGTACGAAATGATCAATCCAAAAAAAATTTAGTAATGTTCTCTTTTTCTTCTTCAAAATGCATGTTTGACCATGGCGAAAACAAAAGGAGCCAATTTGAGAAAGTCCCTCAAAATTAAAAAAATTACATGCTAAGATACTAAAATATTTACCTTATTATATATACGTAATTTATTATATATCCGTCCTTCCCCTCCCCCTAAATGGTTGAAAATTCCACGCTAGAATTCTTGACCTCCCAATTTTAAATTTCCAGCTTTACCCTGTGCTTTTACAATCTTGGATGGTAAAAAAAAAAATGAATATATAATAAATTTTCAACTTCTAAACCCATTATAATATATGTGAATTCCTTAAATATACACAGCATTATTGTAAAAAAAATATATATACACTTAACTATTGTAAACATCCACAATTTTAAACTACACACTTGCTATTGTCTAATGCATATTTGAAAATTAGAGAATGTACATGTGTATATATTGAGTGTTCATAAAGAGATAATAAATTGGAAAAATATTCATTGAAAAATAGTTAGGACATAATTAATTGGAGGATAAAATATTAGGAGATAAGTTCAATATTGTAACAAATTAAGAAAAAGAGAGAGAATCTTTATTCCCAGTTTTATTAAGCATACACTTGTAATTAATTGAAGCGTCCCAACTTGCTATTTCAAAAGGAAATTGATTACTGCCATCTGCAGTTTTTCCATCCCTACCATCGCTAAATATAAAGTGAACATATACAACAAATAAAGTGAATATATAGACGATCTAAGTGAATACATACAAACAAATAAGTTCAATGAAAATAAGTTGAATATGTATGTAAAATTCTGAACAAATGATGAAAACACTTATTTGTTTGTAAGTGTTCACTTAGATTGTCTATATGATCAACTTGTTTGCTGTATATGTTCACTTTATATTTAACGATGATTGGGATGTTATATTTGCCGATGACACTTATAATTCCTTATTTTAAAATCACAAACGTCTATAAAGTAAGAATGCTTGACGTTGATAAACAAAAGAAATATACTCGCTGTGGATGGGGTTCCAGACGTATTCATCCTTGTCTGAATTTTGATACGCAACTATGCATGCCTTCCGCATTTGTTTTAAATGTACCGCGGTTTTGAGAAAATCTTTATTTCAAAACCATCTTGTCTTGAATGAAAAAACTCAGCAATTAATAGCGAAGTTGTCGTTTCTTGCGCCCATATCAGTGCGGCTGTTTTTGGATTAAGCAAGAGGTAGACTAAAATCAGCTACGACTGACGGATAGATATGTCAGCCGCAAATATATCTCAATTTTCGATATTCTAATACATCTGAATCATTAAATATGTTCTTCATATTGAAATCTCATTGGGATCAAATTTTATATTTTTTCAATTTTTTTTACCGGTTTAACATAATTTTAATCTAAACAATTCTGGACTTTTCAATAACCATGTTTTTTAAATTATAAAAAAATTAAAATATATAAAATTTGTTCTCCAATGAGATTTCTATATGGAAAATATATTTAACGGTTCGAAAGAGCCATTAGAACCTCAAAAATTGAAATATTATCGGCTGACAAATCCATCCGTCAGTAGTAGCTGATTTTTAATCTACCTTATTATTTACGATGATTTTTTCAATTAATTTTTTATTTTAAATTTAAAGCTAATAATTAAGTTGTGGTGATCTTATAATATAATAATACTTTTTTCTTTGTTCTACACCATAAATTCCGGTCTTCACTTTTAAGAATAATTATTTTGAGTGTTTTCAAATGCACATGTACATTTTAGATAAAAGAGATTTTAACTGCATTTACATTTTTGAATAATTTATAAAAGACATATCCGTTTGTTTAGATTTTAATATTTCGGATTTAAATAGTCTATAAAATACACATAGATTATTATATTATATAAACTTTTCAATTAATGTAATAATACATTTTTTCATTTTTATTTTAGGTAACGAAAATGCCGTAGGCCATATAATTCCTAGTTAATTATTCCTTTTGTGCCGTATTTATTCCAGTTTATTTACTCCCTTTCATTTTTCCCCCTCTTCTAATTTTCCAACTAACGCCTCTCCTCTTGCATCGTTTCCTCTTCCCATATCATCCATTCCTTTTTCACATGCGGTAGAGTAATTTAAGGAAATTGTCAAATTCAACATAATTTCAAAACTACCTGCTCCAGCTGATCAATTTATTCCCTAGATTTCTATATATATATATATATATATCCCCATTATACTCCTCTCTCTTAAATCTTAATATATCCCCTTGTGCGAGTCAGGTGTGTGCTTGCTCAGTAGAAGAAGCTAGAACCTTGATCAATTGATAGTTCTATTGTTCTTAATCAGTTAATCCTTCCCTTTCGTTCCTTCATACGTTTTAGGAGTTACAAATTAGAAATGAAGTTTACGAAGAAGTATGAGCAATACTTGCAAGGAGAAAGAGATCAGAAGGGATTGCCTCTTGTGCAATTGAAGAAGCTCAAGAAGATACTTAAAGCTTGTAGGAGGGAGATGGAGGTGCAGCAAAGGATCAAAGAGGATGTTGAAATTGGAGAGACTTCAGCTTCTAATGCAATTGTTGAGAATAAATGCGACAACAAATGCTCCGGATCTTGTCCTGGTATGATTCATGTTTGAATATCTGGTATATACTTGATATTTTAAGTTTTGTTTATTTGTAAATTTGTCACTTTTTCATGCAATTGAATTTGGATTGAGATGTTGCTAGATAAATAGTATTGTTAATTTAGGTCTTTTCAGATGTCACAAAAAATCTTATATCGAGGTGTTTCATTCAAATATTTTTTGTACTTGATCCTATTATTTCCTTGTTCAGCTCATCTGACTATCTTTTCTCTTTGTTATATTAGGCATGTTGAAATGAATGTAAATTAGACATTGTGGATTTTAGTTACAATTTATGGCATGTTGAATAGCAATTGCTAAACTTTTTGGGTGTTTGACTTTGGATACACATTTGGTAAAGCGAAAGGGATTCATCATCATTGATTTTTGAGAAGATTTAATACCACGAAATAAGTCTATCTATGATTAAACGCGGTAAGTGGCAGCGGAACATGCTTTCATTTGCCGTTCCGTTAAGAAACACGGTACAAGATTTCATTTTGTTAACTATTTCATTTTCGAAACGACACATTATTTAGTTCCGTTATTCGTTCAACTTAAGAAATTATACATAAAACGGTTTGAAAAGAGACGAAACGGCACTATAACTTGTTTCATTTGCCGTTTCGTTATTGAAACGAAATGAAAATTTGTGCCATTATTCGTTCAGTTCCTATTATACGGAACGACATCACGTGCCTAACGGCAGTATTGACAGCCCTATCTATAATTTACGCCCTAGGTGGTCCTGTATTAACTTTTCTTCGGTTTAATACCTGTATGCTATATCACAGATTCGCAGATGGAACTTTGCTATATTTGTTTATTTATTTATTTATTTATTTTGCATAATTCAAATGAAATTTATGACAAAACTATGCCTGTCACTAAATTTCAGAAGAACTCACACTTTTTCTTTTCTAGAAATAGAAAGTTCCCAGCAGTCAGTATATTTGGAATATAATTTTTAGTGTTAGTTAAAACAAAAACAAATAATCCTATTATATGATGCAAAATTCCAGATCAAATCTCATTTTCTTTTAATTTCTAGTTTCAAATGTAATTTATCGAGGCAACCATGGCCTATCACTTGCAGAATAACTTGGATGTTTTCTATTTTGAATAAGCATGGATGAAAACTGTTCTAAACTTTTGATGACCATGATATTTTCTTTTAATCATGTTCAATCTCTTATTACTCATAGTTTTAGTAAAAATACATACAGTGTGTGATGACACCTTCTTTCCATCCCTTCTCCAAGAGATGTCAGCTGTGGTTGGCTGCTTTAATGAGCGTGCTAAAGGACTTCTAGAAATGCACCTTGCATCAGGTTTCAAAAAGTATGTGTTGTGGATTTTTGGCAAATCATACAAGAGCCACAGTACTCTGATCTAAGAAGGAAAAGACTTGGTGACGTATGCAATTATTAATTCCATTGCCATGCGGAAGATTTTGAAGAAGTATGACAAGGCAAGTGTTGTCTTCTTTCTCTTGCATTTGTACCTGGCTCAGAGTTCATTAAGAAGCAGAGAAAGTTAATTAGTTTTGTTGGTTGGTTAAATTTTCTACTTTAACATAATGTTACTCAGCTGGAAACAAGCCAGTTCAGTTTGGTTCATATGTGGATTATTTGGGATAAGCACAGAGGCAGTGTCGGATCCAGAAAAAATATTTAGGTGGGACTGAGTTTATAAGAATATTGGGCTAACATAAGTTCATCATATATCAATCGCATACAATACTAAAGATATAGTTTAAAGCTATATTATAAAAAAAATAGATAAACCACTCAAAATACATCAAAAGAAAAATTGCAATTTGAATTTGTTCATAGCCCATATCTATATATATAAACCATGTAGGTGGGGCTCTAGTTCCAGTCGCCTCAGTGATAGATCCGCCACTGCACAGAGGGAAATGGGTGAATACTGAATAGTAAGTAATTAATTACATCATTGTTAACTGGTACATTAAACTAGGTCAATTTCTTTAACAAAAATAATTTGAACAGAGGCATCATTCTACTCAAGGTCAAGCTTTCAAGGCAAAGGCTCAGAATCTCCACATAGAGATACTTCAGTCTCCATGGCTGTGTGAATTGATGGCATTTTATATAAATATGAGGAAAACCAATGTTGATAATAAGGCCCCAATGGAACTGTTTAGTGATTGCTCGCTCATTTTCGAGGATGGCAAGCCGACACTGTCTTGTTCCCTTTTTGAGTCAATGCGGGTTGATATTGACTTAACGTGCTCTATTTGCTTGGTGAGCTACTTCTTTTGTTGTCTGAATGCAGTTATAAGATAACAAGTACTGGATGGGTGTTATATACTTATATGTATATAATTTTACCAAAAGCCTACAGGTCTATAGAGGAGATCCCTTATCTCTGAAAATGTATTCAAGTAATTGTAAAACTATAACTTTTCTGTCAATATTGTAGGATACAGTATTTGATGCAGTCTCTTTGTACTGTGGACATATATTCTGTTACATGTGCTGTTGCAAGGCGGCCTCAGTGACTATAGTAAATGGGTTGGAGGTTGCTTCACTTGAGAAAAAATGCCCCCTCTGCCGAAGGGTATACTTTTGGGCATCATTTTTTAAGCATTTTACTTTTAATGTTTGCTCTTAGTTCATGACTGCTTTGTTATTTTTCTTTTCTTTACATGTTCTATTTTCTTTTTTTATTGTTATCAGGAAGGAGTCTACCCAGGAGCTGTGCATTTGGAGGAGCTCAACATCCTATTAAGTGAAAGGTCTTTTAAGTTTGAAAAAGGAAAAAAAAAAAAAAATAAACATCTTATCACGAGGGTTTTGTGTATATAGTAATGATTTTGCTAATTTTCGTTCATCTTTAATTGTGAAAACAGCTGTCCTGAAGAGTGGGAGGAAAGGCGCCAGCTTGAAAGGCTTGAACGCATTCGTCAGGCCAAGGAACACTGGGATTTTCAGTGCAGAGATTTTGTGGGCATTTAATTCTGAAAGTTTAGTAAAAAGGTTTCAAATAGGGTGATTTTGTGGGCATTCGATAGGGTGAGATGGTCCTCAAGATTTCATATCCTTCATTATTCGGTATATGCAACAATAAGGAGAATGCAAAGTGGTATATCAGGTCTCACTTTTAGTAGACAGTTGTCTTGTGTGCAAGAAGCAAATTTTCAACAGTTATATATAGCATATATAGCAATTATGCAAAATTATCTTTTAAATGATCAACAAGATATAGCGTGTTGGAATGGGGAGGAGAAAGAGGGACTCACATCCTCTACAGCCAAAATTAATCGGCTGTATCGTCCAGCCAACATAATTTTTTAAATATTTTAAAATTTTAAAATTCAAATGTTAAATCTAAACAGTTGATTTTGTTCAATTTTACAGACAATGCATTTTCATATAAGTTTTATAAAATTTGGTGTTGATTTGATATTAGATCAAATGGTCAATAAATTAACGAATATTGTTAACTATCACTGATTAATTCTAATACGTTCATAATTTGGTCACTTAATCAAGTATCAAATCAATTCCAAATTTTATAAAACTTATATAAAAATGCATCGCTCGTAAAATTGAACAATATCAACAGTTTGGATTCAACATTTGAATTTTAAAATTTTTAAATTTTGAAAAAGTTGTGTTGACTGGACGTATAATTCTAGCTGAGGATGTGAGTTCGGAGAAAGAGGGGTCATCGTCTCATCGACCAAAGAGACTTTATGGGGCCGTTTGGATTGAATTGGGAATTTGGAGAATTTCCAATTCCTAGGCATAAATTTATTATAAACAATCCAAACTCTTCACAAAGTTACACACTTTCCAATAAATTTATGCCTGGGAATAAAAAATTTCCCAAATTTTCCAAAATTCCTAATCGATCCAAACGGCCCCTATGATTGGTTAGATGATGAGGGTATTCACAATGACTTTCATAGAGAGATAGAGGCTTTAAAATTTTCATTAAAAATTAGAAGTTTTTCTTTGGCTCCTTAGTGAAAGAAGATTGTTGACTAGAGATATTCTCATTAAAAAAGGATGGCAGGGGTGAGAGTTGTGTTTTTGTCGAAATCTGATGACTGTTTACAAAAAAAGACATGTAATCTTGTTTTAATGACAATTGTTATTTAAATGTACACGCAACATAATGCATTAGCCAGTTGAAAACCAAAAGAAAGTACTACTGTTGTAAAGAAAGTAAAATCTCAATCAACTTTATATATATAGGACCTGTAACTTGGTCAAATTCTATTTTATTCTTTATCAACCAACAATGATGAACAAAAAAACGCGCATAATCAGAATAAAACGAAGGAATAAATAAATTCTTGAAATCTACTAAGAGAATCCGACAAGAACGTGTATTTTTGCAAAAGAGGTCCTAATGGAACTGTTATTTTGCAATCAAATTATTAAAAGAAGCTTAAAATTTTTAAATTTCTAGTTTTGAAATTCTGAAAAAAAAATTTGGCAACACCTCCCGTACTGTTCCTTCTCTTTCTCAGTGTACCCAATCGAAGATTGATTTTTACATGCACTGAAGCAGATAAAGTAGATAATTTTCAAAGGTTCAGAATTTCTTAGCAAAAGGATAAAAAATGAAAGAACTGAAAAGTTTTTATCTTCACATCACAACCTGCCAAATTTGAGATTCCAAATTCATCAAAAGATTAAAATTTTATCTTCACAAAATCATCACAAGTACTCCCCTTCACTACCGTTTCACATTTTTCTCGATCTCTGTCTTCTAGCTCTTCTCTCTGTTTTCATTTTCCCTCTCTCTATACCTATCGCCTGCATTCTTGTTGCATTACCAATTGCTAGTGCAGTATCTTTTAGGGGTCAACACCTTTAGAAAGACAAAATTAACAAGTTTAATAAAAGATGCTTCAAAAAAGGTTGCGTAGTTACAGTTAAAATATGCTTAAAAAATTACCTGTTTTCTCTTGGAAAAAATATCAGACGTGTAATTAGGGGTGAAAACGGTAGCCGTTTCGACCGTTATTTCGTTTCGTTTCGTCCGAAACGGAACGGAAACGGTTAAAGATTTTGGTTTCGTTTATAGAACGGAACGGATAACGCAAATATAAACCCAGTTTCGTCTCAGAACGGAACGGTTAATGAAACGGAGCTGTTTCGTGAGCGTTTATTTCGTCTGTTTCGTTTTTAAATTATATGGGTGTGCAATTACTTGGATTGCAGACAAAACAATTGGAGAAACGATGAAACCCTAGACGCTTGGTCTCACCCTTGTCCCTCTCTCTTTCTCCGCCTCACTTCTCTCCTCTATTTCTTCTCCAATCGGCGATCGTTACTGCTGGCTCGACCTCTTTCTCTGATCGCTACAGCCTACACTGCTTTCTCTCCTCCTCACATCTCTTCTTTGAGGTACAAAAGAGGGAGATGGGAGTTTCAAAGTCGACTCGACCTCTTCACTGCTGGCCATGGCAGCAACTGTCTTTCTCCGACCTCTTCTCCGATCATAAGCATAGTCCACCACCTCTCCCTCTCTTTCACCTCACAAGCCTCACATCTCTCTCCCCTCTCATCCTCCGCCTTTTCCTCTGAGTCGAAACCCCTCTGACCTCCAATGCCCCTCCTCTCTTGACCCCACTGACTCCTCCCGCCTCCACCTCAGATAGAAGATGTTGCTGAGATTGATGCACTGAGGTTGTCTCATCCCATTTATTTCAAGGTATTTTACAGAAATTTTATTTTTTTCTGTTTTTTTTTTGTCTTTTCTTTTCCTTTTTTTTGTGACTGTTGCTGATTTTTTTTCGTTCTTTTTTTTTTCCTTTCAAGTAAACTGCTACAAGTACAAAGGACTTGGAGATTCAACCTCAATTTGTAAACTGGCAAACTCGCCGATCATGGTTTGAGAATTTTTGCAATTGTAATGTTATACTGGCACTTTGCAATTTCTGACATTTTGCAATTTTGCAATTGTAATGTTATTTGGCTACAAGTGATAGTTCTAGGGCCAAATCAGTTGTTTCAGACCTTTTGTTAAATAAGTTGTATTTGTGTTTTGATGAGATTGTTAATTCATCTCTGTGAATTTGCAGTGCTTACTGTTGCTTAGTGTTTTGTGGTATTCAAATCTAATCTCTGTGAAAACGGTTACAACTTTTGGACCGTTCAAATCGTTTTTGATCGTTCGAGTGAACGATACGATCGACGCAAATAGTGTTAAACGGTTGCAACGATCGGCGCAAGAAGTTCATAAATTTCGTTCATCAACGCAACAGTTAGCGAAAATGACCAATTTCGTGGTCGTTTAAGACGTTATGCAGCCCTACGTGTAATGTATCCACGAATGGTACTGTACACTGTATTAGCCACAGCGCACAATGATTTGTCATTGTCGATCTAGCTTCTCTCCTATTTGGTGTTTTGGGCCTCACTGTATTAACCATGAATTATGCCTTTATTGATAAATACTCCAGTGAGGCAGTGAAGCCCAAGACACCAAATAAAAGATTGGCTAGAAATAATATTTCAAAGCTTCAGATTAATGAACAAACTATGGGAGCTTAAAGCCAGCAAAAGCACAAAAAATGAAAGGTAAAGAGAAAGCTAAAATGACTGATAAAGTATAAGGGAGAAGAGAAGGATGAAGATGAAGGACAAGGAGGGAGGGACGAAGGAGACTGGTCGCCGTAACGCCGTCCCAACCCTTTTAGTTGGTAATTACTACTTATCATCCATTCTTTTGTCATCATCGTCATCCACAAGATCGGCGTCCTTCGTTTTTCCGCACGTCTCCATCGGATCGCCTAACTCCATCGCGTCTCTCCTCCCCTCCCCTCCCCTCCCCTCTCCTCCACTCTCTTTCATTTTTCCGCGCCTCCTCCCACCTCTCCCCTCTCTTCTTTTTTTTCGCGCCTATCTCTCCTCTGTCTTGCTTCTCTCGTCTTCCTTCCTTCTTTCCTCTTTTTCGACTCATTTCTTCTGTCTTGCTTCTCTCCTCTTCTCTCCTCTTCCTTCTTTCATTTCTTCTTTTCAATTTATTTGTTATAGATATTCAATTTAGTTGTTAAACATGTTATACGAGTTAACATGTTTGTTACATCTGTTCATTTTATTTGTCATAACTGTTCAATTTATTTGTCATTTCTGTTCAGTTTATTTGCTCACTTTTATTTTTGTATGAATCCACATTATTTGTTACATCTGTTCAGTTTATGTGTTATAACTGTTCAATTTATTTGTCATTTCTGTTCAATTTATTTGTTATATCTATTCAATTTATGTACACTATTTATTTTTGTATACGAGTTAACATGTTTGTTACATCTGTTCATTTTATTTGTTATAACTGTTCAATTTATTTGTCATTTCTGTTCAGTTTATTTGCTCACTTTTATATTTCGTATGTATCCATATTATTTGTTTCATCTGTTCAATTTATGTGTTATAACTGTTCAATTTATTTGTCATTTCTGTTCAGTTTATTTGCTCACATTTATCTTTTTTTATGAGTCCGCATTATTTGTCATATATGTTCAGTTTATTTGTATAACTGTTCAATTTATTTGCTCGCTTTTACTTTCTTTTTTTATGAGTCCAGATTGTTTTTTACATATTTTCAGTTTATTTTGCTATTTATGTTCAACTAGTTCTTATATCTGTTCAGTTTAAGAAAGCAGTATAATGAGGGAGAGGAAGGAGAAATAGAACACCAGGGAGAAAGGAGGGACGGAAAGGAGGGATGGCAAGAAAGGAAGGCGTGTTAGGAAGGAAGAGGCGCGAGGGAGGAAAGACACGTGAGGGAAAGAGGACGCGTGAGGGAGGGAGAGGCGTCTCCAGAGGCGCGGAAAAAAAATCGGAAGTTGGAGGGGAGGGTACTGTTGGATGACGCGGATGATTATTTTATGGATGACGCTTATCACTCCTGCTTTTAGTTTTTTTTTTTTTTTCCAGAAGGATGGGGCTCATGGACCACGGCCCACGGCGCAGCTCCCAGCCCAATTCAACCAGTATAGTATAATACTGCCTTTTTTTTTCTAATTGAAATGTGAATCATCATCACTAGATAAAATTAACATAAAATCAACATATAAAATAAATAATATGAACATTTATAAAATATTTTGCAATTTTGCAATTCCTTGCTATTGCTAACATAAAATTAACATATAAAATAAACAAGATGAACATTTATAATGATCAAAATGAACACATATAAACAAATAAGTTGAATATGCATATAAAAATTTGAACAAGAGATGATAACACTTATTCAATTATTTGTTTGCAAATGTTCACTTTGATCGGCTATATGTGTTCATTTTATATTTAGCGATGACAAAACTACAGACGACAGTTCTATTCATCGAAAAAGGCTACATGGAAATATTTACAGGAGCAAAAACAAAAGGAAAAGAAAATTCGCTGCAATATTACAGAACCACAAATGCAGATCACAAAATATCAAACTAAAATTCAACATAACAATGAATTAATTTATCCACACTTAAGACATATAATAAGAAGTACGAACTTAATATCGCTGGCTCATTTTCACAACCGTAAGCCAGTAAAATTTATTTCTTAACTGATATTGGCTTGCGATTAATGCTTTTGGAGAGTTTCCAATCCTTCCTGGAAAGAATGGATGAATGCATCCATATCTTCCTTGAGCCCCACGGTGATCTGCACGCTTCCTTTCTCCTTCCCGGCTGCCATCACAACATCGCCATCATTGGTCATCGACACGAGCCCTTCGAATTCTGGTTTACCCCAACCAAAATCCTTATCAAACACCTGCAGTCTATTTGATCCTGTGAAAGCAACCTTTAACCCACTCAATGATGCCAAATTTAATGTCTGAATCTCACGGACGGTGCTTCCCATTAGTTCTGCTCTGTTCTTGCGTACTGTCTCTGCAATATTGCCACATGTCTGTCCGAACCCAGTATCAGTCATGAGTGCACTGCCAGTTGAATGCACAATGCCAGGGAACAAACAGTTGCCAGTGTACGAAACACTCATAGGCAAAGGAAGAAAGGTACGGCCATCCATGAGGTAGACCATGAATGTGGGTTTGTTGTTTTCTGTTGTGATGCCTCTGGCTCGGGCAATTGAGATCCAAGTATGTGCAGCGAGCACTTGAAATGTTGTCGGAGGGGATGCAATGTCTGTGGCTATTTCTTGAGCTGCTCGTTGCTTCAGATGCTGGATTGTTTCCAGATCCACTGTAAATTTTCTCCGAGTAAGCCTTTTCTGGTCAGATATACTAGCAACCGGAGTAATCTGTATAATTCAAAGCAAAAGAAAATGAGTTTTTTAGTTCAAGAAACATTTGGAAAAATTTTGAATCTTCTAGAAATATAGAAATGTGCTTATGTGCACCTGCAACCTCGACATCTTTTGCAAGTCCATGTTATTTGGTGAAATTAATGATACAATTTTTTTTCATTGTCTGTTTATTAATTGAGAATCTTATGTTTGTGTGTGACCCTTTTCACCTTCATTCGGATAAGTTTTAATTGTTTCCTTGGAATGCCCTTTTTTTTTTCCCTTTACAAGTGAAATTATTCTCTTTTTCCATTTACGAATTTTCATATCTGAAACTCCTTTACACGGGATTGATTAGCACTATATATATAGCAACCCTTCATTCCTATGAATTTGTTTCATCAAATAACAGTAATTTCACAGAACATTAGCTTAATATCTTAATGGATGTGCTGCTCTTATGCCTCAACCAGCACGCCACTCCGGATATACATTATTAAAAATAGAGCAGAATAATTAATGTTTGAAAATAACATCTAATAAATGACTAGTTAATTTACTTTCCTTTGGAAGGCTCGGTGCACGTGCATTTAATAACTTTTTCTTAATCTCCTCTTGTCCTGGATACATGATGATTGCTCGATCGTGAATTGGTGCCAGGTTTGATGGCACTACTCCATCACGGCATGTCTTAGCCCAGCAATCTACAAATTGCGAGAAGCCCCAGGCATCCATGGCTGCATGATGCATAGATATGCCAACTGCAATGCCGCATCCATGGCATCCATTGGCATTTCTTCATGGAATGTATTGGGCACTAGCTGGAAGAAGGACTCCACATCATGTATGGAGCCGCCAGCAAGGCGGCAGATGTCCAGACCAGACTCTGCCTCAATGACAGTGACGCCTGATTTATCTGAGCAGACGATGGCCACGTCATCTGTGCTAGGAAGATATTTGAGGTCACCAGCGAGGAAGTGGAAGTGTGGAAGAGTGAGGGCAAGAGAGGACTTGAAGGAATCAAATGAAGAGGAGGAAACTGTGGCGCTCGGGTAGAGGAGCAGAGTTTTTATGGGATGGTACGGAATCCACCGGACATCAAAGAGAGAGAGTGGTATGGTCAGGCCAGGGCTTGGATAATCTGTACCAGCATTGGTTGGGAGTTGAACTTTGGAGGTGCTGATGATCCTCACTTGAGACATCGTCAATTAATTGCAAACAAAAAAAAAAAATTGGTGTTTTAATCTAGAACTCTTTTGATTCCTGAATGCTTTCGATCAGGGTAAGAGAAAGAAAGAGTGATATTAGCAAATAAGAAAATATTCTCAGATGAAGATTTCAATTAATGAATTGATTTTCTTGTGTATATGGTGATTACAAAGAGGTTTAAATAGAGGAAGCTACTGCTAAAACTTGAGCTCTAACAAACTCTAATTCTCACTTATGGGCTTATGGCTAAGAATGAATCGCAGTGTCAAAAATTATTCAACGATAGTGATCATCAGCAATTAATTGTTTAGATATGGACCCTAAAACAGATAATTAATTACCTCTACTGGATGTATGCTAGATCAACATATGTTGGTCTGGCGCTGCTAGAGCAGCTGGCTAAGATTTTTAAAATATTTTAAAGGCCGAAAATATTTAAATTACTCAATAACTAATTTAAATTTGTTTATAATATTTTTAAAAGATGTTATGCAGATTTGTAATAACTACAAAACAATATCAGTGTGTTGTGTATAGTTAAAAAGAGGTTGCATGTAGCTATCATACAGAAATAATTTAATTTTCATCTTTTTTTTTTATAGCTGATGTTGGTTGTAGGCCATCGTGGGAATTATGGAAACGAACTCGAAATACCAACCCCCTTAATTAATTTTACGAAGTATATATCGTGGCATATCCCACCTCTTTAATTAATTAATAAAAAAATTATTGAATTGTACGGACTACGATTTGTGGCATGAATACACCCCCTTGTGGCCTTGTGTTTGCTATTTCCATCAACACCTGTCCAAATTTTCAATAAACCACTTGCAAATTTGCCAGACCCAACGCTGAATTACTGTAGTAGCTTTGGAAAATTAATTTTTTTTTGATGAATATTCAAGCGTGAGAAATGTACTGCCACCAATGAAATTTAACAACAATCGCCAATCGGTGCACAGTAATAACGAAGAATGTATCATTGGTGAAACATCGCGCAGTAACTTAGGGTGTGTTTGGATGCAACTGAATAAGCCGTGAATAGGAAATAGAAATAAGGAATTTCGGTTTGCGTACTTATCCTTATTCCTTATTCTTATATCATGGTTTTGTTAGTATAGGAATAAGGGCCCAAATTCCTTATTCTTATACCGTTTGTTTTGCGCAAGAATAAGAATAAGCACGCAAACCGAAATTCTTTATTCTTATTTTCTATTCCCGGCCTATCCAAATATACCCTTAGGGTGTGTTTGGATACATTGGGAATAAAGAATAAGCCCCTTATTCCTTATTCCGGTGAAAACTAAACAACAAAAGGATAAGGAATTTGAGCTTATTCCGGCTCTTATTCATATTCTAACAAAACCTTGATATTTGAATAAAGAATAAGAAATAAACTTATCTCTATTCCTATTCCTTATTCCCAATGTATCCAAACACACCCTCAGTTACTAAGCCTTCAATCACATAAACTAACGGGCCGGGGAATCAAACACATCGCCCATTTTCTTTTAATAAATTTGAATTAAAAGACTTGCAAATAATAATACATCAATTTATAAATTTAGAATGAACAGATTTAAAATGTTACTCCGGCGTATTTTATTGACACATAACAGAACAAAAAGGAGAACGGTTATCACATGTTTCGTAAATGTTGAATAAGTCTTATTCTGAATAAAACTTATTCAGAATGAAACTAAATATGTTTTGAATAAGTCTTATTTCGAATAAAGACTTATTCAATCTCTTATTTTAATTCAACCCATATGATGGAATTAGACTCTTATTCGAAATAAGAAAAGAGAGGAGAGAGAACTCTTATTCCAACTACTGTATGGTTGCCAAACACACATCGTATTTCATAAAACGATCTCTTGATGAGTAGAGGCATATAATATATCTTATATACAAGTTAGCAGACCTATTTTAATTGATGGCCACTAGAGTTACAACAGGCGCCATATTTACTGTCTAATCATAAGTTGTTCATGTTTGGTTGAGGATTAACGATGGAGTGTCTGTAATCCACTTTTATTCCTTCAAAGATGATTTAAATTTCGTGGAGTAATGTAGAGTAGGGAAGAATACATTACTCTACTATTTTAGGTGGAGTAAAAGTTACTCCATATGGATCAAGAGATGATTATCATTATTTAGTTACTCTTACTCCATACTTACACTATATTTACTCTATATTTACTCCATCTTTTCATACCAAACATTGGAGGAGTAAATTGGGTCAACTATTTACTCCTCCTTAAGCTACACCACAGTTTACTCTGCTACCAAATATGGCTCGCTTGTATTAAAGCACAATTTTTTTTAATGATAAATTAGAGGTAAAGCATCCCAATTTATTTTTAAATTAAATATCTATTAAAACACAAGTATTGAACCTAAATTGATACAACGACCAATTTCATAAACGGTTGGTAAAACATTTTATCAACCAACTATATATGAACCGCATTTATAAAAGAATAAATTGATAAAACGAAGACAAAGTAAAAAATTAAAATTGAAATCAACTGTACGAAATGAAATGTCTGTACGCGTATCTAACCGAAATGACACATAAATTCAAGGACTAACAAAATTTTCCTCATGAGTGACCGAGTCAGAATGCTAAACAAGCAAGGCTTCAGAAAATTTATCGAAGGAAAATACTGTGAAAAAAAAAATACAATTAAGGATACTACATGACACATTTACAAGTCATGTCAATAAATTCTACACAAAAATCAATCTAAACTCACGATTGTCTTTTCTTAACTGAAAATTTACCGTGTGTCTTCCATTTATTTTTACCTTAGAAGATCCAGAAGAGCATTAAATGCCATGCATGATGGAACCCATGGTTGCCTTGCGGATTACCACAATTTACAGTTAAGTCAATCCTCAAAAATAGAAGAGATAATATACATTTGTTCAATAATTGTTCAGGAAAATTAATCAACAATTCTTTTGCACTTACTTCATTAAAAGCCGAAACTTTTTATTTTCAATTCTTTCATGAGGAAATATTTAATTGAAATAAAATTTACAATAAAATCGAAGATAAAGCAGCAAAAATGTTCCTTCATTTGTTTGGTGCGTCCAACTCATTTTTTGTGTGGTTCGTATGTTGGTTTTGATTGCCCAATTGCAGGTAGGGGTGCATAACGTGTAAAACGATCACACAACTGGACTGTTGCGTTGATCGTTGCGTTTTGGATACGGAACTGATTATCATTTGCGTTAATCGTTTCGTTTTGAACGAAATGATCGAAATCACGATCGGAAATATCACGAAAATATACAAGGACGAAACCATTTCATACTTGCGTTAACCGTTTCGTTTTTAAAACGCAACCAAAATCTTTAACCGTTTTGTTTCGTTTTAGACGAAACGAAATGAAAAGACGGTCGAAACGGTCGTCGTTTTCAGGCCTAATTGCAGGAACGGGCCACCCGAAGTTACTAATTATATTATCCCTCTCTGAGCCTCCATAAAGTAGTGAAAGCTTGGAAGGCCGAGCCGGCGGGTTTGGACAGGCCAGGACTTCCTAGGGCCTACACAAGGGCCTGGCCGAGTTAGACGTACGAAGGACTTAAGAAAGACCGGACTTGAAGGGTCTAAATATTGAAAATTAGGCCCAGTCCTTCTTAAGTATGGTCCTTCCTAAGCATGGTTCTTCAAGCCCTTGGCCTTCTAAACACTTCAAGTTTTTTAAGGTCGAGTTTAAAGAACAATTTACACTTAACAAATATCGAATTAGACTTTTTTTTAATGATAATTTAGTATAATTATGTCATTTGGACAACCTAAAAATAAATAAAATATGATTAGATATTATAATAGGGTCATGCTATGGTGGATATCAATTTTTTTACAAAATGTTCAGCGATAAATCAAAGTCGTACAAAATTAAAGGGGTAAAATCGGTATATCCTACCTATGTCCGTCTCTCCATTTTTGTCTGTTAAGCACTGAAAAAATGAAAAGATTTTATCGGAGAAATGGGAACCAATCGCATCTAAAATTATTATAGATACTTCAATTTCAAAGCCTCATATTCCTGTAGAAAGAAATCAAATCCCAACGGTTCTGCTCCAGTTACGCCCCTGATGGATTGAATCTCGTCCGTCCTTCTTTCCCATGCCTGTCCTTCGCCTGCTCCTCAGGGTTTTCTGCTGCGCTTGCTTTGTGGTTTCCTATGTCGTTCCGTTCCCTCCTTCCTGCATTCCTATTGCCTTCCCTCCGTCGTTGCCGCATCTGATCTGCATCCTTCCCTTTCTAGACGGAGTTGTTGGCTTCTCTCTTGTTTTTTCCTCACCCGATGCCTGGCACTGTGGTGGATCGCCTTTGTGCGCTATAGAAGTCCCTCGGTAGGCCTGTTCCGCCTGTCTTTCCTCTCTTCTGTTCGCATTGTGCTTGGTTTTTTCTTCGGTGAGCAATATTTTCTTTCCCTCGGTAGGCCTGTTCTTGCTCTTCAATTTTTATCCTTTCGCTACAGAAATCCTAACTCACACCTTGATCTAGGGTTCGAATCAGCCATGGAAGTACTTGATTCTAGCATCACCGTAGTGAAGAACCCGAGCAGATCCTACCTCTTCGTTGATCTCTTCTTCTTTCCTTTGGTTCGTTCTTTTTTTTGTTGCTTCTGTCTAATCGATCTTTATTTTTCTCTTTGCTTGGTTTATTTTTCTTGATTTTGGTTTGGTACGTCTTAATTGGGTTCATTGTGTGATTTACTGGTAGGAAATTTGCACTGATTTTAGAATGTCACATTTCATCGTTTCTTTAACTGTGTGGAAATTGCGCTGATCACTGGCTCATTGTGGATAATGATGGTGTCAGTTTTGGTTCTATAGGAGTTGAGTGGAGAAGATAGACATGGATAGAACGTAAAGGTAGCAAAAGGTGCCAGGGACAAAAATGAAATGGAGATAGGACGAAAAGATTATTGTGGCATTGCTTGAGAAACTTCTGGAAGTTAAATCTTTAAAGGTATAAAGTTAGTTTATTGATTTAGGTAATTGACTAATTTGCTAAATTTTCTGACTCTATTCTATTATTATTGCGGTTCTATTTATTTGTGCTGTCTATAGGAGATTACTTAGGACCCATTAGAATGAAAGAATGTGAGTTCAGCTTAAAACTAACCAAAATCAGGTGCTAGAATGAAAGGGCTCATATTTAGCAGCGTAAACGCGGAAATCTATATTGCTTTATTGTTATAGTTCATCTGAATTTCCTCTTCTTTTCTCACTTTATGACTATAACATGTGATGCAGGCCACAGATAAATGTAAACGGGCTAATTTGGGGGTATTAAAACTTTTAGCAAAGCATTACATATATGAGTTCAGCTGTCAAATTGTGCTCAAGCTAGCTAGCCTCTACAAACTCAGTTTGAAGGTAAAACAAAAAAAGATCAAAGTAATCACAATACCTTACTCTTCAACCTCTTTTTTCCTTCTCTATTGGCTTCTTCCATATATGTATAGTTCATTGTATCGTTCATTGTGTGAGAACATTTCTAATGAGGGAACAAATAGAAATTACAACATTTATACTCTTTCTATTCTTTCTTACATTTGTTTTTAGGAAAGAGAAAAACACCACTCACCACATTATTCTGTTTAATATATCACATATCATACTTAAATCATTTGTATTGATTTTATAGTTTCTTTTAGGCTTCACAGTTCAATATAAGAGATGCCTGCAAATATTCGATTATTAAGAGGTAAATTATTGCACAAAACTATTGTTTTATTTTTCAAAGTGCAAGTAATTCGACAAGAACCTATAGTGTTTTCATAATTTTGAAAGTTGTTTGTGCATGACTTTGAAAATTTTGGCTTCAGGTTAATTTTCAACTCCATGAAAAGATGAGTTGTTATTAGATTGTGAATCTTATCATTGATTAAGGTAGTCCATAGTTAGTTTTTGGAATGTACCAGTATGCATTGGCTGCTGTGAACATAAAAATGTTTCCCCTTTTGCTTTCAGAATTTTGGCCTTTTCTAATTAACATGGTGAGTTAACATTTGACACAAATAGTTTAATTGACATAAATTGTCACACACAAAGACACACCAGCTTGAATTAGTATTATTTCTTGATCATACAAGGTGTCTTCTCTTCATTCAAAGCACTCATATTGAAAATGACAATGACATCAGAGGTCGATCCTAGAAAATTAAAAATCTTTGATCAATTTCCCTCATACATTTTGATTTTAGAATAGACAACATTATAACATGGACTCTCAAATTTGAGTTTACTGCAGGTATGCAGAGATGATGGCTACTCATAGCTTTAAAGATGTAAATTTGTTGGAAAGGCCATTGATGGTTCCTGAGTAGGAGATGTTGCCTCGATGTGCAGCTCTAAGATCATATCCTGGTGGCTCAGGTAATTTTTTTTTCGTTTTTTTCAGAAATTTTACTTTTTATTTTGTTCATGGTAGACGTACAGTGAATTGGACCAAAATAAAGGATCAAATCCTTATGTTCATATATTGACTGAAATACATTGTACAGAAAACTAAATCTCATTTGTTTCATTGTACTTATGTTGACTAAAGTATACAAAATTACTCATTACATATAAGAGCACATTCTGTTCGAATGTTAGCAGACCCATATGTATAAATTATAATTTCTTTTGATCACAGTCGGGTATAGAATTTGCAGAACCTGTAAATAGAGATCACTCAGGTTTTTCTTTCTCAGTTATGAGCCGTACTATTTTTTTCTGATCAAATTTTGTTAGAGATCACCCGGATATTTTTTGATTCTACATAAGATGTTGACAAGATAAGGCATAATGGAAATATGTTAAGGTAGCTTCTTATGTAAAATCGTATTGGAACATATATTTGAAAAGGCATAGTACAGTTTAAAAAACCTTCTGACTTTGGTTTATTTTATTTTTTTTAAGCTTACTGGATAATGGAGTTAAAAATTGTGAGCTTAAAGAATTGGGTGTGTTTAGGTGAGCTTAATATCAATAATCTTCATTTCCTTTTCAATGTAATTATTTCCTATCAGTTATTGGATTGATTTGTGTGTCTGCTGATGTACTTGTACAAATTTACAGGAAACAAATGAAATATTAAGAACGAATAAATTTATTATGGTAATTCTTATCTATCAGCTTTGGATTATTGAAACGAATGAAATTTTAAGAATGAACAAATTTATTATAGTGATTCTTATGTATCAGCTTTGGATCATTGAGATAAATACTGTTGCAGTGCATCAGGAGCATTGCAGTGCGTCAGTACTGCAAAGAAAATACTGTTATCAGGTTTTAATTTCTTAATGTTGCTTCTTATTGATTTTTTTGCACAGGATGCCGAGAGGAGGTTAGAGGAGGTCCCGCCATTTATTGGAGAAGGATTTCTAAGGTCAGTAATTGAATCTTTACTTGATATCTTTGGTTTACAATTTGTCAACTATTTTTCCTCCCCTGCGATCAGATTTAAACTCCAGATGTCACGGCAAATTAAAAGCTCACAGCAAAATAAAACTAATATTCAGCTTAATTCTTAACATGTAACATAGAATCCGTTGCAATCCAGGCCGAAACCTGAGCAGAAAATGCTAAAGGCAGGAAGAACCGTACCTGAGAATCAAGAAGAAAAAAGAAGGCACCATCAGGTTCTCTTTTTAATGGTGTTTATTCTTTATATGAATATGCTATTATTCAGGTGCATAATCTCAATTTTTTTTTTACCTTTTATACTATTTTTCAGCTTTGGTTGATAAGTAAAATTAATAGATAAATAATGCTTATGTTATTTGTCTTCTGGATTGTATCTGAAAATAAAAAGAAAGAAAAAAGTAACGACCAACCTATATAGAAGCTTAGGGTTTCAATTCATGTCCAAGAGGTGGTGGATCTTATCAATATTTTCTTTAGGGTTAATCCTCATGTCGCCTTGGCTTCATCCATAAAGGTAAATGATGTTGCAAGTGTTGTTAAGAAGAGTAGTCGGAGTTGTTGAGAACTCATCTCCTGATTGTTAGTAACAGAATTTGATCAGAAGTGATAATTTTAAAGCCTAATTGAGCCTAATTATGCAATTGTTCTTCAATTTCTGATAATCAAAACAAGCCAGTCAGGAATATAAAAAGAGGGTAAAAGAATGGTTGGTAGTACATCTGTGCTTTAGATTTTACAAAAAAATAGTGCTCAAGGTTTAACCTTTGTGTTTGAAATATTCGTTTTAATCTGTCGTGTTTGTTTGCATATTTGCATAGTTAAGTGTATGTATTATGCCCACACATAAAAAAATATCTGACGAAGAGTTATCCTTATGATAAAACTATAAAACTACTTACTAATAGAATGTTTATGCATACTGCCACATTTTTGTATTTTTAGAATGATATTTGGTTCAACATTATTCTCTATCGCATAATATAAAAAATAGATACCTAGAGCAGATTTACAAGGAGATTGTTAGCTGTCTCAAAGTGAAGGACCTTGATTGAAATAGAATTGAAATATAAACATTTTTATTTTGTTCTTTTACATAAAGAATTGCTAAGATGCATGTGTAAAATTGTTTCAACTCATATTATTTACGATTTGAAACCCACTTTCTTCTTTTGAAGGTTTGTTGGTAGAGGAACATTTCTCAAGCTTCTCTTGCTTTGGTCATGCGATGTATTGGAAATTGCAACTACAGTTTGGAAGATTCTGATGAATACTGAAAATCAAATGGATGGTACCAGAATAAGGCCTTAGCAATCGACAAAGTAAAATTCTACCAATATCTGCTCCAATCAGGTAAATTTCTGGGGCCGTTTGTTTCAAGAAATAAATAGTTGAGGCCATATTACAAGGAATGAGAGAGAGAGAGAGAGATAAAGAAATGAGGTAATTGATGATATTTTGATGTTTCAAATTTTCATCATAACTTTTTCCTCTCTATTTTTCATGCTACTTTTATTTACACTATGATTGGTAGATGTAATAAGCTGAGCTACAAATAAAAAAGCCATATTAACGTGAAGGGGATCTGGGAGCTGAGGATGTGAACATTTATTTTAGATATGTTATTTTTGTGCATGTACTAATTTAATTTTCTACTTTAAAGTTTATTAATTGAGTATGAATTTTGATAGTTGCCCTAAATTAAGAATCTCAACTCGAATTCCTATTTAGATTGGAATAACATGGTTTGACGAGCAAATGAAAGGAGTATGTTGGCAGACCTCAAGATGACTAACTAAAACTTACCTTCTAAAATCTCAACAGTACTTTTATTTTGCTGATAAGCTTTTGATCATTCTATGTAACATGTTAAGAATTAACAAGCAACTCTATGGATTGAAATAAAATGGTTTGGCAAGCAAATGAAAGAAATATGTTAGTGGATCTCAAGATGACCTATTTGCCCCTAACTAAAACTTACCTTCGAAAATCTGAACAATACTTCTAATTTGCTGATAAGCTTTCAATCGCCCCATGTTACGTGTTAGGAATTAACCAGCAACTCTATTTTTCATATTTTCTGACTATATTATGTTTGATTCATATGGCTAGCATCGCATTGACGCTATTTCCAAGTTGGCTTGGAGCAAAAAAAGCTGATGGGCTGATGCTATTAATTTGGAGATGTGTGGCATCTAAGGTATCATTTTTCTTTTTGTTACATACTTGTTAGAGATATGTCCTAGGAGCCAATCGTATTTAGGTCACTTCTATAGTTTATGTTATTGGTGATTTCAGATCATTTGTTCTTTGATTTAATCGTTGACAGTTCATTCAGGTTGAGGATCTGAATTATAGATCACTGTTATTCATTTAGTAGTAAATGACAACGATTAAATCTAAAAGTCCATAATCTTGATAATTAACAGAGAACATTAATTATCAATAAGATTAGTATGCAGATTAAGTGATGATTAAGTTCTATAAATCATAGGTTAGGAGTAACCAACTTAATTGCATATGTATATGTTATAGAACATAGTACAGGACTGGACCCCACGAAATAAATATATGGATTGTGTTGCGTGTCATTATTTATTTCGTTATGATTTTGGTTCTAAGTTTGAGATGATTATCTTTTCCACATGAGGATAGATGCTATAAATCATGTCTACCGCTGATTTCTGATAAAGGCTGCTATATGGACTTGATTTAAGTATTCTTGAATTGTGCGGGGAAAAGCTAATTATCAAGAAAACCGTATGTCCCTTATTAATTCACTTAGTGAGTGACGATATCTGTTTGGGCCCCTTGATGGAGATAGATTGTTTGCTAGCAACTGATACAATTATCTCTAGATCAAGAAACGTATAATCTGCAAGAATGACACGTTCCTATCTTGGATTATACGATGATATCGTGTGACATAAGAATCAAAATAGAGAAACATAATCGTTCTCTTATGCAGGATTGAAATTTTGTAGCTGTACACTATTTATGCGAATTGGGAATCATAACGTGTTGCTAGATACCGCTTATGATTATTGGGATTAAATAGCGATTTAATTCCATGGCCAACATAGCATAAATCCTCAAAGGGTCACACATAATAAGGTGTTTAACCACACGTGCATTAATTGTTTATTTGCAACAATTGGTTTTGCAAAATATGATAAGTTGATTAATTAATCGTATACCGTTATGGACCGTTATGATTAATTAAGTCAAATAGATCATATCGAAATAATTAAATGCATTGTCTAATTCCACATTAATTATTAAATAGTTAATAATTAATAATAATCAACACATTTAATAAATTGAGCAAATTGGGTCTTAAATTAATTAGTTGATTTAATGCCAAATGGAAGGTGCAATTAAATAGAAGAGAATTGGGCTCAACTAGACTTGAGGCCCAACCCAATTTGAGGGTTGGTAGGTGCGGCTAGGGAGGGGCATTTTTGTCCTTCAAAAGTTGGATGAGAGCTAGGGTATGAGGTCTATATAAAGGGGTGTTCTTTGGGAGCAAACCCTAGCCTCCACACACCTCTCTCTCATCTCTCTCCCTTGGCCGAAAATCCCAAAGTGGAAAGAAAATTTTCAGAATTTTCTTCCCCTTTTTTCTCTTATCCACCTCTTAGCTCATGTGTTGAGCAAGCTTTTCCACCAAATTAATTGGAGAATTAACTAGAAAGGGAAAGCTTTGGAATTAGGCACAATTCTCTCAATTACTAGCATAATTGATTAGAGAAGGTGGTTAATTCCTTAGTGGACTCGAGGAGCACGGCGTGGAGGTTCTTGGAGAGCACGCCACCGACACCAACGCATTGGAACGAGCCTCTTGGTTGCGATACCAAGAGAGGTATACTTCCAATCCCTTTTCTCGTGTGTTTGAAAAGCTTGTGTACTAGATCTTGTGTGTGCTCGTTTGCTTGGTTAATTAATTGGTAATTAGCATAAAATTAAAATTAGCACACTTTCTAACAGTGGTATCAGAGCCTTGGTCGTACTTAAGCTATTTTAAACACTTAATTAAGAGAAATTGGCTAATTAATGGATTAGTAGAGATGATGCGTTTGTTTGCTGTCTGGAAATGGTATTTTCTGTGTTATTTCGCATTGTTCTCTGTGATATGTCCTCTGGAAGATCTTTCCATCTACATGAAAGTTGTAGACCTGTGGATTGTGATTCTTTTGGCGTTGGATTCACATTTTTCTGAATTAGTATAGATTTACTGTGAATAAAATGGCGACAGTGCGCAGAACCAGTTTCTGCTTGCACTGTCCTGTTTGAATGGCTTGAAAGATTTATATTTTGAATATAAGTACCAGTGTTCTATGGCTAGAAATAAAGAGGACTTGAAGCTCTTTCTGAGCATGTAAAATTTGTTGCATGACTCGGATTAATTTGTGGGTTTTCAAGTATGAAAAGGAAGATCTTGTCAGATCCAGTTTATTGAGCAAATCGATTGTTCTAATAAACTGTACCAAATGAGAACTCCTTTAAAAATTTTGTTTAAATGGAGTTGTTCTATTTTGAGTTAGGATTCCAGGAAAATTAATTTCATAATTTTTCGTGGATTTTTGGACCTTCAACTAGGTTAAAACCTTTCGATTGACAGTCTGTTCCAGTACAGAATTTGTTGATTGTTTAGGCTGTAACTTAATATTATTGAACTGAACTTGGTTGTTTTCTTTTCATGAATGGATAGCCTGTAGTCTAAACAAGTTTTTCTATGTATATTGTATATATAAAAACTGGATAGAAGGTGGTCTAACAGACCAAATGGTTGAGAGGATAAGCTGAAAATCTCATAACGGTGTTTCGTACACTTGTAAGAGATTTGTCATTTTTGATTCTCCCAGATGGTTTAAGATCTCTTCTTGAAATTTTTACTGGTAATCACAAATATAATAAGGAGCTTAAGTAATTTATTTGAGAATTTTTGGAGACCGAAAACTGTTGTTTTTGTTGGATTCCATTAGTTACGTTTTTTGGTAAATTACTGTTTTTCTAAGTATTCAAACTAGTTGAAATTAATTAGAAAACTCCTTGTTTGATCTCCTTTCTGTTATGGGATGTTGAAAGAACTTTCTAAATGAATTTAAACAAGTTTGGTTGTTTAAAATTGAGGATTTGTACACGGAATTTACTTATAGCAAACGATACGCAAAGATGCTTGAAAATCGTTAATTGGAAACAAAGTGGACTTGTATGTGCTAACTTTGTTTTGTAGGTGGATAGTGGGTTTAGTATGGCTCAAGACTCAATGCCTTGTGGTTGTAAATGAATGCATGTGTGAATGTTTGTAATGCGGCCTTTGGTGCCATTAATTAATTTTTGATTAATTTTTGATGTAACTTGTGAGGCTTGCATGCCCCTAAGGATAGGAAGGGAATAGGATGTTTTCACATGTATTTTGCACCTTTATTTTATATAGGATTTAGATCCTTATAGAATTTAGTGGGAGGGCATAGATTAGATTAGTTTTGCTCCATGGACGATGTGGCGAAACTAATGCAAGCGGGAGCCATACAAACCCACAACTATGAGATGCTTGTATGATTGCTTGTGATAGGTTAGGTATGGGTGTATGTTTACACGACCACCAAACAAGCGTCATGATTGTTATTCGTCCCAAATAAAAAAAGAATTAAGTCTAATCAAAATTCACTCTCCTTCTTTCTATCCCCTTCTTACGTAGTATGATCGGTCATTGATGTATTCTCGCCGACGCGGGACATCGTGATCCATCATCCGTGTCGGGGTGTAAATCGGATTTACTAGGAGCAAATAGAAAGAAATGACTTAACAATGATTCAAATCGGATTGGTCATTGGAGTGAAGTTCGTTAATCGAACCAAGAGTCATAGGAACGTATGATTGGTTGGAGAACCTATTTCACATTTGTTGGTGCAATGTTCTGCCGACGCCGTCGTTGCATTAACAAGTTGTGGGAATCTTGGAAATTCACTACATTTAGGGACATGATATAATGTAGTGGAAGTTTTACTTAGTTAAAACAAATTTTAAAGCATAAACTAATTAACCTTTAAAACTTATGTATTGTTGTAGATGTCTTCCTCATCTTTTACGCTACGTTCTCTTGTTGAGAGAGAGAAGCTCGCTTTTAACGGTGCCAATTTCTTGGATTGGCATCGCAACCTAAGGCTTGCCTTTAGGTATGAGAAAAGAGAGTATCTCCTCACCACTCCCATGCCATCGGCTCCAAAGGCAACCGCTTCCCAAGAGGAAAAGGATGCCTTTGCGAAGCATGAAAACGAGGACATGGAGATGTCCGTCGTGATGGTGGCAACCATGGAAGCGGAACTCCAAAAGGAGTTCATGGATAGTGGCTATGGAGTGTTCGCCATGATCACTCGCCTATCCAACATGTTCCAAACAAAGGCCCGCACCGAAAGGGCCCGTCTCATCAAGGCCGTCGCCAACACTCGCTTGGCCGAAGGTCATGATGTCGGGCCACACGTCATGAAGATGGCGGGGTTGTTTCGGCAGCTTGAGAAGCTTGATACGCCCTTCCCTTCGGGGGCGATTCAAGACTTCATTCTCAATTCTCTCCCTCCAAGCTTCACCGGTTTCGTTGTGAACTACCGGATGAACGGCATGGACAAGAGCATGGATGACATCCAAAACATGCTCATTGAGACGGAGGAGAGTCTTAAGAAAGAGAAGGGCCCCAAGGATGTTCTTGCGGTGAGTGGGAAAAGCAAGAAGATAAGAAAGCGTGGCCGCAAAGGCAAAGGCAAAGGCCCGGTGACGCCCCAAGGTCCGGCCAAGGGTGCTCCCGTGGGTTCTAAGAAGAAGAAGAACCCGGCCACTTCCGAGACCGTGTGCTACTACTGTAGCAACAAGGGCCATTGGAAGAGAAACTGCCCAAGGTACCTAGCTGACAAGAAGGCGGGAACTGTCCAACCTTTTACCTCAGGTATATTTGTCATCGAAACCCTTCTCGCTACTTCTCACACAGATTGGGTATTTGATACTGGTTCGTGTGCTCACATTTGTCGAAATGTGCAGGTACTAAAGAATAGAAGACGGCTCGAGAAAGGCGAAGTTCAACTCCGCGTCGGTAACGGCACGTGCGTCTCCGCTATGGCCGTTGGGAGCGTGGAACTAACTTTGCCTAATGGTTTTGTATTGGAACTCAAGGATGTTTTTGTAGTTCCATGTATCACTCGAAACATTGTATCCGTTTCTTGTTTGGATTTGGATGGTTATGATGTTGTAATAAAGAACAAGTGCTTGACTTTGTTTCGTAATGAAGTTCGTTTTTGTGATGCACATTTATTGAATGGTCTTTATGTGCTCGATTCGAATGGATTTGTTTTGAGTGTTGAAAATGACAAAAGGAAACGTAAGGTTTTACATGAGAATGCAACTTTAATGTGGCATTGCCGCTTAGGTCATATCAACGAGAAACGCATCAAGAGACTACAATCCGTTGGTCTCTTGGATCAATTCGCTTTCGAGCCAATTGACACTTGCGAATCTTGTTTGATGGGAAAAATGACCAAAGCGCCTTTCCCCAATAAAGGGATAAGGGCAAATGGATTGTTAGATCTCATACATACCGATGTATGTGGACCTATGAGCATTTGTGCACGTGGAGGTTTCTCATACTTCGTCACGTTCACTGACGATTATAGTAGATACGGGTATATCTACTTGATGCGTCATAAATCTGAAACCTTTGACAAGTTCAAAGAGTTTAAGAGTGAAGTTGAGAACCAACTTTATCGAAAGATCAAGGCCTTACGATCCGATAGAGGTGGTGAGTACTTGAGCCATGAATTTGGCAATTATCTAAAGGAGTGTGGAATCGTTCCACAACTCACTCCACCAGGAACACCACAATGGAATGGTGTGTCCGAAAGGAGGAATCGAACTTTGCTAGACATGGTTCGATCGATGATGAGCCAAACTAATTTGCCTATGTCCTTTTGGGGTTATGCAATTGAAACCGCAGCTTTTACTTTGAACCGTGTTCCATCAAAGTCCGTTGAGAAAACACCCTATGAGCTATGGTTTGGTTCGAAACCTAGCATGATGTTTCTCAAGATTTGGGGTTGTGAAGCTTATGTGAAAAGGCTAGTGAGCGATAAGCTTGGACCCAAATCGGACAAATGTCATTTCGTAGGATACCCTAAGGAAACAAAGGGTTACTACTTCTATAACCGTGTCGAGAACAAAATAGTTGTTGCACGACATGCGGAATTCTTGAAAAAGGAGTTTATCTCAAGAAGAAGTAGTGGGAGCAACGTGGTTATTGAAGAAATTCAAGAACCGCAACAACAAAACATACCTCAAGTAGGTAATGTAGTTATTCCAAATACAGTGCCAAATGAGGTTGCACCGAACGAGATTGTAGTCGAACCCATTCCTCAAGTTGTTGTGGAAGAAGAGGTTCAAGAACAAGCTCCCTCAAATGAATACTCAAACATATCGTGTGTCGATAGTGTTGAGGACGCACCTATACTTGAAGTTCAAGAACAAAGCCCACAAACCGTTGTAGAGCAAGTTCAAGAACCTCAAGCATCTACCCTACGAAGATCGGCAAGGCCAAGTCGTCCACCTATAAGATATTTAGGTTTGCACGACGTTCTCGTCATGGAGAACGATGAGCCTTTGACCATTGATGACATGAAAAGAAAACCAGACTCCAAGAAATGGCTAAAGGCCATGGAATCCGAAATGCAATCCATGTATGACAACAAGGTATGGACCTTGGTTGATCTTCCCAACGGAATAAAACCCGTTGAGAACAAATGGATCTTTAAAAGAAAGGTCGACATGGATGGCAACTTGACCATTTACAAAGCACGACTTGTAGCGAAAGGTTACAAACAAGTTCATGGTATTGACTATGAAGAAACCTTCTCGCCCGTCGTTATGTTCAAGTCAATTCGGATCATGTTAGCAATTGCCGCATTTTATGATTATGAAATATGGCAAATGGATGTCAAAACCGCTTTCCTAAATGGAAATTTGGAAGAGGATGTGTATATGACACAACCCGAGTGTTTTGTGGATCCAAAGAATGCTAACAAGGTATGCAAACTTCAAAGGTCCATTTATGGATTGAAGCAAGCATCGAGGAGTTGGAACAAACGCTTTGATGAAGAAGTCAAGAAATTGAACTTCGTTCAAAGCGAAAAGGAACCTTGTGTTTACAAGAGGATCAGTGGGAGCGTGGTTGTGTTTCTTGTTCTATATGTTGATGATATCCTCTTGATCGGGAATGATATCCCCGAGTTGAATGCAGTTAAGGATTCATTGAAGAAGGTGTTCTCAATGAAAGATTTGGGCGAAGCCGCCTATATCCTAGGAATCAAGATCTATAGAGATAGATCGAGAAGGATGTTAGGTTTGAGCCAAGATGCATATATTGACAAAGTGTTGAACAAACACAACATGGCAAATTCCAAAAAGGGATTCTTGCCTATGTCACATGGCATTTTCTTGAGCAAGTCTCAAAGTCCGACCAATGATGCAGATCGGGATTACATGAAGAAATTCCAGTATCCATCTGTGGTCGGATCGATTATGTATGCCATGCTATGCACTCGTCCTGATGTGGCACATCCGATTAGCGTGACTAGTCGATTCCAAGCCAATCCCGGCATGGCACATTGGACTGCAGTCAAGAATATCCTCAAATATCTCAAGAGAACAAAGGATAGCATTCTCGTATATGGTGGAGACCAAGAGCTCGTTGTAAGTGGTTACACCGATGCTAGTTTCCAAACCGATCGAGATGACTCAAAATCACAGTCCGGCTTCGTATTTCTGCTCAATGGTGGTGCCGTAAGTTGGAAGAGTTCCAAGCAAGATACTACGGCCGATTCCGTCACCGAAGCAGAATACTTAGCGGCTGGTGAAGCAGCGAAAGAAGGTGTATGGATCAAGGAGTTCTTGACCGAGCTAGAGGTGGTTCCAAGCATCTCAGGTCCAGTGGATATTTACTGCGACAACACGGGAGCCATAGCTCAGTCCAAGGAGCCTAGGTCTCACCAAAAGACTAGGCACATTCTACGACGATTCCATCTCATCCGTCAGTTGATCAATGATGGATGGGTCAAGGTCAAGAAGGTGGACGGTGCCGCGAACACAGCGGACCCTCTGACAAAGCCTTTATCTCGAGCCGCACATGAGTTGCATGTTGCATCCATGGGGATTAGGCGTATGCCTGAGTGGCTTTGAGTTGTATCTTTTATTACTAGGCTTTAGTATGAGACATGTATATTTTGGATATTACATTGAGTACTATGCACTTGCTAGAAGTCACTATTGATTGACTCTAGGCCAAGTGGGAGATTGTTAGAGATATGTCCTAGGAGCCAATCGTATTTAGGCCACTTCTATAGTTTATGTTATTGGTGATTTCAGATCATTTGTTTTTTGATTTAATCGTTGACAGTTCATTCAGGTTGAGGATCTGAATTATAGATCACTGTTATTCATTTAGTAGTAAATGACAACGATTAAATCTAAAAGTCCATAATCTTGATAATTAACAGAGAACATTAATTATCAATAAGATTAGTATGCAGATTAAGTGATGATTAAGTTCTATAAATCATAGGTTAGGAGTAACCAACTTAATTGCATATGTATATGTTATAGAACATAGTACAGGACTGGACCCCACGAAATAAATATATGGATTGTGTTGCGTGTCATTATTTATTTCGTTATGATTTTGGTTCTAAGTTTGAGATGATTATCTTTTCCACATGAGGATAGATGCTATAAATCATGTCTACCGCTGATTCCTGATAAAGGCTGCTATACGGACTTGATTTAAGTATTCTTGAATTGTGCGGGGAAAAGCTAATTATCAAGAAAACCGTATGTCCCTCATTAATTCACTTAGTGAGTGACGATATCTGTTTGGGCCCCTTGATGGAGATAAATTGTTTGCTAGCAACTGATACAATTATCTCTAGATCAAGAAACATATAATCTGCAAGAATGACACGTTCCTATCTTGGATTATACGATGATATCGTGTGACATAAGAATCAAAATAGAGAAACATAATCGTTCTCTTATGCAGGATTGAAATTTTGTTGCTGTACACTATTTATGCGAATTGGAATCATAACGTGTTGCTAGATACCGCTTATGATTATTGGGATTAAATAGCGATTTAATTCCATGGCCAACATAGCATAAATCCTCAAAGGGTCACACATAATAAGGTGTTTAACCACACGTGCATTAATTGTTTATTTGCAACAATTGGTTTTGCAAAATATGATAAGTTGATTAATTAATCGTATACCGTTATGGACCGTTATGATTAATTAAGTCAAATAGATCATATCGAAATAATTAAATGCATTGTCTAATTCCACATTAATTATTAAATAGTTAATAATTAATAATAATCAACACATTTAATAAATTGAGCAAATTGGGTCTTAAATTAATTAGTTGATTTAATGCCAAATGGAAGGTGCAATTAAATAGAAGAGAATTGGGCTCAACTAGACTTGAGGCCCAACCCAATTTGAGGGTTGGTAGGTGCGGCTAGGGAGGGGCATTTTTGTCCTTCAAAAGTTGGATGAGAGGTAGGGTATGAGGTCTATATAAAGGGGTGTTCTTTGGGAGCAAACCCTAGCCTCCACACACCTCTCTCTCATCTCTCTCCCTTGGCCGAAAATCCCAAAGAGGAAAGAAAATTTTCAGAATTTTCTTCCCCTTTTTTCTCTTATCCACCTCTTAGCTCATGTGTTGAGCAAGCTTTTCCACCAAATTAATTGGAGAATTAACTAGAAAGGGAAAGCTTTGGAATTAGGCACAATTCTCTCAATTACTAGCATAATTGATTAGAGAAGGTGGTTAATTCCTTAGTGGACTCGAGGAGCACGGCGTGGAGGTTCTTGGAGAGCACGCCACCGACACCAACGCATTGGAACGAGCCTCTTGGTTGCGATACCAAGAGAGGTATACTTCCAATCCCTTTTCTCGTGTGTTTGAAAAGCTTGTGTACTAGATCTTGTGTGTGCTTTGTTTGCTTGGTTAATTAATTGGTAATTAGCATAAAATTAAAATTAGCACACTTTCTAACAATACTATGTAAGTTCAGCTAACCTTATATGTCTTTTCATGTCTCACGCATACTGGCAGATCGAAAGAATGTCTTATTTATATAGTCCAAGTGAAAATGAGATTTCTTTCCTTTTATCCCCTCATCTTTATACAGTGAGAACATAGTTCGAAAGAGTAGTTGGTATAACTTATAATTTTTGAAAGAATAAATAGATGTGTATCTGTATTTTCTTTGGTAATTAATGTGGCAAGTCTAACTACGGTGCTTTCTTTGCAGTGAATTTTTCCTTAATGACAAACTAACTACTTCAAATAATATTGATCAATTTCAATGTACTATTAATTGTGGCATCTCTACAGTAAGGTTTTCCTTGGTTTAGAGTTCTCTGATGAGTCTTCAGACCATTTCTTATTGATGAATTTTAGTATGTCACTAACACAGCAGACTCCTAATTACTGCTTCGATGGGTGTTCTATCTATGTATTAATAAATGACTACAAGATGACCTTAAATCAAACAATTGTAGATTTCGTTGGGATATATCCTACCTTATTTAGCTGTGCAAAAATTTGGAGGTTTTCATCTACGGTGTAGACTATATAGTTTTGTATTTATGTGACCTTCAAATAAAACATTGCGATGTTCCTGTTACCTTCCATTGAATCAATTTTGCTAATATACATGAGAACAATAGTAGAACAAACTGTAGCTCAACTGTCATCGCGCGAAGCGCGATTCATTCACTAGTTAGAATCAAAATTCATTTTTCCATACCTTCTTCCTCCTCTCTTCCGAACAAAATCTAGAAAACTGAAGCGCCTGCTTGTTCTGTTCAAGGTCTAAATTCGTTCGCTTACCTGAAAGGCAGACCACTCTGAGGCCACTCGCATCGACGTTTATTATACCTTGCTTCGACTGCGGGCGGTGTACATCCCCAACCAGCTTCGAGGAGTGGGTACCATACTCGATTAGAGAAAGAGAGGTGAAGGATAGCCGACAGGTAGTCTTTCTACTTTTTCCAACCTAAAAAAAAAATCCCAATATCTTTCTCGAAACCTGGCTCCTCTCTTCCTCCTCGCCGCCTGCTCCTTCAGTCTCTCCATCTCTCACCATTCGGCTCGTCCTTCTCCGCCTGCTCCTCGAGGTAAATTCTTGGTTCTGACTAGAGTCTTTTTTTTAAAATTTAGCGATTTCACTGGTTTCACTATTTAAAAAAAGGTTCTTGCTCTCAGCTATCTCGTTTGATGTCCTGTGACCTTCTACACGTTTTTGTTGCATTTCCATAAACTTCAATTTCACGTGATATTTCACCACCGTTTATCAGGTCTGGTTCTGATGGGTTCAGACAAGAACAACTTCTCATTTCCTTTTGTATCCATTCGGGGTAAAAAATTAGCACTTCAAATTTGGACCCGACGATGAATCTAAAAACCAGGAGATCATTTTGGGATACATTATTAGCCACAATGAACTGATTCTAGCCAGATTGAAGAACGAGAAGGAGGCTAGAAGCAGATATTGGTAATGCTGTGATATACATATTTTTTTGGATCTTCTCGCTTATTCTCTTTTATATCTTTATTCTACATCTATTTCAATAAAAATCGAAATTGATAAAGCTACTCCTGGCCAGATCTGAATGCAGCAGCTGGTAGATGAAGGAACCAGTGTTACAATAAGATTTTACAATTTTTAATGAGTGGTTTCACAAGTAGTGTCTTTTTACTTTGGTTTGTTTGTAATAATAAGATCTGGTGGGGATCTTTTTGTAATAATGTTTGCTTCCTAATGAGCTGGGAAGATACTGGGAAGCTAATAGGGTGTATATCTTGTGATGTGCTTTATGTGCTTTTACTGTTTGCAGCTTTAGGTATAGAGTAGTAGTGCACTGGTACGGATGCTGTACCAGTGCAGTTTGTGTTTGGTTGCTTGCTTTGTTTGTAAACTCTTTAATTTGGATGAGACGATGTGCAGAAATAGTTTGATTTGTAAACTCTTTAATGTGCATAGAAAAAAGAGGATGAGACAATGCGTGATGCGTCTTTTGATTTGGATCTAATATATCAAGCCTGCTAAATACTTATCTTTGTGTTAAATATTTCCTACTAGTTTATACACGGTAAATCGGTAATATAATATATCTAGCCTAAAAACAAAGACAAGTTATGAAAAGATCAAGAAATTATGTGTTAAACGTGTAACACTGCTAATCAAAAGATAGTAAACGTGTAACATAAATTGCAATAGAAAGTATT
Source organism: Rhynchospora pubera (assembly GCA_028095005.1). Lineage (NCBI taxonomy): Eukaryota > Viridiplantae > Streptophyta > Magnoliopsida > Poales > Cyperaceae > Rhynchospora > Rhynchospora pubera. The sequence goes on along the minus strand of CM051460.1, from coordinate 221,782,641 downwards.
TACCTTATCTGCACACTGCTATTTAATCCGTTGATATTGCCTTTTCAATTTCTATAACAGATCTTTCATTGATTATATGTTAATATATAAATCCAGCGGCAATATCCAATTTTGATACACTCCATTCAGACCCAAACGTGTAACTTCGATATTTTAATCAACCACTTTTCACCAATTTAATGCGTCTTCCATATGTCACCTTTACTAATAATTTGACTGTCATCCCAAATTATTATAATCAAATGAACAAATTTAAAATGGATTGTTTATTTAAACGTCTCAAATGAACCGATCATTTCTCTTTTTTTTTTTAACAAAATGACAAAACGAGTTCAATTAGTCTCTTCGTTAATGTTTAAAATTCGAATGCTTTAATTTCAAAAGAATTTTCTTTTTTCTTTTTTTTAAAAAAAATAAAAAATGAAAAGAATCAATATGGACTGTTCATTTTATTTTTTTAATAAAATTACAAAGCGAGTTTAGCTGGACTATTCGTTCATGTTTAAAAGTCTAATACTTTAATTTCAAATGGATTTTCTATTTTTTTAATAAAAAACGAAAAGAATTCATATGGAATGTTCATTTTTTTCCCCACAAAATGATAAAGCGAGTTCAGCTTGTCTATTCGTTCATGTTTAAAAGTCTAATGCTTTAATTTCATATGGATTTCTATTTTCTTTTTTAAATAAAAACAAAAAAGAATCCATATGGATTGTACATTGTCTTTTTTTTTAACAAAATTACAAAGCGAGTTCAGCTGGTCTATTCGTTCGTGTTTAAAAGTCTAATGCCTTAATTTCAAATGGATTTTCTATTTTCTCTTTTTTTTAAATAAAAAATGAAAAGAATCCATATGGATTGGTCATTTCTTTTTTTTCACAAAATGACAAAGCGAGTTCAGCTAGTCTGTTCCTTCTTGTTTAAAAGCTGTGTAAATGCTGTGGTTTACACTTTTGTTGATTTATTCAAGCCAAAGGTCCATCTAGCCATACCTAACTCCCTAACCCTCCGCTTTCGCCTATTGGCTACGGTATTTGGAATGGGATCTAGTGTTAACAACCCTCATCGAATGCATCGCACCCCAACTTTCGTTGTCGGTTGACCTATTCGAGTTTACAATTGGTTTTCTGCGAGATATCTAAATTAGACCGTCGCCTAACTAGAAGTGTTTACTTTTGGTTACTAACTGGTCAACTTTCGTCCTTGACCTACCTCGAAATACTTGTGAAAGGTTAAGTTATTATAATGGGTTGAAGTTCCCAACAAATGCGATTGTACAAATGCCGAGCAACACAAGTAATAAAAGACTCAAACACAAGCAAATTAATAAAAATCCCAAAGGTAATTAGTTTCGTCCATTAACAAAACAAGTAAACCAAGCAACCCTAATACTAGGCTACATCTACCCCTAAAGCAACAAGTTTTTAATCTAGCATACTAATACAATCCATGAAAATAACAATAAATAAGTTTAAACAAGCCATAAATTTAGAAATTAAAGAGAGAATTGGTTCGATACAACAAATAGCCAAGTTTCCCAACAATTGACCACCGCCGTCGCGCTAGAAACACTTTGAGACCTTCGGAACTCATCGTAGCAACCAAGAACCAGAGCTAAAATCCTCCTTCCCTTCTCCTTAGTCGCCCAAGAAGAGAGGAAAAATCCAGATCTGAACCAGGAGAGAGAAAGTGGAAGAATGGAATGAAAGATAGCCCTCTCCCAAGTTGGAAGGCGCCTATAATACTCTCCTCTGGCTCCTGGACAGTTTGCACACGTTTTCCTTCATTTTGGGCGAAAATGGAGCCTTCCTAATAGAGAAAATGCCTCCAGAACGTAGCAAAAAACATTTCCCTGTATAGAAATTCGGACCGAATTTGAGGGAATTCGGACCGAATTGAGCTGACTGGAATTTCAGAAGTGTTGCCTGCGCTGGAATTCGGTCCGAATTTCGGACCGAATTGCAGAGTCTGGTTGAGAATAACCTTGATTCGTGCGGGATTACTCCATTAGGTTGAGTCGGGATTTGATATAGGCTAGGAATGAGTCGTCTAGCCATCCAAATTGTTGCTTTCCTTCCCGTTTTCCACGAGTTCCTATAAATTAAAAACAAACAACGGCAGTGCCAAATCTAACAAAGAGAAGTGCAAAACAAGATAAAATTATAGATTTAGCCACAATTTCAATGTAAAGTCTAGTCAAAATATCAATATAAATACGAGATATCAGCAACATGAAGAATAAAAAAAAGTAGCATATTAGTGGAGCAATCCCAACTTCTATCAAACAGGTCATGCCACCACTTCGGTTGTCAGCATCCAGTCTTTTTCAGATACATCTTCTAGCCACTCCTCCACAACTTCCTACATCTCCTCCATCTATCCAGACAGCTGCAGAGCTTGTGTAGCATTCCCATCATCTGACATCCAATGTTTCATCTGCTCCTGCATCTCTTCTGGCCAAGCCTCTGCCCTGTAGTAAATAATTGACTTAATTTTCAGATGGCATTTGGGAAAAGACTGCAATACGTTTTTCAATTACCTGGAAAGGAAAGATAAAGGACATCATGCAATGTAAGAATAAAAAATAATGACCAGTTGAAAAGGTAAAATAAAAAATTGAAATGAGCTCTCATTTCAGTTTTACCCCTAATGACCGTGGGAAAAATCTACCATTTTCAGGCACTCCATGGCCAAACATATTATCAATCTGAAAGCATTTAAATAGATACTATACAGTACTAGCTTTCCATACCTGAAAGGAAGCTGATTGAAGTATACCAAGGCCAAAGGTGAAACATCAATCAAAGAGAATAACCAATAGACATAATTACACATACAAAAAATTCTTAAAACCCAATTTTCCAAATTACTCTCATTAGCTCTGCATTATCAGAGGATAGAGCATCTATTTCATCATCAATTCAACAGCCAAGCTAATAGCAAGAAGGTAGTCGGTAATCTCTTCTAACAATTACCTTGCTGTCTGACAAAGTTTCCAATCATCCCAAATTAAGGTTGCTTGTGAGTCACGGGTAGTGGCCAAGTTTTTGAAAATCCTGGACCATCGTTCTGGAGTGTTCGGGAGACGTTTAATAGCGTTATTAAAGATGGCACCCTCAGATGGATTCTTTTCCTTATGATCCTGTTCCCACCCAATTCCACAATTATGATCAACTTAATTATTCAAATGATTGCCATAGACAGTAGCATCTAAGTTTATTATTTCGTAGTAAATAAAACCCTAGAAAACTTGAATTCTGGCAAACAAACAGCAATTTTAGTATACTACCATGATGGTAAAACACAAGCAAGCTGGCAATGCTCAATTGCAAATTCAAAAACGTTCATACAAAAGTTTTGTAATTTGTTTGCACTAATTTTGCTGTAGGAACTAAAGAATAAAATCCAAAATAAATTACAAACTTCAAAAATAAAGGTATGTATCAGTATATGGCAATCATTTAAATAAAATTGAGCATATACCAGATATATAAAATACGTTAATTTAATAAGATGATTTTTATTTAACATGAATTTTGGTATGTATCAGTATACCAGAATAAATGTTGTATACGACCTCATTTCGTATTCTTATTAAAAGACATCCATTTAAATTATAAATGGAATGCAACAATTCTGATGATTAACCATCTATCTATGTAAAACAAGACCCATCCATTCTACCATCCAATCATTAGTTAAAAATGAACTTAAAACGCACAACCAAACCAATCTAAGCTACATAAATCACTTAAACAAAACCCCCTCGTGGAGCACAAAACGAAACAACAAAAACGAACAAAAAGAAGATGAGGGGATCGTACCTGCTTGTTGATCTCTACACTGATGGTACGATTTGTTGCATTCCATGGTAGTGTTTGACCCTAAAATATGGTGCCAAATTCATGAATTAAATTGGATAATTCCATCAAGGAGTTTGAGAAGATCATGAAAAATAGCAAATGGATTCCAAAAATTATGAAACAATATTCAAACTTCCAATGAAGCATGTGGAAAATTATGGTGCTTTTAGAATGGTCAAAGGAGCTGCATAGTTGCCATTTTATGCAAAGAGGTCCATGATTTTGGAGAAATTAAATAAAACAGGTGGAAGGGTATTGTTCAGAAATTCTCGGTTTCATAAGATTCTACACATTTTTATGATGTTGTGTATAAAATTTCATGAAGAAAATCAATAGGGAGGGATCCCAAACAATTTATTTGGTTTCAGCTAGTTATGAAAATTAAATAAAATGTTAAATGGAGATGTCCAATGATGAAGGTGAATGGAGAGAAAGGTGAGCGAATTTTGAGTTCCCTCCTCACGGGAAGTTACTCGTGTGCACCCGTTTCTTGGTGAACCAAACACAGAGGGTCGTTGGAATTCAATTGGTGTATAATAGACTAGGGACACGCAAAATTGAGGCCAGAGGCGCTTCCCTCTGTGTCTCATTAATCCTTACAAGCTGGCCCCGCATCGAAGACCCTTCTTCTCCAACTGAAAGAAAAGAAAATCACGAAGGAGAAAGAGTAGAGTGCAGCGCGCGCAACCGCCTCCTACTAAATTCGTTCGAGCCTCATCTGACTGGACCCCACTGCGACGAAACGACGGCCGTCGGATGAAGCCCCAGAAGAAACGACGATTGGGATTGAGTCACACCATAACCACCTGTAACTGCCATGGTCAAACAACGCCCGTTGACCACTTAGAAGAAACACAATTTGGTGCCCTCTTTGCCGTTGGATCAGGGGTCGATCCGTGTGCCTCTGGATTGATGGCTGAGATTAAGAGAAGAATGAAGCTTCTTGAAGAAACCAACTCGGCATCCATGCCTATATATACCCCATTGAAAACTGAAGAAAGGACCTTTTCTCGACCTCTTCCAGACCCTTCTTTGACCTCTCTCTTCGACACAATTTCAGAGCCTCTGTAGACCTTCTACTGGATCTCTGAATTACACACACGCACACATCCAATCCAAGGCTAGATAGGATAGTTAGTAGAAGCATTTCAACAAGCAGTTGAAGTGCGAGTATAAGATAGCGAGATTAGGTGAATTCAAAGCTTGAATGCTTCTTGTAATTGAAGAAAAAGGTAAGAAGAAAGGTAAGAGGTGCTCGTGTAAGTCAGATTTGTGAAGGAATTATATAAAGTCTCGATCTTGTTTTAAAGAAGTTCAATCGAGTTCTTTTCTTATTGATGTTTGAAATTGAATCTTAATCGATCTGTCTTCTTGATTAAAATTACGTTCTTGATTTGAGAATTTTTGGAAATTAGCTCTCTCTCTCTCTTCTTGATCCATCACTTGATCATACCACTGGCTCCGACTGAGGTCTCCTCAGATTTGAGCTCCTGTTAAGCTTTGGTTGAGGTCTCCTCAGCTCTAGCTCTTTACCTCGACTAAGGACTCCTCAGTTCTGGTAGCATCCTCCTCTTCCACTGGCCATGGCCGTGGTGGGAAGGATCTTGTCAATTATACAAGAGAGAGGGGAGATGCTGCCAAAATTGAGTCTTGTCTGTGACATTTCCTTTGAATTCTGGACCAATGTGCATAAATGTGATCCTCAAGAATGTTTTGGCATGACCTAGTCGTTTCTGGATTGTATAGTATGAAAGGAATGCATAGTCATGATGAAGTGGAATATCTGAACTTCTAGGGACTTTAGTGAATATACTGCCTATATCTGAATCTTACCGTCTCTTGCAATCATAGATCAATTGTGGGATTTAAATGAACTGTGTTACTTAGCATTAGTTACTTTTCCTGTTGAAGGTTAACATGGCATGTGAATTCCAGGATTTTGTTAGTCTTACTGTTCCTTGTAAGTAACAGGTATTATAGGTCCTTTTATGACAAGTTCGTCCTTTATTTGTTCTTCCTGATTGATCTTTCTCATTCTTATAGAAAATTACAAAGACCAGGCTCTATAAAATCATGATACTCTTTAGTGAATTGCATTTTCTGTTCAGTTGCATTACATAAGTTCCGTCCTGTACACCTAGTAAAAAAGTAGAAAGTTGAGGGTCTTGGTTAGTAAAATCTTGAACCAATGTCATCAGACATGCTTTGCTTGTTTCTCTTTGCTTAATTCTTATTCGATGTCACTTTTTAGCTGCTGAATCATGTATGATAAGATATTCATTCTTTCTTTCCTTCATCAGCGGCATCACAAGTCTCCTTACAGAAATAATTGCACTTGCTTATTGTCAACAATAAAATTGAATAACTTTGACGAATGAATTGAAATCTTAAATTGTCATTTGCCAATATGTGAATAGCACCTACGTGCCTTAGATCAGGTCAAGTAAATGCATACGAAATGGTAATTGATGACATAGCAGAACCAACATGTATATCAAAGATATGTTGCTTTAGAATGAGTCGGACATAGAATGGTACTCCTTGAACCAAACCATGCTTTGTCATATGATAATTTCGTAAGTGGATCCTCAATTAGAAAGCCCTGATAGATAATCAACATGTATATACATGAAATTAGAATAAGGCAAGATGGGTATCATGCTATATACTTAATTTAAACCGAACAAAACTTCGTAAGCACTGTCCTGTACCACTCCTGTACAAAACCAGACCAGACGCAGCGTAAATGGAAGGCATCATGATAAGCCCCTCTCCGTGGTGGTTCTAACAAAGCTAGCCCCGATGATCGTGGTGACGATCATCAGAAACACTAAATCCAAAACTATAGGGACTTAATCGAATTTTAATTTTATATTGACGCACCACAACTCTCGATGTCCTTGCCAAAGGGAGACGACGTGATAAAAACGGAGGCCGCCACGGTGTTCCTCTCTCTCCCACGATGCCGGAGAACGCTGGCTCAAGCCTTGCAGTGGTCGGAACTGTTAACGGACTCAAACCCGTTATCTGTCGAACCCGTTAGCTAAAACCCGTCTCCTTCGAAATCTCAGCGCGAGAAACCCTCGATCCTCTGTGACGAAAGAAGGTGTTAACTCTGTAAGGCCGACAGATACCCGCCATACAGAACCCTTGTGACAGATCAACACCTTTCTCACGTCATCCTGACGTCAGCAACTCGCAAACACACCAGTCAGCGAAAGATCAGGGCCAACTCAGACCCTTTGCTGACGTGGACCAATCAACAAGTTCCAAATAAACAGAAGCTTTGAAAATTTATTAAAAATAGTAAGAAACTCAGAAAAATCCAAATAAAATATCCATAAAATCCTAAAAATCAAAATAAACCAAATTCACTATATTTTGATATGAAATTATGTCAAAGTAGTGGCCTTTTATATTTTTGAAGTATTTTCACTTAATAAATGACTTTTATAAATACTTGAATATTATTAAATTTGTTTATAAAATTCCTAAAATCCAAGATAGGTATTTTTAAAATAAAAACTTTAAATATAATATTCTCAAAAGCTAAGTATACTCGATTATAAATATTTTCAAAAGTCTAATTGATTTCGAGCATGATATCTTTTAAAGTCAAATATCTTCAAGATTAAATATTTAAAAAAATAGGAAAGGATTTCTAAAAATCAAAAGTGTAAAAGGGCCAAGGTGAATAAAAAATCATCAATATCCAAGAGAAACCTCATAAAATTAAAAGTCAAAACGCGAAACCCAAAAACAGAATCAAAATATCTTCGTTTGAGGAAAGGTCCCTCACTGGAGTTGAGATCAACTTCAGATGACCTAAATTGAATGAACTCCAAACGACTCCAAGTGAAGAGCTCTTCTTTTCAAACGAAAACCTCTCTCAAACCAAAATCTAACTCCTTTTTCAAACCAAGTTAAAAGTCTTTCTTTTGTCAATCCTTAATTGGGTCCCGTCAATTAAGTTTGATACCGTCAATTAAGTCCTCATTAATAGCACTCCATAAGTCTCTTTTTCTTAGCCCATTACGTCAATATCCTTTACGTCCCTTAATCAGAGGTTCCCATAGGGAACTACGGGGTAATTAACAATAGGGGCTTGTGCCTATTGGAAAGAAAGGACTCGCTAAATTAAGAAACTTTTTTAAGTAGCGACTCTTGTTAGGATTCTCTTGTGTTGAGAGATACCCGCCATAGAGATCGAACCTTAAGAGAGGTGAATCTAAGGCTATGTTCCCATTGTTCTTTTAGAAATTTCTTCGAGTGACGAAAAAGCCGCGATAGTTAGGACTTGTGAGGTATGCCCTTGTGCACGGCTCAATTGACCTTGGCATCAATGTAGTCGCCGATCTTGTAGGTATGGTGATAGGTGGTGAGTGTGTGCTAACCCTTCTTCCAGAAAGGACTTGTGGGCGACCTCAGAACGTGTCCAGCTGGCATGCGGTCTTTGTTCGCTCGTGTGATAACGTTACCTCTCCTCCATCTTTCTCTCTCTATTTCTTTCCCTCTGGGTCAAGGCTAGGGTTTGGAGTGAGTTTTCGGATCGACTTTACTAGATGAGACTCGAGAGAAGAGACGGAGAGGATAATACGAAATAAACACGAGCGATTCAATAGAATGGACTATTTTGCCCTTCGTCCAAAAACTTTCTGCTAGTTTTAACGAAAATGTTTAATCGAGATGATAGTTTCGGAGTGACCTCAGCCGTCAGATCCATTTAAAATAGATGGCCAGTATTTTTGGTGTCCACATTAGAATTTCCCTTGTAATTATATTACATAAAACATTAATATAAATACAAATATAAATAAATTTGATTATGGCCTTTCTTTAACTTGGTCCTTGTAAGCCCTTGTCCCTTAAAGCATCTCTTTACTATAAAATTTGAGTCTGGCCCTTCTGAGTCCTTGATCCTTCTTAAGTCCATGTAAGAACTGGGCCGAACTGGACTTTCAAAAGGGCTGACCAAGTGCTAGAGGCTTTGGGCATATCACTATCATAAATCTAGTATTCCCTTCTAGACCTCAAATTGCTCACCTCGTTGAGTCAGTCACCTTATTTTCATCCTATCGTCGCCTTGATGTGGGACCCGCGGTCAGGTCACTTGATCTCATCCACTAAATCCGTTTAACCCGCTTAACTCGTACTAAAAAAATTGACGGGTTGGGTTGGGTTACGGGTCTAACCCGGTATTGTCGGGTTGGATTCAAATTTTGCTAAAATATCATCAAAGCACCCATTGTACACCCCTACTTATCATGTTAAAGATATGATTGTATTATGTTATGGTTAGGTTGGAGATTATTGAGGTTGTGTAATATTGGAGATGATTATCAATGTAATTGAGAGATGAAAGTATATGAGATGCATAGTTGGAGATTGTTAGTAGTACTATATAGATTTGTCTATAAATATCCATGTAATTATAATCATTTGACAACACAATTCAATAAATTTATCTGAACTATACTGGAATTAGACTCATTCCAGAAATAATGATTTTTTTCCAATTTAATTTCACGCAATAATCAGAATAAGTAGTTTAGTCTTTCTTTATTCCATATATCTTGTTCTCATTTCTTCTTATTCCAAACATAAACTCATTTATTCCATGACTTGATTAGCTACACCCTTTAACAAACTAAGTCCAAGATAAATACTAAATTTATCCATAATTGTCCTTCAAAAGCTCAATCACTCTCACAAAAAAATAGCAGCGCAATTAAGAAATTTTTTTTTTGTTATAGATTCACGGCTAATGAAAAAAATAATAGCAGTGTTTCTATTCTTACTTTTTCTTTATTATTTTTTTGGTCTTTCAATTATACTAAATTTTAGAAAAAATAATCCAATAATAACTACATTAATGGACAAAAAAAGATCATATTTCTAATTACATAGGCAAGATAATTTTATCTGAGGAGTGGAGTAGCTAGCAGAGAGAATTTTTGAAGCAATGATCTCATTTGCAGCTTCTGTATAGTGCACACCATCCCAACTAACAGCTCTAGCACCAATGGGACATGCCGTTGCGGTTGGCTGACCACATGTCATTAAATTTCTATAGTTGTATGGCGGACCACCGTGGCCACAACATGCCATTAATGGATGCTCAAAGCCTATCATATATTAATTTCGATATTAAATTTTACATTATATTTGAACATTGCTTCAATGCTTTCATTTTTTTTCTTCATTAATCTAAAGACATTAAAATAATAATTTTGTACCAACTTCAATTGAATTATCATATAAAAAATATGAAAATTTTTAATTGGATAATAAACGATGAAATTATAATCATAATACTTTACGACACTATATCCTTCTTTCACTTTTTTTTTTATCCACTGCGCCACTCAAATAAATGTCGATTAATTAATTGCCTTAACATTTCTACCTTATCTTTTTGAACGTGTGAACAAAAATATTAAAAAAAAAATGAGAGCGTACCATATTTTGTGGGGTTGGCAAAAAGGTCATACTTGATGGCATACATGTCGATGCAAACAATGATGACATTGTCGTATTGAGACCTCAGATCATGGCATAGAAGATCCAGAAGAGCATTAAATGCCATGGCAGCATTGTTGTAATCTGCAAGGCAACCAAGGTGATCCAGCGTGCTGTTATCCCTCTTCCTCAGGGCAAGTGTCTGTGGCAAGCATCCCAGTGGCCCCGTGTTGTATATCCATATCTTTCTTCCCCCATTTTCTATTATTGACCGAATTTTTTATAGGTTAATATGACTATATATTAGCTCAAACTTCTCTAAAATCCAGAGTTTGCAAAACTCGGTATTAATAATACGATAATAAAATATTGTGGTCATATATTGACCTTCAATTCAGCATATATGATATATTAGCGAGGAATTAAATTCATAATAATATATTTTAATAGTTTTGACAATATTTTCTCAAATGAAACCATAAAAAAAATTTGTAAATATGTTTCATTTTTTTTCTGGACGGATCTTGCATATAATAATATATTTTCTACTGAAATTAAAAATTTTTTTTATTGTCATATAGATGCAGGTAAAGTTGATCTCAATCCAGCCTCTCCACATGAGCGTAAATAAATGGAAAAGCATTTCCGTAGGGAAAAAAAAGTAAAAGGAGAAAATAATTGGGGAAAACATTATAAAAGGAGAGAAGAATCTCAAACAAATGCTCAATTTCCTACCTAGCACTAGCATTATATGTAAAAATAGAAAACTTACAATAACTGCATTTTTTATCCGAGAGATGCTATCCGGAAACGTTTCCACAACTTGTTGGTATGTCAAATTGTTGCTAAATCCTATTGAGATGTCATTTTGCCCTATGTCAAATGAGTACACTGCATCTCTAAATTCCTCTTCTCCAATTAATGAGCCACGACCTTAAATATGAGACAATTAATGCATAATGGTCAAGAGTCAAGACAGTCATTATAATTCATAATTATTTTAGATGTAAAGGGGTTTACAATCGAAATCTATTTTGTAATTTTACTTAAATATCATTTTGATACTTGGGTTTTTAATTTTTGGATATCATCCTCAATGAGATACTGCTCGGTATATAGAAGGTTCAACTTGCATGATGATGTATTGGCCTATCTTTACATCACCATTTTGAACCCTTGATTTGCTTCAAAAGTCGTGCAAATCGAGTCGCTAGATCAAAAATTTTAGCTGCATCACATTTTTTTTTAGACATTTTCAAGTGTTATCACTTTCAAGAGGCATCTGGATCTAATTTGGGGATTAAACAAACTGAAGCCGAACATCAAGAAGTTGCTTTTCAGATCAATCTGAATTAATAAAGCCGGATAAGGTCAGGATGGCCCATTTGGCTCTGATTACAAAATAATAAAAACAGCCTCCCACGTTAAATTACTGGACCAATTCGGAAAAAAAAAAATCAAGGCAATGGGAACGTAACAGAGAAGGGAAAAAAAAATAAAGGCAAAGGAAACAAACCTTGGGGCCTAAGTTCTCTGGTCTTATTCTTAAAATGGAGAAACTGAAGCACCTGAGTGGATAAAGGAAATGGAACTGCTGTGGTGGTTGTGGCTGCACCAGCCACTGCAAAATTGACTCCATCTGTAAAATCAGGCCCGGATGATTCCAAATAGTGGCTCAGGAAATTTATTTCCAATCCTTCACCTAAAATATGATAAAGTTTTAGTGGCATTTTGTTAATTTTTTTCCAAATTAAAAGCAATAACAATAGAAAAGAGAGAATGTAAAAAGAGGATAAGATGAAATACAAATGAAATCAATGTAAAGTCGCCCATCGCAGAAGCGGCCCGTGGTGCGATTGAAGAATGTCCGCCCTGCCGGTGGACCTAAATACAAGCCGAGGCCAGCCGTGAGTCCTCCAGTATCAGAATTTGAATCTCCAAAGTTGAACAATATACACTTTGAATCCACAAAATTCATCAATGGAAAAAGCACTACAAGCATCAATGCAAGCCAAAATGAAGCATATTTTGTCTCCATTGTAGTGTTTGTAGCTTCCTCTTACAGCTAGTAGCACTTCTTATTCTAGTGTGCACGAAAGAGAAGCATTGACTGAGCTTGGGACATGCCCATGTTACTCATTATATATTTTATTTTTTTTCATTGGTAGTTGATGCTGAAGATAAGCTTATGCGTAGGCACAAAAATAATGTAAAGTTTTATTCAGCAGTTTGACTTCAAACGTACTTCATTCAGGACTTGATCACTTGATTCTTTCCCCTAGCATGCTATGTAACACCCCACCGACAGTTAGACTGTCTTTAATCGAATTTGACCAAGTTTGACTTTTGTTGACTAAGAATTTAATTTTTTTACCATATTTGACCACGTTGACCCATTATTGACCAAAGAACCAGTGAATAAAAAAAAAATCCATTTTTCCTTGCCGCTTTGAAATGTTTTGACTGAAGAGAATTGTTACAAAGTTGCCACCTGCCTTGTCCAATACCTTGCGTGTCCAATTTTCAAAATACACAATTTTCTTAAGCAATTCTATTGTGCCGCGTGTCTCATGCATCTCTGTCGGATTGTTTAATACATGAACCGTAGAAGTTATATTCCATTATCACTTAGAAATTACATTTCCTTTCAACCAAAAGTGATTCCATGGTACCATGCTTGAAAATAAAAGAAAATGATCATTTTGAATATGGTTTAGAAGTTTGATCCGTCCGATCGACTGGAATTCGAGTTTACGTCGCAGTCGATTTGATTTGTTTCTGAATTTTGGATCGCTCAATCAGGTAACCGGACTTCTCTGTATTTAATTTCGTATTGATTGATTGATTTAATTTATCGTTTGATTTTGATTGAATATGTTTATTGTTTTGTGATTGGTATATTTTACGGGATATCGGATTTGGAATTGGATATGGAATTGAATCTGAATTTTGAGCCCTGATCCTCCTGAGTTCGGGGAGGGGCCGGTCTTGATCCTCCTGAGATCGGGGAGGGACCACTTTGACTGACTGACTGGCTAGATCCGATTATCTCCGTAAAATATATTATTTGTTATGTGGATTAATCCGATTTGGTTGAATTTTGTTATATTAATTAAATGTAGAGAAGCTGCGTCGTTAAATAACCGGTTACTGAGGTTTGTACCTGACTCTATTTGTTTTTCTGTTGCGACGTAGGTTGACGGACCGTCGGATGGGTGCAGAAGATACCGTTCTCAGCTCGCGTCCCGCGACCCGTCGGTGCGGGACGTGACATATGGTATCAGAGCATTCGTTCCTCGGACTGTGTTTGGGTCCCTGTTATTCCATTTGAAATTTGATTTCTATTTAGTTAGACTTGACTTGTTATCGTCCGTTTGAATTTCGCGGACGAAATTCTCTTGAAGGAGGGGAGAATGTAACACCCCACCGACAGTTAGACTGTCTTTAATCGAATTTGACCAAGTTTGACTTTTGTTGACTAAGCATTTAATTTTTTTACCATATTTGACCATGTTGACCCATTATTGACCAAAGAACCAGTGAATAAAAAAAAAATCCATTTTTCCTTGCCGCTTTGAAATGTTTTGACTGAAGAGAATTGTTACAAAGTTGCCACCTGTCTTGTCCAATACCTTGCGTGTCCAATTTTCAAAATACACAATTTTCTTAAGCAATTCTATTGTGCCGCGTGTCTCATGCATCTCTGTCGGATTGTTTAATACATGAACCGTAGAAGTTATATTCCATTATCACTTAGAAATTACATTTCCTTTCAACCAAAAGTGATTCCATGGTACCATGCTTGAAAATAAAAGAAAATGATCATTTTGAATATGGTTTAGAAGTTTGATCCGTCCGATCGACTGGAATTCGAGTTTACGTCGCAGTCGATTTGATTTGTTTCTGAATTTTGGATCGCTCAATCAGGTAACCGGACTTCTCTGTATTTAATTTCGTATTGATTGATTGATTTAATTTATCGTTTGATTTTGATTGAATATGTTTATTGTTTTGTGATTGGTATATTTTACGGGATATCGGATTTGGAATTGGATATGGAATTGAATCTGAATTTTGAGCCCTGATCCTCCTGAGTTCGGGGAGGGGCCGGTCCTGATCCTCCTGAGATCGGAGAGGGACCACTTTGACTGACTGACTGGCTAGATCCGATTATCTCCGTAAAATATATTATTTGTTATGTGGATTAATCCGATTTGGTTGAATTTTGTTATATTAATTAAATGTAGAGAAGCTGCGTCGTTAAATAACCGGTTACTGTGGTTTGTACCTGACTCTATTTGTTTTTCTGTTGCGACGTAGGTTGACGGACCGTCGGATGGGTGCAGAAGATACCGTTCTCAGCTCGCGTCCCACGACCCGTCGGTGCGGGACGTGACATGCTATACTAGTTCGAAGTTAAAAATCAGCTAGTGCCATATTCATTAGTCAAAAGGATTTATAACATCGGTTAGAAGTAGAAACCAAGTAAAAATAGAAGATTTCATTAGCCGAAATGACTAACGAGAGGTTCTTCGGAGGATTTCTAAGATTACACTCAATTTCATTTTATTAGGCTCAACTCAATTGACAGACATAGTAGAAACTTGGTCCAAATTGGACCGAATTTCAGCAAAATCTGCTTGCAGGAAATTTGAGGTGAACGACATCCTCTGGTCGGTTAACCAGTGGTCGTGTTTCGATATCATCCGTTCGATCTAATCTCAACAGTTATGGGTGCCCCGTGAATTATATATACCAGATTGATAGGCCCGTGAAAATTTAACCGTCGAGATTAAATCGGACGGCTCAGATCGAAAAATGACCATTGGTCGTTTTTATAAAACGACGAGAGGATCCAGACTGAAATTTGAGGGGGGTGCATATTGCAAGTAGCTTTGTCAATATCGTGCCGTTTCACACATTTTCGTTCCGTTCTGTTCAAAACGGAACATAAATTGAAAGGAAAATCAGTTTCATTTCTGAATACGAAATGGATACAAAACGGGTATTGGTAAACGTTAGTGTTTTGTTTATTGAAAACTAAGATGAAATCAATGGAAAATGGAGAACGAAATATAAAACTGTTCCGTTTTACGAAACGGAACAGAAATAAAATATAATTATGTTACGTTACGAAAAACAGAACTAAAACGGAACGTACTAGTCCGTTTTGTTTCTACACGTTTGACACCCCTAATTGCAAGCATAGTGAGTCCCAACAAAGTTGGGTCACTCACAAATTTACAGTTGGGTTAGAGGAAATCCTATTTTGCTCCTACTTAGTTTAAAATTAAATAATTTTTTTTTGGCAAACCCGTGAAAATATTGTTAGATGGCTTGGTTGTTACTATTGTATTTTTGAATTGTTTGAAAGTAACTAGTCCGTAGATGCATTTCTAGCAACAAATTCACTAGCTGGCGAATTTATTTATTTCTTTTTTGGGGAGATGGTTGAAGCTGGCGAAAATTGTTACTCGTTTATATTGCATTCATTAATTATTGCAATTATATTTAAAATTATTTACTTTCTCATTTTTTGGGCATAAATTTCTAACTAAATTATAACAAATTCATGCACTGAAATTCTGAAACTAAAATCCTCACGGACAAATTGTATTACACATTTTGTTTTTCACAGTGATCTTGTGTTTCGGGATCAGAGACGAATTTACTAGAGTCAGGCGATGTGCAGGCCCATCTATTCCCATGATATACATCTAGATACTTTTTTTTTGGTTATTCTCTAATCGCCCTGTTTGTCCTACTGCTATGTGTATTTCTTTCTGCTTGAGCAGAAAAATCATAGAGATTCACTATTCTTCTGTACAGCTACACTCGTAATTTCAAATCAATAATACAGAAGGCATCTAGTTAATAATGCCAAAACTTGGAAGAATGACAGATTACAATCAGCTAGAACTCCTTTCGCTATTGTCAAAAGAATATCGTTTCTTAATGGTTAGAAGCTCCATAATCTTTAACCACAAAATGTCCAAGAGGTAAAAAAGAAATATATAACCTCTTAGGTTAGGAGTCCCTGTAAACAAACAGCAGGCATAATTCATTAGCAAGACAAAAATTATTTTATGAAATGCTTACATGCATGGTTCAGCATAATAGAAAGGTACTATGTCTAGCCAAAGGGATCATATATGCTCCTAATTCCTATCAACATAAATATGAGAACTATCATCAATACATTTTAGAACTAAATTTGTAAATGAGGCTCTAGTATCCCACCTGTCACATTTATAAAGAATGCCAACAGATTGGAAACATTATATCAAGTGTGGAAATGTAATGCCTGATATCACCTACGATTTGTAAGCATAGTCCTTTTTTACAGGACTTCACACGAAGTAGACAATATACTTATTCAAAAGAATGCAACATATGAAATGTTCCAGAAGGTTGAAAAATGTTTACTCTATTAATATGGAATTAAACAGGTAAATATTTTAATCTAGTACCTTGCAATTCTTATACTTCGAAAAGATAACATTAATGTTAGAATAAAAGACACCATAGATAGACACAGGTGCTCCAATGAGTGGCCACTTATGAAGTACCCATTTGCATTGTATACTTTTCTATCAGCAAGTCCTTCAAATCTTGCAAGAAGATAGAAGCCTAGATAAACAAAACATACATGAAAATAATTATCATACAATTAAATTTCAGTTAGGTACTTGTGAGGAGGTTAGGAACCAAATGTACTGAAATAACTAATGGGTAAATCGCTACCCTCTTTCTCTTTCTTCTTATAAGCCATTTGGCTCCTTTGGCATTTAAATATTTAATTATACCCAAGGGTGTAAACTGGGTTGAAATATGGGTCAATTACACAGTTAGGGACTAATTGAGGCCCATTGGGATTACATTAAATGGTTAGTAGCAAAAAAAAATGGTTCAAGTGGGTTTTATTGTTCAAACTAATGTTAACTGAGGCCAAATTGGGTGGAATTTAAGGTAGTTATGCCTACAGAGTAGGTTTATTTTACAAGGAGCATATGCACAAACCTGTAGCTAAGAACCAAAATCTGGAAAAAGTGTATTTTGGGGGCAGCAAGTAAACCATTGTGGGAATTGCTATGCAAGGCAATAAATGAAGCAACATGCATAACCGTAGATCATCAAATACCCTGCATCCAAACCAGCGTAAATTGTTCAGCGTTCCAATATTTTATCGATATCGACATGTCGGCAAAAATAGCATAACCATTGAATTTCTTGCTCTTGTAGGACCTTTTAACAGTAACATTTCTCCATTTACAGTAAGCAGTACAGATCAAGGGAGATGATATAGTCCTGAGTAACATCTTTCCGTGTGAAGCAACATATTAGATAATACTGTTTATAGAAAATTGAATCAAGTTTGACTCCAAACTTTCTTCTATTGGGAATGGGTAAAACAGAGTGATAATTGAAAGACAAATAATCATACCACAACTTTTGTTCAGACCAAATTGTAAAGATTAAAACATAGTAATATACTGGCCTGATATGCCAAAATATTACTTCTTGATGAATAGAAAAAAATTCAGATAAGTGGAATAAAGTCAATTACCTCTCACATGCAATACTAACAAATGCAAGGGTTAAAAAGGAAAATAAGCATGACAGTCCGAGCCGTTCATTTACTCTCTCTATCACTAGTAGAGATAAAAGTGAAAATGACGAAATCATCATCTGTAATAAGGAAAACATGCATATACTTAGACTCAGGTGGTAAGGAAAGGAATTTAGATTAAGATGATTTAGTCAGTGGAGCAAAATTTCAAGACAGAGACGTTGACCATTTATAATATTTTAAACTAAGAAATTTAGATTAAAATGATTATTTTAACAGTGTTTGGGAACTGGGAAGGCAGCCAGTGTATCGTTCTAGTGTTTTGTTTATATTTTATGGTTTAATTATAACTTCATTGTCCTGGTCAAATATTATCTGGTAATCCTCCATTAGGAGGTCCAATAATATTAAAAAGAGTGTAAAAGTAAATTAGCTTGCAAACAAAATACATAAACACAAATACCGGTAACCTGTCCCAGACGATCCGGTCATCATCAGGCTTCAAGTGATAATAGGCAGATCCAAATCCGGCTATTGCATTTCCTGCAAAATAAAATGCCCATGCTACTGCCTCTCCCCTCAAGCTACACCAAAACAAAAATAAACAGTGAATATATAAATACCCCTCTCAATGAAGCTCTTCAATGATCAACTTCACAATGCACCAAATAAGTCGGAGATTATAACAAATATATTATCAAAATCCTACTTCTCTTTTTCATTCAGCGAACAAGAAACCTGTACTATGCATAGTTTAGGGATGAATGGAGATCAGTAAAGGAACCTAACTTGGAATCTTTCTTTTTTGCTTCATACTAAATACCTTACAAAAGATTCAGATTTTTGGATGTTTAAACAATAAGCTGAACTTAAAAAGGGCGCTCACTGAGGGATCCACAAGAAGGGGACATGTACACTAAACAAATTGCAAACCACCTAACTGAGGCATTACATCAAACACCTTACAGCAGTGCAACATAATTGCTGCACTAATAGCATGCTTGAAACCCAAAACCAAGGCTACAAATGCCGTGAAGGAGTGAACTAAAATCCCCAAATTTTTCTTTGGAAAACAAACAAAATTTAATCAAAACTGAAAACAAGAGCTGATGCAAAAGTACACAAGTAATAAACCTTATTCCAAACCAACCACCAAAGATGCATAGCACCAAACCAGGAACTCCAAAGAGCAATAGAGGATATGTAGTGAGCACATTCAATGTATTAGGCACCCCTTTACAAAACCAACAAAATAAAAGTATTAATTAACCTGAAAAAAGGAAAAAAAGAAGATAAAAGAAGATAAAAGAAGAGAATTTCAACGCGTTTATTGATTGGAAACGAACCAGCCAAGAGGGTGCGCATATCGGCGAAGAGGTGGAGAGAGGGAGAGTGGGGCACGCGAGGCGTGACGAGGAGAAGAACGACGAAGAACAGAGCGGCGGAGAGAGCTAGGCGGAGGCGATTCTCGCGGCGGAGGAGGTAGCGGAGCTGGTTGAACTCCGACGAAAGGGACATTGCTTTCCGCTTCGACACGGCTCGCATTTGCTTCTATACTCCTCTTATTATTGTTAATTGTGATGATAGTGATTATCAGGGTTTTGTATCATGCATATTACCACTGGGCTATTTGGATCGCTTAGAAATTTAGAAAATTTAAAAAAATTTATTAGAAAGTGTAATATTTATGAAAAGTTTGAATTGTTTATAATAAATTTATGATAGGAAGATGAAATTTTCCAAATTCTTTGAGAAATCCAAACAGCCCCACTCTGATTTTTCATATTTGGAAACCACTTCATAACTTTTTATTTTGGTTGTAAAAAATGGTATGCACTTGACGGTAAGCTGGGTAAATAATTTATCATTATATCATTAGATTAATTAAATGTGATAGGCATTTGGCCTTCATGACTTCACGTTAAATATAAATATTTTGAGAAAGTTTAATATGCACTATAGTGCATAGAGTTTTCTATGCACCGCGGACTTTTTCGGAAGTATTTTTATAAATTGACAAATCTAATTTAATCAATTTAATCTACATATTGAAATCTTATAGCAAACCAAATTTTACAATTTTTGAGATTTTATTACATCTTTTTTTCGAATTTTTTTAAAACATGTCTTTTTGGAATATTGTAAATAGTTTAACATTCCAAAAAATCACATGTTTTAAAAAATTTAGAAAAAATAGTAATAAAATCTCAAAAAATTTTAAATTTTGATTTTTTATGAGATTTCAATATGTAGATTATATTGGTTAAATTAGTTTTGTAAATTTTCAAAAATATTTCCGAAAAAATTCACGGTGCATAGAAAGCTCTATGCACTATGGTGCATATTAAATTTTCTCAAATATTTTACTATTCAAACAAAATAAAATTGTTATTCTTATATGAAATTAAATATGTATCATTATTTATATGATCAAAATCAAATGGTCAATTCAGCCTCAACTATCTTCTTTTAATAGAGTAATTTACACATCTGAACCATTTAACTCATTTTATTATGTATAGATTTGTAGAATATTATTATTTTTCTTTTTAATTTTTATTATTTTGAATAGAAATAAACTATTTTCCCTATTGAAAAGGATAGTAATAAATATTAACAATATATGAATTCTTCTTGTATGATTTTTATATATATGTAGAAAAAACTGATCATTCAACTAAAATTTACACTAATGGTACTAGATAATTTGTAGAGATAATTAGATTTATGTCATTACAAAAAGTTGTTAATTTAAAAAATGTCTTGTTAAATTATTAATTAGATTTATGCCACTATGAAAAAGTTAAAATAGATTTATGCCATTATTATTTTCTAAAAATAGAATAATTTCTAAAAATGTCATTCCCCAATTCTGTTATTATTTGAAAAATTCCCAAGCTACCTCTAGTACAAGCTATATCGCCGTCCGTCTTTTGCTCCAGAGTAATGTGAACTAGCGGGGTCTCGCGCGTTGCGCGATCTATTCTTTCATTTATCAATTGTTGATAGATTTGTAAAACAATACTTTTAGCAGTATATAAAAATTGTACATTGCGAATACGACATGGGAATATAAAATATTTCATAAAATTTTAAAATACTAAAATGCTAACATAAATTGAAACTTTGAGAAAGAAAAAAAAATGAATTGTAAGCTTGCTACTGGAATGAGCATCCAAGTATTTGATGTACTTAAGTAGCCGGTCGGAATAAAGATATACAATTTGCTATAACGTCAAACTTAATATATCTGTAATAAGAATTTCTACAATTTGCTGATTTAGAAGATCACAGTGAGGCTATTTAATTTTACATACACATCAACATAGCAATATCATTTTTACAATAAACTAAAAAAAAAAATTTTAACTCAATCTAAGCAAATGAAAGGTAAATCAGTATATGCAAATAAAATCAGAATGTTATTTGGTAAATGGATAATAATAATAGTTTTCTGTCTATTCTCAAAAACTTGACAATTAAAACTGACATCTATAAGTATTTTGCCAAATAATATTTTTTTTTAATTGGAAAGAGTGAAGATCGTCAAGTAAAGAGAACCAAGTACTTTTACTATTTAAGTATTTTGTAAAGATATTGCTATGAGAGAGGACTTTTTTATATTAAAGGCCAATAAGCAAAGTTCATTAAACGAAATGCAAAGTGCAATAACATCCCATGATTTAAACCCCAATACATCAAACGATTTACCCAACCAGAGTGAAACTGGTACCAGTATTTTGTTGGGACCACTTAGCAGGAAATTCTAAAAAGAAGAAACTTCTGAAAAAACAAAACATCAAATAAGAAACTAAACCATTATAAAATATACTACTATAATGAGAACACCCTCATGGTGCCTGAAACTTAACTTGAATTAGATGTACCACCAATGGCCTCTGTGAATTAGATGTACCACAGCTTCTCCTAGTACACACCAATGGCCTTTGCATGCCATCTCGAATTCAACCATAAATGACCTTTGCACACGATCTCGAATTAGTCTGAATTGTAGCATACTATTGGAAACAATGGAAAGAAATGTTTATATTTTGTAAAATAAAACTATATTATGATAGGGCAACAACTTAACCTAGCTTTATTACACAGATTCTACATGTATATAAGTAACTAATACCACATATGTAGCTAATTCGGTAATTAAATTAAACAAACAACAAAATTTAGAATACTCTAAAACAAATACTCTCAAAATATAGAGGCATGGTTGCAGGGGCTTAAAGAGAAGGAAAAAATAGTATAAAAAAGGAAGTAGAAATAAGAATTTGTTAAGACACAAATAAATAGATGGGAAGGGAGTAAAAAAAAGCTGAAAAAACGTAAAAAAAAAAAACCTAAATTAAAGCAGCAGAGGTGCAAGTAAGAATGGAAAGGTGATAAATTATGCAATAACATGAACCAGATATGAAAAAAAAAACGTACCAAAAAATAGGAAGAAAAGAAAAGAAAATCAGAAAGAAATTAAAGAAGTTAAAACAACGGCAAGCAAGAGAAGGCTAGACAAAAAGAAGAAGAAGCATAGAGAAAGAAAAATAAATATATAAATCATCCAAGGAACAATTTAGAGTACCATCCAAAAATAATTTTACATGTGCATTGTCATTGGTACAAATTCAAAATCAGGTTCTTGCAAAATTTGACACAATTTTAGAAGGTTTTTTTTCCCCAAAAAGCAACAATTGGTAGTCTTCAATTTTTACCAACCACAGAATCTGATTCTTTACAGAACCTTCAAAATATTATACCAGAAACCTTCTACGTTACAGTTTTTAGATGAACGAAGACATCACTGAGCTACATTAATAATAAGCTGCTAATTAGTCTAAACATAGCCATCAGTTTTCAATTTTAAGACCGATTAACTAACAATATTGAATTAATTAGTTATAAATTAATTTTTGTAATCTTTGCATGCATCGAAATCTTCAGATTCCCCCAACTAATCATTCCATGAGTATAACAAAAAACCAAACCTCAATTGTATTCAGAGAGAGTTTTAAACAAAGTAAATCAAAATGAGTAAAAACTAACCTTATCTGCCTAAATTCAATCTGATGGAAAGTTTAAAAAAATATATAATTCCCTAAATACCTGAAAGTTGTTTTTGCTTCTTCCTTTAGCAACCTCTAGAGTTATTATTTGCAATCTTTGCTGAAGAAACCTGAGGCCAAACATGATAGAAATTTCTTAATTAAATCAAAACCTTAAAAAAATGAATTTACAACCAAAGAATGTCTGAGCCGAATGAGTTGCTAACATGTTTTGTATGACTTTAGTAACAAATGTTAGTATATTATGAACTCAAAAAATAGGCAACTGTTTTCTTGTTTCGTCGCCTGGCAAGATGGGAAATAGTAAGCTGAAAGTAGATCTCAGAAAAAAGAACCTCCAAATAAAGCAGCAGCGGTAAAAAATGAAATATCAAATTAAATCGAACTATATCAAACCAGAAGCGTGGCCTAGAATTCCTCTCTCAAGCCATGCTGCAATAAGAAGCCCCCAAAATCTTCAGATAATCTCCAATCACGAAACCTGGAAATGAGGCAAAAGAAGAAAATCAGCGAAAATTTGATTAAACTGCGAAATTAGAGATCAAAGCAAAATCTAAATTTAGTAGAGATAAGAACGAATAGAAGAAGAAATAAAGAAGGTGAAAAAGAGGGATGGAGCTTCGAGAAAAGGGATCTGACCAAAAATCTTGAGCTGCTCTTTTTTTTTTACTGTTTTGTTCTTCGCTACACCAGGAGCACGGGAACGAAAGAATAGATGCAAGCGCAGCAAATCGGCGGCCTAGAAAAACAGGCGCAAGTGACAATAGAAAAGAAAACACCGCGTACACCGTGCGAAACATGGAAACATGGCTGAGAAGAGAACAGAGGAGGCGGCGCACAGACCAAGAGCATCGATGGAATGAGCTCCGTACAGGAACCACATGGGCGACCCCATCCGCCCGGTCCGTCGAGTGCTCCTGCGAGAAAGATGTTAGAGATATGTCCTAGAAGCCAATTCATTAGGCTACTTCTATAGTTTATGTTATTGGTGATTTCAGATCATTTGTTCTTTGATTTACTCGTTGACAGTTCATTCAGGTTGAGGATCTGAATTATAGATCACTGTTATTCATTTAGTAGTAAATGACAACGATAAATCTAAAAGTCCATAATCTTGATAATTAACAAAGGACATTAATTATCAATAAGATTAGTATGCAGGTTAAGTGATGATTAAGTTCTATAAATCATAGGTTAAGAGTAACCAACTTAATTGCAAATGTATATGTTATAGAACATAGTACAGGACTGGACCCCACGAAATAAATATATGGATTGTGTTACGTGTCATTATTTATTTCGTTATGATTTTGGTTCTAAGTTTGAGATGATTATCTTTTCCACATGAGGATAGATATTATAAATCATGTCTACCGCTGATTCCTGATAAAGGCTGCTATACGGACTTGATTTAAGTATTCTTGAATTGTGCGGGGAAAAGCTAATTATCAAGAAAACCGTATGTCCCTCATTAATTCACTTAGTGAGTGACGATATCTGTTTGGGCCCCTTGATGGAGATAGATTGTTTGCTAGCAACTGATACAATTATCTCTAGATCAAGAAACGTATAATCTGCAAGAATGACACGTTCCTATCTTGGATTATACGATGATATCGTGTGACATAAGAATCAAAATAGAGAAACTAATTATTCTCTCATGCAGGATTGAAATATTGTAGCAGTACACTATTTATGCGAATTGGGAATCATAACGTGTTGCTAGATACCGCTTATGATTATTGGAATTAAATAACGATTTAATTCCATGTCCAACATAGCATAAATCCTCAAAGGGTCACACATAATAAGGTGTTTAACCACATGTGCATTAATTATTTATTTGCAACAATTGGTTTTGCAAAATATGATAAGTTGATTAATTAATCGTATGCCGTTATGGACCGTTATGATTAATTAAGTCAAATAGATCATATCGAAATAATTAGATGCATTGACTAATTCCACATTAATTATTAAATAGTTAATAATTAATAATAATCAACACATTTAATAAATTGAGCAAAATGGGCCTTAAATTAATTAGTTGATTTAATGCCAAATGGAAGGTGTAATAAAATGGAAGGTTATTGGGCTCAACTTGGCTTGAGGCCCAACCCACAATAGAGGTAGGTAGGTGCGGCTACATGAGGGCATTTTGGTCCTCCAAAATTTGGATGAAGAGCTAGGGCTTGAGGTCTATATAAAGGGGTGTTCTTTGGGAGCAAACCCTAGCCTCCACACACCTCTCTCTCTCCTTCTCTCTTTGGCCGCACCTCACCACAAAGGAAGAAAAATTTCAGATTTTTCATTCCTCTTCTCTCTTCCACACACCACCTAGCTCATGTGTTGAGCAAGCTTTTCCACTAAATTAATTGGAGAATTAATCAAGAGAAGGGAAAGCTTTGGAATTAGGCACAATTCTCTCAATTACTAGCATAATTGATTAGAGAAGGTGGTTAATTCCTTAGTGGACTCGAGGAGCACGGCGAGAAGGTTCTTGGAGAGCACGCCACCGACACCAACGCATTGGAACGAGCCTCTTGGTTGCGATACCAAGAGAGGTAGTCTTCCAATCCCTTTTTCTCGTGTGTTTGAATAGCTTGTGTACTAGATCTCTTATGTGTGTGATTTGCTTGGTTAATTAATTGGTAATTAGCACAAAAATGAAAATTAGCACACTTTCTAACAGTGGTATCAGAGCACATGGTCGTACTTAAGCTATTTTAACACTTAATTAAGAAAAATTGGCCAATTAATGGATTAGTAGAGATGATGCGTTTGTTTGCTGTCTGGAAATGGTATTTTCTGTGTTGTTTCGCATTTTTCTCTGTGATATGTCCTCTGGAAGATCTTTCCATCTACATGAAAGTTGCAGATCTGTGGATTGTGATTCTTTTGGCGTTGGATTCACTTTTTTCTGTATTAGTATAGATTTACTGTGAATAAAACGGCGACAGTGCGCAGAACCAGTTTCTGCTTGCACTGTCCTGTTTGAATGGCTTGAAAGATTTATATTTTGAATATAAGTACCAGTGTTCTTTGGCTAGAAATAAAGAGGACTTGAAGCTCTTTCTGAGCATGTAAAATTTGTTGCATGACTCGGATTAATTTGTGGGTTTTCAAGTATGAAAAGGAAGATCTTGTCAGATCCAGTTTGTTGAGCAAATCGATTGTTCTAATAAACTGTACCAACTGAGAACTCCTTTAAAAATTCTGTTTAAATGGAGTTGTTCTATTTTGAGTTAGGATTCCAGGAAAATTAATTTCATAATTTTTCGTGGATGTTTGGACCCTCAGCTAGGTTAAAACGTTTCGATCGACAGTCTGTTCCAGTACAGAATTTGTTGATTGTTTAGCATGTAACTTAAGATTGTTGAACTGAACTTGGTTGTTTTCTTTTCATGAATGGATAGCCTGTAGTATAAACAAGTTTTTCTATGTATATTGTATATATAAAAACTGGATAGAAGGTGGTCTAACAGACCAAATGGTTGAGAGGATAAGCTGAAAATCTCATAACGGTGTTTCGTACACTTGTAAGAGATTTGTCATTTTTGATTCTCCCAGATGGTTCAAGATCTCTTCTTGAAATTTTTACTGGTAATCACAACTATGATAAGGAGCTTAAGTAATTTATTTGAGAATTTTTGGAGACCGAAAACTGTTGTTTTTGTTAGATTCCATTAGTTACGTTTTTTGGTAAATTACTGTTTTTCTAAGTATTCAAACTAGTTGAAATTAATTAGAAAACTCCTTGTTTGATCTCCTTTCTGTTATGGGATGTTGAAAGAACTTTCTAAATGAATTTAAACAAGTTTGGTTGTTTAAAATTGAGGATTTGTACACGGAATTTACTTATAGCAAACGATACGCAAAGATGCTTGAAAATCGTTAATTGGAAACAAAGTTCTTGTATGTGCTAACTTTGTTTTGTAGGTGGATAGTGGGTTTAGTATGGCTCAAGACTCAATGCCTTGTGGTTGTAAATGAATGCATGTGTGAATGTTTGTAATGCGGCCTTTGGTGCCATTAATTAATTTTTTTGATTAATTTTTGATGTAACTTGTGAGGCTTGCATGCCCCTAAGGATAGGAAGGGAATAGGATGTTTTCACATGTATTTTGTAGCTTTATTTTATATAGGATTTAGATCCTTATAGAATTTAGTGGGAGGGCATGGAGTAGATTAGTTTTGCTTCATGGAGGATGTGGCGAAACTAATGCAAGCGGGAGCCATACAAACCCACAACTATGAGATGCTTGTATGAATGCTTGTGTTAGGTTAGGTATGGGTGTATGATTACACGACCACCAAACAAAGCGTCATTTGAATTGTTTGTCCCAAACTAAAAAGAATTAAGTCTAAACAAAATTCACTCTCCTTCTTTCTATCCCCTTCTTACGTAGTATGATCGGTCATTGATGTATTCTCGCCGACGCGGGACATCGTGATCCATCATCCGTGTCGGGGTGTAAATCGGATTTACTAGGAGCAAATAGAAAGAAGTGACTTAACAATGATTCAAATCGGATTGGTCATTGGAGTGAAGTTCGTTAATCGAACCAAGAATCATAGGAACGTATGATTGGTTGGAGAACCTATCTCACATTTGTTGGTGCAATGTTCTGCCGACGCCGTCGTTGCATTAACAAGTTGTGGGAGTCTTGGAAATTCACTACATTTAGGGACATGATATAATGTAGTGGAAGTTTTACTTAGTTAAAACAAATTTTAAAGCATAAACTAATTGACCTTAAACTTATGTATTGTTGTAGATGTCTTCCTCATCTTTTACGCTACGTTCTCTTGTTGAGAGAGAGAAACTCGCTTTTAACGGTGCCAATTTCTTGGATTGGCATCGCAACCTAAGGCTTGCCTTTAGGTATGAGAAAAGAGAGTATCTCCTCACCACTCCCATGCCATCGGCTCCAAAGGCAACCGCTTCCCAAGAGGAAAAGGATGCCTTTGCGAAGCATGAGAACGAGGACATGGAGATGTCCGTCGTGATGGTGGCAACCATGGAAGCGGAACTCCAAAAGGAGTTCATGGATAGTGGCTATGGAGTGTTCGCCATGATCACTCGCCTATCCAACATGTTCCAAACAAAGGCCCGCACCGAAAGGGCCCGTCTCATCAAGGCCGTCGCCAACACTCGCTTGGCCGAAGGTCATGATGTCGGGCCACACGTCATGAAGATGGCGGGGTTGTTTCGGCAGCTTGAGAAGCTTGATACGCCCTTCCCTTCGGGGGCGATTCAAGACTTCATTCTCAATTCTCTCCCTCCAAGCTTCACCGGTTTCGTTGTGAACTACCGGATGAACGGCATGGACAAGAGCATGGATGACATCCAAAACATGCTCATTGAGACGGAGGAGAGTCTTAAGAAAGAGAAGGGCCCCAAGGATGTTCTTGCGGTGAGTGGGAAAAGCAAGAAGATAAGAAAGCGTGGCCGCAAAGGCAAAGGCAAAGGCCCGGTGACGCCCCAAGGTCCGGCCAAGGGTGCTCCCGTGGGTTCTAAGAAGAAGAAGAACCCGGCCTCTTCCGAGACCGTTTGCTACTACTGTAGCAACAAGGGCCATTGGAAGAGAAACTGCCCAAGGTACCTAGCTGACAAGAAGGCGGGAACTGTCCAACCTTCTACCTCAGGTATATTTGTCATCGAAACCCTTCTCGCTACTTTTCACACAGATTGGGTATTTGATACTGGTTCGTGTGCTCACATTTGTCGAAATGTGCAGGTACTAAAGAATAGAAGACGGCTCGAGAAAGGCGAAGTTCAACTCCGCGTCGGTAACGGCACGTGCGTCTTCGCTATGGCCGTTGGGAGCGTGGAACTAACTTTGCCTAATGGTTTTGTGTTGGAACTCAAGGATGTTTTTGTAGTTCCATGTATCACTCGAAACATTGTATCCGTTTCTTGTTTGGATTTGGATGGTTATGATGTTGTAATAAAGAACAAGTGCTTGACTTTGTTTCGTAATGAAGTTCGTTTTTGTGATGCACATTTATTGAATGGTCTTTATGTGCTCGATTCGAATGGATTTGTTTTGAGTGTTGAAAATGACAAAAGGAAACGTAAGGTTTCACATGAGAATGCGACTTTAATGTGGCATTGCCGCTTAGGTCATATCAACGAGAAACGCATCAAGAGACTACAATCCGTTGGTCTCTTGGATCAATTCGCTTTCGAGCCAATTGACACTTGCGAATCTTGTTTGATGGGCAAAATGACCAAAGCGCCTTTTCCCAACAAAGGGATAAGGGCAAATGGATTGTTAGATCTCATACATACCGATGTATGTGGACCTATGAGCATTTGTGCACGTGGAGGTTTCTCATACTTCGTCACGTTCACTGACGATTATAGTAGATACGGGTATATCTACTTGATGCGTCATAAATCAGAAACCTTTGACAAGTTCAAAGAGTTTAAGAGTGAAGTTGAGAACCAACTTGATCGAAAGATCAAGGCCTTACGATCCGATAGAGGTGGTGAGTACTTGAGCCATGAATTTGGCAATTATCTAAAGGAGTGTGGAATCGTTCCACAACTCACTCCACCAGGAACACCACAATGGAATGGTGTGTCCGAAAGGAGGAATCGAACTTTGCTAGACATGGTTCGATCGATGATGAGCCAAACTGATTTGCCTATGTCTTTTTGGGGTTATGCAATTGAAACCGCAGCTTTTACTTTGAACCGTGTTCCATCAAAGTCCGTTGAGAAAACACCCTATGAGCTATGGTTTGGTTCGAAACCTAGCATGATGTTTCTCAAGATTTGGGGTTGTGAAGCTTATGTGAAAAGGCTAGTGAGCGATAAGCTTGGACCCAAATCGGACAAATGTCATTTCGTAGGATACCCTAAGGAAACGAAGGGTTACTACTTCTATAACCGTGTTGAGAACAAGATAGTTGTTGCACGACATGCGGAATTCTTGGAAAAGGAGTTTATCTCAAGAAGAAGTAGTGGGAGCAACGTGGTTATTGAAGAAATTCAAGAACCACAACAACAAAACATACCTCAAGTAGGTAATGTGGTTGTTCCAAATATAGTGCCAAATGAGGTTGCACCGAACGAGATTGTAGTCGAACCCATTCCTCAAGTTGTTGTGGAAGAAGAGGTTCAAGAACAAGCTCCCTCAAATGAATACTCAAACATATCGCGTGTCGATAGTGTTGAGGACGCACCTATACTTGAAGTTCAAGAACAAAGCCCACAAACCGTTGTGGAGCAAGTTCAAGAACCTCAAGCATCTACCCTACGAAGATCGGCAAGGCCAAGTCGTCCACCTATAAGATATTTAGGTTTGCACGACGTTCTCGTCATGGAGAACGATGAGCCTTTGACCATTGATGACATGAAAAGAAAACCAGACTCCAAGGAATGGCTTAAGGCCATGGAATCCGAAATGCAATCCATGTATGACAACAAGGTATGGACCTTGGTTGATCTTCCCAACGGAGTAAAACCCGTTGAGAACAAATGGATCTTTAAAAGAAAGGTCGACATGGATGGCAACTTGACCATTTACAAAGCACGACTTGTAGCGAAAGGTTACAAACAAGTTCATGGTATTGACTATGAAGAAACATTCTCGCCCGTCGTTATGTTCAAGTCAATTCGGATCATGTTAGCAATTGCCGCATTTTATGATTATGAAATATGGCAAATGGATGTCAAAACCGCTTTCCTAAATGGAAATTTGGAAGAGGATGTGTATATGACACAACCCGAATGTTTTGTGGATCCAAAGAATGCTAACAAGGTATGCAAACTTCAAAGGTCCATTTATGGATTGAAGCAAGCATCAAGGAGTTGGAACAAACGCTTTGATGAAGAAGTCAAGAAATTGAACTTCGTTCAAAGCGAAAAGGAACCTTGTGTTTACAAGAGGATCAGTGGGAGCGTGGTTGTGTTTCTTGTTCTATATGTTGATGATATCCTCTTGATCGGGAATGATATCCCCGAGTTGAATGCAGTTAAGGATTCATTGAAGAAGGTGTTCTCAATGAAAGATTTGGGCGAAGCCGCCTACATCCTAGGAATCAAGATCTATAGAGATAGATCGAGAAGGATGTTAGGCTTGAGCCAAGATGCATATATTGACAAAGTGTTGAACAAACACAACATGGCAAATTCCAAGAAGGGATTCTTGCCTATGTCACATGGCATTTTCTTGAGCAAGTCTCAAAGTCCGACCAATGATACAGATCGTGAATACATGAAGAAATTCCAGTATCCATCTGTGGTCGGATCGATTATGTATGCCATGCTATGCACTCGTCCTGATGTGGCACATCCGATTAGCGTGACTAGTCGATTCCAAGCCAATCCTGGCATGACACATTGGACTGCAGTCAAGAATATCCTCAAATATCTCAAGAGAACAAAGGATAGCATTCTCGTATATGGTGGAGACCAAGAGCTCGTTGTAAGTGGTTACACCGATGCTAGTTTCCAAACCGATCGAGATGACTCAAAATCACAGTCCGGCTTCGTATTTCT
The DNA here is from genome assembly GCA_028095005.1 of Rhynchospora pubera. NCBI lineage: Eukaryota > Viridiplantae > Streptophyta > Magnoliopsida > Poales > Cyperaceae > Rhynchospora > Rhynchospora pubera. The sequence continues at coordinate 221,751,165 of CM051460.1, read as the reverse complement.
GCTCAATGGTGGTGCCGTAAGTTGGAAGAGTTCCAAGCAAGATACTACGGCCGATTCCGTCACCGAAGCAGAATACTTAGCGGCTGGTGAAGCAGCGAAAGAAGGTGTATGGATCAAGGAGTTCTTGACCGAGCTAGAGGTGGTTCCAAGCATCTCAGGTCCAGTGGATATTTACTGCGACAACACGGGAGCCATAGCTCAGTCCAAGGAGCCTAGGTCTCACCAAAAGACTAGGCACATTCTACGACGATTCCATCTCATCCGTCAGTTGATCAATGATGGATGGGTCAAGGTCAAGAAGGTGGACGGTGCCGCGAACACAGCGGACCCTCTGACAAAGCCTTTATCTCGAGCCGCACATGAGTTGCACGTTGCATCCATGGGGATTAGGCGTATGCCTGAGTGGCTTTGAGTTGTATCTTTTTATTACTAGGCTTTAGTATGAGACATGTATATTTTGGATATTACATTGAGTACTATGCACTTGCTAGAAGTCACTATTGATTGACTCTAGGCCAAGTGGGAGATTGTTAGAGATATGTCCTAGAAGCCAATTCATTAGGCTACTTCTATAGTTTATGTTATTGGTGATTTCAGATCATTTGTTCTTTGATTTACTCGTTGACAGTTCATTCAGGTTGAGGATCTGAATTATAGATCACTGTTATTCATTTAGTAGTAAATGACAACGATAAATCTAAAAGTCCATAATCTTGATAATTAACAAAGGACATTAATTATCAATAAGATTAGTATGCAGGTTAAGTGATGATTAAGTTCTATAAATCATAGGTTAAGAGTAACCAACTTAATTGCATATGTATATGTTATAGAACATAGTACAGGACTGGACCCCACGAAATAAATATATGGATTGTGTTACGTGTCATTATTTATTTCGTTATGATTTTGGTTCTAAGTTTGAGATGATTATCTTTTCCACATGAGGATAGATATTATAAATCATGTCTACCGCTGATTCCTGATAAAGGCTGCTATACGGACTTGATTTAAGTATTCTTGAATTGTGCGGGGAAAAGCTAATTATCAAGAAAACCGTATGTCCCTCATTAATTCACTTAGTGAGTGACGATATCTGTTTGGGCCCCTTGATGGAGATAGATTGTTTGCTAGCAACTGATACAATTATCTCTAGATCAAGAAACGTATAATCTGCAAGAATGACACGTTCCTATCTTGGATTATACGATGATATCGTGTGACATAAGAATCAAAATAGAGAAACTAATTATTCTCTCATGCAGGATTGAAATATTGTAGCAGTACACTATTTATGCGAATTGGGAATCATAACGTGTTGCTAGATACCGCTTATGATTATTGGAATTAAATAACGATTTAATTCCATGTCCAACATAGCATAAATCCTCAAAGGGTCACACATAATAAGGTGTTTAACCACATGTGCATTAATTATTTATTTGCAACAATTGGTTTTGCAAAATATGATAAGTTGATTAATTAATCGTATGCCGTTATGGACCGTTATGATTAATTAAGTCAAATAGATCATATCGAAATAATTAGATGCATTGACTAATTCCACATTAATTATTAAATAGTTAATAATTAATAATAATCAACACATTTAATAAATTGAGCAAAATGGGCCTTAAATTAATTAGTTGATTTAATGCCAAATGGAAGGTGTAATAAAATGGAAGGTTATTGGGCTCAACTTGGCTTGAGGCCCAACCCACAATAGAGGTAGGTAGGTGCGGCTACATGAGGGCATTTTGGTCCTCCAAAATTTGGATGAAGAGCTAGGGCTTGAGGTCTATATAAAGGGGTGTTCTTTGGGAGCAAACCCTAGCCTCCACACACCTCTCTCTCTCCTTCTCTCTTTGGCCGCACCTCACCACAAAGGAAGAAAAATTTCAGATTTTTCATTCCTCTTCTCTCTTCCACACACCACCTAGCTCATGTGTTGAGCAAGCTTTTCCACTAAATTAATTGGAGAATTAATCAAGAGAAGGGAAAGCTTTGGAATTAGGCACAATTCTCTCAATTACTAGCATAATTGATTAGAGAAGGTGGTTAATTCCTTAGTGGACTCGAGGAGCACGGCGAGAAGGTTCTTGGAGAGCACGCCACCGACACCAACGCATTGGAACGAGCCTCTTGGTTGCGATACCAAGAGAGGTAGTCTTCCAATCCCTTTTTCTCGTGTGTTTGAATAGCTTGTGTACTAGATCTCTTATGTGTGTGATTTGCTTGGTTAATTAATTGGTAATTAGCACAAAAATGAAAATTAGCACACTTTCTAACAAAAGAAGGGGAGAGAGTGGGGAACAACTGAGAACTCTCCAGAAAAAATCAATCCAACGGAGGAGAAGAGTTAGATCAGACGGACAGGATGCAAGCAATGCAATGGACGGTCCAGATCCAGTTACTGTTCGCCAACAGTGCTTATGAACAGTAACGGATCCGGATCTATTTACTCCGGATTAATATATGTTTCGATTATGTACTTTCTATTTTAATTAATTATTTTTTTTTACCATTTTGTTCGGATCCTTGTATTTCAAATCATTAGGAGACATGTGTATAACTGTCAAAATGTTTATTTATTTCAAATAAAAGTATAATAAAATTCCTTAAAAACATATGAATGGGATAAAGTTAATTTTTAGCGTAATTATTTGATTTATGTCATTGGATGACAAATTTAAGATACGTCACTGTAAAGTTGTAAAAGTTTATTTTTTATATATTATTTTAATGTACTTGTGGCATAAGACTAATTTTTACATTTTTACAGTGGCATAAAATTTATTTTTATTACTTTGTAGTGACATAAAACTAATTTATTATATTATTTTTACAGTGGCATATTTAAAAGGGTAAAATTGTCATATCAATTGATCAATGACATAAAACTAATTTTTACTATTTTGTAATGGCATAAAAATGATTTATCGTTTAGTGATGGTATTTTACTAATTTCAATTATTCGTAATGGCATAAAACTAATTAGGAATAATTAGATTTATGCCACCATCAAATTATGTAAATTAGAAATATACCATTATCTCATTCCAAACAAGATTCAATTCCAAAAATACCATTCTGATTTCTCTCAATATTTTTCAGAAACCCTATATTACCCTTGTTAATAAACCCCTGTTCTAAGCAGTATTACCCATTTATTTCTTACTGGTATTAGAAACCATCGATAGTTCGAGCATTCCTGTTTGCCCACCTTTGTGTTGTTATCTACAAATACTAGCAACCTCATAGCATGCAGTCGAGCCAAGTTTCAGAATTATTTTTCTATCACAAGCTTTCTTACCATCTGGTCTGTGTATACGACGAAGTATTGAGGTTTGGTTGGAAGATAAGTAAAAGAGCTATGTACAAGGAACTCTTTTATATTAGAGCCGCTATACAACTCTTTTATTAATGAATGTGTATTGGAATGATTCAAATGAACCCTTAATTCGTCAAGATATGTATTATCTTTGAACCGAAATTATTTTATATAGAATTTTTTACACAAAAAATTTTAATACACAGAATTATTTATTTTTTTTAATAAGAAGAAAGTTCGAACGCGTTTTATAAAAGCGTACAGTCTCTCTCCTTCGTACGCGTTTATAAAACGCGCTCGAAGGCTTCGAACGCGTTTTATAAACGGGTAAGAGGAGAGAGCTTCAGTTACGCCTAAAAAGGCTGGTCAGACTTTCGTACGCGTTTATAAAACGCGTTCGGAGCCTTCGAGCGCGTTTTATAAACGGGTAGGAAGGCGTAAATTTTTCGAAATTGAGTTATTACCATTTTTTTTTCAAAATTAATAGAAAAATTAATGTGAAAATTTAAGTTAAATTTGTTTTTAAGATTAAGATTAAATTTACAATTTTTAAAATATCACTTTTAATTTCATATTAATCTTATTTAAAAATAACATTAGAATATTAAGTTTGACATTAATATCATTTTGTTTGAATAACTATCAAGAAAGTCACTTGATTTACTGCATTTCTCTTTTTAATGATTAATTTATGATTTTAAAAACTATTTTAGTAGTTTAGAGTGGTTTTTAGGTTTGCAAACTTTCAAAGTGGTTTGCAAACTCCGAAAATGGTCGTTACGGGGTTACACCCCGATAACATGTATAGATCTCGTCGCTAGCTTTCCGGATTGTGCTTGATTGCCCCAAACGGACCTTCCTATCAAAAGTTAAGCCTGTTTAAAGTTTTAATGTTAAAATTTTTTAAAAAATTTATATTTTAATTATTTCCATATTATATATTATTTGATTATATATGTCTAACATAAAATAAAAAAAGAGAAGAGACTACAATTCAAAAGATAAGTTTGTAAAATTAAATAGTAAAAATACAGGGTCGTCGGCGAATAATTATTCAAACAAAATGATATTATAAACATGTTCAAAAAAAATATGTGTGTGCAATTAAATGCATATAAAATATGTGTGATATATTTGTTATATCTATTTAATACATCTTTAATTGGAAATAGAATTTTGAGAATTTTGTAAATATGAAACATGCAGGGACCTTGTTGCAAAATATTATTTTTAAAAAGTTAAGTGTTGCGGCTTGAATGAAAAATATGAAAAACTAATAACACGTTTATAAAACGCGCTCGAAGGCTCCGAACGCGTTTTATAAACGCATACGAAGGTCTGACCAGCCGTTTGATGCGTAACTGAAGCTCTCTCCTCTTACCCATTTATAAAACGCGTTCGAAGCCTTCGAGCGCGTTTTATAAACGCGTACGAAGGAGAGAGACTGTACGCTTTTATAAAACGCGTTCGAACTTTCTTCTTATTAAAAAAAATAATAATAATTCTTTCTAATAAAATTTTTTGCGTCTGAATTCCTGTATAAAATAATTTTGGATCTTTGAATGACCCCAAGGGTAAAATGGAAAATTTGGAAATCAATCCGTGATGATATTTTTCTAATTTCAAATTTAGTGGCATATTTAAAACGGTAAAATTGAAAATTAATTTTTCGACTTGGGCCGTTACATGGTCCAAGTCAAGCTTCTAAATTTCGGTTATTTTGCCGTTACAAAAGAAATTGAAAATTTCGGTTATTTCGGTTATTACAAGGTCCAAGTCAAGCTTCTAAATTTAAAACTAACGAAATTGAAAATTAATTTTGTTTTTTGCAGGCTTCTTTTGTAACAAGTCAAGCTTCTAAATTTCGGTTTTTTCGGTATGACGGTCCAGGCCTCCATGTTATTTTGATGTTATTTCGATGTTATAACGGCGAAATAACGGTGTAGTGTTTTTTTCAAAATTTGACACGCATCAATTCTATAACTATCAATTTATATGTTTAAACATCTCCAATACTCCATACAAATAGCATACGGCCATACCAAATTCAATATACTGCAGTGTACCAATATTGAGTAGCAGTAGCAGCTTGTACCAATTTAACAATAGTTCATTATTGAATACACAATTTAACAATAGTAGCTTGTTATTTCGCCGAAATAACTGAAATAACTGAAATAACTTGTTATTTCGCCGATTCCAAACAGCTTGTTATTTCGCCGAAATAACTGAAATAACGCGTTATATCGTCGAAATAACTGAAATAACGCGTTACGTCATTTTCTCAATTAAGACTGTAACGTTCATGCGGTTTGACACATAATACAGCTATTTTTATTATTTCGCCGAAATTTAGAAGCTTGCAAAAAACAAAACGACAACTAAACATTCAAATAAAGCGAAGTCTAATATTTTTGTTTTCAAACATACAATACATTAGTGTTTTTACCGCTTACTTACCCGGCGAGTCAAACCCGTCCGTGATAAATCCGTCATTTGGACCGGACCAATGGACTGAGAGTAGACTCGGAACTGATAACTAACAATCAAGGAATAAGGCAATCAAACAATCAATTGCCAAAAATAGAAACTGCCAAAAATAGAAACTGTCAAAAATAGAAAATGAGAGTAATTGCACACAACCAAAATGAAAACGACAACATAAACAAAGCGCTCTTCGCGATATATGCTTCATGCTGATGTCATCACGCGTTTATCACGTTTGTCACGATTTTCTGGCTAACTGATGACGTCATCACGTGTTTTTTTTTTCATAATCAACAAATTTTTTTTCCATTTTCTGACGTTAGCACTCTTTTTATAAATTTATTAATTGTGAAATTTATCCTCATATCTGAGAGTATCTAATTATGAATTAGAGAGGGAATTTATAAAATTACGGAATATGTATTTATACCATTATAGCATTAACGAGTGCACTCTATTTATGAAAATGTACACATTCAATTGGGGAGTATTTATTTCTAAATGAGGAATTAAATAAAATGTTAGAAAGGCGGATCTATTTGTAGGTATTTATAATATTCAAATAAATAACAAAGTATACAGAAACATAACAAAAAACAAATATTTTGAAAAATATTCAATACATCCATAATAAGTTGTTCCAATATAAAACCATAACCATAATAAGTCAAACAAAACTAAAATTATATTCCAATCTATAGTACAGGTAATGCAAATTCAATCTCATTAGAGCTATCAACCAACGAGTTGCAACCAGCCATAATGTTGTCACTTTCAATATCAATCTGTAAAAACAACAAGAACAATTTATTAAAAATTATATTATAAACTATATCATCAAAATCCAAACATACTTCAACTACAATTAAAAAAAAAATACTCCACAGTAATCCAAATATAACCACTAATTCTTCAAATAACTTGCTCCCTTGACATAAAAAAATGAACAAAATTTATACATTCATAAAATACTCCCTTGTCGGCTATCATATACTCCCTTATTTCAATAAGTTACTCCTTGTTAAAAATACCATCAAACTGTTGTAATACACTACAACATCCAAAAAATACTACCTAATTTGAATAATTGACTCCCTTTTTATAAATATACCATTAAACTACTAACACATTAGCACATTCACAAATACTCCCCAGTCACAGATAATATACTTTCTTATTATATAAATAACTTACTCCCTTGGTTACAAAATACTAAGATACCATCAAGTTGCTAATAAACTACCACATCTAAAAAAATACTCCCTCCTATCATGCTAATATACTCCCTTAATAGAATAAGTTACTCCCTTGTTAAAAATACCATCAAACTGCTAACACACTAGCACATTAATAAATACTCCCTTGTCGTCTATAATATACCATCAAGTTGCTAATACACTACGACATACACCTATTTAAATAAGTTACTCCCTTATTAAAAATGTACCATCAAACTGTTGTAATACACTACGACATCCAAAAAATACTCCATTTATCACACTAATATACTCCACAGTCACTGATAATATACTCCCTTATACAAATAACATACTCCCTTGGTTACAAAATAATAAGATACCATCAAGTTGCTAATACACTACCACATCCGAAAAAAATACTCCCTGTATCATGCTAATATACTCCTCTAATAAAACAAGTTACTCCCTTGTTAAAAATACCATCAAACTGCTAACACACTAGCACATTCATAAATACTCCCTTGTCGTCTATAATATACTCTCCTATTTAAATAAGTTACTCTCTTGTTAAAAATACGATCAAATTGTTGTAATACACTACGACATCCGAAAAATACTCCCTTTATCACACTAATATACTCCCTTATTTAAATAAGTTACTCCCTTGTTAAAAATATCATTAATCTGCTAACACATAATCACATTCACAAATACTCCACTATCACTGATAATATACTTCCTTATTCAAATAACTTACTCCCTTGATTACAGAATACCAAGATATCAACAAGCTGATAATACACCATCACATAGAAAAATACTCTCTATGTAATGCTAATATACTCTCTTATTTAAATAAGTTACTCCCTTATTCAAATAACTTACTTCGTTATACAAAAATTATTCTTTACAATACAAATCTACGTAAACGCAATAGCAAAAAGTCAATAATTGCAATGTAGATCTAGTTAAAGGTAACATAAAAAATAATCAATCAATATTTTCAATACAAATTCATTGTTGCAATCTAGATCTAGATCAATAATAGATACAAATAGACATAAGACTAAGAAGAAAGGAAGCAAAATTACAATGAATGATTAATTCATGTATTGATTTATACATCAATACTAAAAGCAACTGAAAAACGTTGATCAATCAAAGTTATTCTAAAAAGAAGTAGAAACAGAAAATATAAAGGAGAAAGGAAGAGCAAATAAAAAAAGTCCAGATCCAAATCGACTGATCTAGTTATTGACTATCAGATTTATAAGGAAGAGCAAATATAAAAAAAATAAATCTAGATCCAAATCGACTGTTCCAGTTAGTCACTATTTCATTAAATCAAGTCGTGACACTTTCAAAATCAAAGGAAACATAATTTAGCTATTAAAAAAGAGAGAAACAATAGAAAAATCAGAAACATGAAAATGAGATCGGATCAACAGGCACCTACCTGAGGTAGCGGCTTCTTGTCCCTGAACCTCGCACACCACATCTTTATGACGAATAGAGCTCGATCGAGCCATTGATGGAGCGAAGGTCGCGATCTGACGACACAGAGAAGCTCTGAGTCGCTTGAATTGTGAGAGGGTTGCGAGAGGAGCAGCTGCGGATCTCGCTGAGGTGACGTTGGTGCTTAGGCCAGGTCGAGAGCACTGGATTGCGAGAGCTTGCTTGAGAGAAAAAACTTGATCGAGATCTCAATGGAGATTTTTGAGAGAGAGAGAAAGAGATCTCAATGGAGACTTTCTAGAGAGAGAGAAAGAGTTCTGATCTATTTTCGAAATAACAAAACGCTTGTGCATATCACGTGATGTTGGCTATTTTAGAATGTGACAAAAATAGAAAGAAACGCCGACCTGATTATTTAATTGCTAAGAGTTTGATTACTCTAAGAAATTCCCTTTTCCTTTTCCCCAACTGAGCTCTAAGTTCGACAGACAGCGCTGAAGCGGTGATGATCTGAGAGTTCAAATAAACTGGTTATGTACTCAATCAAGTCATTGGGAAGATCTGACCAATTCGGCATTTGAACGAGGCACACAAATGCTTGCTCTGCTATATAAATTAATAGAGCATTATCAAAGTAGAATATTAATTGTTTTGAATGAAATTAATGATGAACAATGGAAAAAAACATGGTCTTGACCCTTGTTTTTCTTCAAAAAAAAAATGATGAAAAATGCAAGTTTATTGATGGACAATCGAATTTATCTGTCTGTTGAGAGATCTAATTAAGCGAGTTTAAATAATATTTTTTAGCAAATCTGAAACTTTAAAAAACCATTTAGCTAGACCAAAATAAAAACATTAAGAGACTGAAACAGAGATTAGCTTGCTTGTATGAAAATAAGTAAATGAATAAAGCCTCCCAGAAAAAAAACCTTTTAATTAATTAATTTATTTCTCATTTATCCAGTGGTATATATGTATTGTTGAGTTTCTGAAGTTGTAATATTAAGAGTTTAACTTACAATATTTAGCGATGGGAAAAATGGCGCAGGTCCCTGATTTTTGGGTAGATTTTGCTATATTAATTTGTACCATTAAGCAAGAAGTTTCAGATAATTACTAATTTCAATCGGTTCCATAAACTCCATAATATAGCAAAGCTATAATTAGTTTCCACTTATCAGTATTATAAATAAAGATGCATGGGAATCGAGATTTTTTTGTTAAATTTTATCCGACACGGCTTTCTTCGTTGTGCTGTGCGATATAGATTTTTCTAATTTCTGCGACGTTATATTTGATAGCTATTTGTGTGCCGATTTTATTGTCCGTGAAATTGACCCGATTCACCATTATCTTCCTCTCCTGCGCATTGTTTTTATTTAAATTTCTTCGTCCCTTTTCTATTTTCATGTCATATTGACATTGTCTCTGTTTCTCAAGGAACCTCTTTCGATTTTCTATGTTCTCCTCCTCCTCAGATAGTACGGGCTCACCTCATGTCCCTCCTTAACCGTTAATCTGGCCCCGCCTCCTTCCTCTGATTTTCCTTCTCTTCTCGACTGATCACCACTTCACCGTCATCCCTTTCTCAGCACGTCACCAACTCCTCTGCCAACCTCCCCTCACCCTTAGCCCAACCTAAACCGATCCTTCCTCCCTCCTCTTCGTGATGTCTGCCCCACCACCGTCCCTTCCTCAACTCCCTCCTCTATACGTCCCTCTTCCCCTTCTCTGCCTCACCCTCCTTTGCCTTTTCTCCATGACTGGTTTTCAATTATAATGAGATTAAATCCATGAAACTTCCAGTGAAGGCTACCACAAATACAAAGTGATCTTTCCAACAAGCAAGATCTAAGGTAGTTTTTTTTTTCCGTTCATTTTTTTGCCTTTTATCATTGTAAGTGAGGAGAATCAACACTGGCTACCAGCCTACCATACAACAAAGTAAAGAAGGCATATAGAAGTCATGGGGTACCTACTTCGTTTTATTTCCTATATCTCATACTTTGATAAATAAAAAAAAATTATGCCTAAATATAATGAACTCGCAACAAAAATCAAAAGGTTTAGAAGCGTACTTTTTCATCCATGAATTTTATCAAAATTGGTACAGTATGATAATTTCTTGATGAACTGGTATTGTATAAAGAACTTTTGACGCGCGTAAGGTGTTTGTCAAAATTCATGAATGGTTCGTATCAGAAGAGACTAATAACATAATTACATGCTGATGTATCTGGATTTTATTTTCTGGATCCACTACTACAATGAATACCATCAACTGGACCCACAAAATGATGGTTTCGGTGACAACTATCGCTAGATGCAATTTGTTGTTTCCAGTCCACCCCGTATTCAGAACTCACCAGCTTAAACCATGGAAGAAAAATTATGTAGAATGAAGGTTTTTGTTATATTCATTTTTGGCAATGCGAATTGTTTGCCCGGTTGTTTTGTCTCTATGATATATTACCATTTTGCTCATTCATGTGTATCAGTGTATGCCATCTTTCTTGAATTTTAATTAATCGGTCAAATTTTTAATAAAGGAACTTCGAGTCATATGCATGATCGATGCAGCCGCATGGATTTGTTGGTTGCGTGAAACTATGTTACAAGTAAACCAATAATAGACAAATTTTATTATTCGATTTCGTTAATGTGCGATGGCCGATGGCGCTGCATTTGGTTAAATGAAGTAAGAGTGAGATATAAAAGAATTCAGATATATGTGATGGATTATCTAAAATATTAATTTAAAAGAATTCATATTTGATATCAGGTCTGAATCAATTTGGTTGATAATTGAAGTGCAATTTTAAAATACAAATTAAATTTATATTCAAACAAGTTAAAATCTTTTTCTTTTAAAGATGGAGGCTTGACCTCCACTTTTTCTTTTAAGTTTTCTTCTGAGAATTGCATGCTTGCTCATTTGCATGATCTGCAAGTTCTATTTGTATGTTTTCCAATAAATATATATTCAAGTCAATTAAATTAAAAGTTAGAAAAAAAAAATTAATCGAGTGAAGCTTGATGTGCCCCTCTATTTTGATAAACTTCCTCGAGTTATATGGATGGCAAAATAGTAATTATGAGATTTAAAATTTGGATATAATACGTTTGACTTTGAATCTTCCTTTGTGTAAGGAAAAAAAATGTATATGTCAATTGATATAAACGAAAAATAAAAAATGATAACATATTTTATATTTATTAGTATGTCAAATATCGAGCGAAACTCGATTAGCCCCTCTAGTTAAATATTAACGAGGAATATTATTTTGAATAAGCTGAGTTAGTTTTCCATGTTACTGATTAGATTAACAAATTTATGGTTGTAATTAATTTGGTATGCAACCTTATTGCATCAGGTGACACTTTGTTATAATTTAGCTTCGTATTTTCTTCCAATTTTACAAAAGGTATTTCCTAAAAGTTATGGAAATCAAAATATCCAAGTAGAAAAACAACAAATATTAATTGGTTATAGGAAATCTTTAGCTGTACGAGGTTAGAAAACAAATCATCCAAAATCTGAGTTAATTCCACTTAATTTAGATGTAAATCAAGTTAATGATTTAGTTAGAATTCTTAATTGTAAAGTGGGGATCTCCTATTAAATATTGGGACTTCATCTTCATTGGAGGAAGCATGTAGAAGGTATTGAAATTTTCTTATTGACAAAATAAAAAATAATTATTGAAATGCAACCTCTTTTCTGGGAGGGAGATTTGTTTTGGATAACTCTGTACGTAGGGGGTGAATACGGAGCAGGTAGCGATGAAACCATATCCGTATTCATATATTTCTTATTGGATATGGATACGAATACTGATACGAATATGGATATATTGAGATACATATACGGTTCGGATAGTAAATAAATACGAACACATATTAGATATTGTCGGATATGAATACGGATACAAATGCTGATATATTTCGGATATTATAATGGATATTTACAAGTTAACGGTTCGAACTGCAAATTTACTAGTCCGAGTCTCCCCGGCCCGACTTGAAGATTCTTACACTGGAAACCCATATCACAGTGAGAGTGAGCAATAGCACATTAATATTAGAACTTCCTAGATCACACAACTAATCGCCATGTTTAATGATCACATTTCTTATTTATGGTGTGAACATTAATTTCACCCTCTCGCCAAATCAATGAAGAACTCCTCGCAAAGGGACAAAAATGAATGGGAGATACGCCTATAAAGCTCATCTCCATCACAACGGTTGCTCTGATGGAGCTGCACTGATCAATAGAATTCTCTGATCGATATTCTGAATTATCATGTAGATCAAGTTCTTTGTTCTTATCTCTCTGTTCAGTTTTTGAATTTCATTTTTGTCCTATGATTTATCCAGGTTTTTTGTAATATTTAGGTAAGTCCAGTTCTTAATATTTGGGCTCCCTATTAGATTCATAGTTTCAACAGGGCTGCTTTCAACGGTCACGCATCATATGTGGATTCGTGCCGATTTACGTCGTTTTTGCTGTGAATTATCTACGTGTTCCTACAAAACGAAATATGTGATATGGGTTTTATCTTTTATGTCAAAATCTTAAAATTTTAAACTAAAAGTACATCAAAATCAAGGGTATTAAGTCGTAATTTTGGGTTAAAGTCAGACTAAAATCCTGTATAAATATGTGATATCAAATCTCTCCAACGTTAAATTTTGCTTTTCCTGAAGAAAAAACTCTAAACCTAGAAGTTGGATAATATCTAAATCTTAACTCAAACTCCTTGAATGCCTACAAATTGAAATGTCAATTCAATCATTTTAGTTCAAGTTTCATACATGAGTTCAAAGAAAATGGTTGTAAAATTTAGCGGGGAAAAAAAACACTCAAAATGTCATAATAATTGGCTTATATATTCTTTCAAAATCCAAACCAAGAATGAAAATTTTCTTTTAGCAAATGGCCCTTGATAAATTGGCCACAATTGATAACTTAAAGAGGAGGGGATGGCAACTGCCAAACCGCTGCATTCTTTGCAAAAGTAGTGAAGAAACAGCACAGGATATTTTTGGGGATTGCTTCTTCTTCCAGCAGTCAATGATTAAGGCTTGCCTACCTCCAACCGTGTTGACTGGCATCCAGTTGGTCGGGTTAGCCAGCTTTCTCACCAATTTCACAACGAGCAATTCACAAAGCACTACAGGAAACTGCTTCTAGTGCATCAAATCATTCTGATGCTATCGAGGTCAGTTGCATCCGTTTATCGATGCTACAGATCTGTGGCATCAGCTTTTTTCTGGTGCAACTGCCATGGATGCTACTGATTCAATAGCATCAGAATTTCGATAGCATGGGCATTAATCCGATGCAACTGGAATTGTCAGTGGCATCAGTATGCCCGATGCATGTGCTTGTTGTTTTGCATCCGTAAAATACATGCAATTGGTTTCGTTAGCATCAATTAAGTGGATGGCAAAATATCTCGTTTACATCAAAATATCGAATGCTATTATTTTTGTTAGCATCAACTTAACGAATGCCAAGGTCTATTCTTTGCATCCACTAAGCAGCTGTAATTGATTCCGCTAGCATCAACCAAGTGGATGACAATATATGTTATTTGCATCAAAAAAATCCAAATGGTACCATTTTTATTAGCATGAACTAAAATGGATGCCAAGGTCCATTCTCTGCATCCACAAAACGAATGTTATTCTTTCAATTAGCATCAAGCATGCTGATGCACTTGAATAATTTGAGAACGTAGTATTTTTCTTTTAGCATCACAAATTAAATAATATAAAATATTTTTCAAGCACAAAAAAAAAATATAAATCATTAAAATTAAAATTTTCAAATATCCATTATCCATAATACTTCAAATTAACCAAACTACATTGATACCATACAAAATACTTCCAAATAACCCAAATGCCAAAATAAAAATGTAATATAGTACTATCCATAATACACATACCAAAACATTACGCACCAAACAAAATTTCCAAATTCTATTATCTACCCAAATTTAATCTACTAATATTCATCTTTCTTCGTCATCACTTCCATCAGTCTCGAATAAGCTTGCGTACCTTCTCTTTCAAAAGGTGCAATATAATCGACACCATCATCATCAGTAACAACTCTAATCTGAGGTTGACTATAACACTCCTTCAATGTGCCAGTCACTAGCTTCCAATGCCTCAGCGCAGCATTCTCGCTACACTGCAAGCCAACCAAATTGAACTTTCAATTATTTGTTGTGACATAAAATTGAAGCTTTACATTTCTGTCCTCGCTTAGAATTAACATAATTTAGGTTCGGGATGAACATAATAAAGTTTTTAAAGGAGCGAAAGGAAGTTAACCTGTAACCTGTAATGGCCATGAACTGTTGAACCTTGTCTTTCTGACCTCTTCCAAGTTTGCTCTGAAGTAAAATTCAACAAAACAACAACGATTCGATTAACTAAATCAGAGTGAGCGTGTGAAAATGTTGCGCTGTAACTAGACGAACTTTCAGGTAAACATCCCTTGAAATTTTCAGCTAAAAATATAGCATCAATGATCCACTTCAGAATTTTTAATTGAATAACTAAATTTAGTTCTGACACTGTAACTACTAATTACAGTACCTCTCCAATACTAAAAATATAATTTAATATTTCTCTGTGTGTGAGCACAAAAGAGCAAGAGAACCTGCATTTTGACGAGGCCGGTGCTCTGAGCAATGACAACTTAAACGGAGCCATCAGATTTGAGGCGCCAGTAGCCAGTCTCTGCATGACATTAGCCAAATCCGAGAAATGACCTCCTCCTCGAATTAAGGCAAGACTCCTAAACAATAGGGTCACGGCGTGATTACTTATGAAAATTCTACAATCAAATGAAAATAAACACGATATGAAAATCACTTGTATTTTGTTAATCCTAAAATTCTGTATTGTATTGTATGGATGGTTATTACTTAAGAAGAAGAGGAAAGAAGCGGAGCGGCAGACGTACCTGGCTGCCGAGGTGGGTGATATAGAGGCGGTCGGAGACGAGAGAGGAAGGGACGTCGTCTATCCCAAATCCGATGTTGTGCAGTGGCGTGTCCAGCTCCTTCCACTACTAGAATTTCGTTTATCTGTGTCGGAACACCGACATATTAGAGTCGCTAAATCAAGTAGCGACGCAGAAAGAAAAAAACGGACGGGGGACTTTTATTGGGTGTCGGTAGACCGACACAAATAAGTTAGGACGCATAAATAATCAAAAGAGAAAAAAATAGATCTGTAATCCCTTCTCTCTATCAGAGCCGCCGCCGCCACTTCATCTTCTTCACATCCATTTTTTCTCCCTACACGAGCCCCCACGGCCACAACCTTTCGTCCGCTTGAAACCGACACAACCCCTCTCAAGTCTCAACAACCCCTTATTCTCCCTCTTCTCTCTAACCCGAGCACCCCCTCTTAATCACTTTGCCTCTCTCTCTTCCTTGCTCCTCCTCTTCCAAGAAAACAGACTCGAAACATGACGGTGGCGGTGCTTTTCACGCTTGGAGGATTCCTCACAGGTCGCGTCTGGTGATCGACCGTGCTTTCCGTCGAAGATGGTCGGAGATGAAGGGATTCTTATCAAATCCTTCTCCTTTCTTTTTTTTTTATTTCCAGTAATTTTTTTTACAATTCAAAAATTAATTATTTTTGTATTTGTGTACTGACCACATGCGGATTAGGATCTATCATCAAAACCATGGTCATGTTGAGAAAAATAAGTCATGGCATCTGGTTAGAATTTTTTTTATTATTATGTTTTAAACTTGATCTCTGTTTATACTTCTACATATCTCTATAAGTTTTTTTCTATTTTTCATTTTCTGTGTGATTATTCTATACATCAAGGTAATTAACTTAAGAAAAATTAATCCAATATGCAAGGATAAGACTCGAATTTTACAGTTGTGGAACTCTTTGTAAGAAAAATTTCTTGTGACAACATCTTATTATACAGAAAATTACCTAGAGGAAAAGCATTTGCCTCATATAGATGAAGGAGACTCAATGGTAATTGAATGGTGGTGGCCATGGCGCTTGTAGGCTGTCGGACTGAGCTCTCTCCTCTTGCTTGAGGTCTCTTCCCTTTCGTTACTTAATTGGTTTAATTTTTTCTTCCCTTTCTTGCTTAGTCTTAGATGCAAACATAACTGCAATCATGTCACAGCTAATAACTTCATTTAATTACTAGTGGTATCATCATTTTTCTAGGAGATGATTGTGGAGCCTCACTAATGGTCGATGTCAAGGACTGTTGCTTGCATTGGAAGAAATTGATTTTTGCTTCGAGTCTGTCAGGTACAAAATAATCAAAAGGCCTTAGCAGTAATAATGAGTTGCATCATTATAGTAGGTAGTATGAAATGTTTGTATTGGAGATTGTGTGACCTTAGTAGTTAATAATTATTCTTTAGATTTATTTTACTAAAATGATTATACTAACCTTTGAATTTATTTTACCAAAATAAGTATACTATACATTTTGGGATATTACTAGTGTGAAATTAGTACATTACAGTCAAGTACCTTTATATATATATATATATATATATATATATATATATATATATGTCTACACTTCATTGAATAGGTAAAAAAATATATTGTCTTTGGTGTCAGCTTTTTTATTAAATTAATAGTAAATGATTAGAAAATAACAAGAACAAATACCTAAATGAGCTTGTATAGTTTCTGGTTTGATCATTTTTTAATGTGCTTGCTTGATTATTAGTTTTGTTTAACTTTATTAATGTGCTTGCTTGTCTTCCATGTTTTGACCAATTTTTCAGCAAAACAGAAGTTTGGCAAGACCACCAATTGGCAACAACACTTCACAGGGGACCACACATGAAGAAGGTTTAAGTGCAGCATCTGCAAGCACGTCAAATGCTATGGAAAAATACACAGCGCTACTTACTAATTGTTCGCGCAAGCAAGTTGAGCATGATTATCTGCCTAAATGTGATATTTTAAGCTAGATAGACTATGAATTTTGGTTTTGAATTCTAAACATATGAATAATTTTTGTTATTTCTATTGGATGATGATTTGCAATTCAATGCACAATATATATTTGTGTGATTTTTGTTTGATTCAATGTGAATTATGTGTATGGCTGACAATTCCAAAATAGCTGTGACTAATTAAAATCGTATGAATTAAATAGCGTGCTACCAAATTAGTACCGGGAATAATTGAATGACTGTATAAATGTAATTGATGTGGCTATCAACAATGGTGTCGGTATGCTGACGTTTTTATCTAATATACAGTAATGTAGAAAAACACGGATATAGTGGGCCCCATTAAAGACGTCGGTATACCGACATAGTAATGTCTAAATAGGGACGCGCTTACTGTTTGAATAAGCGATCAGAGAACATGGTATGCGTCGTTATTCCGACATAAATATAGGGACGCGTTAAGTAATCCGCGTCCTCGCGACACAGATGTTTATTATTAGCGGCTAGAGTGTCAGAGTCGCTTAGGTAGCGTCTTTAGGTGGACGCAGATAACTTTTCGTGTCGGAATAGTGACGCCTTTTTGTGAAGCAAATAATTGACATTCTAGTAGTGTTCGTCTTCTCCACCGTCCCTGACCGTGAACCTGATGATGCAGTCGACTCCATCTCTCAAACTCCCACTCCCATAGTCCCAACACGTTCTACAACTGATCCAAGTCCAAACTCAAAACTGACTGGATCGATGGAAAGGAATAGGAGAGGGGGTTATGACTTCTCACGATGAGAGGAGAGAGCGGCGAGAGAACCCTAGACGGACACGGATGGAAAAATGAAAGTATATAGAAAGAATATATATTTGCATATGAAATGAGGCGGATTAGATTAGATTATTACCTCAATTCTACCGAATGGAAAAAGATAAAATTGTATTGAACACAATTAACATGCGACTCTCATATTCGTATAATTCTACATTATTACAATTGTATACAAAGTATGACTAGAATAGTTGGGGGGAATTGTTAGCGTCTAAATTATTGAATTACGTAGCATGATTTGAACTATAGATTGATGGAAATTGGTATCTCGAGACTTTATATAAATTGATTTATTTTTTTCATAGGTTTAATTTAATTTCGAATTTATTAAAGTACAACGTATAGAAATTTATCAAATATTCTGATTGAAATTGGTCATGTATTCTAACAAAAATTATCGAATAATTTTTTTTTAAGTTATCCACATCATTAAAACATAAGTATACTAATTTTACTTTCAAAACTCGCATGGGAGTCATAATATATTCATGCAACTAAAAAATAATTACGTAAGAAAACCCTTATACAATTCTCTAAAACATTTGTTAATTTATTACATACATAGAGCTCTTAAATGATATATTACAATATTATATACTTAAATATTTTATATAGCTCTCCAATATAATTCCCTAAGAATTTCATTATACATACTTAGCTTTGATATATTACATTCACTACAAGAAAGATGGCCTTTACATAGATTTTATAAATAGACTTTTTTTTATTAATGTTGAATCTTGTTCTATTGGTAGATTTAATTGATACACTAAATCTAGCAAATTTTTAGCAAGACTCAATTTTCTATTAATAGGTTCTTAAAAATCTTACAATTTATTTTTGATAGACTTTTTGAATCTTGCGATGTTAATTGCTACATTAAACATCGCAAGATTCAAAAAGTTTATTAAAAATAAATTACTAAATTTTTAAAGACCTATTAATAGAAAATTGAGTCTTGCTAAAAAATTGAATGATTTAGTTCATCAAGTAAATCTAGCAATAGAACAAAGTCCAACATAAATAAAAAAGTCTATCTATAAAAATCTATGTATAGACCATCTTTCTTATAGTGGTTTGTTATTATTATTATTTGTCTAATTAGACTTTAATTTTTAAATACGATGTATTTGGACTTTAATTTTATATACAATGCAAAGTTAAATACAAAATAATGTCTAAAAATTAATTAATTCCTTATAAAAAGGTGATAATTAAATCAATCAAGAAAACATGCTTTGTTGAGAACTGGTTAAAATTAATGGAAATTGACGTTGAATTTGTTGAAGTTGTGAATTCATGTGATTTTTCTTTTAATAATGTAACATTTCAGCTATATTTTTTTTAATCCTAAGTAACAATTTGTTTTGATCGATCCCTCTGCTCATACATTGATGTAAAATCCTGACAACTGTAATAGTGTAATCTCATCAAATGTTATTTGTGAACAAAATGTACTTAAACATTATTACAGTTATTGAACTTGATTCGGCGGGAGAATGAAAAATACTCTCCCTCCAAAATCTAATTTCATGAAATATCACCGAATTGGCGGCTTAATGAAAAATACTCTCCCTCCAAAATCTAATTTCATGGACTTAATTTCTCGTCTCATTGAGTTGGGGTGCCATTGATATTAATTTATGCATGTTGATGAAGGAATTAAATCCTAGTACCAAATAAATTTGTACCTAGACCTAACCTCACTAGTCGTCAAAGTTAAGCTTAGGGTCGAACCCACAGGACGAATTAACGATTACTAGACTTGTTGTTTTTCTGAAACTAGACAATAAAATAAGATAGAGAATGTTGCAAATTAAAGAGACTAAGTAACAAAGCAATCAAAGTTGATATTTTTGGTTGTTTTCTTTTGTTCTGAATAACAATTCAGGGAAGGTAAAATAAGGTAGGTAGATTTTTGAGGGTTTTTCTTTCAGATATAAAAAGGCATCTTAGGGGTCAGGATTCACTTAGGTTTAGCCTTCGAATTGCTGGATTTCTCGCTGATGCATTAAATACCAATAAATCGAAACATACACTCTCAGTTCGGTCCGAACCAGACGAGTTCGGTCCGAACAGAGGTCGATATGTTGGGTTATGACTATATAACTTGAGTTTTAACTTTATGAAAGGCTTAGATCGCCTGTAGCTATGTCTCCTAATCCTCAACTGTCGTCTTTTGATCTAGAAGTTAGCACAGGACTCTACTTTGCCCACATAGGTCAAATAAACCTAAACTTTCGTGTCGGTATTTTAAGTAACCTATGTCTAAATTATTGGTCTTCTTAGGGATATCTAAGTTGCCTTTCAGCCAACTTAGAAGCTACTCCTTTCGGTATAAGCTAATTTCCTCTTTCGAATCGTCAATTTATCCCAAGTACTTAATTTGATTCCGATTGTCTAACCTAACCTTGTAACTTAACTAAACAGGCCTTTATTTAGAAGTAAATCAGGTCCAGGCAGGTAAATCAAACAAGCAATAATAATAATTCTCAATAATAAGATCATAAAGCCAAACAGTCAAGTTATATCAAATCTTAACACCAACCTAAACCTAAACTACATCCATACCCTAAGACATAAAATAAATTACTCTAACATGTTCTCAAAACAGCAAATAAACATAGTATAAGCATAATAAAGATACAAGCCCATAGAAGCAGGAAATAAAAGCATAAAGGAAAATAAAGTCTACTCCTTTAATGCCAAGACAACTTCTCCTAGGCAGTGGATGAGAGGTGAAATGGTAAGATCTGCTCCTCGCTGCTGCCGTCGCTTCAAACAAGTCGTAGAACACCAGGGTGATGATGGAATTTCAAACTAGGTGGCTCCTTCTCTCTTCCGAATCAAAAGTCCCCTTTCTGGAGAGAAGAGAGGTCCTTTTATATCCCTTCGGTTGCTTGGGGACGAGGTTAGGTCATACAGAGCATCAAAAGTTGCCAAAATGTCAGTTTCCATGTATGAAAAACATACCAAAACTCATCTGTTCGACCTGGAGAGATAGGCTTCGGTCCGAACTGGGGAAAGGCTCGACCCAGAGAAGAGAAGTGAAGTAAATAGAGGGCACTTCGGTCCGAACAGAGGCAGTTCGGTGCAAACTGGAGAGAGAGATGGACCAAATAAAGGTGCTGGGGTCGAACAGAGCCATGATGAGGTCGAACAGAGCCTAGGAATGAGTCATCTAGGTGGCAAGGGGCCCGCATGTCGGTCTAGAATATGTCCCTATGCCAGGAATGAGTCGTCTGGCGCGCATGCAACCATGAAAATCATCAAAACCCTGTAAAAACAAGTAGAAGCAGCAGCAGAGCCAAATCCTGGGAAAATAGCAAGTAATTGTCAAACAATTTAATGGTTTGGGTATAATTTCAGTGCCAAGTACGGTCAAAATACCAATGATATCGAGGATATCAAATTCCCCCAAACTTGAACTTTGCTTGTCCTCAAGCAAGAGCCTAAACTTAAAATCAATGACTATACTTAGACTTAAAAGAATCAACCAACCAAAAGAAGAGAAGACAAGAAATTAATTGCTCAAGCTCATAATCTTAATCACAAAAATTCAAACAAGTCAAGTTATCAGTTTCCTCCTCAAAAGTTGTGTAATCATAAATCCTCAAATGAAAGTATGCCTCTCTTGATCCTAGTAATCGTTTTTAACTACTCAAGAACTCTAGCTCATATCGTGTCAAGACAATTGCAAACTCAAATTTATTCATTCGTTCCTTTTTATGTTTTGCAAAAAATTGTGAAGTCAATTTATCAAAGAGGGAATAAAAATAAAACGAATCTTGCTCCCGAATTTTATCTTTATTTCACCAATTTTTATTTGTGCAAGTCGAGTCGTGGGGCTTTGCACCCTAGAGGATAATGCGGTATCATCGGCCTTGAATTTGCTACTAGCACATATCGCGTTAGGGAGGTTGGACGGGTGTTGCTCGACTATAGCCACGGTACACTTGGGCCATAATACTCAACAACTCCTTTACCAATGCTTTCACACCGGGTCCGGTAGAAACTAATTACAAACAACCCAATTATACCTCGAGATCTTTGAGTTATAATTCCCGACGATTTGCAATTAATCCAATACCCTCCAATTTGTGGCTAAGTTGGTGGAGTAGGCCTCAGTGCGTCCTCATTTTCACAACTATTTTAAAATTTTTAAGTCCCATTAAGTTTTTTTTTTTTGTTGAAGATTCAAGCGTTTTGAGATTAAATTCAAACATCAAGATTCATTTTACAAATTCCAAGTTTGATAAAAATTCTTGTTAAACAAAAACTCGCAAAGCATAAATCAGTTCACTCAATGAAAAGTTGTGAGAATTGACTGAGATCATTTGACAAATTCTAAGCATCCTCATTCAAGTTCTATCCTAGTCAAACACTTTCACATTGTTCCATTGGTGCATAGGTTAAGTGAGAAGTTTAGATACCCAAATCATTTGAGAGAAACTGATTAATTAGCTTGAAAAGAATTCTTAAAATTGTGTGATTTGATCAAAGAAGATCCAAGATGAAAGAAGATAAGCTTGTGCAATTAATGTCTTAACAGTTCTAAGCTTATGAGGTCATTGTTCGACCCCAACAAGGAAGAGTTCGAACCGAGGAGGAGTATAGTGCTAAAACAGAAGAAAGTTCGTTCTACTCGGATCGAGCAACCAGCACTCGGACCGAACTAATACTAGGAAGGCATGTTAAGAAATGACTCTCAATTCGGTCCGAATAGGATTGAGTTCGGTCCGAATTGAGACTGTGAGACTTTACTTGTGATAAAAGAGTGCAGCTCGGTCCGAACAGCTATGATTCGGTTCGAACTGAGGCTGTGAAAATTTGAAAAAATTCGCCCTCTCTTGTTTACTTTGTCCATTTTCCAGAAAAGATCAAATCAAAATTGTGAAAATAAAGAAATCCCCCCCCAAACTTAAGTCAAAGCTTGTCCTCAAGCTTGCATTCACAAAAAATGTAAAAGATGAGAAGGAAGGTACCAGATTAATGGGAATGATGAGAACCCATGGATGGGTCACCATGGGGATACGTAGGGAAGATGCCAAAAGGATCCTCAAAGCCTTCTTGCTGAGATTGCTCCAGGACTTGATTTCCAAGGTGTGGGTAGAAGCTGGGGTCGCTGGGAGCTGGCTGCTGCAGGGTGTAAGAGGAGTCAGGGTAGGCAAGCGGCTCTGAGCATGCCTCATGTCGTGGGGCCCGCTGAAGTTGAGGTGGAGGTGGTGGAGGGCCACGAGTTCCACTGGAAGATGAAGCAATATGGCCAATGGTGGGCTCTTCTTCCTCCCCTTCTTCCTCCCCTTCTTCTCCCTGATAATTGGCATAAACAATGTCGGCCAATTCATTTAATTTCCTTCCTTGCTCCATGGTTTCGTAAGAAAGACGGCTGAGATGCATGCCATATTCATCCTGTCGTTCAATGGCCTTCTTAGTGAGCTTGGTGAGTTTCTTGACCATTTTAGTGAGCTTTTTAGCCCACCTTGGCATTTGAGAGGATTCCCCATGGTCCCTTGCTGTCGGAGGTAGAGCATGAGCTGGATCAACTATCGCTGGGCCCGCGGGAGCTCCTGGTGCCTCGTTAGTGTTGGCCCTCCGAACAATTGGATGAGCAAAATCTGCAGGAATGACCCATGACTCAGGATTGTGAAGATTGACCTTGTGGGGGTAAGGAAGAAGAAAATCGCTCCCTTGCTCGCGGACCCAAAGATATCGTTCACCCTCCTCGGTTTGTTTGATCTCAATGAAGTGAGCCCCTTTGAAGCGGAATGTAGTGTAGAGAGAGAACCCACCACAAGAAGAAGTTGGGGGAAGAGGAAGACGAATCCTTGCGGCAAGCAGTGTAACAAAGCCCCCCATAGTGATACTCCCCTTTGGCACTTGGTCCCTTTGATAGAGCCAGAATTCAACCATGAGCTTTATAACATTCACCTTTTCTGGTTCGGCCTGGAGAGTTTGCCACATTAAGCCAAGCTCCTTATCATTGGTAATATTTGTTGTCTCGCCGCGGCAAAATATTTGTGAAGCATAAGCCCGCATGAGAATGCGGAGCGTTGGATGTTGCACGAGACGGGACCTCCTGTTGCAATTGTGGCCCGCTAGGTAAATCCATACCATGCTAGGTTTGAGGTCACGAGTCCATGGAGATATCTCAATCGGGCAATCTCTTTCGAGGCCATAGACTACCCCCAAGTCTTGAAGCCTTGCCTTATGGCTACGGTTGGCTAGGCGGAAGACAATGATGTCTTCCCCATTTTCCTTCATGAGAGCTAGAGAACTCAAAAATTCAAGGGTCATTTTATGGTAGGCTAGAGCACGGTGAGTCCAAAATGTAGGGGTGATGCCTATCTTGCTAGTGAGTTCAATAAATTCTTCCGCCACCCCAAAGTTCTCTAAGGTTTCTATATCAATCCACCGTGTGTGCTCAAAAGCACGGTTCTGGAGCTTGGCCAAGTTAAGGAATTGAAAGTTCCATGGTATCTCAAACCCAAAGGTACTCTCATATTGGGCTGCCTCAGGATGTCTTTTGAAATCAGGGTGGTTTGACATCGGATGAGGTGGATCATTAAGATTGTGAGGAGGTGAGGGTGGTCTCGAAGAGGATGCAGCAGCACTGCGAGCACTAGCGCGGGTCTGGCGGCGACTAGGCTCAGCCATGGATGCAAGTTTGTGAGGATTGAGGAAAGGTGAGCCTCGGTTTGGGTCGAACAGAGAGGGTTCGGACCGAAGTGAGGTTTGTGGCAGAGTTGGGTGGCGTTCGGGTCGAACAGAGAGGGTTCGGACCGAACTGAGGGTGGATTCTGGTAAATGGGCCTGGTATTTCTGGTAAGTAGCGCTGGTGTTTGTCAGAAATTGGCACATGGGTATCTTTACTGGTACAGGGCCTTGTGAACACTTTTAACCTTAATTGAAAGCACAAGGAGCAACTGGAGAGGAGAAAGAAGAGTTGGGACCTTAAACCGTGGGGTGGAGACTCGATAGGCGAGAGAATGTCTTAAAAGAGAGAGCCGCAGGATGGAGGGGGCGAGAGAATGACAGAAAAGCACTTGAAGGCAGAAAGAAAAGGGAATGGAGCCTTTCCTTGCGAAAAAATGGCGGTGTGCTTAGAAAATCAATGCCCTCAACAAGTGGTGTCGTTTGAGACCCCC
The DNA here is from genome assembly GCA_028095005.1 of Rhynchospora pubera. Lineage (NCBI taxonomy): Eukaryota > Viridiplantae > Streptophyta > Magnoliopsida > Poales > Cyperaceae > Rhynchospora > Rhynchospora pubera. The sequence continues at coordinate 221,725,744 of CM051460.1, read as the reverse complement.
AAAAAGCTTCTGTGAGGTTGGGGAGAGGTCCTTGGAGAATTCCCAGAGAAGAAAGAGGCAGGACGCTGAGTCGTCCCGTCGTCCTTGAGAAGCGTGTCCTGAAAAATACAACCAAAACGAAAGCCCACTGTCAGATCAGAAAAGAGATATGGGAAGAGGGCGAAAAGGAGAGCAAAAGGCACCTTAGATCTCTAAAAATGGTGGAGAAATGGACAATCTAGGGTTTTGGGTGGTGGCTCTTCGGTTTGAGTTTTGAAAGGGCACGAGAGTGAGGGAGAAGGGATATAACGGTTCGAGTGGGAAAGAAAAAGGAAGGGGAACGGGTTAATGGGTTAATGGGTTATCAGATCAAGTAGCAATTATGGGGGGTTGGGTCTGGTTAAATATTAAAGCCCACGAAATCAAATTAAATAAATCAAGCGAATTGGGCCTGTGTCCCATTAAAATTTCAGCCCAAATGGATCCATCCATTGCGTTTGGCCTTCTCCCAATACTCCATCGGACTGGATGCCTCCTGCCTTCGGGTCGAGCAAGATCACTTCGGGTCGAGGGTGCTTCCGTTCGGTTCGAAGAAGAGCCCCAAGTCAAGTCTCCTAAGACCCTCGTCGCTCGGGTCGAACTGCCATGCTTCGGATCGAACGGAGAGCCTTGTGGCTTGAATAATATCTGAAATATCTCGCATATTCTTCTTATTTGCTTTCTGAGTGACCAGAGATCCCTCCTTTATGTTGTAATAGCTTCCTGAAAAGAAAATGTTCCCAGAGATTAAAGCAGACCGAATCATTTTTTTTTATTAAATTTCTTGGGTTGCCTCCCAAGGAGCGCTTGTTTAAGGTCTCTAGCTTGACCTCCTGTTTTAGTTTTCTTCTAGATCTGGCTCGGAGAGGGATAAAACGTGGGTGTCTCCGATTATCTCGTTGGCGATATAGTGCTTTAATCTTTGCCCATTGACCTTGAAGGGCTCCGAATCCTTATCACAGATTTCGATGGCTCCAAACGGGTAGACTTTCACCACTCGGAACGGCCCCGACCACCTAGATCTCAACTTGCCCGGGAAAAGCTTCAATCGTGAGTTGAACAAGAGCACCAAGTCCCCTTCTTTGAATTCTCTTCTTGAAATATGCCTATCATGCAAAATTTTCATTTTTTCTTTATAGATTTTAGCATTTTCATAAGAGTTTAAGCGTACCTCATCCAACTCATGAAGTTCAAGAATCCTTTTCTCACCGGCCTTTAGCAAATCCATATTGATCGCCCTTGTTGCCCAATAGGCCTTGTGTTCGATTTCAACCGGCAAATGGCAGGGCTTCCCATAGACAAGCTTGAATGGACTCATGCCTATGGGAGTCTTGAAGGCGGTGCGGTATGCCCAAAGTGCATCATCTAGTTTGGCAGCCCAATCTTTGCGAGTTCGTGCCACCGTCTTCTCCAAGATGCTCTTAATCTCTCTATTGGAAACCTCGACTTGCCCGCTTGTTTGAGGATGGTAAGCAGTAGCAACCTTGTGAGTCACTCCATGCTTTTTCAAGAGACCGTCGAATTGTCGATTGATGAAGTGCTTCCCTCCATCACTTATCACAGCACGTGGAACGCCAAAACGAGGGAAGATAATCTTGGAGAATAGTTTAATCACAGAGTTTGCATCCGCGGATTTGCATGGCACCACTTCAACCCACTTAGAAACATAATCCACCGCCACCAAAATATACTCAAACCCATGAGAGCTAGGGAAAGGGCCCATGAAATCTACCCCCCAAACATCAAAGATTTCTACCTCTAGGATAGGATTAAGGGGCATCTCACTCCTCTTGGAGATATTGTCCGTCCTTTGGCATTGATCACAAGAGAGAACAAAAGAGTGTGCATCTTTAAAAAGGGTAGGCCAAAAGAACCCCGATTGCAGCACTTTTGCTGCCGTCTTGGAGAATGATGCATGGCCTCCATAGGCTGAAGAATGACAGCTAGCCAAGATTGGTCGGGTCTCCTCATAGGACACACATCTCCTATACACATCGTCAATCCCAAGCTTGAAGAGATAGGGCTCTTCCCAAAAATAGTACTTGGCGTCAGATTTCAGCTTCTTTCTGTCTTGCCATGTCATCTCTGGGGGCAGAACACCGCTGGCGAGATAATTTGCTAAATCAGCATACCAAGGTTGTGAAATCTCGCTTTGATGAGCCTCTGTTTGGACCGAGCAGGCAGTCGTTCAGTCCGAGCAGCTCCCTATGGAGAGAAATTTCAACGCCAGGTGGGCCCAGTCGACCTCGACTGATTCCGTTCGGTCCGAGCTCGTCTCAGATGGGGTCGAGCACGTCGCAATTTGGGTCGAGCAGGACTCCAATGGGGTCGAACTGAGGCTGATTTGCATCAATTTCTCGATCGGAAATGAGTCGTCGATCGGAATTTCATCTCCTTCTTTCTCTTCCCAGGTTCTCAGTACCCTTCTTATCTCGAATTTCGAGATCAAATTCTTGTAATAGAAGAACCCATCTGATAAGTCTAGGTTTCGCATCTTTCTTGCTCAAAAGGTATCGCAATGCTGCATGGTCTGTATACACAATCACCTTGGACCCAATTAAATAAGATCTGAATTTATCCAGTGCAAACACAATAGCCAGCAGTTCCTTCTCCGTGGTCGTCTGGCGCGCATGCAACCATGAAAATCATCAAAACCCTGTAAAAACAAGTAGAAGCAGCAGCAGAGCCAAATCCTGGGAAAATAGCAAGTAATTGTCAAACAATTTAATGGTTTGGGTATAATTTCACTGCCAAGTACGGTCAAAATACCAATGATATCGAGGATATCACATGTTGACACTAAGACTCTACGAGTGAGCACAAAACTAATAACTCGTGAGCCTATTCAAACTCGACTAAAAATAAAATTCAGTTATAACTCGAGCAAACGAAACTCGAATCGGAAAAATATTATAAATTTATAAATTAATTATAAAAAAATTTGTTGTAATGAAATGACAAATTACGGCGTTAAAAAATTTTAAGATGATGAGTTTGTCTTTATAAATTAAGTTGGGAATGCCATATTGATATTAACTTATGCATGTTGATGTTGATACTACGACTCTACGAGTGAGCATAAAACTCATAACTCGTGAGCTTATTCAAACTTGACAAAAATTAAAATTTAGTTATGACTCGAGCAAACGAAACTCGAATTGGAAGAATATTATAAATTTATAAATTAATTGTAAAAAAATTTGTTGTAATGATATCAACACGATATGTAATGAAATGAAAAATTACGACGTTAAAAAATTTTAAGATGATGAGTTTGTCTTTATAAATTGAGTTGGGGATGCCATTGATATGCATGTTGATACTATGACTCTACGAGTGAGCATAAAACTCATAAATCGTGAGCTTATTCGAACTTGACTAAAAATAAAATTCAGTTATAACTTGAGCAAATGAAACACGAATTGGAAGAATATTATAAATTTATAAATTAATTGTAAAAAATTTTGTTGTAATGATATCAACACGATATGTAATGAAATGAAAAATTACGACGTTAAAAATTTTTAAGATGATGAGTTTGTCTTTATAAATTGAGTTGGGGATGCCATTGATATGCATGTTGATACTATGACTCTACGAGTGAGCATAAAACTCATAAATCGTGAGCTTATTCGAACTTGACTAAAAATAAAATTCAGTTATAACTTGAGCAAATGAAACACGAATTGGAAGAATATTATAAATTTATAAATTAGTTGTTAAAATTACGGCGTTAAAATTTAATAATAAATATTTCATGAATTTGTCTTTATTTTATACGAGTTCTTTAATTTTTTTTTTTTTGGGAAAATGAGCAAGAGAAGGAAATTAAATTTAACTAAACAACCACCTCAATTTATTGCCGCCTAGATGCCAGCGTAAAATTCTAAGGCAAAGAATTATTGCCGCCTAGATGCCACCTCAATTTATTGTCATTTATAGCAACATATATAATTAATAAGGAATAATTAGATATATGCCATTATGAAAATTGTCATTTCGAAAAATGCCATCCTTAAATAGCTAATTATTTTTATGCCATTGTAAAAGAGTTAAAATTAGTTTTATGCCATTAATTTCTTCCAAAATGATTAAAATTAGAAATATGCCACTATAAAACTTGACATATCTTTTTAAAATACCTAAATTACCCTTGATACATTTTTTAGTAAACAAAAAGAAAAATATTTCAGAAAGGGGCAAGAAAACAGAGTGTCCTTACGAAAGGAATTAGACGGTAAGAAAAAAAATCTTTCATTTTTCTCAACTTCGTGATGTGCATCGTACATCTAATGTGGTGCATAGTGAAAAGAAACTGATTTATAAAATATACGGTAAGTAAATGATTTTATATAAATATACTTGTCAGTGACAAAATGAAAAGGGACAAACGTGGTTTGCAACTCAAATAATTTTTTGTTTATCACAGTAATCAAATTTTCAACTAAACAAATGATTATTTTAAGGGACCAACATGGATGACAATTTTTTTTTTCTTTTACGATGTCATATTTCTAATTGTAATGTTTATAATGGCATATTTATAATTATATTATTTTATAGTGGCATATTTAAAAGGGCATAATAGTCAAATTAAATGACTGATGGCATAAATCTAATTTTATCATTTAATGATGGCATAAAAATAATTTGTCATTTAGTGATGGCATATTTCTAATTTCTAATTTTTATAGTGGCATAAATCTAAATCACCCAATTAATAAAATGGTCACTCTATATATACGTGTTATGACTTATAATTTATATAGAAGTATGCTTACAACGAAATTTATATGCAAATGAGTGATAAGGTAAAGATACCAAATATAAGGCAACGAAATTGATAAAATTGGTCATAAAATCGTTTCTGAAATGATTTTGTGTTTTGTGGGGAACAACGTTTCTGAAATGATTTTGACAAAATTCTATATCCAAATATCAACGGGTTTAGATTGATGTTGAACTTTACTTATATTTAATTTCTACTTCACTCCATCGGGTTTCTATCGGGTCTGGGTTTTTGTGAAGAAGGGAGTTGATTATTGATCTGGTACATGACAACAACAAGGCTGGTATAAGGAACTGGAACAGTAAACCACACGAAGACCATTTTGAGTTTGGTATAATGGGATAGCAAGCCGGTACAGGGATCAATTGTAAATAGGTTCTGGCAACAGTGGATCTTGGTACCAGTTAGGAGTTACCTGTTGCCAATGCATGAGTCTGATGTTAATGAAATTTACTTGGCACCGGTACAGGCATCAGGCTGGTGTTGGTCAAGTTGGTGTCAGTGGGATTTGGTTTACATGATATAGGTTCCACATTACATTTTCTGGTATCAACCAATCATTCATACCTAATACCATTTTAAACAGGCAGGTAATACCATTTGGTCAAGCATGTTCAATGGTATTATTAAACAATGGTCAACACAATTCATCATGTCAAATTAATTGCTACAACACAGCCTTCGCTATTATACAAATTACTACTGCTCTTGAAATAGGATTATGAACCTTGGATTCTTCAGAGTAAGACCTGAAGCACATAAACAAACTCAATTAGTATTTAGAAATGAAAATTCCTTTATAAATAGACAAAATCTGACAGGAGGTATTTAGGTTCAAACTTCGACAAATCAAGGCATTTACCTTTCTACATTACTTTTTTACAACCTAACAGCCAACACATAGTCTCGTGCTTAGTGTATACATTTGCAATCTAATAAAATTCCAAAAAGCCAAACACATACATCCATTAATCCAATATTAGCACACCTACAATTTAAATTTAAAACAAGTACAGTTGAAAGGGTACAATATCTGAACGATTAAACCTTTAAACAACCAAATCTTAACATCAAAAGGATTGATCCAACTAGGCATTAATTGATCTGCGTTGCAAAAATATGAAAGATATAGTACCAATTACCAAAAGAAGTTCAACACATAACACAAAACAAAAGCTATAGAATTGATCCAATAGGCATGAATGATGAGTTATGTCTTCCTCTTGCACAATCATAGTTGCTTTCCTATAGAGAGTGTAATCAGACAAGCACAAATAAGTTAATTAATGAGAAATTCGATTGACAGATAGCACACTGCCTTTCAATACTTTTCAACCATTCAGATAGTATAGCTAATCTAATGAAATTTTAGTAAAGAGGAAAAAAAAATTATGCACCTTAGGAAAATCTGGCATCTCTTTGCCTGGTTCCAACAAAATAGGAAATTGGTATCACCTGCACATCATTTAGTTAGATTTTCTTAACTGTACATATATGTAAACTAATTCTCAAATCTAAGAATATGGCACGGTACATATATGTATCATATGCTGTCAAAAATATGAAAGAAGGATGAAAGTCAAGAGTTACTCATTTTAATAAAAAAAAAAGACTTACTCATTCGGGACCCGAATGCGAATTTGTAACATCATCATGATCAGCAACTTCTTCAATTACCGAATTCAACCATGTAATTATGCCTAAAGACTTACACAAAGGATACCAGAATTTTAAATTAATTTATGACCTATTGATGTACTTAACAATTTGACCAAATGAAGGGCTTATAATGTAAGCTATAACCATTGCCCAAAATAGTTGGTTCATGTGCAAAATAGTTCACTCAAATTGGTAATTGGATCTACACAAGTACAGTAAACTCATATCAAAAGTTATGGGAATCAGCACTTAGAGGTACCAGACTTGCAATTTCAGCGATTTCTCTTTGAGATGTGTTTGAGTTCTTAGCCACCGATTGCTACATCAATTTCAGCACTTCCTCTTTGATGTGACCAATAGAAAATTAAAGCATGAATTTTAGTTCTCATCGCTCTAAAGGAGATCAATAAGCAATTTACATATTGTAAAAAAAAATAATGATGAGATGAGATTACACGCAAGAGTTGTCTTTTTACTTGTATAAAAGCCGAGGGCATTGTCAGGTACTATCATACATGTGAGGGATTAAAATGCATCTGCTAGCCAGAGGCCCAGAACCTATGTTAGCACAAGCTAGTATCGAACCTCACTGTACATACTCTATAATATGGGTACCTGTCGGGGCATTTTTTCTTTTGAAGTGAGTTCACCAAATCTTCTAAAGAAATAACTGTATCCTCAAATTGCCTCAAATATTGGGCCCAAATCCAACTGCTTCTAGAGGAAATTCCTTTCTGCTTTTATATCTTAATTTTTTAACAGTACAAGATTGAGGGGTACCTGAGATGGTGGCAGCAGCATTTAAACGTAGGTGAGATTCTCGTGTAGGCGTGAGATTCCGGTGGAGCCCACGAGGTGTGAGTTTCCGGTGGAGCCGGTGAGCAGCTCAGTTGGTCGATTTTGGTGGAGGAGAAACAGGAAAAACCAAAGGAATAGAGGCGAAACAGGAAAACCAAAGTAAAAGGACTTGAGAAGAAGAGTTAATTTTACGGGACAAATGTAAAAAAAAAATAATTAAAAAAAAATAGAGGAACATCAGGTACCGACAAAGAGGGCCCATTAGACAGGGAATTGCAATATATGAATTAAAAGTAACAGAAAAATACATGTTAGAGGAAATTGTATCGACTTAAAATAATACAAAATAGGGGATGTGGTAATTATTAAAATCAGGTTTTATATTCAAATTATATGTTAGCATCAATTGTTTGCATGAAACTAAAAATCAGTTGCATCGACAAAACCCATTCAATAGCTAAAAATGAATTGGCACTGTTTAAATTGATGCAATTGCTTTTGGTAGCATCCGCAAAATTGATGCAACCGACATAAAATTATTTTCCGAGTAGGCATCTAAAATGTACAGATGCCTTTGATAAAAGTCCCATGCTATTGTTAAAGTGTTGATGTTATTGCTACAGTTTCCTGTAGTGAAGGGACTTATTGGCAACCTTGGCTTTTGTAACTTGGAGAGAACGCTGCTCTCGTATTTTCAGAGGAGTGTCTCTACGCTCTGAAGACATAGCATCACAAGCTGTTGCTGAGTGCAAGATCTTAAACCCTGCTTTCTCCCTAGTTTCTTGATTTGATTTACCTTTTGCAGCTTTTTTGGTTTTTATTTTCGTTTAAACGTTTCTTACTTTTTGTTTTAGCTTCTTGCTAAACCTTGTAAAACTTTTTATATTATTTAAAGATGGGGGCTCGACCTCCATTTTTGCTTCAAAAAAAAAAATAATAATTGGCTTATTGTGCTCTTAGTCTTCAAAGATCTAATGTTCGACTTCAATGAACCTAGCTTCTCTATATAAACAATATACAAAACTAACATTGTTTGTCCTTTCTTTTCCATACCCTTCAAAAGTTTTTAAGGAATATCTCTAGCGTGTCAATGCATGAGGAGTCTTTTTGAGAGAGAGAGAAAGAAAGAGAGAAGAGAACTGAAAATTTTGCTACAATTTACCAATTTCTTGTGTTAGGAGTTCTAAAATATCCACTTTATTTTCAGATTCTTTTTTTGTTTTGTGATTTTTTATTTATTTTGCAAGATACAATTTTCTATTGTGGCAATAAGGATTTATAGAAAAAGAGAACAGAAGAAGATATCAAGAAGACTCAATAATACACACGTCAAATTAAGATACCTCATTTGAACAAATTCTCATAGGGCACAAATTCGTTCACTCCGCGAAATTTTATGATTTAGTCTAATATATAGTGTTTACCATCACTACGGGAAAAAGGACCTTCTGTAACGACACTTCTGTAACGGTTTTTGAAATAACCGTTACAGAATAGTGAGGCATTAGGCGGGAAAATTGGTGCCACAAATCTGTAACGGTTATTATGAAACAACCGTAATAACATTTCCGTCATGGTCAGGAAAAAAAATGCATCAAGCTTCTGTAACGGTTGTTGGATAATAACCGTTACAGATTTCTTATATTCTGTAACGGTTATTATCCAGCAACCGTTACAGAAAAGAAAAAAGAAATATATAAATATCAACCATCTTTTGTAACGGTTATTAGTAAATAACCGTTACAGTAGGTTAACGTTTTTTTTTATTTTTTATTGATTCTGTAACGGTTATTTTTAATAACCGTTACAAAAAAGTTCTGTATTTAATTAGGTCTTCCCATCCCAACAAACTCACAGCTAGCGCCGCACTTAACTCTTTTCTGATCTTCTCATTTATTGCGATTTGTGGTGTCCTACTTCACTCCAAAAAAATAGCAAAAATTTTCTAAAAATTCTGAAAAAATAATAATTAGAAAGAGAATAAGAAGGAGAGCAGATTTAAGGTAAAAAAAATTAATTTTGAACCGTATTTTTTATTTTTACATTTTTTTCTTATTTATTTCGATTTTTTCATTAATTCATGGTTATTTTTGTTTTTTTATATATTTTAAGATCTCATTGAATAGGAGAAGATCTTACATCGGCCGGATAAGTCGCACGATTCAACGGATCGGAAGTCACACGATTGAAAGTATATAATTTCATGAACTTCTCTTTTTTTAAATTATTTGCATTTGGTTAATAATTTGCATATATATATAGGCATGGATTTTGTATTGTCATATAGGAACCAAATACCGGAACTCAACTGAATTTAGGTCATTGCCCGTCCGAGATTAATCCATTAGGGATTAATCTCTGATAGTACTCCCGGTCGGGAGTACTGCTCTTTGGATACGATCTGTCTCATTTAGGACAGCGAGTTGTACGTTAGATGCAATGTGTTGTCTGAGAAAAATTCGGCGGCATTTCCCTTGTGTTCCCACGGATACGTACGCACGAGCAATCGTGTGTTGGCGTATTCAGGGAACATAAGGGGAAATGCTGCCGAATTTTTCTCAGATAGCACATTGCATCTAACGTACGCTCGCTAATGAGACAGAGTATCCAAAGAGCGGGCTAGGATGGTGACCGGTCCGAAAACCTAATATGACAAATTGGTCCGAAACCCTAATAATTTGCATAAATTTTATTGTTCAGATGAATCGGACGTGGATGTACTCAAGTAATCAATGCTCGTCTACATTTTTGAGAGGACTTGAAGAATTTATGGTTTGTGCTAAAGAGAATTTGAAAATGAATGAAGATGATAAAATGTATTGTCCTTGTCGTGTTTGTCAGAATTTGTTGAAGTGGTCTAATTTTGAAGAAGTGAAGGCTCATTTGATTATAAATGGATTTCAACCGGATTATAGTCGGTGGACACTCCATGGAGAGAATGGGGGGGATAATACTAGCACAAATGTATTGGAATCTGTGTATGAGGAAGAAAATGTATCATTGGATGATGAAATTGATGATGTCAATGTATTTGATGATGAGAATGTAGATGATGATAGAAATGTAGATAACTCAGAATTTAATGCCGATTTAGATGAAATTGTGAACAATGTGGATGAAAATTTTGTTGATAATGTTGAAATTTTTGGTATGTTACGTGAAGAAGATAAAATAGCTTTATATCCTGGTTGTGAATTGTCAAAACTTAATGCTGTTTTCAAACTGTTCAATCTTAAAGCCAAAAATGGATGGAGTGATGCAAGTTTCACATCTTTGCTCAAACTATTACATAAAGAATTTTTTCCAAAAGATAACCAGTTGTCAGATTCAATTTATAAGGCTAAAAAGATGTTATGTCCTTTAAAAATTGGAGTTGAGAGAATTCATGCATGTCCAAATGACTGCATATTATTCCGGAATGAGTACGGAGACTTGCATAAATGTCCAAAGTGTAATGCGTCACGGTATAAATCGAGGGACGATCAAATTGAAGATGAAGGTAGTAAGGGACCAGCTGCAAAAGTGGTGTTTTATCTACCAATAATACCAAGATTCCAGCGGCTTTTCTCTAACGTGAAGGATGCCAAATTGTTAAGATGGCACGCAGACTGCAGGAAAAAAGGCGATGGCATGCTCAGACACCCAGCAGACTCTCCAGATTGGATAAATATAGATAGGGAATTTGAAGATTTCGGCAGTGAACCTAGAAATTTGAGATTAGGTTTATGTACAGACGGGAAGAATCCTTACGGCAACATGAGTAGCCGGCAGACTACGTGGCCGGTCTTGTTGTGTATTTACAATCTTCCTCCCTGGCTATGCATGAAAAGGAGATACATGATGATGCCCTTGTTGATTTCTGGTCCCAAGCAACCAGGTAATGATATAGATGTGTACTTGGCTCCATTAATAGATGACCTTGGTGAATTGTGGCAGAATGGAGTGAAAATATATGATGCACACTCTAGATGTGCAACCAATCGGTCTTCCAAAGTCTCGACATGATGGTAGACTTGAAGGAAAAGGTTATACATTAACTTCCAATGTTCACCTTATTTAGCACAAATGTTCACTTAAAGCACAATATTTGTTCACCTTATTTAGCACAAATGTTCACCTAATTTAGCACATTTGTTCACCTTATTTAGCACAATATTTGTTCACCTTATTTAGCACAAATGTTCACCTTTCAGATACAATTGGAGCTAGTACTCATATACCGGATCTTGCAATGAGAACCAAAGCACATATGAAAGTTCTCCAACATCTTGCTATTGTGGCGCCTTACATCAATGAACATCTAATCGAGTTACGTGAACAATACCCTTCTTACACCGAAAACTTGATTACCATAGAGCATGAAATAAAATTTGTCCAATGGCTAGAAGATAAAGTACAGTCCCAGTTGAAAGAAGGAACAGAGATCGATGAAACCGTGAAATGGTTATCAAGACGTCCTGATTCCGTGGTCGAGACATACCAAGGGTATGACTTGAATGGATTTACCTGGTACACAAGAAAACAGGATGGTAAAAGTTCCGTGCAAAATAGTGGAGTCACTGTTGTAGCTTTATCTAGTGATAATGTTAGGCTGGCTACTTATTATGGGTGGATCGAGGAGATTTGGGAACTAGATTACCTGAAATTTAAGATACCCTTATTCAAGTGTGCATGGATCGACAACGGTCACAGTGGAGTTAAAAAAGACAAGATGGGGTTTATAACTGTTGACTTCAATAAAAGGGCTTATCGAGACGATCCCTTTATACTTGCAAATAAGCAAGCAATGCAAGTTTTTTACATTCAAGATCCGGCGGATAAGAAAAGACATGTTGTGCTTCATGGTAAATGTTAATCTTATTTAAATACAAATGTTCACCTTATTGAGTACAATGTTCACCTTATTGAGTACAAATGTTCCTTATTTATTACTTGCCACTTTCAGGAAAAAGACGTATTGTCGGCGTTGGTGATGTCGTAGATGAAGAAGCATACGACCACTTCGAGGAAATACCTCCTTTTTCTATCGGTATCGACGATACATCACAGCCAGTATCGATCAGTTGTAGGCGTACAGATAACACCGAAGGCGTGTGGGTCGACACACGAAGGAAAAAAAAGAAAGTAGCTACATAATAACATGTGAGTTACAAAAACTAATATAAATTATTCTTAACATATATGTGCTAAATTGTTATATATATTAATAGTTTTATTTTTTTTTGCAGGTCATTAATTGGTGAAATTTAACATATATGTGCTAATTTATGAGCAAATTTATTTTTAATTTTTGTTTAACATTCTAAATTGTTTAACTTATTATTTAACATTTCAAAATTATTATTTGTTCTACTTAAAATTGTTCTAAATTAAAGTTTAAAATTGTTGAACAGAAGGCTTACGAAAACAAACAAAAAGCAAAAAAAAAAAATTAAACTAATCTGTAACGGTTACTAGCTAATAACCGTTACAGAAGAGTTAAATCTGTAACGGTTATTAGCTAATAACCGTTACAGAAGATCATAAATATTAAAAACGTTTGATCTTCTCTAACGGTTACTAGCTAATAACCGTTACAGACGGTCATATATATTAAAAACGTTTGATCTTCTGTAACGGTTATTAGCTAATAACCGTTACAGAAGATCATATATATTAAAAACGTTTGATCTTCTCTAACGGTTACTAGCTAATAACCGTTACAGAAGATCAAACGTTTTTTTAATATACACCATATAGCCGCTGTTTCGTCACATCTTTCCAAACTCGAAAACACTCTCACTCTCAAGCTCGTTGTCTCTCCAAACCCTAGATCTCAAGCAATGTCTCTCAAGCACTCGCTGTCTCTCTCAAGCACTCGCTGTCTCTCAAGCACTCGCTGTCTCTCTCAAGCACTCGCTGTCTCTCTCAAACACTCGCCTCTTCCTCTCCCTCTCAGGTAATCCCTCTTCCCTCTCCCTCTCTGTCCCCCTCCCTCTCTGTCCCCTCTTCCTCTCTCCCTCACTGACTCCCCTCTTCCTCTCTGTCCCCTCTCCCTCTCTGTTCCCTTACAGATCTCTGCTCTCTCAACTCCGACAGCCACCTTTCCCTCTCTGCCCCCAACAGCACTCTCTCGAAGGTAAACCCCCTTTCTCTGAAATTTTAATTTGGGGCTGTTTTGCTTAATTTGGGATTGAAATGCTTAATTTGGGGCTGTTTTTGGGGCTGTTTTGCTTAATTAGGGACTGAAATGCTTAGTTTGGGGCTGTTTTTGGGACTGAAATGCTTAATTTGGGGCTGTTTTTGGGTCTGTTTTGCTTAATTAGGGACTGAAATGCTTAGTTTGGGGCTGTTTTTGGGGCTGTTTTGCTTAATTAGGGACTGAAATGCTTAGTTTGGGGCTGTTTTTGGGGCTGTTTTAGGGACTATTTTGCAAATAGTAGGGACAGAATTGTGAATATGCAAAATGCTTAATAGGGACAGAAATGTTTATTAGAATTGATTAATTATGATTAAATTAATTATTAGAATTGAATCAAATTATTAGAATTGATTAATTATGATTAAATTAATTATTAGAATTGAATCAAATTATTAGAATAAATGGACAAAGCCGAAGGTAGCAATCCTAAGGTGAATAAGGGAAAAACTGTGACAAAGGACAAGAAAAATACAGATGTGACCAAGAAGGAGACAGAGACAAAGCCGGATACCAAGCCGGAGTTCGATGTCACTCGTCAGAGATATGTGCCTCAGTGGATGCGAGATAACCCTCTACCTAGGCGGTCTGTATCTGCTGTGAGGCGCTATCCAGTTGGTTGCGGACTAACAAGTGCAGATGGGGAGGAGGGACCAGAGGAGGTGCCAGAGGAGGTGCCAGAGGAGATAGTGGAGGAAGAGAAGGAGTGAAATTAGGGTTTAATAATTATCTATGCTATTTTGTATGAACATTGCTAAATGTGTAATTTTTGAACCTTAGGCTATTATCTATTTATCTAAATTATTATCTATGATGTGTGAACCTTAATTTGTGTAAGAATTGATGTTTTATCTATGTTGTAAGAATTTATTATCTCAATTAGGTAAGAATTTATTATCTCAATTATTTTGTAAGAATTTATTATCTAAATTAGGTAGTAATGGAGAAAGGTGAAGGAAGCAATTCAAAGGGAAAAAAGCCGATCGAACGAGTGTACGTTAGGCGCAAAATTCGTGCCAATCCATCCTCTCAAAATCAAACGAACCAAAACCAAGCCTCTCAAAACCAGGGGCAACCGAGCCTCTCAAAATATGAACAACATGCAATTTTTTTCAAGCTTTTGATTGACAAGCTTGTGGCACCGTACACAGAATGGAGAGAAGAAGTCATTGTTTTGTCGGATGATGATGATGAAGTCATTGTTTTGTCGGATGATGATGATGAAGTCATTGTTTTGTCGGATGATGAAGACTAGTTTTAGGATTTAGATTTATGTTTGGTTTAGTATTAGGGTTCTCTTATCCAACTGAATGTTTATGTTTATGTTAATGTATTTTGTTATTTGAGATTGAACTTGTCGTTTAATGTTTATATTTATGTTAATATATTTTGTTTATGTTGTTTATGTTTATGTTTATGTTTGTTTATGTTTATGTTTATGTTAACTTGATTTGATTGCTTTCATTGTTGTTAATTATTTGTTAATAGATATGTTTGGAGACCAAGATAGAGATTTACAGGGTAAACAGGCTGGTACAGAATCCAGCGATGAGGAGGTCACAACGTTCGAAATAAAGAAAAGGAGCAGAACGACAATGGAAGAGTTTAGGAGGAAAAAAGCTGCTGGGGAAAAGTTTGAGATTAAATTTGACAAAGAAGGAGTGCCAATTGGTACTGAAGAGGCGGTGAACAAATTTGCCTCATATTGCGGGTATCTGGCTAGAACAAGAGTGCCAATCACAATTAATGATTGGCGGAAGGACGTTTCAAAGGAAACCAGACTTGAGTTGTGGTTGGACATCAAGGTGAATAAATTTTCACTTAAATCATCTAATTTAAATTTCTATGCTACCAATTAACTAACGTTTCGTTATGTTTCAGAAAATGTTCAACATCGAAGATGATAAAGCCATGAACAATACTCTCAAAGCGATGGGCATAAGTCACAGGGCTTATAGAAGTAGGATTGCTGAGGAGTACATCACAAATGCCGATCCAAACAATCCAAAAAATCCATGCGATAAACACCCAATCTCACAAAAGGAATGGGAAGAATTTTTCAAGAAAAGGACGGGTGCAGATTTTGTACAAAAGAGCAACAAAGCGAAGGAGTTGAGAAAGAAATGGAAAGAGCCTCATAGGATGGGTTCCACTGGCTATAGAGGAAAAAAAGGTTCATGGAAACCTACAGACAAGATTGTCATACCCGGAGATTCTGAAGGGGCCGGTTCCACGAGCATTACCATCGGCGATTTGGAACCGAGGAGTCAAAGGTATTTCATGGGAAGGACTGTGGCTACGAAGGATAAAGGTACTTACACATGTAAAGACTTGTTATATATGCTAACTTCAAATTCTGTTTTGTGATTATTAATAAGATTTGTTTGTTGCTTGTTAGATACTTACACGTTCCATAGCTCTGATTCGTCGACTATTGAGGCATTCAGTCGGTTGAGTGCCATGTCTGGTGAAATCAATTCCGGGTCAATACCGGAACAAGAAGTCTTAAATCGGGCGGTTGACAGGCCGGAACATCCAGGAAGAATCAGGGGATATCCTTTATGGACCAAGAAGGAAGATGTGTATAAAAGAAAATTTAGAAAGGATGCGCATGAAGGATGGATGGCACCAGACCAGATTGAAGAATTGATGAGCAGGGTCGCAGCTGAAGCCGCTGAGAAAACCAAAAGGGACTTGATTCACTCTGAGGAGATAATGAATGCGGCGAGACAATAAGCTTTTCAGGTAATCCTTTTTGACAATCAAAATGTAATAAAAATGAATGAAAACTATTCTTCATTATCCAGTTGCTTCATAATTTTCAGGACGTGAAACAATGGTTGGCCAGTAGCGGATTGCAGATTCAAGCACCACAGCAATTTGTGACGCCGTATCAGCCATTCGTTGAAGCTGAGGTAGACTCAGGAATGCCAAACGAAGAGTTATTCCGAACGGTTGCCTCAAGCTATATGCCTCCGGATCCGAGAAGCGTTGTTCAGGTTCATATTGATCATTTTTCTCTTTTCTCTTTATATTTATTTTTGGCAGCATTAGAGTTTCTGATTGAACTGAATTTCAGGAAGAAATGCCGTGCGATCTCTTTTCTCTTGATCACAACAACCAGAGGATTAAGGTGGCCGAAGGAAATATTATTCCGAGTGTTGTTGGTCAGATCGTACACGGCGTGCCTCTAACTGATCAACAATTGTATGTCCATCTTATCCGAGTAGGCGATGAATTTCGTGAATGGCAAGTCCCTGGTAGGTCAGATGAGCTATTGGGAAATAATATAGGGGGCCGATTCCCATGGCCGTCATTTTTGGTGGACATAGGCCACAAGGTATCGTTTTATTTAATTATGACAATCTGTTTCATACATTTCTCCTAATGACTTATTAATATGATGTCATTGAATGCAGAGTTTGACCAAAAAGAAGCCGGCCAAAAAGAAGCCAAAGGCGAAGGAGGCGGCGAAGAATGTGGAGGAGAGTCCAAAGGTCCCAAGTGCGGGGTCGTTTGTTACTCGTGATCCACTCCTCCCTAAGGATATTATTGACAGGCTGAGCCCATCCGAACAAGCAGTATACAGACTGTTGATGCTCCAACCAGAAGAAGAGATGAACTTTGAGCTGCCTAATTGCAATCCTTGGGGTACGCACGATGGCGATGTTAAGTTCAACGTTAATGTCGAGGATATTGTCGAATGTTTTAAAAGGGAGGAGCTATCTCAATCGATTGTGAAATTTTAATGCTGGTTTGAATTTTTCAACTTTAATGTTTATTTTTTTCTTCATTCAATTCATTCAAAATTGAAATTGTTGAACTTTGATATCCATGTTTGCAGGTTTTGGATGGAAGAACTTTCAACAAGGCAAGAAGAGAATGAGTTCTCCAAGAGCATCACCGTACTGGATCCAGAGTTATTGGCTGAGTGGAAATTCAAACACGAAGAACTCGGTGCGGTGAATTACCTAACGAGAGCATTCATGGATAATCCATCCTCCTATCTTGTTTTGCCGTATAATCAGCAGTAAGAAATATAACCAATATGGCTACTAATGAAAGAATTTTTTTAGTTTCCTTTAATTCCACCAAAATAATAAATCTCTATTAATTACAGGTTTCATTGGGTTGTCCTTGTTATTAATGTCGAGAAGCGCACCGTTCACTTTGTTGATTCTCTGGAACGCAAGAATCCAAAGTTATATATTAAGCCATTCATATCTTCGTAAGTTTCCATTTCTGAATTAAGTTAAACATGATGAGATTTTTCAAATTAAAAAATATTAGATTTTGTTGTTTTAAATAATATTGCATGCAGGGTATACAAGCGGTATTTAGTGGAAGCCGGAAGATATAGCCAAAAGAGCAGAACAGGATTTGATTGGTACCGAATTAAGGTACAGAACTTATCAGTTTAAGATATTATTTGTTTGTGAAATTGAAATTAACTAAAAAAGATTGTGTTTCTTTTGTTGGAATCTTAATTAGGGACCGATACAAAGGGGCGGCATAGAGTGTGGATATTTCACAATGCTCAACATGAGGGCGATATTAAGTAGTTGGACTACGGTCGGAGAATTCCCTGAGGTAATGTTAAGCCGATTTATTATTTTAGGATTTCATATTTTTATTGGTTTAGGGCTTAGGGTTTACAAAATTATTTGACTTTATCAATTGTTAATGATCAAATTGCAGTATATCGAGCCGGTTGGACAACCATATAAAAACGAAGACGTTGATGCAGTCGTTTCGGAGGTTATGGACTTCATGTGTGGGGTATTATTTTAGGAAAATTTTGACTTGATTTGGTGTTAACTCTATGTATAGTTTGTTAATTTTTGCTACATATTGATATATGTTTTGTGCTTGGTATATATATGTGACATCTGATATATGCATGATATATGTTTGTCTGCTGCATGTTGGATTGTATGATGTAAATTGGGTACCAATTTGGTACCAATTCGGCTAGCAAAATTGGGCTAGCCAATAAAACAGGCGAAATTAAAAAAAAAGAAGGTCTTTTGTAACGGTTATTAAGGAATAACCGTTACAAAATTCATAATTTCATTTCTTTTATATCAACAATATCTGTAACGGTTATTCCTTAATAACCGTTACAAAAGACTGGATTCTGTAACGGTTATTAGATTATAACCGTTACACTGGATCTAAAAAAATAGTAAAAATGTATTTCCGTCAATAATAGGATAACGGTTATTATATAACAACCGTTATAGAAGCCAGTCTTCTGTAACGGTTGTTATCTATTAACCGTTACAAATGTTCTCAATAAAACCGTAACCACATTTTCCGTCCACTATACCATAACGGTTATTAGATAATAACCGTTACAGAAGCCATTCTTCTGTAACGGTTATTAGATAATAACCGTTATAGATCTGTAACGGTTATTAGACATTCTGTAACGGGGGCTACTGTAACGTTACGTGTACCGTTACAAATGCTTTTTATTAACCGTTACAGAAGTCGAAATTTCGCGTAGTGCATTGTGAAAAGCAACCAATTTTTGATTTTTTTTCATTTGAATTAAAATCTCTTGGGGGCCATTTGCTTCAACAAAAAAAAAAAAGTTTGATGATATCAGTACAGCATGAAAGATGAATAGGTGGTTATTAGTTTCTTTTTTTATAATTTTTTCTAGTTATACAAATATTGGTAATTGGAGACCAGTTTTAGTTGTGGCTTCATTGTAGAGCATTTATGTGTGAATAAATTACTTTCTATTGAAACGAGGACTAGTGACAGTCAAAAGGGCCGGGCCGGATTTCAAAGGACCGGACTTGACGGGTTTGGTATAAAAGCCGGATCGGACCGGGTTAAGGAAAAGGATCGAGATGGAACGGGTTAGACGGATTTATTTTTTGAAACACGAGACCGGCCCTTCGAAAACCCGGCCCTTATAGGTCCTTGGAAATTAGACCCTTAACCCGCCGCGCGCCTCTACAAATAAAAAAGCCAAATCCGGGTCCACTCCTTATAAAATAATACCAACATTTAATTTTTTTAATAGTTTTTTAATCTCTATCGTCCCATCATGATCAAATAGTCACTATTATTGAACGATTAGGTCGGATCAGGCCTTTCAAAATCCGGCCCTTCAACATCCGTCTTTGAAAAAAATTAGACCCGACCCTTTCAAAATCCGGCCCTTCTAAACCCTTGTCCATCGAAAAGCCCTTCGAAGGACCGGTCCGGTCCGGATTTTAGGACGGTCTTCCAAAGCGCGGGCCAAGAATTTTTGAACTATCACTAACGAGTACCATGCATGTTACATGTAGTATAATATACTTAGTATTGGATATTGTTTGCCGGTTTATTGTCAAACTTGTTGATTGCCGGTTTTAATTGGAGATTATATACAATAGTAAAAATTATTGCTTTCATATTGAAAGCCTGTATTTCTATACACAATTTATGAACATGCCCTGGTATTGAAAGCCTTTCTGATGAGATAGGTACTGCTTGAATTGTCGAAATCGAATAAGTAGGTATATTGCCATACACAATTTATGAGTTTAATTAGTTGCTTCAGGATTCAACTGCTTATTTCGATTACGAATTATAATATTATATCATTATATTTGTATAATGAGATGGGAAAAAAAATCAAACAATGGCACTAATAAACAGTTTGCTTTAGATAGTTCTAATATTTTCTTAAATATTTTTGGACTTTATTATATAATTTGGAACATTGTTTGCATGCATTGAAATGACAGTATAAACATTATTAATTTTTTTTGGTTTTGTTCTACAGCCTGTTTATGTTGGGTTGCTTTTGTAAAGAATTTCTGATGTTTGATAGTCGCCGCAATTTTAAAAAATAAATTGATAGGTTCATCGGTGGTTAGGAAAAAAACTATCTATATACATGCAGCTTTTAATTCATTGTTTTGAACTTGCCGTGTTCATGACTGGGTGTCAGTCTGACTCTGTGGATGGACTACATAAGCAGATTTGCACGTTAAATGCACGCGCCAATAGAGCTTGCTCTACTTTCTTTTCCTTTAATTTGATCACAGGTGATTTATTTTTTTTTTTAAAGATAAATTGGAGGTCAAGCATCTCAATTTATTTTTAAATTAAATGTAGATCCTCCAGCCGGATTTCAAACTGATCACATGTGATTTGGTAACTTCGTTGGCTACATAATGCTAGATTTCTCTATTGAAGATAAACTCCTTCTTTACAAATTAATGTCTTTGATAATATTAAGTTGTAATAGTCTACAGTATTATAAATGAATTTGATTAGTTATATATGCCAAGTCTCTTCAGGCCAAAAAAATAAAAATAAAAATGTGATATTACATGTTCATGTTGGTGCCATACATTAGTCTTTTACCCAAAGCTATGTGAGTAGTACCTGATTATGAACCCAGATTTAATTACCAAAAAGAAAGTAAGCTTTACATAGGTTTTAAGTGACCTTTTCCTTTAATTGAAGTTTGGCAAAGATTCAAACATGATTTGCATAATGGTGCCAGGAATGAATCCAGAAAAGGGTACAATTCCACATTCTTAATCCTAGCAGCAAAATGAATAATCTGAAGTAGCTATTTTGGTATTAAATGTTATTGTACTTTTTATCAATAAAAAAATTGAATGTCGTTTTTAAGTTTGGTATTTGGCACTAAAATTTCATTGTGGTTGTGATAATGGAATAAAAGATCTATGTTAAATGATTTTGTTTCATGATAGATTGCGTCTCTCACTTTTCTTTAATTAGTATTGTTAAATGTGATCAAATTTTTTCAGTGCATAATCAAATTAATCATTAATAGGATTTGGTTTATATCCCATGCTCAAGATCAGGTAGTATGTTGTTCATTCTAATTTGAAATAAAAATGTTAATTATGTCGAAAAAAATTCTTGGCATTATAGTACATATATGAGATTGATGAAAGGGGTCGAAACAGTTTACCAAAAACTAATACATAGCAGTATAAAGTTTCTTAACCACATTACTGAAAATGAGGGCTCAAAAGTTTTAAATCTAATCTTATTCAATTCATCAATATCAATTGCATCAAAAAATTTCGTTTGCTAACTTTAATTTGTAATTTTCATCCATTTTACTTTATCTTATTTAGGAATATATAATATGGTTCGCTTGTCCTACAATATGGAGGCACGAAAGGCTGAAGATATTCGCTATTCTGTGTATGTTCTAAAATTCACAGACATGAGTTGACAAGTATTGGGTTATTAACATTTCATTCCAATTAGAATCACAAATTATTTTGGTGCATGTTTTATTTGATGTATTTTTTATCGAAAACTTGAGAAAATATGTAATTTTTTTTTGGGTATTATTGGCGAGTAGTCAAATATTTGATTGAATTAATTTTTAAATCTAAATCATTTATTCATAAATTACCACTATTATTTTAAAACTTACTAAAATTTATTCAAAAAAAAAGAAATTACACAACGCCCGAAATGCCCACTAGTATGAACTGAATATCCTACTTCCTGGCGACAATATTAATCGAGGGTCATATTTCGCTTTCATCGCCAGGAAGTTATTCCATTTTTTACCAAAATGCTTCATCCATCCTTTTGTCGTTGCATAGTGGGGTAAATATTGTTTATATTTAATCCCTGCTAAGTTGCAAAATTTTAAGATTTTTTCATTTTCGTCAATCAGAGCTTGAAGATTTTCTTTAGAGGCCGAATACAGCACCTCAAAAGTGTAGAAAATTTCTTCATCAGGAATCATCGTGGACATTCTATCATCCCACCTAAAACATAATCATGTAAGTAAAATTGTTAATATGAGAAAAGTTAAAATTGTCATTAATGACTGCATATATTATATATGCATCGTAATTTATAACATTCTATATATCTCCGGTAATATGATACTTCATATAGGTTCCGTTTGGATTCCATTTGAAAAGAAGGGAAGAAGGAATAAAAGAATAAATTTATTATAAACAATTCAAAATATTCACAAAGTTACACACTTTTCAATACTTTTTCCTTTCTTCCCACACCTTATCCACACCTTATTCAAAAATGTTTGTCAATATATATATATCCTAATTTTCCTAATTTGATCCTAAAAAGGTTTGTACAGTATAGTAGTTTATAAATATAATTAAATTAAAAACAAATTATGCTTGAACTCCACACAAAAAAGAAATGAGAAAGGTTGCCTGAAAGTACATACTTGTTTCTGTTCATGGGATAGATAATAATGATTCCAGCAGCCGAAGTATTGCTAAGAAAAGCCTTGATGATACCCGTATCGAAGTCAAGTATCCTTGATTTTGGCACGAAGAGGTTCAGCCAGGGATGAGGCACCTCCCATTCGCCGAGTTCGCGCAGTTTCAGTTCTCCATCGTGCACCCGATCGAGAAATTCCACGTAAGATACATTGTGAATGAATGCAAAATCCGGCACATAGCTTAACGCTCCAAGCAACAATTCAAGTTTCTGTCAGACAAAAGCAGAAATATTTATTTTAATACGTTGATAGGAATTGATTGTTGCATAAACTTTGAACGCACGTACGTTTCAAAGAAGTGCATATGATTTTTGCTCAGTTTGGTTTTCCTGGTGCGAAGACAACACAAAATTATGCAAGTTTAGAAAATACTATCTATAAAAAAAAAAGACGACCCAATTAATTGATATAATTCTCATATTTAAGTCAATTGAGTTGAAACAAAATTAATTATCAACTATTTGATAATTATTATAGTATTAGATTTTGCATTAATTAGTTTCATATGATCTCTTTGATATAATTAACTATAATGGTTCGCAATGGTATATAATTAATTAATTAACTTATTTTATATTGCATTCTCTAGTGCAAACAAACTAATATTAATGCACTGTTGATTAAGAACCTTTTATTCTTGTGACCCTCGAGAATTTATGTCATATTGGCCATGAAAATTAAATAGTTATTTATTTTCGGTAACCATAAGCAGTATCTAGCAACACATTATGCCTAATTAACATGAATAAATACTGTACAACTATAATATTTCAATCCTACATAAGAAATAAAGTATTTTCTTGTTTTGATTCTTATGTCACATGATATCACTGTATAATCTAAAATAGGAATATGTCATTCTTACAAATTATACATTTATTCTAGTTTGCATGCATACAATCCAACTCCATCAAAGGACCTAACTGATATCATCACTCACTAGGTATACTAATGAGGAACATACAGTTATCTTGATGAATAAATTTTTCCCGCACAATTCAAGAGAGTATATAAATAAAGTCCGTATAGTAGCCCTTATCAAAAAACAACGTTAGACGATATTTATAGTGTGAAAACCCGAAAAATATTAATTATGAATCAATGTAATTAATTAAAAATCTTCAAGCAAGCAAATAAATATAAATTAATAATACTAAAAATCGCACTCAGATTAATTAGCGGATAATCAACTCCCATAAATTTAAAAGCCAAATTCATTTCGAGTCCGATTCAAAACTTAAATTTCGGCCAGGAATAAAAATTTTCGTGAAAATTTATTACTCAAATATCTAGTTATGTTATAGAAATTCAAATAACTATTTTTATAAATTATTATCAGTTGAAATTTGTGTTAAAATCCAATTTTCACTGCTTGATCAAATTAATTCCTAAAAATCCCTAAATCTGGACCGTTGGATTGAGTTTAGAAAATCCTGGATTAACTGAGCCGTCCGATTCATCTCATCTCTTCTCTCTTATATCTCATCTCCTCTCTTTCTCTCTTCTGTCTCCGAAACGGGTCATCTCTCTACCTGTTCCCTTTTTTCTCCCCTTTTCTCTCGCGATCCGCCATTGGCGATCTCCTGTGGTCCCTCGACCAGTCCGCTGGGACCCCTCTCCCTCTCGCTTCTGACAGGAACCCTCGACCCCACACCCTGGCTCTCTCCCCCAAGCAACACCCACCCCCTTCTCTCCTATTAGCTCTCGACCCCATCCCCTCTCCTCTCGGCTAATCAATTGAACCCCACAGCACCCTTTTTAAACCCTGGTTTGCCGCTTGTGGTTTCCTCAAGCCGAATGGGAGGCTGCCACTTGTCACCCTCGACTTTGACCTAAACCCTAGCACCGCTCCTCT
The DNA here is from genome assembly GCA_028095005.1 of Rhynchospora pubera. Lineage (NCBI taxonomy): Eukaryota > Viridiplantae > Streptophyta > Magnoliopsida > Poales > Cyperaceae > Rhynchospora > Rhynchospora pubera. The sequence continues at coordinate 221,701,188 of CM051460.1, read as the reverse complement.
TTACCTCTCTCCCTCTGTCACCTCAGCAACTCGACCCTCATCTTCTCCATTCCCTTCCTATATGAGTCATCCCTCTCTCCTCTCTCTGCTGAGACCCATTACAATTGGATAAGAACAGAAACAAAGAAAGCAATAGAGTGAGAGAGAGGTGGAGGCTAAGGAATCAGAGTGGAGTAAGAGGCAGTTGACGAGGCGAGGTGGCGGCGTTGACAGTGAGGCGAGATGGTGCTGATGACTTAGCTTGCTTCTCCTCCCTATTGGCTTCCTCTTCTTCTCTCAGTTTGGTAACTCCTCTTCCCTCGTTCTTTTGTTTCTACTAGCTTGACTGCGTGTTTGATTGAAGCATTTCAATGCTTGAGTTTGATCTGTGCTGATGAATGTGTGATTGTGCTCTAAGTCAAAAATCTGAGTTGTGTTTGCATCTCGTGTTCTTACTTCTTGAGTTCAGTAAATGAAATATATGGTCTATGTGCTTGTTATTCAATCTGTGTTTGTGGCCTGCTCGTGATTCAGTGATGAATCTAGTTGACTGTAAGTTCCATGGCTTGTCTGAAGCCTACTGTTAATTGTGTGATTGTGTAGTTGTTGGCACCAGTTGGTCCCCTTTTCTTTTTGGTTACTGTTTTGAAGTAAATGAATTAGGAATTGATTTTGAGTGTATGCTTGTTGAATGTGGGTTTAGACATTTGTAGAACTGTTAATATTAGTTGTTTAGACTTATGTTTGTGTGGTGAGTCCTTTCTGAACCTTGTGTGAGCTATTTGATGCCTTTGGTACACGGTACAGGGCTGGTTCCGGCCTTTGTACCAGTCTGGTACACATAAATACCTGTCTAGGGACCTTTGTGTAAAGTATTTGATTACCAGGGACCTTTTCATAATATTTTTGAACTGATTTTTGGGTCTGTTAGGAGTTAATACTGTTATTAGGGACTATTAGGTAAATTTTAAGTAAATAAAATAAATACAGGGACTTAAGTGTGAAAGTCCAGTACTGTTGGATCGGATTGTGCTTTCTCTCTTGGGTTTCGGATTTGATCCCCGGAACCCGTTGTGATCCTGATCCGTTTGGATCCTTGTTTCCGTGTGGGCTGTGTGTTCTCCCTCTCTGGGCCTGACGGCCTGTTTTCTGTCTGGGCTCGTTCCTCTGGTTGGATCCGTGTGCTTTTGTTTCCGTTGGGCTCTGTCTTGTGCGTGGCCCATTACTGTTTCTGTTTAGACTTAATTAAATTGGATTTTGAGAAATAAAACTAGAACTTGGAAAATAAAACTAGAACTAATTGATGGCATGAAATGATTAGTTTGATATTAACATAAATGCTTTTGGCCGAGAAGTAAATTAAGTCGGATTCGAAAACAAAATCGTTGACTTTTAAATGGGAGATGATTAAAATGTCCGCTAACTAAATTGAGTTTATTTTCTCGGACAATATATGATCCCAAACCTAAACTAACTAAATTGAGTTTAGTTTCTTATTTTATTTATTTTATTCTAAAGTTGTTTTTAGGAACTTAAATTAGAATAAATTCATACTTGATTAAAACACTGTTAGAAAACTGATTAAACTTGTTAACTGTTTTTCTAAACCAAATAAATGTGACGCGTCTATTTATCGTGTAGTTAAGACTTGTAGGATTCGTCACAACGTCTTTCTTCACATTGTTTATAAATCAAAGTTTAGCAAATTAATTTTAAAAGTAACCACAATACCATTAAATCAAACTTTACTACACAATAATTTTATAAAACAAACTATGGCAAATTTATTCCAAGAATATTTTCTCGAATTAACGTTTCTGCACAACTAGTTTCAGATGAAATTCTCTCAAATTGTTTCTAGAAAATAACTACATAAATTAATATATTTTAAAACAGAATCCCTTTTCAGAAGTCGTAAGTTCAACTCTTCTTAAGTTAGAATTCGAGTTCTTTTGTAAATGTCTAGGATTCAAATATGGTTTTTCACACAGTAACTAGAATTGGGTAGATCGTTAGAGTAGATTTTAACGTGTGAGTTTCGTTCGCCAGGTGAGCGACAAGACTTCTAAGGACCTTTAGAGAACTACACCGAGTTCGAGGCAATAGAAGCTAGTCATGACTTCTCCGACCTTCCAGTAGAGTAGTTACTTCTGCACTCCACTTTTCCAGGTGTGGTAGTCTTTTTATGACCTGTGTGGATGTCTTTTGAGATTTTATTATTCTTTAGAAATGAATCATAAATTTCTTATGGATTTCTTTAAAATGAGCCCTTTCAAAATTGGTAAATGTTTTCGCAATCAAGCACTTGTTTATAGAATAAGATTTAGCAGTTAGTTAGTAAGTAGTTTTTGTTAGTACCTTTTTCCAGGCGTGTCAATAAAGGTACTACTCAACGGAACTCCAAGGATATCGCGCGATTACAGACCTCTGTCACTGATCATGGTTGAGGCCCCGGAGCATTTAGGGCGAGTTATACTCGCGAGTAGATATCTTAGGCACATAATTAAATGGGACATGATTTTACTGAGATTGCATTACGGAAGACCTTAATAGGTTCGAGTTAATTCTCAAGGACGAATTTATTTCGGCAGACCCTCGTGGTCCAGAGATTATCCTCAATGGTACCCGAACGCAATCATCACTTACAATATAAATTGCTTCTAAAACTTACAATATTGCTAAACATTTAGTGACACTTGAATGACATTTATTAATGTGGCTTTTATATAAACACTTGTTCTAATCTTTTGAATAGTCTAATCCCAAAAGACTAGTTCACTGTACCACCACTGAGTATTCGCGTACTCAGCCCACATAATTGCTTGTGGAGCAGGTTCAGGTTTGGTAGACCTTGAAGAGGAGCAACTGAAGATCAAGCCGAGCTGGAATTGTTTCTTTCTGCTGTGCATTGTTATTTTGTTTGTATGCTGGCTGGAAAATTTGATATGTAAATTTCATAACCAGGCTCTTTTGATGTATAAACAATACTTCCTTTATTATGTGATATTATTTGTGGATTATCTGTTCTGTGACACTGTTTAGTTAGTCTTACGTGTATACAATAGAGTTTGCACGCGTGGCGGGACTGTCATCTCGAATTATGGCTTGGTGCGGGGTGTGACATATAGAACCTATTCTTATGTGAAAAAGTTGAACCATCTCAAATTTAGAAACAAACTTATTTGAAATAAACAATGATACATAACACAATTCATATATTTATTTCATTGGGTCAAGTCCTCTGCTATGTTCCAGTAACATACATATATGCAATTAAGTTGGTAACTCCTTACCTATGATTTGTAGAACTTAATCATCACTTAACTTGCATATTAATCTTGTATATGATAATTAATGCTCCTTGTTAATTAACAAGATTATGGACGATTTGGGTTTATTATTGTCATTCTAATGAATAATCCACATATATCACAATTCAGATTCTCAATCTGAATAATCTGTCGATAATAACTCTAGAAATAAATGATCAAATATCATCATTAAAATATTGATTTTAGAACATAACTCTAACAGTTTAATGATCTCCAGTTAAACAAATGTGTTACTTAGTTCAGTGTGTAAAATATATTCATGATGGATTTTCAGACAATTTTGCTCATGACTAGCATTCGGTTATCCTAAATGTACGTTTTCATAGCTAGGTAGACCATATGAGATTTGATAGTTCCAGTTAATTAAACGATAAAATTTGTTGTGCGTCACTATTGCAGGACCACCGCGAAGGAAAGACACAGACACATATGCAAGTACAAATGATTTGCATGAACAACCTACATGGCTACATCCATGCATTGACCTTGCATGCATGCATTTTCGAGACTACAAGTTATGTTGATGACAAGTCAAGGTGCCTGATTCAACCACCTGAAAACATGCGACTATAATTCTTGAAAATGGTCTGTTGCTGTTTCAACCATGATAGATATGCATATGCATGTGGTATAGCTCATTCGGGTGCTAAATTAATTACAAATATATGTTTCAGTTTATCCGTGTATGCTGGGATCCAGAGATCAATCAAGGATTTCAATTTAAATGAGGTACTCTATAGTAATTTCAATTTTGTATATCACACATATTGGCTGCCAAAGAAAAGGTTTTTGACAGCGATATATGCATATACTGGTATGGGGCTCATCATCTCCGTGGACTGAAATCATGCCATGCTATACATGGTCAAAACATTGAACTCAATTTTATTATGAGTTGACAAGAGACCATTATAGTGTGAACATTTTGACATGTACTTTGAGTTCCGTTAATTCTATATTGTATTATAAAAGTCTCTTCATGCTTTTACTTAATGTAACATGCGCAAATCATCAGTGAGTCAAACACAGAATTGAATATATATAAGTTTACCAGAAAGTTCTAATCAAACAGCATTGCACCCACATACCTGATTAACCTGAACAGCAGTTTTATCGGTGTAGTACACAGCACCCTCGATGTAATAAACACCACCTAGTCCATCCTCAGTGACAAGCTGACTCATTCTATCATAATCTCTATCTGTGAAGAATTCAGGTGACCGCCAGCTGCCAAGCAGCCCTCGATCCCCCAAGAATGAGCCCTCGACATAATTAAACAATCTGAGCGGTGAACCTTCACTATTTTCTTTCGATATAAGGCGCTCCAGGTCCTGTGTAAATGTGACCACATCTGTGTAGACAAGTCGGATCCAGTGCACCTTCTGTGGTGCTGGTGAAAGAATTATGCGTGCACGAGTTATGATACCGAATTGGCCCATTCCTCCTAGCACGGCTAAGAATAGGTCTGAGTTTTGATCCTTAGAACATGTTAACATTTCCCCTTTTCCTGCATTTGATTTTAATCTATAGATTAAAAAGGCGCCTATGGATAATATCAGTATTTAGGCTTTGCCAGTGCTACTTCAAAAACAGTGATTTTCACTACAATGTAAATAAATCTTCATAATTAAGAAATCCTCAGTAAATGACCAAAACATTCTTTAAACTATTTTCTGTTCTTGAAATATTATAACAATGGTTATATGATTAATTTCAGAGTACCTGTAATGACATCCAATTCATGCACGTTGGAGATCAGCGGCCCATACCGGGAAGTCTGTCCACTGATACCTCCAACTGAGAGGGTCCCACCAACCGTGAGATGAAGGTAGTCAGTCCATGATCTTGGTGTAAGGCCGTACTTCAACGTCTCATGCAGGACATCGATCCATAGCTGCTCTCCCCCAACATCTGCATACCGGTTTACAATCGACACATTTATGCGGTTGCTATGGCCATAACCGAGTGACTTCATGTCGATGACTACTCCATCTGGAGCAAAAGCCTGCCCATTTAGGGAGTGTCCATTGCCACGTGGTGCAATAGAAAAAGGGTTTGATGAAGTGTATGAGAATCTTATGAGTCTGGAAATATCATGTGGTGATGATGGGTACAGTACAGCATCTGGGATCGACGTAGTGAGGTTGCCGAAATCAGTCGAGACTGATAAGAGAGACCGTTCATCAGTGCGTATTTTTGATGCAATTTTGAGATGGAAGACGTCTTGGGGAAGTGAGGCTAGAGGTATGCTTAGGGCTTGAAGGATTATGACTATTGTATAGATCAGAGAGAACTTGAGAGAGGTTTTCAAAGACATGATGTTTGATGAGTTAATCTAGTTGTCCAAAACTATATATATTAGTTTAAATTTGTGCGTTATGTATTTTTAGGTGGTTAGGATTTGGAGTCAATAAATAAGGGTAAGTCCAGAATAAGAAAAGTCTAATTTTGTCTGTTTTATATTTGGCTTGTATTGTTTCTATGTATATATATGATAAAGGAATGAGAATCACATAAGTGTTTCTCTAAATTTTGAGGCATAAACCCTGGAATAAACGAAAAGAATAATTTTATTCCACAGCCGAAACAAAGCTCGTGACAAGGATGTGATAATTCAAGATGGCCCTGACAAAACAGTCACAACACATGAAAGAAAAACACACAGAAATTCCTTAAAAAAAATGGATAAATTAATTGTAAGAAATGCCTTTAAGCATCTCTGAAAATTTAAGCATCTCTTATAATTAATTAAAAATCCTAAAAATGGAAAATTTATGGCAGTTAATTCCTTGTATTTTTATGAGGAATCATGCAAAATTTCATGTCAAAATGACTAAAAGAAGGGCACCAAATAATTTTTTTTCAAATGAAGCAGCCTAATAAACTTCAAATTTCCGTAAATGGACAGTTCCATTGACAGAAAAAATGGAGAGGACACCATACCAGGCTAAACAAATTGATTGGGCTGGTTTATGGTAATACAATTAGAGGCCCATAAAAATTAATTAAGGGCACGTCTCCATTTCCTTTTTCTGGCCACCCAAAGGAATCCGCCGGCCCAGCAACAAAGAGAAAAGGTGAAACTTGGACTGCAAAATGATCAAGACGATGACGCAAATGAGCTGTTGCGTTGATCGTTTCGTCCTGTGCGATGAAATAGTTTTTTTATTTCGTTGATCGTTTCGTCAGGACGAAACGATCGAAATTGACGAAATTTTCGTGATTTACACATGGACGAAACCGTTTTATTATTTCGTTAATCGTTTCGTCCAACCAAACGAAATCATTTCGTTGTTTCGTTAACCGTTTCGTCCGGACGAAACGAAATGAAAAACGGTTAAAACGACTTCTTTTTTCAGCCCTAGGTGAAACAAATCTAAATCGAAAACCCGTTACCAATTACCAAGCCCCAACTCGTACGTTGGAAATAAACTCACGCATGGCTTGCGACCAGTGGCGGATCTAGAAATAATATTTAGGTGGGGTTGAGTTTATAAGAACATTGAATCACTCAAAATACATCAAAAAAAAAATGCAATTTGAATTTGTTCATACCAAATGAAGTAGATGACAATGACATGTTGCCCTCTTATGAATATATGCCATACAATTTACCCTTCATTAGGAGAAATCTACACACAATAAATTAATTGTCAAAGCAAATATTAACTTAAAAAAACTTAAAAGTAGAAGAGAATAAAGCGTACCACTATATTTTTTTAGGCACTAACATACAAAGTTTTAGCATCTCTTCAAACCGTTTTATGATTTTCTCATTACTAATGCTCCTAAAATATCTCTTTCTTGACATAGCAAATCATCAAGTCATTTAACCATTCATCACCCATTTTGTTACGCAAATATGTCTTTACAATAGACATAGCTGCCAAACTTTTCACTCTTTTCTGGGTCAAAGAAAAGGAAACAATATAAGCAATAGGCTGCGTCCTTTGAAACACTATACTCTAGCCAATCAAATTCGTGAAACCAAGTTTGCTAAAATGATCTACATTCACCACCTTGCTATTTACGTGGAAATGTATGATTAACAGGTTGAGTTGGACCACTCAAAGCATATGCCCTCTTCACTTCATCTCTATAGATAATCTTCAATTGGTTTACGGTTTCCTGAATCACCGATGATATCTGATTGTCGAAACTCTAACCTAGTTCTCTTCGGTTGATTTATGCCCCCATCAGTCCCGGGTGTTGGAGTTCCACTAGTATTGCTTGAACTTGAAAAATATGTGAGCAATGTTCTTTTCGACATTTTAATTTCCTGATTAATAACAATATGCAATTAGATCTTTAATAAAAGAGATGGAAAAATTAAATTATATTTGTCACTTTGTCAGGAAACATCCGAACATGGTAAACCAAATTGACCATCCAAGAACAAATTAACCTTCAACTAAAAGAAATAAGTAAAATTAACCTTAAATTAATTTACCTTAGAAAAGTGCGACAATCGAAATCGTATCAAGAAAGCTCCAAGAAAGCTCCAAGAAAATTTTGCGGTTTTAGTGAAGTGTGATCGTGTTAAGTGTACCTTCTCCTCACCTTTCTCTGGCGATCTCCTCTACAAGGAGGGTTGTTAGAGAAATGGAGAGGGCCTGGCGTGAGTCTCTTTTAGCTTCTTCGATCTTGGCTCAGAGCCCCTTTAAAGTTAGAGATAAAGTTGACAAGTCAACTTTGAGAAGCTCTCCAGTGGCCTCCCTCTCGGCAGATGTCCCTCCCTTGCACTGCTGCGCTCCAGCGAGCTACGCTGAGGCAGTGCTGAATCCGCTACACAAGAGCGAACTTCTTCCAAAAAAGAGTTCCTGTGCACCGTTGATTCATGTTAAGAAGATTAGCACCAATCTCAGAAAGGGAGACCTGATCCGTCAGATGCAGGGATTCTGCCTTCGCTGCGGCGGAAAGGGTCACTCAGCCAAAACTTGTCGAGAGTCGACGATATGTTTCAGATGTAATAAAACGGGCCATATCTCAAGAGAATGTGATATTCTGAAACCATCTGTCTCTCACAAAGTCGTTTTAACTCCTTCCCCCTTTACAAAACCCCCCTCGCCAACTCCGTCTTTTCCCTTCTCCTCCAAAGATCCCGTCTTTACAACTCAAATCAAAAACCCTAGATCTGAGATTTGCAGTACCTTAGCCATGGCGACTCAAGAGCCTCTTCAGGTTGAGGAAGAAGACGAGAACATCGAGCTGGAAGCGGAAGTTGCGAGAAGTATAGTAATCCAGGCTGACTCGCGTCTCTCGCTACTCGACGTGCTAATGGAGATGCGCAGATCCAGTCCTCCTGATCAGCACAGGGTGATTGTTCTGACGAATCAGAGATTTCAAATAGTAGACCCCTCCGTGCAGTGGTGTCAGGAGATGTTCAGGGCTGGAGCTATTGACATCACCGATAGCAACAGAGTGTGCCGCCCCTTCCAAATTCTCAGGCAAGTTCCAGAATTCTTTGAAAAACTTGATACTGTTTGGTTCTGGATCAGAGTGGTGGATACGCCTTATGGATGGCGTTCTTGGAATGGTATCAGAAAGCTCATCAGGTTTGGTACACTGCTGAGAGCTGATCTCTTTTCACAAATGGGGCTAGATGGGAGATTTTACAGAGTTCTGGTAGAAGTAGGTGATAGAGAGCTTATTCCTCCTTATAGAAGGTATGAAATCTTGAAAAAAAATGGAGAGGTGATTCTTGCCAAGATTCATTTTGTGGTTGAAGAAAATGCTGTTGCCTCCGATTTCCATGAGCACATTAAAAGTCTCCCCATCTTTGAGTGGACACCTCAGGAGGAAGCTAGACTAAATGCCATCTTCCCTCCACCACCTGCTAGTACCTCCTTTTTCCCTCCATCTGCCAAACCCAACCCTCCTAAGAAACCTAAGAGAAATAGGAAGAAGAAAGGCAGTAGCAATACCTCCACCCCTAATGTTAATCCCCCAGTCATTGCACTGCCCACTTCCCCTTACAACAAAAATGGACCCACTCCTCCTCCAAACCCTACTTCTCAGCCTTCCCCATCTGTTCTAGCTCCCTCTAAACCACCTCAGTCTCCTGCTAACATTAGTCCTGGTGTGGTTACTAGGGCTCAGGCCAAAAAACTAGCTGGCAAAATTGGTATTGTTATAGGAGAGAATCTCACCCATGAGGTAACCTCCACTACCACAAAGAAAGGCAAAGAGGGGATGGACTATAGTAAGGAGGTAGAGATGGATAGGTTGAAAAAAGCAGTTAAGGAAAGTAGGAAGCAAAAAAACCTAGAAGCCAATTTGGATTTGGAAAGAAATGGGCAGCACACCATGATAGGACTAAATAGCAGCAGAAGCTCAAGTGTGCAGATCATAGAAGATCCCAACTCGAATTCTGCCCAGGTTGTAATAATGGACGAGGATGACCTAAATAGCTCAGAGTTAGTTTTCGAGCCTGGCAAAACCTATGCATGTGAAGTCTCTCAAATGCCTTGGATCATCAACAAGCTGGTAGAGAAAGGCTTACTTAAGAACATGGTGATTGAGGATCCAAATAATAATGTCAGAAAGGAAGTACACTCAGAGCCGGTTCATGCCCCGTCTAGAGCTGACATAATGCATGACAATATTGTTGACCCCAATCGGGAGTTAAACAAAGATGAGCTGTTGTCCAAGTTGGAGGTCATGGAAGCTAGAAACAGGGCCCTTCAGGCTCAGCTAAGCAAGAAAAGAAAGAGTGACTCAGGCAACAGAACAAGATCTGACCCAGCGCAGGAAGATGAGATCAGCATATCTACACCGCTGAAGAAGACCAAGCTACACAGCTAATCTGGAGCCAAGAGTCAGTCTGGAACCAGTGACAAGGTAAGAGATAAGGAGAAACAAAAGCCTAGTGAGAAGAATTTGGGAGTTGATGTGCAAGGTGAAATAGCAGCAACAACTGTCATCCCTGAGGAGCAGCATGAAGCCAACACTCCAAGCCCACCTCAAATTCCTTCAAGTAATCTAGTTTCCACTTTTCTCCCTTATGTTAACTTAACAAATAGTCAATTAGTAGATCTTTTTGAGGATCTAGGAATCTCCCTGGGTACAGATTCTAGTAGTAGAAGAAATTTCATCCAGGAAGTTAGAAATTACAATTCTAACACTGTGATTAGTTTTCTTCAGGATGCTATAGATACTTTTAATACTGCAAAGGAAAGGCATTCTATGGGGACCTCAGTAGTTTACTAATGAAGAGTCTCACATGGAATGCCAGAGGTTTAGGTAGCTGTTGTAAGAAAAAGTATTTAGCTGAGCTCTTATTGCATGAAAATATTGATCTGGTTGGTATTCAAGAAACCAAGCTAGATCACTTTTATGCTAGAACCCTTAATGCACTAGGTAGTAGTTTCAAGTGGAAATTCATACCTGCCATTGGAGCCTCTGGAGGGGTTCTGGTGGGTGTGAATACCTCCTCACTTAAAATTGATAGTTGGAGAATAGATAATTTCTCCATCACTGTCAAATTTCAGAACCTTGTTAATAGTAGCTTTGTGTACTTTACTAATGTCTATGGCCCCACTTCCAATACGCTGAAGTCTAATTTCTGGAATGAAATTAACTCAATAGGCAGCTCCATAACTGATGCTTGGATCGTAAGTGGTGATTTCAATGCAATCAGAAAAAGAAGTGAGAAAAAAGGCCTGACATTAGATGTTAGGAATACAAACAAGTTTAATTTGTGGATAGATAGATACAACCTAAGTGACTTTAAAGTTTTAGATAGAAAGTACACCCTGGTCCAGAGGGGGAAACAACAGACAATTCTCCTGCCTTGATAGATTCCTTTTAAATCAGGAAGCTTTGGATTTGTTCCCCCTCACTTACTCTTATAGCTTAGCCAAAACCTTCTCTGATCATAACCCTCTGGTTCTTGATACTGGGGCTTCTAAAACCTTTCCCAAAAGTACCTTCAAATTTGAAAGGAATTGGCTACAAAGTGATGATCTAGCTTGCAAGATGCAAAACTGGTGGACCTAGCAAGACCTAGGTTCTAACAAAGCTTACAACTGGAGTTGTAAATTAGCTTTCATCTCCAATAAGCTAAAAGGTTGGAGCAAAAACTTAGGAAAAAGTATTAGGGACAAAAAAAAGTCTTTAATCTCTGAAATAAAAGAGTGGGAAGACATCCTAGAGGATACAATACTCAATCATGTAGATTTCAATAAATTCATAGACGCTAAGAAAGAGCTCTATGATATTTATCAGAATGAGGAAATACACTGGAAGCAGAGATCTAAAGTAACTTGGCTCTTTGAAGGAGATGCCAATACTAAGTTCTTTCACAGAATGGCCTCAATTAGAAAAGATAAGAATATAATTAATCACCTCATTATTAATGGAAGAGGAGAGAGATCATCAGATCATCCAAGATCATGTTATGACCTTTTATAGAAATCTTTTCGGTTATAGTAGCAACTCACAAGGTTGCCTCAATGATAACATTTGGATGATCGATGATTTAGTTTCCACTGAGGAAAACTTAAGCCTTTGTACTCCCTTTAGCTTAGAAAAAATCAAGCAGGCTCTGGATCAGATGAGCCCTGACAAGGCACCTGGTCCAGATGGTCTTTCCCCCCTTTTTTATCAATCTTTTTGGTATGTCCTCAAAAATGATTTTTTAAGTCTCTTCTCTGACTTCTACAAGGGAAGCTTAGACATCTCAATTTTGAATAAGGCTAACATTTGCCTCATCCCTAAAAAGAATGATGCTTCTAGAATTAGACCAATTAGTTTATTAAATTGCAACTATAAATTATTCAGCAAAGTCCTTGCAAATAGGTTGATTCCAGTACTTTGCAGAATAATTAAACCTAACCAAAGTGCCTTCTTAAAAGGAAGGTTCAACTTAGAAGGAGTAGTAGCTGCTCATGAGCTCCTGCATCATGTTCACATTAACAAAGAAAAAGGTCTTCTCCTCAAACTTGACTTTGAGAAGGCTTTTGACAATGTTAGTTGGAACTATCTTTTTGACACTCTTAGACAAAGAGGTTTTGCACCTAGTTGGACTAACTGGATCAAAAAAATGTTGATAGGAGGAAAAGCTGCTGTTATTGTTAATGATTCAACTGGTAACTATTTTGATTGCCAAAAAGGACTGAGGCAGGGAGACCCTCTATCTTCCTATCTTTTTATCCTGGCAGCAGAAGGTTTAACCAAACTCTTTGACAAAGGACTTTCTGCCCACCACTTTGAAGGGTTAGGTCCCACCTTAGCTAATGGTAACAAAGTCATGCATTTGCAGTATGCAGATGACACTTTGCTCTTCCTTAAGTTTGATGCTACAGAATGTAGCATGCACCTTAAGAGCTTTTGAAATGATTTCAGGTCTGAAGATAAATTTAGCAAAAACGGACCTAATTCCTCTTAACTTAGCTTCTGACGAGGTTGAGACAGCCATAGATATTTTTAAATGTAAAACTGGCACCCTTTCCATAAATTATCTTGGCCTTCCTCTCCATTGGAAAAAGCCAAACAGACTTGATTGGCAAAAACTTATAGACAAGTTCAAGACTAAGCTTACAAAATGGAAAGGGAATGTTCTCTCCTTAGGGGGAAGAGTAGTAATTCTGAATTCAGTACTAACTGCCTTACCTTATACTATTTCTCCGTCTTTAAGTGCCCCAAATAGGTTATCTCCAGGATTGATAAAATTAGGAGAATGTTCCTCTGGGGTTCTTTTCAGGAAAATGAGAAAAAGAAATATAGTTTGGTCAACTGGGATCAAATTTGTAGGAAAAAGGAGTTTGGGGGTTGGGGAGTCCTTAATCTTTATCATATGAATTCAGCCCTCTTAGCTAAATGGGTCTGGAACTATATGTACAAAGAGCATAAAGGGATCAGGAAAGACATAATTCTTGCCAAATATTTTGGTAAGCATGGTAAAAATAGCTTTTCTCACTTTTGAAAGAGCTTACTACATCTCTTTCAAATAATTAGAATAGGAACTCATAGAATCATAGGAAATGGGAAAAGCATTGACTTTTGGCATGACATCTGGCATGACAACATGTCAATTGAAAAGCAATATCCCAAACTCTTCGATAAATCAAGAAAGAAGTCACATATTTCCTTAGCAAAAATCTGGAACAATGGAGATATCAACTTCTTCTTGACTAGAGGCATTTCAAATGAGCTTAGAATAGAGAAAAATAACCTCATACAGGTTATTAATAATTTACATTTCTCTGATGAGGATGATAGTGTAGTTTGGTTGTTTGAAAAGTCAGGTCTTTTTTCTGTAAAATCCATGTATCACTTCTTAAATAATAGTGGAATCATAATCAACTCTCAGCTTTCAGTCTGGAAGTTGAAGATACCACTGAAGTTTAAGTTCTTCCTTTGGTTAGCTATACATAATAAGATCCTGACATATGATAACCTAATTAAAAGAGGGCTTTACGGACCGAATAAATGTCAGTTCTGCAATAATGCAGAATCTGTAGACCATCTCTTTGTGAACTGTCCCTATGCTAAACCTTTTTGGATTAGTTTCAATATGTTCAACAACATAGGCATCCACTTAGATAACTCAACACTAGTTACTATTTGGCAGAGCATTAATTCTTTAGATAAAACTAGAAGAGACTTTGCTAAAACTATTTTGGCTGCCTTTGTTTGGAATATTTGGAAAGAAAGAAATAGCAGAATTTTTAAGGATAGTAAGGAAACAATTTCACATTCTCTTTATCTTAACTCTTTATGTCTATTTTATTTCTGGACAGGCTTCACTACTCAGATGGAATCAAGCTACAAAGACTTAGCAAATTTACAGCGCACTATGATAGATGGGCACCTCACTGAGGACGAAGATCTCCTAGACTAAGGAGCTGCTTTGTCAGATACCGTTTATGTTGCTGCTTTGCTAAAGCTTTACTTTAATTCCAGCTTTTGTGGCCTTTTGTTGTGTTTCAGGTGTTCTATAATAAGATTGTGTGCTCCTCTGTGTTACGAGCAGTTGTAAACTTTTCATAGTTTCTTTACAAAGTAGGAGATCATGTTTTTGTCGCTTTTTCTTTCAGAGGCAGGCAAAAAATGATTAGCTTGTTTGTGATCTTTACTTTGAACTTCTGGTTGTACCGTTTGTTTTGTTTCAATGGAAGTCCATCTCGGACAACTTTTATCAAAAAAAAAAACCTTAAATTAATTTGGTTGAGAGAGAGTTGCCGGCTCGCTTGTCGCTGAATCGCTGTTCGCTTCTTCTAAGTTTCGCACTTTCAATCACTGCACGCCTACTCGCGACGCGTATGAATCGCTTGTCCCTAAATTGCTTGTCGCCTGTCGGCTTGTCACTGCCTGCACGCGATGCGAGAGGGGATGGACTCAGAGGGGCTCCAGGGGTCACGCCTGTACACGCGAGTGACGCGACGCGTGACGCGAGAGGGGACGGACTCACGCTGTCACGCCTGCACGCCTGAATTTTTTTTTTTTCAATTTTCGCGTGATATGGGGTTGAATTAACTCACGGAGTTGATTCGCGTTAGAGGGGATGGGGCACGAGTTAATTCGCGTGGTTTTATTATTATTTTTGTCTAATAGCGCCTGTACAGCTGTACTCATTCTGACAGTTGGATTTTTATTATTTGATCGAACAGTTCTTCTTCTTTTTTTTTCTGTTTTTCAGTCCCACCTTTGAGTGCTCCAATGGCAAAAAAAATTAGCTGGGGCTAAATAAGGGCTCCAGAGGTTCGACGGCGGTAGGTGGGGCTCTAGCCCCACCCGCCTCGGTGGTGGATCCGCCCCTGCTTGCGACTGGACTCAACAGTACTCACTGAAAATTGTTTAATGCTATCTCCCTGGACTGAATAGCCATCGCTAGCTGAGCAGCGCTAGCGCTCTCTCCCTTGACTCGTACTCACTCAGTGTGCATTTTTTTGCTCATTTCGCTATTATAAGTGTTCAGTTTATTAGATGGAGATGTTCACATTTTATTATAATTGTTCATTGTGTTATAAGTTTTCGCTGTGTTCAGTATGCTTATTTTGTTTTTTTCATGTTTATCTAAATATTCAGTTTAATAATTACAAATGTTCCATTATTTAAGTATAAATGTTCAATTAGTTGCAACAGAAAATATAAATGTTATCAGAAAAGTGCTATGAGGATTGCTAAAATGCTATGCATAGCACGGATGGCCTTCGTGCTACGGATTCGTTCTTGAATTTTATGCTTCAAACAACCGATCCAAACTGCTCATTATCTTCTTCATATTGAAATCTCATTAGAAATCAAATTTTACATTTTTTAAATTTTTTTACTATTTTTCTCAGATTTTTTAAAATACTTAATCTAATAAATTTTGGACCCTTCAATAACAGTGATTTTAAAAAATCTGAGAAAAATAGTAAAAAAATTCAAAAAAATATAAAATTTGATTTCTAATGAGATTTCAATATGAAGAAAACAATGAACGATTTGGATCAGTTGTTTGAAGCATGAAATTCAAGAACAAATCCGTAGCATGAAGGCCATCCGTGCTATGCATAGCATTTCAGCAATCCTCAAGTGTTATTATTAAACCAAGCGAAGGGGTCACGAACCAGACAAAAAACACATGAAAAAATTACTAGGGGTCATGAACATATCCAGTTCAAATTAATTTTTTTTCGACTCTACCTCTACTTCCTGGCGCACCTCTTGATCCACGAACGACTCTGACCTTGGCGCGACTCTGACACATTTAACTGAACATTTGTAAGATACAGTAGTGATGGTGCGAATGATTTTTTAAGCGATGACACTTATCATTGTACCAGTGGACTCGACCAAGTCTGATTAGAGCTAGCCACGTGTTAGGCTGCAATTCTCTGGAGTCTATTGCCGTTAAAAGAAAAAAATTAAATAAAGGGAGATGAATGATCAGTTAATTGAAGAAGGAAGGTGTTTCTTTGGCGAAAGGTAGGCGCTCCACTGCTTACTAAGGTCAACTGAGCCTCAACTAACTTACTAACGGGGGCGTTTGGATGAGAGAAGAAGAATGGGGAAGAAGGAAGAAAGAAGAAAAAAAATTATAAACAATCCAAACTCTTCACAAAGTTACACACTTCCCAATACTTCTTCCCACTACTTCCCTTCTTCCCTTCTTCCCACACCTATCCAAACGCACCCAACGTGTAGATGATACCACCACGACTCCAATGAGACCAAACACGACGGGGATTGAAGGAGAGACAACCGCAATTGGAAAGAGGAAATGCTCACCGCCTGAAAGAAGAACTGAGAAATTAAGTTAAAAGAAAGATGAAATCGTGTGATTGAATGGCAAGGAAGCATAGAGGATGAGTAATTTACATATTCGACGAAGCAATTGTGGAGCCTGAGCTATGCACAAACGAACACTGCGTATGAATTGAATGCAATCAATGTGTCTTGAATGGAGAGGAGAGGCTCTTGCATATGAATTGAATGCTAGTTAGGTACATCCACTGACTTCACTTTCTTTGCTTATCAAATACCATGCATCTTAGATAGTTCTGAGAGCACTGGTTCACTTTCTCAGTCTGGCCATCTGATTGATGATGATAGGATGAGCTATAATTGAGTTTCACCCCAGTTGTTGTTAGAGTTATGTCCTAGAAGTAAATAATTTAATGACTCAAATATTAGTTTATGTTATTGATGATATTTGATCATTTGTTCCTAGGATTTATTATTGACAGATCATTCAGGTTGAGGATCTAAATTGTGGATCTCTGTGGATCATTTATTTGGATGACAATAATAAATCTAAACTGTCCATAATCTAGATGACTAACAAGGAACATTAATTATCATATAAGATTAGTATGCAAGTTAAGTAATGATTAAGTTCTACAAATCATAGGTAAAGAGTTACCAACTTAATTGCATATGTGTATGTTATAGAACTAGTACATGACTTGATCCAACGAAATAAAAATATGGATTGTGTTATGTGTCATTATTTATTTCGTTATGATTTTGGTTTTAAGTTTGTGATGGTTATCTTTTCCACACGAGAATAGGTTCAATAAATCTCGTCTACGGCTGATTCCTGATAAGGACTGCTATACGAACTTGGTTTATGTTCTCTTGAATTGTGCAGAAAAAAATTAATCATCAAGAAAACCGTATGTCCCTCATTAGTATACCTAGTGAGTGATGATATCTGTTTGGGTCCCTTAATAGAGTTGGATCGTATGCGAGCAACTAGGCGAACAACTCTAGATCAAGAAATGTATAATCTGCAAGAATGACATATTCCTATCTTGGATTATACGATGATATCGTATAACATAAGAATTAAAATAGGAAAATAATTTTATTCTCTTTTGCACGATTTAAATACTGTAGCAGTACACTATTTATGCGAATTGGAAATCATAACGTGTTTCTTGATACCGCTTATGATTATTGGAAATAAATGGTAATTTATTTTCATGTCCAACATAACATAAATCCCAAAAGGGTCACACAAATAGAGATTAACCATACAGTGCATTAAATATTTTATTCGCAATAGTGTGTATTGCGAAAATATGATAAGTTGATTAATTAATTATATACCGTTATAATTAATTAAGTCAAATAAATCATATCGAAATAAATTAATGTACTAGCTAATCCTAGAATAATTATTAATTAATTAATAATTATTTTAGTTCAAAATAATTAAATGTATATAGTTATATTAAATTATTGGATCATTATTTATATATTAAATGTATAGCCCAAATATAAAGAAAATGGAGAAGGTTCTAATTAAATGAATAAGAGACTAAATAAATGAATTTGAGAGGCCCATAAAACCCATGAGGAGGCCGGCCATATATGGCTAGGGTTGAGTGGCAATGTTGTAATTAGATGGTTGGTGGAAGGTAGGATTTGTACACTATATAAAGAGGTGTATAGTAGCAAAATCCAACCTTTTCTCTCCCACCATTCCTAGCCGCCACCCTCCCTCTCCCTCTCCTCTAGGGCCGACGCCTCTCTCCCTTTTTCTTCCACCATTTGCTCATGTGTTGAGCTCAAATACTCTCCACTAATTAAAGTAGTTAATTAAGGAAGAAGAGAGAATACTTTTGGATTATGTTTGCTCTTTCGAATCGCTAGCACGAATCGATTAGAGTTTGGTTAATCTCTAGGTGAACTCAAGGCGACCGCCGGATCGAAGGACGTAGGAAAAGCATGCAACCGATCCCTATGCATTGGAATCGCCTCCTTGATACGATTCAAGGAGAGGTATAAACCTCCACCCTTTTCTCTTGTGTGGAATGGATTTTAAACACTAGATCTTGTTTGCTTGATTTTTAATGCGGATTAATTAGGAATAATTAGTCTAAAAATTAAAATTGAGCATTTCCTAACAGTTGTTTCATCGCTATTTTCCAAAACTTGCTAGTAAAGAGAGGATCTCTCTCAGTTATGATATTTAATGGGGGAGACCATGAAGTTTGTAGATATGTTGCATGAATAATTATGCCACTTCCTTAGCTGTATAGGGATGGGACATTGACAAAAAAATAAACATATTTAGTGAATCTATCCACTATTACCAAAATTACCGTCTTCCCATATGATTTTGGTAGTCCCACTATGAAATCCATGCTGATGCCTTGCCAAGTCCCATCTTGTACAAGAATGGGTTGCAACAACCCTGGTGGGGCCACATTCTCACTTTTGTTGAGTTGACAAATTTCACAATTTTTAATTACCTCTCTCATTGTTTCCTTCATTCTTGGCAAGTAAAATAACTTTTTAACTCTTTGGTAAGTGGCCAGTACCCTAAGTGCCCTCCAATGTTGGTAGCCTGCATCTTGTTAGGAACTCAAGTCCATGTGTAATTTTAATTTTTATTAACATTTAACAAGCAATTAAAACACAAGAAAAACAGGATCTAGGTATTCAAGTGATTAACACGTTAAAAGAAGAAGCGTAGGATGTTAGCTCTTCCGAAATCGTATTCGGAAGGCTCGAATCCAATCTCTTAGAGTTGGTGGCGTGCTCGTCACCTTCACGATCCTTCGGTTGCCTCGAGTCCTCCTAGAAAATCAACCAAAATATCAAGACAAGTGCTAGCTTGTCCGAGACGATAGCTAATTCATTATTTTCTCCTTCGCGTGATTAACGATTAATTGGAATAAAAAAACGCTCAACACATGAGCTGTATAGAGATGGAGGGAGGCGCACAAGAGAGGGAGAGGCACGAAATTTCTGCCCTCTTTTGGAGCCGTCGGCCATGGAAGAAGAGAAAGAGAGAGAAAATTAGATTAATTGTTTCCATAAACAATATTGCTATATAAAGCCTAGCTCTCTCTTGCAAATTTGTTTGGACAAATTTGCCCCCTCTATGGAAGAAATTTCGTGGGCCTATGTGGGCTAATTTACATGATATAATGGCTCATTAAATCACGCCATTAATCAATCTCATATCAGACTTTTAATTAACTGTTTATATAAAAGTCCGATCAGCTCAATACAATTAATATATGCTGAACGAATTTAATTATTAACATATTAATAATTAATTTGAAATTAACATATGCATTATATTATTTCTATATGATCTTCTTGAGTTAATTAATTATAACAGTTCGTAACGGTATATAATTAATTAATCAACTTATCATATTTTCGCAGTACTCGGTGCTGCAAATAAATAAATAATACACGTATGGTTAAAGTCTTATTTGAGTGACCCTTTGAGGATTTATGCTATGTTGGCCATGGAAAATAAAATCACCATTTATTTCCATTAATCATAAGCTACATCTAGCAACACGTTATGATTCCCAATTCGCATAAATAGACACTGTACCAATACAGTTCTTCAATCCTGCATAAGAAATAATATCTTATTGTTTTAATTCATATGTCACATGATATCCTTGTATAATCCAAGATAGGAACGTGTCATTCTTGCAGATGATACGTTTCTTGATCTAGAGTTGATCCAACTCCATCAAGGGGCCCAGTAGATTGTTGGAATTGTGTTCTAAAAGTTATCTTATGGTGATTACTTTTATATGTTATATTTATGAATTGGATGTTATTACATTTTGTTCCATGAGTTTATATTTGTATTTAGAAGTGTTCAAGAAGATTCTCTTGGTCTTGAACCGCAGAACTCTAAATAAAATGAATATATATCTCTAAAATGTTCACAGGTCTTGGATATTAGCAGGAACACTAATATGCCATACAAGACTGTCGTGTTGATTAAAAGTACGTTGTAGTTCTGTAAACGTTGATAAAGGATTATCATTTAATAACACGAGTATATGAAAAGTTTCATATATTGAGCAGACCTAATTGATAAAAATATTATATGGATTGTGTTTGTGTCATTAATATTTTTATCGTGTCATTAATTCTAAGATTGATATGATATATTTTCACATAAGGAATATGCAACGTGATTATTATTTGAAGCCATATAAAGCTTGTGGTGATAAAAGTAATAGTTATTTGTATATAACTTGTATAGGAGGGAAATATATATGTCAATAGCTAATTGCCACTCATGAATTGAGGAATGATATTATAAAGGGCCCCTTGGTAAAGTAAGATTATAAATGGTTCCAATATAACTGAAGTGCAGTTATAATTATATAATCATACTTATTGGAGACCAAGAAAAGATTATAATACGATGATGACACAGCCCTACTTTGTATAATAATCATAATATCATATGGCAAGGAATAGACACAAGTAATGTTAATAGCATTACTAGAAGGATCAAGTTTCGTAAAAGGATTTGCTAAACATCTATATTATTTGGGTAGCTGTAATGTATGCTAGAGTACCGCTTACAGTTTATGGAATAAAATATTTTATTCCATTGCCAACATAATATGGATCCTCAATATAGGTCACACCAACTGAATGGGAAACAAGAAATATATTTTCTATGTACAATGTTTCATGTTGTATGAAACAAAGTGTACAAACAGAAAATTATATCACATGACGTGATTAACTAGCAAGGAATAAATTTATTGATATGTGAATATTATGAGTATAATATGTGTTTCACATACTATAATAATATATGAATCTTATTATAGAGTGCATTAATTTATTTAAAGCCCGAACCCAATTATTTAACAAATGAAGAGAGAAAGAAGGCTTTAAATTCGGGTCAGAACTTGAGCCAACTTTAAACTGACAATTAGTATAGCAAATGATAACCAAATTAGACAAATGATATATGAATATTGTAGCCCTGAAAGTGTAGAATCCAATGGTTCAAGTTTCATGTCGTTTGGAGTTTCCTACAGAGAGTTATCATTGTTTTAGTGCTGCAATGTCAGAAATTAAAGTGTTGTTTTAATTTCTGATTAGTGGCTTTGAATGCTATACGAATTTGAAAGGTTTATTCTGATGTTTTATAGGTAAAACAGATCAGAAAAATTAGAACACAAGTAAGTCTTCATGTGTTGAAGCTTTGGCTTTCTCATCCTCTAAATATTTGTTAAAATATTCTATCGATTAAGCAATCGATCAAGACACGGGTGGCGGAGCTAGGTGTTGACGGGGAAATCGCTAGCACGGATTCAACTGTCATTCTTGTTTCGGATTCAAGGTGAACCGAAGAGGAATAAAGCTTCGTTAGAGACTATAGGTATGGCTCAATAATCCTTCTTATAGGAATATATGTGATTGTGATGCAAATATAATATAAGAAAGTTAGCAATAATAAGAACGATCTTAGATGTTATCGGTTAATAAAATTTTAAAATTACCCGATTCGCATTATGAAATCCTTCAATTGGTATCAGAGTCAGGTTCTTTATTATCGCTAATTAGGCTATTTTATTATGTAATTTTATTACATAAGTGCTTAGTTAATTGTTCTTTTGTGTTGCGGTTCTGAAATTCGAGCTGAATTTTTGTTACATACTTTGCAATATTGTTATTAGATTACTGGTTGATTATTTTTATAATTTCTAAAATTCTTACTATTTTAAAAGAAGTTTACAATAGGATAATTATATAAATCAAGGTTTTGGACAGATCTATGAGGTTAAACAAAAATAAGAAAAATAGCGCGTTGCTGGATTTTTTTCCAGCAGCAGTAGCAGTTTTTGCTGAAATTAAAATAACGATTTCTCTCAAATGGATTATCGTATTTTAATGAAACCAGTTTCTAAATTTAGATATTGAAGTTTAGTTTTAAATAATAAAAGTTTCCTATTCAAAAGTTCTTTTAAATGTTTAATAGATTATTTTTCAAACTATGGTGCAAATTGTAACAGAGAATTATAAATCATTTTTTTGGGATTTAAATGATTTAGAGAATTGCAATTGCATACGAAATAGAAATTAACTAAAAGGTACAAAATAGTGCATCGGTATGCAATTCCTATTCTGATTTTGTTTTGCAGGGAACCGAGTTTGTATGTCTCATTCCAATGTCTTGTGTGATGTAAATTTTGATGTGATGTGTTTGTTTGATTGTAAGCATGTTTAATAAATGTTTATTAATTAGGCACAAAAGGCAATTTATGTATAGGATGCCTTTATTTATTATTTACATCATTTGCATTGTGAGATGAGATGGGTTCCTAATACTTGCCCTTAGCAAATTTTATTTTGAAAGGATTCATAATAAAGTTTGGGGCAACATATTTATTTTATATGCAATTTTTCATCCAATGGTGCAAGAAGACAAAACGGTGGATGAAGAGAAGCGCAAGAGGCATACAAACTCACAAATATTTTGTGATTGTGTTATGTGATGTGCTTTATGATTATATGTGAATGATATGTTAGGATAGGTATGGGTGTATGGAAACATGACCTACCAAACTATAGTCACATTTGAATTGCCCAATGAAAAATTAAGTATTTTTCCTTCTTATTTTATCCACTTTAAGCTAAAGATTATTGAGATGCATGAGTGTAATCTTTAATCTTTAGAAATCGTGGAATGTGTTCGGATATATTATCAGGCCATTGATAAGTGGATTAAATGTGAGGCATTTGATACATTTATTTTATGGAGATAATATAGCCAAACATATTGACCAATAAAATAAGTTTGCTTAAAGAGCAGTCAAGATCTAGGCTTGAAGTCTCGGGAAAATCGTTTAGTAAGAAAAGTTTCTTAATAAACAACAAGAGTCATAAAGTTTAGAAAATTGCAAACAATTGCAAAAGTTTTCTAAAAGGTTATGATTAGTAAATGATTACTTACCTTGGTTTTATATTTCGGATGAGTTCGATTTATTTATGATGGGATCTTGAATATACAGCATAATGGACAAATTTTAAATATGTAGTATGAAGTTTTACATAAATATTAACATGAAATCCTTTAATTTATTTTATAGAATGACAAACAATGTACTTATCCGATCCATACTCGAAAAGTTTTCGTTGGAGAATGATGGTTCTAATTTTCTTGATTGGGAATTGAAACTCCAACTTATCATCGGGTCGGAGGATCTTGTTAATGTATTGGAGGAAGATGCTCCAGTACTAGGTACAAATCCCTCTGATGAAGAAAAGACCAAATCTGAAAAGTACCGCAAGGACGAACTGAGCGTTCAAGGTCTCATGTTGGCAAGTATGGCTACTGAACTTACTAGAAAGTTCATAAACAATACTCCAAAAGAGATAATTGAACGTCTCTCCAAGATGTTTATGGATAATGCTCGTAAAGAGCGTTCAAAGATCACCTTAGCTTTCACAAGGTGTAACATGGCAGAAGGGTCTTCTGTCAACCAACATATGTTGAAAATGTTGGGTTACCTTGAGAAATTGGAGAAGCTAAATACTCCAATGCATGCTGACTCTACTGAGGATATAATCCTTGGTTCATTGCCTCCATCTTATAGAGATGTAGTCATGCATCTTCACTTGCATGAAAAGACAATGACCATGGATGAGATCCATCAGACTTTGAAGAAACCTGAGGTCGATATGAACAGACATAAGGGAGAGAAGAATGTTCTTGCGATCTCACAGAATGGCAAGAAAGTTCAAAAAGAAAAAGACAAATGGAAGATATCTAAAAAGAACAATTGAAATGGAGAAGCTCAAGCGAGCACCTCCAAAGGCAAAAAGAAAAATTCACCAACTCCGCAAACCGAGTGCTATTATTGTCATGAGTTGGGACATTTCAAGGCGAATTGTCCAAAGTACAAGGCTGACTTAAACTCAGGCAAAATAGAGCGGAAGCGTCCCAAGGTTCCTAAAGGTATCTATGTTATTGAGATTAATTTAACCACATTTATTCATGATTGGGTAATTGATACTGGATCATGTGCTCATATTTGTGCAAATATGCAGGCACTAATGAATAGAAGACATCACAAGAGAGGAGAAGTCATTTTGAAGGTGGACAATGGTGTTAGTGTCTCGGCATTGGCCATTGGCTCAATAAATCTTCATTTATCTAGTGGTTTAATAATTAATTTGAATAATGTTTATTATGTTCCATCTATATGTAAGAACATTATATCTGTGTCATGTTTGGACAAAGATGGTTATGTCTTTACCATTTCAAACTCGTGTTTGAGTATTGCAAAAGATGAAATTTTCTATGCAAATGCTACTGTTCATGATGGTTTATATTTGCTAGAAGTGAATGATAAACATGTTCTAAGTATCAATAACAAAAGACTCAAAGTATCTCATGAAAATAACACTCTCTTATGGCACTATCGTCTTGGTCATATAAATGAGAAACGCATTAAGAAGTTACATGATAGTAATCTTCTTGTCTCATGGATTGCGATGCAATTAATAGAGACATGTGAATCTTGTTTAATTGGTAAAATGACTAAGAAATCTTTCAAGAAGAAAGGTTCAAGAGCGAAAGACTTGTTGGAATTGATACATTCTGATGTATGTGGTCCAATGAGAACAAGTGCACGAAATGGTTTTAGGTACTTCATTACGTTCATAGATGATTATAGTCGTTTTGGCTATGTTTATCTAATGAAGAACAAAAGTGAATCTTTTGACAAGTTCAAAGAATTCAAGAATGAAGTTGAAAATCAACTGAGTAAGAGAATTAAGATTTTACGAACTGATCGTAGTGGAGAATACTTGAGTAATGAATTTGGTACATATCTGAAAGAGTGTGGTATCATACCACAATTGACTCCTCCAAGAACACCTCAGTGGAATGGTGTATCGGAAAGGAGAAACAGAACATTGCTTGATATGGTTCGATCAATGATGTGCCAAACAGAATTGCCTCTTTATTTTTGGGGACATGCATTGCTAAATGCAGCTTACACACTGAATATTGTTCCATCTAAATATGTCGAGAAAACTCCGTATTAGTTGTGGACTAGTGATGAAGGCTTAAAACCTAGGAATCAAATAAATTTGTAACCTATAGCTAACCTCACTAATCGTTCAGAATATAGCTTTAGGGTCGAACCCAAGGGACGGATCTATGAATACCGGACTTGTCTTTTCTTAAAATCTAGATGAAAATATTTTCTGGGATTTTGAGTAATTGAATAGTGCTCAAATTGTAAATGTTTTTGGTTATTTTTGGACTTGGAATAAGATGTTCAAACAAACTAAAGTAAAATATTAAAGTAAAGTCTTTTTGAGGTCTTAACAGAATTTAAGGCGCCTTAGAAATTGGATTTCATCTATGTTTGGCTATTAAATTAGAAACTCAAAATACTTTCGCATTTTAATTTCTCAATTTAACTACAGTTAACTCTCTGGTCAATTCGAACACAAATCTGTTCGACTCGAACAGTGGTCTGTTCAGTTCGACCAGATCTCTGTTCAGTTCGACAAGAGGGAAAAGGTGCGTTGGGTTTGTCTACTATGTTTACTAATGTTTTGAGTTAGGTTTAATTGGACGAACCTAGCTAACCTAAACCTCAGCCTTCGCTTGTTGGAACAGATTCTGGTTTGTTCACAATCTAACCTATTTAACTCGATTGGTTCACAACTTTTGGTATAGAATCCAACTCGTTAAACCAGTTTATCAGAGTTCTTAGGAGTATTTAGAAGTCTTTTGTACTAATCTAAAAGTCGCACTTTTGATGCAAACTAATCTCCCCTTTCGGTTCTAAGATTTACTCCAAATACTTAAATCAATCTAGACTTGCTATTCCTAACTTAGACTTACTAGATGCAGCTGTTCAACTAGAAGGTAATTAGAGAATTCAACAAGTAATTAACTCAAGCAACTAATTAATTCATAATAAACTAGGTCTCAAAACATAGCAATTCATAGCATATCAAACTAACTTCATCCAAACATAGAGTTACTCTCCTAATCCTAAGGCTATAAAAAGGACTAGCCTAACATAGTATCAAAGCAAACAACAAGAGATAAACAACAATAAAGATACAAGTCCATCGAATCACAAGATAAAAACATAAAGAAATAAAACCAAATACTCCTTATGCTTTTGATCACGATCTTCAAGGCGATGGAGTGATGCTAGATGGAGATATCACGTGAAACACTGCTGCCGTCGTCACAAGGATGATGATTCCCAAGGAAAAGAGAGAAATTGGCCCTTAGAAAAGTGGAAAATGGTATTGAGCAGCGAATCCCCTTTTCTTCAGGCCTCAAGGGTATATATAGATATCCCAGGACGCAAGGATGGAAGGCTAGGGCACCAGGGCGCAAGAAATTGCCATAACAATCAATTTCCATACAAGAAATACTACCATAAGTGATATGGCGGCAACCTGGTCGGATCGAACAGGTGGGCAGTCGAACCGAACAGGAGAGAGAGAAAGCAGCCACGCAAGCATGCCACTGTGAGGTCCAGTCGGATCGAACAGCCAGGCAGTCGGATCGACTGAACGAGGGAGATGTTGCCTGATAGCCATGAGTCTAGGTCGGTTCGAACAGGAATCTGTTTGGGTCGACCAGAAGAGAGGATAAAGCCTCCAATGCTAGGAATGAGTCATCTAGCGTGCGTAATACGTCGGGAATCCATCTATACGCTCCAAAGTCATCAGAAATCATCAAAAACCTGTACATTGAAGAGAAGAAACGACAGCAGAACCAAATCCTGGAAAAACATAGCAATTTATCAAATAATTCATTGGTTTGAGTCTATTTTGAGTGTTAAGTACGGTCCAAATAACAATAAATATTGACTACGTCAACTAGAAAAACTCCTGACTTGTCTTTTCTCAAGATTTGGGGATGTGAGACATACATCAAACGATTGATGTCAACCAAACTAGAACCCCAAGCAGATAAATGTTTCTTTATAGGTTATCCGAAAGAAACAAAAGGATACTACTTTTGGCACAAGTCAACAAATAGAATATTAGTTGAAATGGGTGCAATTTTCTTAGAGAAAGAATTTCTCGAAAGAATCAAAGGTAGTGCGAGTAGTGTAA
Organism: Rhynchospora pubera; assembly: GCA_028095005.1. Taxonomy (NCBI): domain Eukaryota; kingdom Viridiplantae; phylum Streptophyta; class Magnoliopsida; order Poales; family Cyperaceae; genus Rhynchospora; species Rhynchospora pubera. The sequence goes on along the minus strand of CM051460.1, from coordinate 221,673,553 downwards.
TGCTTGAGGAAACTCAAGAAACACTACAAGACCTCGATCAGGTCATGGATGACAACCATGTAGATCGAAGTAGCCCAACCATAGTTCCGACGGCTAGTGGAAGCATTAGTGTACAAGTTCCTCAGCCTATTGAGGAAGAGGTTCACGAATCACCACATAGTGTTCAATCGAGTATTGAACTAATTCCACAAGAGATTGTGCAAAAGGTTCAAGGTACTCAAGATGAACATAAAGAGCCACAAGAACTAAGAAGGTCAACAAGATCTAGGAAGAAGCCTGATATGTATCTAGGACTTCATGAGATCTTGGTAATGGATATGGATGATCCAAAGACCTTTGAAGAAGCAATGGAAATAGAAGACTCAAAATCATGGTATTTAAGTCAATTCAGTTACTTGCCATTGCTGCATTTTATGATTATGAAATATGGCAAATGGATGTCAAAACAACATTCCTTAATGGGAATTTGGAAGAGGATGTGTACATGGTACAACCTCCAGGTTTTGAAGATCCAAATAATGGCAGTAAAGTATGCAAACTTCAAAGGTCCATTTATGGATTGAAGCAAGCATCCAGGAGTTGGAACAAGCGCTTTGATGAAGAGGTTAAACGCCTTGGATTTATTCAAAGTAAGGAAGAACTTTGTGTATACAAGATGGTCAGTGGGAGCTATGTACTTTTCTTGGTCCTATATGTCGATGACATACTATTGATAGGCAACTTTATTCCCTTAATGGAGCAAACAAAAATTTCATTGAAAGAGATTTTCTCAATGAAAGACTTGGGTGAAGCCCAATATATCTTGGGAATCAAGATATGTAGAGACAGGTCACGTAGACTCATTGGCTTAAGTCAACGTACATAAATTGACAAAGTGTTGAAACGATTCAACATGAAAAATTCCAAGAAAGGAAATGTGCCAATGAGTCAAGGTGTAAAACTTAGCAAGTCTCAACGTGCTATGACACGTAAAGACATTGATACCATGAAGAATGTAGAATATGCTTATGCAATTGGTTCTATCATGTATGTTATGGTTTGTACACGACCTGATGTCGCGTATGCTCTAAGTTTGACAAGTCGTCATCAAGCCCATGCAGGTCCTGCACATTGGAGTGCGGTCAAGAATATCCTTAAATATCTTAACAGAACTAGGATAAATTTATTGTGTATGGAGGGACAAGGGAACTCGTTGTAGAAGGCTACAGCGATGCGAGTTTTGCAACCGATTATGATAAAAAAAAATGTTGCAATATGGATATGTATTCATTCTAAATGGAAGCGCTGTTAGTTTGAAAAGATTCAAACATTTAGCAAACAGCTGACTCAAGCATCCAATCAGAAGTGATGTTGTTGCTAAAGCCAATGAAGTAAATGTTTGATCAAGAAGTTCAATGAGGAACTTGACGTGGTTCACACCACAAGATCAAACATATGGATAAAAAATACTTTGTCATTCGGGACTTCATAGAAGATGGTAAAATAAAATTGTTAAAGGTGGACACGGATGGTAACACAGCAGATCCGCTAACAAAGCCTTTATCTCAAGCAAAAAGTGAAGTTCACTTTGATTCCATGGGTTTGAAAACACATGGAGAGTGGATAGAGATAACAGAATGAGTCAAAAGGCAACCCTAGTTTTAAAGTTAATACATAAGAATGTATAAGAAGTAACTTTAAGAACAAGTGGGATATTGTTGGAATTGTGTTCTAAAAGTTATCTTATGGTGATTACTTTTATATGTTATATTTATGAATTGGATGTTATTACATTTTGTTCCATTAGTTTATATTTGTATTTAGAAGTGTTCAAGAAGATTCTCTTGGTCTTGAACCGCAGAACTCTAAATAAAATGAATATATATCTCTAAAATGTTCACAGGTCTTGGATATTAGCAGGAACACTAATATGCCATACAAGACTGTCGTGTTGATTAAAAGTACGTTGTAGTTCTGTAAACGTTGATAAAGGATTATCATTTAATAACACGAGTATATGAAAAGTTTCATATATTGAGCAGACCTAATTGATAAAAATATTATATGGATTGTGTTTGTGTCATTAATATTTTTATCGTGTCATTAATTCTAAGATTGATATGATATATTTTCACATAAGGAATATGCAACGTGATTATTATTTGAAGCCATATAAAGCTTGTGGTGATAAAAGTAATAGTTCTTTGTATATAACTTGTATAGGAGGGAAATATATATGTCAATAGCTAATTGCCACTCATGAATTGAGGAATGATATTATAAAGGGCCCCTTGGTAAAGTAAGATTATAAATGGTTCCAATATAACTGAAGTGCAGTTATAATTATATAATCATACTTATTGGAGACCAAGAAAAGATTATAATACGATGATGACACAGCCCTACTTTGTATAATAATCATAATATCATATGGCAAGGAATAGACACAAGTAATGTTAATAGCATTACTAGAAGGATCATGTTTCGTAAAAGGATTTGCTAAACATCTATATTATTTGGGTAGCTGTAATGTATGCTAGAGTACCGCTTACAGTTTATGGAATAAAATATTTTATTCCATTGCCAACATAATATGGATCCTCAATATAGGTCACACCAACTGAATGGGAAACAAGAAATATATTTTCTATGTACAATGTTTCATGTTGTATGAAACAAAGTGTACAAACAGAAATTAGTGGCTTTATCATTGTTTTAGTGCTGCAATGTCAGAAATTAAAGTGCTGTTTTAATTTCTGATTAGTGGCTTTGAATGCTATACGAATTTGAAAGGTTTATTCTAATGTTTTATAGGTAAAACAGATTAGAAAAATTAAAACACAAGTAAGTCTTCATGTGTTGAAGCTTTGGCTTTCTCATCCTCTAAATATTTGTTAAAATATTCTATCGATTAAGCAATCGATCAAGACACGGGTGGCGGAGCTAGGTGTTGACGGGGAATTCGCTAGCACGGATTCAACTGTCATTCTTGTTTCGGATTCAAGGTGAACCGAAGAGGAATAAAGCTTTGTTAAAGACCATAGGTATGGCTCAACAATCCTTCTTATAGGAATATATGTGATTGTGATGCAAATATAATATAAGAAAGTTAGCGATAATAAGAATGATCTTAGATGTTATCGGTTAATAAAATTTTAAAATTACCCGATTCGCATCATGAAATCCTTCATAGATATCATCACTCACTAGGTGAACTAATGAGGGACATACGGTTGTCTTGATGAACAGTTTCTCCCCGCACAATTCAAGAGAACATAAATAAAGTCCGTATAGCAGCCCTTATCAAGAATCAACGTTAGACGATATTTATAGAACCTATCCTCATGTGGAGAAACTGAATGATCTCAAACTCAGAATCAAACACTTATGAAATAAATAATGACATATAACACAATCCATATATTTATTTCATTGGGCCATGTCCTATGCTATGTTCTAATAACATACACATATGCAATTAAGTCGGTAACTCCTTACCTATGATTTGCAGAACTTAATCATCACTTAACTTGCATACTAGTCTTATCTGATAACTAATGTTCCTTGTTAATTATCAAGACGATGGACTCTTTAGAGATATTATTGTCATTTTAACGAATGATCCACAGAGATCTTCAATTCAGATCCTCAACCTGAATGATATGCCAATAATAAACTCTAGGAACAAATGATTAAGTATCATCAATAACATAAACTAATATAATAGCCACCAACTTATTGGCTTCTAGGACGTATCTCTAACAATCTCCCACTTGGTCTAGAGTCAATCAGTAGTGACTTCTAGCCAATGAAGAACTGAGAACGATTTCATATATCTATATATATACATGTCTTGAACCTCAAAAGAAATAATACGCTTAAATCTTGTTACTCATACGCCCATAACGTATAGATGCTTGATAGCATCTCGTATACTGCTTATGGTAGAGGTTATGTCAGAGTCTTCATTGTGTTCGCGAAACTTTCCACTTTTGATTGAACTTACACATATATATACTCCTATATATATAGTCTTGATCATCATCATATGAGATCAAGTGATGCTGTCATAGATCGTAGTTAGATCACCAATCAGATATTAAGTTCTTCAAGACTAAGCTATGGTTCGAGATGCATAGAATCATATCAACATGACTGAGAACTTCTTGATCCAAACTATCCTCTTTCGTTGCTTCACAAGTTGCTATGTATTTTGCTTTGGTGACGGAAATGATTGTAATATCCCATTTAGAACACATTTCTAAATTTACAACACCACCTTTAAGCAAAACACGTCGCTCAATTGTGATTATATCAATCTTTCGAAAAATAGCATCAGTGTAACAATTTACACGAGCTCATTTTCATCATAACAGATGAAAAACATATTTCTCTTTCTCATAAGATACTCGAGAATATCCTTTGATTATTGTCCAAATGTGTTTTTCTTGCATCCACTTGACAACTGCTTGTCACATTCCTTGGATACAACACATTGGGGCTTGTGCATGAATAGTGTACATAATGAAACTCATAACGAAAGAATGCTTGAACTGTTTCATGCACTTTTTCTCGAATTGAGTTGCAATAAAACGAGTCAAACTCAAGTTATATGCCACATGACGTGGTTTGACATTCTTTATTGGAGTTTACCTTTCATGTTTGTAGAATACTTCATCATTATAGGCACATTTGCTCAAATTAACATCCATCAGAATCTATCTCCATAGATTTTGTTTCTTATGATTTAGGTGATCTTGTCCAAGAAATCATTCTTCAATGAGATCTTGACAATATTCATTTAATCAATGTTATTTCCCAATTAATGTCTAGTTATTTTACACAATACAAATAACACAATTATGCTCCCACTGAATATCTTGTCTATACAAGATACTTTTGACGAAGATCAACTCCTTGACTTTCTTGTCAAAATATTTATTCTACAGTGCTCGCTTCGATCCATTAATGGATCCTGGAGGCACACATATGTTTCCAGTAATGCGTCAATCAAGACCTCGATTTGTGTCATATACACAACATCTTTCTTCATTCAATCAATGAAGGCGGTTTTGATATACATTTCCATATATCAATATATATGAAATGCAACTACTACTATAATGATATTTATTGATTGACTTATACATAGCCACAAGCGAGAAGCCGTGCTTTGTACATAGTCAACTCATCATCAACTTAGACATAGCCACAAGCGTGAAGCTGTGCTTTGTACATAGTCGACTTGCCATCCATGTCAATCATTTCTTTAAAGATCTGAATGTTCTTGTCGGATTGCTCCTTCATGAACATCAACAAAGGTCTATACCTAGTTGTTACACATGGATTGCACTTAAAGATCACATGGGTTCAAACCATACTTGTGGAATCAGATTCTTCCATCGGTCCTTTAATTATCAACGGATCCTCATATGCTAGGTGCGATGATGTCGTGATGTCTATACACCTTTCGATTAGACAATCACTTTCGTTGACCTTTTGTAGGATTAGAGCTCGAGGTTCATGAAATACTTTCACAACGACTTATAGAATAAGTTCTTGATCCTCATATATACTGAGTTTCTCAAACATCATCAGCTCGTGAGATGTTTAAGTTGTCATTAGAAGCGAGCGTGCTCATGAACTTTTTTATTTCACAACGGCTTGTAAATGAAGTTCCGCTCAACTCCCACTAAAAACTATGTATGGAGTGACAAATTTTCCACAAGGGTATTTCTTGTAGTGACGCATAAATTCCTTTAATGCTCACTTTACTCCCACTACTTCTTCTTGAGAATATTATTCTCCAAGACTACGTCACGATTAGCAACAACTAATTTGTTCTTATCATGTTTGTAGAAGTAGTACCATTCGATTAATTTAAGGTAACCTAGAAAACATTAAGCATCCTATTTGGGTCCAAGCTTATCAATCAACAAATCTTGAAATAAACTTTTCAACACCAAATCTTGAGAAATAATGTACTTAGAGATCAAATCTCGTAAGATATCTTTCTTAATGGAATTCGATAGAACATTATTCAGTGTAAACAATATTATCCTCAAACACGAATCCCTAATATGAGTCAAATAAGTCAATCTGATTCATTACTGATCAAACTATATCAAATAAAGTTCGATACCTCCATTCTTGGACACACTATACAAATACAATGTTCCTAATGGAGTGAGTTGTGAATCTATTTTCACACTCTTTATGTAATGCATCAAATCATATGACTTAGCTATTTACCATGATCAATTGTAAGACTTATATCTTTCTTGAATGGTCTTTCAACTTCACTCTTGAACTCCTTTGAACTAGTCAAAAGGTTCATACTTGCACCTTATCAGATAGATACGTTAATATCTACTATGATCATTGGTCAAATAATAAAGTGTCAACAACTATTTATTACACAAGTACTTATATAGGGTCTACGTACATCGATATGTATGAGTCCTAATCAATTTTCTTGTGCTCCAACTTTTATAGGTCAAAGGCATTTTTGTCATCTAACAAACATGATCCGCATATCTCAATTTCGCAATCAAATTGATCCACGAGCTCTACACTATGTAGACTCTCATAATGCGATTCTCGTTTATGTATGACTAAGCGGTCATTTCACACAAAAGTCAAATACTTTATGTGAAGTCTTACGCATCGTATTTGTCATTCAAAACTCGTTTATCCATTTCAAGCATATTCAAGCAATAAACATGAAATCATATAAACAAATCCACAATAAAAAAACATGGCTTGTCTTTTACAAAACGTAATCATCCATCATCGATATGAAACGGAGATAAAGATTTTTAGGATGTAAGGAACGAGGTACTCGGCCTACAATTTCTATTAGTAAAGATAACTCTACGTATCTAATGGTAGTGGCTTAAATGAAAAGCCATTTTCCAAGACATTTCCCTATACGGAGTTTACTTTACTACTCTCGAACTTTCTCTTATTCTTCATTGCCTTCACATTTCATTAAATACGAGTACATGAACTAGTACAAAGTTACTAGTATGAATTTAAAGATAGCGAGATAATCTGAAAGACAAATACTCTCGAAGGGTTAGAACATTTCCAACACAATAATCATGGTACTTCATACATCCTTTCAAATACCTCCATAAATGGAAAATGAAACATCTCATGTGACACATGGTCACAGTTGAGGATCTTGAAGTCTCGGCTCATACTTAAGAGAAGTATTTCTTAAATACTTATCTAATTACCATTTGCACAAACAAGTTTGCGAAACGTAACATTATATACTTTATTTAATTAGGAAGAGATCGTATAACAATGTCAACAACGCTTGATATTGGAGATCTTGATATCTCTAGTTGCCAATTAGCTTTTCAATCCTTTCAGCTCGCAAGCCAAAGGAACCTTCATGTACCTTCTTAAAAGAAATTTCTCTTACTTAATAAATGATTGAGTCAACATCTACTTTCTCTAAGCACTCATTCTTGAGTAAGTTGATGCGAGCGTATGAGTCAAATCTAGTCCGTATGAATTCTCTAATTCAAAGGTCTAGAGATCCTAAAATGAGGATATCGGCATCCGCTTTATTGAATAACTTTTCGTAAAAGTCAATCAATCATCGCTATGCTACGTTCGGAAAGTTGAGTAAAAATTGGGAATTAACATATTTAAGTTTCTCTTCGCTAAGAACATGTCTTAGGAATCAGTGTTACTTCCCTAAGCAAATACCTTTAGAAACGAGCTAGTTCAATTTCAAAGATTGATCGCAACGAAATTAACAAATTTAGTATCTATAACAATTTCAATTTAAGGTCATTTAGTTTATGCAATGTTTTATTTATAATGATAAACAAAACTCCCACTACATTTATTTAATGTCCCTAATGTAGTTGGTTTTTCAAGATCCTCGTTTTCATCAAGCAGAGCCTGTTATGGCACGTCACCCTACTTAACTAGACAAGGTAGGTTCTCCAACCAATCATATCAACCATATGACTCTTGGTTTGTGAATATTTATATATTTACAAACTTCGCCCCGATGTCTAAATTCTAGTTGGGTCCATCGATAAGCAACCTCTCTCTATTTGGTCCTAACAAATCTTATTTGTACCCTACTTTCGAGTGACAACCATGACGTCCGCTTGGACGGACCGCGCCATGAGAGGGCAAACGACGTGAAAGGGATAGAGAGAAGGAGGGCGGTCGGCTTAATCAAATTAATGGGACATTTATTATGCGACTTTGTTTGGTGGTCGTGTCAACATACACCCATACCTATCCTATGACATTTTCATAGCATTCAAACAATCACATATTTATTCATACTAGTAAGGTGTTTGTTTATAGGTTGAATCTTTCTTGGAGATTAAAATATTTATAATATATTTATTCAAATAATCACGTGTTGAATCTTTCTTGGAGATTAAACCAACTTGCCCCATGTAGAAGAAAAAGAAGCCCACCCTCTTTTTGGTCTCTCGAGCAGCTCTTATAAGCTGTCTTCTTTGGTTCCTAGGGCAACTTTTTGTTCTAGACTAAGTTATGCACGATTGCTTCATGTCGAGGTCTTATATACAATCTGCAAAAATGACACATTTCTATCTTAGATTATACAAGGATATCATGTGACGTAGGAATCAAAAACAAAAAGATACTTTTTCTTATGCATGATTGAAGTACTGTATTAGTATAGTATTTATTTATGTGAATTAGCAATCATAACTTGTTGTTAGATACTGTTTATGATTATTGTAAATAAATGGTGATTTATTTTCCATGGCCAACATAGCATAAATTCTCAATGGGTCACACAAATAGGTTTTAATCATACGTCATTATATATTTATTTGCAGTAGCGAGTACTGCGAAAATATGATAAGTTGTTAATTAATTATATACCGTTGCAAATCTTTATAATTAATTAACTCAAAATAATCGAATAGAAATAATATAATGCATATGCTAATTCCAAATTAATTATTAATTTGTCAATAATTAAGTTCATTCAGCATATATTAATTATATTGAGCTAATTGGACTTTTATTTAATTAGTGAATTAAAAGTCCGATTTGAGATTAATTAATGGTGTGGATTAATGGGCTATTATATCATATGTATTAGCCCACATGAGCCTATGAAATTTCAGCCATAAAGGGGCATTTTTGTCCAAAAAAATTGGAAGAGAGTTAGGCTTCGTATATAAACGTTGTTTATGGAAACAACTAATCTCGCCCTAATCTCTCTCCCTTTCTTCTTCTCTAGCCGACAACGCAAGCATGAGCAAAACTTGATCTTCTCTCTTGCGTGCGCCTCCCTCCCTCTTTCTAGCTCATGCGTTGAGCGATCTCCCTTCTAGGTAAACATTTAATAGTGCGAAGGAGTTAAGCTAGCACTTGTTTAGAGATTTTGGTTAATTTTCTAGGTGGGTTCGAGGCAATCGAAGGGCAACCGTAAAGGTGACGAGCATGCTATCGATTCCTAGAGAAAGGATTCGAGCCTTCCAAATATGATTTTGTAAGAGGTAACCATCTTCTATTCTCACGTAGTGTTAAATAGGCTTAAATAACTAGATCTGATTTTTGTGCTTGTTAATCGCTCGTTAAATCGTTAATAAATATTAAAATTGTACATGGAAGTAACTCCTAACACAACTTTTCAAGGACTGTGAGGTAAGCGCTTATGTTTTGGGACTCATATCAGTTCCTTGAATGAACTATAAGGGGGTAAATGTTCTCAGCAATTGAGTAATATTTGATTGGATTGAATTGATGATAAGGTATGGACTTGGCTGATTGGTAACCAGCCTAATATGTTGCATAAATAGGGACCTAATACATGCCAGTATTTGAATTATTTGTGAAAGTTAATTGCCAATAATTTGAGCTAGCTGGCAGTGCATTGCATGAACAAGGTTTTGGTAAATATTTTTATGATCGAACTGTATTTGAAATATAAACTATGTGCTATATAAACGGCGTGTATTTAGTTCTGCAACATGAGACTTCGCGTTCATGCATGGTTGGAACTAAATGCCGCATTAAGAAATGGTTTTCTTTCTCAACGTTCCATATTTTCATGGGTTCCAGGTTGAATACGGGGGGCTGGAGAGTTGGAGAAGTAAGCCATATACATTAAGTACATGCTATGTTTTGTTGTACTTGTGTGTTGTTGTATATTATTTGTGTGAATATATGCTTGCTGTGTGTAAACTGCAAATCAGATGATTGTCTTAATTGTTGCCTTTGTGTTTTGGGTTGGGAAAAATTATTACAACTATGGAAATGAATGCCTTCATGGCTGAATGCTATCAATTACAGGAGGGACTATGTTGAATTTTTATTTTACACATGTTACAAGCATAACCTCAAGTTAAAATTGTTGTTGATAGATATGTGCTGCCTGGTATGATAAAAGCAAAATATTGGACTATTAGACAGATAATAAGCCTTGCGACGCGTGTGAAACATATGCCTACGACCACTACTAGAATTTGCGTTTTCAGAGTCGGTAGGCACATGACTTAGCGTGGATAAATTAAGTAAGGACGCTGAAATAAAATCTAGACGGACACGTGGATTCGGGATTGATCGCTTGCGTGGTTAGGCGGACACAATGTAATAAGCACGCAGAAGTATTTCACACAAGGACGCTAAATTTATTTGTATATCGACTCAAAGTAATCGGAAACTTATCTCTGCGTCGCTAGACAGACACGATTTAATAAGCACGCAGAAGTATTTCATATAAGGACGCCAAATTTCTTTTTATACCGACTCAAAATAATCGGAACTTATCTCTGCGTCGCTAGACAGACACGTTTTGATAAGCACGCAGAAGCATTTCATTTTTTTTTGCTTATATCGTCGAATGATTAAGTTTTGAAGTGGGTGAATAATGCTAAGTTATTAACCCCAAACTCAAATATCTTTGAATGCTCTTTTTCAAGTTATGTAGCAGCCTTGATGCCATTATAAACCCCAAACTCAAATCCGATATCAACCATATGCATAAACCCGAATCCAGTAAATGCAATCCATATCTTTCATTAAATATTGAAAATAACATCCATCAGGTGTAAGAAAAGGTGTAATTAAAGTGTAACACAAATCAATTGAGGGCATCAAAATACATCCACATTTGACAAAAAAAAAAACAGTGCAATTCATAGATAACAGATTTTATATTTCATATCATATACATAATAGTATCATAACAATATCAATTGAAACAAAATCTAACTAATTTGAAAAGAGAATAGCAACTAAAATGGAGTTCTGTTGGCTACTTCCAAATTAAGCACTACAGATCGATGTTGTTCGAAACCAAATACTACATATTTTCCAATGCTTGTCCTTTCTTTTTTCTTTACATGATCAGCACTGTTCTTTTCACAATATTGTTCAAAACCAAATACTACAGATTTTGTGCTACTAATAACCCGCTCTTGTCCTTTTAGTCCCTTTTAGCTGCCTTGCTGATTGAATAAAAACAAGAGGGTTAATTAATTAATCCAGGTCATGCTTAGTAGTTCAAATAGAAACACACAGTACATTAGTTCTGGATATATAGCTTCTGTGAACTAAGGTTCCAAGCACCAACAAATAGAGTACAATTTTGTGATTTCAAATACCAGCCATAATGCTTGAGCAAATCCAGTATTAGAGAAAAATCATCGAAAACCAAAACAATTAGTAGTGGTATGCTGAAAACCAAAACAATTACTTTTCAAATGTTGCAGAGATGACTTACGTTGCTTGAACCGGCCCATCTGAGATAGTTGTGCGCCTGACAAATCACTGTTCTCACACCCTACAAGTTCACAATTTCAATACAATTAGAATCCAATTTCACAATTTGATTAAACAACATTGATGCTTAATAAAGGGCCATACCATTCATCTTCCTCATCCTCTGAATTTGTACAAGGGATGTCATTCTCACATTCATCATCTTCCATGTCTCGATCAGCTGGTAGTGAGGATTGGTTGCTTGAGTTGGACAGCTCGATAGGATCGACTGGGTCAAGCATTCCTAACTGAACCAAAGCACCAGGCAAATCTAATCCTTCACCGAGTGAAACCTCGAACTCATTAGTAGACTCTTCTTGGTAAAAGTCGTCCTCTGCTGGATTGTTGTTGTCACCATGAAATGTCTTTCTATTGCACTTGTATACAACCCACCAATCGCTTCTCTTCTTTGATGGATACGGAAGATAGTATACTTGAAGTGCTTGTGCAGCTAATCCAAATGGTTCTTCAGGCCAGAGTTTGGATCTGTGTTTGACTTCTACTAATCCATTTTTTTTATCTATTTTGACACCATTTCTTACATCAAACCAGTGGCACCTGAAAAGAACGACTCTATTGTTAACTCCTGGATATTGAATTTCAACAATATCCTCTAAAATCCCATAATAATCACGTCCCCCACCATCATCTGACTCTCCTGTGATGCATACCCCTGAATTTACTGTGGATTTTGTTTCCCCATAGGTTTTAGTATGGAAAACAAATCCATTAACCTCATAGGCTCCATAGGATTGATAGTTTCTACTAACTGGCCCGAGGCTAATACTTTTGATGTACTGATTACACTCACGACGGGCTACAACTGTCTTTCTTAACCATTCTGGAAACTCCTTGTCTACAATAGCTTGTAGCAGCCTGTTATTTGCCGGTTGTCGTGTGGTTTTGATGAATTGCTCATATTCCCTGTAGAATATTAAAATAAATGTTAACAAAAGGCAATGGATCCTTTTTCAATTGGGTATGGCTCCAACTATTCCTGAAGACAGATAATTGGTGAATCATATACACATTTTAGTTAATAGACCAAGTTATCATTGCAAAGCCAGGGATATTATTGCTACAAAAGATAATGAAAGATATTGCCAGTTAAAATTAGAAGTATACTCTAGAAAAGGTTTAATCTCTGGGCAATTGTAGAGGATGTAGAGGTGTGCCTTCTCAAAGTCTTTGACCTCTAATGTTTCGCGCCGGCCTCGAGTAAGAGCACGTCCTGGATAATTGAAGACAGATAGTTGATCTTCCTTCCTGGAATCAACATTGTCGTTTTCTCCATTTGCAAGTCCCGGGCCAGAATCATAGGCAAAGTAACATTTGCAATAGTCTGATATCTCTTGCGTAACATAGGACTCTGCAATTGACCCCTCCACACGTGCTTTATTGGTTACTCATTTCCTCGCCTCTTTGATACGCCTGTTAGAAAAGAATATATTGATAAGTGTCAATTAAGATGAAGAGTATGCAAGGATTCTTGTATAACAAAAACTTACAAACTAATTGTAGTTATACCCTCTGTCCCGGGCCATACTCTTCTGCTCTGCCCCCCTCTCTAAACATACTAACTGTAGTTATACCCTCTCTGTAAACAGACTTAACCCATTAGCACCTCTGCAACCCATAATTAACCCATCAAAAATACATACATCAAAGACACTCGACAAATTCAGAAACATCCAGAAATAAAGGGAGCTAAAACTGAAAGGAAATAAGTATTGAAAGTTCTATTTTTGTGCAACAGACCCTTCTATCTCACTTTTATTTTGTTCTATTTTCAACTTGGATGTAACCTATTAATCAGCAGAGGTGATAAAATATAGAGCTAACCTTTCGACAGGATACATCCATCTACAATTCACTGGACCACCTACTCTAGCCTCGTAGGGAAGATGAAGAACGAGATGCTCCATACGATCAAAAAAGCTTGGTGGAAATATCATTTCAAGCTTGCACAATGTGAGAACAACTTCTTCTTCTAACCGGATGAGGCGTACTGGGTCCAATTCTTTTGCACAAACCTCCTTAAAGAAATTTGATAACTCTGTTATAGCCTCCCACGTAGGGACCGATATGTAGTCACGAAGTGCAACCGGAAGTATGCGCTCAACCAAGATGTGCATGTCATGAGTTTTTAGCCCATTCAAAGTGCAAGTTGTGAGGTTCACGCATCTGGACAGATTAGATGCATATCCATCGGGAAACTTCACTTTTTCTTTAAGCCATTTTAGAATCTCCCTCTTTTGTGAACGGTCTAAAGCAAATACAGCTCTTGGCTTTTTGTTTCCATCAATGAGATTGAGCTGGGGACGGTCGCAGATTAATTTCATGTCATTACGGGCATTTGTATTATCCTTTGTTCTGTTTGGTACATCAAACACAGTATAAAATAAATCCCCCCCCACATTGTTCTCCAAGTGCATGACATCAATGTAATGTCTTACCAATTGCACATCCATGGCTCACTCTCTCTCTTTCAGACCCAATTGCACATCCATGGCTTCTCTTTCAGACCTTCTCTCACTCTCTCTCAGATAATTAGGAACTCTCGGACTCTCTCTCAGATAATTTGGAACTCTTGGACTCTTTTGAAGATGCAAGCTGACTCTAAGCTCACTTTTATTTTTCTTGGTAATTGATAGCTTTGTTCATGAAATATTGTTTGTAGTTGGAACTAATTTGTCTTACCAATTGCACATGCATACCTCCTTAAGAAATCTTGCAAGATTGCTAATCTTGTTTTAGTTGGAAAAAGGTTATAAGAGCGGACTGGCTCAGGCGCGTGCTTCACTGTAAGCAGTCGGATTGTAGGAACAATCTTCTGGCATTTTGGGTTTGCTTCAAACTCTGCATCACCAATTACCTTCAGTTTGGGTCGGGAATCTAGGGGTGCAACATCCCTAGCCTGATTGGGACACCCCCTCGACTTTTTCTCGCCTTTTTACTGTTACCAGCAGACTCTTCTGCCTCATCGTCGGTCTCAGCTGCTGCCTTCCTCTTTCTTCTTTTGGCCTTAAACTGATTCAGTGTCAACTCGACATCTGAATCTTCTGCCACCTCCTCGATCTTGGCCGCTGCCTCATCATCAAGCAGTGAGAAACACATTGATAATCGATATGTATTCCTAAACCTCTTGTGACCATCATCAAATTCGCTAATCTGTGCCTCGGTTTCGGGACCAGTTTGGTCATCTCCTCCTCCTTCCCCCTCTCCTTCCCCCTCTCCTTCTCCCCTTTCTTCCCTTTCTTCTTCTTGTCTGTGTTCTCCTCCTCCTCCCTCTCCTTCCCCCTCTCCTTCTCCTCCTTCTCCTCCTTCTCCCCCTCCTTCTCCTCCTTCTCTTTCTTCCCTTTCGTCTTCCCCATCAGCTTCTTCCCCTCCTCCTTGTTCATATTCTCCTCCTCCCTCTCCTTCCCCCTCTCCTTCTCCTCCTTCTCCTCCTTCTCCCCCTCCTTCTCCTCCTTCTCTTTCTTCCCTTTCGTCTTCCCCATCAGCTTCTTCCCCTCCTCCTTGTTCATATTCTCCTCCTCCCTCTCCTTCCCCCTCTCCTTCTCCTCCTTCTCCTCCTTCTCCCCCTCCTTCTCCTCCTTCTCTTTCTTCCCTTTCGTCTTCCTCATCAGCTTCTTCCCCTCCTCCTTGTTCATATTCTCCTCCTGCTTCTTCCCCTGCATCTTCTTTTTCTACCTCTCCTTCTTCTTCCCCTTCTTCTCCTTCTTCATCTTCTTCCCCTTCTTCTTCATCTGGCTCTTCTTCCTCTTCTTCATCATCACCTTCTTCTTCATCTTTCCCCAGTTGGACAAACCTCCTACTACCTTGGCAATATAATACAGCTCCTGACTTTGTTATCCCTAGTACTACTTTCCTCGCTGCATCATCAACTGAGGGGTCATCTTCCCCTTCTTCTTCTCCCCCTTCATCTTCGTCCCCGTCATCTTCTTCCTCTTCATCGTCTTCCTCTTCATCGTCTTCCTCTTCTTCAGCTATATCTTCTAATACTTGGACAAACCCCCTCCTTATCCTTATTACTTTTCCTACCTTCTTCGGTCTCTCGCTGACTGGGTTCTCAGCTGACAGTGGGGGCCCAGCTTGGTCAACTGAGGGGCCATCTTCCTCAGTTGCTGACAGTAGGGGCCCAGCTTGGTCAACTGAGGGGCCATCTTCCTCAGTTCCTGACAGTGGGGGCCCAGCTTGGTCAACTGAGGGGCCATCTTCCTCAGTTGCTGACATTGGGGGCCCAGCTTGGTCAACTGAGGGGCCATCTTCCTCAGAGGCTGACAGTGGGGGCCCAGCTTGGTCAACTGGGGGGCCATCTTTCTTAGAGGCTGACAGTGGGGGCCCAGCTTGGTCAACTGAGGGCCTATCTTGCTCAGATGCTGAAGTTGAGGGCCCAGCTTGGTAAATCTTTCTCACTGCCATCATCGGTCTCTTTCTCCCTCGATAAATCTTTCTCACTGCCATCATCGGTCTCTTTCTGCATTGGGATGTAGGTGGGTTCTTCCCATAAAAGATTCTTGGTTTACTTGCAGAATGCTTTAGAGCATCAGTTGTTCTCAAAAAATCAAAATATTCATGTTCTTTTGCTCTTGTCATAGAACGAGTTTGTGCCCTTCTTGGCGCCATTGGGATCTGTCATTGATTGACAAAAAATAAGATTAGTAAAGTGGTTCTTTCATATGCAGCACATGAAAGAAGGTTAAAGAAGGTCTTATGCTATTATTTTTATCATGTCATTCCCAAAATGTCCATGGTAATTTACGGTCCTCTACAACAAAGTTGATTTACAGTTCAGGATATACAGTTCTATTGGTAAACAAAATTCAAGTATTGAACTATTTTAATATAATTAGGTCCAAAACAAACTCAAATAAATGTTGATTTCTCCCTGAACTCACATTATGTTACAAAGTCCAAACTTTTTCTACATTAAGTACCATGATCTATTTTCTATAGAGAGAGAGAGAGAGAGAGAGACCTGAAGGGAGAGGATCTCTTGGTCAATAGCAACAGCCAGTCTATGTCTCCTCCTCCTGCTGCTCTTCTACATGAAAATTAATGTCATACAGATGTTTGTTAAAATTAATAACAAAGTTAAAAAATAAAATAAACAGACTAATACTAAAGAAGTAAAAAATGACATAACTTGTAAGTACTTGTGATTAGACTTAAACTTTCTTTAGTATGAATACCACTTTATTAACGTCAAGAGAATGAATATAAAACTAAGCACAAATTCTGACAATAAAAGAAGCAGATTTGTTACTTTAAGATACAAGGCAACCAATATATCAGTGATGCTCCTTTAATTGATCTCAGTAAAATGTTACTTTAAGATAATCAGCTTAAAATATTAGTTTAAGCAAGGTAAAAAATGAAAATTGTAAGTGCAAAATTACAGTTTAAAATATTAGTTTCACTAAGTGCAAAAATAAAATATACAGATATTAGTTTTGCTAAGTGCAAAATTAGCTACTGTACAAATATCAGTAACAAAAGGGGGGGGGGGAAATAAAAGGTGGAGAAAAGATAACTAATTCTAACAAATAAAAGTACAAAATTAATAACAAATGACACAAAATTCTGACAATAAAAGAAGCAGATTCTAACAATAAAAGTACCTTGAACTCTTAGAATTTGGGATTTGAGAGTTTGATGGCCTTCGAGAGTTGGTCACCTTCCATGAACTCTTAGAACTCTTAGAAGTCTGAAATTGACAAAATTGACTTCGTAAAGAACACAGAAGCAACCAAAAATTTTATTTAATAATTTGGGTAAGGAACAAAAGGGGGGAAAAAAGAACTAATTGTTAAAAATAAAAGCAGATTCGATCCATACCTACTGTTAATTGACTTCGTAAAGCAGATTTGATCGCCTTCGACGAATTGGGAGAGACGGATTTGATCGCCTTCGACGAATCGCTTTCGACCTAGGGTTTATCGATGAGAGACGAAAGAGGAATTGGGATTTTATCGGAGAGAGAGAAAGAGAAATGGTTTTAATCGTCATAATTAGGGAGGATTTCTAGGAATTTGGGAAGACGAATTGGGATTTGAAGAAGGGTTTTATTTCGTATGGTTTTAAACTTAGGGAGAGGAAAAAGTAACGGGGGGAGAGAGAGAGAGAGAGAGAGTATACACAGATGAGGCTTATTTCATATGATTTCTATAAACTTGGGATTTGATATGATATGTAACGGAGAGAGAGAAAGATGCTTATTTCATATGATATGTAACGGAGGCTTGAAAAAAAGTATATCGAGAGAAAGATTCATATGATATGTAACGGAGAGGATTGGGATTGGAGAAAAAGTATATAGATTGGGATCATATGATATATAACGGAGGATTTAATTCTATAAACTTAAAAGTATACAGCTTATTATATATCACATGATATTCAAACCATGCGCATGGCATAGAGATTAACTCATGGTTGGCTTTATTTCATCTCGTACAGATTATTTTTTTCATGTGCATAGCATTTATTTTTTTTGTAAATAAAAATTAGTGGTTGTTTGGTGCATGAGTTAATATATATACTCATGTTAAATTTGAGTTCATACAGATTATTTATTTCATGTGCATAGCATCTAAAATTAGCATCTATTTTTATATTTCAGATTTAGATATGTTAATATATGATATTTAACATCTTAAAAAGTTTGTTCAAAAGAAAAATGTAATTGTAAGCTCAACAAATAAAATGTACAAATCAATGTACCAAAATTGAACAAAGTGATCACATAAAATAAACTAAGTGAACTAAAAAAATAGTAATTTTGATAGTGAATAGTATGAAAATAATAAAATGAGTGGTAAAATATAATAATCGATATGTTGATATATATTCATGTCCATGTTAAATTTGAGTTCAATTGCAATATGCATGCATTTGAATTCTATTTAAATAAACTCCATGGATGAAGAAACATATATGCATGATACTAGATTGAAGAAACATGCTATGCATCTTTAACATACTACATGAGAAATACTAATAAAAGAGTAATGGCTATTTACATATATTCATCTTTAACATACTCATGTCCATGTAAGTTAACATGAAAGAAATCAAAGTTTGTTCAAAATAAAAATGTAATGGCTATTGACATGTATTCATCTTTAACAAACTTAATGGCTATTGACATACTCATGTCCATGTGTGGTTGTCTTAAAAAGTTTGTTCAAAAGAAAAATGTAATTGTAAGCTCAACAAATAAAATGTACAAATCAATGTACCAAAATTGAACAAAGTGATCACATAAAATAAACTAGTAAATATTAACTTTGTTAGTGAATAGTATGAAAATAATCAAATAAAATAAACTAGTAAATATTTTTACATGGATGATACTAGATTGAATTTAAATGAAATTTTACATGTAAAAAATAATTTTAAAAAATACTAATTGAAGTGTTCTATGCATCTTTTCCAATGCTGTGTATCATAAAAAATAAAGGTATTAATTGTATATATAAATTGTCACACAAAATTGAGGTGTTTTCGGTCAATCCCTAATTGAAGTGTTCAAAATAGAGTATATGTAGAAAGAATAAATTCAAGGTAATTGCTGCATAAAGGTGTCTATAGAAAGAATTTGAATTAATATGTTACAATTGCATGCATGCTATGCATGTTTCCAATACTACATGAGAAATACTAATTTGCAAAACTATTTTATAGTGAATAATATGAAAAAATCAAATTAAATAGTAACAATTTTAAAAAGTTGAAGATGTTAAATAATATCAATAATTAACATCTAAAAATATCAAATTAATTGTTCCTAACAACTTTAAAATAACCTAAGATATGAAAATATGAAGATATGCGCCGCATCTTCACATACTAAGTAAGATATGCGCCGCATATCTAAACTCTCATCGCTCATGAAAATTCTCCAGAAAATTTCACCAAAATTCTTCGCGCTCATGAGACCTTCACCAAAATTCTTCGCGCTCATGAGACCTTCACCAAAATTCTTCGCGCTCATGAGACCTTCACCAAAATTCTTCACCAAAATTCTTCTGCGGCAAATTTTCGCGCCTCCTCCAAAAAAAGTTTTCGCATCTCCCCCCAAAATTTGGTCCTATATATAATTTCCCCAATTTTTGCGAAGAATTTCACCAAAAGATATAATTTCTGCATCACTTTTTTTCTTTTCTCAATTTTCTGCCTTGTTCCATCCTCTTACTTTCATCCTCTTCTCTTCCTCAAATCAGATTTGTAATTAGAGCTTTCTGCAATTTCTTCCTCAGGTATGACATTCTTCCTTCAATTTCTTGCTTCAATTTTCGCATTTATGATTTGTAACTGTAATTTCTTACTTTCTTTCTTCAATTTTCGCATCTCAGATCGGATTAGAGCTTCTTCCTTTCTCAGATCTGAAGGTATGACTTCCTTTCGTTCCTCTTTCTCTTCTCCCTTTTTCGTTCCTCTTTCTCTTTCTCTTCTCTTTCTCATATCAGATCGGATTAGGGTTCGTGATTAGGGATTTTAATTGTCATACTTGTTCGAATTTTGTAGAAACAAGTCAATAGATCTGAAGTTTCTAAGAGTTCACCTGATTTTAATTGTCATTTTCTGAAGGTTTTAATTGTCATACTTCAGATCTGATGTCATACTTCTAATAGTTCCCCAATCATTTTGTAATATTTGGAAATGGAAATTTACTCAATTATTCAATATACATGTACATCTGTATACACATGTTAATATTATTCACTAACTTTCTCTATTTTTTTTCTATATGCCGGTGGATGTGTTGCTTCTCTAACCTCCCTCTTTGTGCTGGTATGCTTCTCTAACTTTTTTCTATTTAATTTATGCTTCAATTAGATGAGAAATTAAGGGGTTGGCTTTGAATTTGAGTTAGCAAATGGTTTGTCTATCCCCAATTCCTTGCTTCAATTAGGGTTTATGATTTGTAATCCCCAATTAGATACAATTAGGTGTTCAGAGGTTTTAATAAGTGATGTTAAGGGATTTCCTGCATTTATTTTTTTCTTATTCTTTCTTCCTTCAATTTTTGCATCTCAGATCGGATTAGAGCTTCTTCCTTTCTCAGATCTGAAGGTATGACTTCCTTCTTTCCTCTTTCTCTTCTCCCTTTTATGCAATTAGGGTTCATGATTATACTTGCTTCAATTTGGATACAATTCTGGGATGAATTAAGGGTTTGCAATTAAGGGATGCAATTAAGGGATGAATTACAGGGATGAATTACAGTTTCTCTTCTCCCTTTTATGCAATTATAGTTTCTTATTTGTATATAGTTGCAATTAAGAGTTTGCAATTAAGGGATGCAATTCTTGTTTGTATATAATTCCTTCTATTTTTATTGTGGTGAAATTACAGTTTCTTGTTTGTATATAGTTGACTTAGTTTAGAAAAAAAATGAACTTGTATAAATTAAAGGTGGTACTTGTATAACAATTGTTAGTAGATAATTCAAGGACATCTCCAATTTACAATTGCTCCAGTGGTCCTTCACAAACTGAGTTTAATTATATGTACAACCAATTGTACATTAGAGGTAGCCAAACCAATTGTACATTACAGGTAGCCAACCAATTATATATATACTATTGTTTACATTGTCTCTAGTCTAAATTAATGGATGCAACAGTAGTGTAATTGTTTCTACATTAATGGATGCAGCAGGAATCATGGTGAGTAAATCCGGAATGACAAGGGGTCGGGCTACAAATTACACTGATGAGGATGAACATCTACAAATCGAGGGTGTAGAACAAGAGGTAGCTCTGTTTGAAATCAACCGCAGAGGGAGAGGGACTAATAACATACGGGATGTGACAGATGTTGTTAGCGAGCGGCCCGAGGTCTGGCGTGTTGGGAGGAGGGAGTTCGACTCCAATCCGGAGTGCACCAAAATCGTCTCGACCATCTGCAAGCTAGCACTAAACAACCTTGATGGCCCGAGGATGAGCTTCCATGACTTCAGTCCCGATGCTAAACTTTTGGTGTTGCAACAGTTTTTGGTAAGTTTGCTAGCATTGCCTTGATTGACTAGGTCAGACTTTGCATATTGATGCAAGCAAGTTGATTGCTTTCCACTCTGCAACTCATGTTTTATTTTCCATATTTAATCTATATTCCTGTTTGTTCCAATTTACTGATCTTAAATCACATGCAATTCTAGTTGTTATGAATCTGGGGTTAAATTCATGGCTCCATTCTTTTGGTTTATAACTGGAGAGTACAGTGAAATTTATAACTGATCTTAAATCACATGCAATTCTCATTGTTTGTTAATTTTGACTAGTTTTTTTCCTTACAGCTACGGTACAGGTGGCATGACAATGAAGTAGCATCCTTATGTCGGCAAGTCCTTGAAAGAATTGCAGCAAGAAGGTACAGTGAGGTCCTCCGTCGGTGCCGGGAAAAATGCATAGAACGATTTGACTGGGACGTTGAAAGGTGGAAGGATATGGTTCCAGACTGGTGCAAGAATACTCAACACTGGGTTGGCTTGTGTAAAATTTGGGCTACAGAGAGTTGGAGGGCACTGTCTGAGCAAAACAAAACAAATCGGTGCAAGTCTGGACAGGTGGGAAAGCATTATGCAGGAAGTGCGAGTGCGTATCAACACCACAAGAAGCTGGTATTAACTCCTATTAGTAGATTAGCACCTATTTTTTCACCTCTTGTAAAATAAGTTAACTTTTATTGAACTTGTTTGCAGAAGAAGAAGTTGCTGGAGCAAGGTCTGACAAGGGATCCAACTTATGGAGAACTGTTCATTCATCTTCACGTGAAGAAGAAGATTACTAAGAAGGGTAAGAAGAAGCATTCTTCAGCTTACATGCAGGAGGGAGAAGATACTTCAATGGAGGAGGGAGAAGATGCTCCAATGGAGTTTGGTGATGACAAAGCAAGAAAAACCTTTGTAAGTTCTACAACTAGCCTTTTGTTATGTCTCTGTTCTGTCTCTCAACTAGCCTTTGTTCTGTGCTTTTGTTCTGTCTCTGTTCTGTCTCTCAACTAGTTTGTGTCTCAAATAAACTGTTCTGCCTCTCTACTAGGAGCGCGTAAAGGAGCTACAAAATGACCCACAGCATGCAGACAAATCAGAGAAGGCAATATGGGTAATGGCTGAAGCAGAATTGAGTGCTGAATCGAGTCAACGACATGGAAGAACATATGGGTTTGGAAGTGTGTTGGATGTGAGTCTGGGGAATAGAAGAGCTAGGCCTTTCTATGATGGAAATGGACTGATGGGTCAACAAACTTCTGAAGCAGATGT
The DNA here is from genome assembly GCA_028095005.1 of Rhynchospora pubera. Taxonomy (NCBI): domain Eukaryota; kingdom Viridiplantae; phylum Streptophyta; class Magnoliopsida; order Poales; family Cyperaceae; genus Rhynchospora; species Rhynchospora pubera. Next base: position 221,650,521 of record CM051460.1, on the reverse strand, counting down.
GTACACAAGAGAAGAGGTGGAAAGACTGCTAGAAGAGCGAGAGAAAAGGAATGCTGAAGAGCGTGCTCATGAGCGCGCAGAACAGGAAAGAAAGGAGGCGCTCAACCAATCGTACTTCAATCACATTTTTGCAGCACTCAGCATGCAAGGAGGGATCCCAAATTTTGTAAGTTGTCAAAACATTCATCTTTATTTTAGCTCGTTTGTAAACAGATAGAGATTAGTAATGTGTAAAGTTTAATTGTGGTTATTATAGGTGAATAGGACCTATGCCCTGCCACCACATGGAGGGCCTACTGGTGCACCACATGGAGGACTTACTGGTGCACCACATGGAGGGCCTTTCAGTGCACCACATGGAGGACCTAATGGTGCACCACATGGAGGGCCTTTCAGTGCACCACATGGAGGACCTACTGGTGCACCACATGGAGGGCCTTCCAGTGCACCACATGGAGGACCTACTGCACATGGAGGGCATTTCAGTGCACCACATGGAGGGCCCACTGATGCACCACATGGAGGACATTTTAGTGCTCCACATGGAGCACCTACTGGTGCACCAGCTGATGGTTTGGGGACATTTACAAGTCTCCTTAGCAGAGCCTCTGATTACCCCAATTTGGTTTAAAAAGGTATACAAGTTTCCTTAGATACTTTTATTTAATTTCTGCTTAAAACCATGTTGCCATGCATATTTAATTCCTTAGAAGCAATTACATGGAGTTTCTGATAGTGCCATGCATGTTTGCTTTGGTTTTTTGATGGAAGTCTCTCTGATGCTTTGTCTGATTGTGTTTGCCTAGTGTTTGAATAAATTGCTTAAAAATCATGTTTGTCAGACTGATTGTAGGAATCATGTTTGCCTAGTATTTGAATAAATTGCTTGTCAGACTGATAGTAGTAGGAATAGGTTGCTTAAAACCATGCTTGTCAGACTGTATTTGCTTTGGTTTTGATGGAAGTCTCCTCTTTGTTGAGTATGATAGATGATAGATGATAGTTGTATTTGCTTTGGTTTTGATGGAAGTCTCCTCTTTCTTGTCAGACTGTATTTGCCTAGTGTTTGAATAAATTGCTTGTCAGACTGTATTGCTTTGGTTTTGATGGAAGTCTCCTCTTTCTTGTTCAATAGGTTAGAGAGGCTACTGGCTACTGGATACTTGGCTGATGACTTAGATGGTTGGCTGATGACTTAGATGGTTTTTTTATGCAGATAGAGTATTGCTTTGGTTTTTTTATGCAGATACTTGGCTGATGACTTAGATGGTTCAATAGGTTAGAGAGGCTACTGGCTACTGTATTGCCAAGTTTTTTTATGCAGTTAGTTAGAGAGTGCTTTAGAATTTGGGTTAGAGAGTGCCATGTCAATTTCTGTTTGTTGAATAAGTTAGAGAGTGCTTTAGAATTTGTGTGCCAAATGCAAATTATGAAATTAATGAAATGAAGTTTTTTTCCTTCAATTTGGTGTACAAATTTGCCTGTGTCAATTATGCTTTGTTTGATTATGAAATTTGCAATGGAGCTTATAAATAATTTGAATTAAAATGATTGTGGTACCAAATTGCAAATGGCAGCGAATTTGAATTAAAATGATTTTGGTACCAAATTGCAAATGGCAGCGAGTTTGAATTAAAATGATTGTGGTACCAAATTGGTACCAGAGTGAATGAAATAGAGTATGTATAGCATATCTTTACTAAATGACATGCGTCGGTATTACTACAACACAAAATTACGGATTCTAATATTACTGTTTGTGGGCCCAGGTTGTTTGGATTAGGGTGGTAAACACTAGCGTTTAAAATTAAACACACTAATTTTTGTGGGCCCGGATAGTATCTGATTAGAGTCGATAAACGCTAGCGTTCAAAATTGGACGGAATCTTACTCCAAAATTGCGACACAGATGGTCTGAGTCAGCCATATGGGGAGAGAATACTCGCGTTGATATGTGCACAGTACTATACCGACGCGTCAATACAACTGCGACGCCTTCACGCAGATGATTGAATTTAGCGGCGCCATTTTCAGCGACCGTAATTTGGAGTGGATACATGAACGCTGGTGGGTTTCTGGGTCGAATTATGGACACAAAAATTGGAAGCAGATATTCACGATTCTAGTAGTGACATTCTCTCCCCATCCACATTTCACAAGGTGTTCATAGTAAACATCTCCTCTAACTTTTAGTTCCCCCTCATCCGAACAAACCATCACTCTCTCACAATTCAAACCCTTCAGATCTGGTGCTCCCTCGGCCAGTGGGTTGATAGCTGGATCATCTATACCGCTTGTGCCGGGGCAAATATATGACCATAATCTTTCGATGCCATCACGCAATTTCGGATCAGTTGGTTCAGATGGAAGCTTTTCGCTTGCTAAGAAGAAAGGGTGCATCACCACTAGCCCTTTGAAATGCACATCTCTTAGAGCAATGTTGTGCACAATGTTAGCACCTGCGCTGAAACCCACCAAGAAAACATTGTCGAAATCACCGTTATTAACTAGCCATGGCTCGGGCCCACCCTGGGCATGTGAAACAACCCAATTGAGCACCTCAAAAGAGTCATCATAAGGTATCGGGATCGGGTTCTCTGGAGCTAGTCGGTACTCTACCGAGACAGCTATGGCGCTGGCTTCTGCGCTGAGACGGTTCATAAAACTATGGTTAAAGGAGTCAAAGGCAGAGCCCTCTACGAACGCTCCACCATGGCAATACACAATGATAGGAAGTTTTGTACTTTGCAAAATATTTGGCAGGTAAATTCGTGCCGAGACACCAGTTGAAGGATTGATTATGACATCCTTGGAGCTGACCTCAGTTTCAGAGTCAAAGCCGGCCGGCACATCCACAAAGAGTTCTGACAACCGCTCAAACCGGCCGCTCTTATAGAAGCGAATGACCGGAGGAAAATCAAACTCGACCTCTTTGTCAGGATTCATTTTTTCTTTAGGAAGTACCAGGGTTAAGGGAGAATAGGACCAAGGGAAGGTAAGGTATTAACTACAGAGTATAATATATAGAGTTAGAGGGCTCTGCTTTTGTGGGTCTGGTTCAGACAACGTGATTCTACCTCAATTATTGTTGGATGATTGGGGCATCAATAGGTCGGGTTGTATTCCAGTTTACTTTCATATCGTTTTCTTGCTGTTCAGCTTTGATTTCCTTATTTTGGTTAGACTTATATTTTGGTGTAAAATAATCGGACTTTTCCGATGGTCATGACTGATGACAAATATTTTTTTCATTTTTTAAGGCCGGTGAAGAATTGGAGCAATTTTCATCAAAGAAGAAAACAACAAGTATTACAAATTCATCTTAAAAGCAAATGAAATCCCAACATCCACACCGTCATACCGATACACAACAAGCCCTGGTCCATACCGATAAAATGCCGGTACATAACGCTAAAAAGAAAAATAAGCAAAGATTTTTTTTTTTTTACCAAGTTTAACCGGTGCCCTAACCACAGGCACGTGGATCATGACAAATTTCACTGTAGGCAAAAGCAACGAAATAAACCTTTATACTATAAACTTTTATTTTGATTTGAATCGATTTATCCCTTCGATCTGGTAGTCTGTCACATTTTCTCTGGGCTCATATGGTAATCTATTGAGTTACTTTGGAACTAGACATTTCTCAATTTCCATATCATGATGTCAAACAAAGACAATTAGAATTTTCTTATTTCAAGTCTTTTTCATCTTTCCTATTGAAGTTCACAGATTTCAAAGTATTAGGTAGCAGGTTGCCGTTCATGCAGTTTCAAAGATATGGATTCATGCAGAATTTTAATAAACTTTTCTGGAATGTCATCCTTTGACTTTTAGGAAAAAACAAAAAGAAATACAGACCAAAGATAGGTTCATAGTAGAAGGTTTGATAATTGCACATGGTTGCAACGGCATGACCACATATTGATAGATTTGTTGATAGGAATGCCCACTCATTCTGGTAGCTGCTATCCCATCCAATCATTTCCAGTTGTATCACCATCATCATCATCATTATCATCACCGTAGTAGTAGTAGTAATAATTGATGAAGGCTTAAAACCTAGGAATCAAATAAATTTATAAACCTAGAGTTAACCTCACTAGTCTTTTGGAGTACAGCTTTAGAGTCGAACCTAAGGGACGGTACAATTGATTACTGGACTTATCATTTTTCAAAAGCTAGACAAGAATATTTTTATGGAGTTTTGATGAATTAAATGTAAAGGTGCAAGTAAAGTATATATTTTTGGTTGTTTTGTCAATTAAAATAAAGTAAACAGCTAAAGTAAGATTTTTGGGTTTTCAAACAGTATAAAGCGTCTTAGGGTTCAGGTTTCACCTTGGTTTGGACTCTAGAACACAGAACTTATTTCGTGCGTCGAACGGTGTTTTTCAAGCTTATACTGCTCTGTTCGGTTCGAACAGGAATCTGTTCGGTTCGAACAGATGGTATAAGTGTGTGGTTTTGAACTTTTATGATACTTTATGCCTTGTGCTAGGGTTTGTTGGTCAAACCTAGATATTCTAAACCTCAGCTGTCGCTTGTTGGACTAGAAACTGGTTAAATCACAACCTAACCTAATTAACTCGATTGGTTCACAACTTTTGGTATAGAATTCAATCAATTTAAACTTGTTTGTTGGAGTTCGTAAGGATATCTAGAGGTCTTTTGGACTTGTCTAAAAGTTACACTTTTGATGTCAACTAATCTCCCCTTTCGGATCTACGATTTATCCCAAATACTTTATCTAAATTATCTTGATTATCCTAACTTTAGAACTTAACTAAATGTGACCATTCATCTAGAAGTTAATTAGACTTAACCAAGCAATTTAAACAAGAAATTATAATAATTCTCAACAAAACAAATCAACAAAACATATCATAACATAACGAGTCAAATCACAACATCCAAACCTAAGTTACTACCTTATCCCTAAGACTCCATAAATTTAGCCTAACATAGTACTAAAACACACAACAAATTGCATAGAAATCACAAGATACAAGCCCATTGAAAATAGAGAAGAAAACATAGAAGAATAAACCGAATACTCCTTTATGCTTTCAAACTACGATCTCTAGGCAGTGGTGTGTTGCAAGATGGTCATCAAACTCGTCTCCTTGCTGCCGTCGCTTCAAAGGACCACGCTTTGATGATCTCCAATGGTGGAAGAGAGAAAAACGCCTATGGAAAGTGGAATTTGTGGTATGGAAGGTTGTATGCCATTTCCTTAGGCTTAGGGGAGCTTATATAGCAATTTTTAGGTGCTTGGGAGGTTGCCTGGTCGTCAAGGCAAGAAAATATGCCAAAATACGAGTTTCCATGTTGAAAATACTTCCAAATATGATTTTTCGGCAGTCTGGTCGGATCGAACAGGGTTCTGTTCGGGTCGGACAAGCCTCTGTTCGTGTCGACCAGGGGTCTGTTCGGGTCGGACAAGCCTCTGTTCGGTCCGACCAGGGGTCTGTTTGGGTCTGACAGGGTTCTGTTCGGATCGGACAAGCCTCTGTTCGGGTCGACCAGGGGTCTGTTCGGGTCGGACAAGCCTCTGTTCGGGTCGACCAGGGGTCTGTTTGACCTGACCAGAGAGCTATTATTTCGGCCATAATTCCTCCATCCGGACTCCGATTGAGGCGATTCAAAAACCGTTGGAAAGCTTAGGATGAGCTCTACAATGCTAATGATTCTATTTGACCAATTGCTTCTCTTAATTTCTCATTAGCCCCAAGCATGAGTCATTTGGTCCAAACGGTGGTTTGAAAAGTACCTTCAAGTGCTAGGAATGAGTCGTCTAGCGTATGCCAAATGTCGAAAATCTTCAAATAGCTCAAATATCACCAGAAAATCATCAAAGTCCTGTAAAATGAGAGAAGAACGACGGTAGAGCCAATTCCTTGAAAATCATAGCAATTTATTGAATAATTCAATGGTTTGAGTGTTATTTGAATGTCTAGTACGGTCCAAATGCCTACTAATAGTAATGATATCAAATCCCCCCAAACTTAAACTTTGATTGTCCTCAAGCAACACCCAAAGCTTAGAGTTTTAGACTGTACTTAAACCTTAAACATTGAGTTGTATCTCAAACCAATAAATGTCGTGAAATCAATTGCTATGCCTAAAATTTCTCACACTTTCATCAAATGAGTCAAACAAGAATCAAAATCAAAAACCAAGTTAAGTGTTCACAACTTAATTAATGCAACTCTTGGCCCTAAGTAAAGTCTTTTCCCAAAAATTAGAACTCTAGCTTCCCTTTGATATTTCAAAAGCGATCTCAATTTCAATTACCCGTTCCTTTTCACATTCCACAAAAATTTGTAAAGGCCTTTATCAACTTCAGAAATTTTATAATGAACTTTTCTTAAAAGCAATTTCAATTTTTTTTTCTCAAATGACCCTAGAATGTTTTGATATCGAACTTGTTCTTGCACCAATGGACTGAATTGGAGTATTTTCTTTAAGATTTGAACTTGATTTTGGATGCTTAGAATTGTTATGACAATCTTAGTCGATTCTCACAAGTTTTTGCCGAGTGAACTGATTCGTATTTGACAAACTTTTGAAAAGAAATTTATCGACTTTGGAAATTGTAAAATGAATTTTGTCTTGTTGAAATTGCTTTTTAATCGCTTGAATCACCAACGAGCAAAAATAATGGGACACTAAATCAAAATAGCTGTGAAAACGAGGACTCACTGAGGCCTTTTTCCACCAACTTAGCCACAAATTGGAGGGTATTGGGTTAGGTATGAACTGTTAGGAATTATAACTCAAAGAAATCGAGAAATAATTGGACAACTCATGCTTAATTCTACCGGACCCGGTGCGAAAGTATTGGTAAAGGAGTTGTTGAGTATTATGGCCCAAGTGTACCGTGGTCATAGTCGAGCAACACCCGTCTAACCTCCCTAGCGCGACATGTGCTAGTAGCAAACTCAAGGCCAATGACACCGCATTATCCTCTAGGGTGTAAAGCCCCACGGCTCGACTTGCACGAAGAAAAAAAACATTGGTGAAAAAAAAAATTGAAATTGCTTTTGAGAAAAGTTCATTATAAAATTTCTGAAGTTGATAAAGGCCTTTACAAATTTTTGTGGAATGTGAAAAGGAACGGGTAATTGAAATTGAGATCGCTTTTGAAATATCAAAGGGAAGCTAGAGTTCTAATTTTTGGGAAAAGACTTTACTTAGGGCCAAGAGTTGCATTAATTAAGTTGTGAACACTTAACTTGGTTTTTGATTTTGATTCTTGTTTGACTCATTTGATGAAAGTGTGAGAAATTTTAGGCATAGCAATTGATTTCACGACATTTATTGTTTTGAGATACCGCAACGGCGCCAATTTGATGAAGGCTTAAAACCTAGGAATCAAATAAATTTATAAACCTAGAGCCAACCTCACTAGTTTTTTGGAGTACAGCTTTAGGGTCGAACCCAAGGGACGGTACAATTGATTACTGGACTTATCCTTTCTCAAAAGCTAGACAAGAATATTTTGGTGGAGAAATAATTGAAATAAATCTAAGTGCAATAAAGTAGATATTTTTGGTTGTTTTTATCAAATAAAATAATCTAAATAACAAAGTAAAGTTTTTAGGGTTTAAACAGTGATAAAAAGCGTCTTAGGGTTCAGGTTTCACCTTGGTTTGGACTCTAGAACACAGAACTTATTTCGTGCGTCGAACGGTGTTTTTCAAGCTTATACTGCTCTGTTCGGTTCGAACAGAAATCTGTTCGGTTAGAACAGATGGTATAAGTGTGTGGTTTTGACCTTTTATGATACTTTATGCCTTGTGCTAGGGTTTTTTGGTCAAACCTAGATATTCTAAACCTCAGCTGTCGCTTGTTGGACTAGAAACTGGTTAAATCACAACCTAACCTAATTAACTCGATTGGTTCACAACTTTTGGTATAGAATTCAATCAATTTAAACTTGTTTGTTGGAGTTCGTAAGGATATCTAGAGGTCTTTTGGACTTGTCTAAAAGTTACACTTTTGATGTCAACTAATCTCCTCTTTCGGATCTACGATTTATCCCAAATACTTTATCTAAATTATCTTGATTATCCTAACTTTAGAACTTAACTAAATGTGGCCATTCATCTAGAAGTTAATTAGACTTAACCAAGCAATTTAAACAAGAAATTATAATAATTCTCAACAAAACAAATCAACAAAACATATCATAACATAACGAGTCAAATCACAACATCCAAACCTAAGTTACTACCTTATCCCTAAGACTCCATAAATTTAGCCTAACATAATACTAAAACACACAACAAATTGCATAGAAATCACAAGATACAAGCCCATTGAAAATAGAGAAGAAAACATAGAAGAATAAATCGAATACTCCTTTATGCTTTCAAACTACGATCTCTAGGCAGTGGTGTGTTGCAAGATGGTCACCAAACTCGTCTCCTTGCTGTCGTGGCTTCAAAGGACCACGCTTTGATGATCTCCAATGGTGGAAGAGAGAAAAACGCCTATGGAAAGTGGAATTTGTGGTATGGAAGGTTGTATGCCCTTTCCTTAGGCTTAGGGGAGCTTATATAGCAATTTTTAGGTGCTTGGGAGGTTGCATGGTCGTCAAGGTAAGAAAATATGTCAAAATACGAGTTTCCATGTTGAAAATACTTCCAAATATGATTTTTCGGCAGTCTGGTCGGATCGAACAGGGTTCTGTTCGGGTCGGACAAGCCTCTGTTCAGGTCGACCAGGGGTCTGTTCGGGTCGGACAAGCCTCTGTTCGGTCCGACCAGGGGTCTGTTTGGGTCTGACAGGATTCTGTTCGGATCGGACAAGCCTCTGTTCGGGTCGACCTGGGGTCTGTTCGGGTCGGACAAGCCTCTGTTCGGGTCGACCAGGGGTTTGTTCGACCTGACCAGAGAGCTAGTATTTCGGCCATAATTCCTCCATCCGGACTCCGATTGAGGCGATTCAAAAACCGTTGGAAAGCTTAGGATGAGCTCTACAATGCTAATGATTCTATTTGACCAATTGCTTCTCTTAATTTCTCATTAGCCCCAAGCATGAGTCATTTGGTCCAAACGGTGGTTTGAAAAGTGCCTTCAAGTGCTAGGAATGAGTCGTCTAGCGTATGCCAAATGTCGGAAATCTTCAAATAGCTCAAATATCATCAAAAAAATCATCAAAGTCCTGTAAAATGAGAGAAGAATGACCGTAGAGCCAATTCCTTGGAAATCATAGCAATTTATTGAATAATTCAATGGTTTGAGTGTTATTTGAATGTCTAGTACGGTCCAAATGCCTACTAATAGTAATGATATCAATAATAATAATAATAATAATAACAACGATGATGAAAGTGATAAGAATAATAATAACAACAGTACTAATAATTATAATAAAATAATACATCGTCAACAATAATAATAATTTAAGATAGAGGGACTCCGTCCAATGCACTCTTTCTCGGATTTCGAATCTCAAACGACCAATTCAAACTATTTAATGTACTCTATATTGATAACTAGTACAAATGAAATTTTATAATTTTTTACTATTTTTTTCTGATTTTTAGAAAATGATTGATCTAAAAAATTATCAAACGTTTAAAATAACAATTTTTAAAAAAAAATCTGAAAAAATAGTAAAAATTTCAGAAAAAATAGAAAATTTAATTTTTATACTCTAAGATGAAACTTTTATTGAATGGTTGAGTCGTTGTTTAAAATTAAAAAACGAACACATTGTACATGACCCCTCCATCCAATGCATTAGATAATAGCCTTTCTTTTAAGATAATCATATAATCATAATTTTAGCATCATTCATATAAAATACTTCTTGAATTTAGTTAATACCCATAATATTGTTTAAGAAATTAAGTGCAGACATGCGAGAATTTTAATTTTATTAACATCATTAGCAAAAGGGGCGACTGTTGCATTTTTCCAATTCCTTTTTGTTTCCCTTTCCGTGTTGTATCTTGGCCCTTGTTATAAAGACCATAACGGTGACTTTGTTTGTTTTTTGCTTCAATGTAGCGCGCCCCCAAATGGGGACGCTCCTTTTTCATCAAAAACAGCTTTATTCCATCCAATCCAACAAACTGCTAAATGGAAAAGACAAGTCACTTCTAGGATGGACATAATAGCATACTAATACTTTTAAATAATTGCTTTATTTATGTATTTTGAGAATGTTTACTCTTAAATATTCTTTGTACCCTCCCATAACTTTTATCTAAACAGAGTCATCCTCCACTAATCTGGTTATAGTTGACATGAAGCTTGAACTAACGCAATTTTGTTTTGTTTGATTCCAGGTCCCAAGGAGAAGGTGATTGCTTAGTAGATTTGATTTTACTGCTCCTCTATCAGGTGAAAAAGCTTCTATATATTGTTAATTATGATGTTATTAGATTCAATTATAGCTTAGCAATTTAGGATAAAATATTAATCTTAAGTGGACTGGTATAGTTGTCAGATATTATTTGAAAAACATATCTTGTACTACATGGTCATGCAATATTTGTTCTTGTGCATCAAAGTTAGTTAGATGGACAAAAACTAGAATGCGTTTGTAAATACATGTGAGCGTATGTCTAAAATGGTTCCCTACTTTGACCACTTTTTTAAAAAAATATAGTCATTTCCATGATTAGTACATGAGGCACCATAGATAAATTGAACATTAACGAAAACCTGTTCTGGAAGTTTGCCAATTGTCAGAATACAAAATCAGTTAATTCAAATAATATTTGCTTTGTATAGAACAAGACTTTAAAAAAATGAAAAACAAAGGAAAGGCAAATTGAAATTGGATCCACAATAATTTGTTTTTACTCGAGTGTTCTTTCTTGACGGGAAGTTTCAGTTTCATATGCTGAGAGGTGCAAATAAATATTAAGAAGTTAGAGATGACCTCGAGGCAAGACACAAATAAGCGAAGAATTAATTGCAGGTTGGTTATGATTAGTTTTAAATTGACAAAATGTTAATTTAATTGGATCATTTACTTGGATGTATGATAGTTTTATTCAGTTTGATTAATTTTTATCAGGACAAGTTTCATTAATTTTCATGTTAACTTTATTCAATAGTTTGTGCTTAGAATACAAAAAACTTACAATTATATTACTTATTACAAGGTAGAAGAAATAAATGTAATTGCTTATCTTTAGATGTTTAGCTTGAAAATTTGATTGAAACCGAAGATCCATCAACTAAGAAATTACATTTATGTTTCATAAAATCACTGATAGATGGATGTGTCGAATTTTTTTGTAGGCAACTGTTTCTGGGCTACAACAATATTGTTGTATTGTGGAAAGTGAGGTGAAGCTCCTTGCACTTTTATACTTTTCTCGAGAAGCAGCAATCCAAAAAAACAATTGTGTTTTTGTCAACAAGGTAGGCGATCAAATTTTACTCAGAACTTCTTGGTTACATAAACACAGAGTGCTTTTACATGAAGGGTACTCAAAAGCAGAGTGCTCGGAATTCTAACTTTCATAGATTCACTCTTTTACAGGATGATTATGTCAGCTCATGCCGCCTGTAAGAAGCCCTAAATGGGAGTCTCCATGCTCTTGCAGAATGATCATGTTTACTGATCTATCGATGCAACTCACATGAACAAGTACTACACTATATCTTTCTTTGTCTCTTCTGTACATACAGGCAGGTTTTTTGTAATTCTCAGAACCAGTAATTATGTTAACCCGTTTAATTAAATGACGTAATGAGCACCAGCACACTAGTGTGGAATAAATAAAAATGAGGGCTGTTAAGTAAATTATTGTATTAGCTGGTCGGTTTTGTTGGCTTATTAGATTAGGATTGGCGCTATTTTAAATTGGATCTGCTCCTTTATCATTATGGGTTGGGCATTACGTTAGGTTAGTTTGACTTGTGAATTATTTTGATGGGTTGTTCATCTGAACTGTTGGACTTAAATACGATTGTGGGCTCTGTTGGAGTATAATTAGTTCATTGCTGAACTGCTTGACTTGAATAAGATTGTGGTACAATTAGTTCACTGTTTTGGTGACTTGAAGTTCCAACTAAAATTAAGGTTTGATGACTAAAAAATTGAAAGAAGTTTGTAGGATGAAATGTGAAAGTAGTCTTGATTGTATTTTATTCGGTAGTTCACCACCTTTAACCTGCATTGAATAGGTTAAAATACAATATTGGGTTTGGTGTCAACTTTTTTGTTAAATTAACAGTAAATGATTAGAAAATAACAAGGATAAGCACCTAGTTGAGCTTATATAGTTTCTGGTTTGGATATTAGTTTTGTTTAACTTTATTAATGTGCTTGCTTGCTTTCATGTTGTGGTTAATTTTTCAGCAACATAGAAGTTTGGCAATAATACCAATGGACAACAACACTTCACAGGGGTCACACATGAAGAAGGCTTAAGTGCAGCATATGCAAGCACGTCAAATGTTATGGGGGAATACACTATGTGCCTGGATATGATAATTTAAGCTAGGTAGACTATGAATTCCGGTTTACTTTGAATTCTAAACATATGAATAATTTTTGTTATTTGTATTGGATGATGATTTTCAATTCAATGCACAATATATATTTGTGTGATTTTTGTTTGATTCAATGTGGATTATGTGTATGGCTGAGAATTCCAAAATAATTGTGATTAATTAAAATCGTATGAATTAAATAGTGTGGTACCAAATTGATACCAGAAAGAATTGAATGGCTGTATAAAATGTAATTGATGTGCCTATCAATAGTGGCCTCGGTATACTGATGTCTTTGATCTAATATACAACAATGTACAAAAACGCAGATACAGTGGGCCCCACTAAATTCTGACAATAAGTTTTCTGTGTTGGTGAGCAAAAGTGTCGCTATATTGACTCTAATAGGTTGTGGGCCCCGCTAAAATTCTGACAATATATTATCTGTGTCGCTGATCAAAGATGTCGGTATACCGACAAATATAGTTTGTGGGTCCCGATAAATTCTGACAATATATTATCTGGGTCGCTTAATAAAGGCGTCGGTATACCGACATAATAACATCTAAATAGAGACGCGCTTACTGTTTGAATAAGCGATCGGAGAACATGGTAAGCGTCGTTATCCCGACACAGATATAGAGACGCGTTAAAAAATCCGCGTCCTCGCGACACAGATGTTTATTATTAGCGGCTAGAGTATCTGAGTCACTTAGGTAGCGTCTTTAGGTGGACGCAGATAGCTTTTCGTGTCAGAATAGGGACGCTTTATTGCGAAGCAAATAATTGACATTCTAGTAGTGGTTTCAATAGTGATTTTAGATTATGCATGCCACCAATTAAATAGAATTTTTGGTTGCTAAACATATATAATTTGGTAGGTTTTCCAAAATAAAAGCATACATATTTTCTTAAACAGAAACTTTCTAATCACATCTTGTTCACAAAATCAGCAATGATCTTATCTTGCTCTTCAGACAGCTCAGACTTCGGTTCGAACACATAGAAACCATGCCCCTTGCCGGGAGCCTCCCAATATTTCACCTCCCCTTTCCATTCACTCTCCTTCAACTTCTCACAATACGCCCGACCCCTATCCCTTAAAGTGTCGGCACCTCCAACCAAGATTAGAACCCGCTTGCACCCAAGGGTGGCAAGTGGTGGTGCATCCGCTGCTAACGGGTTGATCCATGGATCATCCAAACCAATTGTTGTTGGACACACTATCTTCCATAGCTGTACCAGCTTGTCTGCCAGTGCTGGATTGAATTCATCTGATTCGACCTTTTCTGAAGAAAGGAAGTATGGATGGATCAGAACTGCACCACAAAGTTTAGACCCACCATACATTGCCACATGATGTGCAATGTTAGCACCGGAACTCTCGCCACTAGTGTATACATAAGTGAAATCTCCATGGTCCGTTAGCCATGGCTCGGGCCCATCGTTTTTATGAGAGAGAACCCAATCCAGTGCAGCATATGAATCCTCATATGCAGCTGGAAGATAATTCTCTGGAGCAAGCCGGTAGTTGACTGAAACAGCAACGACATTAGCTCGAGCGACTAATGAGGTGATGTAGTTGTGTGCAAGTGGATCAAATGAGGAGCCCATGCAGAACGCACCGCCATGAAAGTGGACAAGTATCGGGAGCTTCTTATCGGAGTCTAGTTTTGGCATGTAAAGGCGTGCAGTTACACCTGGCACAACATTAGCATCTTTGGAGGAGACACCAGTAACTGGGTCAGATGATGGTGGTACGAACTCCAAGCCATGGAAACGCTCGGCACGGCCACTCTTGTATATTCTGATATAACCCTCGCTATCATAGATAATTTCATCATTGGAATCCATTGTAATTGAGGGGAAAATATTAACAGTGAGATGGAGAGAGATGGAAGAAAGAAGAGGAGAGGAAAAGAGTCGTCTTTGAACCGGATCCGAAACTACCTCATTTAATAATTTCAATTTAGTAATTTACATAAAGAGTTGACCAAACTGTTAGAATATTGTCATGTTAGGAGTCCCTGAATTCACGTCATGAACGTGGGGTTTATAATTTTTGTAGTTAGGAATAAAAAATATAAACATGTCAAATCATTTATCTAGTGATCTTTTTGTGACTGTCACGATAAGCGTTATAATATCTTGCTAGGAAAATTCCCATCTCGTGTAAAGAAGAAACATTTTAGACTGGCAGTCTGGTACCAATAATTTTCTAGCAGCATGCTAAGGGGAATTATTTTTGAAAAGATAAAAGACTGTTTAGTCTGCTTTCTTAATTTCCAGTTTTGGTATTATTTTTGAAAAAGTATCCATTATTATTATTTTAAAGTCAAATTCAAATGATATCCATTCAAGCTCTCCTTATGCCTGATCGGCTAATCGACAACTCTAAACAGATTAGAAAGTACAACGTCATAATGTAGCACATGTGAAAGTTACATAATTTGCATTTGAGGCATGATATCACGAGTTCGTCCATCATGTCTCCCTCTGACCCTCTCCCATTCCATCAAAAGTTATCAACGCAGATACCTTGGTTACAGAACTGGCATTGAAAATTCAGAGGTCACATAAAAAAATCAGCAAGGAATATACTTAGCTATGGTGACTGGTGAGAGGAAGTGTAAATCTTCATTTCTTTGATGTGGTGAGAGCAACCATTTACAAAAAAAAATATATATTAATAATAATAAATCTGTTAACTTTAGCTCAATATTTATTTCTGTAAAACCATTCATTTCAGAGGTGTAAAGAGGTCCAACACATTTGTTGAGCAAGACTATTGTAAACTCTCAGGATCTTCCATCATTGTACTCAACCTTACACAAAACAACTATTTTGTATATATTTATGTCGACAAAGGAAAGGATTGATTTAGTGCCCCACCTGCACAGTTAGGTAGATTGTCAAACAAAAGACAATTTTTGTTAGAGACAATGTTATCTCAAGCACCAACAAGAAACCAGTAAACTGACCCCTGCAATGAACATATTATAACTAGTGAAAACTTTTCTAAAGATATGTCTTTAATCAGTATGATATAAACTAGAACATATTGATTGCATAAATCACACTCTCATGAAATTCTCAGTAAAATTGTCTCTAGTAACAGAACTGATTAGACGACCTTGTTGAGTATATCAGCGCATCATCACTCATCAAGATTATATAATTGTCTCCCAATTACTCTGAGAAACTTTATTTGATTAGGAAAGCTCAACATTCTGCTATTGTCTAGGACAAATATGCTTGTTTAATCCAACTGGTTCAGTACAGTTTCTCATCAGACCTTGCATGAGCAATTCATTTTACTTGGCTAGCTAAACAAACTTTATCACCTTACCACATAACAAATCCAATAAAAAAGATTCTGTGAGGAGCATCATGGAAAATGGTCATTTTAACTATTATTTTCAATGCAAATTGTACATAATATCCAGCTATTAAGCATTAAATTTCATGGAAAATGGTCATTTTAACTATTATTTTCAATGCAAATTGTACATAATATCCAGCTATTAAGCATTAAATTTCAAATTTAAAATAACCAGAACAATTAACAAATTAATCAAGCATAGCAAACAAACACAAAAAAAAAAAAAAAATTTAAGCCGATCTACCTCAAGTAGAAGCACCAAAACTCCACAATCATATATGAACTAATAATTGAGAAAAGCACTGATGGCACGATCTTGCGCAACTGCCTCCTCACTGGTTGGGAAAAGCAAATGGAAGGTGTGCCCTACACCGGGTGCTTCCCTGAGCTCCAATTCTCCATTCCACCCACTCTCCTTCAATTTGTTGTAATACAACTTGCCCCGATCTCTCAGCGTGTCCTTCCCGGCAACACAAACCAAAACCCGACTACTGGCTAATCCATCCAACTTTGGTGCACCAGCAACAAATGGGTTGATGAATGGATCGTCAATGCCGGTTGTTGTCGGGTTAACAACCTTCCAAAGACTCGCCAAACTCTCGCTAGCTGCCGGATCTATACTATCGGACTCCACCTTGTTACTCCCCAAGAAGTAGGGATGGATCATGGCCAATCCATTGATCTTCACTGGTTTCCCAAGACCACTCAACCCTACTTTCATTGCTATGTGGTGTGCAATATTGGCACCAGCACTCTCTCCACCCAAATAGAGCCGGTCAAAATCAGCATGCTTATTGATCCACGGCTCCTGACCGGCACCGTCAGCATGAGAAACAACCCAATCAAGCGCCAACCAGGAATCCTCATACTGTGCCGGCACGGGATGCTCCGGCGCCAGCCTATACTCGACCGAAACAACCAACACATTTGACAATGCAACAAATCCATTAAAGTAATTATGAAAAGTTGGGTTATAAGCCGAACCGAGACAGAACCCACCACCATGGTAGTAAACCAAAATGGGTATCTTCTTTGATTCATCACTCAATTTGGGAAGATAAAGCCGGGCACCAACTCCAATCCTGGAATCAATGACAACATCCTTGGAGGTGACACCAGTAGTAGGGTCGGTGGAAGCCGGGGTGAACTCGGAGCCGAAGTAGCGCTCGACAAGGCCGCTCTTGTAAATGCGGATGCATGGGAGGGATTCATAGACAAGCTGTTCATTGGCCTTGGCAGGTGGAATGACAGGAAGAGCCATGGCAGAGGAGTTGGAGGGGGTAGTGTTGGAATCAGAGTCTAAAGAGGAGGAAGCCATGGGAGGAGGAGGAGAAGAAAAGAGAGAAGTTGTCCAAAACCAGAGGAAGAAGAGGAGAAGAGGGAGGAGGATGACAAGGCGGGGACGACGGAGGAGAGGTTGGATTTGGTTTTGGGGCATTTAGGCTTTTGGATTTTGGGGTTTGATGAAGAATTATTAGAGGCAGTTGAATTGAATAGGATCTGCACAAAGCACAATAGTTTTTTTTTTTTAGAGACACTAGGCAGAGACTACCCAGTTAACACAAAGCACAATAGTTGGGTTGAATTTTCTCTCTTGTTGTCTTGGTATCTCTGTTGTTTCTCTCGTTATTGTGTGACTTCTTTTTTATTTTATTTTTTTTTTAATGGTTGTGTTGGGAGTGTGATTGAGATTATGTTAGAATGCATGAGGAAGTTGGTGGTGGTGGGGTTGCTTAGTGTTAAAATGATGTTGAGTGGTACTGTGATGGATGGTGAATTGTAAGTGTGGCTACGGCCCGATTCTCTCAAAAAAAAAAAAAAAATTGTAAGTGGAAGGTGAGAAGACAACATCATTGGATTTTAAAAGGTAACAAACTTGTCAGATGATTATGCTTATAGTACTTGCTCTTTTTATCTATCTAAAATTCTAAATTAACAACAGAAGTATAAGAATTGGGTAATTTATGACTATGCTGTTATTTACTTTATAGGATTTTTTCCCTAACTAACTAATATAAATTCTAAAGTAATAAATTAGGTTGATTGTTTGGCGTGAATTAGATAAAGTTCATCTTTGATTATTTTTTTAATTCATCGAACACGTTTATTGTAAATTAATCAGTTTAAATCAATCAAATATATTTATTTTAAATCAAACAGTTTAGATCCAAACAATAGAAAATAATTATATTCATAATTAAAAGCTATTGAATGTCAACTATACTCATATTTTTAAATCGAATTATGAATATTGGGAAATTATACAAGAACAAGCATCAAAGCCATTGCATGTACATATGTGAATACATGTACTTATTTATTAGATCATAAAAATCAGCAATTTTATTAAAGAAATGGAGTAGGTGGTGGGTTTTTTTTTTTATGTGTTGTGTATACTTTACGTTCTTTAGATCTTTGACTGTCGCACAAACATATTTTTTATTATAAAATTTACTGGCTGTTTAATCCTAGGTCCTAATTAAGTCGTGTTTGGATAGAAGGTTGAATAAGGAATTTAGGAATGCGTGTTTATCTAAATTTTTTTTATATCATGGTTTTGTTAGAATATGAGTAAGGGTCAAAATTTCTTATTCCATGATTGTTTGAATTGCAGAAAAATAAGGGATTTGAAACTTGTTCTTGTCAGGATCTTTTTTTTTTTATTTCCTCTTTTCATTTTTTCTACGGGCCCTTGATCAAATTGTCAGCTAGAGAGTTCTTATCTAACTTCGTATATAACTTCGTGGAATAATGTTCTTTCCTAAATCATTAGCACTGTTTGATTATTTTTCTATTTGCACTACGGTGTCAAGTTTTAAAAGATAGGTAAGAATCTGGCAATTTATCATTTTCGAATATTTTATTTTAAATTAATTTAAGTTTTAAAAAAATATTAATAGACATATTGTGTGTCTTATAAATTAGTTTTGCATTAGTACTACATAATTTAATATCATTTGATATTCAATCGTAAAGCAACTAAATCTGGATTTGTAAATTTTGAGTGTTTTATCAAAATAGTATAACTCAATTAAAATAGTTATCATTTTTGACGTGAGTTATATTAATATACAATATAAATCACATTTGAAATATTGAATTTCGTAAGAAATTCTTTTCAATGATAATTAAAAGTGTCAATTTATCATATTATTAACAATTTCCATCCTTAATAAGTATGCCTTTCTTGCTCCATCGGAACTTTTCTAATGGGCATGACAAATATACTAAATAATATTTATGACCATTGGCTTCTTGATTCACTTCATTAATTGTAAAAAATATATTATTATATTACTCGTCCTTTATTTATTTGAGTAATTGCTTTTAATTACGTTAAGTTACATGGTACGTAGTTTCTAATAGTTCATTTACAGTTTGTTGATAAACAGCTTAAGCGTTAACACGTAACAAGTTCAGAGTTGGCACTTTAAACTAGTTAAGGTTTGTACTTAATTAACAAGATAACTGTTGCTTAGTCCTTTAGTAGCAAGTAAGCAACCACAAATTATCTTTAGTTTTTCTTACGAGCCATACAAATATGTAGTTTTTGTAGGTAAATATAAAAATTGTAAAGAAGATGTGATGTCACATGGCCCATGGGGTATCTCATCTCTGGGAGATTTTTAGGATCTTTGAAGATTCATTGAGTTGACAAAATGACAAGCAATAAGCCGACGGGCATTTATTGATTTATACTCTAAAAAAAAATTACCAGAAGTAAATCACGGAAAAAAAAGGAAAGAGAAAAATAAAGAAAATTATGCTCACTTTGTTTTTACTGAGCCTAGAGAAAGACCTGCCTGACGGGGGGGAAAAAAAAAAAAGCAACCTTCTCCGTCTAGTTAGAAAATTACAAAGGCCAAAGTTATAACACCTAATTTTTCTATATAAAAGCAATGTTTTTAATACCGGACTGGACCAGGCATCCAAACCGATGAGTCAAAGGTATAGAGTTTTACCGATTCAATCGGTTGTACCGTTTTCAAAAACCGGATAACATTAATAAATATTTTGATAATAAATATGTTGTCTGCATATATACATCTTCATAAGTATATTAGTATAAATAAGATTTTTTCACGTTTAATATTTAGAATTTATGTATCATAATTTATTCTTAAGTTTGATTTTTTGCACGTATTACTTTTATAATTTAATACATAGTAATTTATAGTTAAGTCTTTTCTGATTATTATGCGTTTCTTTTTTTTTGTTAGTTTAATGGCTCCTATTTATGAAGGAAAGTCCAACGTTACAAATAGTTCTTGTAGAAGGATATCAAATTTATAAAAAAAGAATGTCTTATTTAAAAATATCACTTTGGAAATATGAAAAGCTGTGGAAAGTGTTTTCCTCGGGAAGCGAGAGAATTCTTCCATCAAAAAGTGGATTGACCGATATTTCACTTTTTCCTGTTTTCACCGGTATTAGACCTGTCAAAATTCCGTTCCGCACAGTTGTTCCGTTCCGTTCCGTCCGAACGGAACGTTAAATGGAAGAGATTTCAGTTTCGTTTCTGAAAACGGAACGGAAACGGAATTGAAATTTATAAACGTTTTTACAACGGAAAACGGAATTCCGCTGAAATCAATGGTAAATAAAGGACGGAACGTTAAACGGAATGGAAAATTGTTACGTTTGACGAAACGGAACGTTAAATGGAATCGATTTCTATTCCGTCGACTGAAACGGAACGGAAGCGGAACAGGTCTGTTCCGTCTTCCGTTTCAACGTTTGACAGGCCTAACCGGTATTTACCGGTATTAAAAGATATTTAGCCCTTTTTTTTCCCCTACCGGATCAGGATCCGGTATCCAGTATTATTGGGTATCTGATCTGGTATTAAAAACATAAATAAAAAGGGTTCAGGTTAAAAGAGAAAAAAGTTGATGACATAGTCAACAAAAATATTTCCAGATAACACTGTCAGATCCAGCTAAATAAAAAAAAAGTAATAATAAGACGGCTATAACTGATAAGTAAGCTGAAAGCTAATGTTCCAAATAAAACCAGTAGAAATGAAATGAGTAAATTAAAGCATCAAAAGTAATAAGAAAGAAATCCAGAAATAACAGATGGTACTGAATAATGAATAAATAAACACCAATCCATGGATCCTATCCACGGTTAATGAATGCAAGCAAACGGCGCATCATCTCGTGCGCTGCCTCAGAATCGGGCTTCTCAAGGAAAAAACCGTGCCCCTGCCCTGTCGATTCGAGCAACTCGGCATTCTCTCCCCACCCGTTCGCCTCGAGCGCTTCATAATACACCTTGCCTCGTAACATCAGATAATCCTCTGCTAAACAAACCATCACTCTATCACAATTCAATTCCTTCAAGCTCGGGGCTCCGTCGGCCTCTGGGTTTGCCCTCGGATCATCCAAACCACTTGTGCCCGGACAAATGTACCACCAGAGTTCTTCCAATTTTTCCCTGATGAGATCGGTTGGCTCTTGGGGCAACTTTTTACTCGTGATAAAGTATGGATGAATCAACACCAATCCTTTGAAATGCACGTCTCGTAGTGCCACGTTATGCGCCACGTTGCCACCAGAGCTAAATCCAATCACAAAAACATTTGTGAAATCACAGTAGTTTGTCAGCCACGGCTCAGGACCGAAATCGGCATGTGAAGTGACCCATTTCAAGACTTCTAATGTGTCATCATACTGTATACGTATTGGGTTCTCAGGTGCAAGGCGGTACTCAACTGAGACGGCTATAGCTCTAGCTTGGGAAGCGAGACGGTTCATGAAAGCATGATCCGGGGAGTCAAAGGCGGAGCCTGACACAAAGCTTCCTCCATGGCAATAGACAATAATAGGAAGTTTCTTGTCTTGGCAGGAAATTTCTGGGAGATAGATCCGTGCCGAGACGCCAGTTGAAGGATTGATTTTGACATCCTTGGATGTCACACCAGTTTCGGTGTCGATGCCGGGAGACACTAAAGTAGTTTCAGATAATCGCACGGCACGGCCGCTCTCGTATATGCGGATTACACCGGGGAACTCAAACGCGATTTCACTGTCTGGATTCATTTTTTTTGAAAGCTTATTTGCTATTATGAAGAGTCTAAGGGGAAGCAAGCTTTTGTAGCTTACAAGAATTGGTAATTGATCTGTTCAAGCAATAATTAAGAAAATTCTGTCCGCGGACGACAGAAGATGGTGTGTGGATGCGTGGAAAATGGGGCAGCATAATCTTCTTAAATAAATTGTGCGATCCGTATAAGTTTTCTCTCTCCATTTTCAATTACATTATTTTATATAAGAGGTTCTTATTTAAAAAAAAATAGAAAATTGAAGAAAAATTCAGTATTAAATTCGATCATAAGAAGCAAAATAGCTATAATACTTGACAAAACTTACCCAAATCCTTATTTATTTAGCATTAGTGAAAAAAAAGAAGAAGTACAGTCTCCTGATGCTGAGATAATTAAGTGGAGATCTTCTAACGCAAAATATGAAATCGATTTGTTGTTGATCACACAATAGCACTGTGAAATGAAACATTAAATAGGAATAAACAGGGAAACCAAAAAAAAAGAAAAAGGTTTCGACATCTAAGCACGCTTGATAAATGCAACCAAACGACTCATCATCTCCTGTGCCTTTTCACAATCAGGTTTTTCTAAGAAAAATCCATGCTGCTCCCCTTGAGATTCAACAAATTCCACACACTACTAGAATTTGCGTTTTCAGAGTCGGTAGGCACATGACTTAGCGTGGATAAATTAAGTAAGGACGCTGAAATAAAATCTAGACGGACACGTGGATTCGGGATTGATCGCTTGCGTGGTTAGGCGGACACAATGTAATAAGCACGCAGAAGTATTTCACACAAGGACGCTAAATTTATTTGTATATCGACTCAAAGTAATCGGAAACTTATCTCTGCGTCGCTAGACAGACACGATTTAATAAGCACGCAGAAGTATTTCATATAAGGACGCCAAATTTCTTTTTATACCGACTCAAAATAATCGGAACTTATCTCTGCGTCGCTAGACAGACACGTTTTGATAAGCACGCAGAAGCATTTCATTTTTTTTTGCTTATATCGTCGAATGATTAAGTTTTGAAGTGGGTGAATAATGCTAAGTTATTAACCCCAAACTCAAATATCTTTGAATGCTCTTTTTCAAGTTATGTAGCAGCCTTGATACCATTATAAACCCCAAACTCAAATCCGATATCAACCATATGCATAAACCCGAATCCAGTAAATGCAATCCATATCTTTCATTAAATATTGAAAATAACATCCATCAGGTGTAAGAAAAGGTGTAATTAAAGTGTAACACAAATCAATTGAGGGCATCAAAATACATCCACATTTGACAAAAAAAAAACAGTGCAATTCATAGATAACAGATTTTATATTTCATATCATATACATAATAGTATCATAACAATATCAATTGAAACAAAATCTAACTAATTTGAAAAGAGAATAGCAACTAAAATGGAGTTCTGTTGGCTACTTCCAAATTAAGCACTACAGATCGATGTTGTTCGAAACCAAATACTACATATTTTCCAATGCTTGTCCTTTCTTTTTTCTTTACATGATCAGCACTGTTCTTTTCACAATATTGTTCAAAACCAAATACTACAGATTTTGTGCTACTAATAACCCGCTCTTGTCCTTTTAGTCCCTTTTAGCTGCCTTGCTGATTGAATAAAAACAAGAGGGTTAATTAATTAATCCAGGTCATGCTTAGTAGTTCAAATAGAAACACACAGTACATTAGTTCTGGATATATAGCTTCTGTGAACTAAGGTTCCAAGCACCAACAAATAGAGTACAATTTTGTGATTTCAAATACCAGCCATAATGCTTGAGCAAATCCAGTATTAGAGAAAAATCATCGAAAACCAAAACAATTAGTAGTGGTATGCTGAAAACCAAAACAATTACTTTTCAAATGTTGCAGAGATGACTTACGTTGCTTGAACCGGCCCATCTGAGATAGTTGTGCGCCTGACAAATCACTGTTCTCACACCCTACAAGTTCACAATTTCAATACAATTAGAATCCAATTTCACAATTTGATTAAACAACATTGATGCTTAATAAAGGGCCATACCATTCATCTTCCTCATCCTCTGAATTTGTACAAGGGATGTCATTCTCACATTCATCATCTTCCATGTCTCGATCAGCTGGTAGTGAGGATTGGTTGCTTGAGTTGGACAGCTCGATAGGATCGACTGGGTCAAGCATTCCTAACTGAACCAAAGCACCAGGCAAATCTAATCCTTCACCGAGTGAAACCTCGAACTCATTAGTAGACTCTTCTTGGTAAAAGTCGTCCTCTGCTGGATTGTTGTTGTCACCATGAAATGTCTTTCTATTGCACTTGTATACAACCCACCAATCGCTTCTCTTCTTTGATGGATACGGAAGATAGTATACTTGAAGTGCTTGTGCAGCTAATCCAAATGGTTCTTCAGGCCAGAGTTTGGATCTGTGTTTGACTTCTACTAATCCATTTTTTTTATCTATTTTGACACCATTTCTTACATCAAACCAGTGGCACCTGAAAAGAACGACTCTATTGTTAACTCCTGGATATTGAATTTCAACAATATCCTCTAAAATCCCATAATAATCACGTCCCCCACCATCATCTGACTCTCCTGTGATGCATACCCCTGAATTTACTGTGGATTTTGTTTCCCCATAGGTTTTAGTATGGAAAACAAATCCATTAACCTCATAGGCTCCATAGGATTGATAGTTTCTACTAACTGGCCCGAGGCTAATACTTTTGATGTACTGATTACACTCACGACGGGCTACAACTGTCTTTCTTAACCATTCTGGAAACTCCTTGTCTACAATAGCTTGTAGCAGCCTGTTATTTGCCGGTTGTCGTGTGGTTTTGATGAATTGCTCATATTCCCTCTAGAATATTAAAATAAATGTTAACAAAAGGCAATGGATCCTTTTTCAATTGGGTATGGCTCCAACTATTCCTGAAGACAGATAATTGGTGAATCATATACACATTTTAGTTAATAGACCAAGTTATCATTGCAAAGCCAGGGATATTATTGCTACAAAAGATAATGAAAGATATTGCCAGTTAAAATTAGAAGTATACTCTAGAAAAGGTTTAATCTCTGGGCAATTGTAGAGGATGTAGAGGTGTGCCTTCTCAAAGTCTTTGACCTCTAATGTTTCGCGCCGGCCTCGAGTAAGAGCACGTCCTGGATAATTGAAGACAGATAGTTGATCTTCCTTCCTGGAATCAACATTGTCGTTTTCTCCATTTGCAAGTCCCGGGCCAGAATCATAGGCAAAGTAACATTTGCAATAGTCTGATATCTCTTGCGTAACATAGGACTCTGCAATTGACCCCTCCACACGTGCTTTATTGGTTACTCGTTTCCTCGCCTCTTTGATACGCCTGTTAGAAAAGAATATATTGATAAGTGTCAATTAAGATGAAGAGTATGCAAGGATTCTTGTATAACAAAAACTTACAAACTAATTGTAGTTATACCCTCTGTCCCGGGCCATACTCTTCTGCTCTGCCCCCCTCTCTAAACATACTAACTGTAGTTATACCCTCTCTGTAAACAGACTTAACCCATTAGCACCTCTGCAACCCATAATTAACCCATCAAAAATACATACATCAAAGACACTCGACAAATTCAGAAACATCCAGAAATAAAGGGAGCTAAAACTGAAAGGAAATAAGTATTGAAAGTTCTATTTTTGTGCAACAGACCCTTCTATCTCACTTTTATTTTGTTCTATTTTCAACTTGGATGTAACCTATTAATCAGCAGAGGTGATAAAATATAGAGCTAACCTTTCGACAGGATACATCCATCTACAATTCACTGGACCACCTACTCTAGCCTCGTAGGGAAGATGAAGAACGAGATGCTCCATACGATCAAAAAAGCTTGGTGGAAATATCATTTCAAGCTTGCACAATGTGAGAACAACTTCTTCTTCTAACCGGATGAGGCGTACTGGGTCCAATTCTTTTGCACAAACCTCCTTAAAGAAATTTGATAACTCTGTTATAGCCTCCCACGTAGGGACCGATATGTAGTCACGAAGTGCAACCGGAAGTATGCGCTCAACCAAGATGTGCATGTCATGAGTTTTTAGCCCATTCAAAGTGCAAGTTGTGAGGTTCACGCATCTGGACAGATTAGATGCATATCCATCGGGAAACTTCACTTTTTCTTTAAGCCATTTTAGAATCTCCCTCTTTTGTGAACGGTCTAAAGCAAATACAGCTCTTGGCTTTTTGTTTCCATCAATGAGATTGAGCTGGGGACGGTCGCAGATTAATTTCATGTCATTACGGGCATTTGTATTATCCTTTGTTCTGTTTGGTACATCAAACACAGTATAAAATAAATTCCCCCCCACATTGTTCTCCAAGTGCATGACATCAATGTAATGTCTTACCAAATTATCCTCCCAATATGCTAATCGCCAGAAGATAGATCTCTTTTGCCAGTTATGTTCTTGGAGGTACCCTGCAATTTGGTTTAAGGGTACTGTTTTTCCAAATGTGACCTCTGGAAGCTGGTCCACGATGTTGCGCACATCTTTCCCAGTCAAAATGGGTGGAGGTGGCTCTTCCTCTCTTCTGCCTTTCAAGAATGATTTCTTGTCAGCTCGAAACCGATGGTGTTCCGGCAAGAACTTCCTGTGACTGTCGAACCAGCTGAGTTTATTACCATTTTCTAGCCAGAATGCCTTAGTTTTGTCCATGCAGCATGGACATGACATTGCGCCAGATGTGCCCCACCCCGACAACACTGAGTATGCCGGGAAATCATTAACAGTATATGCTAGAGCTGCCTTCATGTTGAAATTCTGCTTCAAAGAGACATCATACGTCTCTATTCCCATTGACCACAAGATTTCCAATTCATCAATCAAGGGCTGAAGGAATACATCAATGTCTCGACCCGGGTGTTCCGGTCCAGGAATCACAAGGGTTAGAAACATATTCTGTCGCTTCATGACTGCATTAGGTGGGAGATTTAAAGGATAACAAACCACTGGCCAACAAGTGTATTGTGCTGCGCTTAAGCTGAACGGCGCAAAACCATCAGTTGCCAGCCCCAACCGAACATTACGGGGCTCCGAAGCAAACTCAGGGTAGGTCTGGTCGAATATTTTCCATGCCTCCGCATCCGCCGGGTGATACATCTTTCCAGACTCCTTTCGAACACCTTCTTTGTGCCACCGCATTTGCTTTGCAGTTGCACGGGTCATGTATAGCCTTTGCTGTCTTGGGGTGATTGGCAAATAACGCAGTACCTTCTGTGGGATCTTCTTCTTCCCTGGTGAGAGTTTGTATCGTGGCTCGCCACATATGTCACACTCCTCCTTGGCTTTATCCTCTGGTTTGTAGTACAGCATGCAATTATTTGGGCACGCATCATATTTAATATACTTCATCCCCAGCCCCTTAACCATTCTTTTTGTGCGGTAGAAGTTCTCTGGTAATTTATTTTTTGGAGGAAGCATACTCTTCACAATTGAGATGATGCGATCGTAACATTTTGCACTGAACCCAAAATCTGCTTTTGCAGCCAGAAGCTGGGTAACGGCGGAAAGCACAGAATGTCCATCGCATTTGATGGTAGATTCACCCTTGAATTCAACTTCCCACAGTGGACACTTTGATGCCTCAAGCATGTCGAAGAAGTCCTTTGCTGCTGCATTAGGTTGTTCATCGCCCTCCCTTCTTTCCCAATTAAACTCAGGACCCGCAACATTCATTATCATCTCCTCCATTAGAATGTCATTTGAATCTGAATTTGCCACATTTGGATCAGCCTCTCCATGTTCCAACCATTGCTCATAACGGGGGAAGAAGCCCCGCTCCAGTAAGTGCTTTTCCACAATATTGCGGTCGTAGCACGATAAGTTTTTGCATCGTGTGCATGGGCAAGGTATAGTTAGAGTATTGTTGCGTTCGGACACAACTGATCGATTGCTGAAGGCAACTTCAAGAAATTTCAGCACTCCATAAATGAAACCCGGGTTGACCTCTTGGTTGTCTAAAAGTCTCGAGTACATCCAACTGCGATCTTCAGCCATGTTCTGCAAAGTCATTAGTAATTGAAATTAAATTTACATCCATGATATAGATAGCACTTCACATCCTCACCATTTATTAATTAGCACTTCAGATTGTTTTTTTCTTTTTACTCAAGTGCAAAAAGGTCTAAGAGAATATTATATTACACTGAGGAGTGCATACCTATTTCTATTTTATACCAACAGGTTTAAAAAATCATCAATTAATGAAGGAGCTCAAAGCTTCAGAAATGCTTGAGAAAGAGAGAAAGAGAGAAATTGCATAAAAGCAAGTGCAAAACTGATTGCATAAAAGCAAAATTCACCTAGTAAGGACAAATAAGAGAGGCTCTTTACTGAACAGCTTCTTGAACTTCTCCACTGAACTCAATTTTACACAAGACACCCTTTATTATTTCTTTTAACAGTTCAAATTCTTATCCTAAATTCAATTGATGTCACTAGAAAAGGAACAAAACATTTAAAAGCATTTCAATTTCACCAATCGAATACATAAAATTAACTTATTCAAGCTAATATTTTAAGTCTGGTTCAAGCTTATATTTTAAGCTAAGTGAGGTATAATTGTGACCAAACACTTTATTAGGTATTTGTTTCCCAACTGATAAACACTACACAAATTAGTTCCAACTACAAACAATATTTCATGAACAAAGCTATCAATTACCAAGAAAAATAAAAGTGAGCTTAGAGTCAGCTTACATCTTCAAAAGAGTCCAAGAGTTCCTAATTATCTGAGAGAGAGTCCGAGAGTTCCTAATTATCTGAGAGAGAGTGAGAGAAGGTCTGAAAGAGAAGCCATGGATGTGCAATTGGGTCTGAAAGAGAGAGAGTGAGCCACTGATGCACCACATGGAGGACATTTTAGTGCTCCACATGGAGCACCTACTGGTGCACCAGCTGATGGTTTGGGGACATTTACAAGTCTCCTTAGCAGAGCCTCTGATTACCCCACTTTGGTTTAAAAAGGTATACAAGTTTCCTTAGATACTTTTATTTAATTTCTGCTTAAAACCATGTTGCCATGCATATTTAATTCCTTAGAAGCAATTACATGGAGTTTCTGATAGTGCCATGCATGTTTGCTTTGGTTTTTTGATGGAAGTCTCTCTGATGCTTTGCCTGATTGTGTTTGCCTAGTGTTTGAATAAATTGCTTAAAAATCATGTTTGTCAGACTGATTGTAGGAATCATGTTTGCCTAGTATTTGAATAAATTGCTTGTCAGACTGATAGTAGTAGGAATAGGTTGCTTAAAACCATGCTTGTCAGACTGTATTTGCTTTGGTTTTGATGGAAGTCTCCTCTTTCTTGTCAGACTGTATTTGCCTAGTGTTTGAATAAATTGCTTGTCAGACTGTATTGCTTTGGTTTTGATGGAAGTCTCCTCTTTCTTGTTCAATAGGTTAGAGAGGCTACTGGCTACTGGATACTTGGCTGATGACTTAGATGGTTGGCTGATGACTTAGATGGTTTTTTTATGCAGATAGAGTATTGCTTTGGTTTTTTTATGCAGATACTTGGCTGATGACTTAGATGGTTCAATAGGTTAGAGAGGCTACTGGCTACTGTATTGCCAAGTTTTTTTATGCAGTTAGTTAGAGAGTGCTTTAGAATTTGGGTTAGAGAGTGCCATGTCAATTTCTGTTTGTTGAATAAGTTAGAGAGTGCTTTAGAATTTGTGTGCCAAATGCAAATTATGAAATTAATGAAATGAAGTTTTTTTCCTTCAATTTGGTGTACAAATTTGCCTGTGTCAATTATGCTTTGTTTGATTATGAAATTTGCAATGGAGCTTATAAATAATTTGAATTAAAATGATTGTGGTACCAAATTGCAAATGGCAGCGAATTTGAATTAAAATGATTTTGGTACCAAATTGCAAATGGCAGCGAGTTTGAATTAAAATGATTGTGGTACCAAATTGGTACCAGAGTGAATGAAATAGAGTACGTATAGCATATCTTTACTAAATGACATGCGTCGGTATTACTACAACACAAAATTACGGATTCTAATATTAC
Source organism: Rhynchospora pubera (assembly GCA_028095005.1). Lineage (NCBI taxonomy): Eukaryota > Viridiplantae > Streptophyta > Magnoliopsida > Poales > Cyperaceae > Rhynchospora > Rhynchospora pubera. The sequence goes on along the minus strand of CM051460.1, from coordinate 221,620,552 downwards.
TGTTTGTGGGCCCAGGTTGTTTGGATTAGGGTGGTAAACACTAGCGTTTAAAATTAAACACACTAATTTTTGTGGGCCCGGATAGTATCTGATTAGAGTCGATAAATGCTAGCGTTCAAAATTGGACGGAATCTTACTCCAAAATTGCGACACAGATGGTCTGAGTCAGCCATATGGGGAGAGAATACTCGCGTTGATATGTGCACAGTACTATACCGACGCGTCAATACAACTGCGACGCCTTCACGCAGATGATTGAATTTAGCGGCGCCATTTTCAGCGACCGTAATTTGGAGTGGATACATGAACGCTGGTGGGTTTCTGGGTCGAATTATGGACACAAAAATTGGAAGCAGATATTCACGATTCTAGTAGTGGACGAGAATTTATCATGTCCCCGCTGTGAGGTGTGACAATAACAAGTCACTACTACAATTTATCTGTTACTATACGAAGGCATTTTATCTCATTTCTTTTTTGTTCTTATCATCTTGTTTTCCATCATTGTCTTTCTCTTCGTATGCAAGAAACAACGCGATGAATTTTTCCATTATAAGGACTTTTTATACATATCTTTGTATATAGTCTTATTAAGTACTTGTGCAAGAGAAATGATATCTCATATTTATACTGATATTTTGGCCAGACTTTACATCGAAATTGTGACTAAAATCGTGATATTATCTTGTTTTTCTGTTTGTTTGGCAAGATTGGATACTGCCGTGGAATTTGACTTGTCTTGTAGGAATTTGGTGAATCACGCATAATCATTGCATAAAATGGTAGATTTAAGAGAATCAAATGGCTAAATGGAAGCAATAGCATTGTGGAGCTCATTGTACGCTTTCCGTCGATCTTTGAATCACCTCAATCGGAGCCCGGATGAAGAAATTATGCTCAAAATACGATTGGTGCGCAATGCTGGCACAAGAATTCGGACCGAATTAGCATCAATTCGGACCGAATTGCGTCACAGAAAATTACAGAGAAGCTAATTCGGACCGAATTGTCTGGAATTCGGTCCGAATTGCTATACACGGAAATGTTTATGGCTGCGTCCTGAAGGCATTTTCTCCATTAGGAAGGCTATTTTTCCGCCCAAAATGAAGGAAAATCACGTCCCAGCTGTCCAGGAGAGGGGAGAGGAGTAATATAAGAATATTCCATCTTTGGAAGAGCTAACTTTCATTCCACTTTTGACCTTTCTCTCTCAGCAGATCTGGATCTGGTTCTGGGACCTTTTCTCTCTTCTGGTGCGACTTGGGCAGGTGGTAGAGGACGGATTAGAGTTGTTCCTTGCTGCTACAACGAGTTCCGAAGATCTCAAGGTGTTCTCTAGTGCGACGGCAACAGTGGACAACCTTAGAAACTTGGCTATTTGTTGTATCGAACCAATTCTCTCTTTAATTTCTGAATTATGTCTCGTTTAAACTTATATACTGTTATTTGCATGATTTCTATTAGCATGTTAGGCTAAAAACTTGTTGCTTTAGGGATAGATGTAGCTTAAATTTTGGTTTTGCTTGGTTTACTTATTTTGTTGATGGACGAAGCTAATTACCCTTGGGGGTTTTATTGAAATTGCTTGTGTTTGGACCCGTTATTACTTGTATCGCTCGACTTTTGTACACGTGCAATTGTTGGGAACTTCTTTACATTATATTAATCGAGTCCTGTATGAGTATTTCGAGGTAGGTCAAAGGCGAAAGTCGACCAATTAATAACCAAAAGTGAACGTTTCTAGTTAGGCGAAAATCTAACTAGATACCTCGTAGAAAACCATTGGTAAACTCGAGTAAGTCCACCGAACAACGAAAGTTGGGGGTGCAATACACTCGATGAAGGTTATTCAACACTAGATCCCATTCCAAATACCGTACCCAATAGGCGAAAGCGGAGGGTTAGGGAGTTAGGTTTGGCTAGATGGACCTTTGGCTTGAATAAATCAACAAAAGAGTAAACCATAGCATTTACACAGTGGAATTCGGTCTGGAATTCGGACCGAATTAGCAAGGCCGAATACGACAGTGCTAGGTCTTGCGACTCTGTGGCCAGTTCTAAGTGAAATCGAACCCTAAGGCATCTTTATTATCATATCTTAATCCGATAGAAAACCCCAAAAATATCTATTTTAATCGTTTTGCATATTCTTTGTTACTTGCAATTGCATTCCTTTATTTCTCTTTAATTTGTTCTATTTTTTACTTCAATTCTCTTCTCGATTTTTATTGTCTAGCTTTAACGAAATAATAAGAATAATATTCATATCCATCTCTGTGGGTTCGACACCTTTACTCTATTACAAGCGACTAGTCGAGTACAAGGTTTATTTGTTTGACCTTGGTTCACACCCTCGATCAAAATGGCGCCGTTGCCGGGGATGGCATTATGATATTATTTCTTATTAAAGTAATTAGAGACTAGACTCATTCTTTTATTCTTTTTACTCATTCGGTACATTTGTTGTTGTATCTCTTGTGTGTAGGTTAACGCTGGCTAGAGGATCAAGAAACACCCAACCCCAAATTCCACACGATTACAACCTCAGGGGTAAGGGAGACAACCCTCACGAAGCCTCTAGCTCGAGCACAACGCAAGCCGCTGCTCGCAAGGGGAAGAAGCAACAACAACCTGCACCGAATCCGGACCGAATTCCGCCCAATCCGGTCCGAATTGAAACTCAGCAAGTTCCAGAGGGTACAATTCGGACCGAATTCCAACCAATTCGGACCGAATTCCAACAGAACCTGCACTCGGGCGAAGGAACAAGCATTCCAATGGCTGATCGCACTGATGAAGCTAGGCAACTTGAGGCTCTACGCCTTGAGTTAGAGGCCACCCAACAAAGGATTCTCCAAGACCGACTCGCACTTGAGCAAGAGCGACTCGTCTTCGAGGAAAAACGCAATGCAAACTTTAACGATGGCGGCAACATTCATGGAGCACCATTGAATCCCTACAGAACTCAGGGGTCCAACAAGTCTCTCCGCGAGCATTCTGCCCCTCGAGTCCAAGACGTGGATGGACCAGTCGTGATTAGGGGAATCACTGCCAACAACATGCAAATCAATCCCGCACACGTTGCACTCGTGCAACAAAACCTATTCTATGGGGCTGAACGGGAGGACCCACACGCACATTTACAAACCTTTCTTGATTGCACCAAATTGTTGAGATTCAACGGGGTCACCCCGGATTCGATTAAGCTTCTCTTGTTTCATTTCTCTCTTAGGGATAAGGCTAAGAAATGGTACAACACACTAAAAAGAGGGTCAATTGATAGTTGGGGAGCTATGGCAAGGATTTTCCTTGAACGGTACTTTCCAGCAAAAAGAGCCTTTGAAATTAGGAGGGAAATCACAAATTTCAAACAAAGGGGTGATGAATCATATAGGGAAGCTTGGGAACGGTTTAGAGATTTGGAAAACTCTTGTCCTAACCATGGAATTCAGGATTGGTTGACCATTCACTCGTTTTATAACGGTCTTTATGATAATATTAAAGTGAATGTTGATGCTCTTTCAGGTGGAAGCTTCACACAACTCGATGCGGAGCAAGCACGTGATGCCATTGAGAGATGCGCCCTGCAATACAATTGGCCGGCGCCCAACCCAACAAGAAACAATCCACCTAAGCACGAAGTCAAGGAGATCAAAGACACGCGAGACAGGATAGCTCGTTTGGAAGCCGAGCTCGCGAAGATGCAGTCAATCGGTGGCACACGCCCACCATACAAAGAATGTGGAGTGTGTGGAGAAGAAGGACACATGTCCTCTAATTGCCCTCTCCAATATGGGGATAGAGAGCCCGAAGAAGTCATGTCTTTTGAATATGTTCGCAATCGGTACCAAGGTGCAATGGAGGATGATGAAGCGGGTGGTTGCCAAGGCAACTATCAAAACCACGCTTTTGTCCCAAGAAAAATGCACACCAACAAAACTGGTAACCAACTCCAACCGAATCAAAACAGAGATGCTCCATTCAACTATGACCAAGAGCAAAACTTTCAAGGGAAGGACTATATTGCACCTCGAGTTGAGCAATTCATGGAGACTCAAAAAGTCCTAAATGAGACAATTCTTGAGGGAATGGCTAAACTTCAAAAAGAATCTGAAGCCGCTTCGCGGGTGGAAAAAATGATGGAAATGTTCTTGGCATCTCAAAACACTCGCCCAAGTCAACCCGAGCCAAACCCTCATGCGGAGATCAAAGCGGTGCACACACTCAGGAGTGGCACTCAATACAAGGACCCACCAATGCCCAAGGAAGTTCAGCCAAAAGACACATCCGCAGCTGAACCTGAGCCGAATTCGGACCGAATTCCTACTAATTCGGACCGAATTCCGTCGCGACAAAATCCAGAGGTACGAATTCGGTCCGAATTCCAGCCAATTCGGACCGAATTCAATGGAGTTAAGCACACATCTACTCCGAGCCCGCTGCTAAAGGCACCTGATCAACACATAAGGGTCTTTTATCTTAGTAAGATGGACGATCCAGGCAGATTCACCATACCATGCACCATCGGTGAGACAATAATAAAAAAGGCCCTATGTGACAACGGAGCAAGCGTGAGTCTAATGCCAAAGTCTGTGTTCGATCGAATTGGCATTGGAATTTTAAAGCCGTCCAACGGGACCCTGAAACTTGCAGACTCGTCAGTTCGACGGCCTATTGGTGAAATTAAGGACATTCCGGTCAGGCTTGGGAAATTCTTTATCCCATGCGATTTTGTGGTAATAGACATGGAGGAAGATGAAGACGTTCCCATCATTTTGGGGCGTCCCTTCCTTAGAACTGCAGGTATTCTAATGGACATGAAAGATGGAACTATTTTGGTGAGGGTCGGTGGAGAACAATGGAAATACTCGATCAATCAAGATGTGAAATGCTCAAACCAGCTTGAATATTGCTACCGAACCGACATGGAAGAGGTTCCGGTCGAGAGACAACTCGAAGAACAGTACTCAGGCTCTCTTTGGGGCTATCACGAGCCATGTTGTGGAATACCGGAGACAATTGCTGTAGAGGAATCCATCCAAGAGGTCACAGACAAGACAGAACCTGAAAACACAAGCAATTCGGACCGAATTCCACCCAATTCGGACCGAATTGAGGTCTCTGGAACTTCCGAAATTTTCTCATTTAGCAATTCGGACCGAATTCCACCCAATTCGGACCGAATTGAGGTCTCTGGAACTTCTGAAATTTTCTCATTTAGCAATTCGGACCGAATTCCACCTAATTCGGACCGAATTCCACCTAATTCGGACCGAATTCCACCTAATTCGGACCGAATTCCACCTAATTCGGACCGAATTCACCCCTCTGGAACTGACAGGGCAATTTCTCAGCCAAGAATTCGGTCCGAATTCCAACCAATTCGGTCCGAATTCAGGGCACCTTGGTACGCAGACCTGGCAAACTACTTGGCAAGCGGCGCGTTGCCTCCCGAGATGACTTACCAACAAAGAAAGAAGCTCAAATTAGACGCCAAGTACTACTTTTGGGAAGAGCCTTACTTGTTCAAGCTTGGCGTTGATGATGTTTATCGGCGATGCATTCCGTATGAGGAAGTTCGACCCGTTCTCGCTCACTGTCATTCCTCAGCTTACGGCAGCCATGCATCCTTCTCCAAAACGGCCGCTAAGGTACTGCAATCCGATCTTTATTGGCCAACTTTATTTAAGGACGTTCGTTCTTTTGTTTTGTCTTGTGACCAGTGTCAAAGGGTGGAGAACATATACAAGCGAAGCGAGATGCCTCTCAACCCGATTCTTGAAGTGGAGATCTCTGATGACATATGCGACAAGAATTCCGAGTCCTTCAAGGTCAACGGGCAGCGCCTAAAGCACTACATCGCCAATCATGAAGTAGGAGAAGCAATGGTTGTTTCGCTTCTCGATCCACCGCCCGCGACATGAGTCAACTGAGGGTCAAGCTCACGACCTTAAACAAGCGCTTCTTGGGAGGCAACCCAAGGATTTTTCTCTCTTTACTTTATTTTATTTCATTTTATGTTCCAAAAGATCCTTGAAAATCACAAAAAAAAAAAACAAAAAAAAAATATATAAAACAATAAAAAAAATTAATTAAGACTTTAGATTTTTCATAGGATTTTCGATTTAAGCATTATTTTTCTTGATGTGTGTAGAAAAGAGACATGGTTGATTCGTGCTAGAGCACCAAAAGGATGCAAAAACTGACATCATGCGCCCACGCACGACTTCATGTGAATCAACCAACATGTGCAGTCAAGCGACGCTTGGGACAATTGGCAATGTATGCAAGGAGTCAAGAAAAGTCGAAACAACGAACTGCAACACAAAAAGGCAAAAAACCCACTCTTCAATGACGAGCCCGTACAACTTCTCCATACCTTGATCTGATTAGTTTCCTTTTTCCTCTTTATTTTTCTCTGTGTTGCATTGAGGACAATGTTGTGCTTTAAGTTTGGGGGGAGGGAAAGGAAAAACGAAACAAGCCTTATTTTCTTGAAAATTCCTCAAAAACGCTTGTTTTCTGAAATTTTTTTGCAAACAGACCCTGCAATTCGGTCCGAATTCAACCGAATTCGGTCCGAATTCTTCCCTATTTCTTCTGAATTGAGTCACGATTGTTCTTAAACTGATTTTGAGGGTTGGGAACTTGATTTTAAGCATAGCTAAGCTCTTCTTGATATTGATTCATTGCAAAAACTGGGTGTTTAACTTCTTTTCTCAAATCTTAACTTGGATTTCGAAAACTCTCGTTGTTGAGACGTTTTGGGTTTGTTCAAGTACCAATGTGCCGAGGATTTTCAAAACTAAGGGTATTTGGGTCTAAAACTTGGTTGCTTAAGAATCGTTTGAACACGAGTTAGTCAAAACTGAAATCTTTCGCCGAGTGAACGGACTTGTGAAACCGATGGTTTTTTGAAAAAGATTTTGTTATCCTTAGAAATTGTAAAGTGAACCCTGTCTTGTGTACAAAATTGTTTTAAAGCTTGAATCACCAACAAGCAACCTCAAATTGGACAAATTTAAATAGTTGTGAAAACGAGGAGCGTTGAGACTTCTTTCCACCAACTCAACCATAAACTCTGGGGGCGGAGCTAGTAGCAAAATTGTGTAAAAACCGGACCGACCTCCCTGGTGCGATATGTGCCAGTAGCAAAGCTTGGAGGGTGGGGCTAGTTGCGAGCTGTCAGGAATCGATACCTCAAAGCTCTCGAGGACGATTGGGTAGTTCCGGCTAGTCCTATAGTGGACCGTAGCAAATAAATTGCAAAAGAAACTAGACCAAACCCACTGGTGCGACATGTGCCAGTAGCTCACTCGAAGTCAATGATTCGCTCTTAATCCTCTAGGGTGCAAAGCCCCACGACTCGACTTGCAGAATCAAAAAAATTGGTGAAAATTTGAAAATTGTTTTGAGAAGGGTCACTATAAGATTTCTAATTTGAATAAAAATTCTTTGTCAAAACCTTTCGGGTCATGGGAATGAACGGGTGAATAAACTCGGGTTTGCTTTGTGGTTAAATGAATAGAGGCTAGGACCCTTAACCCTCGGTCAAGGTTTTCTTAGGACCAAGAGTTACTTGAATGAGACCGAAACAAACTCAACCGTAGTTTGAGAACCCCAATTGAGCATTTCTTGAAAAGCGTGAATCAAAGTCAAACTGAACTGTGCACTAAATTAAATTCCTAACTCCAATTTCAATTTCGATAGTAAGTCTAAGTCTTGTCAATTCTTCTAAGTTCGGAGTTTTGCTTGAGGACAAGCAAGTTTTAAGTTTGGGGGGATTTGATATCTCATATTTATACTGATATTTTGGCCAGACTTTACATCGAAATTGTGACTAAAATCGTGATATTATCTTGTTTTTCTGTTTGTTTGGCAAGATTGGATACTGCCGTGGAATTTGACTTGTCTTGTAGGAATTTGGTGAATCACGCATAATCATTGCATAAAATGGTAGATTTAAGAGAATCAAATGGCTAAATGGAAGCAATAGCATTGTGGAGCTCATTGTACGCTTTCCGTCGATCTTTGAATCACCTCAATCGGAGCCCGGATGAAGAAATTATGCTCAAAATACGATTGGTGCGCAATGCTGGCACAAGAATTCGGACCGAATTAGCATCAATTCGGACCGAATTGCGTCACAGAAAATTACAGAGAAGCTAATTCGGACCGAATTGTCTGGAATTCGGTCCGAATTGCTATACACGGAAATGTTTCTGGCTGCGTCCTGAAGGCATTTTCTCCATTAGGAAGGCTATTTTTCCGCCCAAAATGAAGGAAAGTCACGTCCCAGCTGTCCAGGAGAGGGGAGAGGAGTAATATAAGCATATTCCATCTTTGGAAGAGCTAACTTTCATTCCACTTTTGACCTTTCTCTCTCAGCAGATCTGGATCTGGTTCTGGGACCTTTTCTCTCTTCTGGTGCGACTTGGGCAGGTGGTAGAGGACGGATTAGAGTTGTTCCTTGCTGCTACAACGAGTTCCGAAGATCTCAAGGTGTTCTCTAGTGCGACGGCAACAGTGGACAACCTTAGAAACTTGGCTATTTGTTGTATCGAACCAATTCTCTCTTTAATTTCTGAATTATGTCTCGTTTAAACTTATATACTGTTATTTGCATGATTTCTATTAGCATGTTAGGCTAAAAACTTGTTGCTTTAGGGATAGATGTAGCTTAAATTTTGGTTTTGCTTGGTTGACTTATTTTGTTGATGGACGAAGCTAATTACCCTTGGGGGTTTTATTGAAATTGCTTGTGTTTGGACCCGTTATTACTTGTATCGCTCGACTTTTGTACACGTGCAATTGTTGGGAACTTCTTTACATTATATTAATCGAGTCCTGTATGAGTATTTCGAGGTAGGTCAAAGGCGAAAGTCGACCAATTAATAACCAAAAGTGAACGTTTCTAGTTAGGCGAAAATCTAACTAGATACCTCGTAGAAAACCATTGGTAAACTCGAGTAAGTCCACCGAACAACGAAAGTTGGGGGTGCAATACACTCGATGAAGGTTATTCAACACTAGATCCCATTCCAAATACCGTACCCAATAGGCGAAAGCGGAGGGTTAGGGAGTTAGGTTTGGCTAGATGGACCTTTGGCTTGAATAAATCAACAAAAGAGTAAACCATAGCATTTACACAGTGGAATTCGGTCTGGAATTCGGACCGAATTAGCAAGGCCGAATACGACAGTGCTAGGTCTTGCGACTCTGTGGCCAGTTCTAAGTGAAATCGAACCCTAAGGCATCTTTATTATCATATCTTAATCCGATAGAAAACCCCAAAAATATCTATTTTAATCGTTTTGCATATTCTTTGTTACTTGCAATTGCATTCCTTTATTTCTCTTTAATTTGTTCTATTTTTTACTTCAATTCTCTTCTCGATTTTTATTGTCTAGCTTTAACGAAATAATAAGAATAATATTCATATCCATCTCTGTGGGTTCGACACCTTTACTCTACTACAAGCGACTAGTCGAGTACAAGGTTTATTTGTTTGACCTTGGTTCACACCCTCGATCAAGAAAAATTGTTGATACTTTATTTTACCAACGATCATAGTAGATATTACCGTATCTATTAGGTAAGGTATAAGTATGAATCTTTTGATAAATTCAAAAAAAAATTAAGAGTGAAGTTGAAAAATCGATTAAAAAAAAAGTAAAAGTCTTACGATGGATCAAGATAAATGATTAAGTCATATGATTTGAAATATCATCTAAAAACAGTGAAAATGTTTCACAACTCACTCAATTAGTAACATTATATTCGAATGGTGTGTCCAACAATGCAGATATTGAAATTGTTTGTCATAGTTTGATTGGCAATAGATCAAATTGACTTATTCAATTCGTACTAGAGATTAACGTTTGAGGACAATATTGTTAACACTGAATCATATTCTATCGAAGTCCATTGAAAAAGGATGGACATAAATTCTATTTTATTAGATGCTTTACAAAATTATTATCGAAGTCCATTATTTATTTTCATCAGATGCTCTATTTTAAAGATTCTTTAATTTATTAAAAATTTTCCCACACTTTAGGGCGGACACGTTTACAAGTATTTAATATAAATTAACTTCAATAACAAATTTTCTTCAAAGAAAAAATATGTAAAAATACGGACAATTAATACATCGTACTTCACTGTGACAAAAAGAAGTTTAATGAAATGACCCAGTATATTTGTCTAATCTGGCATATAATTAATGCATCGTATAGTTTCACTATAAAAAAAGATTTTGAGTTTTTTCTTTTTGCCAATCTGGAATGTAATTAATGCATTATATAAATTCACTATGAGAAAAAGATTTGAGTTTAATGAAATGATCCAGCATATTTGTCCAATCTGACATATAATTTACAAGTATTTAATATAAATTAACTTCAATAACAAATTTTCTTCAAAGAAAAAATATGTAAAAATACGGACAATTAATGCATCGTATTTCACTGTGACAAAAAGAAGTTTAATGAAATGTGACATTAGGTTTTTCGGTTATTTAAATTGTTAAAATTAATTATGCATATTTTTATTAGTTAGGTATCTGACTCAAATTTCGAAAATAGTATTTTGGGTTCTAAATATTTTTCTAGCATTTATCATAAATTTCTTACACATAAAAATAAGTGTTTGGAAAAAAAGAAAAAAATAATTATTACTTTTTGTTTTAAGTACATGGCCGAATGCAACTTTTATGTATATACATATTCATTTAGATTTTCTTTTTATATATGAACCTATACAGTTCATTAGTTTATATTTATTGGGCTGACATGTGGGTTCGGTGGTCATATTCTATTCATTTGATCCAGTGATACACCATGTGTATCAAGTAGAATTATATGGATTTTGTAACCGCCTTTGAAATGTTGACTGTTTGGATAAGAGTGAAATTGGATAAGAATAAAACTTGCTGCACATTTCCGTGTAAATACCTTCAGGTCACCCTTCTTTCCTTTTCGCATGAGACATCAGTTCCACATATAAACTCATCAAATATAATAGATAAGTAAATCCTGAAAAGTAGGAAGTAATAGGGGTATATTTTCCTTTGGTGGCACCGTCCAAAATAATCAAGTTAAAGTTAAAGGTGAGGTATATATGTATACCTTTATTTCTAATGTTTCTTTAATTTTTCTTCTTACTGAATTCTTTAGTATAATTACGAATATAAAAGAAAGGGGAAATTGAAAAGTTAACTATATAGATGATTTTCTAACCTTCTCGGGTTCTTTTCAAAACTGAACTATATTCTTTTTTTTTGCTGAAATTATTTAAAAGTTTGTGCATAATTTTCTTTTATTTTAGATGTATAAAGAGCATATAACTAAAATTTCCTTTGTTTTGATTTGGTATCCTAAAAGTCTTATTTGAGTGTTAATTAAATGATAAAAATAGTAGGAACTTTGACAAATTATTGGGCTAACTTTAAGAACAACAAACTAGTTCCATGTTTTTTTTAAATAAGTCGTATATACTACTATTAAAACTTAAGATCAGAATAATTATTCGTTGAATAAGACAGAATAATTGTTTAAGTAAAAACTTAAATAGAATTTATTTTGTCTAGACTCGGGAAGTCGCTTTTTGGAACCAGGGGTAGCCGATACGACTGAGGATCTGTAGATTGTCGTGCTCTTGCTTGTTTTCTTCATTTTGCTTTTCAGCTGCGGATCCCACACAACTTGATTACATACTAGAAATTATTTACGCATAACTGCATTGCATAATTTGAACTGATATTTGCACGCATATTTGGATTGTATCATATGACTTATATTATTTAATATTATTATTGCATGTTGAAATGGCTCCGAATTGAATGGATTGTGATAATTGTTGGTACTCTTGTACGGTAAAATGACACTGGTTGGGTTGGGCGTTGGGGTCGCTCCCTGACGTTCCAGTCTCCGTGAATAAGCGCTTATATCCGTGGTTTGACAGTGTTCACGTAATCAGTACTGTTTGCTTAACTATTTGTCTGAATTAATGATAATTGTATGGTATTGTATACAATATATGTTCTATTGTATACTCGGTCTCCTCTGATCAAGGAGAGATGGATCCTTCGGGATAATTTAGTTTTGATTTGAATGATCGATATTGAACCAGCCTCAGTAGGAGGTAGTTGACCAAGTTGAACCGACACCTTTGTGCTACTATTTGAATGTGACAGTTCAAATTGATTAATGTGTCGGGTTATTTGCATTGCATCTTCATATTGCCATCTTATCATGTATCACAAATGTATTGATATTTGACTTATACAAATCGTGTGTTTTCCTTCCTCAGTCGGTAAATAGTTCAGCAGGATGTAAAATTGTTCGTGTGGCTGGAACTGAATACCGCACTGAGATAAATTATATTTATCTCATTCTTTGCTTTTGCATTGTTTCCACATTGGTTGTGGGTTCCAGGTTTTGGATCGAGCGACGGGTTTGTGGTGAGAAGTAGACTAGACCCTTTGGTATGTAACATGTAGTATGTATCAATAAATGTATATTTGTCTCGAGACCCTATTCGGCTTGGAAGAAGTCATCGAGCTTCTGGACGAATTAAGTTTTTGTAAACAAATATTTTGTGTTTTGTATGACTGGTAGCGAATTAATAGTGTGTAATATATTTATTAAAACCTTAGATGGCTTGTTTTGAATTATGGTACTACATGTTACTTTTATGTTGGTATTTGTAAGCCTTACATGTGTGTGTTGGCTAACATGCATCTGTGGCGGCTATGGCGACTCTGAGTTCAGAATGTTATCATTAATGACCCTGGATTCGGGGTGTCACATGAAATGACCCAGTATATTTGTCTAATCTGGCATATAATTAATGCATCGTATAGTTTCACTATAAAAAAAGATTTTGAGTTTTTTCTTTTTGCCAATCTGGAATGTAATTAATGCATTATATAAATTCACTATGAGAAAAAAGATTTGAGTTTAATGAAATGATCCAGCATATTTGTCCAATCTGGCATATAATTAATGTATCGTATAGATTCACTATATGAGAAAAAGATTTGAGTTTAATGAAATGATCCAGCATATCTGTCCCAATCTGGCATATAATTAATGCATCATATAGATTCACTATGAGTAAAAGATTTGAATTTAATGAAATGATCCAGTATATTTGTCCAATCTAGAATATAATTAATGCATCGTTTAGATTCACTATGAGAAAAAAAAAATTGATTTTAATGAAACGATTAAATTTGTCCAATCTGGCGTATTATTAATGCATCGTATAGATTCACTATGAGGAAAAGATTTGAGTTTAATAAAATAAATCGCAAATAAATCGTATCCAGTATATTTGTCCAAATCTAGCATTATTTATGCGTAGATACGCAAATAAATCCCAAAATCAGCTATGTAACCAAATTTAATGCATCGTTTGTCCAAGGAAAGAAATCAGCAAGTGTAAATCGTTCCTTGGAAAACCGAGCAAAAAAATCTTTCCAGCAAGTGCATGAATCACAATTGTCCAACCAAATTTAGTTTAGTTTACAGTATAAATTGATCACACCCTAACAAAAATTTACAGACAAACAAAATACAATTAGCTAAAACCCTCGCGCCCCATCACAGTGTGTAACTAATCATGGTATCTCTCACAAAACTAATCAACCGTCATGCCATTGCCATCTTGCTTATTTTTCTTATTATTGCTTCTCTGCAATGCAAAGCACAAGATCGAAACCGTCATAGATTTTGTCCAATACCATGTCATGAACCGCCACCGGCAGGACCGGGCGAAACCAACTTACATGTTGTGTTTCCTTCTCTTCCTCAAACAGCTGTGCGACCATCAGCTCCAAGCCCACAAACCAGTGGGCCAGTCAAAACCAAACATGGCACATTTCCTTCTCTTCCTAGAAAACTTGTGCCACATAACTAGCTGGTCCCTATAAAGTTAACGTAATAACTGTGGAAACCAGAAACGCTGCATTTTTAGTTTTCATATGGGGCTTTTTATACTGTCATTGTTAATGCGTCGTCGAAAATAATTGGATGGTTGAAAAGTTGTTTCCTCCAGGATAGAACAAACAAAACAAATATAGCAAATGCATTTAGAAATGGTTTTCAAGCAAATATAGCAAATGGTTTTCTATAGAAATGGTTTTCAAGCAAAAAAATACAAAAACCAATTAAAGAAACAGTCAGCCTCTCAAGGTGGTGGAGACTTAATGAGAACCATCTGCGGCATCAATGCTCCACCAGGGAGTACCAATTCAATCTGGGGTTTGACACCTATTCAAGAAAGGAAAAATGGATCTCAGAGGCTCCGTTTGGATGCGTTGAGAATAAGGTAGGAAGAAGGAAGAAGGGAAGAAATTTATTGGGAAGTGTGTAACTTTTGTGAAGAGTTTGGATAGTTAGAAATAAATTTATTAGTAAAAAGTGGTTATTCCTTATTTCTTATTCAGGGAAAAAGTCATCCAAACGGAGCCAAAAATAGGCCACCAACTGAGCAAATCAAAGAGATATTAAGAAAGAGAATCCCCGGATGAAGCAGGTGGTACCTTCAATTGAAAAGTTGGTGCCGTCAATCCTCATAATTTCTCTCTCAAGGAGTTGCTGACTCGACGACACTCGACGGAGGAGGAAGACATGACCCGTTGAACGACACGAATCTTGGCGGAGGTCAACGCACATATTGCACTTACAATGGACAAAAATGAAAAGAGTTCCATGGATGCGGCGTATGGAGTGTCAGTCCATGACAAGGTACCCATAAGTCGAGTTTCGACTAAACTCGAGTGCTCTCTCGACCCATCGCCTCTCTACTAAAAGCTCATGTAATGGCTATTATATTAGTTTATATTATATTATTGATGATATTTGATTATTTATTTCTTGATTTTATTATTGACATCTCATTCAGATTGAAAATCTGAATTGTGAATCTCTGCGTTTCATTTATAATTAAATGATAATAATAAATCTAAACTTTTCATAATCTTAATAATTAACGAGAAACATTAATTATCATAAAAAATTAGTATGCAACTTAATGATCAAGTTCTATAAAATCATAGGTAAGGAGTTACTAACTTAATTGCATATGTGTATGTTATAAAACATAGTAAAAAACATGACCCAACAAAATAAATATATAGATTGTGTTATGTGTCATTATTTATTTCATATTAGTTTTATTCTATATAAGTTTGAGATGGTTCAACTTTTTCACATGAGAATATGTTCAATAAATATCGTCTAACTTTGATTTCAGATAAGGACCGCTATACAGACTTTATTTATGTTCTCTTAAATTGTGCAGGAAAAAATTGTTCATCAAGAAAACCGTATGTCCCTCATTAGTATACCTAGTGAGTGATGATATATGTTAGGCCCGTTGATGGAGTTGGATTGTTTACTAGCAACTTGTACAATAAACTCTAGATCAAAAATTGTATAATCTATATGAATGACACATTTCTATTTTGGATTATATAGTGATATCATTTGACATAAGAATCAAAACAAGGAAATACTTTATTTCTTATGTATGATTGAAATACTGTAACATTACAGTATTTATTTATGTTAATTGAGAATAATAACGTATTGTTAGATACCGTTTATGAATATTGAAAATAAATAGTGATTTAATTTTCATGGCCAACATGATATTAATCCTCAAAGAATCACACAAATAAGACTTCAACTATACAGTGCATTAATTATTTATTTGCAGCAGTGAATGAAAAAATATGATAAGTTAATTAATGGTCATGTTTGGGAAGTTACGCGAATACCTTATTCGTGAACAGCGAGTTTTCGCTCTAACCAAACAACACACTAACTGATGCGAATTACGAATTAGGAGCGAATTCTGAATTCCTCGATTTTTGCGAACATCTGAACTACGCGCTCGCGAACTTGGGTGTTCCGTGTTCGTAATTCACCCCCTTATTCTTAGGTCTGCCAAACACATTGTTTACCATTGCGAATCATAATAATTAATTAAAGGAAAATTTTTTTATGTACCCCTCAAAATTAAGGAAATGCAGGATTTGCCCTCCAAAAGTTCAAACTCTTGATTTTGCCCCCCGAAAATTGGACCGTCTTCTTTAATTGTCCTTCTGTCATATTTTATGTCATAAAATATTGTTAAAATAAAAGAAATAAATACATGACGATTATGCCATGTTCGAATCTAATCCATTCGATTCATTTGATCCAGACTAACCCATTCGATCAAACCCCTTTCTTCTTCTCCTTCTCCTTCTCTCTACATCTGTCTCCTCCTCATCTCCTACTCCTCTCAACATCCTCTCGACATTTGTCTCCCGACCAACTCCGGCTATCGCGGCTTTCAAAGAGAAGTTCTGTCGCATCATGGGAGTGAGGAGAATAGGGATCAGTCTGCGATGCGTCTCATTTGTTTGGTGGGGGAGCCAATAACTGGTACGACAGCACAGGTGAGTGGTACCGATGGGATTGAAGGTATTGGATGTACCAGAAATGGGTCGTTTAGCATCAAGGCCGTACAGAATGTTCCATTAAGCTGGTATATGGCTCCGAATCAGAAGAACTTAAGAATTTCAAGCAGTTCACAGACCTCTGTATGGTACAGTTCTAAATTGGTATGGTATCTAGACCTCTATACCAAGGCATCTGTTATAGTTTGAAGTAATCTTACCACTATCGTTTGGTGTTGAGTTGCTTGATCTGATCATGATTTATATCTATAATCCTTACTATGACTGTTTCCTAATGTAATTTAATAATCTTTGAAATATTTTATTCCATATTTTTCAGGTGCAGCTATGTAAAGTGTTTCACTAGCTTTATCCGGTCTAATTTTGTGCTGTATATGGCATGGAGAAGAAAACTAGAACAACAATGATTGCCAGCGATTGGGTTCAAAGCTGTAGAATTTTTAGTTTGGTTTTTTTCTCTTTTATTTGGGATTTTCTTTGGATTTTTGCAAATCGATTGATGCTAATTTTTTTATTAGAGTACTTGAACGATGTATGGATGTACTCTCCATTAGTATATGAATATATTTATTTTATTAACTAGTGCTTATTCTCTAAAAAAAGAATATCATTTGTGGCTGCTTTTTTTTAAAAAAAAAATGAACCAGCAACATGATAGACATGATAGACAGTCTTGTATTGGGTGCATTTGGATAGGTGTGGGAAGAAGGAAAGAAGGGAAGAAGTATTGGGAAGTGTGTAATTTTGTGAAGAGTTTGGATTGTTTATAATTTTTTTTTCTTCTTCTTCTTTCTTCTTCTTTTTTCTTCCAACGATCCAAACACACCCATTATCTATAAAGCAAATTTGTGTTCATGCTTAGTCTATTTGAACATTAACATACAAGTTGGGCAAATTATTCACGCAATATTGAGATCAAATATTAACACAGAAATAGTTCAACTTATATAAATCCAAACATTAATATAAGGCTAATATAATTAAAACATAAACATACAACATAATAGCACTAATCATTTATTCCAAATTGACCAACACTGAGTCACTAACAGAAACAAAAATCAAAATATCATCTCTTCTGACTTCTCTTCACTCTAAATACATCATATAGAAATTCAATTGTTCTTTCTTTCAAATTTATACCACACCGACAGTGCTCTACATGTAAAGGTTGGAGTTGCCAGCACATTGGACAAGTCGGGGATCACTACTAGGGTCTCATGTTGTAGCCTTGATTGGGTCCTTGTGGATTAGTACCACTCTGTTAAGGTTGCTTACTAATACTACCATGTTGAATATTAAGAGCGAAGTCTTCACTCAGACTCAAATCTGTATGAAGCTGGAGAGGCACACCAACTTCCTACAATACCAAACTTCAAATTAGATGCAAGCAAGATCAATATTCTATTCACTTATACCAGTATCAATATTCATTCCACTACCATAGTCACAAAATCATGTAGTTTAATGCTTGCAAAACTGGGTGTGTTTGGATGCACATTGAATAAGAAGTTGGAATAAGCACATGGTTTCTCTCTCCTCACTCTTATTCACTTTTGTTCCAACACAATGATAGTATTAGAATAAGGGGTTGAATAAATTCTTATTCGGAATAAGACTTATTCGAAACGCATTTGGTTTCATCCCGAATAAGTCTTATTCGGAATAAAGTTTATGCATAAAGATGATAACGTAAATAAAACTCAGATTAATCAAATATAATTTAAGACCCTAATCTGATTGGATTGCAAAGAGTTGCAACTTAGATCTTCCAACTCCACTTATATTTTCAACGTCAAGGTGTCAAAACTATATCCAAAATTTACATCTTATCTTAAATGTTAAAATTGTAGCGCACATTTTGGAGCCAAATTAAAAATTAATGTGTTAGAACAAAAACGGATATGATTAAAAGCCTATTTTTGTTAATTTGTTAATGCACAAAAGTTGAAATCAACTCTTAAAAGAGAGAGAGAAAGACTGAACTTGCTGCTACATGTAAAGGCAGATCGCAAAAAAAGTGTCAGGGAAGAGCGGGTGGCAGTAGGCATCCTTTATTGACATAAGAGAGGATCTCACTGATAGCAAGGTGAAGGCGTCCCTTTATCGACGCAAGAGAGGGAGGAAGATTATTCTGGATTTCGGCAAGAGGTTTGAGAAGGGGGTTGGGCGGTGCCGGAGATGGGGGTGGGCGCCGTAGATGGGGAAGTAGGGATCAAAATCGCTAACGAAAGGGAAGCAGAGCGGAGAGGAAAAACTCCGATTCATTTGGATTCGATATGGGAGAGCGAACGTCAATTGAGCGGAGAGGAAGAGTGACTCGATTTGGGTTTAGTCTAGATCGAATGGATTCTAATTCGATCAATGGTAAAAGGATAATAAATTATCAGTTTAATTATTTAACAATATTTTATGACATAGAATATGTCAGAAGGGCAAATAAAGGAGGTAGTCCAATTTTTGTGGGTCAAACTTAAGAATTTGAACTTTCAGGGGACAAATTTTGCATTTTCTCAATTTTGAGGGTACATAAAATTTTTTTCCTTAATTAAATCAAATGGATCATATAAAAATAAAATAATACATATGCTAATCATAAAGTAATTATCAATAAGTTGATAATTATTTTTTTCAACACAATCAATATAATTGGTTGAATTATATTAATTAAATGAGCTTTATTTATTACTAAATTAAAAGCCCAACTAAGAGCAAACAAAAGGGTCAACGATTACTTAAATTATTAATCTAAATAAGCACCTAATTGAGCCCATCAAAAGCCCATATGTGGCCGGCCCAAGGTAATAGCATATTTGGAATTATGCTAAGTGAGTTGGTAGGATTTGAGCTCTATATAAGGATCAATTATTGGAGGCTCCTAACCCTAATCTCTCCGCTCTCTCTTGCCTCCCTCTTAGGTCGTCACCTTCACAAGGAAGAAAGACAAGTTATCTTCTTACTTTGCTCTCTCCCTTGCTCTCTTTAGCTCATGTGTTGAGCACCTCTCTTCTTCACTCAAATTGTTGATTGCTTGTAGAAGAGAAAAGTTGATTAGCTACTCTTAAGATTTGCTAGCACAAACCATTAGAGTTTGGTTAATACTCTTAGGTGGACTCGAGACCAAAGACGTGGTGGTAGTGATGAGCACACCATCAACTTCAAAAGATAGAGGTCTAGCGTAACTTAATTAACAAAATGCGTACAAGCTTGATTTAGGTATAAGCTGAGAATTGGTACGGATTATGGGAAGATAATTATCGCTAATAGAAATATATAATAAAAAATACAGAATCTTTGTATTTTATTTTGATATAAAGTTGATAAAAAGAATAAATTTATTATTGAGCAGTGGTAGTGCCTTTATGGCTCATCTAAATTGACTTCTGCAACGAACTATGAAATTTACATAAAGTGTTATATAAATAAATAAAGATCGATTAATTTGCAATCAAAATTTATTTTCTTATCCGACAATATATCTAAACCGTATCTGCATCCGCTTGATATTCGAACCGTAGATGTATGTGAACATTTTCGTATTCGCACACGAATCCGAAAAAAATATGAATGCGAATATGAGTTTAGTTTACCACTATCCGATCTGTTTTCATCCCTAAATCTCGCATCATAAACTGGTTAGATATACCAGTGGACATTAATCACAGGAAATTGAATCTTGATATGGGAAACAAATATACCAGTGGACATTAAAAGAAGAAATAATTAGATATATGTGACTATGAAAAATTGATAATTAGAAATATGCCATCTTTAAATTGTAAATTAGTTTTCTGCCACTGCCACCATAAACTGGTTAAAATTAGTTTTATGTCATTATTTTCGATCAAAATTAGAGATATTCCACTCAAATTAGAGAAATACCACTCTAACTTTATAAAAATGTCTAAAATACTCTCTTATTAAAAAATGACTAAGAAATTTATTAACATTAATCAAATTATAAATTTCTAATTTTTAAATTTCAGATTTATAAATTTTCCATTTTCGAATTTTGGATTTTACAAATTAAAAACATTTCTAACTTTCAAATTTTAAAGTTTTAAAATTTTGAAATTCAGAATTTAAATTTTTTTTATTTTAACTTTTAAGATTTAAAATTTAAAATTTTATTTTTTTGTTGATGGCGTAAAATCACTTATTTAGTTAATGATAACATGTTTCTAATTTTAATATTTTATGGTGGCTGATGAAGGCTTAAAACCTAGGAATCAAATAAATTTATAGACCTAGAGCTAATCTCACTAATCGTTTGGAGTAAAGCTTTAGGGTCGAACCCAAGAGACGGTTTAATTGAATACCGGACTTATCCTTTTTCAAAAGTTAGACAAGAATATTTTGGTGGAGAAATAGTTGAAATAAATCTAAGTGCAATAAAGTAGATATTTTTTTTTGTTTTTTTGTCAAAGAAAATAATCTAAATAACAAAGTAAAGTTTTTATGGTTTAAACAGTAATAAAAAGCGTCTCAGGGTTCAGGTTTCACCTCGGTTTGGACTCTAGAACACAGAATTTATCACTTTCGTGCATCAAACTATGTTTTTCAAGCGTTCACTTCTCTGTTCGGTTCGAACAAGGACCTGTTCGATCCGAACAGAGGGTGAAAGTGCGTGGTTTTGACCTTTTATGATATTTTATGCTTTGTGCTAGGGTTTGTTGGTCAAACCTAGATATTCTAAACCTCAGCTGTCGCTTGTTGGACTAGAAACTGGTTAAATCACAATCTAACCTAATTAACTCGATTGGTTCACAACTTTTGGTATAGAATTCAATCAACTTAAACTTGTTTGGTGGAGTTCATAAGGATATCTAGAGGTCTTTTGGCTTGTCTAAAAGTTACACTTTTGGTGTCAAACTAATTTTTCCTTTTGGATCTACGATTTATCCCAAATACTTTATTTGAACTAATCTTGTTTACTTGACTAGATACGGCCGTACAACTAGAAGGCGATTAGGAAATCACAAGCAATTAATATAATTCTCAACAAAATAAATAAACAAAACATATCATATCATATCGAGTCAAATCACAACATCCAAACCTAAGTTACTACTTTATCCCTAAGACTGCATAAATTTAGCCTAACATAGTATTAAAACACACAACAAATAGCATAGAAATCACAAGATACATGCCCATTGAAAATAGAGAAGAAAAGATAGAAGAATAAATCAAATACTCCTTTATGCTTTCAAACAACGATCTCTAGGCAGTGGTGTGTTGCAAGATGGTCACCAAACTCGTCTCCTTGCTGCCATCGCTTCAAAGAACCAAGCTTTGATGATCTCCCATGATGGAAGAGAGAAAATTGCCTATGGAAAGTGAAATTTTGTGGTATGAAAGGTTGAATCCCCTTTCCTTAGGCTTAGGGGATCTTATATAGCAATTTTCAGGTGCTTGGGGGGTTGCCTGGTCGTCAAGGCAAGAAAATATGTCAAAATACGAGTTTTCATGTTGAAAATACTTCCAAATATGATTTTTCGGCAGTCTGGTCGGATCGAACAGGGTTCTGTTCGATCCGAACAGGGGTCTGTTTGGGTCTGACAGGCTTCTGTTCGGGTCGGACAAACCTCTGTTCGATCCGACCAGGGGTTTGTTCGACCTGACCAGAGAGCTAGTATTTCGGCCATAATTCCTCCATCCGGACTCCGATTGAGGCGATTCAAAAACCGTTGGAAAGTTTAGGATGAGCTTTACAATGCTAATGATTCTATTTGACCAATTGCTTCTCTTAATTTCTCATTAGCCCCAAGCATTAGTCATTTGGTCCAAACGGTGGTTTGAAAAGTGCCTTCAAGTGCTAGGAATGAGTCGTCTAGCGTATGTCAAGTGCCGAAAATCTTCAAATAGCTCAAATATCACCAGAAAATCATCAAAGTCCTGTAAAATGAGAGAAGAAATGACGGTAGAGCCAATTCCTTGGAAATCATAGCAATTTATTGAATAATTCAATGGTTTGAGTGTTATTTGAGTGTCAAGTACGGTCCAAATGTCTACAAATAGTGACGATATCAAATCTCCCCAAACTTAAACTTTGCTTGTCCTCAAGCAACGCCCTAAGTTCAGAATTTTGGACTGTACTTAAACCTTAAACATCAAGTTGTATATCAAACCAAGAAATGTCGTGAAATCAATTGCTATGCCTAAAATTTCTCACACTTTCATCAAATTAGTCAAACAAAAATCAAAATAAAAAACCAAGTTAAGTGTTCACAACTTAATTAATGCAACTCTTGGCCCTAAGTGAAGTTTTTTTCAAAAACTTAGAACTCTAGCTTCCCTTTGATATTTCAAAAGCGACCTCAATTTCAATTACCCGTTCCTTTTCACATTCCACAAAAATTTGTAAAGGTCTTTATCAACTTCAGAAATTTTATAATGAACTTTTCTCAAAAGCAATTTCAAATTTTCACCAATGTTTTTTTTATTTCATTTTCGTGCAAGTCGAGCCGTGGGACTTTACACCCTAGAGGATAATGCGGTATCATTGGCCTTGAATTTGCAACTAGCACATGTCGCGCTAGGGAGGTTGGACGGGTGTTGCTCGACTATGGCCACGGTACGCTTGGGCCATAATACTCTACAACTCCTTTACCAATGCTTTCGCACCGGGTCCGGTAGAAATTAATTACAAGCTACCCAATTATACCTCGAGAGTTTTGAATTATAATTCCTGACAACTTGTAATTAATCCAATACCCTCCAATTTGTGGCTAAGTTAGTGAAAAAAGGTCTCAGTTCGTCCTCGTTTTCACAGCTATTTGATTTTTAATTTCTCATTATGTTTGCTTGTTGGTGATTCAAGCGATTAAAAGTATTTTCAACAAGACAAAATTCATTTTTCATTTTCCAAAGTCGATAAATTTTTTCCAAAAGTTTGTCAAATACGAATCAGTTCACTCGGTAAAAACTTGTGAGAATCGACTAAGTTTGACATAACAATTCTAAGCATCCAACACTCAAGTTCAAGTCTTAAAAAAAAATACTTCAATTTTGGTCCATTGGTGTAAGATCAAGTGTGATATCAAAACATTCTAGGGTCATTTGAGAAAATTTTTGTTTGACTCAAAAACAAGTTTAAGCAGTGTGAGATTTAACGTTTAAAATCCAAATCGAGAGAGAATAGGCGAAAACAACTAATTTCCAAGTCAAAATCAAACCAAATCGTGCAATTTCCATGTTCTGGTCGGATCGACCAGGTGTCTGTTCGAACCGACCAAGGAGAAAGTTAAAAACAGAAGTATCCAAGGCTTTGGTCGGATCGACCAGGTGTCTGTTCGAACCGACCAGAGAAGCAAAAAGTTCGAAAAAATTGCGAAAATTTACCAAAATCCACCAAAAGTTCGATTTTTCTCCTATTCACTCCCCCCAAACTTAGATCAAGCATTGTCCTCAATGCATGCAATCGAATAGAAAAGTAAATAGAAGGGAAAAGAGAACTTAGCCAATTTTTGCTTTCCAATATGTTGATTTACTTCTAGTTTTTTCTATCGTTGTCCAAGACGGCTCTATTTTTTCTAGATCTTTTGATGCAATCCGGATGAGGTCGTTCGGGATTAGTTGGTTCGCGTAACCCATGGTGCTCTAGCACGAATTGCATCTTCCTTCATTTGTTCCTTTAAAAATCCCTACAATTATTCAAACAAAATCAACAATTAAATTCTATTTTTATTTTAAGTTTTTCAAATTTTTATGGATTTTCTATATATTTTTTTTATGTATTTTCTATTTTTAATGACAAAATAAATAAAAGAGAGAAGAGTTGAGAAATTCTTGGGTTGCCTCCCAAGAAGCGCTTGTTTTAGGTCCCTAGCTTGACCATATTTCACTAAGTCTTGATCGGATCGGACCCGAAGAGCGAGACGGCAAGCGATTTGTCATGGCCCTTGTTGGCAAGATTGGAGCACTTCAAGGCATGATCTATTGAAAAGCGGAGTTTCTCTCCTCCAACTCTAATCAAAATCGTCCCATCTCGAGCATCCATCTTCACACCGGCGGTTCGAAGGAAGGGGCGTCCTAAAATTATAGGCACCTCCTTGTCTTCTTCAATGTCCATTACCAAGAAATCGTCCGGTATGACAAACTTATCCACTTGAACGGGCACATCTTTAATAACACCCAAGCGCAACCGCATTGTGGAATCGGCGAGCTTCAATGTCATGCATGTGGGTCTCAATTCACCAATTCCAATATTTTCATAAACCGACTTGGGCATCAAACTAACACTAGCCCCCATATCACACAAGGCTTGCTTGATTGTTGCGTTTCCAATAGTGCAAGAAAGAGCAAACCTACCCGGATCTTCTAGTTTTGGTGGCATTTTGCTATTCAAAGCCTCGGTACCCTTGTGTGTTAGGACCACCGTTTTGAGCTCTTCCATGGATCTCTTGCCTGTGCATAACTCCTTTAAGAATCTTGCAAAGATCGGCACTTGAGCTATGACATCTGTGAATGGAATGTTGACCTTCAATTTCTTGAGAATCTCCCAAAAAGTTCGAAATTGTTCAGCTTCATTTTTCTTCAAAAGTCGCTGAGGAAATGAGACATGAGGGCTGTAGCTTGACTCAGGTTGTTGTGCCTTCTTTCTGCCCTTGCTTTGAACTACTTTAGTGCTCTGGTCGGACCAAATAGGAGCTTGTTCGGACCGAACAGATGGTGCCAGTGTCACCTCTTCAGCTTGTTCAGGCTTAGGAATGGTGCCTTGTGTCTGGGATGCCTCATGGAGTGGAGGGAATGACAAAACTTTCTCAAGAATTGGTTGCGTCTCCTCTGGACCCTCCTGTTCGGACCGAACAGAATCCTGGTTGGACCGAACAGGGAGGCTGTTTCCTTCGTTTAGTGGCACGGGTGGGTCTTGGTACTCCCTGCCGCTTCGCAAGACATGTATGGACATGATTTCTGCACTAGGGTTGACCTGAGGCTGGCTTGGAAGCTTGCCAGGTGGTCGGGAGAAGTGTGCTTCCATCATGCGCTCCAAACGTTGTAAGGTGCTTGCACTTCCCTAGAATTCATTGACGGTGGACTTCAATTCATCGGTGGTGGCCTTCAATTCATCTAACCCTAAAGCCATAGATTTGTTAAACTTTTCTTGCTCACTCATGAATTCTTGAACAACAATTGGAATCTCTTCCCTATCGAAAAAGGGTTTCTTTTGAAATGATTGGTCTCTATTGTTGTTGTTGAATTGGGCATTCCTATACAAATTTGGCGGGTTATTTTGGTACTTGGAACCGAAAGGGGGCCCATTGTGTAGGTAGTTCACTTGGGCCCCTCCGTTACCAATTTTGGAAAGAGGACAATTGATAGATGTATGTCCTTCCTCACAGCATGCTCCGTATTGGTTTGAATGGAGATGTGTCCCTTGAGTCGATTGGTAAGCGGCAAGTTCAGCTTCTAGTTCCTCGATCCTCTCCTCTTTAGTTGAAATTTTGTGCACTTGTTGCCTTGAATTACTCGAGTGGCGGGAAATGAGTAGAGGGTACCATGTGTAATTTCTTGCACAATAATCAAGCAAATCTCGCCCTCGTGCCGTATCAAGTCTTTTGAATGCCCCACCTGAAAGAGAATCAAGATTGATTTTAATATTGTCATAAAGTCCAGTGTAGAATGATTTATGGAGCATCCATTCTTGAATCCCATGATGTGGGCAAGAATTTTCTAAATCCCTAAATCGTTCCCATGCATCCCTCATTGATTCATTTTGGCTTTGGGCAAAATTATTCAATTCGCCTCTAATTTTATCCGCTCTATCCGAAGGAAAATATCTATCAAAGAAAGTTTGTGCCATTTCATCCCAAGACCTAATTGACCCTTTTTTCAATGTTTTATACCATTTTTGTGCTCGGTCCTTAAGGGTGAAATGAAATAACAATAGCATAATTGCTTGTTGAGGAACACCATTAAACTTAATCAATTTAGTGCAATCAATAAAAGTTTATAAGTGAGCATGGGGATCCTCATCATCGTTTCCATAGAACGGATTTTGTTGCACAAGCACGACGTGGTTGGGAGCGATCTGCATGTTGTTAGCAGCGATGCCTGGAATATCCACTGGTCCGCCCACGTTTCTTGCGTTGGGAACTCCAAACTCCATAAGAGTTTTTTCACAATATTCCTCATCTTCGTTGTCGGAGTTATTGATGCTTTCTTCATCTTCTTGGGTCCATCGGCGACGCTCATTATCAAAATCCCTCCTTTGACCCGCTAGGAGGGTCCGATCGGCTGTCAATCGAGCCTCTCTTTGCTCAAGTTGGAGGCGGAGGTCCTCCAATTCTTGTGTGCGCTGGGCAATGGCCTCGGGAGTGAGTTGGTCGGCCATTGCGGTGTTTTCTTCTCTCTGTTCGGGGTGCTGGTCGGATCGAACAGAGCATTGGTCGGATCGAACAGAGTACTGGTCGGATCGAACAAGGCCCTGGTCGGTTCGAACAGGAGTAAAGGAGGAGGATCTGGCTTCTTCGTTTATTCTCCGGAGAAAATCTTTTACCCTTGGAGGTGGAGACTTCTTCTTTTGTGTGTTACCTGCCAGTCCTGAAATTTAAGAGAAAAAAAAACGTGAGTTTAAAAGGAAAAAGAAAAGATCTAGTCTCTTAATACTTAGATAAGGATCCAATATCAACACCGTCCCCGGCAACGGCGGCAATTTGATGAAGGCTTAAAACCTAGGAATCAAATAAATTTATAGACCTAGAGCTGACCTCACTAATCGTTTGGAGTAAAGCTTTAGGGTCGAACCCAAGGGATGGTTTAATTGAATACCGGACTTATCCTTTTTCAAAAGTTAGACAAGAATATTTTGGTGGAGAAATAGTTGAAATAAATCTAAGTGCAATAAAGTAGATATTTTTTTTATTTTTTTTGTCAAATAAAATAATCTAAATAACAAAGTAAAGTTTTTATGGTTTAAACAGTAATAAAAAGCGTCTGAGGGTTCAGGTTTCACCTCGGTTTGGACTCTAGAACACAGAACTTATCACTTTCGTGCATCAAACTATGTTTTTCAAAAGTTCACTTCTCTGTTCGGTTCGAACAAGAATCTGTTCGATCCGAACAGAGGGTGAAAGTGCGTGGTTTTGACCTTTTATGATATTTTATGCTTTGTGCTAGGGTTTGTTGGTCAAACCTAGAAATTCTAAACCTCATCTGTCGCTTGTTGGACTAGAAACTGGTTAAATCACAACCTAACCTAATTAACTCGATTGGTTCACAACTTTTGGTATAGAATTCAATCAACTTAAAACTTGTTTGGTGGAGTTCATAAGGATATCTAGAGATCTTTAGGAC
Source organism: Rhynchospora pubera (assembly GCA_028095005.1). NCBI lineage: Eukaryota > Viridiplantae > Streptophyta > Magnoliopsida > Poales > Cyperaceae > Rhynchospora > Rhynchospora pubera. The sequence continues at coordinate 221,592,780 of CM051460.1, read as the reverse complement.
TTGTCTAAAAGTTACACTTTTGGTGTCAAACTAATCTCCCCTTTCGGATCTACGATTTATTCCAAATAAATTATTTGAACTAATCTTGTTTATCCTAATTTAGACTTGACTAGATGCGGCCGTACAATTAGAAGGTGATTAGAAAATCACAAACAATTCAAACAAGCAATTAATATAATTCTCAACAAAACAAATCAACAAAACATATCATATCATATCATATCGAGTCAAATCACAACATCCAAACCTAAGTTACTACTTTATCCCTAAGACTGCATAAATTTAGCCTAACATAGTATTAAAAGAAACAACAAATAACATAGAAATCACAAGATACAAGCCCATTGAAAATAGAGAAGAAAACTTAGAAGAATAAACCGAATACTCCTTTATGCTTTCAAACTACGATCTCTAAGCAGTGGTGTGTTGCAAGATGGTCACCAAACTCGTCTCCTTGTTGTTGTCGCATCAAAGAACTAAGCTTTGATGATCTCCCATGTTGGAAGAGAGAAAAACGCCTATGGAAAGTGAAATTTTGTGGTATGAAAGGTTGAATCCCCTTTCCTTAGGCTTAGGGGAGCTTATATAGCAATTTTCAGGTGATTGGGAGGTTGCCTGGTCGTCAAGGCAAGAAAATATGCCAAAATATGAGTTTCCATGTTGAAAATACTTCAAAATATGATTTTTCGGCAGTCTGGTCGGATCGAACAGGGTTCTGTTCGGTCCGAACATGGGTCTGTTTGGGTCTGACAGGCTTCTGTTCGGGTCGGACAAGCCTCTATTCGATCCGACCGGGGGTCTGTTCGACCTGACCAGAGAGCTAGTATTTCGGCCAAAATTCCTCCATCCGGACTCCGATTGAGACGATTCAAAAATCGTTGGAAAGCTTAGGATGAGCTCTACAATAATAATGATTCTATTTGACCAATTACTTCTCTTAATTTCTCATTAGCCCCAAGCATTAGTCATTTGGTCCAAACGGTGGTTTGAAAAGTGCCTTCAAGTGCTAGGAATGAGTCGTCTAGCGTATGCCAAGTGCCGGAAATCTTCAAATTGCTCAAATATCACCAGAAAATCATAGCAATTTATTGAATAATTCAATGGTTTGAGTGTTATTTGAGTGTCAAGTACGGTCCAAATGTCTACAAATAGTGACGATATCAGTGGCATATTTCAACTTTCAAATTTTTCAAATTTCAACTTTTAAGATTTAAAATTTTCAAACTTTGAAATTGAAAATTTGAAAATTTATTTCTTTTGTTGATGGCGTAAAAACACTTATTTAGTTAACGATAACATGTTTCTAATTTTAATATTTTATGGTGGCATATTTCAACTTTAAAATATTTCAAATTTCAACTTTTAAGATTTAAAATTTTGAAATTTAAAATTTGAAATTTTATTTCTTTTGTTGATGGCATAAAATCACTTATTTAGTTAACGATAACATGTTTCTAATTTTAATATTTTATAGTGGCATATTTCTAGTTTTAATATTTTGTAATGGCATATTTTAAAGGGTATAATTGTCAAATTAATTATCCGGTAGCATAAATCTAATTTTTACCATTTAGTGACGACATAAAAATAATTTGTCATTTAGTGATGACATTTCTCTAATTTCACTAATGAAGTTGCATAAAGGATGAGTAATCGAAAAAAGAAATTAAAGTGAGAATGATAAATAGTCGGTTCCAGAAGATCATAAAACGTCCAATAATATTTTAGGAACGTATTTATCAAATTAAATTTTGAGTTTTCAACTATATATTTCAACAATATTATATTAAAAAATCGCAAATTGAATTTCAAAATTGAAATTTAAAAATAGAAAACCAAGTGATGGGTACTATGGCTGTAGCCGTAGGTACGCTTTTTAAGAACAATCATAGTTTGGATTTATTTTTTGAATAAAGTGGAGATCATGGTCATTTGTTTTAAAATTAAGCGCATGCGGAGTTTGAATTTCTAATCTCTTAAAATGAATTTTAGCCTCATGTTTAAAAATGACTTTCTAATCCCAAATCATATTTCTCATTCAATATGATTTCACCATTACTCAATAATTTCGTGCATAATTTTCCTTTTCTTTTTATCCATAAGATGAAACCCATGATCTGAGTCCCGAATTTGGGACTCGAAACAGAGAGCAATGCCAACTAGATGCATTTCTTCCCTTTCACCCCTATTATCTCGGAAGAAAAATATTTCTCTAGAAAATGATGATTGGAGTAACTTGCATCGCAAAAAATTCCGTCGGGCACATCACAGAAAATTCGGAAGTTCTAGAACTGAAACAATAAAAAGATACTGAAAGCGTGGAAGGAGATATGATCTAGTGACTAAGGGTGCGTTTGGATAGGTGTGAGAAGAAGGGAAGAAGGGAAGAAGTGGGAAGAAGTATTGGAAAGTGTGTAACTTTGTGAAGAGTTTGTATTGTTTATAATTTTTTTTTGGTCTTCTTCCTTCTTCCTTCTTCCTTCTTCCTTCTTCCAACTCCATCCAAACAAAGGCTAAGTGACCAAGTGGTCCATGCAAAAATGAAGTGCTCCCCTAAAGTCCACACAAGTCTTCATCCATGCCCCCACACCCCATGCATTGTTGCTTCAGCATCTACGAGTCAATACGCTCTGCAGTTAGATGTGAATGGAAGCGTTTCGTTAGAAAATTTTATTATTATTTTTAATTTTTTATGATTTTCAGATAATATTAACAAACTTCTGTGTCCATCTATCAAAATTGTTTAGTGAACCTTTTTGCAAAAGTTTGAACCACTAATAATTATTCTTGCATCATAGTAGTCGTAGAATTAGGTTATTGTGAAAAAATTTTAATTGTGAGTGAAGTACAAATGATTCGACAATAATGCTTTTCTCATGTTTGAAATTTCGTACATGTATAGAACAAATTTATCACAATATTTTTCTGTTAAATTTCTTTGTTGTATTAGAATTTAGTAATAATAAATTATGTATGGAGATAGAGGGAAAAAATAAGCATACAAATTTTGTTAGTAATAATAATAGCTCAATTCCTTTGTTATAAATTAAAAGTTTTACTTAAGAAAAATTTGCAGATGCTGGCATGCCGCCAAAGATACAGAACTATTATTAATTAATTAAAGATTCCGGTTATTAAAAAAAAAACTTTCCGAGGTGTGCCCTTTGATTTTCTGCAGCTGAAAGATTGCACACTGAATATGAATGCTTCCTAAAAAGGCGGCTGAAAGATTGCAATACTGGTATCGTACAGATAACTGTAGCTCTAAAACAAATTTGGTTGTAGAGCAAGGGTGCGAAGTATTCCCTTAACCAAATTTATTCTATTAGCTAAATAATAATAGTAATAATAATAATAATAATAATGTTGTTGTTGTTGTTGTTGTTGTTATTCCTGTTGATTGCTAGTATGACTATAGGTGCGTTTGGATCGTTGGAAGAAAGAAGAAGAAAAAAAGAAGAAAAAAAAATTATAATAAACAATCCAAACTTTTCACAAAGTTACATACTTTCCAATACTTCTTCCCACTTCTTCCTTTTTTCCCTTCTTCCCGCACCTATCCAAACGGAGCCTATAATAAGATGCATCACAAAAAATCCTCCGTCAGTCGCAATCAAGACTTACGGATCTAGTTCAAAATTACCGTTCCAAACTATCCAATATGATATCTCTGTTGAAATCTCCTTGCAAACCAAATTATATTTTTTCGAAATTTAAGTAAAAATTGTTGTTTTTGAAGTGTTAAGAACTAATTCGATTTACCAAGATTTTATAAAATTTCAAAAAATTACTGAATTTTTTTAAAAGAAATTTTAAATTTAAACTGCACGGAGATTTAAATATGGAGATTATATTAGATGGTTTGAATTGATCATCTTGATGCATATCTAAAAATTTTGATCATCTGACAAACAAAATTTTATCTTTTCATCAAACGCTATCAGATTGATCTAGACATCAGTTTCAAAGTTATGTCCAGAAAAGTTGTTGAAATAATTATCTTCACAAGAATATTGAAACAGCTAAATAATTTCATCAATGCATCCAAACTAGTTATACAAGAAATTATAAAGCTGACTACCTAACTATATATATGAACTCAATATCGTACTTCCTGGCGACAATATTAATTCAGGGTCATATTTCGCTTTCATCGCTAAGAAGTTATTCCATTTTTTACCAAAATGCTTCATCCATCCTTTTGTCGTTGCATAGTGGGGTAAATATTGTTTATATTTAATCCCCGCTAAGTTGCAAAATTGTAAGATTTTGTCATTTTCGTCAATCATAACTTGCAGTTTTTCTCTAGAGGCCGTACGCAGCAACCCAAAAGTGTAGAAAATTTCTTCATCTGGAATCATTGTGGACATTCTATCATCCCACCTAAAACATAAGCATGTAAGTGAAGTTGTTAATATGAACATATATTATTGAACTTAAAGATTTTTACTTTGAAGTTCAAAATATATGCGAAAAAGTTAAATTGTGATTAATGACTGCATATATTATGCACCATAATTTATAACATTCTATCTCCGGTGATATGAAATTGACTTTATAACTTCAAAAATGTTTTTCAATATATATATCCTTATTTTCCTAATTTAATCCTACAAAGATTTGTAAAGTATATACAGTAGTTTAGTATTTATAAATATAATTAAATTAAAAAATTTATGCTTGAACTCCACAAGAAAAAAAAAGAAACGCGCGAGAAAGGCTGCCTGAAAGTACATACTTGTTTCTGTTCATGGGATACATCAGAATGATTCCAGCAGCCGATCTATTGCTAAGAATACCCTTAATGACCCCCGCATCGAAGTCAAGTATCCTTGATTTTGGCACAAAGAGGTTCAGCCAGGGATGAGGCACCTCCCATTCGCCGAGTTCGCGTAGTTTCAGTTCTCCATCGTGCACCCGATCGAGAAATTCCACGTAAGATACATTGCGAATGAATGCATAATCTGGCACATAGCTTAACTCTCCAAGCAACAATTCAAGTTCCTGTCAGACAAAAGAAGAAATACTTATTTTAATAGGTTGATAGAAATTGATTGTTGCATCAACTTTGTACAATTGTACGTACGTTTCAAAGGATATGAATATATGATTTTTTCTCAGTTGGCTTTCTGCCCTGGTTCAAACACAACACAAAAATATAACACATAATTTGGGAGATATATACCAATTTAATTCCTCTTTTAATCTAACAATATTTAAACAAAACATGTCATCATTTACATCTGTAAATTTAGAGCGCCTACACATATACATACATGAATTATATCCGTGAAATTCTTATGGAGGCTGAAAGTACCAGAAGAAGTTGAATAATAAATAATTCAAAATCTTATCCCCCATATCTCGTACGTGTGTTTCAATTAAATAGCTCTGTCAATTTTGTTTGTGTGCAAAAGCTTTGGTGCAAAATGCAAAGCAATGACCCAGCATGATGTCATAGTTCCAAAATTAAGTAATTAAGTTAAAGCAACACATACCAACCGTTTTCTTAAATTAAATGAAATTCACCCTCTCATCCTTACCCGTCAATACATGTGCCTACTGTCTTGGTCACTTCTGATGCAAATTAATTACCATTCCAAGTATTAAAACAATACGCTTTTCATCTGTCTACCCTTTATATAGTACAATGGATAAGGGCAAGATATAAGGTTTCATGTTAAACAAATAATATACAAGTTGTGTGTAAAATATATTAATTCATGATGAATTAATTGTCAGACAATTCTGCTCCATTCAATTATCCTAAGTACGTTTTCATAGCTAGGTAGACCATAGTAGAACATAAGGTTGGAGCAAACTCACTAGTATTTTACAAATGTAATTACATGCAATATATAATTGATAAAACATATTTGAGATTAAATAAGTTATGATGCCAAATTATTTTTAAGTGGTAGAAGAATAGCTCAAGTAGGAAATATAACAAAAATAGAAACATTAAAAGGACAATTGAGTTTCTTATGCAAGTTAGAGTGTGTCATTGACTCATTGTTTTCATTCCCTTTTCTATCGAGATGTGATAGTTCTAGTTACTTGAACGATAAAATTTGTTGCGCGTCACTATTGCTCTGGACCACCACAAAGGAAAGACACAGACGCATAAACAAGTACAAATGATTGCATGAACAACCTAGATGACTACATCCATGCATTGACCTCGCATGCATGCATTTTCGAGACTACAAGTTATGTTGACAAGTCGAGGTGCCTGATTCAACCACCTGGAAACATTCGACTATAATTCTTGAAAATGGTCGGTTGCTATTTCAACACCATGATAGATATGCATGCGGTATAACTAATTCGTGTGCTGAATTAATTACAAATGTTCAGTTTGTCCGTGAATGCTTAATATTATACATATTGGCCGCCAAAGAAAAGGTTTGTGACAGCCATGGGTATATATACTGGTATGGGGCTCGACTCTATGGACAGAAATCATCCCATGCCATATCATACATGGTCATTGGTCAAACACTGAACTCAATTTTATTATGTGTTGACCAGACATTATTAATTAGTAATTAATTGTGAACATTTTGACTTTTAATTTGAGTTTCATTCTATATTTTATTGTAAAAGTCTCCAACATGCTTTTACTTGATGTAGCATGCAAATCATCAGTGAGTTCGAAACACATAATTCAATATGAGTTTACCAGAAAGTTCTAATCAAAGAGCATTAATTGTACCCACATACCTGATTAACCTGAACAGCAATTTCATCGGTGTAGTACACAGCACCCTCGATGTAGTAAACACCACCTAGTCCATCCTCGGTGACAAGCTGACTCATTCTATCATAATCGCTATCTGTGAAGAATTCAGGCGACCGCCAGCTGCCTAGCAGCCCCCAATCCACCAAGAATGAGCCCTCGACGTAATTAAACAATCTGAGTGGTGAACATTCACTATTTTCTGCCGATATAAGGCGCTCCTGGTCCCGTGTAAATGTAAGCACATCTGTGTAGACAAGTCGGATCCAGTGCACCTTCTGTGGTGCTGGTGAAAGAATTATGCGTGCACGAGTTATGATACCAAATTGGCCCATTCCTCCTAGCACAGCTAAGAATAGGTCTGAGTTTTGATCTTTGGAGCATGTTATCATTTCCCCTTGGCCTGCATGTGATTTTAATCTATAGATTAAAATGGCGCCTATGGATAATATTTCAGTATTTAGACTTAGCCAGTGCTACTTCAAAAACCATGATTTTCACTAGAATGTATCTTCATAATTAAGAAATCCTCAGTAAATGACCAAAACACTTTGTCATCTATTTTCTGTTCATGAAATAATGATGGTTATATGATTAAATTCAGAGTACCTGTAATGACATCCAATTCAAGCACGTTGGAGATCTGCGGCCCATACCGGGAAGTCTGTCCACTGATGCCTCCAACTGAGAGGGTCCCACCAACCGTGAGATGAAGGTAGTCAGTCCACGATCTTGGTGTAAGCCCGTACTTCAACGTCTCATGCAGGAGATCGATCCATAGCTGCTCTCCCCCGACATCCACATACTGGTTTACAATCGACACATTTATGCGGTTGCTATGGCCATAACCAAGTGACATCATGTTTATGACTACTCCATCTGGAGCAGAAGCCTGCCCATTTATCGAGTGGCCATTGCCACGTGGTGCAATAGGAAAAGGGTTTGATGAATTGTACGAGAATCTTATGAGGCTAGAAATATCATGTGGTGATGATGGGTACAGTACAGCATCCGGGATCGATGTAGTGAGGTTGCCGTAATCTGTCGAGACTGATAAGAGAGACTGTTCATCAGTGCGGATTTTTGATGCAATTTTGAGATGGAAGAGGTCTTGGGGAAGTGAGGCTAGAGATATGCTTAGGGTTTGAAGGATTAGGATTAGTGTGTAGATCAAAGAGAACTTGAAAGAGTTTTTTAAAGACATGATGTATATTCTTTTTTTCGCTGTTGGTTCCGCTGTTTTGTTGCTATATATTAATTTGAGGCTTCAATGTCTCAAATGCTTCAATATATAGTGCATGTGCGCTGTGCGCAGCTGGTTATAGGAATGAGACTCCAGCAAGGAAAGTAACACGGTTGGAGTACATTGTGCATAGGCCTGTCAAACGCGTTAAAAAATTACGTTACCACCCATATCGTTTTTCGTTTCGTTAAGAAAACGGTATCAACATTCATTCCGTTAATTCGTTCCGTTTATGAAACGACATAGAATTCCGTTCCGTTATTCGTTTCACTTAAGAAACTACATATGAAACGGTTTGAAATGAAACGAAACGGTTCGAAACGTCACTATTTTTATTCCGTTTGTTGTTTCATTTATTGGAACGAAATGAAATTAGTGTCGTTATTCGTTCCGTTTCGTATAAACGAAACGGAATCACGTAGTATTTTCTGCCGTTGACAGGCCTAATTGTGCACGCGCGAAGATACTGACAAAATCCAACTTCTTATTAAGAAAATTAAATATTTCTTTTGATACTCTAGTCTTTCATTTTTGCTTTTCAGTGTAAGTCTTTTTGGGCTCTTCATTAAAGTTGGTGGTTAGGCCGTTTTAAATATTAGCGGTAATAGAAGGTCGAACTCACAACTGGACAAGTGAAAATAGGTGGATTTAACTGATACTCAATTTCTGACTCAAATAAAGAAGCAAAAATTTATACGATATTATTCAAATTTAAAAATTGAAAAATACAGATATGTCCATTGTTATTTAAAATATATGTGTATCACATATGGATTTATGTAAGATTACTTAATTAGCCTTATGTCGAATAACTCATTTTTTTTATTCTTGATATTTTAATGGTTTTCTTATGTATACCTAATTAAATACATTCTAAATTCATGACCAAATTTAAAATACATGTCATATATCCAATTAATAATAGAGATTACATTTTGATTTTAATATGTCTTTTGTTTTTTTACTTCCAAGAATATTTCTCAAACTATCAAATTGAGGTACTACGTACGTACGTACAAAAGATGGATGCATCTATAATTTTACAATCTTTTAAAAACCGAAGAAATTTTCTCAAACAATAAAATTGAGGTACTACGTACAAAAGATGGATGCATCTGTAATTTAATATCTTTTAAAAACAGAAGAAATTTTCTCAAACTATCAAATGGATGAACTAAAAAAGATTGATGCATGTATATTAGGTAACAAACTGAACAATAAAGAAATTGGATATGAGATTTAACGAGATTCGATATTAACTTTGTGCCTACATCCTCACACAAGCACACACAGACTTATTATTTATTTTTTTTGTCAATTGTTATATGGAGAGAAGAAGAATATTAATAATGGGTGCGTTTGGATAGGTGTGGGAAGAAGGGAAGAAGGGAAGAAGTGGGAAGAAGTATTGGGAAGTGTGTAACTTTGTGAAGAGTTTAGATTGTTTATAATTTTTTTTCTTCCCATCTTCCTTCTTCCTCTTCTTCTTCTCTCATCCAAACGTCACCAATAGGAAAACTTACCAATTAGAGAGACACGTCTTTCTAATTGTTTCCCATTGATTTTCCTTTATTTCTTTACATTTTTGTGCCTTCGTATAAGGAAACACATCAATCCATCCAGGAACGTGCTATCCATTTTTTTCCTAGTTTGCTTAGACCCTTTCTTTTATATTCATCAAATGCGATCCAAAGTGGTGCCTGTTCGGCTGATCATTCGGCTAGACCTGGCCGAATGACATGTTCTGACATATTACAATTATGAAAAATAATAAGCTATTAGTTTAACAAATTCACTTATTTTGTCTTGTAAACCCAGCAGTCTAAACCCAGTAGTCTATGAATATGGAAGCATATAGTAATTGAAGAAAGTTCTGTAGAAAGCAATGAAATGGTTTAACTGACAACCTGGCAATGAAATGGTTTAAAAAATAATTAACCTTTAAAAAAGTAATTGATTGTCTCATCAGAGATATAAATATGAAAAAATTATTCATAACTCTTGTCAACGAAATGTCCGGTCAAATCACCCGCCCAATCAAAAGTCAAGACCAATGCCACTTCACCCACGTAATTCGTCTTTCATTTCTTTAGTCCCAAGCCTCGTTCTTCCTTTTTCGATTATCTCCTTTCCCACTTTATTAGAAACTTCAAAACTACTAATACTACTAATAATAGTAAAAAAATAATGGGGAAAAAACTCTCATATTGAAATATCGAACTTTAATTCAAAAGAGAACTTAATAAATTGGTCATTACAAGTCTGTACAAGTCATAATTTATGTATTTTCCAATAATGAGATTCAAAATAGGTAATACGTACTTTTTTAGGCTCCGTTTGGATTAGTTAGGAAGAAGAAATATGAGAAAAAAGAAGAAAAAATTTATTATAAACAATTCAAACTCTTCATAAATTTACACACTTCCCAATACTTTTTCCCACTTCTTCCCTTCTTTCCTTCTTCCCACACCTATCCAAACGGAGCCTTAGAAAGGGAAAGCTAGCTTTGTCATAACTTATAAGTCAGATTATATATGGTTGCAAAATTTCGATCATAATACTTTTTCTGTCCGTCATTTTTTTTTTCTTTTGTTGTGTATGTATGCATGATTAATGCACATAATATCAACGTGGTATTTGTTAAAATTAATATTGGTAGCTAGGCACATCAAATACTGCTGGAGTACTCCCACATAGGAACAGATCTATCTAGAAGTATATTTATATCATATGAAAAATAAGCAGAAGTAGAATTCAACGATACTGGGGGCACCTCCTATATCCAAAGATACTAATCCGATATGCTGACATCATGGAATCGGATTTAGCAAAAGTTTAAAGTCATCTCAAATCTCGTAAGCATATCTTTCTCTAGGCATGTTGATACAAAGCTGTGAAAAGTTATACTGCAACTGTTGCACCTAAGTTCAGACCACACAAAGTGCCACATAATACAACGAATAATATTATCTTAAGTGACTAGATTGATATCTAAACTAACAAAGGCAATTAGAATATTAAAATTATATTACTTTTAATTAGTTACTTAAATTAGAAATTTTCATATCTCATGTATCTTTCTTATTTTTTCTTCTATTTTATATCTATATAAGTGTCATGGAGGATGTTAGAAAATAATAAAAAATATTTTCAAAAATCTTTTTTCTCCTCTTTTCTCAATTTCTGTATCTTTTCTCTCTGTCTCTCTTTCTGTTCCCTCATCTGACTCTAACATTGGTGCTTTCGTTCTACCATCATCCTCCACCATGTCTAAAAATCGCTCCCAGCATTTTGAAGATCCAAAACCCGATAATCCTGAAGTTTCTTTTCTCTAGCAACAAATAGCAGACCTTAATTCTAAATTGGCAGATATGTTAACACCTACTTCTTTACCTATCTTCTTGACCACACTAAGGGAAGAGTTGCGTACGGGCATGCAACAATAACTTAATATGGCCCTATCAACCCGTCCGACCAGCATTGTCCTCAGGCCCCACCCACAACCTACCCTTCATGCTGACCATAAATTTCGACTCCACTTTTCCCGTTTTGCATCAGGTGACCCCACATATTGGCTTTTTTCTGTGCAACAGTATTTTACCTATTATGCAACACCAACATCAGATTGGCTTCTCATTGCATCTATGCATCTCGATGCCCCTGCTGCCCGTTGGTACCAAGGTTTAGTAGAGGACACACATCTATCTTCATGGCAGGAGTTCACCACGACATTACAACACCGTTTTGGCCCATCTGAATATGAGGATCCAATTGGACAGCTCTTACGTCTTACACAGATTGGCTCTGTGTTGGACTATCAATCCTCATTTGAGGAACTTGCAAGTCGTGCCCGTTCTTTTTTCCAAGAACAATTGCAAAGTATTTTTATTCCGGGGTTGCAGCCTCGCATCCGGAGGGTTGTTCAATGCCACCGACCTTGTGATCTGCACGATGCCTTTGCTTTAGCACGCCTACATGAGGCACAAATTTCTGAATTGCTCGATGATCAAATGGCACAATCTACTAAGCTTTTAGGTCCAGAAGCACCTCTTGTTGCTCATCCACAACCTCACATTCCAGTCTATAAGCACATAACCAGTAAAGGTGTTGGATCATCTTATATGTGTTTGGAGGATACAAGTTGGGAAGATGAAGATTCACTGGTTTTGTCTCGACTTGAGGACAAGTCGCCTCCACAAGAGACGAGGAATGTTACACCTACGTGCAGACCACACAAAGTACCACATAGTGCAACGAATAATATTACCTTAAGTGGCTAGATTGATATCTAAGCTAACAAAGGCAATTAGAATATTAGAATTATATTACTTTTAATTAGTTACTTAATTTAGAGATTTCCATATCTCATGTATCTTTCTTATTTTCTCTTCTATTTTATATCAAAAAAATTTTTTCTCCTCTTTTCTCAATTTCTGTATCTTTTCTCTCTACCTCTCTTTCTTTTCTCTCATTTGACCCTAACAGCAACACTAGGACTTTGTACTTCCAAAATTGAAATTTTACAGAAGAAATTTGAATTAGTAATTCAATATTTTCTAAAAAAATTAAATAAGTCGTCAGAAATTTATCTGCATCATTGTTTTGATTCTTAAACTATGAAAAATGAATTTATCTGCAGCAATTAATTCTAAAAACTCTTCAAAAGTCTAAAAATTATATGCTAGTGCACTCCAAAATTCTCTAATGTTGGCACCTCCCAATTTTTCCTTTTTTTCAAAAATTATATTGCTCCACGCCTCCACCCTGCTTTCAAAAATTTATCTCAGCCCTTCTCCCTATTCCAGAATTTTAGCTCCACGCCTCCACCCTGCTTTCAAAAATTTATCTCAGCCCTTCTCCCTATTCCAGAATTTTAGCTTCACGCCTCCACCCTGCTTTTAGAATAACCAAATTGATCATTCCTATTAGAAAGTTTAATAACTAAATCAGGGACAAACTTTTTGTCCGCTTTCAAAAATTTATACAACAATCAACTTGTTAAAAAAAAAACAAAGATCAATTTGGTGCAAACTAATAATGTTGAATAGCGAAATTAAGTTTTCCTACTAAATTTTCAGAATAAAGCTTAAAATTTCTTATTTCTAGAAACAATTATTGATGTATTCGCTTTATTCTTAAATTCTTATTTGTTTTGTTAAAAAAATAAGAACATATATTGCTTCATATCTTCAATCGAAATGACTTTTTCTAACTCGTTAAAAATATGTAGACCAGCAACATTATTAAATTAACAGGACGGTTCGGTGTCCACAATTTGAATGCCCCCAAATGCTCCAAAACATACTTTTTGATTACTTTTACAAAGTATAAATTCAAGTTTCGAATCAAAACATTTGATCTTATTTGATATAACTGGCAATGCATTTTCATATAAGTTTTATAAAATTGAATTTTGAAGTTTATTTGATATTTGGTCAGAGATTGAATATTTACGAATCTAGTTAAATATGATAGATTAATTCTAATATGTTCATATTTTAGTCTCTTGATCAAATATCAAATAAACTTCAAATTTTAATTTTATAAAACTCATGGCTCCGTTTGGATGAGGTGTGGGAATAAGGAAATAAATTTATTATAAACAATCCAAACTCTTCACAACGTTACACACTTCTCAATACTTCTTCCTACTTTTCTCTTATTCCTCTTATTCCCACACCATCCAAACGGAGCCCATATGAACTTGTTATATCAAATAAGATCAACAATTTCGATTTGAAGTTTAAATTTTATATTTTGAAAAAATAATTAAAAAGTGTGTATTGGAACATTTGAGGAGCATTCAAATCTTGAGCAAGAGAACACTTATCAAAATTACATACCTTATGTTATGGGACCTGTTTATATATACAAAATTACATATATATCTTCTGTTTATAAGAAATGTACCAAACATATAGAACATATATTTTTGGGGTCCCTATCTATTCCTATGTTCTGTATTTATTTATTTATTTATTTATTTGACGCTAAACGTATTCAGGCGCTAAAATCATTTATGGGTGTGTTTGGTTGGAGTAGGAATAACGAATAAATCCCTTATTTTTTATTTCGGTGAAAACCAAACAACTAAGGAATAGGAAATTTGGACTTATTCCGAGCCTTATCCATATTCTAACAAAACCAAGGAATTTGGATAAGGAATAAGGAATAACCTTTTCTCTATTTCTATTCCCTATTCTCACTCCAACCAAACACACCCATAAATCATAGGTTCAATACACGCACTTAACTACAATTAACTTGTCTTCTTAACTTATGAAAATGATAGAATTTGAAGACGTGGAGGCAATAAATTAATTAATAATAATAATTTAAATATTAATATATAAAAAAAATTCGTGACTGCAATCCGAATTTGCTGTTGCGCGACAGATGGTGTAGCGCACATACGAGCCGTCTGATCTTGATCGGACGGTTAATTTTTTACGGACCTATCAATTTAGGTTACATGCACGGAGTTCCCTTATCCATTGAATCTTGATCAGACAGCCAGCATGCCGCGCTACACCATGTGTCGCGCGGCAGCGGATCTGAATTTTCGTCACTGTAACCCAAGCCCCACCAGTCTCGAAATATTAAGAGCCAACTAAGACCACTGGCTTGACTTGACTTTAGATATATATAGCCTATTAGGAAAGTTTCACAAATAAGCCTATATAGTCTATAGATGGTACGTTGATGTATTGACGAATTGACTTCGAAATTTGTGTGGTAAATTTATGATGTAATACTTTTTGGGTTTATCTTAAAATTTCTAAATTATTTTGGTGATTTCTTCATGGGGCCGGTTGGATCTGATGAGATTTTGGGTAATTTCATCTTCCTACCATAAATTTATTATAAACAATCCAAATTCTTCACAAAATTATACATTTCTCAATAAATTTATTCCTAGGAATTGCAACTTCTCCAAATTCTCCAATTTCCTAAGCGATCCAAACGTATGTCTTTTTTCTGGGGTATGAACATTGGATTTGTGTGTGTAATATTTTGTATTGATAATGATCAAACAGGTTGTCCTTGCTCAATTTTGTCAAAGAAAAAAAAAATCAAAATCTATTGGATGTTACGGAATAACTACAAAATCTAATATCGTCGAATTTTCAATGCAGAGATGATAAGATTGTTCTATTTCATAATCAAGGATCCTAATCTCTGATTCAAAATTTTGTGCAGTTCACTGTTTTTGACCGTTTAATAAGGGGGTTTTTCACAATGACAGCAATGACACCAATTATATAGTCTACGTATATGACATATATGGTTAGCTATATATCTCTTGCTACTCTTTGACAAACCAGTGAGGAATTGTATAAATTTTACAATTGCGTATGGACCATGGATCCAGAGGATTTGAGGAGATTTGGCTTTGAATTAATAAAGCGTATCAAATCTACTAGGAAGATCTTCAGTACAACCACATGCAAAATATGACCCGTAATTCTAATTTCCTGTCAGAAGACCATTAATTCTTTTCCTTCACGCCGTGGTACAGAAGGAGCAGAAATAGATCAGAGACAAATTGTACCAACCGATCAATAATGTAGGTGGTAACATTAAAAAGGAACCTTTTCATTAGTAAAACAAGCGTCACATGGAGGCTGAGTTGGATGTGTAATTAGGCCTGTTTAACGTTCGAAACGGCAACGGAATGGGTCATTCCGTTTGCCGTTCCGTTCCAGAAACGATATACACTGAAACGATTCGTTATTCGTTCCGTTTGCAACAGAATGGACGGAACGTAGCGGAATGACTCAATTTACACTGTATTTCACACAAACGTATGTCGAAATCCGTTCCGTTTACCGTTCCGTTTCAAAAACGTATACCGAAATCTGTTCCGCCACTCGTTCCGTTTGAACGGAACGTGCACGGAACACGGAAGACGGTATACCATCGGCAGGCCTATGTGTAATCTGAGAAGAGATTTGTTCTTTGACAAGTCAATCCCAAATCTTGGTTGTTAGTATCACCAATACCAGATTCCATTACGTTTGCCAACAAAGTTTTAATTTATAGGTTGACTGCCGGCTTGTCTAAATCTTCTGGTCTGATCATCCATCGCAGAAACTCAATATATATTTTTGCATATTTTTTATATATTAAAATTCTCCCACAAAAAATAAAAAAGTAATAACTTTAACAAAAGAAATCCTATCGACACACAATTATATAAAAAATTACTTCTTCCCTGCACAGCAAAAGAAAAGAAGGGAAAAAAAACGGGGGCTGGTCGGTTAACAGAAACCCAGCCTGCGTGGTGTTCAGTTTGCGTTTGAATCGGTCAAGTTTTCATAATATTGTTATAGACAGTTCTAGTATACTTCAAAATTTTATAATGCATCATTTAGTACTACGAGGAGGAATTTTCTATTCCTAAATATAAATTTATTATAAACAATCTAAATTCTTCACAAAATTATACGTTTTTCAATATTTTATGTCTAGGAATAGAAAATTTCTCCTATTCCTAAACGATCCAAACGGCCCATTAGAAATATTGTTCAAAAAAATTAAAATTAATTATAAGCGTATTCTAAATTAAAGAGAATGTATATCAAACTTTTAGGCTTCTACAATGGTTAATTAATAAAATGAAATAACAACGGCCATCCGACGTTGTAGATTAAATTTGAGGAATTTTTTTAGAATGGTTTTTGGAGAAAACCGTCGTTAAACTTTTGTTTCAATATTTATTGATTTTTAAAGAAAATCGTTACTAATGGCCCATTGTAGAAAGTCTTTTCTGTGGTAGTGAAGCATCCCTCACATTGAAAATTCTAAAATTTTCTCTCTTTTTTTTTAACTATCTTCATTTTTCAGAATAAAATAGCAATATACTTGTTAGATTCAAAACCTACAGAGACCTTTCATGAACATTCAAAATTTGAAAATAAATTGAAAGATTGGCTCTAATTTATCATAAAAAATAACATACTTAATTTTAACATTTGGACAAAATATCTATTTTCCGAACTCATGCATTTACAACGACATTTAAAGACATGCATGTGCATCCTACTGGGCATAAAAATTTAATTAGGCACATCCGTTCAGACACATGCATTCACACTATGCGTCCATATTCGTGCCTCTCAACTCATATGTTCTAATCGTGTCTTATGTTAAATAACTTTATTAATATACCTCAGTACAAATGAAGAAGTTTTATGGATGAGATGGTATAGACTACATTAAATTTTACTTTTTTTAAATTCTAGAAATTATTTTCAGGATGTCAAATAATATCATAAATTGAATACTATATTTCAGAATTATGTTGGGTTTAAAGTAATTTCTGTGTTAGTCGAACCACTGGAGACACAAAGCAACCATCAAAAGATATTTGAGGTAGACTAAAATCAGTCACGATTGACGGATGAGACCGTCAGGTATGATGAAATTTCAACTTTCGAAATTATAATAGTCGATTCGAACCGTTCAATATGTTCTCCATATTGAAATTTCGTTGGAGACCAAAATTTACTTTTTTCTGAAAATTTTGTAGTATTTTTTTTTATGTTTTACTAAATTCTTATCTAAACAATTTTGGATCTTTCAATAAAAATGATTTTTAAAAATCTCAAAAAAATAGTTAAAAAATCAGAAAAATATAAAAAGTTGTTCCCAATGAAATTTCAATATGTAGAACATATTGAACGGCTCAAATTAGTCATTAATTAAAATATCAAAAGTTAAAATATATGACAGATCGTTATGATTGATTTTAGTCTACCTCATTAATATTTAGTTACAGTGATCGTAGACGGACACGGGCGAATCGATCCAGAAAGTAAAATCTACAATGGGACCTGATTGTTAGTCTTTAAGTTGGAGGAGACAGGACAAAATCCCTGGAAAGGTATCCGTGTCCGTCCTTACAAGTTACAAGTCAACAACCAGGGGCTAGACTTTATTAAAAAATAATTAATTTGACTGGAGTTGTCCTTCGCACATGCACCTATTTAATTTGCTTCTAGGCCCTTCCCACAAAAGCAAAATTTTTGGTACTTTAGTATATTCTTCCATATATTAACTTTTATATAGATTATTGTCAATGTTTGATCTTGACAACATATTTTTTTTTTTCAAAACAACAAAATGAAGGTGGAAAATTATTAATAATTTATACTTATTGTTAGACATATAAATAATATATCAATTGATTTTCATGCAATTTGTATATTCTTTGAGATGCATCATAAGAATTATTTACAAACAGTTAAAAATTAGATTACTAAGCAATTTAGTGATAAAACACACATTAAATGTCAACATTTTTTTATAGGCACGATGCTTTACATAATATAGATTATCAAAAAATACTCCAATTCCAGGAATATTTTCTACAGTGTTTTTTGATGACGTCAGCAACCAATCTCGACGGCCCATTCCATCATCAGATCCGTTGTTTTCTCCGCTGTCGATACGCTCAAGGAAATCGTCTCTTTCAACTCCTCTCTCGCGGCACACACTCTCTCTCGCTCTCGCCTCCTCCCTCTGTCTATCTCATCTCCTCCTTTTTCAGTGCCTCTCCTTTTCTCCTCCACCAAAACAGAAACAAAAACATCGAGGAGAGAAAAAGGGCGATCGACAAAGACGGCTGAGGAAGGGTAAGTTTTGACCTTGGCATGAAATCTCGCTCTCATTCTTCGATGGCTTAGAGAGAAGAGAACTGATCTGCAACTCTGGGAGGAAGACAGGACAGTGGCGACGGCGATGGCATTTCGATTGGAGGCGATTCATGATTTTTTCTTTCCGTTTAAGAAGCTTATTTCCTCCCATCAATTACCGTACATACTCACGCTTCATCACCAAATATTGTGTGCTTCCGATCCATCGCTGTTTGTTTTTGTTTTTGTTCTTATTTCCTCCCATCAATCTCGCTCTCATTCCGTTTGTTTTTGTTCCAGATCAGCGGTGCTTTTGCGCTTTTGATTTCTCCTCTTTCTCTTCATTATTCTCATGGTTATGTGCTCTAGGTTTTATCTTTCCATTTCCTTTTAACTAGAGATTACAACAGGGATTAGGAATCAGGGATGAGCAATGTTGGAGTCCAGATCTCCCTCATCGATTCGATTCTGAGCAACGCCAGAGTCTAGATTTCCCTTTCCCTTTCTCGATTCGCATCTCCGCGGCCTCCTTCCTTCCCACTCCGATTTCGCTCTCCCTGTAGGTACTGCTATTGCAATTCCATTCGATTGAATTCAACTCATCTAGCAGGATTCCATTCATCACTTTCTACATGCAGATTCTGACAAGCCAAATATTCTTCAACTTAACTTAGGAGAAGTTGAAGAATGGAATGTAATTGAATGGAATCCTTCGATCTTCCGGCATAAATGCAAGTTATCCAAATAGTAAATTTCTATCTTTCTTCATTTTTTTTGTTAGATAATTGTTTATATTTTTTGCTAATTTTAACTTACATTTTTATTTTCTCACATGGAAGCCAGTTAAGGCGTTACTGGTTGGTCATCAGTTCACACTCTCTTTCAAAGTTTAAACATTTTATGATTTTAATTTTTGACTTGCTACTTACAAAATTCATCTTTTTTTTTATTTGTTCTTTTCGGGCAAGGGAAGAAGGGAATGTACTATGAGGTTTGGTGGGCTGAAATGTGTGCTTGAGTTTGTGGTCAGCCATCGATGCTTCATTGGATACTGGTATGTATTTTTACGAAATTCATCTCACTATGCAATACCAGTACAACAGAGATGTCTCAAGCACAAGGGTCTTGATGTGTTTTAATTGGCGATTTTTATGCATAATATTTCTTTTCTTTTTTGTTCTATTGTACATGAATTACATTCTTATTTTTTTCACTTATAGTTCAATAATGGTAGGGATGTCATCTGAGCAAGTATGAACCCAACATGGTAAGGAGTGTATTATAGACAAATATTATATATATTGTACCATTTATTTATGATCTATGTAAGCATTAGTTTTTTTATGGATGGAATCGGTAGGATTTGATAACCTGGTTACAGAAATATGTTCTGATCTCCTCATTTTATCTTTTTTTTTTCCCTATTTTTTTTCTGTAGTTGGTTGTTTATTATCACCTCTTCTCTGATTTGTTTCATTTGTGATTCTGCTAATCCTAAGTTTCTTTTACTTTTTGAGGTTTTGGTATTATTTTAGTTAATTTTTTATTTTTGTTCGCAGGTTTGACTGATTGAGCTTTTGGGTCATGTATTCCTCTGCTGAATCATTCACTTCTTAGGTGATAATTTTTTTTATTTTTCTTTCTCAAATACTGAAAATACTGTGGTGACAATAAAAGTAGGTCTCTTTCATGAGGGCATGAAGGCAAACAGTGAGAAACTGAGAACTATTTTTTTTTTCTTTTTCCTCTCTTTGCTGAATTTTTAAGTGCATATTTATTCTTCAATGATGTTGGTTTCTTGATGCAAGTATATTTTAGTGTGGATTTCAATAACTCTCTGTAGCGTTTTTAAGGTCGCCAATTTTCTATTTTGAAAGATGATGTTGTTTTCAAGCGTAAGAATGGACAACAAGTTGTTTTCGTATTTATTATTAGTATTCTCTGGTTTGTTGTGCTGGTACCGAACTTAGTAATCTGGGCCTTACCAAAGTTATTGCTTATTATATTCTTATTATTTTTTTTGCTTTATTTGTCAGTGGGAATGTGTGCATCTCTCTTCATTCAATAAAATTGCTCAGTCTGGCAGCAGATGGTATCGAAAATGGAATGTGCTAGATTACATGATCCAAATCAGTAACATCTCTTTCTATTTGATAGTGTTTCAGGTAACTACTTTTACATTTCTCATGGAGATACCACATTCTCTCCTATTTATTTAATTTTTTTTCTAAATTTCTATTTGTGCTTGCAAACGCCTTGATATTTATTCAAATTAATGATGTGAGAGTTCCAAAAGTAACATTTGGTATGACAAGATGTTTAATATGAGCAATAAACTCATAAGCTGTAAAGATAAAGCATGTTCTTTTCAAACGAATGAAATATGCCTGAGTTGATTTCAAGAAATATGTGTTAGTTTATTTTAAAAAGCATGTGAAACTAATTCTCTGAATTTTTTTTTATATATTTTAAATGAATGAAATATATCTGAGTTGATTTCAGAAATGTAAATGAAAACAATAGACCTGCAACAAATTATATATTAATTAGTTGAAGATATAGTATACCTTTATTTTTTTTCTTTTTTTTCATATATTTTCTAATGCTTAATGATATTATATTATACCACTTACTTTGTCTCAGTGATAATTCTAGCTAATTTTATAAAAAGCTCCTAAAATATTTGGGCAAAAAGATAAATAGTAATTTGTGCCATCAAATACGAATAAGATGAATAAGATGAGAAAGATGCAATGGAAAGAATACAAATATTGTTATTTTGTGAGCAATTTGATGTTGTTTGAGCTTTTTGGCTTGATCATGTGTTGAAAACTATAATTAGAATTTGTTTCATATATTCTTTGGTAATATTTTCTATTTAGGTACCTTTAGCAATGTAGATTCCTACTGTAGTGGCGATGGAACTGAAGATGCTGTCATAGAAAAATCAACAGGTACCTGTTTCGTATCGTATGACAAAGTCATATTTCTGATGATTTTCCCTTTTATTTTTCTATTAGTATCATTGTTTGCTTTGTTCCGTGTGAGTAGAAGAAGCATTAACAACAGATGAACTCTTCTATATGAGAACTGCCTGCTATACGTAGTTACCGAAATAATATATTAGAGATGACTGGCTCTTTTGTGCTCTCTGTTGTGCAACTGTATATGGAATCAAGGAATTTGTCTTTAAAAAATGTTATCAATTTCTATATTGGATGAAATTGTTGTATTGGTGTAGTAGGGCATGGTTCATCAAGATAGGAGAATCTGATGAAGAAGAAAAAGATGACCATTTCGTTCATTCAAATTATTTCTTACCTCATAATACAACAAATGACGTAATTTGAATTGGAGTATTAATGGTGTACTATTGGTGACCATAATGTCGTTACCAAGAATTGAAAAGGGTCAAATGGTGGGTAAATTTTAGTTTTTTTTTTTTTCTAAAATGTGACAACTCATTATTGGATACTCACCAATGAGCATAATTGATTTAGTTTTAGGTAAATATTGAAGAAAGAAAGAATTCAAGAATAACTGGGATCAGGTGAAGTACTATTGCATCTCAATTTCCAAATTGGTGCTAACCTGTTATGTTTCCTCTCAGATCCTTTAGTTGCATGTTGATAATCTTTGTGCTAACTGCCACATGTATTCTTTTTTTATTTGATGTGTGTTAATGAAGAAATTTGATTAGAAATTCCCAAATTTTAGCTTATATATTGGATATTTTGGGATTGAATAGTTAAGATTAATTCTATAATCTGATTGGAAATTGAGTAAGAACAATTAGCACTGACAAAAGAAAAAGAATGAATCGCGCAACGCGCGAAAATAACACTAGTTCTTATAATGGCGAGTCTTAATTTAAATTTTAATTATATATAAATGGTATATTAATATATCAAAATATATATTTGTTAAGCGATTCCTCTTATTAATCCTTACTCCCCACTGAGACCCTGTTACTCAAACGATCATAAATAAATTATTGCTGACATGGGCATTATTCCTTGGTGATGTATACGTAATGTAAGCATTCCATTAATTAAATTCTGACCGAATAGTTAAAGACTGACTTGATTAGGATTAATCAGTAATGAAGTGACCTTGAGAAGACTATGACTAGTTCAATGGGTTAGTAAATTTATATAATTTCCTGCTTACATACATAGTCAAATCAGACACACATATGTAGGATTTGACTTGCTACCTGAATGGCTCTCCAGAAAATTTCACAGGAAATAAGCAGTTTCCGCTAGGACGCCGCCGCCGCCGCTTGTCCTAGAACTCTTTTTTTGTTTGCAAGCAATGCTTAATTGATTGTTCTAGCTAGTACTTGAATTCAGGGTGCTGATCCGGACAGCAAATAAATTAATAGTTCTTTGAACTCTTTCTCATTTGTGATTGACAACTTTTTTTTTTCCTTTTCAATACCAAGTATTGAATCAATGAATCTCATCAACCACAGTTGGTGTGTGTCTGAGATCGAGGCCCGCCGATGGACAGTGGGTTAAAATGGGAGCGTGAATGGGGTGTGTGCCTACGGGCGGTGATAAAAAAAAAAAAATGAATAGGTCTCTCTCTCTAATTTCCAATGAATATTGAAAGGTGAGAGAACAACAGAACCAAACGGAATAACCGATATTTCTGAATTTTCGGGTACACAGGGAGGGGTGTTATGGCTTTACCCTACCAGATTAAGATCCGGTTCCCGGTATTTTTCGGTTTTTTCAGTATCCGATCGGTATTGAAAACAGTGGTTGGGATCGATCCTGTAAGGGTACGTCCGTGACAGATTATGGCTCCGTTTGGATGGTTTTTTTCCGGAATAAATAATAAGGAATAATCACTTTTTATCAATAAATTTATTATTAACCATCCAAATTCTTCACAAAAGTTACACACTTCCCAATAAATTTATCCCTTCCCAATAAATTTCTTCCCTTCTTCCTTCTTCCTACCTTATTCTCAACGCATCCAAACGGAACCATATATACCATTGCAAACTCGAGCTTTTAAATGAAACAGATAAGAATAAAGTTTGATTCAGTTGCTCTATACATGCCCTCTCACTATTCTCACTATGTTTGGATAGGCCGGGAATAGGAAATAAGAATAAAAAATTTTGGTTTGCGTGCTTATTCTTATTCTTGCGCAAAACAAACGATATAAGAATAAGGAATTTGGGCCCTTATTCATATACTAACAAAACCATGGTATAAGAATAAGGAATAAGGATAAGCACACAAACCGAAATTTCTTATTCCTATTCCCTATTCACGGCTTATTCCGTTGCATCCAAACACACCCATATATAGGCTCGTTTAGATAAGGTGTGGGAAGAAGGGAAGAAGGGAAGAAGTGGGAAGAAGTATTGAAAAGTGTGTAATTTTGTGAAGAATTTGGATTGCTTATAATAAATTTATTCTCTTATTCCTTTCTTTTCTTCTCAAATGGAATCTTCTCAAATGAAATCCATACAGAACAAACCAACAAAACAACGACATCACATAATTTAGATAATTTTTAATGATATATAGCATTCCAATGTCTTTAGTTTCCTATTTTTATTTTAATTTAAAGTTTTTAAAACTTAAGGGCAAATATATTAAATGTAAATACACAACGGTTAAAAATTATCTCTACTATCTCTACAAGTACTTCAAAATTTTTGACATTATGTCATTATTATTATTTTTTTCACTTCAACATGAATGTTGTATGACTTTAACATAGACACGATTCTCTTCCTAAATACTTCATAAATCCTTACTAAATTTCTTTGTAAGATTTGCTTTAGTCATGCTTAACTCAGTGTTGCAATATAAGCTATTGGATGATTTATTTGTTGTGTTGGTAAAGCTGACAAATAGTCTTGCAAAATAAATTTTTTTACTACATTTTTATTTTAAGAAATAGCATGATCATAAAAAGTCTTTCAAAGATAAATTCTTGCTACACCCTTTGTTTCAGCAATTACATGATCAATAGTCTTCAAAAATAAATTTCTTGCTACACCCTTGCTTAATGGATAGCATAATCAAATGATTTTGCTATTTAATTCTATTATTGCGTAATTCATTTATAATTATAATATATTTATTAATTTAATATCCCGAATTTCTTACCACGTACACTAAATGAGACAATTTAGCAGAAATTTTAAATTCAAGTAGACACAATACAAAAGAATATATATACGATTTCTAGTAACAGCATAAATTTTTATAATATACAATTTTAAAATCAATTGATTATTAAGTGAAATCATTCTGGTAACAGCATAAATTTAAGACCATATATAATCAATAAAAAAATATATAAAAAATTTCAATATAATAAAAAAAAAGTAGCTCCTTTAATATATGTTCTCATGGTCGACATCTTGATGCAGTCCATCCAAGTCCCCCTTCCAATAAGAAAGCAAATAACTCCTAATAATAGAGCAAAATATTATTTCGTTCGCTGCAATAGTCAATATGGATTTAGATAGTATTAATGAAAGTCGAATATAAAAACCCTCGGATTTACTTTTGTTAAATATTTGCACTTTTCCTTAATTTGTCTCACAAAAAATCATTCATGATTAAACACTCAGTTGAACAATTACAATTCAGAAAAATCAAAGTCAATACCGTATTCTATTATCCAAGCACTCATTCATATGAAAAGAAGGTCACATAATCGGTAGGAGGGGTGCCGGTACGGTTTTAAAAAGCATACCACTGCCTGATCTGTCACTGCTCAAACCTTTTATAATAGAAGTAATTAATGCTATAGTATGAGATCACGAGTTTTGATATTCAACCAAGTTGTCAATTTTGATTTAAACTTTTTAGAGAACTAAAATTTATAAAATTTTTTGGAAGACTTATGTTGTTTTATTTTGTATTAAAAAACATTAAATTTTTTGGTTAACTTGCAATTTTTTAAAAGTAAATTATTTCATTTGTCCCTATCAAAAAAGATTGTAATAAATCTATAAAAATATATCTTATGTCATCCATTCTCAATTAACACGAACATGATCTCTCGAAATCTGCCGATTTGACATATGATCGTTGATCCGGTTATCGGTAGTGCAGAGGGTCTGGACCAAGTCAAACATTATATATACACAGTACACTGTTAGCTTAGACTTATGCGTTGAACTCGTGTACTTCAAGAAATCATAGCATGATTTATCATCATTAGTTAACCTCGAACAGTTTGAATATCTAAGAAGATATTGTGATTTGACATTAACGAATAATTAATTTCACTTTTTTTTTTCATATTCGATATTGGTATTTAACACATATGTCGAACGACCAAACTGTTAGACCATTTAATTAGTCCAATATGTAATATTCTTTGGAAGATCTGCATGCTCCAGTCAAGATTCAAAAATTAAAATCCCTTTCCAAGCAATGTATAACGATTTTGCTGTTCTTTTCACCGATATTCTGCTTTGAAAAATATATATGATAGGATCCAACCACTATAACATTAACTTTGTTTATGACAATGAAGATAGAAAACCATTCGGAATATTTGTAAGAATCTTGTTGCACTATAAAAAAGATGGTCTTTACATAGACTTCATAGCTAGATTTTTTTTTATGTTGATTATTGTTTTATTGCTAAATTTATTTGATGCATTAAATCTAGCAATTTTTTATTTTCTATCAATAGCTCCTTAAAAATATAGCAAGTTATTTTTGATAGACTTTTCGAATCTTGTAATATCTAATGTAGCAACAATAAATTGCTAGACTTTTTTAAATTGCTACACTAGATATTACAAGATTAGAAAAGTCTAGCAAAAATAAATTGCTAGATTTTTAAGGAGATATTAATAGAAAATTGTGTCTTGCTAAAAAAATTCTAGATTTAGTACATCAATTGAATCTAGCAATAAAAAAAAAATGAATCTAACAATAGATCAATGTCTAACATAAATAAAAAAGTTCAGTAATAAAAATATATGTAAAAATCATCTTTCTTATAGTGTTGGATGATTTTTGTAGTACAAATGTGCCTAACTGGTTTCTTGTGAAAAGGTTGACCAAATTTATTATAGATTTGTTCTCATCCAAAACGAAACTTAAGTTGATATATCCAAAAAACAAAAACAAAACAAAAGAAAAGAAAATCAAACATTTTAGTCTATGTTAAAAACTTAAAGCAAAAAAGAACACAGACTTATCCGTTTTCTTGATATATATCTTGAGGCGGTCTGTTTACCTACCTTCAAATAAGTAATTGATAATTAGACAACATAAATGGAAATTGATTACTGTTATCTGTAATTTTGTCATCCCTACTATCGCTAAATATAAAGTAAACATATACAGCAAACAAAGTGAACATATAGGCGATCTAAGTGAACACATACAAACAAATAAATTCAATGAAAATAAGTTGAATATGCATGTAAATTTTTGAATAAGTGATGACAACAATTATGTTCACTTAGATAGTCTATATGTTCACTTTATTTGCTGTACATGTTCACTTTGTATTTAGCGATGGTTGGAATGGTCTATTTGCCGATGGCACTTATAATTCCTGCAACATAAATATTGATCAATATTTGCGTTTTGCAAAATATTATCTGTCGGTATGAGTCGCTTTCGACTTGCATTATTTGTAAAATTAAAGCCCAAATTATATGGATCTCTTTTCTAAAATTGAAGCCCAAATATATTAATTCTGACCCATATTTCATCACAGGTAATACATTCAAACTGAGCATGCTAACTTACGAAATATTTCTTATATTATACACAACTTATTTATTCCTAATAGGTCCAACATAATATTTTATAAAAGGTAATCAGTGAGATCTGTTCAAATTACTCCGGTCACCTCTAATAATATTATAAACAAAGTCTCAAATGGACATAGCAAAGACACGGAGAAAGTCAAGACATAAAAATAGCTAGAGATATTCAGAACTTCATTATATTTTTTTAATGTTAATTATAAAGTTAATACTCCAGTCAATTCATTAATTATCCAACCCGACATATTAACTTGTACTCAATCCAGCTCGGTTAATCAGCATATTCCGGTACGTATTCATCATTTTAAGATTAATTGTCAGCAGATAAATAAATTAATTATAGAACACAAACTTTAAGATATCTTTTGATTTGATCGTTGTGGGCACCAATCCCGACGTTATTATTACAAGCGACTGAGCAGATCTAACATTGTACAATTCTGGCTTGGATTATGTGAAAATCATGTTACTTCAAGTAATATATAATAGTGCCTAACGTATCAAAAGCAAGATTTTATGTACGTGTAATGTCAGGCACTTTAATCCATGAAGATACTTTGATTTGACATTAAGTCGTTACAGGAACTAGTTAGTCAAGTTTGCAATCTATTTGGAAGATTTGCATGTCCCAGTCAAGATTCAAAAAATTGAATCTCTTTTTATTATTGGCTCCGATTGTATGAGGTGTGGAAAGAAAAAAAGAAGGAAAAAGTGGGAAGAAATATTTGGAAGTTTGTAATTTTGTAAAAAGTTTGAATTATTTATAATAAATTTCTTTCTTTTTTCTCTTCTTTCCTTCTTCCCACACGGTATCCAAACGGAGCCATTGTATAGGGAAGTTATATTCTCCTTTGACGATATGCTACAGATTAAACCATTATGAAATTTATTAGTTTTCAAAATGGAGAGAGACTATTCAGAATGCTATATATCATGAATTTATAATCTAGCTAGTCCGATAGATTAAATATAATGATTAATGTACACGTTTCTATTAATTGAGATTTGGCCTCATCTAAAGTACTAAAACAAAACTTTATTGAAATGAAAATAAATAATAAATTAAATGTTACTTTAGTCTATTTTTAGACGCATGACATATTGGAAGAGAATGCCTAGATACGGAAAACTTTCAAAAGGAGAAGGGGGAAAAAATATTAGAACAACCCAAAGGAAGAGATAAGATCAAGCATATTTGTCCGTTTCCTTAACATGTGCATAGAAGGATTTGGCGTGTTTGTTTATCTATCCCTTATATATATATATGAAACTTTGCAGTTTCACGTCATGAATTTTATCCTTTTTTTGGGTTGTGCCTGCTAATTCATTACATCTTTCATTGGAAAAAATTAAAACACAATAAAGTCAATAATAATAACAACAATAATAAGATCCAACTGTTTGTTTTCGTTTCCACCATTTGACCATGTGATAACTGCCACCATTTCCCCAATTGTGTTGGGCTTATAGTCGGGCCTATTTAATGGGTAACTTTTTGGAGCTTCAGTATCCAAAACATAAACAATGTTATCAGTTCGAGCCCAAAATACTAACTTGAGTTAAGTTAACCATGATGCCATTGCAGAAGGCCTCCATTATTAACTTCCATTTGTTTGGTTGAAGAAAAAAGTCGAGGTCGAAAACATTACTTTTTCTTTTAGAATTAAAATATCCTAAGAGTTAATTCTGGTAGCTGGAGTCTTACACTTTGGTTGGGAATCTAGTTAGTACTTTCACTAGAAAATAATGTTGTTGGACAAAGATACAATGAACTTGTTCAAGTAATCATTTCCTTTTTTAATCATATAATTGGGGTCGTACGCATCTTCATGTGCAATAACCCTACATTATCTATCAAGAAAGTTTCAATCCTCTGAATATAGTTACAAGTAAACTATATATACATTACATGGGTATCCCTAAAGAAATGCAATTCGCTGAAGTAAAATCACTTGTTTCACACAAAAATGTTTAATTAGCATCGAAATATATGACATATTATATGTACATGAAGGGGCTAAATTATGTTGCCATTTGTCTTAAATTCAAAATTAACACATAGGTTGTGCCAGTTACTTTTCGTTAATGAAAATTGGTGGATTTATGTCCACTTATTTAAATAAATAAATAACATATGTTTTTAACGAGTTACACATGCAGAATCGGCGCAACTAAAATGTTAAATGTAGTCCCCATTAATTATAGCAATGGTAATAAATCTGTTGTTGACCCAAAACACCTCGATCTCTTAAAATGGTGCACGCATCCTAAGAAAAACTGGGTTCGAGTGGGGGTCAAGGAAAGGAGCGAATCGAGGTTAAAACCTTTGTACGAAGATTTGATGTGATATGAAAGAGGATTGAATGAGTTGGCATGATGGATAGTCGCGGTCATAACACCCCATTTGGCATGGCAATCGTGCACCATTACTTACCTCATCAGGATCCTGAGTCCTGACTCATCATGACCTGAGTGCGTTTCAGCAACTGTACCTAGTACTACTGGTAGAGCATATGTTGTGCTATATATATATTCGTTCCCTAGCTAGCTAGATTGCTCTCGTGAGCTTTATACAAACAAAACACACACCATTCTGTATATCTCCAGCTCAAAGCAGGCCTTGTGGTCGGCTCCGTTTGGAACAAATTAATTGACATGACTGTTTAATTAAGCAACTCATGTTATCTGGGTTAAATTGGAGTAACTACTATATTCAAATCTTATCTCTTTTTCTTTCAGTGTTCTGACTTCCAAGTTCTGATTAAATATAGAGTACTTAGCAACTATTTTAAAATCTTTAATAAAAAAACTATTTTAAAATCTAAATTAGCACACTAACTTCGTCAACGCAATATGCTGACTAATTCCGATTAATTAAATGTGTACATGGACTCTATTGTATTATATTTACATAGTTAGTTACAAATGGATATCTAATTAAGTACATATATATATTTAGTCAATTTATTGTTTTTGAGGTTAAAAGTCAAGCTAATATATAATATTTTCCAATTAAAGTTGAAATAAACAGTTGGAGCATTACCGGTTGACTTCTTTAGAGGATCCCTTATAATAAAGAAATTAAGTTGAGAAAAACGTTAACATGCATATACTATCTCCAGAGAAAATAATTAATGAGTAATATGCTGTGCAGACTTCAATTATTATATAATTAACTTAGTACGTGACTCCTTTTGTGAGTAATGCTATATGTATTATAAATGAATTACAATTTTTTTATAAATTAGAATCATATTTGACCTGATCCAAATCCATGAGAGTTAGGCTATCAAACAGAATTGGTTGATGTGTTTGTCCAATTCCATAGTTCCTTGCCAGCACACTCAGCAGAGACTTTCTTATTATATGCTTAAGAAAACCAATTTCATGCATCTATTATATATATAATTCTACCCGACCTCTCTTCTCAAAAGTATGTACACTAGAAACAACCGTTGATTTAAAGAGAATACTTGTATAGTCGTACTGCTTGCATTTAAAGAATGAAATTAAAAGTACTATATCTCTACTATATTAAAAGCACCAATGAAAGAATGTAACATCTCAGGATACAACCTTCATCTGAACAATCTGCACCGTAGATTATTTGACATGCGGGCTAAAATTTTATTTTCGGATTTGATATGCGGACTAGATTTAATCTCCGAAGGAGGAGATATTTAACTCTTCGTTTAGAGCGCTGGATGGGAAAGAGCGTTCGTTTCGTTTGATCACGCACCGTTCGATTCTCCGCTAAAACAAAGACTTTTAAAACTGTTGCGTTTCGCAGCTCCCTCTTATTCTTGCTACATCCGACCTTTCACTATATCTCTTTCTTTCCTTTTCTCTCACACGCAACGCAGATCGGCGCGATCTCTCCGATGATTTTGAAATTCGAATTTAAAGAAGAGAGTGGTAGCGACTAGCAAGAGCGATCGAGTGCGAGGCGAATGGTTGTGACTCTGACCATCTTTACACCCTTGACACTGCTGGCGTAGTGGATTCTGCAACCTTGCTACTTCTCATCCAATCTAGCCATGGCGAACGTCGACTCGCAGCGCGAATTTCTCTTTCTCATTCGCGACTTTAATTATAAATCCCACGGAGGTACCTAATTATTACCCCTACCTTAATTAATTAGATCCATTTTACTTCTCTTCATTTCTTCATTCCTTTTCACATCGTAGGGTTTCTGATCTGAAGAAGCGCATGCTCGATCTCATATCTCACCTCCAATCTACCAACTTTGATCTAGCGCATATAGAAGAGGTGAGGGAGAAGGCGGGGCTGAAGTTTTTGTTTGCGATCAGGACTGCATAATATCCCCTACTGGTAAGTACTGATTTCTCTCATTTATATCTTTCTTTTCTCTTTCGTTTCCCCTCACCACACTCCATTAATTTTCTCAATTTTGTCTTTTATTTCGTTCAAACAAATAAAGATTGAGGACATCTCTCTCTCACTAAATTGTTTGAATTGAATTCTATTATAATCTCCTTTTTTTTTTGGCAATACCTCTTACTTCTTTTAATTTTTTTTTCGTTGATTCATCTATGGGTCTGTATATTTTCTCTAATAGAACAAAGTGACTCCATTTATTATTTCTTAATTTCTTGATTTGTTACTACTAATTTTTTTTTATCTTCAATTTCTCCTAATAGTCTGAGTCCGAAGGAAGGTTCTGGAGAGCAAGTTGCTATTGTGAGTATCATCCAACTTATTATTTATTTCAGGTTTTAATCACTCATTACTATTATAATATTTGTTATTTGAGTTTTTATAATTTGTGGTTAGTACTGTTTCTAATTTTTCCTGTTGAGCTGTACTAAGTGCCAAACTTGAATTTGTCATATTTCACATGTAAATTGCATGAAAATTCAGGCCATAGCCAGTAAGACTCATATTTCTTTTCATATAGTTGTTTTCCCCTCTTTTTAATTATAGGACTGATGCAAAGAGACATGTCGTTTGTATATGTTGGAACTAGCATAGGTAGAATATTAAATAAGCTTAATAGGCGACTTGCTGAATTTTTGATCAGATATCTTCCTAGCCTCAATCACTAAAGCTTAATACTAATAGTGCTGATTTTTTTTACCAGAAAATTTTCCTGCCTAAATTGTTGTCATCAGAGAGAATACTGAAGGAGAATATTCTGGATTGGAGCATGAGGTTTTCCCAAGAGGTTGTTGAGAGCCTAAAGGTACTTCGCTTACCATTTATTCATTTATGAGAATTTTTACATTTTGATGATGGTAATCCATTCTTCCACAACTGAATCAAAATTTGCAGGTGATAACAAAATTCTGCTCTGACTGTCTTGACCGTGATTTTGGGTACTCTTTTTGGACTCTAACTTCCTATACTAGCTGAATTGGTAATTTTTTGTTGCTTATTATGTCAGTGTTTTTTTTTTGCATAAATATAATGGTCAAGGTATTACAATCATCTATAATTGTCATCTACTTATCTATATATTTTTTCTTCTTGTAGGAAGGTCCTACATCTGTGCCACAGAAGTACAGAAGGAAGCTACACTGGGGTACTTTTTATTTTGAATAATTAAAATTGTTTTATATCCACTATCACGTTTATAGAAATGCTCATAACGTTCTTTGTTTGCTTTGTATCTTCAACAATGCTTTGCAGGGCCCTAATCCACTTTCATGTAAGAAGAAAAGGTCGAAAATCAAACTCCAGATGTTCAAAATCAAAATAAGGTGAGTTTATGTTACCTTAAATGCTATATTGTTTGTCTTGGTATTTGATTTCACAAGTTATGCCCCTTTAAAGGAAAATTTGAAATTTACTCAATTAGTCCTTCTGGTTGTTACCGTCTATTATTATCTATCTCTTTCTTATACAGCCATTTGTGTTGGCTTTTACTTTTTCTGTGTTTAATATGTTGTTCATTAGTTGTATTTTCTTTTTTACTTTTCTTTCATTAAAAAATATTCAGAGTGCTGTAATACAAGCAAGACCAATTCAACATTCAAATGATAAACTATTTATTGTTTTGGTGACGAAATTGAGTCAGTGTATTTTGCAATCTAATTACTTTTCTGTAGTTTTGTGTACCCCTTTTATACACGTTGCTGTTTTAACTAATCAAGAATCGTTATTACTTTGTTCTGATATGGCGTAAATTTTGGTTCCATCGGTATTCATGCTGATTTCTAGACTGGAGGCATCTTCATGGTGTTGATATTTCGCGGCAAAACTTTGAAAATGTAATAAAAGAATAAAGAATAAAGGTGCATTTGTTGTGTTATTTTATATTTGTGTGCTAAATTTTTGGTTCATTAACATTTGAAGCGCCAAATAATGTGAAATATCTATCTTCATTAATAACGTTATTTGTTTCCTTAGCTGCAAGAGATTTGATGTCATGGATCCAACTGTTCTATCAATGGCACCCGAGAAATGTCTCAAGCTTTGTGCATAAAGGCGAGAGAGAGCAAACAATTCATCGTGTTTGGTATTTATCGACGCTGTTGGGAGGCAAAGAGGGATGGGAATTGGAGGCTGGAATGATGAGAGAGAGAGAGCAGGCATTAATTTTGTCTGAGTACACCAACATATTTCAAGAGAAAATTTGAATGTCGTACAAGATCTAGGGTACCATCTAGCACCAGCAGCAGAGGAGCATGCCCATGTGGCGAACCAATACTTGTGTGAATGTTTAGCTACACGAATGGATGTATTGGAGGGAACCAATCTCAAGGGTTTGAAGGGTCAGGTTTGTTTTCAATGGTTACTGGTTGCTGCACATTTGAAGAAGTATATTTCATATCTAATTATTTTTAGAATACATCTTGGAAAAACTTGTATAATAATTGTACCTCATTTTTAGCCCCCAAATTTGACTCACCAGTGAGTGAATCGCCAACATTATTCTGATGTAAATTATTATACATAGGTTGTAATTTAGCATAGGCTGTGATAGTCAACGAGTACAACGAAATATAGTGTTACATTAGGGACAAAAACATACAAAGGATCTAATTGCCTTCATCTTTAGCATCTTGATTATGTTTTGATTATTAAATATTTTGATTACTATCACATGTTAAAGTTTCCCCACACATTGAGTGGGCATTGTTGCTAGTATATATATATATATATAGAGAGAGAAAGAGAGAGAGAGAGAGAGAGAGAGACACACGCACACACACTTTGTCATCATTCAATTTCTCTCTTTCTGTTTATCCTCTATTCTGTAATATCGATATATAGTTGGACAA
The DNA here is from genome assembly GCA_028095005.1 of Rhynchospora pubera. NCBI lineage: Eukaryota > Viridiplantae > Streptophyta > Magnoliopsida > Poales > Cyperaceae > Rhynchospora > Rhynchospora pubera. Next base: position 221,558,144 of record CM051460.1, on the reverse strand, counting down.
TACTTTCGAGAGTCCGCATTCACTGTATAATTTTCATTTTAATTGGACAATATCGATATATAGTTGGACAATATTTCTCTCAAAGGCAGTTTGTGTTATTTCTCTCTTTTTTCTAAATAGTATTTTATATTTTTAAACTCAATGTGCACAATGCACTTGTATTTATTTGTGTTTGTGGTTTTCAAATGTTGTGAACGTTTTTTGGACGGCCGGTCATTACCATCCTTGCTTATGAAAATGGAGGCCAAAACAATTTGCCACTCAAGAGACCGATATCTTTATAAAATAATGCAAATAAAAACCTACTAAAATAGTCAAGTATAATATAATATCGTACGTAATAAGGAACTAGCTAGGTGGGTAGTAGCGGCTTCGCCGCTATATATATATTTTTTCTGAACAAATGGAAGACATTTTAAATTTTGGTCGCAATAAAATCATTGAATCATATCTCCCATCAAGCCTCAAATATAAATATGTCTGAATTATAATAGGAAAGTCATTTTACACGACACTATCAAATCCGCAACCGCTGTAAATTGGAGAAAACATCAACAACATATGGAGTGCTTGTCCATGCATGAATAAAATTGAAAGTACTCAGGAATTCAGTATCACCAATGTTCATTTTTCTTCGAGCAAAATCCAACAAATTGCTCGGTCGTCCATGGTCCCAAGCCTCAAGAGTCACTGCCAGAGAAAAAAAAATACACTTTACTTTAAAGATTGCAATTGCTCAGACAAACTCCTCAATCTCTATTTCATTTAGTTGCCGTAATCCTTTTCTTGAGACTAAGTTGTATGAGACTTGAGACTTGGTGAAATTAAAAAAAAAAAGTAAAAATAACAAATTAGCAATGATTTATTAATAGCAAACCAAAATCCTTTACTGGTTACAACATAGAGTCTTTAATGTCCATTTTTATAATAATCGAAAGGAAAAGATGTTATTATGTTTTTCACGCCATCAATTCTCTTAGGATGCGTTTGGATATAGGAAGAAGAAAGAAGAAGAAGGAAGAAGGAAGAAAAAAAATTATAAACAATCTAAAATTTTTACAAAGTTACACACTTCCCAATACTTCTTTCTACTTCTTCCCTTCTTGCCACACCTATCCAAACGGAGCCTTAGAAAAACAATGTTGAGAGATCATTCGCTCATATGAGTTTGTACCTTATTCCAATATCGTGTCAGCCAGCATAGCATGAAGCTCCTAGTTATGTCATCAGTAAGATAAGATCCGTCCAATAATGCACAAAATTTTATATCAATAGCAATATAGTACTCCTAAGTAGTTTTAGAATAATTATCTTAAAAATGATCTCATTTCTCAATCACCAGATTGACCAGCAAAGGGCACCTAAATCGCATCAGAAAGCTTGCTTTTTCTCTGCATGTGTGAGAAAATTTTACAATATCATGTAAAGAAATGAATCAAAAGATGCCGGAGAAGAGTTTTGACCAGAAAATTTTACAATATCATGTAAAGAAATGTCATGTGTGATAATGTAAAATTATCATGCTACTTTTGACCAGCAAAGTGCACCAAAAGTAGCATGACATTATCCCATCCAGAACCACACGTCTATCAAAGATGCTCGAGAAGAGTTCTCTTTCTGCCCTTCTTATAATCAATTGATAATGCACACATAATTAGATCAATCAAGTAATTGACAGCTTGGAACAGCAGCAGAGATTTGTGCACACATCAAAACCTGATTCGACAATCACTACAGGAGACTAGCACAATTGCATTTCTCACCCTGATGCCATTGAAGGTTAGTTGCATCCGTTTGTTGATGCTACAGACCTATAGCATCCGCTGCTACCCGATGCAGCTGCCTTCGATGCTAATGATGCACTAGCATCGATTTTTCAGTAGCATCCGCATACCGAATGCAACTATAATGACCGATCGCATCCGCATACCGAATGCAACTATAATGACCAATTGCATCCGTATACCGAATGCATCTAGATTGACCAATTGCATCCGCATACCGAATGCAACTAGAATGATCAATTGCATCCGCATACCGAATGCCAACAAAACCTATCCAATTTGGACATCAAACGTGGCCCACAATTATCTGCATAAATTTTTTGCATAAAAATTTTGAATATTAATATAAATATTATTTTTATTTAGTTAAAAGTTAATCATGATATTTCAGCCACAACAAACACAAATATTAATAATTCAAATTTAATTAATGATCAACTCAAAATCATTCAATGATTCTACAACATCAGTATAAGATAAATTTACAAATTTTTACTAATATACAAAAAGCATGTAAACTGCAACTTTTACAACCCAAAATCTAACTTGTACTCTCTAGTCAAGCATCAAATTAAGCTACAACATAAGTAAACAAGTTTTATAAATATGAAATCAAATGTCTTCTATGTAGTCTAGCACATCCTCACTTTTTCGAACAAGTTCTTTCTGTTAGATCTGATCTCTAAGTTGCGCCGCTTCATTAACCTTTTCTTCAAAAGATGTGCTTCAAATATGCAATCAGAATAATGTTAAAGAAGACTAAATGATACCTTTAGTGAACTGGTATAGAGAAATAAAGAAACTGACCTTGTTCTTACAAGGTAAAGTCATGAAGATAATCAACATGAAAGAAAGAATAGAAAAATAGAAAAACACATACATTTATTGCCCTCTATAAACATTTTTATCATTAACAATAAATATCCAACTTCTAAAAATTCTCACAACTAATATAGGCATAATTACCTAGCTGCTTTATTTTCTAATAAATTCAGCTTATCAGAAAAACTTGGTTGAGAATGTTTTGGTCAACTCCACAATATAAGAAAATCTAAATTGAAAAGGGATAAAGAGAGACAAGAGACCATGTCTAGCAGCTTGATGGAGAGGAGTAATGCCTTTGTTGTTCCACACAGCAAGATTAACTCCACGGCTAATCAGGTACTTTGCAGTCGCTGCATGACTTTTCATTATTGCATAGAATAGCGGTGTCTCACCTGCATAATCAGACCCAAAAGAAAAAAATGAAACTGTAGCCGGTAACACGAAAAAATAAAATCAATTTTTGTGTGGGTATGAGAGAAAGAAAAAAGGAAGTGATTGCATATATACCGAATTATGTACGCAGTGATCACAACTTTCAGTTCTTGCTCGTATGTCATGACTATCTTCACAAGTTAATTGTTTTATTCTGAATAAAACACACTTCCCTCTTCAAGAGACATAATAACTTATAGCTAATCAATATCTTACACTTCTGTGATGCAAGAAGTTGCCCTTTTTTTTAAATTTTGTTCACCAAAACATATATTTCTTAAATTGAAAAACAAAATCCAAGTTCCTCTCTTTTTCTTATCTTTTCATTAGTCAACAAATCACCTAGCGTAGAAAGAATATATTGTGAAATAGCTAATTTTTAACTTTTCCAATATATGAAGTAATTGTCAGATAGGAGTGAACAAAAGGACAATTAACAAATGGGGGGAAAAAAACCTTTTTGTGAAAGAGTAGAATCAACATGAAAACCCAAATCCTCGACAAAGTACTGACAAATGTTAGTCCTCCCATCAAATGCTGCGAGATGTAATACACTGTCCCTATCTTCATCCCTTATTTCTTTAATTTTACCTTCATTCAACTCTTTTGCAACCTCTACAGAAATTACAACACAACGACCAAAAACAGTTAACAAAATGAAAATAAAATAGATGGCTGATTAGATAAGTCTTCTTCCATCTAGACAAAATTAGAACGAAAACGAAATTAGAGTACCTTTGAGCTTAACGAGGTTTGGAGACGAAATTGCCTTCAGAAGTTTCCTCACCTACAACCATGCAAACCAGATCTGATCCAACGAGTCTGAGATCGTACCTTTATACATCAGCACGACACTTCTTCTTCAGGCAATGAGCTCGAATTAGACGACGGAGATGGCAGAGAAGGTGGAGAATCCAGCGTAGGTGGCGGCTGATGACTCGGTGTCGAAGGGTTCGACGGAGCGGTGGTGCCGGAGACGAAGTTCCGAAATTTAGACCAGCTTAGGGTTTGTAAGGGAGAAAGGAAGAATGAATATTCGGGGGCGGCGGGTCCAGAACTTAGGGTTCTATTAAAATTTTTTATTTCAGCAAAATTTTAATGAAATTTTTGGGGCGAAGGAAGCGAGCCAAAAATTTGGCACGAAAAATGAAAATTTTTGGACATACAAATATTGGTGTATCTTATGAATCAATTACGATATGTTATATTCTCTTAAATTTTAAAATTAAATGTCTCTTTTCTTTTATTACAAAATACTTTTTTAAAATTGAATATTAAACTAAATTTTTTTCCTTTTTTTTAAGATTCAATTGAAAAAACTTTTTTAACAACGATAATATTTTTAGAGTATCGTCATTATGCAATAACAAAACTCTTTTTTTTTATTTATTACAAAACTTATTTGATAATTTTGAAAATATTTAACATTACTGAAAAATTTATAATATTTTCGTTGTTAAATTGCAGAAGTTATTACTCTTTTTTTCTGCTAGGCCTATACTGATATAATTTGTCAATATACAAACATCGAATTTAGTACCTACAATTTCATATGTATTTATCAAGTTGTAATTCAAACAATAGAGTTTGGTCCATCTTTTTTTATTTTTGGAAGATCTTTCAAATTGTAACTCAAAAAATTAAAATTTATGCATTTTTCAAGTTAAACTTTATTTGGTATTTTTTTACATTTCATTATTAATTAATAGTTTAATACTTTTGTATATTTAATTAAGAATTGATACAATCTTGTTTAATTTCTTTTTCATAAATTTAAATTTTACTATGAATTTGAGTAAAATCCTATGAATTTTCATTTTTTTCTGCAATAGAAGAAATTTAGAAATCGCAAAATCGAAGTAAACTACATTGTGGAAGAAAAAGAGGGGTGCATCGGTGAACTACATTGTGGAAGAAAAAGAGGCGTACATAGGTAAACTTGCACATTATTTGTGCTTTAGAAGAAAACTACTAGGGATATTATTTCGTTATTTTGTCAAATTAATTTGGTGACAAGTGAACTACTGAAATTTAAAATTATTTTTTTCATAATTTAAAATTTAACTTGGATTTAATTAATGGACAACTAGACAAGTGATAGAAATTGATCGGGTTTTCTGACTGAAATTGTTCAAGTATTCGGACTTAAAATTATCGGATGCATTTTCCTTGAAAATTCATCGATTAAAAGTTATACAGTGATATGTACATTTCATTTCATGAAATAATATTTTTTAAGACTATATGATAATTATGTCTACAGAATTTCATTTTGTTTCAAATGACGTCCTTAACTATATATACAGTTGCATTCCCTAAATTATAAATTATGTTAAATAGAATCATGTTGATTAGATTTGACTCTGGCGCCTAAATATATATATATATATATATATATATATATATATATATATATATATATATATATATATATATATATATATATATATATATATATTTTTTGGCTAATGGGGGGAAATATTTTTGGTATGCCGCTGTTTTTTTCACAAGTGCATTAAAATAGTTAAATTGAGGGGGAAATTATTTTAGTTTTGGAGCGTTATTTTTTTTTTTTTTGGACAAGTGGTGCCTAATATGTCTTATTCACATAATATGTGCATTATAAAGTGCGACCTAAGTAATATGTTTAATTCAATATATAATAAGTTGCAAATTCATGTGATTTTTCTTAATAATATATCATTTCGGCTTTTTTAATACAAAGTAACAATTTATTTTTTGATTGATTTATGTACATATAAATATTTCATCGAAGTATATCAGGACAACTGTAACCCCATCAAATGTTGTTTGTAAATTAACTTTATTTAAAAATTAGCTCAGCTATTAAGTCGATGCGGCGGGAGAATGAAAAATGCTCTCCCTCTAAAGTCATATTTCATGAAATGTCGAATACGGACTGAATGAAAATTCGTCGTCTCGTTTCATTGCCTCTACAATATTATCTCTACATTGCAATTGTCCAACCAGTAGATTTTAAACAAACGGTTGGATTTTCCTCAACACACTCTAGAATAACACTTTTTGAAATTTCATAAAACTTTTTGAGGATCCACTAACATGATGCGAACTGTCGAAGAAGGCAGAAATTTGTTTCACTGAAACCTAGTTGAACTGTGCAAACCCAAAAGAAAAGATGAATTTTTGTGACAATTTTGAAAGTAGATATATAAATAAAAGAGGAAACCTTTTGAATGCATAATATTTGACCCAATGGTGTGCAGGGATGTTAAATGAAACAACTTATCCATTACAACTAGTGTTTACCAAAAACCCGCCGGGTTGAACCCGCCCCGCCCCAAACCCGTCCCATGGATTGGACCGCTCCGGACCGTCTATGGACCGCGATGGACCGATGGGTTAGAACGGGACGGGTCTTCGACGGGTTTGGGCCGCCCTTTCTAAAAATACCCGTGTTAACCCGCCCCGTCTTAACCCGTGGACCGAACCGTCCCGCCCCGTCAACCCGTCCAAAACCCGTGCTAATCCCAGAAAAAAGAAAGAGGATAACTTTATATAATTATATTCAAATTTTTTCATCTAATAAAAAAATTACAAATCAAATATAAGAAAACAAAAAAATAAAAACAGAAAAGATAAGTAAAAAAAATAAAGAAAAAACGTAAAAATAAAAGTAATTAACGAAAAAAAAAATATTGAAAAAAAAGTATTGAAAAAATAACACAAAAAAACAGCAAAAAAAAAACGTTATAGTGATTATAGATTTAGTTTAATACTAACGAAAAAAAATAGTAATAAAATAAATAAAAATCCGCGGACCGGACCGGACCGGACTATCATAACCCGTGCGGGTTACATGGGGCGGATTTAAGAAGGGTTAGGATCAAGATTTCTAAGATAGACCGTCCTAACCCGCCCCGTCTTAACCCGTGGACCGTCCTAACCCGTCCCGCCCTAACCCGTGGACCGCCGCGGGTTGGACCGCCCCACCCCGCCCCGCCCCGTTTGGTAAACACTAATTACAACCGTTCCCTCTCTTGTCACAAGTATATAAAAGAAATAAATTCATATCCTAGCCTATCATACTCAATCAGACTCTACTCGCATATTTTTCCATTCAGCCCTTATTTTCTTTTATAATTACGATCAAGTTACTCACATACATCTAATATCCTTACCGTGCAGTAGGCACAACAAACTAACAATGACCAGCCATAGTCAGAAACTCAGAATTATAACATTTGCACAATGAGTCCTATCTGTACCCAGACTTTAGTAATAGAACAGTGAACACATCTCTTTTACAAAATAAACGCTGGACTTAATAAAATTGTTTACATATCCCTCAGCTATAGCACTTAAAAGAACAAAGACACACTACAAATATTTCAAATTAATGGCCGTCGAGCTCCTCTATATTGCTCGATACCTTATTTGCGCCAGTGAGGTTGCACCATCCCCGAACCTGGGCCCCACCTTGAACTCCCTGATGTACACCAGGACTTGGGCCCCACTTGGATTCACAGCTATCTAAACAGCTAACTTCTGCTATTTGAGTAATGTCTCATATAAGGCACTTCGTACCTGGACATCGTCAGACTCTGATGGCCGAGCCCACACTGGAATTTCTGAAGATTGTTAAAAAGATCTGTTTCCACCTTTCTTTCCTTTCCTAGAAGACAACAGAGGTTCTCCAGGTCAGCTTGCCCTAAGACCTAGGCCTCTGTAAAATACAAAGATGTAGACAGTACTAAGAACTTGTATACTAATAATAAGGCCATTATGCACAAAAGCTGTTATTCAACTTGCCAGATTTTACATGCTAACTAGAGTCTGCCCAAGCTCAATACAATTAAACAAATTTAACTAAACAGAAGTATAGCTAGCTCGCCAATAAAGAAAGGATACTGAAAAGGGAAACAATCATATGTATCCTCAGATTTTGGCCATTAAGGTGTTAGCGAGGGAGAAGGTGACAGGGATTTAGGTGGGATTGGTGGAGGAAGAAGCAAAGAGAAGGAGAGGCAGAGGATCTGGCCAGTAGAGGTGGGGATGGTTGCAACTTGCAAGGGTGAGGCGGGGATTGCGGAGGAGGAGGCGAAGAGAAAGAGGGGGAGGGTCGGGACTCGGGCGCGCCGAAGGAGAGACGTCGGAAGAAAGAAGATGAGAAATAGCAGAGAGCGTTATAGAAAATCGCTAAAAATATGTTAATGGATCAGATTTATCGCGAAAATAAATGAAGGGCTCAGATACGCATCGGAAGCGAAGGAAATATCGGTCATGCATATCGGCCACGAGAATTTTTATACATACAGATATATATATATAGAATGGCTAATGGCACGTGCCATCAATTTTCAATCGTCTCGTTTTTCGAAATTCAAAAGTCAAACGGTTGATCCAAACCGTTCAAGTTGATCAAAATATTGAAATACCTTTAGAGACCAAATTTTACATTTTTTCGAATTTTTTTGCTATTTATTATGATATTTTCAAATTGGAGGGCCTGAAATACTCTAATCATAATGTTTTTTAAAATATAATAATAAATAGCAAAAAAATTCGAAAAAATATAAAATTTGGTCTCCAAAGATATTTCAATATAGAGAACAACTTCAACGGTTTGGATTGACCATTTGAATTTTGTATCTCGAAAAATGACTTGATGGCACGGGACCCTCCGTGCCATCGATGGCACGTTAGCCATTCTCTCTCTCTCTCTCTCTATATATATATATATATATATCTTAGATTAATAAAAAAAGAGTGTGTCGAGTGATTTGAAGATTGTCTCCAATTAATTAATTGCAAATACTGTTGACCTTTTGTGCCTTGTGTTGTAAGTTTAGAAATTGATCAGCTATATCATTTAATATATTAATCCACGCGATTCGGATCCGATCCGAAACTACTGTGGGTAAACAGTTGTTCAGTAATTCAATCCTGACCGTTAGTTTTTGTCCGAATTAATCCAGGTCGTCTGATCGAGTTTGATCTATCGGTTCATCTTGCGCGCCTCTTCGATATTCCTAGAGGCTTCTTTTCGAAGAGTGAAGGGTCAATACACTGTAATCGGTACTTCGGTACTTCGATGTTCTTCTGTACTCCGTTCTTCTCCTCTTTCTCCATTGTAAGATAAGACGTTGCCTCAACTCCACCTTTCTCTCCTCTTTTACTTCTCCGTCTCCACTCCTCCACCTTTTTTTCCCTGCACGAGAACAACGGACCGAGAAAGCAACGGTGATGGGGAACTCTCATCAAGTGCCTCTTCGCAGGAATAGTTATAGACTCTTCTCAGGTGTCTCATCTCTCCTTTCCGCAGCTTCTCTTTGGTTGAAATCGATCATTCCAGCTGCTCCGCCTCGCCGACTAGGTAACGTCTCTGTACCTTTCCCCGCATGTGTGTTTGCTTCAAGCAATTTGTAGACAAAATAACATCGGAATTGGTTTGGATGGGAGTTTAGATCAGAGTCAAATTGTTGTTGATTGATTGTCTCTACTTTTCCTGTGATTTTCTTGATTGTAGCTCATTATGTGATGTCTCTATCTCAATCCATCTCTCTCCTGGTCAAACCCAATTCGAGGCCTTCTTATTTCATTAATTGTGCATTTGCCTTTACCTTTGCAGTTTTGCTTCAATCAAGCTTATGTACTTGGGAAACACAAGGCTTTCTTCAATTAGCAAGTTCTCTCTGATCAGCAAAGGTGCTGCTCAGTAATGCTGCCTGCTGCAAGTGATTGGTCAGTAATTGGAATTTCTATATTTCTTCCTTTTTATTTTTTTTTATCTTATCATCCCTTTCTCTGTCTGTCTAGATAAGAAAAATTCATGATAGCTGTACTGTTATCTATCAGAGTTTGTTCTATTATAATAAAAAAATACTGATAATAGAAAAAAATATTTCCATAGTTTATTTATATTACCTGCAACATTTTCTGAGCTTTCCTCCTATTGCTTTTTAGCTTCTAATTTATGCTTTTTTCGATGTTTTACCTTCTTATTTATGTTATTTTCTGTTCCTTCAATTGAACAGCCTTTCAAGTCATTACCCTGCTGCTCTCTGTGCAATTCAGCTCTTACATCCTTATGTATGCATATCCTTTTCTTTCAAGTCATCATAACTATATTTTCTGATGTTGTACATAGCTAATGAATGGTAATTCATCTTTCACCAGATGAATTGTTATTTTCTCATAAATCCTCACAAATAGCAATTTTTCTTCCTTATCCCTAATATCAGAGGACATATCATCAAAGTCACGCATACTGCAGCACATCTGAATATATTTGATGCTACCATTTACGAAGAATGAAAAGCTCTTTTAGTTGTCATCCATACTGCAACACATCTAATATATTTGACGGTTGGCCTTTCTGCATAAGTAACATGAATGCTATCTTTTGCATACATATCCTCATCGCTTACTGTGTACCATTTTTTAAATGGTTATAATCCCCTACAAAATGTATAGAAATACCTGTGCGAACACATTACTAATGTAACATTTATTAGACCTAAAACTAGAAATATAACTTTTTCCTTCACTTTTTTTTCAGGGAAATATGGGCTCAAACCATTTAGTGGTCAGTGTTGAGTGGTCTATGCTGAGTGCCGGTTCACTTTTCTGCATCTCATCTGCAAGGTCTCTCTCACAGTGATCTGATCACCTTTTCTCTCTCTCTCTCTCTCTATCTCTCTCTCTCTCTCTCGCTCCCTCTGTTGATGTTCTTTCAGTTTAATTTTTGTTTCTATTTGCAGGTTTGGCCATCTGAGCTTTGGAGGAGTGTTCTGGCATGCTTTTAGGTTATGTGTTCTTTGTCTAATCCATTTTGTTCTTCAAGCAATGTTTTTGTTTGTTCTTATTTGTTAAATATTTTTATAATAGAAGTTCCATGTTGGTTTCGTGCTTACATTTTAGCATTTTAGTTTATGTTACGGTAAATTTTGGCTTATACTCATTGGATTTCTTTCATTGGGTTACATGACAAAATAGTATCAACATATGACAGTTTGAGATTTTTAAAAGCCATTTTTTCAGATCAAATATTCTTTGTTGCAGTGGCTAACTATATAAGTGTGCAACTATTAATAGCTGAAAACTGATGTGCTTTCGAGATTATTTATTGAGGCATGTCTGGCACATTTCATTAAGTCGGTCATGATATACTTATTAAAAAAAATGTTCCAATGTTACATTCTCAGTTACAATCAAAATGAGTGGAGGAATATTTAGGGATTTGGGTTTAATTTGCAGTCTAAATTTCATTCTTGACATTAGATGAGAATATATTTCAAAATTAAATTAATTTGTTCTCATTTTTGCTCGATTTTTCTAAAACTTGACTCCTTTCTTTGTTTTGCTTCTGTATTGTTTTGGTCGATGATGTGCTTTCTTTCTTCGCAAGCTATGAAAGTCAATTTGTCGACCCTGCTCCAGTTTGGTGAAGGTGTTCACTTAGCAAATAGCATCCTATCTGATTTGGTGGAGGTATCATCATTTTTTTTTCTCGAATTCCCTCTCTTCTGCATGTTATCTAGGTATAGAATCAAAATTGTGAATAGTTTTAGATTTTTCATATTTAGTTTATCAACAGCTTTCGATGTACCCGTAATTGGTACTTGCAACAAACATAAATTTGTCAAATTAATGTAATATGTTTATTCAATTATGAAGAGTACTTGCATGTGTTGGTGATAAGATCCTAATTTAGGCGAAATTTATATTGCTACTGTTAATCGCTGTTAGTTGCTTTTGATCTTTAACCCTAGAGGAATTGGCAACTTTTAGTTCTGCATGTTAGTTCATTGCCTTAACTGCTATGTAACAAATCAATATGTGTACAAAAGCTAGCTGTAATTAACAAAATAAGATTTATTTTGTTAACAAAATTACAGATTTAAAGTTTGACTTTGTTTAGGTGATTCTAAAAAGTTGGTCTGACTTGATTTTATTCATGCGAATCTTTGATATGGTCATCTAAAAATAAATTCTTCACTTGATTATTTTACCTTCACTTGGCTTTTCAAATCTTTGATGTAGTCAACTACTAATGTAGCGTATCAGCTATGTTCCATTGCTGTTAATCAAAACATATCAGCTTTTACTTTTACTATTAAAATTAAACTAAAAAATATTTCACACCAGAGTGAGATGTTTCTTTTAAAAGTTCTATGAACTTTGATTTTCAGCTAAACAAATCTTACCGATGAGAAATCTTTTGCTGACACAATACTAACAATAGTATAAGTCTTTGCTTTTGTTGCTGCATTGGATCTGTGTCTTCTTTTTGAGGAAAACAGATTCAGTTCTTATATCTATTGCTGGATAAGAAGGTTGAATTTTAAATCATCATTGATTGTCAGCATTTCCTTTTCTTCAGTGTTTTCACGATTTTGCTTCCTTTTGCTTTTATTTTCAGCAAAAGATACCAGTTCAAGGGCATCTGACGGAGAGGCAAAGCACTGCCGAAAGAAGGTACTTAACTGATTTTTGTGATTTATGACCTCAATGGATTTCTAATTTGTCAAATTATATTGTGAAGGAGCCCAGATAACTTTCTAATTTGCTCTAATTTGACTTCTTTTTATGCACCTCTTGTTCAAAGCAACTTACAATAGCTTAGCATTACGTAGCGTCAGATCTTTTCTGTATTCAAAATTACGTACTACTAAATTCGTTGTGCAAATAGTCAGTACATTGCAGAAGATATGTTTGTACGGATTATATTCAGATTGAATAAAATTCACATGGGAGTTCATGTGACATTTTGATTTTGAATTCAAGGTTATTTGACAGAATTACAAAAATTATATTAGAATTACATTTACATTAATTTGATTTTTATGTTTTAAGCTACAGGTTTGAAGGTTTTCGTTGTTCTTTAGCACAGATTTGAAGGCAAAGAAGTCTATTGTAGTGACACAAATGATGATATTATTGTTGGTACATTTTCTGCTGTCTTTTTTTTTTTTTAAAAAAAAACCTCATGGTTACTGTTTCATTATGTGAAACTCAACTTATATGCAAAAACAAAGCACAAAGAAATAGCCACTCTGAACCACTGCACCTTATTCAAAACTAAAACCCAAACTGTACCAGTCAATTTGTACCAATCACGGTTAGAAAGCCTTTGAGATATGCCATGTAATCATTTCCTGTTGTACATAAGCTAATCATGCAAATAGTTAATACATTGTTGAAGCTATGTTTGTGTGAATTAAGTTCAAATTAATTAAAAATCATATGAGATCCTGATTATCAGTTGGAGGTTGTTTGACAGAAATTATATTGAAATTAAATTTATGTTAATTCTTATATTTTGAACTGCAGGCTTGAAGGTTTTATTTGTTCTTTAGCACATGTGTGAAGGCAAACAAGAGGCAAGTCATTGTAACAAGAACGATTATATTATTGTTAGAACAAATTAGATGAAGCTAGAAACAAGATCAATCACTTTGAGTAGAAACCAAGGTATATTTTCTGCTGCCCCTTTTTTTTTTGGAAAAGAGAGTAACCTCATGGCTACCATTTCATTACATATGAAACTCAATGTATGTACAAAACAAAGTGCAAAGGAATAGCCACACTATACCTGACCGTTGCTCCTTATTCAAAACTAAAATCCAAATTGTACCAGTCAATATGTACCAGTCTAACTGCACCAGCTAACTAAACTAGCTTTGTATTCTCTGTGATTTGCTATAAAGGCCTGTACAAATGGCAATCCATTGAACGATAACCTATCAAATCCATACTTAAAGTTTCAAAAAACGACCCTAAACACCCAAAAATCCCAAAAAAACTGCAGTTCTGTTGGCTTTTGAAAAGAGTAAAATATTCATGTGTATTCGCAGTCCTTTAAATAAATAACAAAACAACATGATAAATCCTTTCAGCTGTGTTTGATCTTAATTTCATCAATTGTGTTAATGACTAAATTTGGATGAAATCATAAGCTTATTTATGTTGAAAGTGTGCATGCTGCAGTTACTTTACTAAATCGATTGGTTTGGATTGATCACGTGGATGTTTAAATGCATTAAGTCTGAAATTCCTGGTCTAACTTGGTTTTTCATTTTTTACCACTGTTAGTTTGGACAACTAAATGTGCATGTCCTTTCAATTATATTCAATCTTCTTATGTCGACCTGGAATTAGAGTCTGGAGGTTATAAAGATTGAACATATAAATAATCTTATGTAACTTATAGGTGCAAAGTGCACAGGTAAAAAATGAAGCTAATTATCTTACTTGGTTCTCAAATGTGGTTAGCAGCCATTTCAATTTCTAATTTATCTTTATTAACTTTCTTAACCAATTTATTGTCATACTTGATAAACTGGTATACCCTTAACTGGTAAGATGAAGTATACTTATTTACAGTTCAATTTTAAACTACAAATAAAATTGTGCCTTTCAATTAATCTAATATGAAGTATGCTTATATATTTATTTTTTTTATCTCTTATAGTTGCTTGGTTTTAAAATCTGGATTTTGCTCAGTTTCCTGTGATTCTCATAGACGATTGTGCCTTTCAAATAGGTCGCGCAACGCGCGACGCACCCACTAGTATATATTATCATGCACAACACTAATTAGAATCGCGATTAGGAGATGACATGCAGTGACATAACTATGAATTTTGTTTTACTGCGTCGCAGTACCAACGTGTTCGCGTCCCTCAATCAAATAGGGACGCAAAAAGGAAAAAGCGAACTTGACGACATTTAAGTTGCATCGCTAGATCGACGGATATTAGTTAGGACGCAACAACTCTCTAACTAGAGACGCTCTCTAGTTCTCTGTAGGGACGCGAATATGCTGAATATAATTTGCGTCAGTATACCGACACATATCAACAGGGACGCGTATTAGTTGGGTCACATAACTCTTTCGGATAGAGACGCAAATTTTTTTCGTACAGGCCTGCGTAATTGGAGTCGCTAGTTGACACATATCAACACAAACTCTAATAAACAAATTACTAAATTTTTTAAATGAAAATTACTTGGTGATTTAATGTGTCAGTATACCGACGCATATATGGATCAATATTTGGTAAACATTGCTTACCATTTATTTTCTGCTGTGTACCAATTTCAATACCAATTATTCATTGTATATATCAACCCAATACCCAAATCCATTAAAAGGTTAACCATGGACACTTTTATGTTAAACAGTTAATATTAGATCCATGAATCAAGTAAATATTTCAAAACAATACAATTTATTAAGTAAAAAAAAAACACTAAGAGAAAAGTGGATCAAAGGATTTTTTTGTTAAGTAAAATTTAGTATATAATTTATTATTTTAAAATTTGCCAACCCCCTTAAATTCATGATTTTGATTTTCCTTACGAAATTAGCCCTAAAGGAAGGATTTATTAAATTAAATAATAATAATTACAGTTATAAATTTAATTATCTTAATCATTCAATCTGTTTCCTACTTCGCTATCTAATCCACCATCATCTTCTAACTTATCACGTAGACTCGAACAACTGGTGGCCTCTAGTTCCTCTTCCCCTGCAATAGGCCGTCTTTTGTCACCTGAAGATAGCCAATAAAAATATTAGACCTAACTCCTATTTATGGACAGGAAACTGACCCAAAAACCTTTAAGCATCATAGCTAAATTTCCATGCTATATACAATTTTTTTTTCAACCTGGTTATCATCTATACCAACCAAAAGTGTTGATCTTTACCATTTACCAGTTGCCTGATACAATCAGAACCCTTGCCAGTTGCCCGATGCAAGCAAAATTGTTAAGCTCCATAACTATTACAAAAGAAAAAGCATACATTATTACTATAAGAAGTAAACTTCAAATCAAAAGCGTACCAGTACCCATTCCAAGACTGGTACCACCAGTCCCCATAGCATGTCCCCACCTTGAAACAACCTTTTTTTAAGTATAAACATTTAGGAGAATAGTAACGTAAGTGATTAAAGGATAGGTATAAAACTCAATGAACCAGACCCATGCACCATCAATAAGTTAACAAGCAAAAGTAGGTATTCTATTCCAGACCCATGAACCAGTTGCAACATTTCTTCTCTCAATACTTAATAGAACCCAAATCCAATAGACATAATAAAAAAATTTGTGTTTAGTCAACACCTGAAGCTTGATGGAGCGTGTTTCAATCTCTAGTATCCGCACCTCTTCTTTCTTCCAACCTGACCACATATATCAACAAGTTTGTTATCAATAATGCACCTGTTGGAAAAAATTTCAATTCCTAAATCCAATTAAGGTCATGCCATGCCTAGCAATATTGACATAAAACCTAATTGAATAAGGCTTAAAAATTTCTAGTCCTGTCCAAAACCAACTACAAATGTTGGATCTGGTACCAGCCTAAATCCAAAATACACAAATTTTAATTGAATAAAATTACAAGTACAATGTCGCAATTAAGATCCTAAACCTCAGAGTAAAAATAAAAAGATACAATTGAAAGATAGAGAGAGAGATGACATCTTCCAATTGGCTCAGACAGAGAGAGAGAGAGAGATGACCCCTTCCGATTGACTCGAACGGAGAGTTTTCTTCTTAACTTCGCAGGAAAATTGAAACCCTTAATTAAGAAATAGAAGAGAGAGAGAGAGGAGAAAACAAACCGAGAAGAAAGCAAATAAAATCAGAAATTGAAACAAATAGAAATTGAAGCAAATAGCGATTGTGTACAGTCAATTGGGGTAAATAATTACCTCAAAAAATTGAAGCAATTCTCTTCTCTGCCGATTGAACGGATTGAGCGATTGCTTGAAAGGATTGAGCGGATCGAGGTTCAGACGAAGAGAGGGTTTGGCGGAGCGATTTGAGTGAGATAGGGTTTGGCTGAGAGAGAGAAACTGTTTATGGAATGGTGGCGAAAAAAAATGAGGGGAATGGCGGAAAAAAAGAGGGAACAATGAAAAATTGGCGAAAAATGAGAGGGAACAGCAAATAATTGGACGAAAAAAATAGGAGGGAAGCTTGAATAAAATTCTGAACAGACAAATAATATGTATATTGAATTTTTTTTTTTTGGCAGTTATACTACACAAATGGCTAACTGCAAAATTATTATCTACAATTTACAAATGGAATCAAATGTATGTTCCTTTAATTAATCAAAAAATATTAAAAAATAGTTCTATAATGACACGATGTGTAAAATAACTCAAAGTTGTGTTAGAAATTATTTTATAATTTTCACTAGAAATTTATTATCATTATCTTTGATCTTTTGCATTCCCTTTTAATTAATTAAATTTAGATTTTAACTTTTTAAAAAATTATAATTTCAAAACAGCACATTTGCATGATCATTAATTGCTTTAGATTCTTAATTTAAAATTAAAATTAGGACATTTTGATCACGCATAATGTATGGAATGCATCCTATATTTGCAATCTTGTAGTAATTAATATTCATGTTTTCATGAAAATCGATGGCGCCAAAATACCAATTTGCGCGCCAAATGTTACCTTGTGTATATATTATTAAAAGATGACTTGACATTTTTTTTTATCCATGCTACTTATTAAAATAACAAGTCAATGATGTAAACAATTAAACTAAGGATGTAAATATTTATTTTATCACATATGTACCCGATTGTTGATCGTGTAAGGCCTGATCAAAATATATTTTTTTACGGGATTTCAATTCAATTCAATTGATTTCATAGGATTTCGTTAGATCTAATTACATAGGAATTCCAATCAAATGACACCAAATCCGTTCATTTTGATCAAGAATTTTCCGACGAAATGAAATTCCATGGTAAAAAAAAATGAGATTTTGATCAGACCCTAAATATGATTTGATCAATGACTCTTTATCTTAATGGAAATAAAATTTAGGGAGACAAATGACTAGTTTGTTAAAAAAATATTTATTAATATACTATTCAATATGATTTCTTCATTTTAGACCAAAGACATATTTTGATTGATAACATATCATTTATCTTTATTATATATAAATGCTCAATGTATAATTAGATATAATATGGCGTGACACGTTTAACACCGAAATTATTTAATATAAAAATTCAGACACCAAAAAATTTAATACAAAGAATTATTTATTTTTTTTAATAAGAAGAAAGTTCCAACGCGTTTATAAACCGCGCCTCTCTCTCTCCTCTCGAACGCGTTTTATAAACGCGTTACAGGCCTTAAAACGCGTTTATAAAACGCGCTAGAAGCCTGAACTTTCGGAATAGTTAAAACGCAATTAACGCGTTTATAAAACGCGCTAGAAGGCTTGTTACTCGTTTATAAAACGCGCTAGAAGCCTGAACATTCCAACTTCTATCACTTCGATCAAACTTTAGTCATTTCGATCGAACTTTAGTCATTTCTGTCTATAAGTTTGTGAATTTATAAACGCGTTATTTGAAGTTATATAAGACTATACATTCTCGTAGAATTTAAATCGTCAACAACAGATTATCTCTTACAATTTAAAAACCTATCAATCAAATCCAAAAATGTCTACAATTACAATATATGTCAACCAATGTCCAACTTTTGGTGCTTCTTACTTCCACATCGGTTGTAGTATGCATACCACATTTGCTGAAATTCGAAATGAATTATACAGCAGGCTACAGATTTTAGAAACCCAGTACACTTTGAATATCCATGGTCGTTACAATGAAATTGTAAATGGGAGATATGAATCGCTATTTCTTCCTGTAAATTCTGAAGATCAATGGCGCCTTTTTTACCACGAGACATTCGAGACGAGAGGGTTACCGATTATTGAGTTGCATGTTGATTTCATCCCCGTATATGGCACGGGACCAGATCTGAACCTAACACCCCTTGAGATATATATAGGCAATTATTTAACCGTTTATAAAACGCGCTAGAATAGAGGTCTGCTCAAAAAACGCCTTGGTACGCGTTTATAAAACGCGTTGGAGGCCTCCGAACGCGTTTTATAAACGCGTACGAAGCTGGTGTCCAGGTAAAACAGTAAAACAGACTGACAGCCTGCGAAAGTATTGAATTCCATTAACTTAGCCCTTCGTATGCGTTTATAAAACGCGCTCAAACCTTATTACGCGTTTTATAAACGCGTACGAAGGGTTGAGTCTATAAATAGTCATGCTTCTCCGCAAATTCACGTCGAAAATTCAGAAATCAAAAACCAAAACTTTAGAGAACTTACGCAGAGAAAAGAAACCGAGAAAACATAATGTCAACTAAACCACGTCATGTTTGTACCGGTGTGCTTCTACAAGGAGATGGAGGAATAAGTAAACGAGATATTCTTCGGCACGTCTACTTGCACTATCCTTCCGACAAATTTTACGTGAAGGTTTTTCAACGCGACGTTTTTGAAGTCAGAGGGCCGAAATATTGGACGGATGTAGTTAAGAGGGATGGAGGATATCATGTCCGACGTGGAGATGGAATCGTTTGGTTGCGTTTGCAACAGGCATGTCCTCCTGGATTTGAAAATCACCCGTTTAATGGAAATGACATATATCATTTGGACTGATTATTAGGTTTTCTATAATTAGATGTTTTTATTATTGTGTGTTCTATAATTAGATGTTTTTATTATTGTGTGTTATATAATTAGGTTTTCTATAATTAGATGTTTTTATTATTGTGTGTTCTATTATTATCTGTTTTCTTTTATGTTTTAGTATATGTATTAATTCGTGTTTTAGTATATGTATTAATTCGTGTAGTATATGTGTTGTAAGTTTTATTATCTAATTTATTTTAGTTTTTATTTTATCCATTTTCATTTTTATTGTGAAATTCGAAATATTAATATTAAAAGACTTAATATTTATTTAAATTATATTAGACATTACAACTCAATGAACATTATAATAAAAAACACAATACAAATTAAAAATTACAATTTATTAAAATTTTGAACCACACAATACACAACAAAAAAAATTACAAAATACATGATATTAAAATTTTGAACCACATAAAAAAAAATTGTAGAAGATCCATTGCTAAGGGTGGGAAGAGAAAACATCACCGCAACTAATAGACAAGAGTCGAGCGACTGATTGTCATATTGACCCTCTCTTTTTCTGAGACTTGGATGAGGATGACTGCATGTATGCAGATTCTCATCCAAGGATGCCGGCTGCGGTGTTATGCCTCGTAGACCCAGCCCAACAAATCGTCCTCTACACGTAATAACAGATTCCACAGGAAAGTTTTTATTTTAAAGTTGGTGGAATATTAATAGCCATAAGGATTGTGTGCGACTCTGTATCAGTGAATAAGTGTGCCGCATACAACCCTTATGGCTATTAGTTTCGCACCAACTAATATTATTTTGCATTCCACCATCTAACTCTTCTTTTCCTCTCATTTTTTCCTTTTTTTCAGATTTTTTTCCTTTTTTTTTTTATTTTGGACGACAGAAGGTTGGGTATTTATATGGAAATTAGATCTCTCGAACGCATTTTATAAAGGGGTAAGAAGGTCTCTTACGCGTTTTATAAACGCGTAAAATCAGAAAATAACGCGCAAAGTCAGAAACTTTCGCCGCAATCACTGCAGCTTCTAGCGCGTTTTATAAACGCGTTTTAAGGCCTGTAACGCGTTTATAAAACGCGTTCGAGAGGAGAGAGAGAGGCGCGGTTTATAAACGCGTTGGAACTTTCTTCTTATTAAAAAAAAATAAATAATTCTTTGTATTAAATTTTTTGGTGTCTGAATTTTTATATTAAATAATTTCGGCGTTTAACACGTCGCATCAACATGACATGACACGATATGCACTTGAAGTCCTAATATGTGTCGTGTTAACCAATATTTTCTCCCGACACGACGCGGCACTAGCGTTCTCCAAATTGACACGACACGAGAGTGTGTTGGTACGACACACATGTGTGCTGACACGATACGACACAACACATTTATGGAATTATCATGACACATGTGTGTCGCTGCGCCATATTGGAGATTTCCAGACATTGACACGTCTTAACACTACCATTACGTGTTGGAGTCTCGTATCGTGTCATCTTGACACAAATTATTTTTTTAATCGTGCATGTCATGTTATGCTAAATGGTAAAATGTGCCAACATGACATGCATTATGGAACGACACAAATGACACGTTGTGTCATGTCATGTTGGTGTGTCGTACAAGTCATCTCGGATTATTTTATTATTTATTTAAAAAAAATTGTGAAGATTTATTAAAAAAATAAAAATAGAGGAAACAATTTCACTAAAATTTATTAATTGATTATTTAGTTGAGTTTGAAATTTTTATGAGTTTCCATAAAATATAATAATCAGATAAGAATATCATGAGTCAAATGATGCTTAATGGGAGTGTGTCACGATCTAAATTGAATTTTAAATATTATTTTTAGTAAGAAAATAAATATCAATAATTTAATCGTGTCGTGTTGAAACCGCGTTAATTAAATTTTCTAACGTCTCGACAAGACACGATAACACGATCATGTCGTGTCAATTCCATACTGATGTCATGTCGTGTCAATTTTGTACTCGATCATGTCGTATTGTGTTAACACGCACACGTGTCATGCCAACACTAATGTGTCATATTATTTTGAAGAACATTATCATATTTAAATAAATGATCTAATAATATGATATAATTATAGATGTACATACTATAAAATATCTTTAAAGTTTAGATTAATCTTCTGTAATATTTTTTTATTATTGCTGATATCATCACGAATAAAGTTAAAATCTTATCATCCTTCATCATTATATATGTATCGAGGTACTAAATCTTTTTTGCCGCCTTTGCTTCTGAAATTTCATTAAAACTTCCGACTTAATTTCAAACCATATAAAAATATTCGTCAATTTTTCCCCCTCCTCTTTCTCGCTAAAATATGTTGACGAATTTTTTCTTATAATTTTTTTATCATAATATAAAAAAAAATATTTAAATACATCGCTAATGTTCTATTTTTTCTATTACTAACATAATCTAAGGTATTTTTCAAAACTATTGTTATTTTCAAATTTTCTCAATTTTGTTTTCTAAATTGAAATAATTTTAAAATAAATTTAACTATTTTTAGAGAAAAAGGAATAATAAACTCTTGACACGTCTACACAATAGATATGACTGTGTTGTGTTGTGTCAACATGGCATGTTAA
Organism: Rhynchospora pubera; assembly: GCA_028095005.1. NCBI lineage: Eukaryota > Viridiplantae > Streptophyta > Magnoliopsida > Poales > Cyperaceae > Rhynchospora > Rhynchospora pubera. The sequence goes on along the minus strand of CM051460.1, from coordinate 221,535,973 downwards.
CTATGTCGTGTTAGTTTTCGTGTTGTGCCGACATTGTCCTCTACTTAGCATGATATCGGTGTTAAGAACAATGACTTTTCCACGACTTCCAAATTTTATTTTCTTGTAATATTTCAAATAATTTTTTGAAAATCATGCTATATTAATTTGTCAAATGTAATATAAAATTAAAAATAAAGTTAATGTCTTACATAAGTTCAATACAATATAGTTACTAAGAAGGGCAAATGAATGAATACATGGTAATGATACAAAAATATTTCAAATTTAGATATAAAATTGATAAGAAGGATAACGTTGACATGATTGGTACGTTAGCAAAATAGATTGAAAAATTAAGTGAAATTTACTAATGTTAAAAAATTTTAGATTATTTCATCATTAATAGATTCCAACCCTTGATAATTTTATGATATGTACTGTTATATGAATTAACTAATTCCTTAGAGATTATACAACATGATATAAACTATAGTCATATGATATGATATTTTGGATGTTAAATTCTTATTTAATGATAATAGAAAACAATATAATATATAAACATATGATACGAAATATAAACATATCATATGATTATAAAGTATAATCGTACATATATAGAAAAGCATGACAGCTATATTCCCATCAATGAGATATTTTTAATGAATTTAACTTAAAAATTAACTGTCAATGAAATAATTAGTATAAAAGATTACCAAAATTTTATTAATACAGATCAATAGATTAAATTACATACATTGAAGACATATTTGGTCGATTTGATAAATTTATTTATTAATATATCAAATGTGTTAATGCACTCAAAGTATTACTTATATTAATTATTTAATAAAATAATATGCAGAAATATAGTTATCGTTTCTTAAGTAGGAATTCTAAAAATTAGCAAACTTTAGAATATTTTGGCGCACATGATTGCCCCAAATATATTGTAGAAAATGTGCTCATCATATAATTGCAATTTTAAAAAATTCCACAGAAAAACCAATCCTCCACTGTTCCAAGTCCAACTCATCAAATTAATTTTTTTTGTTCTTTGAAATATAGTATGAGTTTAGCTACGGTGAGTCGCGACTCACGGACCCTCCGGTGAGTCGCGACCAAAACTCCTAGATCTAGATCAAAATGACCGATCCAAACCGTCTAATATGACCTCCCTATTGAAATCTCCATGTAGACCAAATTTTTCATTTTTTCAAAATTTTTAAGTATTTTTTTGAAATTTTAAAAAATCGTTAATCTAATTGGTTTTGAACCATTCAAAAACATCAGTTTTTAAAAATCCGAAAAAAATACTTAAAAATTTCGAAAAAATAAAAAATTTGATTTGCACGGAGATTTCAATAGGGAGATCATATTGTACGGTTTGGATCGGTTATTTTGATCTAGATCTAGGAGTTTTGGTCGCGACTCACCGGAGAGTCGCGACTCACCGTAGCTAAACTCATATAGTATTTGTACATGCGCCTTCTTTTCAAAAAAATTAGTAAAATTTAGAAATATTTTCGGCTGTCAGACTTTTATTGCCGCCTCCTTTTCATTTGTGCCTAGGGTTTACTCTTTCTTTTTAGAGAGAGCACCTTCGGTTTCGAACTCCCGACGGCGCACGAGACTATCGCACCAATGTCGATCCAGACCTCTCCTCTCCGTCGGAAGCAGAGCCATGAATCTACGTCCGGAGAACCAAGAGGCTCTTCGCCTTTATTCGTCTCCATCGTGCTAATCTTCACGCAGATCGCCGTCATCTACCACCTTCCTCACCTCCAACTCCACCTTCATCTCCACGCCACGACTTCGCGTTGCACCTCTATCGTTCCAATCCCCGATCTGTCGACTGATCCGGCTCCTGATTTGTCGACTTTGTCGGATTTGTCTATAGTGGATAAGGATGATACCTTCTCGGTAAGTTTTGATCGACATTTTAATTTTTAGTTAATTTATAAGTAAGATCAGAAAAGTGTTATAATGGATAATAGGAGGAGATCACAAAGTATAAATTAGAAGTTTTTAACTGAGATTTTCATTCACACAACAAATAGAATAACAATTATCATGTAAATCGGATTGAAGATCCAACAATCTTTATAGTTTTTGTTACCTTTAGTTATTCCTATTTAGTTTTTTTTTTTATATTTCGATACCTTCATGATTATTGGTTTTCTATTAGTTTCTCATTTAGAAATGCATAATTAAGCCCTAATTACATATAATTTGACATTTGTTAGAAGTTTTACCAACAAGTTTACCTATATACATTAATTTTTTGCATAACCTAATTTTTAGTAGAAGCAATAATATTTTTCAGCCTTTTAAGATGCCCTGATTTTATTTTTCAAGGACAAATAAAGGAGAAGATTAAAAAATATTCCAAGATGAGCTATAAGAGTTCTGTGAGTTGCTTGACAATCCCACAAGTAAAGCACCTTACAAGAAAGTTTGCATTGACAGAACTCAAATCTGGAGATCAATTAGAGGTATTGGATTTTACGCTTCTAATTTTTTGCATTTACTTTTGAAATCCCCCTAATTTCTTACTTAAACATAAGAAGAAATGGATACACCTTACAAAATACATAAATATATTCCATGTTCTATCAATGACAAATTAATTGATATTTCAAAAAAATATACACCTATTATTGCAGAATGAAAATTTTTAGGAGAGATCAAATTTGTGAACACTGTTTGCTCCAACAGCAGGACCTTTATTACTTGTTTAGCGACCTTAATTTTTGAAATATTTATTAAAAGCAGCTCTAGGCTTCCTGTGCCATATTTTTTGAGAGTTTATTCTCTCCAGATGACAAAAAATATGTATTATTTGTAATAAAAAATATTAGATTTAACTATTATTTGTCTGGCTAATTTTCGTGCTTGCTTTCTTATTTCTTGGGTGTAGGTTGAAACTTTTAATCATCCTGATCTTAGCCAAAAGTTACTTGAAGCTAACCTCGAAATCAACCTCAACCTCAAATTCTAGTTCTTGTTTAGTGCAAGTTGCCTGTGGTGTTACTGATGCACATAGAATGGTAATTCATTCTTCTAGATTTTGAATTCTACTCTCTCTATGTGAAAGAACAGTTTCTACTCTCCTATTATTTTTTTGTATTCTTTTGCACATCAAAGCTAAAAAAAGTCTAATATTATTACTTAATTGCTCATGCAGATTCACGGTATAATTAGTTCATTATTTTGGTGATTTGATGTACAAACTTAGAATTAAGGTCGGATCACTAAAAATTGAAAGAAATTTGTGGGATGAAATCTGAGGTCTATGAATTTTAGGGTTAAAGTACAATTGCTTATAAATTCTAGGGTTATAAGTACAAAATTTCTGAATTAACAAAGTATGAGTGATTTTCTTATTGTGTTTTTCATTTCATTTTAGATTTCACATCCTGTCAGCATGTGATGACCCTAATTACTTAGGAGCTTTGTCTAGATTCGAGGAGACTAATAGTCAAAGTTAATTTTGTTAGGTTGAGAACGAATAAAAAATCTCTTCAATTTCTATAACTCTGAAGCCAACATATAATTCCATTTCATTTTATTTTTGTTTTAGCTTGGACAAAGGAAAATTAGAAAAAAGAAACAATAGAGTGCTCTGTTGAAGTACAACAGTCACTAATTGAGTCATAATATTTTTACAGGAACATTCTTGCAGTTTGATTAGAAAGATACATGTTGCATGATTAGGGGGATTAGCATTTGCAGGATGCTGCATAACCAGTGTAAATGTGCAGCCTTGAGGTTAGTATCAGTCGGATATTTCCTTTTCATTTGCTCTCAAAAATGTTTTCCCTTTTGCAAGTGAACCCTTGACCTTCACGCCTACACTTGCACAGGGAATTCTCACATTAAGAAGAAAAGTTGACAGATAAAAGGATTCTCATATCCAATAAAACATGGTTCAAGCTGTGTCATTCCTTTGTGATCATTAAAGCATTGTTCTGTGTATAGGGTTGAACTATTGATAATTATAGAGAGTATATTTCATGTTTAATTTAACATAACCTCCTGATTTATCTCTGGTTGAGCATTATATAACCTCCTGATATCTTGCTATTAAGGGTCTTATGAATAATTTTAACATGTATTTGTTTCTCTTAACATGTTCTGTGTATAGGTTTGATACATGTATTTATTTGCTTAAATTATATATCCAAGTTCTAATTGTATTTTTTTTTTATAATGAACAGGTAGATGTGGCCTGATTTATTAAGAGGTGCCAAAGAGCGTGCTGACCAAGGCAGGAGAGAGGCGAAACATGATGCAACAATTCAATTTATGTTTAGTCAAGTTTTTGTGAAACTGAGCCAAACACCAGCATGTCTACCCTACAAATGCCAACCAATATTATGGTAAATACAACTAACTTTGGATTACCTAATCTACATGATTGTGTGCTAGGTATTGATTCCTTCTATTGGAAATATTGGTACTGCCAAATTATTTTTTCTCATAGAATTTGGTACGTTGTTTACTTGCTTTTGGTGTACATGCTTGTATGTTTTGCCTAGTGGAATGTTAATGTAGCTGTCAAGTTTTGATACTTATTATGAACAAATAGGTTCTTCTAAATGCAGTACATAGCAATTGCCAATATAGAGTAGGTTTTGTTAGTGATTGCTAACTCAATCTTGATATTTCAACAACACAGAAATTTTCCACCTCCATCGTCGGCAACAACAATCCACAAGGGCCCATAAATGAAGAGTACTTAGGTGTAGCATCGACAAACACTTCAAATGCTATGGGAGGATTCACCGCCTTACTTGGATTGGATCGCAGGAACAAGGTCAGCATAGATATGTGAATGGTTATGAAAACTTTAGCTAGAACTTGTGTGAGGTTTTTTGTTTGTAGGTTCTAAAGTATTTTGTTGAGACAAATTTACAAACTTATGTTATTTTACTTTGAATTCTTGTTTGTATGTCATTTTATTTTGAATTTTGGTTTCAATCAAATTTTTTGTAAGAATGTTGTTTAATGAGTTCATTGAAATTTATAATTTGTGTGTCATGTGTGATGTGTATTTTTGAATTAGTAATCATGTTTGTGATACTATAGAACAATTGAAATCATATGAATTGAATAGTGATGGTACCAAATTTGTACCGGGCTACAATAGAATTCAATAGTGGTGGTACTAAATTGGTACCAAACAGAAATGAATGGTCATATAAATATATTTGAAATAGATAGTATTAAATGCGTCGGTATTTGGATGTCTGATCAAAAGCGTCGTTATACTAATTTACATACATGAAAGCGGACCCGCTAAAAGTTGACAAGGCCCTAACCAAATGCATTGGTATAACGACGCATAAAGTAATGTGGGTCCCGCAAAGTATAACAATGGTTGATGAGAAAAATCGTCGGTATATCGACTCATAAATTAATGTGGGCCCCACCACGTTCTGACAACGTGGGTCCCATACTCTGATAACATGGATCCCACCATGTTCCGACAACGTAGGTCCCGTATTCTGACAATGTGGGTCTCGTATTTTCTCGCATTGTTTTATTTGGGTTGCTAAGGAAAGGCGTCGCCATGTTGACAGAGTTGTTTCCAAATAGAAACGCAGTAAGAATTGAATGAGCTGTCGGAAAAGGAGAGATGTTGACGCAACAGAGATCATAATTAAGGACGCAGTAAACTAATTCGCGTCCATACTACCCAGATGTTGAGTATTTGCAGCTAGGGTATCGGAGTCCCTATGGTTGCGTCGCTAAGTGGACGCGAGGGCCTTGTCGTGTCGGAATAGGGACGCGAATTTGGATAGCAGATAAGTCCGATTCTAGTATATGCATTCAAAATAGAATAAGATCGTATAAATAAAAAGTAATATATATATATATATATATATATTATAAACTTATTATATCATGATTGCTATATATATATATAAGTTAGTCACATGATTCATTAGGATACTGTTGATATATATATCTACAAAATATCAAATGTGACAAGACAGATGATTCTTTACGCAAACTAAATCCCAGCAACGTTAGTTAAATTAACGAAAATTGTACTGTAAAACATATCAAATCATGTTATTATATTGTTCAATGCAATGGTGTCAATTAATTATTATTTAGCCTAACATGCCAAGAAATTTGCTTCAGTTTCAAATTTATAATAAGTATCCGGCAAATTGATAGTCATGAGAAAATTACGTTCTGTCTTTACTCTGAAATTGTTGGTGCCATGTTCTTTTCTTTGTAATTAATTCGTAATTTGAAATTGGTCATCAAACAATAAAAAAAGCACATAGTCAAAAGATTCATTGTTTGAGGAAAAAAATGATTTTCTTTCCTAATGCGGAGCACGGATCAATCTTAGTCCTTTTTATTTAAGGGCTTTGGAATTTATTTTAGGAGAAATCTGGAAGGAAGAAAAAAAAGTTCCTCTTGAACTGGAAATATTAGTTAAGATAAATATTTTCGAGCGAAACACAAGACAACATAGTGTATTCAATTACCAATGATATTTTTTTAACATGGATGCATAAAAGGCTTGAACTTTGTTTGTTTGTTTGTTTATAGATACACATTAGCACTTATGTTGCAAGAAATTTAATGAGATTTTAGTTGGATATAAATTTGGTGTACGTAATTTGGAGAAAATTATCCATTAATATTGATCAAACACAAGTGTTTAATTTTTAATTGTTTGCTGGATAATATCAACTAATTTTCCATTTGAAACATATATTAAGTCATAAAGATGTATTCCTTATTTTATATATATAGATTTTCTCTTCTTATTTTCATAATCCTCGAGTCCGTGTCAAGGTTGTTATTAAATAAGATATATAGTGTCAATATAAATTTGTTTATAATAAATTTATTCCCTTATTCCCTTCTTTTCAAATGGAATCCAAACGGAGCCATAAAGAAATTAAGTTGAGTAATGCTGTGCAGACTTTAATTATTATATAATTAACTTAGTACATGCATATATTACAATTTTTTTATAAATTAGAATCATATTTGACCTGATCCAAATCCATGAGAGTTAGGCTATCAAACATAATTGGTTGATGTGTTTGTCCAATTCCATAGTTCCTTGCCAGCTTTCAGCAGAGACTTTCTTATTATATGCTTAAGAAAACCAATTTCATGCATCTATTATATATATAATTCTACCCGACCTCTCTTCTCAAAAGTATGTACACAAGAAACAACCGTTGATTTAAAAGGGAATACATGTATAGTCATACCGCTTGCATTTAAAGAATGAAATTAATTATTAAAAGTACTATATATATATATATATATAGAATGGCTAACGTGCCATCGATGGCACGGAGGGTCCCGTGCCATCAAGTTATTTTTCGAGATCCAAAATTCAAACGGTCAATCCAAACCGTTCAAGTTGTTCTCCATATTGAAATATCTTTGGAGACCAAATTTTATATTTTTTTTATTTTTTTTGCTATTTATTATGATATTTTTAAAAACATTATGATTAGAGTATTTCGGGCCCTCTAATTTGAAAATATCATAATAAATAGCAAAAAAATTTGAAAAAATGTAAAATTTGGTTTCCAAAGATATTTCAATATTCTGATCAACTTGAACGGTTTGGATCGACCGTTTGACTTTTGAATTTCAAAAAACTAGCCGATAGAAAATTGATGACACGTGCCATCGATGGCGCGTTAGCCATTATATATATATATATATATAGAGAGAGAGAGAGACACACACACACACATTGTCGACATTATTCAATTTCTCTCTTTCTGTTTATCCTCTATTCTGTAATATCGATATATACTTTCGAGAGTCTGCATTCACTGTATAATTTTCATTTTAATTATTTCTCTCAAAGGTAGTTTGTTAGGCCTGAGTAACGTGTATAACGGTAATGAAATTAGTCCTATATGTTAGTCGTTCCGTTTGAAGGACGGTTATAAAATTTTTGACATCTGACGTTTTGTTTTTTAAACGTCACAAAATTTTATTCCGTTGACGTTCCATTCTAATTCAACGAATCAGACGTTATAAACGTCTATTTTTTTCCTTGTCACAAATCACAATACCTTATATAATTTTTAATATAATAACATACAAACATTTACTAAAAATATTATATAAGCAATTACAACTCACAAACATATTTACAGTAAGAATATTTACAATTTACAAGCAGTCACAGTAACCATAACATACAAATATACATATATATAAGCATACCGTATGCACACAATCAGTTACAACTTACAAGTATATTTACAGAAATCATTACATATTTACACAAGTTCTAAAGAAAAAATTACATGAAAAATAAAATAGAAGATACAAGTTCTAATCTTGCTACATTTTCTCTTTCTTTCCTTCTTCCTTTACCTCAAACAAGTAACACAGAATGTGGTTCAAATCCTAGCACAAGTTAAAAACCATAAAAAAGGAATAAAATGAGACAAATAGAATCAGATGTATAAAAAAAAATAAAGAAAAAATTACCCTAAAAAAAATAGAATCAAACTTTTCTCTTTCTTTCCTTCTTCCTGTCAGCCCCTCTCTTTTCACTTCTTTGAAACATCATATATATAAACCAAAAAATCCATCATTTTCCTTCTCGAAATCCACCCTTTTGGCAATGATGCCTTGGCCATCTAATTTATCACCGTCCCATAGCTAGCCAATAGGCAACAGATCGATTATCCACAAATTAGGGATCTAGGATTAAGCGAGATTAGAGAGGGTAATGATTTGGCTAATGGGCAAAGAAACAGCAACTGACAATCGCTACAAGAAAGATGATACTTTACATAGACTTCATAGCTAGACATTTTTATTTATGTTGGTTATTGTTCTATTGCTAGATTTGCTTGATTCATTAAATCTAACAATTTTTTTAGCAACACTCAATTTTTTATTAACTCCTTAAAAATCTAGCAAATTTATTTTTAATAGACTTTTCTGAATCTTGTAATATCTAACGTAGCAAAAATAAATTGCGAGACATTTTCAAATTGCTACACTAGATATTACAAGATTAGAAAAGTCTATCAAAAATAAATTGCTAGAATTTTAAAGAGATATTAATAGAAAATTGAGTCTTATTAAAAAATTTGTAGATTTAGTACATCAATTAAATCTAGAAATAAAAAAATAAATCAAACAATAGATCAATATCCAACATAAATAAAAAAGTCTAGCAAAAAAAATCTATGTAAAAATCATCTTGTTTATAGTGAATCGCCATTGCAATTTGAGAGTGAAAGAGGAGAGGCGACAGTGTGACAGATGGGAATGATCTGATTTGAGGGGAAAGATGGAGAGAGAAACTGAGGAAGGGAGAAAGAGAAGCGGCGGAAGAAGAGGCAGAAAACCTAACACATTCGAGATATTTCTACTGAACTCCTTAATCTATAACCTGCTATTTGATGCATTCTAAATGTGTAGAATTATAATACGGAACATATTGAAGCAGATTACGGAACAAGATTATTCCGTTAACGTTCTATATATTAATATATACCAACGTTATACCTCTGCATTCCGTGTAATGGAACGAAATGGGAATCGGTGGCGTTAAAGGTTTCGTCCTTTTGGAACGGAACGGCTTCATGAATCAACGTGGTTTCTCTCTTTTTTCTAAATAGTGTTTTATATTTGTAAACTCAATGTGCACAATGCACTTGTATTTATTTGTGTTTGTGGTTTTCAAATGTTGTGAACGTTTTTTGGACGGCCGGTCATTATACCATCCTCGCTTAAGTAAATGGAGGCCAAAACAATTTGCCACTCAAGAGACCGATATCTTTATAAAATAATGCAAATGTAAACCTACTAAAATAAGTCAAATATAATATAATCGTACGTAATAAGGAATTAATAAAAAAGAGTGTATCGAGTTATTTGAAGATCGTCTCATATCATTATTGCGATATATATCGAAACATATATTAATCCGGAGTATTTAGATCCGGATCCGACACCGTAGCTAAGCACTGTAGGCCTACAGTGTGGCTGACATGTGGGGGCCACTGCGGAATAGCAGCAGGATCTGGACCGTTCGTTCTCCACGCGAAATCCTGCCCATCCGATTAATGTTATCTTACCCGTCCGATGAGCTTCTTCTGGAGAGTTCGCTCCGCGCGCTCTCTCTCTCTCTTCGATGCATTCGACGGACTGGTCAATAGGAGGAGGCATGTGGCTGATGTACGGAGCCGTGTTCGAAGCTGGTCTCGGTGCTGCACACCACTACGCTTTCCTCTCTCCAAGCTGTGCTCTGGTGTTTACATAACGTTGATTTTCACTGTTTTTCGCAGCTTTTCATCCTTTTTTTCCTTCTCTCGGTCTCATTCTGTCCACTCACTTCTTTTCTCTCTCTCTCTCAGCCACCAACAGAAAAGAGAGAGAAAAGTTCCTGGTGCTATTGGTGGCCTATGGATCTTGCATGTTTCCGGCCTCCGTTGGAACCACGGTGATCTCCTAAGCTTCTCATTTGAGGTTCATCTCCTCTTACTTTATCCCTTTAATTTGATTGCTATTTTTTTTTGCGCTTATCTACCTTTTACTTGCTTTCGTGCGATTTGATCTTCTTCGTTTTTTTGTCCTTTGTTTATTTTTTTCTGTGCTTTTCCCTTCTGTTCTTCTAATTTCCTTCAATTTTGTGCTAACTTTTTTTTCTTTCAATTGCAGCTTTCTTCAGAGGATATTCAGTGATTGATGTAGTGTCGCTAATGTTCTCTTCGTCTACCTTATATCTGGGACAATTTTACTTTCCCTTTGTAATTTTTTTTTTGCTTTCTTATATTTGTCGTTTGTTGTGGTTTCTTTGTTTTCCTGTAGGTCTTCTGGCTGGGATCCTTCAGATCAACACATTTATTCCCGCTTTTACAGGGTGGTTTTTGGTTATGTGTGTGCCAATAATTAATATATACTCATGTTTATCAAGTATATTTGCAATGATATCTCACATGCTAAAATACTGATAGGCCTATGACCACATTTACAGAAAAATTATTACATAAACTACGGTTCACCAGTACTTATTTTCTAATATTGAATTATTTTGTTGTTTTTAATTTTAGTTTGATTTTATTTTTACTGACTTATTGTTAGATATACAGAGATTACTAATAATAACTTATTGACTAATTTTTTTCTTATTTAGTTTTGGTGGTTACTCTTAGTGCATTTCTGTTAAGGTGGATGTGGTTCCGTGAGGGCGTGTTGGTTGCAGTTGAGAGCACCTCGGGTCATTTGTATCATCTTTCTCAAGATAAGCATAATTTTTCCATTGATTATATTTTGTAAGAACTTTTTCAATCTGCTTCAATATATTTATTTTTTTTCTATTTGTTTTTGTTAAATATCAACAAATAATTCTTATTCCATGCTGCCATGACCCTTGCATCATTTCTAGCATTCCAAAGTGATGGTTTTTTTAGCGTAGTATAAGAAGTGGTTTAATTGAATATGAGATAAAAAGTTTTTCTTAATAAAAGAAGCAAAGCGGAAATGCTCGATCTTTAGGAATAGATTGAAATTGTTTCTATATAAATTATTGTTCATGGACATTGCTGGTAATATGGCATGATTATTGTTAATTGCTTTTGCGAATTTACTTTTTGGTGCAGAACAAGTATACAAATCGACTGAGCTTAACATTCTCCTGAGAGGCTGCAATCGCTTTAAACTCCGCAATTTCTACAAGCTAGAACCCCTTTACAGGTGGTGCCAGTTCATTACCTACCTTGATCCCCTACAGTTTATGGAAATGCTTTAAATAAGCATTGGCGCTGTTCCCGGTCTCACGACCGTGCCATGGTACAATTTAATGCCTTGATTGTTTCATGGAACAACTTCCTAATTTGCATTCAAAATTTAATAATTATAGAAAATACAAATAAAGTAGCCTTGCACTTGAAATATCGGCTACATTTTTAAATTTCTAAGTTGTGACACGTGCAATTTGTTTAGGCATTTACATAATAATATACATAAACAATTGTATCGCATGAGAGGCCATGGCAATTGCAAAGTAATGGAAACCTGACAAAATATAATTCTTATTTAAAAATTATGGATTCTGTGGGATAGAATGAAAGGTTCGTTTATATTGGAAAAACTAAGTTTACCACATACACACAATTCTGTAGAGATTGTTGGCTGTGAAGATGTACCAACTTTTTAAATGAATTCGGCCTAATATTTAACAATTCTCCTACAGTGTAAAGATCCACTGTTTAGCACATAATTGTACTACAGTGTTCCAGTGCTATTTTATTTTGGTTAGTCTGTCTGAAGTACGTCCTTTTTCCCTCTTTTTTTTTCAGATTTAATCAAAGAATTATGCACAATAAGATCATTGATTTGCGTTCACAACTCATGTTGGCACAAACTGTTACTGTAAGTTTCTATTTAATTGAGTCATTGTAATTTGTTTGCTTTTGGATTACTCGACTACCATTGCAAAGAAACATCTCCTCATGACAAATCAAATAATACAGGAAGTAATAATTAGTGAGAGTTCAAACAATGCATTATTGATGTGATAAATTTTCAGTTCTTTTGTTTAATGACTCTAAAATTGATAGCTAAATTTGATTGCAAAGATACTGTAATATAAAATGAACAATACTATTAATGAAAATGAAGTTATTTGTAGATTGCTTGACTAAGAGATTGCTACCTATAATGGAGCTCAACCTGAAAGGATGATTTTAGAAATAGTCAGGCCAAATTATTATGTTGCCAAACTAAATGTTGTATGTCATTTTCAGGGACAAGGACAATTAGGTCACTGATTGGGTCGCCAGTTCACGTTGGTCAGCAAAAGATACAAGCAATTAACTTGACAGCAAGCATATGCTTTCTCTTTAGAAGCCTTTTTTTTTTCATGCATCAGTAATAATCATTGGGAGAATTTTGATTCTCCTTTAAGCTGATATTTAAATTATTATTGTAAAATATAAAAAACATAACATAAAAATATCATGACTGTGGTGGACTTTCATACTTTTACCATGCTTTCATTAAGTTATTATTAGCTTATGTTCTTTGCACCATAATGGTTCAGGATTAGTATCATTATATGGACTTCCATTTTAACTTTTGTTTTTTTAAAAATAGTGTTGCTGCAACATATTATTATGTAGTTTCAGGCTGTACTTTCTTTCCATTTTACCGTCGTGTTTTTTGTTTGCAGCAATTATCAACTGCTGATTTGGTCGGAGTAGTCACTTTTTATCATTCCTATTGGACATTGCTTCAATCAGGTAATCGACTCATCACTCTTATCAATTTCATAACTTCTATTTGTGTATCATTATTTGCTGCTCTAAACAGTTCTAATTTTGCAGCGATTTGTGTGCCCCATCTATTTTAGGGAAAAAAATAAACTCATTCTATCAGCATACATTCTCAAAAATAAACTCAGTCCTTTCCTATCGAAAGATGATATAAAATCAAGAAAAAGAATTACTTCCAGCATTTTTATTCACCCTGACCATAGACAGATTCGATACTAAACAGATGCGTAATTGACCCAAAAAAAACTTTGCATTCCAAAAATACCCCTCAAATCTTCTATCAAAAGACACCAATCAAAAAAACAACCAGATGTTTCTTCTTTCAAATATAGTATAGAAATTCCTGTCATTTATTATTTAATTCTACTCACTGCATCCATAAGACTATAGTTCCTTGCACCCTAAAAAAGAAACTATTCAATTTTTATCGAATATTACATTGATTAGTCTCTTTAGGCTGTTTTTTTTTTTACTTAGTAGCAACTACCATGTCTGTCTAAAAAAACTGACTTGCTCAGTTCACAATAGATAAAGATGGAACATGTACTTAATGAGGTGATAAATACTATTTGTGGCAGGGTTATTTATAGCTTGATTTTAAGGAACATGTAATTTATTTCAAATGACACTGTACTCTCGAGTTGGATTGATTGGAAGAAGAATAATAGTTTCACACTAATAGTGTACTTTTTCTCTACAAGTCGCATGATTTTTAGGTTGTACCTTTGCTCCATAACATTATTTATGATTGGCGAGATTGGCATCTGCCTCTGCCAGCTATACCAGTAGCAGCTTTGCTCTGATTACTAAAGATGGATTTTGTAATCACTCTTCTAATCATTTGCTATTTTCATAATCATACTTTTGAGATGCGATAACTATGGTAATAAGCGTTCTGTGTTTCATTTTCTGCCAAGTTGTCCATGAAAAATTAGAGCATCGTTTAGGACTTTTGTGGACACACTCAATTGTTGTTAACCAATTCAAATTTGTTTAGTATATATTAATGTCTTTGTTTATTATTCATGTAAATAAAGTTATAAATATTTTCTGATTTACAATGATGATAGAACACTCAGTACATCATGAAGTGAATTTTCATTAACTTTTCTCCAGCGATTTATATTCGACATTTTTTAGATTACTAATTCCATATATATTTATGGTTGCTTATTTCCAGTACAAGGCCAATCTATTGACAATTGATAAAAATAAAAAAATAGATCGCGCAACGCGCGACCACCCGCTAGTATAAGTTAGTCACATGATTCATCAGGATACTGTTGATATATATATCTATACAAAGTATCAAATGTGACAAGACAGATGATTCTTTACGCAAACTAAATCCCAGCAACGTTAGTTAAATTAACGAAATTGTATGTAAAACATATATTTTTTTTTTTTGAAAAAAGGTGGGAGCGCCACCCAGTTTCATTTTCAAAATGAAACAAATTACAATTTAAAGAAACTAAACATCAGAATCAACTCAGCAACGGTAAACTAATCCTAACGAAAGTATCCAACACTACTTTACCCTTCTACAATTTAGTGCTCTTTGTTCAGCTTGCTAACTACAAGCATGGCAACATACACAAAACAATTTACTAAACAACCAGTTGACCCAGAATAAAGGAATAAAAAGAAGCATAAGAAGGAATAAAAACTTGAGTAGGCCACCAAAGTCTTCCAGTCTAACTTCAACATCTCCACATCTTCTGAACATTTGCTGGTACCAAATGCTAGTCACTAAACAGACTCTAATATCTTGAGCTCCTTCTAATCGTTACCCAAAACGAGTTCACAAAAACCAAGTATAAAAGCCCCTAAATTAACTGAACAAAACAGACCTTCAAAGCAAAGCATCCAACTATTACACACAAATAAACGAAGTGTCTAGTACCATCAAAAAGCATCAAAAAGCATGAAAAACCATTTTAACAACCTCTCAACCTGAAATTTGCATAAGACAAGATCACATCTTAGTCTGTCAGTCCCTCCGGCAGGGTCAGTATTGGTGGAGCCACCTGAATAGGGATGATATCCCATTCCATTGGGAGCCACTGATCCACATCAGTTTTCTTCACTTCCTTCCAGTTCCCTGTCCAGTAATGCACCAAATGAGTGATTATCAACAGAATTTGTCTAGTAGTCTTAATAGCAATATTATTAAACACAAAGTCATTTCTGACTTTCCAAATGCTCCAACAAGCTGCACTAAACACTGTTAGGAAAGCATTTCTATGAGTAGAGTGAAGAGAGAATGCAAAATTGAAAATATCTTTTATGGTAGACCATTGTTGGAAATGAGCTTGACTAGAGCCCAACCAAAACCAGATTTTTTTAGTATAGGTGCAATGACAAAACAAATGACCACAAGATTCAAAACCTCCACAAAAAATACAATCAGTATTACCTGACCAACCTCTTTTACTTAAGTTTTCTTTAGATAAGATCCTATTATGAGACAAAAGCCACATAAAAGCTTTAATTTTGTGTGGCACACCAATTTTCCACAAAGTGTTGGCTTTGACCATCTGCACCCCTCTAAATATCAAGAACTGATATGTTGAATGAGTGGTGAAAAGACCAACATTGTTCCATCTCCAAGAAATAGTGTCTCCTGTGTCAACAAGGTGTGTGTGTTGCACAATGTGTAACAAAGCATGCAATTCTTGAGCTAAAATACCAGTAAGAGCTCTATTGAAACGAAGAATTCTGCCCTGAGATTGTACCACTTCCTCAACAGTGCAATCTTTGTTAGAACATAAATTGTACAGGAAATAAAAATTAGTAGCTAAAGAACAGTCCTCATGCCAAATATCATGCCAAAAAGAAACAGATTGACCATTACCTATGGTGTAGGAGCACGAAACAGAACCTATTTTCTTAACAGACTGCACTCCTTTCCAAAAATAAGAAAATTTACCCCAACTATTATTAAAGTATTTGTGTATAACCAACGTTTTCCACTCAGCATTGTAATGAGGATTATGCATCTTCCACCACCACTTCAAGAGGAAAGCTTTATTCATACAGGCTAGATCAAGAACATCCATACCATCTAACTTTTTAGGTAAACAAACTTGTTGCCAATTAACAAGGGCATACTTTTTCCTACCACTAATAGTACCCTGCCATAAGAATCTAGATCTAATTTTATCAATATCTTTTTTAATCTTATCTGGAAGCCTAAAAAGAGAGAGCATATACATAGGGATAGCACTAATAACTGCATTTAGCAAAGTCAGTCTACCACCCAACGACAGAAAATTACCCTTCCAAGTTTGAAGTTTTTTCTGTATTTTATCAAAAACTAGAGCCCAATCCTTAGTTTTTAATTGTTTATAGTGGAGAGGGATGCCTAAGTAAGTTAAAGGAAAATGGCCTATCTTACAACCAAAAAGGTTAGCCAAAAGCTCACATTTCTCTTGAGGGATATTGATAGGAAGAAGCTCAGTTTTAGAGAAATTCATTTTGATGCCAGAGACAGCCTTAAAAAGTACCATAGTCCAGTAAATCCTTTCTATATTTAAACTTTCTGCCTTTAAAAATAAGATTGTATCATCTGCATAATGGACATTAACTATAGGAACATTATTTCTAATTGGGGGCCCTAAACCATGGATAAGCTTAGCATGTGCCCCCTTGTGAAAAATTCTACAGAGAGTATCCGCGGCTAGATCAAAAAGAAAAGGGGAGAGTGGGTCCCCTTGTCTAAGACCTCTTTTGCAGAAAAAATAAGCGGTAGGGGTACCATTAAAGTTAATACAAGTACTAGAAGAGTGTAATAAAGTATTAATCCAATGTATCCATTTGGTACCAAAGCCTCTTTGTCTTAAAAGATCTAACAAGTAGGCCCAATTAACCTTATCATAGGCTTTCTCAAAGTCTATTTTGATCACTACTCCCTGCTGTCCACTAGTGTAGGTACTATGCAAAATTTCATGACCTATAATAACATTGTCTAGAATGAACCTGTTCTGTAAGAAACCTGCTTGAGCATTATCTATAAGCTTATTTATCACTTTCTCTAATCTAGTAGTAAGTATTTTAGTTATTATCTTAATGCTACAATTTACCATACTAAGAGGCCTATAATGTGTGATCAAAGAAGCATCTTGCTTTTTAGGAGCTAAAGAAATAATAGATTTATTTATTTTGTTTAGAGTAATAGTACCCTCAAAGAAAGCATTAATCAGAGCTAGCAAATCATACTTAATAAGATCCCAAAAACCCTGATAAAAACTAAAACCAAATCCATCTGGGCCAGGGGCACCAGAGGCATGAGAATCAAACACAGCCTTTTTGATTTCTTCTAGAGTAAAAGGTAATTCTAAAGTATCCCTATCTGTATCATCTAGATTATTAGAAGTGTCCCAAAAGTCCTCTAATAAGTGGGCCCCTTGAGTGCCTGTTGACCCTAAAAGATCTTTATAGTAATTCCAAACATGTTTTTCTATTTGTTTAGTATCATCTACAAGAACACCATCTATTTGCATATTATAAATGAGATTCTTTCTATATCTATTGGAAGCAACTTTATGGAAATATGAAGTATTATTATCTCCTTCTGCTAGCCATCTAACTTTGGCTCTATTCTTCCAATAGATCTCCTCTTCTAGATAAATTGTATCTAAAATATTTTTGTAAGTGTGCCACTGCTCTATTTCCTCAGCAGTTAAGTCTCTAGAATCTTGAATTCTATCTAAATTATGGATAGTATCAAAAGCTACTTTTTTTTGTTTTATTTTAGTACTATCAAAGTTTCTCTTCCAACCAACCATTTTTTTCTTAAGATACTTTATTTTATCTGCCCAACTTTGACCTATATTAACATGATTAAGAGGAAAGTCCCCCCACCATTTGTGTACTAATTGAACAAAGTGATCATCCGTTATCCAGAGAGAGTCAAATCTGAAAATGGGAGTCTTATGATTGTTATCAGTATCAGTGACAAGAAGTAAGGGACAATGATCAGAGCAATAAGTAGCCAAATCTTGCACTGTACTATTTTTGTAAGTATTATCCCAATCCATAGAAGCTATGAGCCTATCTAAGAGTACAGATTGAACCCCATTAGTCCAGGTATACTTTCTATTATGCAACTTATATTCATAAAGAGTATTGTTGTCAATAAAAGTATTAAATCTTCTACTAACTCTCATATCAAAATTATTGCTACTCTTTTCAGACCTATACCTGATGGCATTAAAATCTCCACAGAGTAGCCAAGACCCTTGCCAGTTGTCCCTTATAGATTGAAGTTCTTTCCAAAAGTCTAGTTTAAGTCTGGAAAGTACAGGGCCATAAACTATGGTCAAAAGAAAAGTAGAACTTACTTGCCTATCTATAAGTTCTATGTTTAAAGAATAAATTCCGGCAAGGGTTTTACGTACAACAAATTTAGAGGTGTCACACCCAAACAGGATACCACCTGATCTACCTTTAGAAGGAAGCCAATCCCAGCAAGTTATTCTAGTGGAAAAACTATTCACAAGCCTCGTAGAGAAATTCTCCTTCTTAGTTTCTTGCAAAGCTATAATATCTATATCATGAGTCTTAAGTAAATCTATTAATACTTGTCTTTTTTTTTGGGGCATTCATACCCCTAATGTTCCAGCAGAGGACCTTCATTTAATAACTATTTGATCACTCTCTGCATCATAAGCTACTGTAGTAATCTTATCTGCATTATCCTTATTCCTAGTTAAAACTTCTAAAAGTACTTCCTCAAAGGAGTTCCTATTCATTACCTGCATTTTAGTAATTATCTCTAACTGTTGTTCTACATTATCACCTAATCTTATTCTGTAGACATTAAACAGATCAACTATCTCTGTAGTAGTAAGCCTACTATAAGGAAAATTATTCAATAAAGTTGTACCTTGTGTCTTCTTGGTTGTTGTCTTTCTAGCTTTTCTATGTTTAGCTCTGCTGAGAACGGTGCTAGTGACTCCCAAGAACTTCAGCCTATTGCTTCTTCTAGGTTGAGATGACCCTCCCACTTGAGGAGTATGCGGAGGAGGTTGTGAAGCTGCCATGCCAGTCGCTGCCTGTATCATACTACCGATAACGGAAAATGGCACAGTGTCCTGAGGTTGACTCTCTCCACTCCTTTCTTGTTCAATTTGGATGAGCAGAGTCTCCATCTCATTGCTGTTTTGTATTTCAATCCTCTTACCAGCATCACCTCTATCTTCTGTTACAGTAGGAGTATAGATCCTACCTTCTAGTTCAATCTGTCTGAAAAGAGCATCAATGGTACCTGGAGTGATTCTAGGAGTTTTCTCTCCCTTAGTAGTTTGCTGTGCAGTAGGATTGGATTGAATAGAGCTCTGCTCCTTTAGAGGTAGATTGTTGCTGGGTGTAGAAGTGTTTTTATTGCTCTGTTGCTTATTTAGCACACTAGAATCATTTTTTGTTGCCATCTGAGGTACCATAGTTTTCTCAACATTATTTGGTTGCTCAGTTGCAAGGGGATTAGTCTCAAGAGTGGCGTGTGGATCAGTTTGCATATTATCAGTAGCTTTTCCAGACCCCAATCCACCTGTAGGTGGTTGAGAGTTGGAGTGAGACGGAGCTCTTGCATTGTGGTTCTGAGGTGGCTGTCTGTTGCCACCATCTCTGCCTCCATTTCTAGGTGGAGGTGGTGGTGGTGGTCCCCCCCAAGCACCCCTATTGCCTCCTTCATGCTGGTACTCCTCAAGCTCCAAAGCAATTTCATACCTCTCAATGTGACCTCCTTGATCAGTGTAAGTAATCCAACTCCTAGGTGGAAGTTGTTTCACATCACAGAGCCCCACTCTAACTCTAGCACATCTAAAATCCAGATGTCTAGCTGTTTTATCATCCAGCTCCAGTACCATAGCCCCAAATTCTTTGAATAGTTGTTGGAATTCGCTGAAGTGCCAGAGTTTGATGGGAAAATTCCAAATCCTAACCCACACAGAGAGTAAACGAGAACCTGCATCAATTGCGGGATCCCAAGCTCTAACCCTGACTTCTTTGTTCTCTAGGCATAGGCTCTGTTGAGCAAGTGCATATGCATGCCAATGTGGATCTGGTGCTTCTATCAGGTACCTCCAATCTTCAAAGGGTCGCACTACCCAGTCCCAGTCAGATCTGAGCAGCTTCAACGCCTTAGCTACTCTTTCTGGCCCCAATCCCGCCTCATCAATTAGCACAATGCTCCGATGAAAAGCCTTCTCAAGTTCATTGATGCTCTGATTAGCGTGGAAGCTTGGGACGATGTGCGATGACTCCATACTTCTGTTGGTGTTGAAAGCAGTGGATCTATTTTGGTTAGGGTTTGAAGTGAAAGGAGATTTCGGAGGTGGAGAAGGGATTGAACGACAACGAAATGATCGATGCCCCAATCTATTGCAAATAAAGCACAATTCGAGGTTGCTACACTGATTAGCTAGATGGCCTTTCTCAGTGCAGCGAAAACAAGTAGGGTTTGTTGGGGAAGACGAAGCACAATTCGAGGTTGATATGTAAAACATATCAAATCATGGTATTCTATATTGGTCAATGCAATGATGTTAATTAATTATTATTTAGCCTAACATGCCAAGAAATTTGCTTCAGTTTCAAATTTATAATAAGTATCCGGCAAATTGATAGTCATGAGAAAATTACATTATCATTTCCCATAAGCGTGATCTGGTCCAAAAAGATCTAATGATTTCACATCTAACCCCAATAGATAATGACACGACCACAACTTTTGTTTTGCCATTTACGCGATTGAGTTCAATAATGTAAATATGTGATAATACTAGATTTGCTGGGACCACAACTATTTTGTGTTGCACTTATACAGCTGATCGAGTTTAATAAATTTGTACTTGAAGTCTTGAAGATTCTTTTGGTTTGTGTTGGTTTTATCTAATTTTAATTCTCGTTGAACTTCTACATACTTATACTGTATCTTTTTTTGTTCAATAAATTACAATATCTAAACCCATAATCATAAGACACTCTTAAATGCTCTATCTTGATGGGTCAATTCTATTAAACAATGTAAATAACATTCATGACAGTTCAAACTAATGAAATTTCTTTAAATGATCATTAATTTTATTAATTGATCTAGTAGTACAAGAAAGTTTTTTTTTTCTCTCATTGATTGATTACAAACAAAGCAAAGAATAAGTCTTGATATTATAATACTAGGTAACCTTGTAACTATATTAATTGATCATCAAACATACATAAAAATAAAAGCAAGAAAGAACCTAAATAAATCAGAAATCATAACTTAGTTCGGATAGAATTGATGAACTTTTAACAGTAGTAAATCATGTTTCATGATCTAAAAAAAAAATAAAATAAATTTGGAATTATCTTAATCTATGATCATAAACATATAATTCTAACAAATAATTCCAAAGAAAAATTATCATATTTTCTTGCTTAACAACTTGGTAATTAACTGCTTAAAATAATCACTATTGAAACATGGATCTAAAAAAAAAAAACAAAAACAATAATAATTGATTTCATAATTTTCTGGGTCCAAATAAATTTCTATCATTTATGAATTTTACTGAACCCTAAGATCATGGTTTAATTCCAAAATCCTCCCCACCAATATTCAATTTTAGAATTTGGTCCTTATCTCTTTATCTCAATCCCATCGTTCCCATTTCTTTCTCTCAAACATGATAATTTAATCTCTCACTCCGTTTGTGTAAGTTATGTCACTCTCAAATCTCTTTTGAAGACTTCCTTCGCATAAACTTTGTCTTTGTCACCGTACGTATTGTACTTCGTCCCTCCTATTTTCTTTTCATGTCTCAAAACAAGTCCTACTCCATCTGATGCCACATGAAACAATCAAACTTTAGAAATAACAATTGTAGAACTAAATAGTTAATACTAAAATAAAATTGAAAAAAATAAAAAGCAATTATGAGGATTGAAATCAATACCGGCTAGCCACCTGTTTTGATATCAATTCTAAGATATATAAATTATTTCTTTTCTTCTTTGAATGGCTATTAAAGAAGAAAATGAAATACTTTGATATATCTAAACTAAATATAAGTTTAATAAGAAAATCATAGTCGTAAACTCAAACTTATGAAATTTCGAGGGCGAAATTTTTATAAGTGGGGGAGAATGTGATATCCAGTAATTTTGAAGTAAGAAATTAATAACAAAATAAAGCCACTTTACCAATTGAGTATTATTAGGTAATGAAAATCATTTATACATGAGCAAATTTCATTAAGATATCCAATACAGTAACTTTAAGGTATGTTAATTATCTAATAAAAATATTAAATTATGATAACCAAAATTTTGGAGTATTTAAAATATACAAATAAACTCTTACATAATGATACTAATTGATTAGACAAAATATTGCTTACGGCAATCCAGCCTTTCCATGGTTTAAATAAATTAATTTCCTAAAATGGCAACTCTGAATTTGATTTATTTTATTGGATGGAATCGTTGTATCAAATTATTGAAATTCAAATCAATCTAGATCATTGATTCTCTTTGGTTTTATCCACCAGGATGCCAAACGTAACTTAGGATCATTTTTATTTGGATCTTATCACTTTGAACTTGGGGTAACTATTTATTTGGCGCATCATTTTTACCCGAACTCCAAACTTTACCTCTCTATTTTATTTCCGTTCAACCTTATCACTTCTACCGCCATAGAAATTTGTTCTTATCCTTTTTCACACGTGTTCACTTGTAATTGGAATTCCTGACATCATGCTGCTACCCACTTAAAACCTATATATATATATACACGCCCTCATCCTCTCTAGCGTAAACGCATCACACCACCCAACAAATATATTCTTTCTTTTTCTCTATTAATTATAAACAGTAGTGACCGGTAAGAAGGAAGCTTCACTACGCGAAATTTAGACTTCTGTAACGGTTAATAAAAGGCATTTGTAACAGTACACGAAACGTTACTGTAGCTCCCGTTACAGAATGTCTAATAACCGTTACAGATCTATAACGGTTATTAGACAATAACCGTTACACTAGCCCCCTCTTCTGTAACGGTTATTATCTAATAACCGTTATAGTATTATGCAAGGAAAATCTGGTACAGCTTTTTGGAGAACATGTGTAACGGTTATTATCTAATAACCGTTACAGATAATGTTTATAATTAAAAAAAATGAAATTATAATATTCTGTAACGGTTATTCCTTAATAACCGTTACAGAAGGTCCTTTTTTTGTGTTTCGCCTGTTTAATTGGCTAGCCCAATTTGCTAGCCGAATTGGTACCAAATTGGTACCAAATTTACATTAGATAACACATGTAGCATACTGTTACAATTCAATCCAGTACTCGAAGAGATGTTTATCTGAACACTCTAAGAGACTTCATCTGAACACTACTGTTACAATTCAAATTAAAGCACGCAACTCTTCATATTTTCAGTTTCAAACTCATTTCTACTATAAATGACCAAACTGTAGAACCCCACGTCTTTTCAGTTTCAAACTTATTTCTCACTTCTCCCTCCTATCTCTCTACTCAAAAACCAACCATGGAAAACCTTGATCTCATCAGAGTTGATGAAGACGACATCACTGCTCCGGCCAGTGCAGAGATCATCAAATCCATTGTCATCCAAACCATGGAAGGTGTAACTTTGCTTGATGTCATGATAGAGATGAGAAGACGCCTCCCTGCAGGACAACACAGAGTGACTACACTCCTAGAAAACCGATTTCTCATAATCGGCCCCTCTGAGCAATGGCGCGATGAGATGTTCAGAAAAGGCACCATTGAAATCACATATGGAAACAACATGAGGCGGCTATTTCCCATCCTCATTGATCCTCCAACGGAACTAGATCCCAGAGCAGACAGTGTGAGGCTATGGGTAAGAATTGGTGATATTCCATTTGGATGGTGCTCATGGTATGGTGCAAACATCTTTTTTCCTTTTGGCACAGTTTTACATGCTGATGCACCAACATACATGGGTATAGATGCCAGATTTGCTAGAGTTGAAGTAGTGGTTGAACATAGGGATAGAATACCAGCCTCTCGTGCATTTGAATTACACAGAAGAAATGGAAAAATTGACCTACTTCGGGTTCAGTACGTAATTGAGGAGCCACAAATCAGAAACCCACGTCATGAATACATCAAAACTTTACCTAGGATTGAATGATCCCCTGCTGATGAGGCAAGACTGCAATGTATCAATCCACCTGTTAGGGTTGATTCTGGCAGTACTACAACCATGCGACAGAGCAAGAGAAAAGCAAAGAAAAAGGCTGCAAAAACTACAACAAAAAAAAGAAAGATAGATGAGGTCATCCCCTCAATGATCACTAGATCACAAACCAAGGGAGGAAACAGAACTAAGGAGACAGGAGTTCTCATTGGAGACACCAGGGTAATCAAACCTACAAGCTCTAGTTCTAAAGGAAAAGGAGTACAAGAAGATGAAACAGGCTAGGAAAGAGAGCCACAGAGCTCAACATGAGGGCCCAGGGCACACCAGTGGGCCCAGTGTACCCCCTGTGTTCAACCTAAACTCTCAGGAGACTGATACTGAGGATGAAAAAACTGACACAGAGAGTGACAACTCCTCCCGCACAAATGATAGTGACAATACAACCCCTACTGAGGACCAATCAGTCGATGAACTCATGAAGACACCCTCAGAGGAGCCCAACAAGATGTCATTCTCCACAGAAGGTAACTCTACAATCACATTTCAACAATATGTGCAGAAGTCCTAAATAGCTTAGAGAATAGCTTCTTTCTAGACAATATGTGCAGAAGCCCTAAATAACTTCTTTAGTTTAGAGAATACATAAATCCTAGTTTAGAGAATAGCTCTACATAAATCCTAGTTTAGAGAATAGCTTCTTTCTAGACAATAAGTAAGGATCATATTCTTTAAATTCATTTCAATCTTTACGTGTATTATAAGATCCTTATTTTGTTTATCCTTGTATACTCTTTACATAAATATACATTTAACTTTTTCAATAATTGCACTGACTTGAAAACATACATGGAAAAAACCTTCATGGATTTGGCAAAGAAGCAGGAAGCAGCAAAGAAGAGCAATGGCTCCACTGATGACACATCCTCTACCTAGATGCTGTTGTTTTTTTTACTTTCCAGTTATTTATTTATTTTAAATTCTACAAGCTCTAGTATGTTTGTTGTACTATTAATATTACTGTTAATGGCAAGAATTGTGTGAATTGTGTGATGTTTAGATGTATGTTTGTGATGTTTAGATATAGAATCAAGCTCTATTGACATTTGACATTTGTGGCCAACAGGCAACTTTTTTTTTTGTAATTTGGTTCATGCGCATCAACCAAAATAGTATTGTTTGTCAGCCTATGTAAATTGCATTGTTTGTCAACCGTAATAATCCTTTGTTATTTAGCTCAATTATTTATGAACTTAGCTTTATTACAGTTATTTGTCAATTAGAACTTAAAAGCAAAAGAAAAAATAGCAGTTAACAAAAATCACATATATATGAAAAAAGAGGAGTTTATGAAAATACCGAAGAGATATAAAATTATCCAGTCGAAGCATGACTTTCGATCCGTTAAATCTGCTGTCCTTCTTGTCTTCCGATCCGTTGAATCTGCTCTCATTCTCGTTCTTTCGATCGATCTGTTGAATCTGCTCTCCTTCTCGTTCTTTCGATCGATCCGTAGAATCTGCTCTCGTTCTCATGAAAAAATCGAAATAAATAAGAAAAAAATATGAAAAAATACGGTTCAAATTTTTTGTTTTTTACCTCAAATCTGCTCTCCTTCTTGTTCTCTTTGTAATTATTATTTTTTCAGAATTTTTACAAATTTTTTTCTATTTTTTGGAGTGAAACAGAAGGAAAAAGAGAGGTATTTCTTTGGATATCGCAATAAATGAAAAGAAGAGAGAAAGGAATGCGGCTGGGAAGAGAGACTTAACCTAAATACATAATCTTTCTGTAACGGTTATTTCCTAATAACCATTACAGACTTAGAGAGATACTGTAACGGTTATTTATATATAACCGTTACAGAAGACTGGCTTCTGTAACGGTTATTAGGTAATAACCGTTACAGATAATGTTTATAATAAAAAAAATAAAATTATAATATTCTGTAATGGTTATTGCTAATAACCGTTACAAAATTCTTTTTTTTTGTGTTTCGCCTGTTTGATTGGCTAGCCCAATTTGCTAGCCGAATTGGTACCAAATTGGTATCCAATTTACATTAACACATGCAGCATATCACACATATATCAAACATATATATAATCATGCATATCACACAAACAATAAACAAAGTATTTACATATATCACAAGTATCATAAAATCAGAATCTCAATATCATTAATAGCTTAGATAGAAGTGCTTGGTTTGTCTTAAATTTGGTCAGAACGTACCTGAATCATCAATATAAGAATCTCAATATCAGAACGTACCTGAATCAAGTTGTAGTCTTCCGAAGAGGTGCTTGGTTTGTCTTAAATTTGGTCATAACTGTCAGAGAATGCACCTTCCCCTCCCTGTAATTGAATTGTCTTCTTCAATTCTTCCTTTAATCTCTTTGCCTTCTCCTCTCCCTCCCCCATCTATTAATACTCAATCCTATCTTGCTGCCTCTTCCACTTCTCCTCCTTTTTAGTTCTTTCTTCATATATGGCTTTCAATCATGATTGGCAATTTGTGCCTACGAACAGTGCTGCTGAGTTTGATGGTCTCAGAACTGATCATTTAAATGTGTTTCACTCTCCTTCACAAGAACTATACCCTGAAAATGAAGTTCTGCACAGAACGACGATTGTTACTTTCCAAGCAGAAGGATTGCTTCCGCCTGATCTTGAGCACCGCTTGGTACTCAGACTTGCACGTCAGTTTGGTTTTGAAGTTCACCAGTATCGTCTCTCTCCAGTGCACCCAACCTCTGGAAATTTTCTTCTGGTTTGCCCAAATCAAGGGGTCAGGAATGAAATTTGCAGCCTAGGTGTCATTTACCTGCAGAATGTTAGATTGGTCCTAACAAGGTGGACTGAGCGTGCTGGTACAGTTTATGAACCTCCTCTTTATCGTACCAGAATCAGAATTACTAGTCCCCCTCTTCATCTCTGGAATAGAAATGTCATTAACATGCTGGTGTCTTGGTTTGGTTATCCAGTTTTCACTGGTCCTCACTTCTCTCAAGGGATCTTCCTTCATTTGCGTTTGCTTATTAAAGGAGCTCATCCCTCAGACATCCCTCATCATTTGGTTATCTCTGCAGACCCTCGAGCTGCAAGAGCTAGGGTACATATTGAAGGTTTTGAACAAGTTGGTTTCCCCACTGAACCACCTTTTGTAGGCCCCGGCAGGCCTTGGGTGCCTCCTCCGCCTCCTCCTCCACCACCATCGACTGACATCGATTCAACTTCTACTGAATCAGCTTCTGTTGCTCCTCCTACTGAATCAGCTTCTGTTGCTTCCTTGCCAGTACATTGTGCTACTGGAGATCCCTTTTTAGCTATTGCCTCTTCAAGTTTTCTCCCTTGGTTCTTTAATGCTATTAATGCCTCCTTTAATTTACAGCAGTTCTAAGTGCTTCTTCTCTAATTTCAGCCTTATACTTTTTTGTTTAGCTCTGTATGCTTTATGGTTTTTCTTGGCTGTAATCCTTAATTTTCTTCTTCGAATATCAACAAAGAGCTTTCTTCTTTACTTTGCCTCACTCTCTTCCTTTTCTCACCTCTGTGTATTATTACTACGACTTGATGACGTTTACTATATGACAATACGAAATTCATGCTCATATATATGCAAATTATTAACGAAATGCAAATAATTTAAATAAAGAGGAGTTCATGAAAATATACTTTCAAGTTCTGATCCGTTGAATCCATTGAAAAGTGCGGCTGAGAGTTAAATGAGTGAGGGAGGAAGATATTTATACGTAACCATTCTGTAACGTTTATTTCCTAATAACCATTACGAAATCATTAAAAAAAATAAAAACAAATTATTTGCCTCTATGTAATGGTTATTAGGAAATAACCGTTACAGAATTACAGAGATACTGTAATGGTTATTTATATATAACCTTTACAGAAGATTATTATTAATTTTTTTTTCTCGAATCTTCTGTAACGGTTGTTGGATAATAACCGTTACAGATTTCTTTAAATCTGTAACGGTTATTATCCAACAACCGTTACAGAAGGTGGACGCTCTTTTTTCCTATTGCATGACGGAAATATTATTACGGTTTTTTAATAATAACCGTTACAGATTTGTGGCGCCAATTTTCCCGCCTTATGTCTCACTAGTCTGTAACGGTTATTTCAAAAACCGTTACAGAAGTCCCGTTACAGAAGGTCCTTTTTCCCGTAGTGAAGGTCAAGTGACAGTGAGGCTGATTGAGTTTCGTTAGTCTTGTTGTTTGAGGTATTTTCCCTCGATTGATTATCTATTGTATACTTCTTTTCTTCAAATTCGTGTGTTATGGTCTTTATGTTATTTGATATCAGTTCTCGGTTTGTTTGCTGGTAAGAACTCATAGTTGGGTCAAGAAATATTCCATGAATTCGTTAATATTTATATTCAGTGCAGTTTATGTACTTCAGGTAGGTTAGAAAGTTTACTTTCCAAAATTTATAGGTGGGTTCTACTCTTAGTCAGAGCCGTAATTAAAACCAGGCTCAACTTTTATTATTTAGATATCTACTACCAGGTTACACAAAGAAAGTTGATCATACTAATATAGAATATTGTCAAATTTTGTTTACGTGATAAAATTAAAATATATAGTAAGGAATTTGGACTTAAGGAATTCAATAGCCAAGTAAACAAAGGATGAATTAATTAGTTTAGGAAATATATGATATCAAAGTTAAGTTGATATTTAATTCGTTCAATTCTTATAGCTTATAACATTTTTTTTAGAAACTTATTGTAATAAAAATCATATAGTACAACTAGTAGGCTTCTTGCTTTATAACAAAGATTAAAGTAAGGTGAAATTTTTCATGAGATATTATTAAAAGTGTAATCTTTATAAAATATTATTATTATGTTTAATATTAAATATAAAACATAATAAATGAAATCTTGCATCTAGAATGGTCAACAAGAAACTAGTATAATCAGACACTATCTGTAACTGACTGACTGCATATTTATTAAGGGTAAAGAAAATAGAAACTCGTTTACACTTTCATACTTAAAAGCAATAATATATCATGTCTTTTCAAATAGCATCTCGTAAGAATTTTACTAAACATCCAACATGAATTCTGTCACTCTGTCAGCATTGATCCTTGAACACAAATTAATCAGGTTATATATATATTTCCTTACAAATTAATTACATGGAAATTTATAAATAACCTACAATTAAATTAATTAATTTATTAACATATATATATGCCACATAGTATCGTAGAATAATAATTTGAATCTAATCATCTTTATAACATGTCTGTAACGTAAATTAAGGCAAATAAATATAAGATATTTCAATAAATAAATAGAATATATGTTCCAAAATAGAATCCCGCTGAAATTTAATTATTAAGTCTGGTTTAACTCATCGGTAAACCTAGAACCAAAACCAGATGAACGTAGATAGATATTAGAGTTTATTTTGACGTCTTAATCCAATCGTCAGGTCATCAGCTATAGCAACTTGAAACTATTTCGAGAATATGACGATGATTGGAGATGATGACTCTATCGGCGTCTTGGAGATTAAGTTCTCATGACTTGTCAATTTCAGGTGTGGATGCCTTTTGAGATTTTATTATTCTTTTGATAGGAACTAGCAAATTTGATTATGAAATATAAAAGAGACTTGGAATAACTAAAAATGGATGATGAAAGTGAAACAGAATAAGACTGAGTAGTTAAGTTGTTTTACCTGTGATTTTCATTATTGGGAGATTGCAACCCAGCTTAATGCCGATGGTCTTCTTATGGTAGCGATCACGGGCAACGCATACTGATCTACTCTGCTATTTAGCCTCTAGGAGGATTAGCGGTCATTTGGTATATATTCTTTTTGGTTGGACTAGCTGGAACCATTAGGTGTGTGGAAGCGGACTACCCCACGGAACTCCGAGGTAGTAATCCAGTACTGGTGTATACTAGCCCCCACTTAGTGCACTGTGGAGGGTAGGAGCAATAAGGGTCGAGTGTCTATACACTAGGTATACACTCGTGGGTAGGATCGAATAAGCACATGTACAGTCAGAAAGGCACAATCTATTAAGGTGGACTTGGCATGGGACTTTTTCCCCGAGGTCTAAGTAAGGACTGAGACATGAAAGGTGGATTTGGCACGGGAATTATTCCCGCAGGGTTGGAGTTATGTAAGGTGGATACTCTCATATTATATTATCACTACGCCATTTAATGACATTAGTACCGGTTTTTTTTGTGTTATTAGTACCGATTTTTTACCGGTACTAATAATAGGGGGTACTAAAAACAATAAAAAACCGGTACTAATAAGCCGGTACTAGAAGGTGGCGGAAAGTGGCGGCAAACACAATTAGTACCGATTTTTAACTAAAAACCGGTACTAAAAATATTACATTTAGTACCGATTTTTTATAAAAACCGTTACTAAATTGATTAAAAAAAGTACGAAATTTTTTTAATTAATTTAGTACCGGTTTTTAACTAAAAACCGGTACTAAATTAATTAAAAAAAATTAAAAAATTATTTACCGGTTTTTAGTTAAAAGCCGATACTAAATTATTTATTTTAAAAAAAAAATCTGTTTCTGGAAAATTTTACATCGTCTTGAAAATTATATTATTAACAAATTACTAATGTCAATTTGAATATTTTGAAAAATGAGTAACGCATTTGTAAAATAAATTTGATAAGATTTTGCAGACATTGTTCAAATTCATGGAAGAGAAAAATTCCTAGTGTCTAACCAACCTAATTAGAAAAATGGTAGTTGCATATGGGTACATAATATATTGATATTTAGTACCGATTTTTTATAAAAAACCGGTACTAATGTAAAAATGATTTTTTTTTTCGGTCGGCACTTTAGTACCGGTTTTTTATAAAAATCCGGTACTAAAGCTCAATAATTTAGTATCGATTTTTTATAAAAAACCGGCACTAAAGTAAAAAACGAATCTTTTTTTTCAGTGACACTTAGTACCGGTTTTTTTAATAATATGTCTGAGAATTACAAAATTGCCATGATATATTATTAATACCGGTTTTCTTAAAAACATGTACTAATGGTCCGGTACTAAAAATCTTTTTTGGTGTAGTGTATATGTTATTCCTTAAGAAAACACACCGAATCACATTCATCTCTTTTCTTGAATAAAACAATGAAAAGTCTTCCAGACATGATTGACATTAATTTATAAATTAAGTTCTAATCTTTTGAATAATTAAATCCCAAAATGGCTTGATTATATTACCACACTGAGTATTCACGTACTCATCCCACAAATTAATTTGTGGAGACAGGTTCATGCTTGGCTGATGACAAAGACCTAACTTTAAAGATAAACATGGTATTATTTTCGTCGTTTTATTTTTGTGATTTATTTGCTTCTGAGACACTGTTATATAGCCTTTCGTGTATACAACATACTGTATGCACGTGGCGGGGTTGTCCTTCCCGAATTACGGCTTGGTTCGGGGTGTGACAAATTTAATTTTTATCATTTAGTGATGACATAAAAATAATTTATTATTTAGTGATGTCATTTTCTCTAATTTCACTAATGAAGCTGCATAACGGATGAGTAATCGGAAAAAGAAATTAAAGTGAGAATGATAAATAGTCGGTTCCAGAAGATCATAAAAACGTCCAATTATATTTTACAAACGTATTTATCAAATTAAAATTTTGAGTTTTCAACTATATGTTTCAACAATATAATATTAAACAATCGCAAATTGAATTTCAAAATTGAAATATAAAAATAGAAAACAAAGTGATGGGTACTACGGCTAATGGCTGTCGCCGTAGGCGTACGCTTTTTAAGAACAATCATAGTTTGGAATTATTTTTTGAATAAAGAGGAGATCATGGTCATTTCTTTTAAAATTGAGCGCATGCAGAGCTTGAATTTCTAATCTCTTAAAATGAATTTTAGCCTCATGTGTAAAAATGAATTTCTAATCCCAAATCATATTTCTCATTCAATATGATTTCACAATTACTCAATAATTTCGTGCATTTTCCTTTTCTTTGGGATCTCGAAACTTGATGTGCAAAATGCTTTCTTTCATGGAGAGCTCACCGAAACCGTTTACATGGCTCAACCTCAAGGCTTCGTTGACCCGGCCTATCCCAATCATGTTTGTTTATTACATAAGTCTTTGTATGGCTTAAAACAGGCATCTCGTGCTTGGTTTCATAAATTAAGTTCTTCTCTTGTCTCACTCGGGTTCTCGGCATCAAGCTATGACCCCTTTCTTTTTGTGAAACATAAGGCCGGACATACTTTGCTCGTGCTTGTGTATGTCGATGACATCATAATTACGGGCAGTGATTCTGTGGCTGT
This sequence comes from Rhynchospora pubera, assembly GCA_028095005.1. Lineage (NCBI taxonomy): Eukaryota > Viridiplantae > Streptophyta > Magnoliopsida > Poales > Cyperaceae > Rhynchospora > Rhynchospora pubera. The sequence goes on along the minus strand of CM051460.1, from coordinate 221,503,164 downwards.
CACCTCTTGTATCACTTTTCTGCAATATAGTTTTGCTCTCAAGGACCTAAGTCCTATACACTTTTTTTCTGGGAATTGAAGCTGCAAGAACAGAACACAGCTTGTTTCTAACACAAACAAAATACATGGTTGATTTGTTATCACGGCTCAACATGCTGAATGCAAAGTCATCTCCTACACCTATGGCCACCAACACAACTCTCTCCAAAGGTGATAGTGAACCGTTTGATGATCCCCATTTGTACCGTAGTGTGGTGGGGGCTCTTCAATATGCAATCCTTACCCGACCAGATCTATCCTTTGTCGTAAACAAAGTTTCTCAATTCATGCATGATCCAACCATACTTCAATGGGCAGCCGTGAAGAGGATTCTACGATACCTATGTGGCACATTACACCATGGGTTATTTTTGAATGCCTCCTCTCTTGAAGTTCATGCATTTAGTGATGCCGATTGGGCCGGCTCACAAGATGATAGAAGATCTACATCCGGATTTTGCATTTTTCTGGACCAAAATCTTATCTCTTGGAGTGCCAAGAAGCAACCCACCGTGTCACGGCCAAGTACCGAAGCGGAATATCATGTGGTTACAATATTAGCCCTCACATGCACGGAGATCATGTGGTTACAATATTTGATGAAAGAGCTTGGCATTCACTTGACTTCTCCACCAAAACTATGATGTGACAACATTGGGGCTACATTTCTTGCATTCAACCCCATGTTTCATGCTAGAACTAAACATATCGAGATTGATTACCACTTTGTGAAGGAGAAAGTTGCTAGCAAGGAGCTTCTAGTTCACTACATTTGCTCCATGGATCAAGTAAGTGATGTGATGACGAAACCACTTTCCACTAACCCCTTCAATCTGCTTCGATCCAAGCTTAATGTGGTGAATACCACATCAGCTTGTGGGGGGTGTATAAAGGATTCTGGTGAAATCGCAACTGACAGTTGCAGCATCGCACCTGTACACCAGGACCAGCCAGTACAGCACCTCTTGATCACTTGATAACAGTTCTGTGTAACAGATTCATTGTATCTACTTAAACAGTTAGACAAATACAGTTGATTAGATTCTGATGTCTTCTATTCTCTATCAATTGACAAGCTGAGACATTCTTTTGTAATCGAGAAAATCAGATCAATAAAGAAAATTCTTTCTGCATTCTTCTCTCTCTGTATTCTCTTCTCTGTATCTTTCTTCCCTTCTTCAGAGAGCAATGCCAACTACATGCATTTCTTCCCTTTCACCCATATTATCTCGGAAGAAAAATATTTCTCTAAAAAAATCCGTCAGGCACATCACAAAAAATTCGAAAGTTCTAGAAGTGAAACAATCGAAAAGATACTGAAAGCGTGGAAGGAGATACGGTCTTGTGAGTAAGGCTGTGCTCCAGAGCCTTTAGTTTAGAGGAAAGGAATGAAAAGTAACTAAAAAAAGGTCTGCCCGATTTCTTACTCGCTCCATAACAAACGGAAAGGAAAGGAGAGGAAAGAGAGATGAGGTGAAATATAGACACGATTTATATAGAGTTTACTCTGTGTTTGTACTCGGCCTCGATTTTGAGGGTAAACAATTTCGGGCACCTTTCCCTTCCCACTCCTACCTTTCCTCTAATAAGAAGGTTCTGGAGCAGACCCTAAGTGACCGTGGTCCATGAAAAAATGAGGTGCTCCCCTAAAGTCCACACAAGTCTTCATCCATGCCCCACACCCCATGCATTGTTACTTCAACATCTAGGAGTCGATCACTACTTATACAAGTGTTTAGCGCTTGGAAGCGTTTTGTTTAGAAGATTTTATTATTTTTTTATTTTATGATTTTCAGATAACATTTATAACTAATTTCTGTGTTCATCTTTTAAAATTGTTTAGTGAACCTTTTTGCAAATGTTTGAACCACTAATAATTATTCTTGCATCAAAGTAGTTGTAGAATTAGGTTATTGTGAAAATTTTTTAATTGTGAGTGAAGTACAAATGATTCGACAAATGCTTTTCTCATGTTTGAAATTTCGTACATGTATAGAACAAATTAATCACAATATTTTTCTGTTAAATTTCTTTGTTGTATTAGAATTTAGTAATAATAATAAATTAAGCATACCAATTTTGTTAGTACTAATAATAGCTCAATTCCTTTATTATAAATTAAAAGTTTTACTTAAGAAAAATTTGCAGATGCTGGCATGCCGCCAATGATACAGAACTATTATTAGTTATAAAGATTCCGGTTATTAAAAAAAATTTCCGAGGTATGCCCTTTGATTTTCTGCAGCTGAAAGATTGCACACTGAACATGAATGCTTCCTAAAAAGGCGGCTGAAAGATTGCAATACTGGTATCATACAGATAACTGTAGCTCTAAAATAAAATTGGTTGTAGACTATGTTATTTGGGTGCGGGTGTGGGGATACGTCATTTTTCAAAAAATTAGAATACGGCAGTATATATGAAATAATTAAAATAATAAAAAAATAATATATTTATATATTTTTTAATTAAAAAAAACAATTTATATATTTTGTAATTTGGTGTATATGAATTTTTTTTTTATGGATTGAACTATAACACTGATTTTTCAATAGCTGAAAATTGAGCAAATAGCTCGTTCAACTTTTTTTTTTTTAGTTTACAATGCATTAATGCTTTCATCGATATCTATCTAAACTACAAAAACATTATAGCTTAATATAGGCCTTCGGCAAGACAACAACGCCCGAAATTATTTAATATAAAAATTTAGACACAAAAAAATTTAATAGAAAGAATTAATTAAATTTTTTTTAATAAGATGAAAGTTCGAACGCGTTTATAAAACGCGCCTCTCTCTCTCCTCTCGAACGCGTTTTATAAACGCGTTACAAGCCTTAAAACGCGTTTATAAAACGCGCTAGAAGGCTGCAGCGATTGCGGCGAAAGTTTCTGACTTTGCGCGTTATTTTTCTGATTTTACGCGTTCATAAAACGCGTAAGAAGCCTTCTTACTCTTTTATAAAACGCGTTCTTGAGGATCTAATTTCCATTAAATACCCCCACCTTCTGTCGTCCAAAACCAAAAAAAAAAAGAAAAAAGATCAGAAAAAAGAGAAAAATGAGAGAAAAAGAAGAGTTAGATGGTGGAATGCAAAATAATATTAGTTGTTGCGAAACTAATAGCCATAAGGGTTGTATGCGGCACACTTATTCACTGATACAGAGTCGCACACAATCCTTATGGCTATTAATATTCCACCAACTTTAAAATAAAAACTTTCCCGTGGAATATGTTATTACGTGTAGAGGGCGGTTTGTTGGGCTGGGTCTATGAGCCATAACACCGCAGCCGACATCCTTGGATGAGAATCTGCATACATGCAATCATCTTCCTCCATCCCTCTTAACTACATCAGTCCAATATTTCGGCCCTCTCACTTCAAAAACGTCGCATTGAAAAACCTTCACGTAAAATTTGTCGGAAGAATAGTGCAAGTAGACGTGCCGAAAAATATCTCGTTTACTTATTCCTCCATCTCCTTGGAGAAGCACACCGGTACAAACATGACGTGGTTTAGTTGACATTATGTTTTCTCGGTTTCTCTTCTTTGCGTAATTTCTCTAAATTTTTATTTTTTGATTTCCGAATTTTCGACGTGAATTTGCGGAGGAGGACGACTATAAATAAACTCAACCCTTATTACCCTTTTATAAAACGCGTAAGAAGGGTTGGAGCGCGTTTTATAAACGCGTTAGAAGGGCTAAGTTAACGGAATTCAATACTTTCGCAGTATGTCAGTCTATTTTACTGGTTTATGTGGACTGCACCTTCGTACGCGTTTATAAAACGCGTTCCAAGGCTTCCAACGCGTTTTATAAACGCGTACGAAGATGGAGTCCACTTTTTGAAGCTTCACCTTGATTTTTCTTTTTTGTTTTTCTTGTGGAACCTCCACCTTTCCTTCCTTCCATCCTATCCATCCACATCTCTGCATGAATGATTCTGCGCCTTCCTCGATTGACCAAACTCTTGTCGGGGACAATTATCGGACCTGTATAAACTGGCCATTCTTCCTTATCTTTGTAACAATGAAACCGACCTGCTGACCAAATCATGTGCTGGTTTTGCATGCTACAGTGACCATCCACAAATTGATGTACATTGTAATTTGTCTCCCTGCAAACAGCAATGACATGTGCGCAAGGGATACCTGTCAATTGTGGTTTTTGGCACTCACATGTGGTTCGAGTGAAGGGCAATTGCACATCGGTTTGCTCCATGTCGGGTGGAATTTGAACTGTGTAATGGGAATAATCGTAGCCTACACCATCACGTTACTCCTCGCGAACTTTCACGCGAAATTCTCCAAGGTCCAATCTTAACACGAATGTGCTCATAAACTCCTCTGAGATTGCAACAAAAAGATGAAGTTAGTTCAAAATGAATTAAAATGAATGAATGAATGAATGAATTGAATTCTTTTTCTTTAAGTACTTACGTGATTTTTCATCATGCTTGATCAATTTATTCTTTACTCCTTCCGGCAATCTTTCTCCTAAACTCAACCTTTGAAGTGCTTCTTGTGTTCGCTTGTTCATCCAGTTGGCACATTTATACCACGTGCCTTCTATAAGTGCTGTCACTGGTAATCTTCTCTCTATTCTAAACACATTATTCAGACTCTTCGATCCATTACTTGTCATTATACCCCACCGATGCCCCTTGTCAAAACTCTGAGCCCATTTATATAGTTTTGGCCGCTCGTTGTTGTCATTTTCATTAATTTTACCACAATTTCTTAGGTACTGATAAGCCCTCAGGTTGTTTTCCTTCAGTACTCTCCAATTCTCTCTAAAACGTCTAGGGTTTTTCTTGTTAGCAAGTCTACACTTGAAAAAGTTTTTCAAATCACCATCTTGTGACCCACCAGCCTCCTTCCATAAGTTTTCCGCAACATGCTGCATGCAGAACCGATGAATCGCTACTGCATGCGCCCCTTTTGCCTTCCAACCGTAATCTACGGATGCAAATACCGCTTTTATTGCCTTATGACGATCATATATGACACAGTATCTATTGTTCCGCCCTAAAACTTCTCATCTAACCCAAGACATAAACCATCCCCAAGTATCCTTATCTTCTTTCTCGCCCAATCCAAATGCAACCGGAATTAATCGATTTTCTGGATCATAACCACACACTGAGAACAATCTACCTTTGTATCGGCCCGATAAAAAACTAGCATCAATTGAGATAACAGGTCTGGCATATTTCATCGCTTCTATGCACGGACCAAAAGTCCAGACTGCCATCTTGAAGACGCCAACGTTAGGATCGTCTGTAGGCCAAGAAACTATTGTGTATTTCGTCCCTGGGGTCGTCGCCTTCATTGCCTCCAGAAGGCGTGGAAGTTTATTGTAGGCCCCTTCCCAAGACCCAAACAATTGCTCCAATGCTCGCTCTCTCCCACGCCATAGTTTATTATAAGTCGGTTCAATACGTGGATATCTAGCCCTTATGAGGCTTCCTATGTCCTGGACACTTTTTCCTAAATTTTTTTTCAATTCATCCCTAACGTGTTCGGCAATGAGACTAGCTGTAAGGTTTGCGTGACCTTTTTGACCCGGGGGTCTCGAACAAATATGCTCATTTGGATTGGTAGAGATCTTCCAATTTGTATTATAACTCTCACGTCTACCATACAATCGCCACTTACAATTCGGTTTTTGCATGCAAACCATTACAATTTTTTGTTTATTGCTAGTTTCCGTTCGAACTTCTCGATTTGTTTTGCATGAAACATCACAGACAGCTAGAATTAGTTGTTTTTGGAACCGAATCGTTTACCAGCAGCAAGTTCGCCTTGTGGCCCTAAACTACGCTCCGGCATACCAGCATACTCAAACATGGAAATATCACACAATTCACTTACAGGATGGTGCAAGTCCGTCCTTCCTGAAACGTACGGCTGGTCGCAGTTTGCATAAAAAGGCACTTCTCTCTCTCGGAGAAGTCCTCCACATCGGTATATTCTTCTCTGGTAGGAAGGTCGGAGTAAGTCGCCGGACCCTCATCTTCATCACCATCGGCAACCTCGACTTCATCTCCTGATGTGTTATTGTCTTGCGTAGGAACGGACTGTTCGCCAGTGTATTGGTAAGGGGTGGATTGCTGGCCACACATAAGGTTTAAGGAAGTGTTTGGCTCACTGCTCCCAGGCTCGTCAAGGGGTGTTAGGTTCAGATCTGGTCCCGTGCCATATACGGGGATGAAATCAACATGCAACTCAATAATCGGTAACCCTTTCGTCTCGAATGTCTCGTGGTAAAAAAGGCGTCATTGATCTTCAGAATTTACAGGACGAAATAGCGATTCATATCTCCCATTTACAATATCGTTGTAACGACCATGGATATTCAAAGTGTACTGGGTTTCTAAAATCTGTAGCCTGCTGTATAATTCATTTCGAATATCAGCATATGTGGTATGCATACTACAACCGATGTGGAAGTAAGAAGCACCAAAAGTTGGACATTGGTTGACATATATTGTAATTGTAGACATTTTTGGATTTGATTGATAGGTTTTTAAATTGGAAGAGATAATCTGTTGTGGACGATTTCAATTCTGCGAGAATGTATAGTCTTATATAACTTCAAATAACGCGGTTATAAATTCACAAACTTATAGACAGAAATGACTAAAGTTCGATCGAAATGACTAAACTTTGATCGAAGTGACAGAAGCGGGAATATTGCCCTCCCAGCGCGTTTTATAAACGGGTAAGAAGCCTTCTTACCCGTTTTATAAACGCGTTAATTGCGTTTTAACTATTCCGATATTCCAGTCTTCTAGCGCGTTTTATAAACGCGTTTTAAGACTTGTAACGCGTTTATAAAACGCGTTTGAGAGGAGAGAGAGAGGCGCGTTTTATAAACGCGTTCGAACTTTCTTCTTATTAAAAAAAATTTTAATTAATTCTTTCTATTAAATTTTTTTGTTTCTAAATTTTTATATTAAATAATTTCGGCAACAACCCCACTAAATATATTTGGGGCTGTTTGGATTGATGGTGGATTTTGAAGAATTTCATCTTCCTACCATAAATTTATTATAAACAATCCAAACTCTTCACAAAGTTACACACTTCCCAATAAATTTATTCCTAGGAATTGGAACTTTTCCAAATTCTCCAAATTCCTAAGCGATCCAAACGGCCCCTTTGTGCTTTTTAGGCGTATATTTGATTAACAACACAAATCACTATTGATCCATTAAAGGCCCATGCGAGCTCTGTCTAATTAATTCAGTTATGCGTTTGTCCGGTTTTGAAGTGAAAAATTAGTCCCACAAGGAAAAGGCAAATTATTCATGGGTGCTATATATTGAATGAGTTACGAAAAACCGCTAAAAACGTATATATAAATGACCCTTACAGTATCTAAATATTTTTTTTATTTTGTTTAATGATACTATAACGGTTATTAGTTAATAACCGTTAAAGAAAGGTTATGTATTTAGGTCTCTTCTTCCTCTCTCATTAAGTCTCATCTATATCCCAGCCACACTTTCTCTTTTCTCTCTTCTTTTCATTTATTGTGAATTTGTGGTATCCACTTTCACTCCAAAAAATAGCAAAAAATATATAAAAATTCTGAAAAAATAATAATTAGAAAGAGAACAAGAAGGAGAGCATATTTAAGGTAAAAAATAAAAATATTTGAACCGTATTTTTTTCATATTTTTTCCATATTTATTTGGGTTTTTTCATTAATTTATGTTTATTTTATATTTTTTTATATATTTTAAGATTTCATTAAATAGGAGAAGATCTTACATCGGCCGGATAAGTCGCACGATTCAACGGATCGAAAGTCACACGATTGAAGGTATATTTTCATAAACTCCTCTTTTTTTTAATTATTTGCATTTCGTTAATAATTTGCATATATAGGCATGAATTTCGTATTGTCATATAGGACCCAAATACCTCATGTAATTAAAAATTATTTATGTCGTCTTTTTAAAGATGAAAAGAAGTAAAAAAAACAGCAGCATCTAGGTAGAGGATGTGTCATCAGTGGAACCATTGCTCTTCTTTGCTGCTTCCTGCTTCTTTGCCAAATCCATGACGGTTTTTTCCATGTATGTTTTCAACTCAGTCCAATTATTGAAAAAGTTAAATGTATTTATGTAAAGATTATACAAGGAAGTTTTTCCTTTGTCTCTAAATGTGTTACGGCTTCTTATGTTATCCCTATTAGGGTTAAATTGGCTTTCTAGACTGACATTCATCTCTAATTGGAAGCAGTCAATAGAAATACCTATATCCTTAAAGAAGTTATTCTCTAAACTAAAGGATTTATGTATTGATGGTGCATTTAGGGTTTCTGCAAATATTGTTATTAGTTAGAAAGAAATGTGATTGTAGAGTTACCTTCTGTGGAGAATGACATCTTGCTGGGCTCCTATGAGGGTGTCTTCATGAGTTCATCGATTGACTGGTCCTCAGTAGGGTTGTATTGTCACTATCATTTGTGCGGGAGGAGTTGTCACTCTTTGTGTCAGTTTTTTCATCCTCAGTATCAGTCTCCTGAGAGTTTAGGTTGAATCCAGGGGGTACACTGGGCCCACTGGTGTGCCCTGAGCCCTCATGTTGAACTCTATGGCTCTCTTTCCTAGCCTGTTTCATCTTCTTCCTGAACTGTGTCTCCAGATCTTCTTGTACTTCTTTTCCTTTAGGAGCGGAGTGTGCAGGTTTGATTACCCTAGTGTCTCCAATGAGAACTCGTGTCTCCTTAGTTCTGCTTCCTCCCTTGGTTTGTGATCTAGTGATCATTGAGGGGATGACCTCATCTATCTTCCTTTTTTTTGCTTGAGTATTATTGGGGGGTGTGGCTTTTGCAGTCTTTTTCTTTGCTTTTCTCTTGCTTTGTCGTATGGTGGGTCCCAACTTGTCAGAACCTTTGAAGGATGTGCCAGTTGTTGCTATTCTGGCACTGGTAGTACTACCAGAATCAACCCTAACAGGTGGAATGATACTTTGCAGTCTTGCCTCATCAGCAGGAGACCATTCAATCCTAGGCAAAGCTTTGATGTATTCATGACGTGGGTTTCTGATTTGTGGTTCCTCAACTACGTACTGAACCCGAAGTAGGTCAATTTTTCCATTTCTTCGGTGTAATTCAAATGCGCCATTGATCAGAGGGGCCTATTATGAGAAATCGGTTTTCTAGGAGTGTAGTCACTCTGTGTTGTCCTGCAGGGAGGCGTCTTCTCATCTCTATCATGACATCAAGCAAAGTTACACCTTCCATGGTTTGGATGACAATGGATTTGGTGATCTCTGCACTGGCCGAAGCAGTGATATCGTCTTCATCAACTCTGATAGGATCAAGATTTTCCATGGTGGTTTTTGAGTAGAGAGATAGGAGGGAGAAGTGAGAAATGAGTTTGAAACTGAAAAGGCGTGGGGATCTATAGTAGAGTCATTTATAGTGAGAAATGAGTTTGAAACTGAAAAGGCTTATGAAAAGTTGTGTGCTTTAATTTGAAGATTGCGACATCTCTTCAAGTTATGTACGTTCAGATGAAGCATCTCTTCGAGTGTTCAGATGAAGCATCTCTTCGAGTGGATTGAATTGTAACAGTAGTGTTCAGATGAAGCATCTCTTCGAGTGGATTGAATTGTAATATGAAATACCTCATGTAAGTAACTTATTCTTTTAACTAATAACATTTGATCAAATTAGATTTTAAAATTTCATGATCTTTATATATGTTTGATATATGTGTGCTTTGTGATATATATATATGCTGCATGTGTTATCTAATGTAAATTGGGTACCAATTCGGCTAGCAAATTGGGCTAGCCAATCAAACAGGCGAAATCCAAAAAAAAAGGAATTTTGTAACGGTTATTAAGGAATAACCGTTACAGAATATTATAATTTTATTTTTTTTATTATAAACATTATCTGTAACGGTTATTACCTAATAACCGTTACAGAAGACTGGCTTCTGTAATGGTTATTATCTAATAACCATTACAGATATTCTCCAAATGTCGTACCAGTTCCGTCAACAATACCATAACAGTTATTAGATAATAACCGTTACAGAAGACAGTCTTCTTTAACGGTTATTAGATAATAACCGTTACACATGTTCTCCAAAAAACTGTACCAGATTTTCCTTGCATAATACCATAACGGTTATTAGCTAATAACCATTACAGAAGAGGGGGCTACTGTAATGGTTATTTTCTAATAACCGTTATAGATCTGTAACGGTTATTAGACATTCTGTAACGGGGGCTACAGTAACGTTTCGTGTACCGTTACAAATGCCTTTTATTAACCGTTACAGAAGCTGAAATTTCGCGTAGTGTTTCCTGCTGTGCGAGCGAATCATTGATGCATCAACGGCACACGCGCCTTTCTCTGTGCTTAATCCGATACGGCACTAGAATGGAACCCGATACGCGTGTCTGGGCCGTGTCATTGACCGTATCAGTCGGTCAAATTCAAATTAATTAAAATAATCGGCACGTCGGCCACCCGGTGCGTATCGCACGAGTATCGTACATAGAGTATCCGTGTAACATAGGTTGTAGAGCAAGGGTGCGAACTCCCATAACCAAATTTATTCTATTAGCTAAATAATAATAATAATAATAATAATATTGTTGTTGTTGTTGTTGTTGATTGCTAGTATGACTATGATAAGATGCATCATAAAAAATTCTCCGTCAGTCGCGATCAAGACTTCCGGATCTAGTTCAAAATTACCGATCCAAACTATACAATATGATATCTTTATTGAAATCTCCTTGCAAACCAAATTATATTTTTTTCAAAATTTTTAACTAAAAATTGTTGTTTTTGAAGTGTTCAGAACTAATTCGATTTACCAAGATTTTATAAAATTTCAAAAAATTACTGAAATTTTTTTCAAAAGAAATTTTAAATTTAGACTGCACGGAGATTTAAATATGGAGATCATATTAGATGGATTGAATTGATCATCTTAATCATATCCAAAAATTTTGATCATCTGACAAACAAAATGTTATCATGTAATCAAACGCTATCAGATTGATCTAGACATCAGTTTCAAAGTTATATATATCCAGAAAAGTTTTGAAATAATCATCTTCACAAGAATATTAATTGAAACAGCTAAATAATTTCATCAATGCATCCTAACTAGTTAAGTACAAGAAATTATAAAGCTGACTACCTAACTATATATATGAACTCAATATCGTACTTCCGGGCGACAATATTAATTTAGGGTCATATTTCGCTTTCAACGCTAAGAAGTTGTTCCATTTTGTACCAAAATGCTTCATCCATCCTTTTGTCGTCGCATAGTGGGGTAAATATTGTTTATATTTAATCCCCGCTAAGTTGCAAAATTGTAAGATTTTGTCATTTTCGTCAATCATAACTTGCAGATTTTCTCTAGAGGCCGAACGCAGCAACCCAAAAGTGTAGAAAATTTCTTCATCTGGAATCATTGTGGACATTCTATGATCCCACCTAAAACAAAAGCATGTAAGTGAAGTTATTAATATGAGCATATATTATTGAACTTTAAAGATTTTTAGTTTGAAGTTCAAAATATATGTGAAAAAGTTAAATTGTCATTAATGACTGCATATATTATGCACCATAATCTATAACATTCTATCTCCGGTGATATGAAATTGACTTTATATTGCTTCAAAAATGTTTTTCAATATATATATCCTAATTTTCCAAATTTAATCCTAAAAAGATTTATAAAGTATATATAGTAGTTTAGTATTTATAAATATAATTAAATTAAAAGATTTATGCTTGAACTCCACAAGAAAAAAGAAATGCGCGACAAAGGCTGCCTGAAAGTACATACTTGTTTCTGTTCATGGGATACATCAGAATGATTCCAGCAGCCGATCTATTGCTAAGAATACCCTTAATGACCCCCGCATCGAAGTCAAGTATCCTTGATTTTGGCACAAAGAGGTTCAGCCAGGGATGAGGCACCTCCCATTCGCCGAGTTTGCGCAGTTTCAGTTCTCCATCGTGCACCCGATCGAGAAATTCCACGTAAGATACATTGCGAATGAATGCATAATCTGGCACATAGCTTAACTCTCCAAGCAACAATTCAAGTTCCTGTCAGACAAAAGCAGAAATACTTATTTTAATAGGTTGATAGAAATTGATTGTTGCATCAACTTTGTACGTACGTTTCAAAGGATATGCATATATGATTTTTGCTCAGTTGGCTTTCCTGCCCTGCTGGTTCAAACACAACACAAAAATATAACACATAATTTGGGAGATATATACCAATTTAATTCCTCTTTTAATCTAACAATATTAAAATCCAACATGTCATCATTTACAGCTGTAAATTTAGAGCGCCTACACATATACATACATGAATTAATATCCGTGAAATTCTTATGGAGGCTGAACTTACCAGAAGAAGTTGAATAATAAATAATTCAAAATCTTATTCCTCATATCTTGTAGGTGTGTTTCAATTAAATAGCTCTGTCAATTTTGTTTGTGTGCAAAATGCAAAGCAATGACCCCAGCATGATGTCATAGTTCCAAAATTAAGTAAGTTAAAGCAACACATACCAACCGTTTTCTTAAATTAAATGAAATTCACCCTCTTATCCTTACCCGTCAATACATGTGCCTACTGTCTTGGTCACTTCTGATGCAAATTAATTACCATTCCAAGTATTAAAACAATACGCTTTTCATCTGTCTACTCTTTATATAGTACATGTGATAACAAGATATAAGGTTTCATGTTAAACAAATTAATATACAAGTTGTGTGTAAAATATATTAATTCATGATGGATTGTCAGACAGTTCTGCTCCATTCTGTTATCCTAAGTACGTTTTCATATCTATGTAGACCATAGTAGCACTTATGGTTGGAGCAAACTCACTACAAATGTAATTACATATATATGATATATAATTGATAATACATATTTGAGATAGAAATAAGTTATGATGCCAAATTATTTTTAAGTGGTAGAAGAATAGCTGAAGTAGGAAATATAACAAAAATAGAAACATAAAAAGGACAATAGAGTTTCTTGTGCAAGTTAGAGTGTGTCATTGACTCATTGTTTTCATTCCCTTTTCTAGCGAGATATCATGTGATAGTTCCAGTTACTTGAACGATAAAATTTGTTGTGCGTCACATTACTCTGGACCACCACGAAGGAAATTAAGACACAGACGCATAAACAAGAACAAATGACAAGTCCAGTTACTATTACTCTGGACCACCTACATCCATGCAATGACCTTGCATGCATGCATTTTCGAGACTACAAGTTATGTTGACAAGTCAAGGTGCCAGATTCAACCACCTGGAAACATGCGACTATAATTCTTGAAAATGGTCGGTTGCAATTTCAACCATGATAGATATGCATGCGGTATATAACTAATTCGTGTGCTGAATTAATTACAAACGTTCAGTACGTTTGTCCGTGAATGCTGGGATTCTGAGATCAATCAAGAATTTGGCATTTTGGTATATATATATAGTAACTTTCCCGTTTTTCCTCTTCTATTTATTAATGGGGTACTATATAATAATTAATATTATACATATTGGCCACCAATGAAAAGGTTTTTGACAGCCATGGGTATGCTTTTACTTAATGTAGCATGCAAATCATTAGTGAGTGTGAAACACATAATTCAATATGAGTTTAGCAGAAAGTTCTAATCAATGAGCATTGTACGTACCCACATACCTGATTAACCTGAACAGTAATTTCATCAGTGTAGTACACAGCACCCTCGATGTAGTAAACACCACCTAGTCCTTCCTCGGTGACAAGCTGACTCATTCTATCATAATCGCTATCTGTGAAGAATTGACGTGATCTCCAGCTGCCAAGTAGCCTCCGATCCACCAAGAATGAGCCCTCGACATAATTAAACAATCTGAGTGGTGAGCCTTCACTATTTTCTGTCGATATAAGGCGCTCCTGGTCCTGTGTAAATGTGACCACATCTGTGTACCCAAGTCGGATCCAGTGCACCTTCTGTGGTGCTGGTGAAAGAATTATGCGTGCACGAGTTATGATACCGAATTGGCCCATTCCTCCTAGCACAGCTAAGAATAGGTCTGAGTTTTGATCCTTGGAGCATGTTATCATTTCCCCTTTGCCTGCATGTGATTTTAATCTATAGTTTAAAAAGGCGCCAATGGATAATATTTCCGTATTAAGACTTTGCCAGTGCTACTTCAAAAACTGTGATTTTCACTAGAATGTAACTAAATCTTCATAATTAAGAAATCCTCAGTAAATGATCAAAACACTTTGTCATCTATTTTCTGTTCATGAAATAATGATTGTTATATGATTAAATTCATAGTACCTGTAATAACATCCAATTCAAGCACGTTGGAGATCTGTGGCCCATACCGGGAAGTCTGTCCACTGATGCCTCCAACTGAGAGGGTCCCACCAACCGTGAGATGAAGGTAGTCAGTCCACGATCTTGGTGTAAGCCCGTACTTCAACGTCTCATGCAGGAGATCGATCCATAGCTGCTCTCCCCCGACATCCACATACTGGTTTACAATCGACACATTTATGCCGTTGTTATGGCCATAACCGAGTGACATCATGTTTATGACTACTCCATCTGGAGCAGAAGCCTGCCCATTTATGGAGTGGCCATTGCCACGTGGTGCAATAGGAAAAGGGTTTGATGAATTGTATGAGAATCTTATGAGGCTCGAAATATCTTGTGGTGACGATGGGTACAGTACAGCATCCGGGATCGATGTAGTGAGGTTGCCGTAATCTGTTGAGACTGATAAGAGAAACTGTTCATCAGTGCGGATTTTTGATGCAATTTTGAGATGGAAGAGGTCTTGGGGAAGTGAGGTTAGAGATATGCTTCGGGTTTGAAGGATTAGGACTAGTGTGTAGATCAAAGAGAACTTGAAAAAGTTTTTTAAAGACATGATGTATATTCTTTTTTTCACTGTTGGTTCCGCTGTTTTGTTGCTATATATTAATTTGAGGCTTCAATGTCTCAAATGCTTCAATATATAGTGCATTTGCGCTGTGCGCAGCTGGTTATAGGAATGAGACACCAGCAAGGAAAGTAACGTGGTTGGTGTATTGTGCACGCGCGAAGATACTGACAAAATCCAACTTCTTATTAAGAAAATTAAATATTTCTTTTGATAGTCTAGTCTTTCATTTTTGCTTTTCAGTGTAAGTCTTTTTGGGCTCTTTATTAAAGTTGGTGGTTAGGCCGTTTTAAATATTTCTGGGCTTGGATGAATCAGAAATAAACAAAAATAATAAATTTGGACGAAAATTTATTTCTAATTATTTAAAATTTTTCACAAAATTATACACTTTCTAATATTTTTCGCTTAAAAATAGACAATTACTCTTATTCTTAATTAAACGATCCAAACGCGCTGCTGTGATAGAATGTCGAACTCACAACTGGACAAGTGAAAATAAGTGGATTTAACTGAGACTCAATTTCTGACTCAAATAAAGAAGCAAAAACTTATACGATATTACATTTTGTTTGTTTTGTAGCAAGCTATTCAAATTTAAAAATTGAAAATACAGATATGTCCATTGACCATTGTTATTTAAAATGTATGTGTATCACATGGATTTATGTAAGATTACTTAATTAGCCTTATGTCGAATAACTCATTTTTTTATTCTAGATATTTTAATGGTTTTCTTATGTATGCCTAATTAAACACATTCTAAATTCATGACCAAATTTAAAATACATGCCATATATATCCAATTAATAATAGAGATTACATTTTTATTTTAATGTCTTTTTTTTACTTCCAAGAATATTTCTCAAACTATCAAATTGAGGTACTACGTACGTACGTACAAAATATGGATGCATCTATAATTTTACTATCTTTTAAAAACCGAAGAAATTTTCTGAAACAATCAAATTGAGGTACTACGTAAAAAAAATGGATGCATCATGTAATTTAATATCTTTTAAAAACAGAAGAAAATTATTCAAACTATCAAATGGATGAACTACAACAGAATCAGTGGCGGAGCCAAGTAATGCAAATGGGGTGCAATTTGTCACGTCCCGCACCGATGAGGCGCTGGACGCGAGCTGAAAATGGTATATTCTACATCCATCTGATGGCCCGACAACCTACATCGTAACAAAAACAAACAGAGTCAGGTACAAACCTCAGTAACGGGTTATTTTTTACGACGCAGCTTTTCTACATTTAATTATTATCGCAAAGTACAATCAGATCGGATTAATACACACAACAAATAATATATTTTACGAAGATAATCGGGTTCAGACAGTTAATCAGTCAGAGTGGTCCCTCCCTGATCTCAGGAGGATCAGGACCGGTCCCTCCTGAACTCTAGAGGATCAGGGCTCAAAATTCATATCCAAATTCACATCCAATTTCAAACCCGATATCCCATAAAATATACCAATCACAATTCAGATAAACATATTCAATCAAAATCAAACGATAAATCAAATCAATCAATCAAAACGAAATTAAATATAGAAAAATTCGATTACCTGATCAAGCGATCCAAAAATGAATCAAATCAACAAATTCGATAAGATTGCGACGTAGAACTCAAACTTCCAATTGGCCATCCAATCAAGTTTTTCCAATCGGGTTTTGTGATTTTTCATTTGGCCTTAGGATAATTAAATTTTGGTCATTAAGAATCCATCAGAGAGAACTTTAAATAGTTTGTATAATCATATATAGAGGCTATTCATCAAGTTTCTAATCGGATACTTAGCTGATGGAAGAGAAAATGTGATCATTTATTAGAAAGGAGAAATAGGGGTTACGTGGATGCTATGGAGGGGTAAAGAGAACAGGTGTCGCATGGTTATTATTTTTTTTTTCTCCATTCCCAAGTCAAAAGCGGTTTGAATAAATACGTTATTTTATAAACAAAGAATGGCTCAAGGTCAAACAGCGATCATCTATTGGTCAAATCCAACTAAGTTTGGTCAAAGCTGGTCAAAATTTGTGGGATGTTACACAATTGACCCCATTTGTTTATTAATTTAACCCAAAAGTATACAATTTTATATGTTATTTAAGTAAACTGTTAGAAAATATTCGTTTTTTAACCCTATAAATATGTAAAATTTATTATATTATGACCCCATAATTGAATTTTTGTGTATGTAATAAGATTATTAAATTAATTTTATTTTTTTAATAATAATATTGAACCTCATATCAAAATTTTTTGGCTCTGCAAAAGATTGATGTATATTATGTAACAAATAGAACAATAAAGAAATTGAACATGAGATTTAACGAGATTCAGCACTAATTTGGTGTCTACATCCTCACACAAGCACACACGCATTTATTTATTTATTTTTTGTCAATTGTTATATGGAGAAGAAGAATATTAATAGAAAAACTTACCAATTAGAGAGACACACATCTTTCTAATTATTCTCCATTAATTTCCCTTTATTTATTTACATTTTTGTGCCTTTATACAAGAAAACACATCAATCCATCCAGGAACGTGCTATCCACTTTTTTCCTAGTTTGCTTAGACCCTTTCTTTTATTCATCAGGTGTGTTTGGATACATGGTTAAATAAAAAATAAGAATAAGGAATCTCGGAATGAGTATTTGTCCAAATTTCATATTTTTATACCATGGTTTTGTTAGTATAAGAATAAGGATCTAAATTTCTTATTTTTTGTGTTGTTTGGGTTGCACAAGAATAAAGAATTTGATCTTTATTCTTATCCAAACCTTATTCTCCTTCATCTAAACACACCCACGTCCAAAGTGGAGTATGTTCGGCTGATCATTAGGCTGGACCTGGCCGAATGACATATTCTGACATATTACAATTATGAAAAGTTGTGTTTGGATTGGAGTGGGAAAAAAAGAATAAGGGAAGAAGGGTCCAAATTTATTATTAAACAATCCAAACTCTTCACAAAGTTACACACTTTCCAATACATTTGTTCACTTCTTCCCTTCTTCCCACACCTAGTGGTTTTGACAAATTCACTATTTTGTCTTGTAAACCCAGCAGTCTATGAATATGCAAGCATATAGTAATTGAAGAAAGTTCTGCAGAAAGCAATGAAATGGTTTAACTGACTACCTGGTAATGAAATGGTTTAAAAAATAATTAACCTTTAAAAAAGTAATTGATTGTCTGATCAGAGATATAAATATGAAAAAATTATTCATATCTCTTGTCAACGAAATGTCCGGTCAAATCACCCACCCAATCAAAAGTCAAGACGAATACCACTTTACCCATGTAATTCGTCTTTCATTTCTTTAGGCTTCGTTTGGATAAGGTGTGGGAAGAAGAGAAAAAGAGAAGAAGTGAAAAGAAATATTGAAAAGTGTGTAATTTTATAAAGAGTTTGAATTATTTATAATAAATTTATTCATTTATTCTCTTCTTCCTTCTTCGCAAATGAAATCCAAACGAAGCCTAGTTCAAGCCCCGTTCTTCCTTTTTCGATTATCTCCTTTCCCACTTTATTAGAAACTTCAAAACTACTAGTACTACTAATAATAGTAAAAAAAATAATGAGGAAAAAACTCTCACATTCAAATGTCGAACTTTTGAATTAAAAGAGAACTTAATTAATTGGTCATTACAAGTCTGTACAAGTCATAATTTATGTATTTTCAATAATGAGATTCAAAATAGGTAATACGTACATTATTAGAAAGGGAAAGCTTTGTCATAACTTATAAGTCAGATTATACATAGTTGCAAAATTTCGATCATAATAGTTTTTCTGTCAGTCATTTTTTTTTGTTATGTATGTGTGCATAATTAATGCACATAATATCAACGTGGTATTTGTTAAAATTAATATTGGTAGCTAGGTACATCAACTACTGCTGGAGTACTCCGACCACAGATCTATCTAGGGCTCAGTTTGGATAGGTGTGGGAAGAAGGGAAGAAGTGGAACGAAATATTGGGAAGTGTGTAATTTTGTGAAGAGTTTGAATTGTTAATAATTTTTTTTCTTATTCTTCCTTCTTCTTTTTCTTTCTTCCAACGATCCAAACGCACCCTAAAAGTATATTTATATCATATGAAAAATAAGCAGAAGTAGAATTCAACGATACTGGGGGCATCTCCTGTATATCCAAAGATACTAATCCGATATGATTGACATCATCGAATCGGATTTAGCAAAAGTTTAAAGTCATCTCAAATCGCGTAACCATATCCTACTCTAGGCATGTTGATACACAGCTGTGAAAAGTTATACTGAAACACTAGGACTTTGTACTTCCAAAATTGAGATTTTAGAGAAAAAAATTTGAATTAGTAATTCAATATTTTCTCGAAAAATTAAATAAGTCGTCACAAATTTATTGCATCATTGTTTTGAACTTTTGATTCTTAAACTATGAAAAGTGAATTTATCTGCACAATTAATTCTAAAAACTCTTCAAAAGTCTAAAAATTATATGCTAGTGCACTCCAAAATTCTCTAATGTTGGCACCTCCCAATTTTTCCCTTTTTTCAAACTTTTTGCCCCTTTAAAAAATTTATACAACAATCAACTTGTTTAAAAAAAGAAAAAAACAAAGATCAATTTGGTGCAAACTAATAATGTTGAATAGCGAAATTAAGTTTCCTACTAAATTTTCAGAATAAAGCTTAAAATTTCATATTTCTAGAAACAATTATTGATCTATTCGCTTTATTCTTAAATTTTTATTTGTTTTGTTAAAAACATTGCTTCATATCTTCAATCGAAATGACTTTTCCTAACTCCTTTAAAATATGTAGACCAGCAACATTCCACAATTTGAATGCCCCCAAATGCTTTAAAACATATTTTTTACTACTTTTACAAAATATAAATTCAAGCTTCGAATCCAAAACAGTTGATCTTATTTGATATAACTGGCGATGCATTTCATATAAGTTTTATAAATTTTGAAGTTTATTTGATATTTGATCAAGATATTGAATATTTACGAATCTAGTTAAATATGATAGATTAATTTTTAATATGTTCATATTTTAGTCTCTTGATCAAGTATCAAATAAACTTCAAAATTTAATTTTATAAAATTTATATGAAAATGCTTCCCTTGTTATATCAAATAAGATCAACGATTTCGATTTGAGGTTTAAATTTTATATTTTGAAAAAATAACCAAAAAGCGTGTTTTGAGATATTTGAGGGGCATTCAAATCTTGAGGACGAGAACCCTTATCAAAATTACATACCTTATGTTACGGACCTGTTTATATGTACAAAATTACATATCTTCTATTTATAAGATCGGTTTCGGCGTAGCTAGGTTGCTTATTTCCAGCCCTATATCAAGAGGACTCATATACATTGTCATGTCTAAAGTGTTTAGGACGACACAACACTACGCCAAAAAAAAGCATTAGTACCAGTCATTTAGTACCGGTTTTTAAGAAAACAGGTGTAAATATTAGAAGATGGCAATTCCGTAATTGTCAGTTAATATCTTTAGTATCGGTTTTTTCAAAAACCGGTACTAAATGTTTCTAGAAAAAACCTTAAAAAAATGGGTTAGCACTAGTACCGGTTTTTCTAAAAAACCGGTACTAATAATTGCATCTTTAGTACCGAATTTTTAGAAAAACCGTTAGTAATGCTAACCCATTTTTTTTTAATTATCTGCCAACAATTAGTACCGGTTTTTTATAAAAAACCGGTACTAATAATACGCAGATATTTTCAGTTCAAGGGGTATATCTCCTCCTCCTTCCCTTTGCATATTACTCATCTTCACTACTTCATGGTCATTATTTTCCATCTAAAATCGAAAGTTTTTCTCTTTATAAAACCTCATAAAAAATAGCTAAAAATTGTTAAAAATTCCGAAAAATTGCAAAATAAGTAGAGAAAGCAAAGGAGATGAAAGAGGAAGAGAAAGTTTTTCTATTGAATAGGAAGAGGATCGAGAGAAGACAATTTCGGTAATTTTTATTTTAACCCTCAATAAATTTTTTTTTTGTTTTTTATCGATTTACTGTGCATATACATATTGGTTAATTGGCATTTGCATCTATTAGTTAAGTATTGTCATTTAGGACCAAAATGTCGGAATTTGAACTATTTTAGGTTTTGCCCGTCCGAGATTAATCCATTAGGGATTAATCTCGGATAGTACTCCCGGTCGGGAGTACTGCTCTTTGGATACAATCTTGTCTCATTTAGGACAGCGAGCTGTACGTTAGATCCAATGTGTTGTCTGAGAAAAATTCGACGGCATTTCCCCTTATGTTCCCACGGGTAAGTACGCACGAGTAATCGTGTGTTTGCGTATTCAGGGAACATAAGGGGAAATGCTGCCGAATTTTTCTCAGACAACACATTGCATCTAACGTACAGCTCGCTAATGAGACAAGAGTATCCAAAGAGCGGGCTAGGATGGTAACCGGCCCATAAATCTAATATGTTGCACTAAATCTATAAACCCTAAACCTTGGCTTTTGGATATATACAGATGGATTTGAGGGAGAAGTACATATTTGACTATTCAAAAATATCAGATGAATTTGTTGGACTTGTTGATGAGTTCATAAAATGTGCAGAAGAACATCGAAAGTTGACTGGAAATCCCAGAATTTTATGTCCTTGTAAATGCTGCCTGAACTTTGAGAGACAAGATAGTAAACTGATTAGATCACATCTGATTCAGCGTGGATGGATGACAACACCAAAATACCTCCGTTGGGTTTCACATGGAGAAAAAATGAAAGAAAATTTAGATGCTGGAAGGAGCAATATTAATGTATCTGATGATTTTAAAAATATTGTACAAAATGATTAGGGGATGATATAGAGGATAATGTAATAGTGGGTGATGATCATATAGAAAATCTAAGTGAACCACAATATAATGATGACATTAGAGAAAATGATGTGGATGAAATGATGAATGAATTACCCAATAATTTTATTGATGATGTTCCTGATGTGTTTCAAAAGTTGGATGAAAACTCTCATATACCCTTATATCCTGGTTGCAATGAAGATAAATTCTCAAAAATAAAAACTATTTTTAAGTTATATAACTTGAAAGCTAAAAACAATTGGAGTTATAAGAGTTTCACATCTTTGCTCGGTCTTTTGCCAGAAATGCTTCCACCAGACAATACATTGCCAGATACAACTTATAATGTCAAAAAATTATTATGTCCTTTGAAATTAGATACAGTGAAAATTGCAGCATGTCCGAATGATTGTATATTGTTTCGAAATGAGTACGAGAACCTCCAGAAATGTCCAAAGTGTAATGCATCCCGGTATAGACAAAGGGACGGTGATTTGGATGACGAAGAAGATAGTCCATGGAAGAAGAAACCAGCTGCGAAAACATTGTGGTATCTACCTATAATACAAAGGTTTGAGCGTCTTTTTAGTAATTCAAAAGATGCTAAACTGTTGAGGTGACATGCAGAAGGCAGAAAGAAAGATGGAAAGCTTAGACGTCCAGCAGACTCACCCCAGTGGAACAACATAGACAGTCATTTTATTGAGTTTGGCAGCGAGTCTAGAAATTTGAGATTGGGATTGTGCAAGGATGGAATGAATCCTTACGGTCTCATGAGTACCAACCGAAGTGTCTGGCCAGTTTTGTTGGTTATTTACAACCTTCCTCCCTGGTTATGCATGAAAAGAAAATATCTTATGATGCCGTTGCTCATTTCTCATCCAAAACAACCCGGAAACGGAGTGAAGGTCTTTGATGCGCATTCCAGAAGTCATTTCACCTTACGTGCGATGATATTTTGCACAATTAATGACTTTCCCGCGTACGGGAACTTGTCGGGTTACAGGAACAAAGGAAAAAAAACATGTCCTATTTGCATGGAGGAAACACATTCGATATGGCTATCGAATTGTACAAAAACAGTCTATTTGGGACACCGTAGATTTCTAAGCCGTCATCACCCATACCGTCGGGCACCTTATAGGAACAAATTTGATGGCAACACCGAAACCCGCCGGGCACCTATACCAAAATCTGGAAGACAGACTTATGAAAGTGTTAAGGATCTTAAAATTCAGTTGGGGAAACCATTTGTGAATAGAATTCCAGAAAAGAGTTCTTGGAAGAAGAAGTCTATATTCTGGGACCTTGAATACTGGACTTATCTGGATGTCAGACATTGTTTGGATGCGATGCATATAATCAAGAAAATCATGGTCGTGAAGCAGGTGTACGGTAGTGGTACAAGAAAATCAAACAAGGGGTTTAGCAAAGAGGATGTTGATCGGATGGTGCAATAGGAAGTGAAAAGACGAATGGATGAGGAATTCAACGCCCGAATGGATGAGGAATGGAACAGGAGAATGCAGCAGTTCTCGCAAGTCCAAACACCGCAGACCTACGATCCAATTTTTCAACAAGCCATGATTATGCTATCACAGGGTAGCAACAATCAACCGCATCCGATTTCTCAATCTACTTATCAGGTTCTTAATTACACCTAGCTTATGATAGATATTAATTGCTTTTGCCCTCATATAGTATTTAGGGTTTCTAATTCTTTAATACAGGGGCCTGTCGAAGCCTTGCTGCTCCTAGCAGGGATATCTGGGACGCCTGTGTATGTAGCTAGAGCTATGGTGTTTGCATAGGTTTCTGAGATAGTCCATGAACAACCAGTTGGCATAGGGGAGGTGAAGGTACAAATCTTAGAAGTTTTGATAGTGCCAGACACGTGATAGTACCTTTTCCACCTCCAAACGCAGATGATCAGCTTGGTGTTCTCCAAGGTACATTTCTAAGATGGCCGGGTCATCTTGTAGATTATGACTTGACAAAACTGGTAAATCTTGATTTCAATTATAAATTTTCCAAAGTTCTAATTATTATATATACTGCTATATTCAAAAATGAGAAATATATCGTTTTGATGACTAATGTTGATTTTATAGGAGCAAGTGAGGAAAATGACGAAACAAACTCCACATATTCCTCCGCAAGATAAGGGAAAGCAGACGGTGCAAGAGGATGATGAAGATGAAGAGGAGAGTGTGGATCAGTTTTTTGCGGAGGAGGAGATTCAATTGCACGATCCGTTCGTCCCTGATGAGAAGTTGGCACAGATTGGACCTCACGCAAAGAGAATGCACGACTATATGAGGATGTTCGACAAATCAGTGACTGAATTCGCCGATATTCCTGCTGATTTCGAATTTCAAGATGTCAAGACCTTCATCCTCGAATTTAAAGACATCCGCCATGTCTTCAGTAGGAATGAACTCTTCGTTCAAGTGATTAAACTTTGAATCTTGTAAGTACTTTTCTAACTTTACAACAATTGATCATTGGTTATATGATATGTCTAATAAATTAAAACCCTAAACCCAAAACCCTACACATTGTACATACAACATTCAGGCGGTACAGGCAATATTGTGCTGATACTTTGATGAAGAAGTGGATATTTTGGGATCCGGAAAGATGCTCGGGTCAGGATATACTGGCAGATGAGCTCGGAACTGTACGATACATAGCGAATCTTCTGAAGAAGTATGCTAAAAGGGATCCCTATCATGTTTTAGTGCATCATAATCGGTTAGTTATAAAATCTCTAATTTTGACTTTATCTTTTATTATGAATATACAGTTTAATGTTAATTTCACCAACAAAGAGATAATATGTATGTAATTACAGGTCGCATTTTGTGATTATTATCGCAAAACTCTCGACACGAAAGATGTGGGTAGTAGATTCACTCCAATCGAACGAAGGCTACCAATCTCCAATTCAACGAAATTACAATCAGTAAGTTCAGACTTAACATATATATATATATATATATATATATAATGTTTTAGTGCATCATAATCGGTTAGTTATAAAATCTCTAATTTTGACTTTATCTTTTATTATGAATATACAGTTTAATGTTAATTTCACCAACAAAGAGATAATATGTATGTAATTACAGGTCGCATTTTGTGATTATTATCGCAAAACTCTCGACACGAAAGATGTGGGTAGTAGATTCACTCCAATCGAACGAAGGCTACCAATCTCCAATTCAACGAAATTACAATCAGTAAGTTCAGACTTAACATATATATATATATATATAATGCGTGTATGCATTCTTTAGTTATATACTAATATCTAAAAATGAATTTTCATAATTTTATATTTAATTTTGCAGAGCTTTGTCAAGATTGGTCCAAGTTCCCAAGTTTGAAGTTCAAATGATTCCCGTACATAGTTCAAAACTAATATATGTAGTTTCATTTTATTCGTAATTTATTTAATTTAAACTTAATAGTATTATTTTATGTTCCTGTAGAGTCCACGACAACCAAACAATATAGATTGCGGCTTTTATGCGATGACTTCGCTACGCAAGATCCTTGATCACTGCACGCTACATCCGGACCTACCATCGGTATGGATTAAGTTTAATTAACCTTAATATATATATATATATGAAAATGTTTTAAGGTTTATAATTTAGAGTTTAATGTATATTATATTGTGGAGTTTAGAGTTCATCGGTTACTAACTATATGAAATGTCAATAAAATGCAGTTTTTTCAACCTGTGGGGAAGCGTTATAGCGAGGACGAGATTAATTTTACTGTAAATGAGTGGTTTGGCTTTTTACTTGGACATTTAGGTGCTAATAATTGATGACTACAAAATTTGTGATATTAATATATTATATGTTATGATAAATGTTAATTTGCATGTGATTTGATAAATATTATTGTGTGTATGATGCATGTGATTTGTATATGATGTAAATTACTGGTACATATCAGTATTCTTAATTGATGGCTAGCAAAAATGGCGCTAGCCCCAGAAACAAAAATATTTTTTTTATAATGATTATTATTAGTACCGGTTTTTAATAATAAACCGGTTCTAAAGAGAAATTTAGTACCGGTTTTTAGACTAAAAACCGGTACTAATGATACCAAATTTTTTTTATTTTTAAAATAAAACAGTTTGCTAACATAGTACCGGTTTTTATTTAAAAACTGGTACTAAAAGTATTATTTTTAGTACCGGTTTTTAAATAAAAATCGGTACTAATGTGAGCCGCTTGTTTCCCCCGTAAATTAGGCCTTGTCTTTAGTACCGCCTTTTTAGTACCGGTTTTTAATTATCTTTAGCACCCCTTATTATTAGTACCACTGCAAAACCGGTACTAAGAATGCATAATAAACCGGTACTAAAAAAATAATATGGCTTAGTGCAAGGAAATGTACCAAACATATAGAACATATATTTTTGGGGTCCCTATCTCACTACGGGAAAAAGGACCTTCTGTAACGGCACTTCTGTAACGGTTTTTGAAATAACCGTTACAGAATCGTGAGGCATTAGGCGGGAAAATTGGCGCCACAAATCTGTAACGGTTATTATGAAACAACCGTAATAACATTTCCGTCATGGTCAGGAAAAAAAATGCATCAAGCTTCTGTAACGGTTGTTGGATAATAACCGTTACAGATTTCTAATATTCTGTAACGGTTATTATCCAGCAACCGTTACAGAAAAGAAAAAAGAAATATATAAATATCAACCATCTTTTGTAACGGTTATTAGTAAATAACCGTTACAGTAGGTTAACGTTTTTTTTTATTTTTTATTGATTCTGTAACGGTTATTTTTAATAACCGTTACAGAAAAGTTCTGTATTTAATTAGGTCTTCTTCCCATCCCAACAAACTCACAGCTAGCGCCGCACTTAACTCTTTTCTGATCTTCTCATTTATTGCGATTTGTGGTGTCCTACTTCACTCCAAAAAAATAGCAAAAATTTTCTAAAAATTCTGAAAAAATAATAATTAGAAAGAGAATAAGAAGGAGAGCAGATTTAAGGTAAAAAAAATTAATTTTGAACCGTATCTTTTATTTTTACATTTTTTTCTTATTTATTTCGATTTTTTCATTAATTCATGATTATTTTTGTTTTTTATATATTTTAAGATCTCATTGAATAGGAGAAGATCTTACATCGGCCGGATAAGTCGCACGATTCAACGGATCGGAAGTCACACGATTGAAAGTATATATTTTCATGAACTTCTCTTTTTTTAAATTATTTGCATTTGGTTAATAATTTGCATATATATATAGGCATGGATTTTGTATTGTCATATAGGAACCAAATACCGGAACTCAACTGAATTTAGGTCATTGCCCGTCCGAGATTAATCCATTAGGGATTAATCTCGGATAGTACTCCCGGTCGGGAGTACTGCTCTTTGGATACGATCTGTCTCATTTAGGACAGCGAGTTGTACGTTAGATGCAATGTGTTGTCTGAGAAAAATTCGGCGGCATTTCCCTTGTGTTCCCACGGATACGTACGCACGAGCAATCGTGTGTTGGCGTATTCAGGGAACATAAGGGGAAATGCTGCCGAATTTTTCTCAGATAGCACATTGCATCTAACGTACGCTCGCTAATGAGACAGAGTATCCAAAGAGCGGGCTAGGATGGTGACCGGTCCGAAAACCTAATATGACAAATTGGTCCGAAACCCTAATAATTTGCATAAATTTTATTGCTCAGATGAATCGGACGTGGATGTACTCAAGTAATCGATGCTCGTCTACATTTTTGAGAGGACTTGAAGAATTTATGGTTTGTGCTAAAGAGAATTTGAAAATGAAAGAAGATGATAAAATGTATTGTCCTTGTCGTGTTTGTCAGAATTTGTTGAAGTGGTCTAATTTTGAAGAAGTGAAGGCTCATTTGATTATAAATGGATTTCAACCGGATTATAGTCGGTGGACACTCCATGGAGAGAATGGGGGGGATAGTACTAGCACAAATGTATTGGATTCTGTGTATGAGGAAGAAAATGTATCATTGGATGATGAAATTGATGATGTCAATGTATTTGATGATGAGAATGTAGATGATGATAGAAATGTAGATAACTCAGAATTTAATGCCGATTTAGATGAAATTGTGAACAATGTGGATGAAAATTTTGTTGATAATGTTGAAATTTTTGGTATGTTACGTGAAGAAGATAAAATAGCTTTATATCCTGGTTGTGAATTGTCAAAACTTAATGCTGTTTTCAAACTGTTCAATCTTAAAGCCAAAAATGGATGGAGACTTGCATAAATGTCCAAAGTGTAATGCGTCACGGTATAAACCGAGGGACGATCAAATTGAAGATGAAGGTAGTAAGGGACCAGCTGCGAAAGTGGTGTTTTATCTACCAATAATACCAAGATTCCAGCGGCTTTTCTCTAACGCGAAGGATGCCAAATTGTTAAGATGGCATGCAGACTGCAGGAAAAAAGGCGATGGCATGCTCAGACACCCAGCAGACTCTCCAGATTGGATAAATATAGATAGGGAATTTGAAGATTTCGGCAGCGAACCTAGAAATTTGAGATTGGGTTTATGTACAGACGGGATGAATCCTTACGGCAACATGAGTAGCCGGCAGACTACGTGGCCGGTCTTGTTGTGTATTTACAATCTTCCTCCCTGGCTATGCATGAAAAGGAGATACATGATGATGCCCTTGTTGATTTCTGGTCCCAAGCAACCAGGTAATGATATAGATGTGTACTTGGCTCCATTAATAGATGACCTTGGTGAATTGTGGCAGAATGGAGTGAAAATATATGATGCACACTCTAGAAGTGAGTTTAACCTCCGTGCCATGATATTTTGCACAATTAATGATTTTCCTGCATACGGAAACCTGTCAGGGTATAGGAATAAAGGAGCGAAAGCGTGTCCTATTTGCATGGAAAACACCCATTCTGTGTACCTGAAAAACTCCAGAAAAAATGTTTACTTGGGACACCGGAGGTTTATTAAGAACCGCAACCACCCTTACCGTCGAGACAAGGAAAGGTTTGACGGTACTGTAGAAAAAGACAAGGCCCCAATACCGTTATCCGGTTCATGGGTGTATCGACAGGTGAAGGACATTAATGTAAAATTTGGTAAGAAATTTGCAAATGAGATACCAAAGGGGATATGGAAGAAGAAGTCTATATTCTGGAATCTTGAATATTGGCAGAGTTTGGAGATTAGGCATTGCTTAGATGCGATGCACATAATAAAGAACATATGTGAAGCTTTGATCGGTTGCATGTTGGAAATTCAAGGGAAAACTAAAGATGGCGTAAATGCGAGGAAGGACATGGTTGAAATGGGGATCCGGCAAGAACTAGCGGCACAAGATAAGGGAAAAAGCCAAACTTGGCTGCCTGCAGCACAATTTAATTTATCAAAGCAAGAGAAAAAAAGCTTATTAGAATGCCTGAAATCTATTAAGGTTCCTACTGGTTATTCCTCGAATATATCAAGAAAGGTTTCTATTAAGGACAACAAATTACTTGGTATGAAGTCACATGATTATCACGTCCTACTGACCCAGTTACTTCCGGTCGCAATTCGAGGAATTCTAAGGGAAGAAGTGAGGAAAACCATCACTAAGTTGTGTTTTTTCTTTAATTCCATTTGCTCTAAAGTGATTGATCCGAATAGTTTGGACAAGTTACAAGAAGGTATTGTACTAACCCTATGTGAGCTGGAAATGTACTTTCCGCCATCGTTTTTTGACTCCATGGTGCATTTGACCATTCATTTAGTTAGAGAGATAAAAATGTGTGGTCCTGTATTTCTACGATACATGTATCCTTTCGAAAGAGCCATGGGTCAATTGAAGGGGCTTGTTCGTAGCCGATCTAAACCAGAAGGAAGCATAGTGGAAGGATATGTGGCCGAGGAGGTTATTGAGTACTACACCGATTATTTGCAGGATGTACAACCAATCGGTCTTCCAAAGTCTCGACATGAGGGTAGACTTGAAGGAAAAGGTTATACATTAACTTCCAATGTTCACCTTATTTAGCACAAATGTTCACTTAAAGCACAATATTTGTTCACCTTATTTAGCACAAATGTTCACCTAATTTAGCACATTTGTTCACCTTATTTATCACAAATGTTCACTTAAAGCACAATATTTGTTCACCTTATTTAGCACAAATGTTCACCTAATTTAGCACATTTGTTCACCTTATTTAGCACAAATGTTCACTTAAAGCACAATATTTGTTCACCTTATTTAGCACAAATGTTCACTTAAAGCACAATATTTGTTCACCTTTCAGGTACAATTGGAGCTAGTACTCATATACCGGATCTTGCAATGAGAACCAAAGCACATATGAAAGTTCTCCAACATCTTGCTATTGTGGCGCCTTACATCAATGAACATCTAATCGAGTTACGTGAACAATACCCTTCTTACACCGAAAACTTGATTACCATAGAGCATGAAATAAAATTTGTCCAATGGCTAGAAGATAAAGTACAGTCCCAGTTGAAAGAAGGAACAGAGGTCGATGAAACCGTGAAATGGTTATCAAGACGTCCTGATGCCGTGGTCGAGACATACCAAGGGTATGACTTGAATGGATTTACCTGGTACACAAGGAAACAGGATGGTAAAAGTGCTGTGCAAAATAGTGGAGTCACTGTTGTAGCTTTATCTAGTGATAATGTTAGGTCGGCTAATTATTATGGGTGGATCGAGGGGATTTGGGAACTAGATTACCTGAAATTTAAGATACCCTTATTCAAGTGTGCATGGATCGACAACGGTCACGGTGGAGTTAAAAAAGACAAGATGGGATTTATAACTGTTGACTTCAATAAAAGGGCTTATCGAGACGATCCCTTTATACTTGCAAATAAGCAAGCAATGCAAGTTTTTTACATTCAAGATCCGGCGGATAAGAAAAGACATGTTGTGCTTCAAGGTAAATGTTCATCTTATTTAAGTACAAATGTTCACCTTATTGAGTACAAATGTTCATCTTATTTATTACTTGCCACTTTCAGGAAAAAGACGTATTGTCGGTGTTGGTGATGTCGTAGATGAAGAAGCATACGACCACTTCGAGGAAATACCTCCTTTTTCTATCGGTATCGACGATACACCACAGCCAGTATCGATCAGTTGTAGGCGTACAGATAACACCGAAGGCGTGTGGGTCGACACACGAAGGAAAAAAAAGAAAGTAGCTACATAGATATGCTAAATTGTTAAGTTAATAATTTTATTTTTATTTTTTGCAGGTCATTAATTGGTGAAATATTTTGTTAACAAGGAGCTAATGTATTTTTATTTTTTGTTAATTTTCTAAATTGTAATTTTATTTTGTTAGAAAAAATGTAAAACAAAATTAAATTCATGTGTAACCAACACAAAAATTAAATTCAGTCAAAACACTTAATAACATGCATGGATAAACCAACACTGAAAATATCAGTACTAAATGAAATTAAAACAGACACAAACTTTAAAGTTAAAAAAAAAATGAAATTAAACTAATCTGTAACGGTTATTAGCTAATAACCGTTACAGATTAGGCTGGGATAATAATATAAAGGGTTTGAACCTTCTGTAACGGTTATTAGCTAATAACCGTTACAGAAGAGCTTAATCTGTAACGGTTATTAGCTAATAACCGTTACAGAAGGTTATTAGTAAAAACGTTTGACCTTCTGTAACGGTTATTAGCTAATAACCGTTACAGATTAGGCTCTTCTGTAACGGTTATTAGCTAATAACCGTTACAGAAGGTTCAAACCCTTTATATTATTATCCCAGCCTGGCGTCTGTCCGTCACTTCTTTCCTTTCTCGATCTCGCCTCTTTCTTAAAACCCTAGCTCTCGACAGAAGCACTCAGCTCTCTCGGCGCCTCTCTGACTCCCTCTCGGCGGCCCTCTCTCGTAAAAGGTAATCCCTCTCCCCTCCTTCCCCCTCTCACTCCCTCGCTCTCTCTGAGTCCCTCTCATTCTCTGTCTCTCTTTGTTGTGCAGTTTCGATCCCTCTCTCTCTGCCGCTCTCTCAACTCCTACAGCCAGCAACTCCCCTCTCTCTCTCGAAGGTAAACCCCTCTTCCTTTCCCTCTCTGTCTCCTCTTCCTTTCCCTCTCTGTCTCCTCTTCCTTTCCCTCTCTGTCTCCTCTCTCTCTCTCTCACTGACTCCCTTTCACTGTTTCTCTGTTAGCAATCCCTTTGTCGCTCTCTCAGCTGTGACAGCCAGCCAGCAACTCTCAACCCCCAACTCTCAAGTAATCCCTCTCTTTTTTCTCTCAAAATTTGAACTGTTTAAATTAGGGACTATTTTGCATAATTTGAACTGTTTTATTTTGGACTGAAATGCACAATTTGAACTGTTTTGGGGTTGATATGGGGCTGTGGTGCATAAATCACAATTTTATGGACTAATGTGCATAAATTTGAACTGTTTGCGGGCTGTTTTGGGGATGATATTGGGCTGTTTGTTGCTATGGTGCATAAAGCACAATTTTAGGGACTAATGTGTATAAATTTGAACTGTTTGGGGGCTGTTTTGGGGATGATATTGGGCTGTTTGTTGCTATGGTGCATAAAGCACAATTTTAGGGACTAATGTGCATAAATTTGAACTGTTTGGGGGCTGTTTTGGGATAATATTGGGCTGTTTTGTGGTGCATAAAGCACAATTTATTTAATATGGACTAAACTGCAAAAAATGCTAGAAATTGATTATGCAAATAATAGGGACTGAAATGCAAAAAAGGTAGGAATTGATTATGGATAAGGAACTATGCTAGGAATAGATGTGCATATGAATTGATTATGGATAAGGAATTGTGAATTGATTATTAGATATATATATGCATTGTGAATTGATTATGGATAAGGAGTTAAGAATTTTATTTAAAATGGAAATTAGATGGAGAAGGATCAAAACGTCAATAAGGTGGGGGAGGAATCCAAGGTGGGGGAGGAAACACCTAAGGTGGTGTCAAAAAGGGTCCCGTTTTACGGACCTCTCAAAAGAAGGGCTGTCTCGGCTGTACGTCGTCTTCCTCCAGGCTGTGAAAGGGGCCCTGAATCAAAATGTAATCAAAATGAATGAAAACTATTCTTCATTATCCAGTTGCTTCATAATTTTCAGGACGTGAAACAATGGTTGGCCAGTAGCGGATTGCAGATTCAAGCACCACAGCAATTTGTGACGCCGTATCAGCCATTCGTTGAAGCTGAGGTAGACTCAGGAATGCCAAACGAAGAGTTATTCCGAACGGTTGCCTCAAGCTATATGCCTCCGGATCCGAGAAGCGTTGTTCAGGTTCATATTGATCATTTTTCTCTTTTCTCTTTATATTTATTTTTGGCAGCATTAGAGTTTCTGATTGAACTGAATTTCAGGAAGAAATGCCGTGCGATCTCTTTTCTCTTGATCACAACAACCAGAGGATTAAGGTGGCCGAAGGAAATATTATTCCGAGTGTTGTTGGTCAGATCGTACACGGCGTGTCTCTAACTGATCAACAATTGTATGTCCATCTTCTCCGAGTAGGCGATGAATTTCGTGAATGGCAAGTCCCTGGTAGGTCAGATGAGCTATTGGGAAATAATATAGGGGGCCGATTCCCATGGCCGTCATTTTTGGTGGACATAGGCCACAAGGTATCGTTTTATTTAATTATGACAATCTGTTTCATACATTTCTCCTAATGACTTATTAATATGATGTCATTGAATGCAGAGTTTGACCAAAAAGAAGCCGGCCAAAAAGAAGGCAAAGGCGAAGGAGGCGGCGAAGAATGTGGAGGAGAGTCCAAAGGTCCCAAGTGCGGGGTCGTTTGTTACTCGTGATCCACTCCTCCCTAAGGATATTATTGACAGGCTGAGCCCATCCGAACAAGCAGTATACAGACTGTTGATGCTCCAACCAGAAGAAGAGATGAACTTTGAGTTGCCTAATTGCAATCCTTGGGGTACGCACGGTGGCGATGTTAAGTTCAACGTTAATGTCGAGGATATTGTCGAATGTTTTAAAAGGGAGGAGCTATCTCAATCGATTGTGAAATTTTACTGCTGGTTTGAATTTTTCAACTTTAATGTTTATTTTTTTCTTCATTCAATTCATTCAAAATTGAAATTGTTGAACTTTGATATCCATGTTTGCAGGTTTTGGATGGAAGAACTTTCAACAAGGCAAGAAGAGAATGAGTTCTCCAAGAGCATCACCGTACTGGATCCAGAGTTATTGGCTGAGTGGAAGTTCAAACACGAAGAACTCGGTGCGGTGAATTACCTAACGAGAGCATTCATGGAGAATCCATCCTCCTATCTTGTTTTGCCGTATAATCAGCAGTAAGAAATATAACCAATATGGCTACTAATGAAAGAATTTTGTAGTTTCCTTTAATTCCACCAAAATAATAAATCTCTATTAATTACAGGTTTCATTGGGTTGTCCTTGTTATTAATGTCGAGAAGCGCACCGTTCACTTTGTTGATTCTCTGGAACGCAAGAATCCAAAGTTATATATTAAGCCATTCATATCTTCGTAAGTTTCCATTTCTGAATTAAGTTAAAGCATGATGAGATTTTTCAAATTAAAAAATATTAGATTTTGTTGTTTTAAATAATATTGCATGCAGGGTATACAAGCGGTATTTAGTAGAAGCCGGAAGATATAGCCAAAAGAGCAGAACAGGATTTGATTGGTACCGAATTAAGGTACAGAACTTATCAGTTTAAGATATTATTTGTTTGTGAAATTGAAATTAACTAAAAAAGATTGTGTTTCTTTTGTTGAAATCTTAATTAGGGACCGATACAAAGGGGCGGCACAGAGTGTGGATATTTCACAATGCTCAACATGAGGGCGATATTAAGTAGTTGGACTACGGTCGGAGAATTCCCTGAGGTAATGTTAAGCCGATTTATTATTTTAGGATTTTATATTTTTATTGGTTTAGGGCTTAGGGTTTACAAAATTATTTGACTTTATCAATTGTTAATGATCAAATTGCAGTATATCGAGCCGGTTGGACAACCATATAAAAACGAAGACGTTGATGCAGTCGTTTCGGAGGTTATGGACTTCATGTATGGGGTATTATTTTAGGAAAATTTTGACTTGATTTGGTGTTAACTCTATGTATAGTTACTTTGTTAATTTTTGCTACATATTGATATATGTTTTGTGCTTGGTATATATATGTGACATCTGATATATGCATGATATATGTTTGTCTGCTGCATGTTGGATTGTATAATGTAAATTGGGTACCAATTTGGTACCAATTCGGCTAGCAAAACTGGGCTAGCCAATAAAACAGGCCAAATTCAAAAAAAAAGAAGGTCTTTTGTAACGGTTATTAAGGAATAACCGTTACAGAATTCATAATTTCATTTCTTTTATATCAACAATATCTGTAACGGTTATTCCTTAATAACCGTTACAAAAGACTGGATTCTGTAACGGTTATTAGATTATAACCGTTACACTGGATCTAAAAAAATAGTAAAAATGTATTTCCGTCAATAATAGGATAACGGTTATTATATAACAACCGTTATAGAAGCCAGTCTTCTGTAACGGTTGTTATCTATTAACCGTTACAAATGTTCTCAATAAAACCGTAACCACATTTTCCGTCCACTATACTATAACGGTTATTAGATAATAACCGTTACAGAAGCCATTCTTCTGTAACGGTTATTAGATAATAACCGTTATAGATCTGTAACGGTTATTAGACATTCTGTAACGGGGGCTACTGTAACGTTACGTGTACCGTTACAAATGCCTTTTATTAACCGTTACAGAAGTCGAAATTTCGCGTAGTGTCTATTCCTATGTTCTGCTTTTTTTTTTTTGTCTTAATTCATTTGACGCTAAACGTATTCAGGCGCTAAAATCATATAAATCATAGGTTCAATACAGGCACTTAACTACAATTAACTTGGCTTCTTAACTTATGAAAAAG
Organism: Rhynchospora pubera; assembly: GCA_028095005.1. Classification (NCBI taxonomy): domain Eukaryota; kingdom Viridiplantae; phylum Streptophyta; class Magnoliopsida; order Poales; family Cyperaceae; genus Rhynchospora; species Rhynchospora pubera. The sequence continues at coordinate 221,467,309 of CM051460.1, read as the reverse complement.
ATAGAATTCGAAGACGTGGAGGCAATAAATTAATTAATAATAATATTATAAATATTAATATATAAAAAAAATTCGTGACTGTAAGTCTGTAACCCAAGCCCCCATCAGTCTTGAAATACTAAGAGCCAACAAAGACCACTGGCTTGACTACTTGACTTTAGATATATAGCCTATTAGGAAAGTTTCACAAATAAACCTATATAGTATATAGATGGTACGTTGATGTATTGACGAATTGACTTCGAAATTTGTGTGGTAAATTGATGATGTAATACTTTTTGGGTTTATCTTAAAATTTCTGAATTATTTTGGGTCGTTTGGATCGCTTAGGAATAAGAAGAAGAATTTTCTATTCCTAAGCATAAAGTATTGGAAAATGTATAATTTTGTAAAGAGTTTGAATTGTTTATAATAAATTTATGCTTAGGAATAGAAAATTCCTTCTATCCCCAGAGCATCCAAACAGGTCCTTGGTGATTTCTTTATGTCTTTTTTCTGGGGTATGAACATTGGATTTGTGTGTGTAATATTTTGTATTAATAATGATCAAACAGGTTATCCTTGCTCAATTTTGTCAAAGAATAAAAAATCAAAATCTATTGGATGTTACGGAATAACTACAAAATCTAATATCGATGAATTTTCAATGCAGAGATGATAAGATTGTTCTATTTCATAATCAAAAGGATCCTAATCTCTGATTCAAAATTTAGTGCAGTTCACTGTTTTTGACCGTTTAATATGGGAGATTTTCACAATGACAGGAATGACATCAATTATATAGTCTACGTATGACATATATGGTTAGCTATTTATCTCTTGCTACTCTTTGACAAACCAGTGAGGAATTGTATAAATTTTACAATTGCGTACGGACCATGGATCCAGAGGATTTGAGGAGATTTGGATTTGAATTAATAAAGCGTATCAAATCTACTAGGAAGATCTTCAGTACAACACATGCAAAATATGAACCGTAATTCTAATTTCCTGTCAGAAGACCATTAATTCTTTTCCTCCACGCCGTGGTACAGAAGAAGCAGAAATAGATCAGAGACAAATTGTACCAACCGATCAATAATGTCGGTGGTAACATTAAAAAGGAAACTTTTCATTGGTAAAACAAGCGTCACATGGAGCATGCGTTGGATCTTGGATGTGTAATCTGAGAAGAGATTTGTTCGTTGACAAGTCAATCCCAAATCTTGGTTGTTAGTATAACCAAGATACCAGATTCCAGTACGTTTGCCAACAACGTTTTAATTTAGGTTGACTGCTGGCTTGTCTAAATCTTCTGGTCTGATTATCCATGGCACAAACTCAATATACATTTTTGCATATTTTTATATATTAAAATTCTCCCTCAAAAAATTAAAAAAGTAATAACTTTAACAAAAGAAATTCTATCGACACACACAATTATATAAAAAATTACTTCTTCCCTGTACAACAAAAGAAAAGAAGGGAAAATAAAAAACGGAGGCTGCTGGTAGGTTAACAGAAACCCAGCCTGCGTGGTGTTCAGTTTGCGTTTGAATCGGTCAAATTTTCATAACATTGTTATAGACAATTCTAGTATACTTCAAATTTTTATAATGCATCATCTACTATCATAGAAATATTGTTAAAAAAAATTAAAATTAATTGTAAGGGTATTCTAAATTAAAGAGAATGTATATATATCAAACTTTTAGGCTTCTACAATCAGGAATTATAATTGTCATCGGCAAATATACCATCCCAGCCATCGCTGCTATGTGTTACAAATGTTCAGTTTAATAATAAGAAGTGTTCAGTTTAATAATAAGAAGTGTTCAGTTTAATGCGTCAGAATCGCACTAGAGTCAGAGTCGCGCGTGGTCAAGAGGTGCGCTAGGAGGCAGGGGTAGAATCGGAAAAAATTTAATTTGAACCGGATCGGTTCATTTCCAATTCTAATTTTTACATCTATTTTTTGTCCGGTTCGTGACCCCTTCGCTTGGGTTTTTTTTCTTATAACAGTTGTATTTCTGTTGCAACTAACTGAACATTCATACTTATTAAACTGAACATTTGTACTTATTAACTGAACATTCGTACTTACTAAACTAAAATTTTATACTTAATAAAATAAACATGTTTGTTCATAACATTTATATTTTCTGTTACAACTAACTGAACAGTTCTACTCAATTAACTGAACATTTGTATTGACCAAACTGAACTTTTGGCAAAAAAAAAAATTCAAAATGAACATATTTGGTCTAGCGAACACTTATAAAATAATGAACAATTCTACTACAAAGTAAACATTTGTACATATTAAAGTGAACACTTATAATAACTAACTGAACATAAAATACGCGCTGGATCAGTAGAGGGGTCAGAGCGCTAGTTGAGGCGCTGTGCAGCGCGATGGCTCGGATGGCACGGAGTGCGATGACACTAATCAATTTTCTTCTACAATGGTTAATAAAATGAAATAACAAAGGCCATCCGACTTTGTAGATTAAATTTGAGGAATTTTTTTTAGAATGCTTTTTGGAGAAAACCATCGTTAAAGTTTTTTTTTCAATATTTATTGATTTTTAAAGAAAATCGTTACTAATGGCCCATTGCAGAAAATCTTTTCTGTGGTATTGAAGCATCCCTCACATTGAAAATTCTAAAATTTTCTCTTTTTTTTAACTATCTTCATTTTATATAATAAAATAGCAATATACTTGTTGGATTCAAAACCGACAGAGACCTTTCATGAACAATCAAAATTTGAAAATAAATTGAAAGATTAACTCTTATTTATCATAAAAAATAACATACTTAATTTTAACATTTGGACAAAATATCTATTTTCCGAACTCATGCATTTACAACGACATTTAAAGACATGCATGTGCATCCTACTGCGCATAAAAATTTAGTTAGACACATCCGTTCAGACACATGCATTCACACTATGCGTCCATATTCGTTCCTCTCAACTCATATGTTCTAATCGTGTCTTTTATGCTAAATAACTTTATTAATATACCTCAATACAAGTGAAGAAGTTTTATGGATGAGATGGTGTACACTACATTAAATTTTACTTTCTTTACTTCTAGAAATTAAATTCAGGATGTCAAATAATATCATAAATTGAATATTATATTTCAGAATTATGTTGGGTTTAAAGTAATTTCTGTGTTAGTTGAACCACTGGAAACACAAAGCTATGATGAGGTAGGCTAAAATCAATCGCGACTGACGGATGAGACTGTCAGCTATGATGAAATCTCAAATTTCGAGATTATAATAGTCAATTTGAACCATTCAATGTGTTCTCCATATTGAAATTTCGTTGGAGACCAATTTTTACTTTTTTCTGAAAATTGTAGTATTTTTTTTGGTATTTTACAAAATTCTTATCTAAACAATTTTAGACCCTTCAATAATAATAATTTTTAAAAATTTCAAAAAATAGTAAAAAAATCAGAAAAATATAAAAATTTTGTTTCCAATAAAATTTCAATATGGAGAACGCATTGAACGATTCAAATTAGTTATTAATTAAAATCTCAAAAGTTGAAATATAATTACACGAATCCATTCGTAAGTTGTTATTGATTTTAGTCTTATCTCATTGATGTTTAGTTCCAGTGATCCTAGATGGAATAGGGCGAATCTAGAAAGTAAAATTTATAATGGACCTGATTGTTACTGTCTTAAGTTCGAGGAGAAGGACAAAATCCCTAGAAAGGTATCTGTAGGGCTGTCAATTTCATGCTGTTTCGGACGTTTACATTTCATTTCGTCCGAACCGGAGCGGAAACGGTATGAATATTTGCTTACGTTTTACTCAGCGGAACAGAAACGGAAGCGAAACAGATTCCGTTGGTAAAAATGAAACGGAAACGAAATCATGAGTTTCCGTTACGGTTTTTAACGTTACTACACGTGGCCCAAACTTTCAGCCCACAACAGTCCATTTCCTTTTTCCTTTCTCTCGCAAGAGAGGCAGGGTCCGCAGGGAGAAAACCAAAACCTACCTCCTCTCTCGCTCTCTCCGCTTGCCTCCACTCTCAATCGAACCCCATCGGAACCCTCTCCCTCTCTCTCTCTCTGAATGCCTCACCTCTCACCCCACCTCTCGTTAGAGACCCAACAACCCTCACTACTCACATCTCCTCCACCATAAGCAAACCCTAAGCCTCTCACCTCTATCCCTCACCGTCACCTCCTCTCAGACTCGAGCTCAAACCCACCTCTCTACCTCTCTCAGTTACTCGCTACCTCTCACCTATTCTCTCAAAACGGAGTTCCTTTGCCCCTCTCCTTTACCCTACACACCCTCCTCTTTCTCTCTATTCTTTGTGATTGATCGACAATGGAGAAGACGACTGATGACCATGTGACTGGTGGTGATTTCTCCCTTTCATTTTTTGATATGGATATATCTGATTGGGTTTTCTGATTTTCAATTTTTGGTTTTACTGGTAAACACTTATTTTCGATTTTCAACTTCTTATTTTTGCTTTGATTTTTATTTTCTTACTGGTAAACTTCTATCTTCATTTACTGGTTCATTTGCTGGTAAACTTCTATTTTTATTTTTACTAGTAATTTCTATCCTCATTTGCTTTTATTCATATTTGTCAATTGTAAGCTTTTGGTTCAATTTATTGTAAATTGCAAGTTCAATTGCAATTACGTTTTCAAACAAAGAGTCGATACATTGTATTTTGTGACTTTCTTTAATTGAAGTAAGCCTACGGGTGTTTATCAGAAAAAAAAAAATTGTAATCACGGAAGTTTAATCATTTGTCAATTGTGAACTTTAAACAATTTTTTTACAATTCTGGTACTTGTAACATTATTTTATTTTTCCGTTGAAAACATATGAAACATTATACCGAAAATTTTTTATTTATGTTATAATTACGAAATATTAAACGAAATTACTCATTCTTCCGTGCATTCAGACGGAACAGAAACGAAAGGGTTTACTTCCGTATCCGTTGTCAACGTTTGACAGCCTTAAATATCCGCGTCCGTCCTTACGAATTACAAGTCAACAACCAGGGGCTAGACTTTATTAAAAATAATTAATTTGACTGGAGTTGTCTTTCGCACATGCACCTATTTAATTTGCTTCTAGGCCCTTCCCGCAAAAGCAAAAATTTTGGGACTTCAGTATATTCTTCCATATATTAACTTTTTTTTTAGATATCCCAGGTGCGTTTGGATCGTTGGAAGAAAGAAAAAGAAGAAGGAAAAAGAAAAAAAAAATTATAAACAATCCAAACTCTTCACAAAGTTACACACTTTCCAATACTTCTTCCCACTTCTTCCTTTATTCCCTTCTTCCCACACCTATCCAAACTGAGCCCTAGATAGCGGCCATATATTAACTTTTATATAGATTATTGTCAATGTTTGATCTTGACAACATTTTTTTTTCAAAACAACAAAACTGAAGGTCGAAATTTATTAATAATTTATACTTATTACTACTTATAAAGCACCCATATAAAAGGAGTAAACTTGTCATATAAAAGGAAAACTTGTCAGATAAAAGAGTGTAAATAATTTTTGTATCAATTATGGACCATTGATTTGTGTAATTTGATTTGATCAGTGGTCTAGATCAAGGTCAGACTTTTATTAAAAAAAATTAAGTTACTACCAAATTAGCTATTTATTTAAAAAAAAGACTAAATTATTGATTTTATCATATCTTCATGGCCTAACATGTAACATTTTATATATAACAAAAAATAATATCAACATTTTATTTTTTTTATTTGTCCACATATTGAGGGCATCTTTTGCTAGTATAAATAATATATCAATTGATTTTCATAGAATTTTCATATTCTTTGAGATGCATCATAAGAATTATTTACAAACACTTAAATTAAAATTAGATTACTAAGCAATTTAATGATAAGACACACATTAAATGTCAACATTTTTTATAGGCATGATGCTTTACATAATATAGATTATTCTTATAATGGTGACTCTTAATTTAATTTTTAATTATATATAAATGGTATATCAATATATCAAAATATATATTTGTTAAGCGATTCCTCTTATTAATCCCAACTCCCCACTGATACCCTGTTACTCAACCGATCATAAATAAATTATTGCTGACATGGGCATTATTCCTTGGTGCTGTATACATAATGTAAGCATTCCATTAATTAAATTCTGACCGAATAGTTAAAAACTGACTTGATTAGGATTAATCAGTAATAAAGTGACCTTGAGAAGACTATGACTAGTTCAATGGGTTAGTAAATTTATAAATTTTCCTGCTTACATATATAGTCAAATCAGACACACATATGTACAATTTGACTTGCTACGTACCTGAATGGTTCTCCAGAAAATTTCACAGAAGATACGCAGTATCCGCTAGGACGCCGCTGCCGCTTGTCCTAGAACTCTTTTTTTGTTTGCAAGCAATGCTTAATTCCTTTTTCTAACTGGTACTTAGAGCTGTGAGCGTGATTTTTTGGCATGTGATTCCGTTTCGGTTAAATGAAACGGAACGAATAACAGAATTGATTTTCATTCTTTTCTAATAACGAAACGGTAAACAAAACGTGGAATTATACCGTTTCGACTGTTTCAGCTTCATTTCAAATCGTTTCATGTGTTATTTCTGAAGTGGAACGGTTAACAAAATAGAATTTTGTGCCGTTCCAGAAACGAAACAGTTAACGAAATAGAATGGTGTTCCGTTTTCTTATGCGAAACAGAAACGAATTGGGCTCATTCCGTGGTATTGGGCCACGTTTGACAGCCCTAATAGTACTTCAATTCAGGATGCTGATCCGGACAACAAATAAATTAATCCGAGCAACAAAATATTTAATAGATGATTATATTGCCCTCTCATAGAACGGACAACTTGGCATCGTTCTCCCTACTTTCTTTGAACTCTCTCTCATTTTTGATTGACTTCTTTTTGTTCTTTTCAATATCAAGTATTGAATCTCATCGATCATATTTTTATATAGAGAACAACTTCAATAGTTTAGATCAACTGTTTGAATTTTAGATTTTGAAAAACGACTTCAGCATACGGATTTAATCTGTATGCTGGAGTATATTTTAGCCAATCTCTCTCTCTCTCTCTCTCTCTCTCTATATATATATATATATACACACACGAAGTTTAGCTATATATGATGAGATGCATCATAAAAAAACTTTCCGTGAGATGCGATCAAAACTCATGAATATGGTTCAAAATGATCGATCCAAACAATGCAATATGATCTCGCTATTGAAATCTTCTTGCAGACCAAAATTTACATTTTTTAAAAAATTTTAAGTATTTTTTCTGCTTTTTAACAGTTTTTTATCTGTCAAAACTAATTAGATTAACGATTTTCTAAAAATTCAAAAAAATACTTAAAAATTTTGAAAAAAAAATATAAATTTTAGTCTGCATGGAGATTTCAATAGAGAGATCATATTAGACGGTTTGGATCGGTCATTTTGAATCAGATTCATGAGTTCCAATCGCATCTCACGGAAGATTTTTTGTGATTCATCTCATCATAGCTAAACTCTATATATATGTATATGTATGTATGTATGTATGTATGGTTGGATGACATCCTCTACTGTCGTCAAAACGACAGTGTCTATTGATAATTTAATTAATATTTAAATATTTTAAAATCTAAATGTTTAATCCAAACCGTTGATTTTGTTCGATTTTACGGGCGATGAGTTTTTATATAAGTTTTATAAAATTTGGAGTCGATTTGATATTCGATTAAATAACCAAACTACGAATGTATTAGAATTAATAAGAGATAGTTAACTAGACTCGTTCATTTGTTGACCACCCAATCTAGTATCAAATAAACTCCAAAATTTATAAAACTTATATAAAAATGCATCGCTCATTAAATTAAACAAGATCAATGGTTTAGATTTAGCATTTAATTTTTTTAAAATTTTAAATATTGATAAAAAATATCATTGGACATCAACAACACTAGAGGATTTCAATCCATATATGTACGTATACACTGTTAGGTTAGACTTATGCGTTGAGCTCGTGTACCTGAAGAAATCATAGCATGATTTATTTACATTAGTTAACCTCAAACAGATTGAATATATAAAAGAACATATTGTGGTTTGACATTATTAACGAATAATCAATTTAAGTTTTTTTTTCATATTCAATATTGGTATATAATACATGTCGAACGACCAAACTGTTAAACCATTAGTCCAATCTGTAATCTTCTTTGGAAGATCTGCATGCCCCAGTCAAGATTCAAAAATTAAAATCCCTTTCAAAGCAATGTATAATGATTTTGCTGTTCTTTTCACCGATATTCTGCTTTGAAAAATATATATGATAGGATCCAACCACTATGACATTAACTTAATTTGTTTATGAAAATGAAGATAGAAACCATTCGGAATATTTGTAAGAATCTTGTTGGATTGTTTTTATAGTACCAAATGTGCCTAACTGGTTTCTTGTGAAAAGGTTGACCGACTTTATTATAGATTTGTTCTCATCCAAAACGAAACTTAAGTTGATATATCCAAAAAACAAAAACAAAAAAAAAAGAAAAGAAATGAAAAACAAACATTTTAGCTAGAGATATTCAGAACTTCATTATATTTTTTTATGTTAATTATAAAGTTAATACTCTAGTCAATTCATTAATTATCCAACCCAACATATTAACTTGTACTCATTCCAGCCCGGTTAATCAGCATATTCCGGTACGTCTTCATCATTTTAAGATTAATTGTCAGCAGATAAATAAATTAATTATAGAACATAAACTTTAAGATATCTTTTGATTTGATCGTTGTGGGCACCAATCCCGTTATTATTACAAGCGACCGAGCAGATCTAATAACATTGTACAATTCTGGCTTGGACTATGTGAAAATCATGTTACTTCAAGTAATATATAATAGTGCCTGACGTATCAAAGCAAGATTTTATGTACGTGTAATGTCAAGCCCTTTAATCCATGAAGATACTTTGATTTGCCATTACATAAACCAAATCGTTACAGGAACTAGTTAGTCAAGTTTGTAATCTATTTGGAAGATTTGCATGTCCCAGTCAAGATTCAAAAAATTGAATCTCTTTTTATCATTGTACAGGGAAGTTGTAATATTCTCGTTTGACGATATGCTACAGATTAAACTATTATGAAATTTATTAGTTTTCAAAATGAAGACAGACTATTCAGAACACTATATATCATGAATTTATAATCTAGCTAGTCCGATAGATTAAATATAATGATTAATGTGGCTAGATACGGAAAACATTCAAAAGGAGAAGGGGAAAAAAATATTAGAACAACCCAAAGGAAGAGATAAGATCAAGCATATTTGTCCGTTTCCTTAACATATGCACAGAAGGATTTGGCGTGTTTGTTTATCTAGCCCTTTATATATGAAACTTTGCAGTTTCACGTCATCAATGTTATCGTTTTTTTGGGTTGTTCCTGTTAATTCATTACATCTTTGATTGGAAAAAATTAAAACACAATAAAATCAATGGGTGCGTTTGGATGAGAGAAGAAGAAGAGGAAGAAGGAAGATGGGAAGAAAAAAAATTATAAACAATTCAAACTCTTCACAAAGTTATACACTTCCCAATACTTCTTCCCACTTCTTCCCTTCTTCCCTTCTTCCCACACCTATCCAAACGCACCCAATAATAATAAGATCCAACTATTTGTATTCGTTTCCATCATTTTACCATGCGACAACTGCCACCATTTCTACAGTTGTGTTGGGCTTATAGTCGGGCCTATAGGGGTCGTTTGGAAACATCAAAGTTTAGTGGGATCAAGGGTTAAATTTAACATTTTGGGATTAGTGTTTGAGGTTAAAGTTAATAAAAGTTAGTAATTGTTGTTTTGGCATTATAGGTTAAAGTTAGTGATCAAAATGAATGCATTCAATTATAACATTCATTTTAATCTAGACATTTTTGAATTCGAAAATTTTGAATCTTGATATTTTCAAAATTTAAAATTTTAAAAAATTTTAAAAGTTGAAAATTAAAATTTAAAATTTAAAATTTGAAAATTGAAATTTTGAAATTGAAATTTTAAATTTTAAATTTAAAAATTTTGAAATTTGTATTTTGAAATTTTGAAATTTTAAAGTTTCTTCTTAAGGTTTTTCTTTTCAGATACGATATACAATTTTTTTTTGGTGTTTGAGAAAATTTTAAATATATGGTCAAGTTAGGCAGGTAGTGCTAATTCCGTTGACCCCAAAGTTGTTTGGGGATGCAAGACATGTAGGTTAACTCGTTAACTCAAAAATCAAGTTAAACTTGACACTACCAAACGAGTCCTTAATGGATAACTTTTTGGAGCTTCAGTATCCAAAACATAAAAAATGTTATCAGTTCGAGCCCAAAATACTAACTTGAGTAATTGAGTTAACCCAGCCTACGAATTTTAAACCACGATGCCATTGCAGAAGGCTTCCATTATTAACTTCCATTTGTTTGGTCGAAGAAAAGATTCAACGTCGAAAACATTACTTTTTCTTTTAGAATTAAAATAACCTATGAGTTAATTCTGGTAGCTGGACTCTGACACCTTGGTTGGGAAACTAGTAATTAGTACTTTCACTAGAAAATAATGTTGTTGGACAAAGATACAATGAACTTGTTCGAGTAATCATTTCCTTTTCTAATCATATAATTGGGGTCGTACGCATCTTCATGGTGCAATAACCCTACATTATCTATATCAGGAAGTTTCAATCCTCTGAATTTATTTTTTGTGTTAATATATTAGCACTATAATGTACAATTCCTAATTCAAAATAAATAAATAAACAATAGTGCCACATCTGTTACTAGGAAACTAAATATGTATTACATGGGTCTCCCTAAAGAAATGCAATTCGCTGAAGTAAAATCACTTGTTTCACACAAAAATATTTAATTGGCATCGAAATATATGACATATTATATGTAAATGAAGGGGCTAAATTATATTGCCATTTCTCTTAAATTCAAAATTAACATAGGTTGTATCAGTTACTTTTCGTCAATGAAAAGTGGTGGATTATGTCCACTTAATTATTTCCAAAAAAAAAAAATTAACATAGGTTTTTAACGAGTTACACATGCAGAATCGGTGCAACTAAAATGTCAAATGTAGTCCCCATTAATTATAGCAATGGTAATAAATCTGTTGTTGACCCAAAACACCTCGATCTCTTAAAATGGATAGTCGCGGTTAAAACACCTCGATCTCTTAAAATGCGAATCGAGGTTAAAACCTTTGTACGAAGATTTGATGTGATATGAAAGAGGATTGAATGAGTTGGCATGATGGATACTCGATCGCGGTCATAACACCCCATTTGGCATGGCAATCGTGCACCATTAGTCCATTACTTACCTCATCAGGATCCTGAGTCCTGACTCATCATGACCTGAGTGCGTTTCAGCAACTGTACCTAGTACTACTGGTAGAGCATATGTTGTGCTATATATATATTCGTTCCCTAGCTAGCTAGATTGCTCTCGTGAGCTTTATACAAACAAAACACACACCATTCTGTATATCTCCAGCTCAAAGCAGGCCTTGTGGTCGGCTCCGTTTGGAACAAATTAATTGACATGACTGTTTAATTAAGCAACTCATGTTATCTGGGTTAAATTGGAGTAACTACTATATTCAAATCTTATCTCTTTTTCTTTCAGTGTTCTGACTTCCAAGTTCTGATTAAATATAGAGTACTTAGCAACTATTTTAAAATCTTTAATAAAAAAACTATTTTAAAATCTAAATTAGCACACTAACTTCGTCAACGCAATATGCTGACTAATTCCGATTAATTAAATGTGTACAAGGACTCTATTGTATTATATTTACATAGTTAGTTACAAATGGATATCTAATTAAGTACATATATATATTTAGTCAATTTATTGTTTTTGAGGTTAAAAGTCAAGCTAATATATAATATTTTCCAACTAAAGTTGAAATAAACAGCTGGAGCATTACCGGTTGATTTCTTTAGAGGATCCCATATTATAAAGAAATTAAGTTGAGAAAAACGTTAACATGCATATACTATCTCCAGAAAATAATTAATGAGTAATATGCTGTGCAGACTTCAATTATTATTAACTAACTTAGTACGTGACTCCTTTTGTGAGTAATGCTATATGTATTATAAATGAATTACAATTTTTTTTATAAATTAGAATCATATTTGTCCTGATCCAAATCCATGAGAGTTAGGCTATCAAACAGAATTGGTTGATGTGTTTGTCCAATTCCATAGTTCCTTGCCAGCACTCAGCAGAGACTTTCTTATTAGAGATATTAGTTTTATGCCACCGTGAATTTTGTTAATTAGAAAAATGTCATTCCTAAATTACTAATTAAATTTATGCCATTATAGATTTGCTAAAATTAGTTTTATGTCACTATTTCTTTAAAAACATACTAAATTCTAAAAATGCCATTACCAAATTTGCCATTACTTTTTTTAAATGATCAAATAACCCCTCATTAAAAATAAACCATTTAAAAAAAAATAGACAGCACTCATATAATAGAACATATCTGGAATTACTAGGATATCGAAATTTATAAAAAAAAATTTCTCCACCACAATAAATTTATAAATTAATGTTCATCCCTGAGCAAAAAAAAATAATATTTTTTTCCATGATCATTTACAAAAGAGTATTATATATTCATTTTATGTATTCCGCAATTCATTTTATTTTTCTTACACCAATGGCATTGAATAATTTTGTTATTTTGCGGTGGCGTAAAACTAATTGTTAATAATTAATAATAGTATAAAATCAATTATATCTTTTTGTTATGGCATATTACTAATTTTTAAGTTTTATAGTTGCATATTTAAAAGGGTAAAATCGTCATATAATTATTCAATGGCAAAAAACCAATTTTTATTATTTTAAAATGGTAAAAAAATAATTTGACGTTTAGTGATGGCATATTCCTAATTTCAAATATTTGCAGTGGCATAAATCTAAATCACCCTTCTTATTATATGCTTAAGAAAACCAATTTCATGCATCTATTATATATATAATTCTACCCGACCTCTCTTCTCAAAAGTATGTACACTAGAAACAACCGTTTATTTAAAGAGAATACTTGTATAGTCGTACTGCTTGCATTTAAAGAATGAAATTAATTAAAAGATATATATATATATATATATATAGAGAGAGAGAGAGAGAGAGAGAGAATGGCTAACGTGCCACAGATGGCACGGAGGGTCCCGTGCCATAGAGCTGTTTTTCGAGATCCAAAATTCAAATGCTCAATTCGAACATTTCAAGTTATTCACCATTTTAAAATATCCTTGGAGACCGGATTTTATATTTTTTCGAATTTTTTTGCTATTTATTATGATATTTTTAAAAAACGTTATAATTGTAGTATTTCAGACCCTTCAATTTGAACATAAAAATAAATAGCAAAAAAATTCAAAAAAAAAATGTAAAATTTGGTCTCCAATGGTATTTCAATATGGTGATCAATTTGAACAGTTTGGATTGACTGATTGAATTTCGGATCTTAAAAAAATGAATAAAAAAAGAGATCTATAACATTGCCATCTATGACACTTTAACCCACCTCTATATATATATATATATATATATATATATAGACACACACTTTGTGATTATTCAATTTCTCTCTTTCTGTTTATTCTCTATTCTGTAATATCGATATGTAGTTGGACAATACTTTCGAGAGTCCGCATTCACTGTATAATTTTCATTTTAATTATTTCTCTCAAAGGCAGTTTGTGTTATTTCTCTCTTTTTCTAAATAGTATTTTATATTTTTAAACTCAATGTGCTCAATGCACTTGTATTTATTTGTGTTTGTGGTTTTCAAATGTTGTGAACGTTTTTTGGACGGCCGGTCATTACCATCCTCGCTTAAGAAAATGGAGGCCAAAACAATTTGCCACTCAAGGGACCGATATCTTTATAAAATAATGCAAATGAAAACCTACTAAAATAGTCAAATATAATATAATCGTACGTAATAAGGAATTAATAAAAAAAGAGTGTATCGAGTGATTTGAAGATTGTCTCCAATTAATTAATTGCAAATAATGTTGACCTTTTGTGCCTTGTGTTGTAAGTTTAGAAACTGATCAGCTATATATATATTATCATGCACAACACTAATTAGAATCGCGATTAGGAGATGACATGCAGTGACATTCAAAATAGAATAAGATCGTATAAATAAAAAGTAATATATATATATTATAAACTTATGATATCATGATTTCAATATATATATAAGTTAGTCACATGATTCATTATTCATTAGGATACTGTTGATATATATATCGACAAAATATCAAATGTGACAAGACAGATGATTCTTTACGCAAACTAAATCCCAGCAACGTTAGTTAAATTAACGAAAATTGTACTGTAAAACATATCAAATCATGTTATTATATTGGTCAATGCAATGATGTCAATTAATTATTATTTAGCCTAACATGCCAAGAAATTTGCTACAGTTTCAAATTTATAATAAGTATCCGGCAAATTGATAGTCATGAGAAAATTACGTTCTGTCTTTACTCTGAAATTGTTGGGTGCCATGTTCTTTTCTTTGTAATTAATTCGTAACTAGTGGGTGTGTTGCGCGTTGCGCGACCTATTGTTTTGGCTTGAGTTTTTTGAAGTCTTATTAATAGTAAAAATACGATGGAAAAAAGAGCAATAAATATAAACTGAATTTGACAAATTGAGTTGTATAATTTTATGATCAATTTAATTCGAAGTAATGACAACCTCAAATTATCTAGTGCTTAGCCATATAGAATTTAAAAAGCTATAGTTCTATCAAATCTGCAACTTGACCCAAATAAAAAAATAATTTGAACAATACATTGATAATGCATTATATATGTACCTCTCGTCTCTGATTTTTTCCAATTAAGCACAGGTTGACTTCACATAATGCTTCTACACTTGAGAAGTTGATCTGAAAATACTGAGCTAACTAAAGAGAAGGAAATTAATGAGCTCCATAAAAATACACAATTATTACATGATACATGTTATGCTTATTTCGAGTGAGTTAAAAAACTTCAATGAAAGAAATAGGCAATCTAAACATGGGTTGGTAATCTTTTTTTTTTTTTTTTGCCTTCTTAGAGAGCAGCACAACAGTGATCGATTCATTAGAATATAAAATGACAACTTGAAATTATATTTCCCAATTAACAGACAAATCAGCCATCAAATACAACTAACCAAGCTAAAATCTACTTTTCTCCTTGTACATATTTATGAAAATTGAAACTTACATGCAAGAACAGAGGTTCATCTCTGACCGCCACAGAAATATGAAAACCAAAATTTCTGGCACCATGTTAGCAACATGTGAATATCCTTTTCCAAAATCCCTACAACGCAACAAAGAAACAATAAGGCAAAAAAAAATATGCAAAAATAAAAGAGAAAAAAAAAACTACATTTAGATACTATCTATTGAAGCTCATTCAGTTCATTTCATCTCGTGAACATTTTAGAGAATCTCAACTATTAATCTCAGTTAAAATATGGGTTGTATATAATATACACAGATTTCATGTAATTTTTTACCTGTATAACTGAAAGTGCTTCTTGAATTTACTGATCATGTTAAAGTAGTAAGATAGATAGAGAACAGTAATAAGGTATGATAGTAATTGTATATTACAGGGATGCGATTACACATGTTTATAGATGAGCTAACCTATACAAAATATCTTGCTCACATCATTAATCTCTTAATCTTACATCATTAATAACGTTCAGAATTAATCAAGAATCCTGGGAGCTGTTCTTAGCGCCTTCTTGGTCGGATCCTGATGTGCCAGTATATGAAACGCAATCTCAATTTATGCTTATTAATAACAGAGTTACCTTCAAATAAGCAGTAACATTGTCCTTACCAGTACCAGTAAATGGACCAGGCAACACCACGATGAAATCACTTCTAGTCTGTAAAGAAAGAAAGAAAAAGCCGTAATCATGTATTTATCATGACATATAAAATACAACACTATCATATCTAACCGCATTAAGGAAAAAAGCCTACATAAATTCTTTGAACCATTTAGAAGAACGAAGCTTAATCATTAAGAGAAATTGCATCTTTAGAGATGTGACTTATAAACTCAATAATAGAAAAGAAAGTTGTTTTGCCATATCATGGAGCAGAACACATGCAAACTTTATAATGAGCTTTGTTACAAACTGATATTAATGACCTAAGAAAAAAATAAAGGCAGAAAGAACTTAAGAGGAGAAAATACCTAAACAGATAAACACAGTGCAAGGGAAAAGAAAGAGGAAGTCATAGCAAACTGTAACTAAACAGTTGATCCAGATCTAATTGCATTAACCCTCCTCAGCCAGGCGTAGTGATGCATTAACCTGAGGAAAAAGTAAAAAGATAATCAAATGTCCTTTTTTGGTGCATAATCTGTAGCACCAAAGTGTACATATATTAAGCTTATTACCATAGAACATAGCAATAAATATAAACTAATAACATGCAAAATTTAAAGGAACATTAACAGCAAATTGATAGCTTAATCTGCAAAAGACTAATGACACTGACATTTTATTTACGCAAACAATTTTTTTATCGCAATGCCACACAACCACCTCATATTTATTGGCCTCTTGAAGATACTAACCAAATGCTATCAGACAACCACACAATGATTGTTTCTTTAGTTTCGATTTTTTATTTTTATTTGTAAATGTTAAAACTTGATGTAACAATATGCATAAAGGTATAAAATATCGAGAAATCATACCATCCATCTTCCTTTCTCCAACAAACCAAAATCTGTACAAAAATTAAAATATAATTAGCATGGCAGCATTCGTAAACTATAATATAGCAGGAAATTTTTTATCAATATTGTTACATCAAGTTTTAACATTTACATATATAATTCGCAGTATTTGAAGAGAAAGTAATTATATATGGTACATCAAGTTTATACCTTTATGCAATATAATAAGTCGCAGTAGATAGTCACATTTTGAAGAGAAATAAATTGCGCAGCATTTGTAAACTATAATTCGCAGTGATAACTTTTTATCAAGTATTACGAAGGAAATAAATTTTATTAGTTTTTTGCCCTTGCCCCTGTGTGAATCAATAATCATTTCAATATCTAATGGTACACTGTTAAGTAAATTAGCGATGATATTTCCAACAAATTGAAATTCCAAATCATCTGTGAAATTAATTCCTTCCGATTAAGAACTATGTAGCGAATGAAAATAAACGTAAACATAATTAATTCCTTCAGATGCTAATGCATACTTCAAGGTAGTCAAAATCCAAGAGCATGTTGATAGCACCTAACCATACCCATTGATCCAGCACTGATATGGTCAGATCAGAATATGGTCCTAATAGTTACGAAAAGCCTTGCGTAAGGCCTTTTTAGAGAGAGGAGCCCACGAGCCGTTATGATGAGGGTGGGCCCGAGGCCGTTGCGCTCAGAGTGGGGTCAGGAACCGTTAAAGGGAGCTCTCACCGGTGGGCCCCCTAGAGGAAACGGTTTCTGGGCACGGATGTCCTTTTCGTAACGGTCGCGGGATGTTATGTGACCTTTGAGCGATAGTCGTTCAGGAAGCCTCGACTCAACCTCGCACTCAGCCTCGCACGGATGAACGTTGGCCATGGGCGAGAAAGGAACATGTCGAGGTTGAGGGAGGTCACAGCGACCTTCATGCCGCAGTCGAATAAGGGAGACGAGAACACGAGGAGGCCACAAAAGAACCGATGCGATGGGGGACCACCAGATGACTATAAATAGGAACCCCCCTCCATGGGGAAGGGGGGTTAGACATTCTGTAAATCAAAGAAACCATGTATTAAACAAAAGATATAGAGAAATTCTTACTCTTCTTGATCTAAACTCTTTGTTGAGATCTATGAGCTAGATTGTAGGTTATCAACTGGCGCCCACCGTAAATTACAAGAGCTCATCCTAACAATCGAGAAATACGACCTTTTTCTTATTGTTTGAGCTCCAATTCGCATGAAAGGGAGTAGGAATATTCATCCAAAAAAGTTAGACTTTAGTACACCATCCACAAAAACCATGGCAACTAGCACCGCAACCTTCAATCTGTTAGCATCTCCTTAGCCCCAAGACACAACCCCCCCGCCATCACCAATGTTACTCCACAAGACATGCGCAATTATCAACCACCACCACAAGTCCTTCCTTCTACAATGCCTTCCCTTACACCCTCTTTCGTTCACAGCAGCCACAACCATCAACCACAACCGCCCCTTCCTCAGCAGTTTCAGGCTCCCCGCGATCCACCGTACCAACCTCCAGTTATCATCCCACCTCCCCCTCAACAATACCCCTACCAACATCCAATATTCCCGGCCAATCAGTTAGGTGTACCAACCCAACCATCCAATCAAACATACACCCGACTGTCAAATAGAGAGGAACTAGCTTTGCACAGTGAAGACTACAGACCGCAGCCGTCTCACAGGCGCTCCCAATATACTAACATCCCTAATCATTCCCGTTCTTACACCAAAGGTCGCTCCAAATCTCATTCACGACGGTCCAGAAAGCGATCACCATCTTCAGACTACGATACTCATAGTTCGAGCGAACTATCTTCCTGCAAGTCGCCTTTAAGGAAGCGTCGCGGTCGTTACAGCACTTCAACTAGATCCTCGTCCCCAAGTTTTTCTCAAACAAGCGACACTAGCGACGGAAGATCCAGGCCGCGCACCCATCGTTTGCGTAAAATCCCCTGGAAGCGGCATAATAGTCCTTCGCCTCCTCGTGGAGCCTTGGCTCGACACTTATACAAAGGAAAGGCCCTTCGTCTCAAGGATTTTGCCAGCCTCGATAAGTACCCCGCTTATCCAGCTCACGACGCTCGAGCCTTTGTTAACACCTTCCGGGAGTCTATGCTCATCACTGGAGCATCTGAACGAACCATGTGTCTCGTTTTCCCTACACGATTAGAGGGAGTTGCTTGGGAGTGGTATGCGCAACTTCCTCCTGGCTCGGTGTCCAGCTACAGAGACCTTACCAACAAGTTCCTTAAAAGGTTTTCCAGCGTTTGAGCACCCCCCAAAACATGCATGGACCTCATGGGTGTTCGACAGCACCCCTCTGAGCACACCCGAGATTATCTCGATCGATTTTCCATCGAAGCCAACAAGTGCGGAGATTATCGGGAGGACATGGCACTGTTAGCTGTGCAGCGTGGGTTGCTGGAAGGACCTGTTCAGTGGGCAGCCATGACGGAAAAGTTCTCTGATTTCGCTGCATTCAGGGAACGAGCTGAACACCTTATTCGCGCAGAGGAGCACATCGCGGCCATCCAAGGTTATCGTCACAACACCTTTGTTATATCAAACAACAGACAAAGTACGTCCCCCAGACAGCCACAGCGCCCAAGCCCAACTCGAGATCGTCAGCGCAGTCGGTCCCCACGCCCTCGGCGCCGAGAGACCAAGCCCTCTAGACGAAACCGTGGCCGCCGTGCTAACTCCGCAGAGGACAATGCACCGTATTATAAAATGTACCACGTTACAACCGAGCCTCAGGATCGTGTGTATGATAAAATCAAGCATAACAAAGAGATGAGAAGGGCACCACCCATTACCAGAACCGAAGTTTTCGACAGAAATAGCTACTGTGAGTATCATGACAGTAGCGGACATCGTACCAAGGACTGCCTTAAGCTCAAGGACGAGATCGAAAGGCTAGTTGAGACCAACACAGACGATCGTCGCACTGAGCATCCCAGTAACCCGCGACCACAGACAATCACATCTGACAGACAGCCACGCACGTCCCCTCCACCAGTGATGTTCATTGAAGGTAAAGCAACTGATAATCCCCGGAGGCAGCCACCTTTTCACATCTTCCAAATCGAGCATAGACTAGAGTCTACTCAGGTCATCTCATTTGGTCCACATGATTATGATGGTATCCAGTTGCCACACGACGATGCCATCGTCTTAATGCTCCGAATTAACGGTATTCGAGTAAAGCGAATTCTTGTCGATACAGGCAGTTCCGCCGACGTGATTTACTTTGATGCTCTCAAAAGAATGGGCCTCGGAAAGTATCCTTTGCAGCCGATGACGACATCACTCGTCGGTTTTACCGGTGACAAGTTGAAACCTTTGGGGACCATCGACCTGGACGTCTTGTTCGGAGACGCACCCCAAACGGTGATCTCTAACGTTCGCTTCATCGTGGTGGACGCTCCATCTGCTTATAATGTCATTTTGGGGCGCACTTCCCTTAACAGCATCGGAGCAGTTGCATCCACTCCGCACTTGATGATTAAATTCCCAACTCCACAAGGAGTGGGTATGGTGAGAGGAGAACAACAGGTGGCCAAGGAATGCTACCGAATTACCATGGCACCCCAGATTGCTCATATCGAGCGATCTAGGAAAAGCCAAGAATTTATGGACAGTCTAGGCGCACTCAGCAAAGAACCACCAAGAACCCTGTCAACAGAAGCCATGGAAGATACGGAACCAGTCGTGTTACGGGACGGCCAAGTGACTCAACTTGGCACCTTATTACCTGCGATAGACCGAAACATGGTAAGAGAATGTTTGATTGACAATAAAGACATTTTTGCCAATGAGGACGACATGATGCCAGGCATCAGTAGAGCCATTGCAGAGCACCGCATTGATACCTATGAATAAGCGCGTCCAGTTCAGCAAAGAAAGCGCAAGTTAGGCCTGGAAAGGAGGAAGGCTGTACAGGACGAGGTTGATCGATTATTTAAGGCAGGGGCCATAAGGGAAGTGGAGTACCCCCGTTGGTTGGCAAATCCCGTCTTGGTGCGCAAGTTCAATGGAAAATGGCGCATGTGTACCGATTATACTGATTTAAATAGGGCATGTCCCAAAAAGCCCTTCCCATTACCAAGCATCGATGCCATGATCGACTCTACTGCAGGCTTTAAATACCTCAGCTTTATGGATGCTTATTCCGGGTACAATCAGATACAAATGCACCCTGATGATGAAGAGAAAACAAGTTTCATAACCGAGCAAGGATTATTTTGCTATAGAGTTATGCCCTTTGGTCTCAAGAATGCAGGAGCTGAATATCAGCAAATGGTGAACAAGGTCTTCAAGAACGAGTTGGGAGGAATCATCGAGGCATACATCGATGACATGGTCGTTAAGAGTTGTACTGGCAAAGAGCATGTACAGCACCTCAATATGATATTTCAAAAAATGAGAGACGTCGGCATGCGCCTCAATCCAAAGAAGAGTTTCTTTTGCTTGTCTAGTGGGAAATTTTTAGATTACATTGTGTCTGAAAGAGGCATTGAGGTGCACCCCAGCAAGTGCCGAGCCATCATCGACATGGAAGCTCCTAAAACCGTAAAAGAAGTGCAAGAACTTACAGGGCGAATAGCTGCGCTGAATAGATTCATAGCACGCTCAGGAGAGGTTTGCAAACCTTTCTTCCAGACCATCAAGAAGACCAAAAAGTTTGAATGGACCTCGCAGTGCCAGGAGGCATTCGAACAGATCAAGACCTACCTATCTAATCCACCGATCATCAGCAGGCCAACCAAGGGAGAAACTTTATACCTATATGTTAGCGCTTCCGCGGTCGCAGTAAGTGCGGCGTTGATTCGAGAGGAAGACGGAGTGCAAAAGCCTGTATACTTTGTGTCCAAGATACTGCGTGATGCAGAAGAAAGATATTCGACAGTTGAGAAGGGCGCTTTCGCCGTACTCATCGCAGCCAGAAAACTGCGCCCGTATTTCCAGGCACATCCTATTAAAGTGATCAGCGATCTTCCCTTGAGAAAGGCTTTGGGTAATCTTGATGTATCGGGACGACTCTTAAAATGGGCAGTAGAGTTATCAGAGTTCGACATCTCTTTTTTACCTAAAGCAGCATACAAGGGACAAGTGTTGGCAGACTTTGTGGTTGAAAGTACAGGAAGGTCAGAAAAAAGGGATCAGGAGGCTTTGTGGCATGTTCATGTCGATGGTGCCCGCCTCTGAACGGGGGTCGGACCTAGGAGTACAGATCAAAGGACCCAAAGAAGAAGTCTTCTACTACGCCATTCACATAACCTTCCCTGTCACTAACAACATGGTTGAGTATGAAGCGTTGATTGCAGGGCTGCGACTGGTAGAAGCAGTTGGTGCGACAAAAGTCAGGTTATACATGGACTCCCAGCTCGTGGTACACCAGATCAATGGGCAATATGAGGTACACGACCCGACCTTGGCGAAATACTTAGAGAAGGCCAAAGAGGTCTTAGCACATTTGAAGAAGCCATGATCGAACATGTCCCGAGGGGAATGAATGAAATAGCGGACGCTTTGTCCAAACTAGCAAAAGGATCGGACATGAGAAGTGAGACACCTATTACCATCATGGAGATACCTGAAGCTTGCATTGCAGCAACGGAACCCAAAGTCTTGCCGATCAGTGCCCAGCTCGAATGGTACACCCCCATTTGGGACTATCTAACCACAGGACAGTTACCAACGGACAAACTTGCCGCGCGAAGAATTAAGAGATGGGCACCCGAGTTTACTATTTTGGAGGGGGAATTATTGAAAAAAGGATACCGTAAGCCTTGGCTCGTTTGCGTCAGTGAATCGCAGGGCAGGAAACTGATTGATGAAGTACATGGTGGCATCTGTGGCAGCCATCAAAGCCCTTACACCGTTGACAAGCGCATCGAAAGGGAGGGTTATTTCTGGCCAACAATGAGGAAAGACATGATCGACGTCGTGCGACGGTGTGAGCGATGCCAATACCATTCTCGTGTCTCGCGAAGGCCTCCTGCCTCTCTGAACACTATTGCGAGTCCCTGGCCTTTTGACGTATGGGGAATAGACATACTAGGCCCCTTTCCGACAGCAAGAGCAAACCTGCGCTTCTTGGTCGTGGCGGTCGAGTACTTCACCAAGTGGATAGAGGCAAAACCACTTGCCCTGATAACCTCCCCACGAGTAGCTGACTTTGTCAAGCACAACATCGTCTACCGCTATGGCATACCTCATACCATCATATCTGACAACGGTCGACAGTTCACGGGCGCACCATTTCAAGACATGTGCGAAGGGTTCGGAATACTTTCTCTCTTCTCTTCAGTCAGTCATCCTCAAACCAATGGATTAGCTGAAGTTTCCAATCGAACCATATTGGAGGGGCTTAGGAAAAAAGTTGAAGGCAGCAAAGGAGCATGGCCCGACTTCCTTGATGAGATCCTATGGTCCTACAACACCACCCCAAGAACTGCAACCGGACGATCCCCCTTCGCCATGGTGTATGGAATGGAAGCTGTTACTCCTATGGAAATCGTGCAGCCCACACTACGCACCATCGCTTATGAATGGACCAAAAACAATGAGAAAAAGTTGGTAGAACTGGAAGCGATTTACGAGCTCCGCGAGGAAGCGCGCGCAAGGATGGCCGAATATCAGCGGAAGATGCGCAAAAACTTCGATAAGAAAGTCGCCCCAAAACATTTTCAACCTAGCGATTGGGTATTGAGAAGCGTGGAAGCAACTGGAAAACACATCGGAAAGCTCGATCCCGCTTGGGATGGCCCTTTCATTGTGACTCGATCCATAGAAGGACGAGCATACAGATTGCAAGATCTAACAGGACGCGACCTTCCCAATGCCTGGAATGCTGTTCATCTACGTAAATTTTACAAGTGATCAGCAACCCTCCCACCTAAGCAACTAACTTCGATGGAGCAATACCGTAGCATAAGCCTCCAGGGACGAAGTGAAGCAACCTTAGGATTAAATTAGTTAAGAACTTGTACCTTTTTGCACGTTGTTTAACTTTTTTTTAAGCAATGTAACACCATGAAGAACTTTGTACCGAATCTGCATATCAAAGTGTACTTTGTAAAATTCAGTAAAATGTTTTCTCTCCAGATTGCAAAAACCCTTTACTTTGGAATTCATTGTTACAAATTTTTCATGAACTACTTACAACACTATGGCAAGACATTAGCCGCACAGTCATGTGCAGTCTTCCATAAAAACAGACATTAGCCGCACAGCCATGCGCAGTCTGCCGTCACAACAGACATTAGCCGCACAGCCATGCGCAGTCTGCCGTCACAACAGACATTAGCCGCACAGCCATGCGCAGTCTTCCGTCACAACAGACATTAGCCGCACAGCCATGCGCAGTCTGCCGTCACAACAGACATTAGCCGCACAGCCATGCGCAGTCTTCCGTCACAACAGACCTTCGCCGCACAGCCATGCGCAGTCTGCCATAATACAGACGTTAGCCGCACAGCCATGCGCAGTCTGTCGTCACAACAGACCTTAGCCGCATAGCCATGCGCAGTCTGCCATAATACAGATATTAGCCGCAACGCTATCCGTCACCAGTAACTCTGCCCGACATTAATCCTACGATTGGAGTAATCAGTTATACGTACGAATTTATCCAAATTTAACAAAGCCATTTCATCAAAGAAGCAAATATTTGTTTCCCGACATATATGGCGAGATTTAAGGATACAACCCAACTACTTCGGACCACAATTCATATCCAGCATTTAATACGCTAAGGGTCCCCAATGCAGGCGACCTTACCATATCTAAATTAGAGGTCGCCCTCGAATAGCCGATCGCCAACCGTCAACGACAGATGGGGAATGCTCGGCGCGAGAGAGAGGGCAAGCTTATATAATGGGTCAATTCCTTTGGAGAGGAAGGAGCAAGATCGCCGCAGACACCTCGTCAAAGGAGGTATCAACTTCGACGCCAATAAATGGCGCGGCGATGCACACTTTCTACATAACCAAAGGAGCCCAATCCAACGCAGCGTCGTCTTCAAGCGTGATGGTAGAAGAGAGTAGCTCTCCAGTTGATCTCCATCACGGTGGAAGGGGAGTCATAAAGACAAAAGAAAGACAACATCCCTTATATGCAATGACTCCTCGCCCTCCCTTTAGCTAGGAAAAAAAGTCAACATCCCTTAGCCTCGTTAGGCATGTATCACCAAAGATATGATATGATGTACTTTTATGAAAAATAATGAGTTCAAGCCTGTTCATACATCATTTTCTTCTTTTAAATTACTGCCTGCATGTGCTTCATTTCTTTTCAAACTTCGTCTATGCTATGTTATGTTTTCGTCGCACTCAGCGCCCTAACATCGTCGATTTTCTTACTTTTATCAAACACGCATTCTTACTTACGTTTCATAATGAGTTCAAACCTTTGTCTTACGCATTAACTTCGTCGCTTTCCTCGTTTCCACTATATGATATTTATCGTCAAAATCTTGACTCACCTATGCAATGCAAGTCGCAATGACAACAAACAACAACAAAGCAATTATATAATCCAAGACACAGCAACAAAGCAATGATATAATCAAGTCGCAAGAGATAAGTCTTTTAAAGAAAGTACCATAATCCAAAAGGTTTACGTTTACATAATAACATACAACAAATGACAAAACATGGAGTAGTATCTCATGGCTCTCCATCTACATCACCACCTAAAGAGCCACCAGGGAGACTAAAATCACTTAGGTGGAGATCTGGATGAAGCAAGTTATACTCCCTTGTTTCGTTCATCATCTGGTCAAATTGTTCGGAAATGTTAAGTGACCCTGCCCCCTCGGCATGATGCGGGAAAAGGCGAGTAAGATCTTCAGCTAGCTCGGCAACGGGCCCAGCCTCCCCAAAGGTGTTTACCCCCGCAGACCTCTCCTCGTCAGAGCCTTCCTCGTCTTCGTCTTCGGCTTCAATTTCCTCCTTAGAAGGACGAGTTATGTCTGAGGGCCAAACAGCGCCAGAGCTCGACCAGGGGTAGCGAGGAGTCAAGAGAGGCTTTGTCACTTCTATACCTAACTCCACCACTCGGTCACCTTCCTCATCTTGGCAAATAAGATCGCCACTTTCCTCATCCCAACGACACTGCGATAAAGCGACGTCAGGCTCTGGCGCAGGGTCCATAATCCCAAACTCCTCCCGGGTGAACGGATAGTATTGGCGCAGCTGATCACATTTCAGCTTCAGCATGTAGTGAAGACCCCCGCAAACGAGGCGGGTAGCCGCAGCTTGGGCACCTGTGGATTGAAGGAAGGCCTGAAGAAAGTCATGGGAAGAGCGGACTTCTCCCTTATCAATACAAATCTCTTTGCCTTTGGAAGCGGCAGGAAGAGACTTCAATCTCTCTATCTCGGCTTGCAGCTCAACAAGACGAACAGAAGATTCCTGCAACAGCGAGGAGGTCTGGATAACCTCCGAATGTAGCTGGGCCTTTTCAGACGCCATCCGATCCTTTTCAGACGCTAGCTGATCCTTTTCGGCCTTCACTCGAGATGCCTCTTCACCAAGACCTGCCAATTCTTGGTCCTTTTTCTGAAACTCGCTCAGCAGTTTCTCAGTTTTCTGTTCCAAAGCCTCATTGATTAACTTCAACTTCGCCAACTCAACTATGCGCTCTTTCTCTTGGCGCGCTACCTTCTCGCATGTTTTCTTCCAATCTGATATGGCCCCATCTCGTTGGAGAATAAGATCCTTGGCTTTCTCCAGTTGTTGGTCGCGTTGATCCAGCGATATTTGCGCTGCAGACAGCTGATTCTGAAGGTCAACATTGACGCGGGAGGCGCGGCTCAGCGTCTCGGACATCAAATCTTTGTCCGCTTCAGCAGTCTGCGCACGAACCAACAAAGTATCCTGGGCGGCGGCAAATTTTTCAAACAACGCAGTCATCTCAGCCTTGTCTTCGTCAGAAGCGCGATTCGCAAACGAGAATTGCGACAGATCCACTTTGAAGCCCCAGTCCGATTCTTGCTCTCCACGAAGCACGCGAAGCTCTTTGTCGATTTTGGCATTCCTTTCCGCCAAAGAAGATAGCGACTTCATCCAGGCACCTCCAAAATTGCGAAAGTGACCATGGACGCTCGCCTGGAGACATCCTAACTCCATCAGTAAAGAATGCATCCGCATGAACTTGTCCTCCATTATAAGCCAGTTAGCGAATTACTAATTTGTGGACATAGGTCCAAAGACACGCGATGCAGGGAGGCAGCAAGACGAGGCACCTATGCAATTAAGTAGTTTCGTTATTTAAAAAAAAAAAAAGAAAGCGGTGAGGATGAACAAGATAAACAAAGAGTGAAACCTGAATCTTGGAAGGATCCACGTCTATACCAGGGAGGCGCAGAGAAACTTTCTCATCTTCGTGAATCTTCCTGACGCGAGCTGTGCGCCAGGAATCATCCGGAGTAGTTAGGCGACGCTGGGAAGAAGAGGAAGGGTGAGCCGGCGCAGATTTTTCACCAACAGATGTCTTCCCAGATGTTTTTTCGAATGTCTGCCCTGGTGCGGCAGGCATCGCCAATTCACCACCAACAGACGATCCAGGGAAGTCTGGGGGAGTCGGCGATGAATGTTTCGAGGAACCTTCGACACGTTTTCTATTTTTAGTCTCCCTTGCCGCCGGTCCTCCCTCGGCCAACTCCCTTTCCGGTGGGGCTTTCTCAAATGTCTGCGCGGTTTTGGGATGTTTAGAAGTGCGAGAAGAAGCAGGCTTAGAACCCTTAGAGCCGCCCCCCTTAGCAATTCTAAACATTGCAAAGGCCTTGGGGACGGAAGTAGACGCCTTTTTGGCAGGAGGGGCTTTTGTAACAGGAAGAGTTTTAGTAGTAGGAGACTCGATTGGTGGTGGTGATCCTTCCCCTTCCTCTTCAGGAGGAGGGGAATAGTTATGTTGCTGCAGGGGTAGCTCCTCGTCTGCGCCAGCATCAGACTCGATGCATTCAGCGAAGGTGCGATCATCTGCTACAGGGCTCCCCTCATCCCAACACAATTGGTAGCCCGCCTGAGAGGTTCTACCCAGATGGGTTATTATGGCATATTCATCCTCGGTAGGTTCTGGGAATTCTACCTTGGTGAACCCAGTGGAGGTCATGTTCCAATCCAAACAGATGCCCATCCCATCCATCAAGGTCCCTCAACAGAAGGCGAAGTTCTCCTCCCAGTTGCCTATTTTTCTGGGTTTATTGGCGAATAAACGATGCACAGTTCTGATGGTGCAGAATTCGTTATGACGGTAAAATTTGAAGTAATATCCAAGTAGCCCCACCGTGGGGGTAACCTTAGCCTTAAAACCTATGTTTGCAAAGTTCACCGTAAGCAAGCGCTCAAAGGAGGTGATGCAGCACCAAGCGACAGGAAGAAGTTGGCCTGGAGGAACTTTCACCATATTGAGAAGTGTGCATTGAAACGGCGACAAGGGTAGGCGTATCCCCCACCATGCAGATTTAGCGAAGAATACCCTTCCCTTCGAAATTTCAAAAGGGCGATCCAATTTACCCGCTCCTTCCACATGCAACTCGCTCTCCTCTGGATCATAAAAAACCAAACTCCTTTTGAACTTGGCTATTTTTGAATCGATCCAAGGATTTGATTCGAAACCTCTGGACATTGGGAATTTACCCTTAATTTTCTTAGAGTCCGAACTCCTGAAAACCTTCTTAGGCATGGCGGAACTAAGCAACAAAGGAGATTTAAACAAAACGATAGTAAGAAAAGGCGAATAGGCTACGACAAAAACAAAGTAATAGAAAGAAAAGCAAGAACGAGAAAATGTTAGTACCAATATTCAGTAGTCGCCGACAGGCAAGGACAGAAGAAGAAGGAGAGAAGAGAAACAATGATGAAGGGTTCACCAGAGTAAAGGAAAGAGTAAGGGAAAGAAGAAAACACCTGCAGGGGCACAGTGAATATACTGGGAATGGAAAGAGAGAGAAATGATGATTTTGGATCTATATAAAAGATGCGTCTCTTCGGTTTTCCCGCCTAGAAGAGAGATTATCCCTTTTTCAAATTCCAATGAGAAGACAAATCGTCGCGACTCGATCCCCCAAAGGATGCAATGATGGGAAGATCTTGTAGGATCCCTATAGAAAATCTTGTGGCCCCCGCCTTCATTCTTTATATTATTAAATTCACCAAATATTTCTTCCAACATTGTATGAGGGCTCGACAATATCAGCCCTCACAGTGCGATTGCGTCTGGTGGATTCAGGTACCCATTAACACCATCATTGTGCGACTGCGTCGGATGGATTCGGGCATCAACAAACACCATCTGAGGGCTTGCAGATTATGAGGACCTCGCAGGGTTCGTTGTCTTTTTCCTTTCAAAGAATTTAGCCAACGAGCCAACATCGCTCGAACATCGCCTGATGCCCAATGACGTCACCTAGAAGTTGCTATAAAGAACTTCTGATAAAATGCAAACATTTACCAGAAGTTCGAGGGCTAATGATATGGTCAGATCAGAATATGGGCCTAATAGTTACGAAAAGCCTTGCGTAAGGCCTTTTTAGAGAGAGGAGCCCACGAGCCGTTATGATGAGGGTGGGCCCGAGGCCGTTGCGCTCAGAGTGGGGTCAGGAACCGTTAAAGGGAGCTCTCACCGGTGGGCCCCCTAGAGGAAACGGTTTCTGGGCACGAATGTCCTTTTCGTAACGGTCGCGGGATGTTATGTGACCTTTGAGCGATAGTCGTTCAAGAAGCCTCGACTCAACCTCGCACTCAGCCTCGCACAGATGAACGTTGGCCATGGGCGAGAAAGGAACATGTCGAGGTTGAGGGAGGTCACAGCGACCTTCATGCCGCAGTCGAATAAGGGAGACGAGAACACGAGGAGGCCACAAAAGATCCGATGCGATGGGGGACCACCAGATGACTATAAATAGGAACCCCCCTCCATGGGGAAGGGGGGTTAGACATTATGTAAATCAAAGAAACCATGTATTAAACAAAAGATATAGAGAAATTCTTACTCTTCTTGATCTAAACTCTTTGTTGAGATCTATGAGCTAGATTGTAGGTTATCAAGCACAAATGCTTCTATCTAATTATAATGATGAACAAAGCAAAATAAAGCAAACTCAATTCATAGGCAACTCGAATATCTAATCTAAAAGACAAAAGTATCTATAAGCTATTGAGTATAGAGACTGATAAGAAACTTGAACTTTGATATTGTAAGATGGAAAACTAACAATTTGCACCTAATTTCGTTCTTGTGTCCTTAATTTTCTACCTTTTGACTGCTGCATTAAAAACAACAAAAAGCAAAAAAATGAAAAGGCAAAGATATAGTGATGAAATTATGGCTATGTTGATAAGTACCGACATAGACAAAGAAATGATTGCAAAGCGAAGACTAAAGTTGAGATCCGAAGAGGACATAGCACAATTGAGTACCAGAGATCCTGCGAGAACAAAATTATAAGGATTAAATATAGGCATAAATGAAGGATTGAGCCGCAAAGATCCTGAGAGAAAATTAGATTGGATGCCAAGTATCATATCTAATTTCGTTGTCTCCGGATGTCTACATTTATGCTGAAAATCAAAAGTTTCTTAATGACAATGCAAGCTGCTATCCAACATTGTTCATTCTACACAGATAGTCTCCAACTAAAGCAAATTATGATAGGGACTCTGCCACCTGACACTGTGCATTGGGTGGAATATAATGCCACCCTTGAGGCTCTCTGCATATTTTGTTCCAATAAAGATTTTTCTTGCATATTCACACCAAGGGAGCACAACACAGGCACATTTGTTGGCAAATTAAGATCGTGTATGTGCTGTCACTTATATTAGGCATACCTATCCTTGTTGCAAATATATATCCGATGGGTAGGCTAGTAGGATAGGCTTTACTGCATGTAATTGTTGCTAAAAAAATTTCTTCTGGCGCATTCATACGGGCTTTGTACCAAAACAAAAAAAAAAGAAATATATATATATATATATATATATATATATATATATATATAGAATTATACCATTTGCTCAGCTAGGTTACTGCAGCATGCCAAAATTAAACCGTGGGTATTGTTACAGCAGCGAGAGCTCCTTACCCAATTGCGAAACCTGCGAAAAAGGCAAAACAAACAAACAAATTAACTTAAAATGGAACACAAAGAAAAATTAGGAATGGCAGCAAAAGAATTAAGTGAATTGCAGAAAGGAAAAAAGAAAAAAGGGAGAACCTGTTTGTTAGACTATCGGTGAAATTGACAATTATATTGAAGCTATACCCTCAAAATCAAACATAAAAAATGAAAAACACAAAAAAGGAAAAAGGTAAAAGAATAATAAAATTTCTTGGCCTCATCATGGTAGAACCATGCCTTGCGTTGAAGGAAATGAAGATCCGTACAGGAATAACGAACCCAGAAGAACAAAAAAGCAAAGAAAAGGAGAAACATTGAGAAATAGAAAAGTAATGAAGAACGAAAATCGAAAATTTGAACTGAAAATTAGGAGAAAAATGAAGCAAAGTCCAAAGAAAATAAGAGAGAGAGGAGCGATTTTGACTAAATGAAAAAAGAAATAGATGAGATCAGATCTGCAGAAAGAATCAAAATCGAGAAGGAAATCTGAAATACCCAGTAAGGAAGCAAAATTGGGGTTTCATCTGAAAAACAAAGAAAAAAAAGCAATCAAAATTAAGAAGGAAATTTGCAGAAAGAAAAGAATAGCGAAGAAACTATCCTGACCATCTGAGGATAAATAGAGGAGCCGGACACGACCACATGGATCCTCCTATCCGTCTGCTCCGTTGAGTGCATCAGTTAAGAGAGAGAGTAGGGAATCAGAAAAAGCTCAGAGAGAAAAAAGAGGGGTCGGAACTCTCCAGAAGAAGAAGGAAACGGGTGGACTGTAGATACGAATGCGAACAGAACTGTGGACGAAGCGCGGCGACTGTGGATGCGGATGCGGATGGAAGTGGGATCAAAAGCGGTCTCGCCAGTCAGCCATACTGTTCGAACTACTGTGCGGCTCACAGTAGTTTCGGAGTCAGACTTAATTGTGCCGAATAATATATGTTTTGATTTGATTTGTAATTGGTCAAACAATAAAAAAAAAGCACATAGTCAAAATATTCATTGTTTGAGGAAAAAAATGATTTTCTTTCCTAATGCCGAGCACGGATCAATCTAAGTCCTTTTTTATTTAAGGGCTTTGGAATTTATTTTAGGACAAATCTGAAAGGAAGGAAAAAAAAAAGTTCCTCTTGAACTGGAAATATTAATTAAGATAAATATTTTTGAGTGAAACACAAGACAACATAGTGTATTCAATTACCAATGATATTTTTTAACATGGATGCATAAAAGGCTCGAACTTTGTTTGTTTGTTTGTTTATAGATACACATTAGCACTTATGTTGCAAGAAATTTAATGAGATTTTAGTTGGATATAAATTTGGTGTACGTAATTTGGAGAAAATTATCCATTAATATTGATTAAACACAAGTGTTAAATTTTTAATTGTTTACTGGATAATATCAACTAATTTTCTATTTGAAACAAATATTTATACTGTTCGACCATAAATATATAACTCATAAAGATGTATTCCTTATTTTATATATATAGATTTTCTCTTCTTATTTTCATAATCCTCGATTCCGTGTCAAGGTTGTAAATAAGATATATACTGTCAATATAAATTTGCTATTTTATCATCATTTTTTGAATATATAGACTTTCAACTTATAAAATATTATAGTTTAAATGTTTATATTTCCTATGAAGTTCTAACATTAGAAATGACACAAGTATCCACTATATGTTATCTTTATGGAAAATGCTCTTATACCAATATTTTTATGTCCGTAAATATCAACATTTCACTATTTAATTTATTTTTTAAATTTAAAATTCAAACGTCATCCAAATAAATGATTTTATTCTTATATTCGTTTTATTTTATTTCTGGTGAACAGATTAAATAGTACTGAGAGGAAGGCTATCTGCCTCTCTCTCTAGCGCCTTCCTCCTTGCTTATCTCTCTAGGCGATTCTCTACCTCTCTGTTAACACAAATAAAGGGAGTAAATTAACTTTGACCCCATTAAAAATAATGCAAGAAGAGAGGGAGTAAATTAGCTGTGTTTGGTTGCACTAAGTATAAGGAACAAGGAAGATGAAAGAGAGAAGTAGGGGTGAGCAAAAAACTCGTAAGTCGTGAGCTAACTCGAACTCGACTCAGAAAAGCTCGATTGCAACTCGAGCCAACTGAACTCGAGTTGGTAGAACTCGAGCTGAACTAACTCGGTTAGTTGACGAGTCGAGTTTGAGTTGAGGTCAACTCAGCTCGCAACTCGTGAGTTGACTCGGGACATAATAAATTTATATTTCAAATATATATTATTAACATAATTTATGAGTATTAAAATTTTATAAATTAATAATAAGAATTTTTATTCTTATATATTTTTATTTTAGATAATATTACAGATGATAGATTGAGTTTCAATACATATTTTGCTTCAAATCAATAAAAAAAAATATAAAATACAACAATTTTATTGTTTACAATGTTGTATATGTCAAAAAACTTTAATATTAGAATAACATATAGATTAAATAAATAAAATTTGAAGGATATATGTTTATTTCAAGCTAACTCATGAGCCAATGAGCTAGCTCGAGTTTGGGATGAGTCGAGTTTGAGTTAGCTTAAAAAGCTCGAAAGTATTTCTAACTCAGCTCAACTCAGCTCGAGTTACAGCTGAGCTGAGTTTGAGTTGTCCCCAACTCGCTCGAACTCAGCTCATATACAGCCCTAGAGAGAAGATCTACCTATACCTTGCGTTTGTAGGAATAAGGGATAGAGAAAAAATGTCTTATATACCTAGACTTATCTCATGTTTGGATGTGTCATTTTTTTTCTTTCTTCTTTCCTATTCCTTATTCCACCTTATACTTGGACAACCAAACACACCGAAGTGTAGAGACAGATGATTTATGTAATAAAAGATGTAAAATTTTAATTCAGTTAAATTTGAAGTGACATTTTTTTTCAAAGAGTTAATTTTTGAGGTAGTATATATTTTTCGAATTTTTCGATTTTGAAGTGACATAAATCTAATTTTTTCCTAAGAATATCCATAGAAGCTCGTAATACTATATCCGGCGCCCGATTACAGCGGCCTTACTTGGTCCATTTTTCAAGTTTAACCTATACCTGATTTTGAGATATACAAAACATGAATTTTCATGTGGCATGCAATGTTAACAATTACTCCTAAAAAATTTCTGTATAGAAAGTCCCATTTCGGCCGGATTATACAATTAAATGATTGAGAATAGAAAGTTTCCTAATTCATAGTGCTGGCTGCTGAATAAAGGAAATTGTTTTAGTAAATTGTTTCATGTTTTAGTAAATTATTTCCAAGAGAGAACAGACCGTAGTGTGCATGGATACCGAATTGTCATAGGCTGATAAAGGAAATTCTCTGCAACCACAAATCTTACCTGTTTTTGTTTAGTTGTCCTGGAATTCATATTCTTGTACAATTATTTTCTGTTTAGTTAAGTTGTATATATCCCTTTTGGAAAATCAATACGGTAGAAATGTTAACTTGAAACCTTTGTTATCGGTTTTATTTAACAAAATAAAAATCTTTTGACAAATAATTAAGTTGTTTATTTAATGAATTTATTATGTCAACTCTTGAAGTGGTAGTGGTAGTGGCTTACGATGAATTTATCTTATGGCAAAGCACCGCCTCACGGCTCTGTACTACCTTGAAGTGGTAGTGGCTTACGATGAAGACATAGCTGCTGAAGTAGATCCAGATAATTTTATTGTTTCATTAGGGTTTTGTTTAATTTATCTGGAAGTTTGCTAGTTCAGTGTCAACTCTGTTGCTCTGCTCTAAGCCTCCATTTGGATGAGAGAAGAAGAAGGAGGAAGAAGGAAGAAGGAAGAAAAAAATTTATAAACAATCCAAACTCTTCACAAAGTTACACATTTCCCAATACTTCTTCCCACTTCTTCCCTTCTTCCCTTCTTCCCACACCTATCCAAACGGAGCCTAAAAGTTGAGTAAGCACTCTTTCCTAGTAAGTAAGTATTTCGTCACTACGCGAAATATGGGATTTTATAACGTTCTATAAAAAGGATCTGTAACGTTCATGGACACGTTACAGTAGGCTCTGTTGCAAAAAAAATTAAACGTTACAGATCTGCAACATTCTTTTAAAAAAAACGTTACAGATTATTAAATTAATATTTTACACACAGCTTTTTGAATAAATCTGTAACGCTCTATTTGAAAAAAACGTTATAGAATATGGGATTCTGTAACGTTTTTTTTCAAAAAAACGTTGCAAAATTATTTTAATTTTTTTTATATAGCAGGTATTCTGTGGCTAGCCCATGTTGCTAGCCGTACAAACTGGTACAGATATATAATTAATATGCATATCACAGATACAATGTCACATATATATCAAACACATTCATATACAAATAACAAACAAGCCATGCAAATGAGAATAAAAAATTATGTTCAACAAATATATATCAATTTATTTACAAGAGTCATGATACATTTCAAATTAATCATCCTTTAATTCCTCTGAAACATCTTTCAATCAAGATTCAATTGTGATTGTCAATCCTTCGTTGTCAAATGTAATCTTGAATTTGTGCCCCGAAACTCTTAGTCGCCTAAATTCGTCCATGTTGGTTCTGCTTTTTTTATTCTCACTCGTCCGTTCATCGGATCCTTCTTCAAAGTCTTCCAATGTATGTTCTTCAAATTCTCCTTCTTCTTCAGACATCATTAATTGATAGCAATTAACAATTTCAAGTAATTCACATTGATTAGATAAACAATTGACATGGTACAAATAGTATTTTTTTCAGCTATAGGACAAAGCAAAACCAGAACCGAACGAATTTTTAAAATTCTGATTGTTTTCGCCTCCATTCCCTACCTAAAGATCCCATCCATTCTTAAATTTACAGAATATAAATTTTATTTTTGCAATTGTTTCAGGACATTCTAACTTTCTAAGCCTCATTTCAGCATGAAATATTATATATCTTCTTAATAAATTATAGGTAATATGATGGTATTAATTATGGCTTACAAAATATTTTACATAATTTTTTTAATCTCAATATATTTTTTATGCAATTTCAGCGATGTATTTTGCAAAATTAATTTAATTACCTTATTCTTCTTGAGGTGTTGTGGTGGTTGTCGAGAGGAGGCAGTGGTGTCGTCGGCTAGGGTTTGAGGTATTGAGAGAGAGAGGAGATGAGGCCGATGAGAGGAGCTTCGATTCGAGGTAGTGAGAGAGAGAGAGAGAGAGAGAGAGAGAGGATAGGAGGCCGGTGAGAGGAGCTTCGGGTGTTGTCGAGAGGAGGCCGGCGAGAGGAGATTTGAGTGCCGTCGAGAGAAGAGGAGGCCGGCTTGTGCAGTCGAGAGGAGTTTTGAGTTGGCCGGCCAAAAAAACGAGGTGGAGAGGAGAGTCGAGTGCAGTCGGCTAGGGTTTAAACGAGAAGGAGAGTCGAGAGAGAGGGGACTTAGAGAAATTTTTCGAAAAAAAGGAGTCGATAGGTATATAGGAGTCGAGAGAGAGGGGACCTAGAATCCCTGACAAAAATATCAGGAAAATCTGTAACGCTTTTTATATAAAAAACGTTACATAAGGAAAATGATAATCTGTAACGTTTTATATATAAAAAACGTTACAGATCTGTAACATTTTTTGTATAAAAAATGTTACAGAAGCTTTGACATTTTTTTTTCTTTTTTTTTTATGGAAAACTTGTAACGCTTAATTTATAAAAAACGTTACAGATTAGATCCACTTTTTTTCACCCGCTTATTTTTCGCAGATCTATAACGGGTTTTAAAGAAAGCGTTACTGATGACCCGTTACAAAAGCCTGTTTTTGTGGTAGTGCGTAAAAGTAATATATCTTTTCACAGCATTAATTGTTTCAATTTGATGAATTACCAAAAAAAAATTTTTGCATTTCGTGCAACAACCTTGTGCCACACGTCATGCACGACAATTCGTGCAACAACCTAACTGGCATAAACTAGCACAGGATTGGCTCCTTCTTTTGTTCTAGGCACGTTTTTTTTTCCATTTTCTTTCTATCTTAGGCTCCGTTTGGATAGGTGTGGAAAGAAGAAAAGAATGGAAAAAGTATTGAAAAATGTGTAATTTTGTGAAGAGTTTGAATTGTTTATAATTTTTTTTTCTTCTTCTTTCTTTCTTCTTCTTTCTTTCAACGATCCAAACGCACCCTTAGTGTCCCAGAGGGATCTCCTTTAGATTTCTCTGATACCAGTCCAGTCAGCTGGCTAAACGTTGCAACTTGCAACTTCTACCCTACTTTTTGAATAAACCACACCATTATGCCGAG
The DNA here is from genome assembly GCA_028095005.1 of Rhynchospora pubera. NCBI lineage: Eukaryota > Viridiplantae > Streptophyta > Magnoliopsida > Poales > Cyperaceae > Rhynchospora > Rhynchospora pubera. The sequence goes on along the minus strand of CM051460.1, from coordinate 221,430,016 downwards.
TCAAAAGTGGTATGCTTAAAATTTTGATTTCAAGCAAGCCCACACAATTTTGACCCATACAGCTTTTGTGCACACTGCTTGCATGGTACCCATACAGTTTGTGTACGTGGTAGTAGCCCTAGATCACAATCAAAATAAAATCTTTGGTGTAAATTTGTGAACATTTTAGAGCAGGAAGAGAAATAGTTAAAAATATTTCCAGTACATGTAGGCCTAGTTGGCCTAGAGACCGTGCAGATATGTCAAAAACACAAAATCTGTGGACAGCTGCCAAGGACTTCAAAATGGCATTTTCTTAGCCTAAATGCATCCAACTTTTTTCAGAGATCCGACACTTTTGAAATTTTTTTCAACTTTTGTGTGTGAAATGAAACGAATAAAGTTATACAGAACCATGCACGGACGTAACCTTATTGGACAGTAATATTGTGGCCCTCTTTAATAAAGGAATTAGAACTTAAAAAGGAAATTATCTTGTCCTGATCGAGCTGCTGTTTGTTCATAGATGGATCCTACAATTCCAACTTGAACAGCCTATTTTGATCCAATTTTCTTGACCAAATTTTTATAAGTGATACGGATTAATGAATAATAACTGAAGTACCCACTTTTCTTTTAAACCGCCTGCCCAATACAACCAATTCATTCTCAATCAAATGGTGACTTAATATAATCTTGTCAATTTAAATTTAACATTAAATTGGAAAAAAATATTGATCAAAGCACTCACTACCACAAAAAAAACCTTCTGTAACGGGACATCTGTAACGGTTTTTATAAAAACCGTTATAGATTTTGTTAATGGCAGCGCTGTAAATATATGCTATACTAATCTGTAACCGTTATTATATAATAACCGTCACTATTTTTCTGTCCAAAAAAAAAATAGTCCGTCAACAAATCTATAACGGTTTTTATTAAATAACCGTTACAGATTCTATTGTCATTTATAACGGTTCTTAAGTAACAACCGTTACAGAACATATATTTTAAGATCTGTAACGGTTTTTATTTAAAAACCGTTAGATATTTGCTCTGATATTGATAGGTTCCAGACTCCTTTCTATCTGACTATCTCCTTTATTTTATCTGCCTCCAACCTAGATCTGTCCGCCCTTAATCTTCATTCTTCCTCTTTTTTTTTACCCTTTGATTTCTCTCTCTTTTAGTCATCGATCTTCTCTATCTCACCGGCAGTCGTTGCCGCTTCTTCCAACCTGATCTGCCACCACCACCTCGTGCTCAGCTCCTCTTTCCCGCGCCCGATCCTACACTGTTCGCACTCGGAGCACTCTGCCTTCTCGCATACCCTAGCTAAAACCACCTCACCGTCAACATCTCCACTACCTCCTCCTCGCCTCAACCCGTTTACTACGCCCTGCCATGGCCAATTTCCTTCTTCTTTCTCTCTTTTCTACAAACCCTAGATCTGGTTTTTCATTCTCCTACCAAAACCATCGAAGGAGAGAAAGTCGACTATCTCAATCTACCCATCTACCATCCCTTTCGAAGCAGTGAGGCCTTGAGTGAGTCGATTTTTTTTTTCATTTTGTTTTGATCTGCTTTGTTTGTCTAAATCCCTTTTTTTGTGTTCTCTTAGACTTTTCATCGAACAATTAGTGTGCACGGCCCACTTTGGATTTTGAATGATTCTTGATGGTTATTTTGTTTCAGAGCATACTTTCATTGTGCTGGATAATGATCCCATTCGTGGAGATTCTATTCCTGGTAATCCACTTGTTGAAGGTTCGTTACACTTATTATTAATTTGTTTGGAGAATTTTCTGAGAGCCCACTTAATTTCTATTATGGGTCAGTACCAGGCTCTACTAGAGTTGTAGTGTTCCAGCATTATAATGGAAATAATATGTTAATTTGCTGGTTTTACTTGAACATGGGTCATGGGGCGTCCGCATCCTCAGCAGCCAAAAAAAGGACTACTCCAAGCAGTCCTTTTCATTTTTCTTAATTTGTTTAAATTTTAAAACTCAAATGGAGAATCCAAACCGTTGATCTTGTTAAGTTTTATCGGCGATGCATTTTCATATAAGTTTTATAAAATTTGAAGTTGATTTGATACTTGATTAAGTGGTCAATAAATGAACGAACCTGGTTTGATTAATTCTAATACGTTCATAATTTGGTCACTTAATCAAATATCAAATCAACTTCAAATTTTATAAAACTTATATGAAAATGCATCGCCGATAAAACTTAACAAGATCAACGGTTTGGATTCTCCATTTGAGTTTTAAAATTTAAAAAAATTAAGAAAAATGAAAAGGACTGCTTGGAGCAGTCCTTTTTTTGACTGCTGAGGATGCTGGTGCGTATCCCTACCTGTTCTAGCATTATAATTTCGTACCTGTCATGGGTTTGAAAGGACATGTTAGTTCGCTGCTTTTACTTGAACATTATAATGAAAATTATTGTTTTGGGGTTAATTTGAATCGGAAGAGATGATGTTAGGAAGTACGTTAAATTTTGTAAATCCCAAAAAAATGAGAGATTCTACATTATTTTGCAGTACAACATTAGTGACTTCTTGTAAGGAAATTTTGCTCTATGATGTACAGGTGACATTGGAACTGTCTATGGCAGAGAATTCTCCAAGAAAGTACTTTGAGAAATTCAGGTTAAATTTAATTTGAAATTAACTTGTGTATTACTTCTTTTTTTAAGCTCTATGTTATTGTTTTTTGTTCTTTTATGTATCTAACATCTAGCATAAACACATAAACACATACACATATTGGTAGATACAAGACGTGTTATTTGCAAAAGTTCTTTCTCTTCTCTTAGCAGTTAGATTTCATTTATTTCTCTTAATCAAATTACTTGCCAAACTTCAATGGGACTAAATGCTAGATATGCCAGATAGCACCTGAATATCTTGCATTTGATAGCACCTGAATATCTATTTTAAAATGATGATAATGGCACTGGTCAAAAAATAATTTACAAGGTACACAACAGTAAAAGGAAAAAAAGGATACCTTATTTTTTCATTCTCATTTGTAAATAATTTGGAAGTTATTAAAATTGATGTTATTTACATTTTTCTATAATGTGAAGGGAAGAGCTGTAGGTTGAGATGGTTCAATCAGCTAGACCCCAAGATAAATAGAAGGTCTTTCATAGAGGAAGAGGTGGAGAAGCTGATGACAGCACATCGGCTGTATGGCAACAAATGGGCCATGATAGCAGGCTATTTTCGGGAAGAACTGACAACTCTGTGAAGAACCATTGGCATGTGATCATGGCGAGAAAGTACCGGGACAAGTCAAATGCATACAGGAGGAAGCTGAATCAAGCAGTGCAAAGGAGGCTTGAAGAAACGACAACCGTTCCTTCCTCTCCATTTCCTGCTGCAATCGAGGGGTATTACGGTAATGTTGCTGGATTCTATACCGGTGTTGAAGCGCCATGTTATTTCATTTCTGGCCATGTCCAAGGGACGAAAGCCGTGGCCGAGGGACGAAATTATAATGAACAAAAGCCGTGTTGAGGGAATGAAAGAAATATACAAGTATTTCAATTTTTGTATTGTATTTAGATTTGATTTCTGTATTGTATTTTAGATTTGAATGATTATATAAATTTTTTAATAATATTGTGTTAATCATAAATGATTTAGTGGTTATTAATATTTGTACTGTTCCTAATACTTGTACTGTTTGTGATATGGCATATGGCTGCGTAGGTGAAAGATCAAATGAAAAAAAATACGAATATATAAATCTGTAACGGTTTTTAACTATTAATCGTTATAGAACTGAGACCTTTTATAACGGTTATTATTTACTAACCGTTACAGAACTATATAAAAAATCTGTAATAAAAAAATATATTTTATGATTATAACGGTTATTATGTATTAACCGTTACAAAAGACATAAATCTGTATCGGTTATTATATAATAACCGTTACAGATGCTGACCTTCTGTAACGGTTATTAAGGCTTTTGTAACGGGGGCTACTGTAACGGTAGGTTAACCGTTATTAAAGCATTTTATTAACCGTTACAAAAGCCAAATTTTTGTGTAGTGACTACTATAGATAATAAGATATCCTGTTTTTTCCATTCTGGAAACATCTAATTGGAAGTTAGGACAGAGTAATAAGATATTCAGTATGTATAATTTTCTTTTAGGTTTGCTCTAATAACATCGTTATTTGTAAAAAGTAACACGAGAAATTACATACTTCAGTAAACTAGCTAGTAAACCAACTGAACCGAAGCAGGGTCATGTATTAAAATATCTGATCAGGTAGAATATATTCTTGTTAGTTTTAGGAACTAGAAATTAAGTATATATATATATAAGAATATTTCTGTTGAAGATGGTGTTTTTTTTTTTCTATTAGGAACTCAAATTGCTACTGGATGATTTGAGCTTTGAGCCAGGATTTGTGTTCACACGAGAAGTAACCTACATGGAGTTTCTTGACCGGGTACATGATGGAGAGCTGAAGCTGCACAAAACGGCCCAATGGCAAGTGCCTCATCCATGGCTGAACTTGTTTGTTCCTAAATCAAGAATACTTGACTTTGATGATGGGGTCTTAAAAGGGATACTTGGCAGTGACAAGGCCAACGGCCCCATTCTCATGCATCTACCCAATGAACAAGAAAAAGTGAGTTCAAATTTAGAAATTATTTCACTCTAATTTTGTTCTTTATATTTGTTATGTCCTTGAAATAAGGATATAGTTAATCAATTTGCATTTCAGTTCCTTTTTTGTTCTCAATTACATATAGCTTAAGTATAAAAGTACCTGATTTTGTTTCATATATCATTGCCCAAAAAAAAAAAAAATCATGAAAGCGATGACATGAGTACTGGGTAGTAATTCTTTTTTTAATTATTCTTTTGAACAGGTGGAATAGTAAGATGTCAGCTATTATTCCAGATGAAGAAGTTTTCTATACCATCGGAATATTGCGTTCAGCAACAAATGACAATTTAGAAAAAATGTTGGAACAAAATAAAAAGATACTAGAATTTTGTACAATGGAAGGCATTCCTTTTAAGCAGTACATGCCACATTACACTACCAAAGCATGGATGGAGCACTTTGGTAAAAAATGGGACAAATTTTTGGATTTGAAGATGAAATCATGAAATATGACCCCAAAGGCATTCTATCTCCAGCGCAGAAAATATATACATTTCTGTTAGAGGATGATTATATAATATAAATTGAGAAGATAATGCAAAAGTTTATCGCTAGCTAGACTTTTAAGTAGTTCATTAATGTAAAATGTAGAATAATCCGTGATATATGTATCGGTGAAGTAATTCTTAAGCTACCAAGTTTTCACAATGAGAAGGTCAATTAACATTAATTATTGTTCATAGTTTTGCTATTGAATTCCATTTGATTAATTTCTATATAATAAATTAAATCGCTGGAAGCTGTATGCCCATGTTGTCCCCACACAAATGACCATATGTAATGCTGGGAAAATTTTTATCAAAGACAAAAATACCCTTAAGAATTTTAAAAAGGACAAAGAAATATTAGAATTTTTAAAATGAGCATAATTATAACGGCAATAGCATTGCCGCTATAGTCCAGCTAAATTTTTTATTTTTTTTCATTTTACTTTGCCTATAGCGGCAATACTAATGCCGCTATAGGACTTTTTTTTTTTGGTTTTTACTTTTTAATGTCGGCCAGATTTTTTTTATTTTTTGTTTTATTTTTTTTATTTTATTTTGTTTATAACATGAACCAATTTTAATGTAACTTTACATAATGTATATATGATAATTAATATTTTTGAAATTATTCAATTTTATTTGTATATAGGTTTCTCCAAAATGATATGATACGATTGGTTGGCACGACACGACATGCGTATTGACACGACACGACACAACACGAGTACGAAATTGGCACGACACGATCGTGTAATCGTGTCCTGTCATAATCATATCGCGTTGTCTATCTTGAAAAATTAACATGATTTGACACGACTAACACGCAACACGAACACGAACGAGAAACGACAACACAAATTTAATTTTTAACATACTTTTTTTAAAATTGTTTTTCTTAAAAATTATTTAAATTGATTTATATTAAAATTCAAATTATAACCGTACTTTCTTTTTTAACGTATATTTATTTTTTTAAATATTTTATTTTTTAATATGTTCAAACAATAAAGAAATGAGCCGGAAAAAAAAAATAAAACGATCAATTAATCTTTTAACAAAAATATTCTGACAATTTTATACTGATGTATATACTAAGAATTTGTAGAATTATCAAATAAACTGCAACAATATTTTTTTCATTTTAATATTTTAACAGTTTTTAATAAATTATTATAAAAAATAAAGAAAAGTTTCTGACACGACGTGTCAACATGACATGATCGTGTTAGTCGTGTCGTATCAGAATGCGTGTCGTGTGGTCTTTTCTCACCACTCAGCACGACAATACACGATCGTGTCAGAATGCGTAACGTGTTGACTCTTCTCACCACTCGGCATGACAATATACGATCGTGTCATGTTGATACGTCGTGTCAAAAAACTTTTCTTTATTTTTTTATAATAATTTATTAAAAACTGTTAAAATATTAAAAAAATATTGTTGCACTTTATTTGACTATTTTATTAATTTTCAGTATATATATTAGTACAAAATTATCAAAATATTTTTGTTAAAAGATTTATCGATGGTTTTATTTTTGTGCTAGCTCATTATTTTTTTATTGTTTGAATAGATTATAAATATAAAATGTATTAAAAAAAGTAAATATACGTTAAAAAAATAAAGTATGTTTACGATTTGAATTTTAATATAAAATCAATTTAAATATAATGTTTTAGAAAAAAACAATTTAAAAAATGTATGTTTATGATGTTATTTTTGGTAATGTTAAAAATTAAATTCGTTGTCGTGTCATGTTGCGTGTTAGTCGTGTTGTGTCAAATCGTGTTAGTTTTTTGAGATTGCAAATGCGACACAATTATGACATGACATGATAACACGATCGTGTCGTGCCAATTTCGTACTCGTGTCGTGCCAATACGCATGCCGTGTCGTGCCAACACGATCGTATTGTATCAGTTGAAGAACCCTACATACAAATAAAATTGAACAATTTTAAAAATATTAATACTACATATATGTAAACGTTATGTAGAATACATTAAAATTGATTAATGTTATAAGCAAAGTAAAGTAAAAAAAACAAATTAAAACGAAAAATAAAAAAGTCTGGCCGTCATTAAAAAAATAAAAACCAAAGTAAATCGGCAGCCAAAAAAAACAGAAAAGTCCTATAGTGGCATTAGTATTGCCGTTATAGGCAAAGTAAAATAAAAAAAAAACAAAAATCCAGTTAGACTATAGCGGCAATTTTATTGCCGCTATAGTTGTGTTCATTTTAAAAATTTTGGTCCTCCTTTGTCAGTTTTATAATTCTTGAGGGTATTTTTGTCTTTAATAAAAATTTTCCGTAATGCTGTTAAGAGTGTCATCATATTTCTATCAAAAGCAAAATCAAATATACAACACTCTTTTCCCTACCAATTGTCTTCTTATTTCCTGATATTTATAGGACCCTGAAAGGCGGAAACCATGCATCTTATATATATAAAAGCCAGCGATTTTTTTTTTTTTTTGAAAAACATAGATTTGCTTGCTTTCATAGATATAAGATCGTTTCACACAAAAAAAACGATACAACATTTTTTTATCATTTTGCTTGAAATTTCATCAATTCGTATATCTTAATTGAAATAAGCCACTGATGTTCACTATGTTGAAATTTCCATAACATTTTCCTGGAAAAAAGGAAAGTGAAAAGAACTGAAAGCTGGGACAAACGCCACAATTAATAAACTTCGCCAATTTTTTAGTTTTGAAAGCCGGGCAATAATCTTTTCAGAATTTGAACATTTTTTTTTCAAATTAGGGTTTAATTTCAAACAAGTTCTATTTGAAACTCAAGATTTAGGTAAAACAAAAATTTTTGAAGTCATACATGGATTCAGTTTTCTTAATTAGGAAATATGTTTGATTTTAGACTTTTAGTATACTCAACTGTCTTCTCCACCTCATTAAATTTTATTTCTTGTGTATTCTTTACTTTTTACTAACCTTTCAGATATTTGAAGTTTATAGAAAAGACATCAAGAGGCTGGGACAGTGATTTCATCCTCTCTTTTTGCTTACTTGTTGGATGTTTGCAATATTTGATGAATGATTTGGATTTTGGAGAGGTCGATCGTCATTCAAAGAGTTGCAATATTTTCATGACACATATATGCATGTTCTTGGCATCTATGCATGGACCATTCATGAGAAATCCTGAGCAAAAGACGATGTGTATTCAGCAATAGGTAGATTTCTTACTAGTTTTGGAGCATGCACATCTCTTCCAATGTAACCAGTATCTTTTCCCATATCAAATACTCCAAGCGTGATCTGGTCCAACAAAGATCCAATGTTTTCACATCTAAAACCAATAGATAATGACACAACCACAACTTTTGTTTAGCTATTTACGCGATTGAGTTCAATAATGTAGATATGTGATAATACTAGATTTGCTGGGACCACAACTTTTTTGTTTTGCACTTATACAGCTGAGGTTAATAAATTTGTACTTGAAGTTTTGAAGATTCTTTTGCTTTGTGTTGGTTTTATCTAATTTTAATTCTCGTTGAACTTCTACATATACTGTATCTTTTTTTGTTCAATAAAATATACAAAGGAAATTTTACGAATAGAAAAGCGAAAGAAATGTTACAATTGACTCTTCATTACTAGCTTGGTTATTTACAAATTTTATTATTACTCCATTTAGATTATTATTGTACTACAAGTGTATACAAATAAAATTTAGGGTATTCTACCCGAAGTCAATTTGAGGGCTGCATCTACAATTCCTAGATCCAGGAAATGGAAATAGAAGCAAAACTATTTGTTGTTAAATCAGAATAAGAATATTGTCCTAATATTTATATACTTCAATACGATGGTTATATTAAATTGACATAATTTGAACATTTCAATTAGTAGGCTTGTTAATTTATCACTTTTTCCTTCGTTGCACTCATTCCTCAATCTTTTCTTTGCTCAATCAGGTCCATCTTATTCACAGATTGGACCATTTGCACAGTAGAAATGCAGATTCATTTGTATTTTCACGGCCTTTAAATTGGGCTTAGAAGTGCTCTAGGCCTGTTCAAGCGTTTCACCTTTCAGCCGTTTCAATCGTGACAAGTGTTGTCTTCTTGTTCAAGTCGGAAGGTAGAATTATTCCAATAGTAGAGGGAGGGGCAGAGTTAACAAGGGTTATTTGATAAAACTCTATCATTTATTTCTCACACGCGCCACTCTATATTTTTTTTTTTCTTTTTTCTCTCTCACGTGTGTCGCTCCTTCTTCATCTCTGCCATCTCTATGGTTGTCTCATGAATTGAGCTTAGTTTCCAAGAAGAGATAATCATTCATTTGTCAAAAATTTTATAAATCGTAGCTTGATTTTGTTATTTGGGAACAATAATCGACGATTTTCTCTTGTGTTTTCAGATCCTCCTTAGACTTGTTGAGATTTTGATTAGGCTTAAAAGATCGAGAAAGTTGCTATCATTTTTCTTCTTATAATTCTGTGAGACCAGTGATTTGATCGTCCATCAGTACTCGTCACTGACCACAATCATGACTGGTACCACTCGTACTAGGTTATATATTGTTATGTTGAAGGGAAAGAAAGGAACAAAGAAAGAAAAAGAGAGAGGGGACCAAAAAAAACAAAGATAGATAGAGAGGAAGATAAAGAAGAGGAGAAGAGCAAGAGAGCAAGTCGGCAAGCAAGCAATTGTAGGTAAGCTACTATTTTTTTTTCTATGTTTTATGTTTTTCCTTTTGTGAGCTTTTTGTAATTTTTTTTCTATGTTGTTTTCAGTCCTTGAGCATCAACAAGCAATTATGAGTGGTACAGGCGAGAAAAATCAGATCTATGAGTCAGATTTGTCTGATGATGAGTTAGTTTCTTATCTTTTTTTTATATTTATGTGAAATTTTCTTGCTTGCTTGCTCTTTGAAATTGGTACCGAGATGTAATGAATTTGTAATTACTTGCTTGCTCTTTGAAATTGGTACCGAATATGAGATTAATTGAAGTTGAAATTGCTTTCTCTTTGAAATTGATATTGAAATTGCTTGCTTGCTCTTTGAAATTGGTATCAAATCTGAAATGAATTGAAATTGAAATTGCATTGCTTATGTGAAATTGGTACTTAGTCTCTTTGAACTTGGTAATGATGCTCTTTGAAATTGAAATTAGTATGGGACCTACAGGGTTAGGTGAAACACGAGAGAAAATTGAAAGAATATAAGTTGGTCCGTAAAATGAACCTGCTAATGCTGCTGGAGATGCACCAACATCAAATGTCCTTTTAGAAAGAGGAAACCATATATAATGCAAGAAGATACCAAGAAAAAATGTTCAAACCATATATAATGCAATTCATGTTGCAAGTTGGCTTAGAAAAAAGGTATCATTTCCTTCTTTATATTTCAATCTGAGTTAGTTAATTGTTAGTATTTACTAGTGCATTAGTACTGTCTTGTAGTAGATGGGCAAGTCTTCTGGGCATTTAATCAAGCAAGAAGTACGAAGGGTCTTGCTAGAATGTTTTTACCTCATGAGATCCATTTAATTGTGTCAATCATTATTTCTTGAGGGTATTTTTAAAAGGCCTGCAACATTCCTTCACAATTCTCTCAAGAAATACATTACTGGCTTTTTGTATTGACCTTTGGGGGTGGGGGGAGATATTTTGTATAACCTTCTTGGAAAATTATATTGCAAGTTGACCTTTAGATCTGACTTATGAACTTGAAAAGGTAAAGTTAGGGACTTCATGTCCCTCACTTGTCACTTCATTGATAACTAAGGAAAAATGAGAAAAAGACAAATTATCAATTTCACCAACTTATTCTCTCGACACATTGGTAAAAACATCTTTAATGTCATTTATGAAAAGTCTATACTTTGGAACTTAGATAAAAGGATTTTTTGTCTAGTGCTTGATAATGTTGCATCAAATTATGCTTGCATGCATTAAGGAATTGTTGAGCACAAATTCCTTTCGAAAGGAACTATCAGTAGGTGGGAACATTTTCCATCAGAGGTGTGGATGTCATGTCCATAACCTCATAATGCAAGATGGTTTAGGTGTGCTGAATGGTGAGATTGGCAATGTGAGAGAGATAATGAAATACATTAGAAACTCACAGTTTAGGATGGAGACGTTCAACTTGGCAATATCTAAGGTCATTTTCTAACTTTTTTTTCTTATTAATTCAATTATATTAATATGCTAATATGTTAATTGTACTAATTTCTTATCTTGTATCAAGCTAAAGCACTAAAGAATAAGCTTGCATGGGATGTGCCAACAAGGTGGAATTCCACCTTTCTGATGCTTGAGTTGGCCTTGGACTTAAAGATTGAATCATTAAGGTATGATGCTCTTAATCCAAATTTTGAGTATTGCCTTACTGAACATGAATGGGATAATGTTCACATCTTTGTTGAGCATCTTAGAATTTTTTTATGAGGCCACAAACAAACTTAGTGGAACAAAATATCCAACACTTAATTTTTTGTTTTCTTGAGTTTCGTAAGGTGTGTATCTAAATATTCAAAAAATGTGTAATCATGTAAATCTCTTTATTGTTGGAATGGAAAAGAAAATATTGGCCAGTGGGATAAATATTGGTCCAATGGGAATGTTTTGCTAACTATTAGATGCATATTGGATCTTAGATGAAAGATGGCAGTAGTTGAATACTATTTTGGTGAGTTGCTATAATACTCCTTGCCAGTTTAAAACAAGTCTTGAATGCATTGTTCAAGGAATTCTCTAAGTCAAACCCTACATCTCAATTACAATATGCCACCTCATCCACTCATTCAAGGTACTATGCATAACATAATACATTTACTTCGCTTTCATTAAATTAAAATACTAAGTCAATTGTTTGTTTCTATGTAACAGGTCTGGTGCATCAAGCTCTGTAAGCAATACCATAGCTGGTTTGAAGGACTTCTTGAGTGTGAGGAAGACCTTTAAACCTATCACGTCAGAGTTAGAAGAATATCTAGCTGAACCACTTGACCTAGTTAGCATGGATGATGATTTTAATATCCTACAAGCTTTTAAAAAACGGTTTTTTTGGTATGACGGTCTGGAGTTGATTTAACGGTGTGGCGTTAAAACGGCGAAAAAACGGTGGCTATATAGTATATACAGATAGTGTCAGATAATAAAATTTTCACTACATTATATAATCACTGTTGACAATTCCTTTTTTTTCCTTTGCTCTCTGGTTCACTTTAAACATTGCGATGTTAGCATTTTGATGTTACATAATCAAATATCTCAATTTATATTGAGCATCTCAATAACATTATTCAATTGATTATAGTAGTATAAACTGTATAGTACAGAAGTTAGTTCTTCCATTTGCTTGATTTGCCAGCATATCTCTTTGCAAACCTGACGCAATGACCCTTATATTTGGCATGTTGTTCAGTTCTTTAGTACACTTTTCAAGACACGCCAAAAATGATTGGAAAGTAACACTTAAATACAGTTTAACACTTTAACTTGACAATTTGACACACATCAACCATTACCAAAATAAAATAGTTAAGCCATACATTCAGCACAACTTGAATATCAAAATGACATGCAGGCATGTAGCACAACTAAGAGTCTAAGACATGTTTTAAAAAGCAAAAAAAGTCATCAATGGAGCATACTGATTAGTGTCTAAATCAATACATCCTAAATTCCTAAATAAACCTACAGTCTAATCATCCATCATTTGCTTTCTAGAGTAAGAGCATACTGCCTACAATAAAAAAAAAGCAACAAAGTCAGAATATAAAATGCATCAGCTTGTCATTTGAAGCAACTTGTGGTGCTTGCAACCAAAAATAAAATAAAATGTGCAATAATTAAACCTTGATAATTGAACTTATAAGAATGAGAAAATTTCAGCAAAAACCTTACATCAAAAGAAGTTAGAAAGTGGACAGCTCATTTCAATGGCACGTCCCATTTTCTTCATCTGAACTATTAGACTTTAAATCATCCATCTCAACATCTGTGTCATCTTCTTCCTCTGATGAAGATGATGAATCAGATTTTTCTTCCTCTTCCTCCACTTAGATAATCTTTCTCTTCTTTTTAACAGACCTAGTTGATGTGCCACTAGTACCACTTCCACTTACTTTTCTTTTCCCTAAATTTATGGCTCTAGCTTCTGCAGTACTTAGCTCAACATCACCTTCTGCACTAGCCTCGACATCAGCTTCTTTAGTCTTTTTCTTCTTCTTGTTAACCCAATCATTATTTTCATCCAAAATGACATTAACATTGTTTGCTTCAATTGGATCTCTACTTGAATCAGTAGTTTTTTCAAGAAGTCTTGAGTTGAATTTGACATACACAAGGTCATTTAATCTCCAATGAAGCAGCCTGGCCCTTTTCTTGGTATGCACCTAAAAGAGAATGCAGTGGAGTCTAAAGCTTGTCATCTCACCTCTTATCAACTATTTCCAAGGCAATTTTGTACTTCTTCTTCTCCTTTTCATCAAATCTAGAAGTAATTTCTCGTTTAGCATTGAGCAAATCACCACATAAGAATCCCATGGCTGGAGTATCACCATCTACTCTCCTTAACACCTCAACTAACGGCTCAAAGATCTTGACCGCATCCTCTACCCCTTGCCAAAACTTATCAGACTTAACAATTTTATCAGCCCTTTTTCCCTTCACTTGGCTTAAATACCCCCAATCATTCATCTCATCAGAACAGAATAACTTTTTCAATTCATCTTTTTTTTCCAAGAGACATTTCAAATTCAGATAAGCTATTGCAAAACGAGTAACACCCGCACGAACTAGATCCTTTCCAAGGTGATCTCTCATTAAACTTAAGACACGGTTATGAGCATAAAGAAACACAGTGATCACCTTTGCATCATCGATTGTGCTTTTCACCTTTGGTAAGCCACCTATATCTTCAAGCATGAGATCAATGCAATGTGCAGCGCATCCTGTCCAATAGATACGTGGCAACCTTGTCCTCAACAAGGCTCCCATTGTCTGGTTAGGTCTAGCGGTGTCGGTGACAACTTGAACCACATTCTTCTCACCTATCTCCTCAATGCATCTATCAACCATATAAAAAATATATGTGTTGACCCTAAAAATTAAACCCAGAAAACCAAATTAAAAAATGCTGAAACCGAAGCCAAGTTGCGAAAATCAAATTGCGAAAAATACCAAACAAACTCCAAAAATTTCAAAATTTACTCAAAAATTCCTTAAGAATTATGATGAATTATCATAATTTCTAAATTCCAAAAATACCCACACAAATTCCAAAATTTACAAACAAACCCAAAAACACCATAAAATTACCAAAATAAATCTATGAGGAATTTGCTCAATCCATTTAAACCAATAAATTCCTCATATTTTTCTAAGCTTACCCATAAAATTTCATCCGAAAATACCCAAGGAAAGGACTTGAAAGAATTTATTTTGGATGGACATCAAAGGATATATGAGAAATTAATAGAAATTGGATGAAATTCTCTGAAAAATTGAAGAAGCAATCACGTCCATCCATTGCAGCGGATCCCAGGGAGGCCAAGGATGTCGCTGCTTCCCCTGGAGAAGTTACCATTCTCCATTTGATTCTGGGTATGCTTGGTTCAAACACCGAAAGGAGTTTGGCTTTTGTGGATTGCGTTGGTTCATGAAGGAACATATATGTCCATCTCACTCACTCTCATTAAATCGGACAAGTGGGCCCCTCTCGTCAGATGCTTCTCCCTCCCAGTAAAAAGGAATTGAAGATGAAAACCCCGATGTTTTACCGTCAGACGCCGGGTAAAATTGTGGAAGTCGTCGACGTGGCCTCCTCCAGAGCTACCAACTCAAAACCAGGGATATCCGCCCATGGTTTACCAAAACCAGAACCCTAGACGCGCTCCACCTCAGTCATTGATGGAAATTGAACGATGGAGATGGCTTGCGGCTCAAAAAGCGAAACCCTAAACCCAAGCCTATATAAAGATCCAATTGAAGCGGAAGAGAAGAGAGGAAGAGAGGGGTAAGGTCAGGCTAGATCTAGGTTAGCTCCATTGTGCTGAATTGAGAGAATTGTAGTGTAATTGAGAGAGGTAATAGAGCGAGCAGATAGAGATAAGAGAGAAAAGGTGAAATTGAGTGGTTCCAAGCTTGTAATTCTCTATTCAAACATCAATAAAAGAAGTCTGAAGCATCAATTGGCATTTGGCTTGATCCTCTTCTCTTCTCTCATTCCTTGAACTCTCCTCTCATGGTTTAGACTAAGGTTTCCTTAGATCTAGACTGAGGAGAGGTCGCCTAGCTTGAGGTTTCCTCTTGACTAGGTGCAACAATGGTTCAGGCTGAGGTTTCCTCAGTGCTAGACCGCGATTTCATGATTTGAGCTCAAATGGCTCAAGTTATGGAATTTCTGTATAATATGCACTATTGTTGTTGTTATGCTGTCTAATTTACCATGGAAATTGTAATAACCTAGGACACTGGTTCATCACAAAACAAGGAAAAAGGAAAAATACAACAGCATTTACATGTTCCTTCAAATTTGACCAGAATTAAAATAAACAAAAATTGAGGGTTTTATTCGCATACAAACATAAAAATAGACATGAATGGCAAGTATTGGACCTCATGGACAGCAGGGAACGACCTCTTCAATTTTCAAAAATTTATGTGATTTTATACACATTAATAAAGTGATAAGGATATTTCATGAAATAAAAATGTTAATTGTCAAATTCTGGATCTTTTTGAAAAAAGTATTAAACCAACAGATGTTTCAGGTGTGTTAAAGACATTTTCTATAAATTTTTATAACTCTGAATAAGCATGGAGGTATATTGCATTTTTGTCTTAAAAAGTGCATAAGTGATAAACAGTATATATGAAATATTAAAAATTGTATTCAAATACACTCCTTATAACTTGTTGTGACCTCTGCAAGTGCATTTCCTGCAATTGAAGTAGTTCAAGACAAAATTATGAAAACAATGTCTAAGAATGCATAAACATGAAAATTACAAACTGTGGCAAATGCTATTTTACTTGTTTTCACCTTCTGTGATGATTTAGTTACACAAAGGAAGCTCAAACTGACTGAAATTGAGTGTCAAATCAAACCTTATTGCTGTAAAACCATTTACATGCAAATGCAAAACTGAACAAAGTTAAACAAAAATGCAATTCTTCCCCCTTTGGCTCTCACACCAAATTACAACGTCTCAAACCAAATTGAATGTTCAAATAAATTAAATTCAATCTCCTGAAGTTATATGAATCGTTTCTGGCACAAGAAGATGGCTAAGTGGGCCCTATAGCAGAGCCTCACTTTTGTTCAAACGAAGGGTCGAGTTGCCTCAACCGAGTTAACGCCTTTCAAAGCCCCTCCAAGATCAATTGACATTGCTAATGACTTCCAAACACTATCACAAGCACAGTAAACCTCGAACTGGCAAATAAAGGAGATCGAAGAGCTTCGAACTCCATTAATGGAGGTCCGACGTCTCTCAGGTGTGAGGAAGCAAACCAAGTCCCTAAAGCTCCAATTGATGGCACCAATGTGATCTTCCTCTCTTCAACGATCTCAACGAACCTAACCTCGACAGAAATGGTGGACGTGTTTGACCCTAAAATTTCGCGATTGGCGACACAGACCGATTTACGAGAAGTTTGAGAAAATCATGAAAAATAGCAAATGGACCCCAAAAATTATGGAAAAATACCCAAAAATTTAGGAGATGATGAAGAAAATTATGGTGCTTTCAGAATGGTCAAAGGAGCTGCAGAATCTCCATTTTATGCAAAGAAGCCCATGATTTTGGAGAAATTAAATAAAATAGCAGGAGGGGTATTTTTCAAAAGTCTTGGTTCCATCAGATTCCACACATTTTTATGAAGCAGTGTACAAAATTTCATGGAGAAACTAAATAGGGAAGGGGTCCAAATAATTTATTTGGTTTCAGCAACAAATGAAAATTAGTTTAAAAGAAGAAATGGAGAGGTGCAGCATATAAAGAATTGGAGAGAGAGTGCCAGCGAAATTCAAATACCCCTCTCATACAGGAGTGTCTTGGCTATACCTGTTTTACATACACCGCAGCAGGTGAGTTTGAAGGGACATGCACGGCCTACAGGATACCGAGTGCACGCGAGTAGAAGAGATGATGGTCGCTGAGAGGCGAAATATGATCCCTTCGTGAAGGAAAGATGGCTACACCTGGAGCACGTATGAAAAGAGCAGAAAGAGGGTGTGGAGTCCACAAAGCGTCTCCTGGATCATCATATGCCATGTGCAGTCAAGATAAAGAAAGAATAAAAGGGGACTCCCAACAGAAAATGGTCAGGCGAGTTTGTTACACGCAGAACCGCCGGGCTTGAGAAGATTCATTGCATCTAGACGGAGAAGGAAGACAGGATGGCGCCTATATAAGGAGAGACAGAGAAGAGAAGAGGCAATGAGAGGAATCAATACACACTTGCTCAGAGAGCTACACTTTGTACACACACACACTAGAGAGAGAGCTTGAGATCAGACATTTGTACGAGCACATTGCGTGCATAGGTAGAGGAAGGAGCATAGAGAAAGAAAGAGACAAAAAGAGAGCGATCTTGTAAAGGTAAAGAGACTAAGAGGTACGATCTGTGATCGAGATCTGATTTTGTAAAGGATTGCATAGTTTTCAATAGAATTTGAATTTTCTTGTGGAATTGCACGGCTGGATCTTTCTTTTCTTCTTTCTATGCTTAATTAGTCGATTCTTGACTCTAATCTGAAGCGTAGCATCAGTTAGAGCGTGTTTATTGTTTAATAGGCCTATTTTCATCTTCACTCGCCTATTCACCTGCTTCTTGATCCTTAGTTGACTAACTCGGATTGGACCTTAGTCTGAAGCTTGGCATCAGTTAAGGTCTGATCTTTATCCATCGATTTCATCTTTTATAGTGCAATTGAACTCTTGCCTGAAGCGTAGCATCAGCTGGAGTCTAATTTCCTGTGTTTAAGTTCATTCCTCTTGAAATCGGTTTACTCTTTATTGCCTTGGGTTTCAATAGATAGATATCCAGATTCTGATCTTGATCTAAAGCGTAGCATTAGTCAGGATCTAGAATCGTCGTTAGTTCCTCTCTCTTGTAGCATAATTACGATCCTTCTTGAAGCATAGCCTCAATTGGATTGCAAGTCGTTGAAGTGAATTCTTTTTTTTTCCTTTTTTCTTTTTTCTTCTTCTTTTCTTTTGCAATGTTGGATCGATCCCCTTTTCAATTTCCTTTTGAAATAAATCTTAAGTTGAAGTGAGAGAAATATTTGGTGTCCAAGTTGGATATCAAGTGAATAAGCATGAGAGATCAATGGACGAGAGGGTCTAGTCATGTCATATGGTCCAGGTTGGGTCAAGTGGTCAAGGCGAGTCAAGACTTAGACCTTAATCCAAGTAATGAAGATATACTCAAGGGATACTCGGGTCGAGCACAAGTGTGATCGAATCGAGTGGATATCGTGTCATGCAATGTATTCTACAAGATGGCTTAGAAGGTAAAGATCAAGTCATGTGCGAGTGAAGCAAAGGATGCTCAAGTCTAACATGTGACAAGTCAAAGGATTCAAAACCATTGAAAGGAGAAGTTGAAGATATGATGCGATAGAAGAAGACTAAGAGTAATCTATTTGGAATAAGGTTAGTAAATAATATCTCTCATGTATGATGGTATGATCTGGTAGGTGGCTTAAGATAAATGATTGCTTGGCTGTGGTGTATGGGGCGTGCCAAGAAGGCACAGACTGAGCAAAATGATTTGTTGCAAGGCGCTAGAGTCTAGCACAAGATGTGTGACTCGTGCCAAGTGAATAAACTGATCCATGTGGCGATGTGTGTCGTCGTTGTGTGTGCAACTCATGGAAGATGTGAAACAAAGAAATTGGTGGCATGTGTGTGCCAATGAAGACAAAAGGTTTGTGCCTTAGAACACGGTGTGTACTGGTGTGCAGCACTCCATGCAAGTGAGACATGACAAATCAGTACATGTCCACTTGAGGGGGAGTGTGAGAAAGTGCTGCAAAAGATCAAGTTATGGATCGAATGCATGGCACAAATTATTAAATAAAAATAGACAAATTGTCCTTACAAGTTGTATAACTTGAGGGAGAGTGTTAAAACATGAAGTGTGGCAGTATGTGCTGCCATAGAAGATCAAAATAGGGCATTCGGCCAGGTGTTCGGCCAGGTCCAGCCGAATGGTTGGCAGAACAGACGCGTTTTTCATACAAGAAAAGGTCCAGGCTGCACCAAAGTTGGAAATACGTGTATGGCACGTCCAGGGGTGTGGTTCTAGTATGTTGGGATAGTTTCCTTGTAAATAAAATGCCAAATGTAACAAATAAAGAAAGAAATAATGGGGAATTATGGAAAGGGGGTGTGTACCTCTATATGATAGTTTTCCTATTTAATATTTCATCTTCTCCATGTAATATGTATCTCAGACATTAACAGAAAATAATAAAAAAGAGTGTGCGTGTGTGTGGAGGACGTAGGCACCAAGTTGGTGCTGAACCTCATTAAATTCTCGTGTTCTCTTGTATCTAAATTGTGTGATTGTTGTATTGAGATCCTCGTGTTGACTATCCCTAAGGGGCACGGTTCTTGTGCAAGTTGCACCTGGATCGTGCCTCCTCGAACCTAAAATCTACTTCCGCTGCGTAGACGCTCGAATTCTTAACATCTTACACTCAATTTAGATTCACTGATCAGTTTTGGTGTTGTAGTACAATCTTATATCAGGAGAGGGAATAGTTAGTTTTTTCTTTTTTTTTCTAGAATAGATCTGTTTGCATCTCATTTCTTCTTCTTTCTTTAATCGGATTAAGGTCATCAACAGCACTTCTAATGTCATGGTCTGAAGCATAGCATCAGCCATGGTTGTTAAGAAGACATGAAACCCGGCAGCTCCTTAAGAATCTGAAGCTTTGCATCAGTTCTTGTGGAGTAGCCATACTCACGGGTGAATTTGAAAAGTGATTTCATGGAGGTCTGAAGCGTAGCATCAGTCTCCATGGATGAGCTATTAGCCTAATCTAGCCTAAAGTCAAAGCATAGCATTGACTTAGCTTGTATTAGGATCATCTCATGGCAGGCCAAGAGAATTCAGTTAAGAAGTTGATTGAATCCATGGCCGTGAGATACACCAGTGAGTATCGGCTTGCAATCTAGAGTTTATTTTCATTTATCAGTTCATTTTTAAATTCCAATTTATGATGATTTAAGGATTGAAGTGTAGATCTCTTCTCATGAGAGTTCTCTGTATGTTTCTGGTAATGAAAGGATTGTCATCCTGAATGATTTCTGTAATAATAATTGATATCTTTACATACAATTTC
Organism: Rhynchospora pubera; assembly: GCA_028095005.1. Taxonomy (NCBI): domain Eukaryota; kingdom Viridiplantae; phylum Streptophyta; class Magnoliopsida; order Poales; family Cyperaceae; genus Rhynchospora; species Rhynchospora pubera. The sequence continues at coordinate 221,409,498 of CM051460.1, read as the reverse complement.
CAAGTTGGCATGTGGTGTCATGCATAAGTGAGGTTCTTTAAGGATGTAAGGGATGAAGACCTATTTATGACCAGCATAATTGAAATCTCAGACCATGGCAGGAACTAAGATAGGCAATAGATATGAGTGCATAACTGGTAAGACCAAGTTTTCTTTGTAGGCATGTTTGTGTAAGCCCAAAATGATGACCAAATGTAATGAAAGGTAATGGCATTGAGTAATTTAAATCAACAGGTTACATTCTAAATTGTTGACCTGGCTTTGATGCTTGTGAAAGGTGAGACTTCGTAATAATTTAAAATGTGTGGACCTAACTGCAAGTTAACATTGTCTTTATGCGTTTCAAGAACCATCCCTTTAAGAAATTGAGAGTTATGATGAGATATAATGCTATCCTGAGATCTAATATGCCTTAAAACTTAAAATTAACTTTTTTTTTGTAATTGAGTAAAACCTGTGGACTTATTTGCAGAGGTGAGTAATGAAGTGTTGAGGTTCTGAACAGTAAAATTGTATTCCTTGTTTGTATGACCAGTGTGTCTCTCAAAGCAATTGAGGCCATAACATAGATATTGTTTGACCAATATATCAATAATGGTGTTAACGTTTCTCTGCACATCTTTTCCAATAGCATAAGGTCCTCATATGTATAAAGCACCTTCGAAAATTTGTGAGTAATGTGTATATAAAAAGGCCTATGTGGATGTGTAGTGTTGATATGTCTTTAAATATTATCAATCCGTAATTATCATGAGTATTAGTCTTAATTGTGGGAATAGAATATAAGTGAAACTACGCCTTATTATTATGAGTCCTAAACCAAGTCGATTAAGGCCCATCAGTAATGAGTCCCTCATCACTGTATCACCGAATGGTTCACCCCCCGAATGAAGATGATGCAAGAGAAACTAGCACCACCACCATATTCCCCTCACCCATACGATGCTTGGGAGCCCATTTCGACGAGTTGCGACGGCCAGAATCTGTAGCGGGTCTGTACCTGTTACCAATCGGACCCGCTAGCAGAGAACGGACCTGTTTTCTCCATTTAGTGTCCAGCGCCAAGACTTCTCCGATCTGCTGTGGCGAAAGGACACTGTAGTGAATCATAGTGCTGTCAGTGACCTGCTACACTGAGTTATGTCGAGATTGGATAAACACACCCCAATAGAACCCCCAGTGATGTATGGCCGATGTGGACAAACCATAGAGCGTCACGTCAGTAGGAGTATTAGAAAAATCATTACAAATAATAGGAAGCTTAGAAAAATATAAACGACACATCCATAAAATTCTAAAAATCAAAATAAACAAGCTTCACTGATACTTTGATATGAAAATATGTCAAAGTAGTGGCCTTTTGTATTTTTGAAGTATTTTCGCCTTAAAAATGGATTTTTAGAAAATTAAATAAACTCATTGAAAAATGTCAAGTGTTTTCGAAATAAAAAACTTCAAATGTGCTATCCTCAAAAAGCTAAGTCTACTTGAGTACAAATATTTTCAAAAGTCTAAAGGATTTAGAATATGATATCTTCTAAAAATAAATATCTTCAAAAGTTAAGTATTTTCGAAATGGAAAAGTATTTTCTAAAATCAAAAGTGCAAAGGCTAAGGTGAATGAAATCATCAAGTATCCCAAGTTAAACTTCAGAAATTAAAAGTCCAAAACGCGAAACCCAAGGTCAAAGCCGAAACCTCTTCGTTTGAGGAAAAGTCCCTCGCTAAGGTTGAGATCGACCTTAGATGACTTAGAAATTGAATTCTTACGGGCCCCTTCGTCCAAAGAATTCCATTTTTTTGTTCTCATAAGAAGATCGACTAAGATGGTCCCGAGAACCGACTCTTATTAAGAAGACCGATGAAGATGGTCCCTACGGTCGTTAAAGAACCAACTCTTATTAAGAAGACCGATGAAGATGGTCCCTAGGGTTGTAAAAGAACCAACTTTCGCCGAGTAGCCGTTAAAGAGGACCCGAAGGTTGCAAAACTTCTTTTGTTCTTATAAGAAGACCGATGAAGATGGTCCCGAGAACCGACTCTTATTAAGAAGATCGATGAAGATGATCCCTAGGGTCGTTAAAGAACCAACTCTTATCAAGAAGACCGATGAAGATGGTCCCTAGGGTTGCAAAAGAACCAACTTTCGTCGAGTAGCCATTAAAGAGGACCCGAAGGTTGCAAAACTTCTTTTGTTCTCACAAGAAGACCGACCAAGATGGTCCCGAGAACCGACTCTTATTAAGAAAACCGATGAAGATGGTCCCTAGGGTCGTTAAAGAACCAACTCTTATTAAGAAGACCGATGAAGATGGTCCCTAGGGTTGCAAAAGAACCAACTTTCGTCGTGGCCGCCCAAGAGGCCCCGAAAGTTGCAAAACCCCTTTTCACTCTCATAAGAAGGCCAGTCATAGCCCCGAGAGTTTACCAGAAACAACCTCAAGTTAAGCCTTCCCTTTCATCAACCATAAACCTCTTCCAAACCAAAAATCCATTTCTTCTTTTAAGTCAAGTTAGAAGTCTTTTGTTGATCCTTAATTGGGTCCCGTCCATTGAGTTTGGTACCATCAATTAAGTCCTCTACTATAGCACTCCATAAGTCTCTTTCCTTTGCCCATTACGTCAATACCCTTCATGTCCCTTAATCAGAGGTTCTCGTAGACAACTACGGGGTAATTAACAGTAGGGGCTTGCGCCTGCTGGAAAGAAAGGACCCGCTAAATCAAGAAACTTCTTTAAGTAGCGACTCTTTATAGGGTTCTCTTGTGTTGAGAGATACCCGCCATGGAGATCGAAACCTTAAGGGAGGTGAATCTAGGCTATGTTCCCATTGTTCTTCGAGAAATTCCTTCGAGGAGAATAATGACGAAAAAGTCGCGACAGGACGGAGTCGCTGTAATTCGGCCGAAGAAAAACACAGGGACTAAAATGCATAAATGCCATATTCCGCTGGAGAGGACATGTTTCAAACCCGTGTGTAATTTGATTGTCTGTGGCGAAATCATTTGTAGCGGGTCACTGACACGACGACAACTCGTTACACAAAGCAATGAAAGATGGTTAGCGCTCGTTCAAACCTAAAATCGCGTCCTGCCACGTCAGCTAACACGTCAGCGCCAAATCAAGTCCACTCAATGCCAAATCAGCCCTTTGTGCCTACGTGGACCAATAAGAAAATGCCAAATATGCAGAAACTTTGAAAATTCATTAAAAATAGTAGAAAACTCAGAAAAAACACAAATAAAATATCCATAAATTTCTAAAAAACCAAATAAATCAAATTCACTGATATTTTGATATAAAAATCTGTCAATTATTGATCTTTTCTATTTTTGAAGTGTTTTCAACATTAAACAAATTTTATAAATTTCTAAAATGATGTTAAATCAATTTTATAAAATTCCAAATGATTTCAAAACTTGATTAAATTCTTCTAACGAATTTTAAAACAAATAAACATAAGGGGTGATTATAAAAATAGAAATGATTTTAAAAGAAATACATTAAATATCAAGTATTTTTGAAAATAAACATAATTATTTTCAAAAGTCTAAAATTAAAAAAATAAAAAATAAATAAAAAAATTGTGAAAATGGTAAAACCTAAAGAGAAACTTAAGAAATTAAAAGTCGAAACACGAAACACGAAACCCGAAAATGGTAAAACCTCTCCATTTCAAGAACGAAAACTCTTCAGCCATTCGAAACGTCCTCAATTGGGTCCCGTCCATTAGGTCTGGTACACCAATTGAGTCCGGTCTAAACCAAAAGAAATAAGCCCAAAATAAACATAAAACCAACGATTTTCCTAGCCTTTACATATAATCCTTTAGAGCCCTTAATCAGAGGTTCTCGTGAGCGATCACGGGGTAATTAACAGTAGGGGCTTGCGCCTACTGGAAATAAAGGACCCACGAAATCAACAAACCTCTTTAAGAAGCGACTCGTATTTTGATTCTCTTGTCGTCAAGAGATACTCGAACGGAGATCGAACCTTAAGGGGGGTGAATCTAAGGCTATGTTCTTGTTGTTCTTCGAGAAATTCCTTCGAGGAGAATAATGACGAAAAAGCCGCAACAATATGCACTATCCTTCTGTTTTTTGGAAGCATCAATTGATTTGAGAAAACAAACACCAGCTTCACTATGAACCATAAGATTCATGATTCATCTTCCCTTTTTATCAGTCCATCCATCTGTCATAACTGAACAACCAGTTTGCTCCCATATCTCTCTTTGTTTCATAACTGCCTCTTGTACTTTCTTCTTCCGCTTCTGCAACAAAGGCCCGCTAAGTTCATAAGGGGTTGGTCCCTTTAAACCTCGACCATATTCTCTTATAGCTTCCAACATACGGTCAAAACTGGGGAGTTTTTCCGCATTATGTGGAATACCAGCCTCATAAAACCACTGCCCAATGTATTCACAAGCACGATCCCTTCTTTCCTTTTTTTTTTGGTGGTTACTGCAGATTGAGGTTTCTCCTTAACACCTAGTTTTCTTGATTCTTCAGGAGTTAGCTTACAAAAGGTATTTAGAGGCTCAATGCCAACAGATTTCTTCCTCACAATTTTAATTGAATTGGCTTGAGCCCCATCATTATCTGATTCTTCTCCTTCTGAGTGGCTTAAATTTACTTCTGCCCTCATTCGACTCATTTCCTCAACTCTTTTTTCCTTCTCCTTGGTTTTGGCAGTCATAATACCATGAATGAGATTTCTCACATCATCAGGGACGCTCTGGCAGGGAGCAACATCTTTTGGAATTCCTGCTAGATGATTCTTCACTCGAGTAATCCCATGCAATACCTTTTGGCAGTTTTTGCAAGTGATCTTGTTACGGCTTCGTGGAGTGGCACAGAAGAAGTGGTCCCATGCTATATCTTTGGACTTTGGATTATTATTTGATGCAGAGGTCGACATCTTAATACAAATCTACAATAAAAGTAAAACAAAAGCGTTACATGGTTATTCAAGCAATTTGAAGTTGAAACTTGAAATAAATTTTATTAAAGCAAATTCAACACTAATATAAGACAAATTTTATTCAAACAATTGTAGTTACTAGTTACACTTATTTACTATTTTAAGGAAAATAATACTAAAGTTCCTTGTTTACTATTTTTATTAGCACTTACTCATTGGTTACTAATTACACTTACAATTGTAGTTACTAGTTACACTTATTCACTGGTTTATTAGCAAAAGGTATGTTGATTGTGATTAAATACTAGATAGTTCATTGAGGTATGAGTCTAAAGCTACCTTGTATAGCATTCTTCCAAAATTGTGCATTTACAGTCTACTTTAGTCTACACATTGATTTTTTAATAAGTGAAATATACTCAGAATCCTACGTTCTTATCAAATACAAAATACACTTGGCGAATGTACCACATCCATTTTTTACACTTTTGGGAGTGTAATACAATTCACTGATTCGCATGGCATGCTACATTATAATTTCTTTCCAGAACTCTGGACACTTCTTGATAAAAATCAAAATAATGGACATGATTCATCAATTGGACTTTGAAGTTCTACAACTATAAAAGTTGCGTACTTTGATAATTTGGGGAAACAGCCTGTTTATAATAAGAAGAAAAAAAAGAGAACTTTCACTGAATGAAATCACTAAAAACTTCACTAACAGAGATGCGATCTCAACATAAGCAATTGAAATAGTGATAAAAGCAAACAGAAATTCTTAATTTGATCGATAAAATAAAGAAAATTACGAATTAAGAAGGGAAGAGTACCTCAGAGATGAGATTGACCGAGTAGGCGGAGGAGGAGAACAGTGGCGGAGGAGGAGTGGCGGAGATGAGGTTGGACTGGCAGCAGTGTTCTGAGAGAGAGAGAGAGTGTGTGTGTGTGAGTGGCAGAGATCAAAGATCGTCAGAGGAGGAGATTGGAGTGGTAGAGGAGATCGGAGTGGCAGAGGAGTGGTGCTCGATCTGTAATGGCGGACAGGCAGAGATAGAGAGAGAGAGAGAGAGAGAGATTTTGTGTTTTGGTCTGAAGGGGAGCTACTAGGGTTTTGATATCAGTTTCCGTCAAATCTCCGCCAAAACGCATTTTATTTAGCGATTTATCGCCGAAAAAACGAAAATGGCGCGCTACATTATTTTCTCGTTTCAGAGTGAATCGTTCGTGCTGTCTGATACAGATTACCGATATTTTCGAAAAAATGCCGAAATTTAAAAGCTTGATATCCTTGCAGGGTGAAAATTAAAAGTGCACAAGTACCCTATAATGGCTAAGATGACAAGAGACATCCTTGTTGTGTCAATTTCAACAGTAACTTCAGAGTCTACCTTTAGTATTTCTGGTAGAACACTAAGCTTTATCAAAAGCTCTCTAAGTGATGAGCGTAGTCGTCAAGCTATCGAATATGCACAAGATTGGCTAAGGGCTTCAATGATAGATACATTGTTCTATAATATTTTTTTACTTTAATCTATATTGTGCATGTTGTTTGCCTCTAAATTCTGCTGCACAAAACCCTGAACAATGTCCTATCTTATCGCCAAAATCCAAAACCATACAACCAAAATCCAATCCACACAGTCAACAGTCCAACAAAATAGCCCTGATGAATGGTCATAATGCATGAAAGGAAAATACAAAAATTCTGAAAAATGGACGATAAACTAATTAATTACGGGGAATGCCATTATGCGCCTGTGATATCCTTATAATTAATTACGAAGACCTAAAAAATAGAAAATTTGTAGCAGTTAAATCCTTCATGTTTTTACGAGGAGCCATGCAAAATTTCATGTCAAATTGACCTATGAAAGAGCACCAAACAATTTTTCTAAAAATAAGACAGCCTAATTTTCCTCAAAATTCACTCAAATGGATAGCTCCATTTTCTGAAACGAATGGAGACAAACCCACATTAAAACAAAGTAAATGGAGGCAATTACAGGTGGGCTTTTAAGCTAGTAATAAATCCTGCCTTGGGCCAAGATTGAGAACCATTCGGATGATATTTAGGCCCAATTCAATTACAGCCGAAAAAACTTGTTGATCCAACGGCTACGATAAATCCCAGTAATATTATTAGAAATCAACGGACGGATCTTAGCTTGGACTTAAAAAGTTGAATGGAATTTTCTGATTGGTCGAAAACCTTGGGTCCCACAACCTCCGTTTGAAAGAAAAAGAAAGAATGAAACAGTATTGTTTGACACCAGCTTCGTACGCCGGCGTAGGGAGAGGCTATGTCGCTGTTCCACGTCGTCTCAGCTCCAATCGAGCTCACTAGCGAATTGGCGATGACTCCACGATTCTGACGACATCAAAGACGGCGGGGTAGAGGCGCTGGAAAGAAATAATGCAATAGCAGCAAGGATGAGAAGCCAAAGATAAAAAGTGCGAAATTATATCAAATTGTTAGAAATTGGCAGAGGAGCCCACCTGCTGAAGCCTCTGATGAGCTTGGGGTGATACTTGGATGAGCTACTAAGAGCCAATTTGGCGAGAGGAGTAGGTGATGCTGTCCTTCACCACGACTGTTCCGCCGAAAGGGTGCTGGGCTCAAGGGATTTCAAATACGCTTTGAGTTGGAAGTGAGGGGATGATGAGGAACTGGTATGGAGCACAGTCAGGAAAGAGGAGTAAATATGAGAAATGACAAAGGCAAAGTTACCACAAACTGGAGATATCCCGTGCAAAGTATTTGGTGAAATTGAATAGGGACTCGAATGGAGAAAAGATGTTGTCTCTCACAGCCTATAACCTGAAAAGGAAGAACTAGCCCTGCAACTGTCCTTGGCGCCAGGGGGCATGATGACAAGTGGTAAACTCACCGCTTCAATTGAAACCGTCAGATATAGGATGGATTTTAATACCTTTGTTGCAGTTCACAATCATTAATCCGCCTATGTCATGTATAGATGGAATACAAAAGAGGCAGCATACTTGGTGGAAAAAGTAATGCATCTGGCCGTTAGTTTCTATCCAAAGATAAGACTAAGCATGGATGGATGGTTTGAGATCAAATCATATGCTCCCCAGCAGGCATAGGATGCAAATACATCATAATATACCTGGGGAATGAGTAAGTCATGCGTGACTCCCTTTTGACCCTGGGCAAATCAGTTATTTGGAGAGAGATGACAAAAGAATGGTATGTACTAAAAAGGAATTTGAGGAATCCATATGCCCATATTACCCCTAGAATACCCATATACGGTGATTGTTGGCAAAAACAGTATAACAAAAGGGAGATTAAATGAAAAATGCAAGCCAGTGAAAACTTTATCAACCTCTTAAAACAACCCAATGCTATGCCAGCAGCCAAAACCAAAATATCAAAACCATGGTAAAATTGGGATTGAGACTCAGAAAAAGAATACCAAACATAAAGAAGGAAACAACAATAAAGAAAAGAAAAAAGAGAAGGAAAAAAAAACTGAAATTAGAATTGCTGAGAAGTGATTGCAATTTGATGATGGGGGTCCCAGCTGGCAGTAGCACCTAATCATATGCACCAAGACTGAACACACCAGTGCTTACCATAGAGGATTGATGAAAAGAATGACTGGAGAAAGTGAATAGCATGACTCCTGATGCACCAGACCTATATCCCTATGAGCAATAGCTACACATCAAAAGAGATCCCTTCTCTATGCAACTCACAGCCCCTCATCAAACCTATGAATCATTGGATGAGAGACAACGCATCAGGTGGTACCAAAGTAAACATAACTCCTCCTCCAAACACACTGTAAAAAGGAGTAAAACCCCAAGTGCCAAATGTCATGTTCTTATTAGTCAGTAAAAGGAAGTAAAAGAAGAGAAGTGAAGATGGAATTGTAAAAGTATGGCGGCAGCCTCACCTCACATCCAGCCCCTCCATCACAAATCCAAAGGGGGAGATACTGCCATGTGTCAAGGAGATGAAGCCAAGCTCTAAGGATTTCTCCTATAAAAGAAGACCCATAGCCAAGAAGAAGGGGGTTCCGGTGTAGTATCAATAGGCTAAAACTCTGCTAGTTTGTTTAGTTATATTTACTGTAAACCAACAAAAAAAAGTAAAAAGGCAATTGTCAGAAGAAAGGTAGAGAGCTTTTCATATTAAGTTTAATACAAGTTCATTTTCCAAAAATTCTTTTCTCTCTCGATTTCTTCTTTCTGTTCTTGTGTTTTCCTTTGTTTCACTTGTTGATGTTGAAGCTGAGTGTTAATTACAAAGGAGTCCTCATGTAAATCATTCACTAATGCTATTTTAGGGCTCAAAGACATGGGTGAGGGGTGCTTGTCTGAGAGCGCACACTTGCCTGAGAGCGCACACTTGCCTGCGTCAATGAGCCCCTTAATGTAAAAAGAAATATATATAAGTTCTAGAAAATAAAGTTCTGTGGAGAAGCATGATTTTGTGTGTGAGGGGTGCTTGCCAGAGAGCGCACACTCATGCACTTAACTGTGTTTCAAACACTGATAACAGTCGCTTCTAAGGTTATGTCTAAACCTGTGTCAATGAATATCTTAATATTTTAGAAATGCTAAAAATAAAGCTTGGTGGAGAGGCATGGTTCTGTGTATGAGGGGTGTTTGCCTGAGAGCGCACATTCATGCACTTAGCCATGTTTCAACATTAGTAGTAGTTATACTAATTGTTATGCACAGAACAAATAATGAATGGATTTGAAATTAACAAAAAAATACAATATAGTAAGAAACTAAGGGTATATAAGAAAATGTGGGGAAATCTATGTCCAGTATAGAAATTAAAAAGATTTTTTTTAACATGTAGTAAATAGGGGCTATTTTGTTAAAAATATGTGCTGTCAAACTTGTCTTAATGGAATATACATTCTCTTAAAAAAAAGAAAAAAAAACTTTAAGTCAGTAGCAGTAATAACAGTGTAAAGTAGAGTTAAGTTTATAAACAAAGAAGGGAGGGTTAGACTGAAAATACCAAAAGGATGCAACAAACAAAAAAAATATAAATGAATCATTTCACTCTTCTAAAAAAAAATTTCTTTTTGTCATTATCCTTCTGAGAGTATCCTATCTGGCTTAGGTAAAAGGCATACTTATGATATTAGTAGGTTTATGTTTGAACATGAATGAAAAGTTGTTCAAAAAAAAAAGAAGGAAAATTCTCAACATGCTTTAATAAAAAAGAAAAAAATTTCACTAGGTTTTGTCTGGAGAGGGATTCAAAACACATAAATGATAAAAAAAATACATCTATACACTCTATCCCTGATAAAGTAATGCCTCCATGTATAAGCTCGACTCTAATCTGTGACACTTCTTTGAGAAAGAGAAATGGAAATGTACCTCAAAGATCAAATGCCCAGTGGTGTTTCAGCATCCCTTTGATTAAAAGAAATATATTGAAAATACATGGCCTCCTAAGAAAGAAAGAAGGGATAATTTTTTCTGTGCCACCCAAAATTTGTGAAATCTAGCAATTGCCACCCGAAAGTTAAACCTTCTGTTTTTGCCACCCAAAAATGTGGTCACCCTTATGATTTTGCCACTTTGAGTAAAATTTTCTGCTATGTGTACCCAAAACTGTGTACCCAGATTATTAATTAATCTTCCTTTACTTTGCCAATTTTAAGTTGGTTTACTTTGGTTATAACCTCACATCATCGTGTTTACCCGCGATCTTCCCCTTTTTCCTAGGTACTGTACGGCAGGATGATTCTTTTGGTTTCTTAAAATTTCACTTTTAACTGACGTTTTCTGGTTGATTAATTTAAACAATTTTATTAGTTTGGTATAATCTCCCCCTAGGTGCCTACCCAGAATAATTAGAAAATTAGAAAGCCATAATATTAAGAATACAAACCTCGCTCTGATACCAGAATAGAATAGTAACGATCGGATCGACTTTGAAACTTCTGATTACTAAAGAATACTGGTTCCAAAGCTTTGAAAAGAAAATGAGGGAATTTTATTGATATCTTGGAAGTGATACAGGAGAAGAAGAGATGATTACTAAGTTGGGTGATGCCCTCTTAGTGAAACATCCTACTGCTTATATAGAAGGAACGCTACCGGTTGGTGAGCTCGATAATTGAATGCGGGTGCGCATATGGGCCCCATCGTCCATTTCAATTATTCGTCTACCACAGTTGGTATGTCCTTAGCAAACTAGTGGGCATCTTTAGTACAATAATTGCCCAAAAAGAAATAAAAGCAAACCACTCATTTTGTGCCAACCCATGTGACAGTAAAGAAAAAGAAAAGATGCGCACTACCGTAGTGGCACCGAAAGCAAACACAATAATGTGATTCCCTTATAATGGTGGGACTCACTAATAATAATGGCCTTGCTGGATCGATCGCATCTTTTGGTGAATTGCTAACAGCTCATCAATGTTATGATTAACTGGTCCTAGTGCAGTACTAGCCCAGTTGTCCTTGGATGCCTTCTGCTCTAGGCGAATCTTTAGCAAATAATTCAAGACCATGAGCCTTTCGACTTCATCAATGGTCCTTTGTATTTGCTCCTTATGAATTTCCTCAAGCCTAAGTAGCATGGTTCCTTCCCACTGAAAAGACCGTGGGTACATTGTTAGTAAGTCACCAGTTATTATTTCATAATCCCGAAGAGAGTCTAACTCTCTTCCTGAGGTTGCCCATCTTTCGGCCTGCTGAAATGCTTGCCTGCTTCCTGGTCTGAACCCGATTGTTGAACTTCCTTCATGGATTCTCATGAGGTTCCTCAGATGATCAAGCACCATTTTTCTGAAAAAGAAATAAAATTCACACAAAATGAAAATTATGAGAAAACTAAAAATGTCAGTAGCTTTCCGTAGATTACTACCAGACAGTTCCTAAGATACAGGGTATAGTGGGTTTTTCCAGCGGTCCACCATGCCCGCTTATCGCCTTGCTCTAGAGGTTTTGAAAGAAAGATTTTTCATCTAGCATATTATCAATATGCCCGATAATCGTTGCCAGATGCTTGATTATCTCCTCAGGAGCTCCTTTTGTTTCTTCGAGCACCTTTTCTAAATCGGCCAATTGTTCATCAGCAAAATAGCAATTTCCGGTTTTCACCATATTTGCTGTTAATCGTGATAACGAATCAGCTAGCACATTCATTTTGCCATCAATGTGCTCGAAATTCACTTGCACTCCTGTTCCTGTAACAAAGTCAACAAAATTAATCCATCGGACTCTTGAAGGTTTGTTTTGTGCTGACTTGTTATAGAAACTAATTATGGCCTGGCAATCAGTTCTGAGAGTGATCTCCTTTTGATCCAGGTAGTGAATCTTGAGTGCCTTCATTGTTTCCATGCAAGCATAGATTTCTGCATCTATTGTGGATTTAATCACTGGGAATTTCCCGCTTGCATACGCACAAACTTTCTCCGTGTTTCGGGGGTCATGCTTCGCTTTCTTCCATTTGCATACTCCACCCCATCCTTCCATACATCCGTCTGTTTCAAGGATGATGTAGGATCCTTCCGGAGGTAGCTCGAGATCTGGGAGCTGCTGCACCGCTTGCTTGACCTTTCTGATGATCTCGTAGTCTGAGCTTTTGAGCCTTTTGTCACCGTGTTCGCTTGTTTTTGAGTATAATGGCCCAAGTAATGTTCCCAATTTCGGTATGTATGATCTGGCATAGTTGAGGATGCCAAGCCATGATCTCATACCGGCCTTCTCCTTCAATTTTTCTTCATCGAAAGAAATGATTTTCTTGATTATGTGCGGCTGAAGTTTGATTTTTCTGTTCCCAATAACTGCACCTAGGAATTCGATTTCCTGTACAGCTATTTTCATTTTAGTTGGGGAGAGTACAAGCCCCCATTTTTCACAGATCGTTAGCATGGCCTCCAAATGTTTGGCATGTTGTTCTTCATTCTCGGAAAACACTAGTATATCATCGATGTAGACTGCTATGAAGTTTTCCGTTCCCCGGAAGCAATCGTCCATCTTTCTTTGAAAAATTGCCGGTGCATTCTTTAACCCGAATGGCATAACTAGCCATTCATACAAGCCATTTGGAACGACAAAAGCCGTCCATTCAACCGATTCAGGATCCATTGCCACCTGATGGAACCCACTTTTTAAGTCGAATTTTGAATAAATCCGACTGTTGCCGACTTTCTTAAGGATGGTATTAATTCCTGGCAAACTATATTGGTCTTTGTGGGTATTATCATTGAGGGTGCGGTAATTAAATACCATACGCTCCTTGCCTTTGATTTCAGCACCAGTCTTTGGATCTATTGATGTACCTGAGTTTACCATCATTGCCATGGTTCTGTGTCGGCTCTTACTGGGTCGTATCACTCCAATCTTGAGTAGCGCCTGAACATGCTTGTCAAATTGCTCTTTCATTGCTGGCGTGACATGTTTCAGGGGCTTGTCTTGGATTGTGATATCCGGGTTGATAATGTCTAACTTGCACTTAACCCGATTCTTTTCCCAGTGTTGGAGAGGATTTTCTCCAATGTACCCTTGTTCTCTTAATCTCTCCAAAAGGGGTCTGAACCTTTTCTTGAATTTCTGCGATTCTTCACCACAGGAGTATGCAGTTATTCTCTGAATCTCAAAATACTCTAGCTCAGACAACTCTAGTTCTTCGATTGCTGCTGAAGCTGCCACCTCAGCGTCAACTTTTGTCGCGATTTTTGTAACATTTTTGTAAAATGTTACCATTTGGCCCTCAATCCTAAGCCCTCCTTGCATGGCTCGGATGAAATTGCAACCAATCAGCATTTGGATCCCATCCCTCTGTTCCATTGGGAATGCATAGGTGAAAGGGATACGAAAACGGTTTTCCTCGATAGCCATTATTCCGCCTTTGAGTTTTTGGTTGGCTATTTGAGAAGAGTTAACCCCGTTGATTTGAATGGGGTACGCACTTGGTTCCAGCGCTTCTTTTGGAACTGCATTCTGGTCTACGCAGCAAACTGTTGCGCCAGTATCCAAAATTGCTTGGATTTTGAACTTCTCAACACCTGGTATTTCCATTGTCATCTCAATGTTGTAAAGTCTGTTTAAGACTCTCTTCCCTTTTCTCGGATCTGGAACTTGAGTACTGATGTATTCATCTCTATCTGTCAGCATCTTGATTACCACTCCATTTCGTTTCTGGATATGGTTTTCAATTGCTTCATCATCCGAATCTACCTCTTCAAGAATTTGCTTTTCAGGGGTTTTTCCTTTTGTTGGATCTCGCATTTCATCCAGATCCTTTCCCATCTCCAATTCTTCAATCCTTTCCTTTAGCCTTTGGTTTTCTGCTAAGAGGAAATTTGTATACCCAATCAGCTCATTAATTAGGGTATCCTTGTTGTCATACTGGAGATTTGATCTTTGTATTGTCAACCTTCTTCCCAGGTTGAATCTCGAACACATTGGGCAGACAGTCAAATGACATGAACTGCAATGTGCTCTCATCCTTGGATTAGTCTGCTCCTTGCAGAATAGACACCTCATGAATTCTTGCGCCACTGGACTATTGTCCTCCCATTGATGCGCACAATTTTGTATTTCTTGGGGCACTGAGGTCACCACTCGCCATGAGATTTCTTCACTCGTTATCATCATTGCGGTTTCATACGGAACCTCATTTATACCAGCCATCAAAGAATGGCTAGTACCTCCTTCCCCTTCAGAAAATGAACAGATTGCATCGCTATCTGGTTCATTTTGATCTACCGAGAGCACATCCCAGTCATCATCGAGGTCTAGATTTTCGACTATGGCTGCTCTTGCAATGTTGCCTTTTTGCCTTGTGCAGTTGCGGGCAAAATGTCCTTCTTCACCACATATAAAGCACTTGCATTTTCTTACTTTATCTGCGTGCTTCCTTTTGAATACTCTGATGTGCGTATCATGTGGTTTGCCCCGATATGTCTTCGCCTTTCGAAGACCATACTTCTTGTTCTTTTGATAGTAACCCGGCACTGGTATGCGGCTACAGAATGAGAGATCTTTGAGGCTTCTTTGGAGTGCAACTCTCTTACACTGCTCTGCCAGGTACTGGTAGGTAAAATGTATTCTTGGAATAACACCTACAGTATTGCCTGGGTATTTTTCAGCAAATGCCTTCTCAATTTCTCCACCAATAATTGGAGGCATCTTTCTGAAAAATTTTGTCGAGAGTTCAGGAGATATGAACATCCTTCCTGATTTTGCCGCTAAGATCTTATAATCATTTATATAGTCGAAAAGATCTTTCACATTGTGGCATGAAAGCCTCTCTAGGTCGTTGTACGCTCGATCTTGCTCTTCAGTGGACCCGGTTGTTGGGTCCTCCAACAAGAACATTCGTCTGATTTGTGATATTACATTTTGCGGATCATCAGCGATGTTCACTAGTTCTTCATATTCAGTGGGAAATGCCATTCTCCACTGAATCCAGGTCTTTTTCTCCGTTTCTCCTAGGAGATTTTCGATGTAGTTGACCTTTGATTTGTTATCTGCCCAGTTTTTCTCATTTACCAAATTGAGCGTGATTGATTCCCATCGGGAGATAACTTCTGAGTATAACCCAATATCTTCTGGTAAAACTAGGATTGCGCCTTGACTGGCTTGGGCTGTTGGCAGGTTAAACCTTTCGTTCATTTGCCTTGCATAGCCACCGCGGATGTTGTCCAACCGTGCCTTTATCTCTGGGATTTGGAGGTTCTGGGGTTGCCTTGAACCAGGTGGGTACATGGCCGGTCCCATGATTGGTTCAGGTGGTATTCTTGTAAGTGAAGACTCTGCAGTTGAAAGTACAGTCTCCACTTTCTTTTTGAGGTTTTTGAATTGTGGGTATTCCATCTCTTCTATCATATAAACTGTCTCGAATAGATCCTCGTCCCACTTTGTTTTAGAATTTGGGGAACTGACATCTTCCCCACCACCTTTCGCTAGAAGACTTAGCAAGTCTTCATCTTGGTTTGCCGGTGCACCCAATTGAGACAGGAATTGCACCGTGGAGAGTATCTCATCTTCGTCCGACTCGTCCCATTGACAGGTCATCATGAGGGCTTGTTCCTCAAACCACTCACTTTCTGCATCAACGGTTTCTATCCAATTAAACTCTGCAAATGTCATTTGCGCGAGTTCGTCTTCGTTGTCTAGTTGTTCAATAGCAAACCATTGATACGGATTTATAGGTTCCATCATTTCAACTGTTGGTTCAGTTTGTTCGGCTTTGAGTATTGCCAAGAACCATTTTCCCAATAAGGGACCATCATCTTGCTCAGTCTCGTCATTTTCACTGAATTCCTCAGGGTCTGAATAGATTTCTGGAAATTCTGGATCATCTTCATATGGCCAATCATCATCTAGCGTGAGTAGATTGATAAATTCTTGTTCGAGTTCTTCCTCATCATTTTCTCCACGAATAGCTTCTTGTTCAGGGGTTGTTGTTGCATACCCCGCAAATCTGACGGATAGTGAGTCGTCTGTCCTTGCTCGGATTCGTGCTACTTGGGGATTCTGAGCTTGTGAGATGACAGCTGGTCTCACAAGCCACTGCCTTCCACGGAGTTCTGTGGTTGTACGTTGCGAGCCAGGGATGGCCCGAACTCCTCGACTTGCTAGGTGGTCCGCCACATTCTGAACATTGTATCTGAAATTTGTGTGGCTTGTATTGGACAGTCGTCCAATTAGAGACCTTGAGAGTAAAAGATTACTCTCTCCACCTTGCCATCCTTCATACCCGTGAGTTTGAATCACTAGTTGAATGTGATCTCTAAAGTCACGGATACTTAGAGTCATATCTGGGGCAGTATATGCCAACTGCGTCCCAGATGTGAGATCCATCTCCATAGAGCTGATGACAGCTCTATCATCTCGCCATCTAGTGTCTCTGATTAACACTAGTGCATTCACACCTGCACTTCGCCTATGCAACGTGTACAATCGAACCATAATTAGTCCGATATGCAGATGTTGGAGCCCTTCTTGCAAAAGTCTGTTAAAACTTTCTTCAGAGATGAACGGTAGCTCCACTTGCTGGCCATCTGTGACCAACGTTCTTTCATCCGAGTAATGTTGGTATACTCGGTGCCTGCTCTCTGACCATCCAGCTTGGTACAGAGTTTCTGCTGGGACTTGTTGTGCTCGTCTGTATTGGGAGATGTTGAGCTCAGCATCAGGATTCATTTGTGACTCAAGGCTTCGCTGGTACCGTCGAGATTGACCAGGGAGCCTCCTTTGAGCCTCAAATCTGAGTCTAGATCCAAGGCGATAGCCACGGATCTGGTCTTCAACAGTAGGAGTTTGATTTGTGTCTCTTTCTGACACTGATGGTCTTGCTGCCTCTGTTGTTGTTTGCGTTCTGCTCATGCTGCCTTCTTTTTCTCGGCTTCAAATATTTCTTTTGGGTTTTTGAACACAAAAAGTTTGCCTTTCGGTTTTGGTACTGCCGGCTTACTGGGCTCTCCTAAGCTCAGCTTCTGAAGTTGTTACTGGATCTGGTCCAGAGAGTCAGTCAGGTCGTCAGGTTGAGTGCCTTCTTTTCCTTTCACAGCCTCGAGCCTTTTGACTGCTACCTTCAGATCCTCGATTTGTTCAGTCAATTTAAGCAACAATTGTATGATTGTGTTATTTTGCTTAAATTGGACTTCTGTTGTCCTCCCGGTTATGTCCTGTGGCTTGACAAAACCGACCGCCGGTGAATGGATTGATTCGGTTGCTTTAAGTGCTTCTCTGTAAATTGTGCTGTTCGCGCTGAGGCGCCAATCGCTCATAGGGAAAATAAAATTTTTATAAGGATTTTTAGAATTTCTACTGGTTTATTCTTAAATGACTTTTATTTCAAAAATATTCTAGGTCGGCCTTTTCAGGTTTGATTATACCATCTGGTTCTTCTTGGGGACAATTCTTGGGGTTCATGTAGCACTTTTATATGGTCATAGTGGCATTTATAGAAGAATTAACTTTTGAGTGGCATTTTCACAATTTCCTTCTTTTGGAGTGGCATAAAAACAATTTCCCCAAGAAAGAAACAACCAACACTTCTGTCACAATTGCATAAAGTCTGATAAGCATAATGGCAAGAGAAATTAAGTACTGTCCTGTGCAATAGTCTGATGAACAACAAAATGGTCAAGGCTCAGTATGACGACAAAAGTCCCATAACTTAATTAACTTGGGGATGGTTATCAAGGATAAATTTCAAATTCAAATATCTGGTAAAATATCCCCAGGACTTGGGGCTTCACTGTTTACGAAATGTGAATAAACGCAATAAATGACTAGGATAAGATGTCCTTCATCAGATGTCACAAGTTGATGCCATGGTAGGATTGATTACATGTATCAAAATCCAAAGTTAGGCCCAATGCCCAGTGAAGGTTCTAAAATTAAATTAACGATAAACTTGTGGTGACATGCCAGGCCATTTCAAGTATCAAAAAAAAAAAAAAAAACATGAACCTCAATAATCAAAACCAAATGATAATAAGAAGTCATTATATCAAAGCCAGACCTATAGGCAAAGTTATGACAAAAATTGAAATACTCATTGTTGTCATTAACAACTTCGTGGAGTCTCCCTGGTGCTCGATGAACAATCTCCAGCAAAGAATCATCACCAATTGTTCCGAATTGCCACCCCAATTCGCTGACAGATGATAGACGTAATGGAGGAAGCATGCTCTTAGTAAAGAGGATGGCAATAAAATTGAAGGCAGAACTAAAGAGTGGAGGAAAAGGCGATCCCATGGAGTGTGGTTCTGATTGAAATGGTGGTCGTAACGCCGGAGTCAACGACGACCGTTGTGGAGGTCAACAAAAATCGGGGAAGGCATGGAAGAGAGGGGAGGAGTTTAGAAGAAGAGAGCGCAATGAGCCCGGTGTGCGGTCTCGAGCGTGGACCAAGCGGCTAAGCCAATCCCAGATCCAGCCCCTCGTGATCTTCTGTGGCATTCTGCATGTAACGAGTCCCTGACGAACAAACAGCAAAACAGCGCATCTTCATCCAATCAGAAAATTCTGCGAAGCAGAAAATTTCAAAAATACATTAAAAATAGCTGGATTATCAAAAAAATTCCCATAAAATGTCAAAATGTTAAGGAAAATATGAGAAATATTTTGATACATCATATCATGCCAAAACACTGAAGCACAAAACATGTCAAAATTAAAAAGGAGACGGCCAATATAAAAAAAATATAATAGACTTACATGGTTAAACACAACATTTACATGGTTAAACACAAAAAATTAAATTCCTCATGGAAATAAAAAAATCTTCTATGTTCTGGACAGCAGGTACATTTGAACATGTTATGTTCTGGACAACAGGTACATTTGAACATGTTATGATCTGGACAGTAAGTACATTTGAGCATTTTATGTTCTGGACAACAGGTACAATCAAGCATCAAAGTCTATAAACAAAATTCAAACCACAAAATACCACAGCAAGGTCACAAAGTGAATCTAAAAGTGTGAGCCCAAAAGTGCAAATTTAAAATCTCAAAGTGCTACTCAAACGTGCCGAAAATTTAAAAGTCCATGCCAACTTGAAATTTGAAAAATCCAAAATTCAAAATATGAAATTATAAAACCAAAATCCAAAGGTCCCAACTCAAAAGTCTAACTTAAAGTTTAAAACTCAAAACCCAACAAGTCCCAACTAAAAAGTCCAATTTAAAGATGAAAATCCAAAGCTCAAAAGTCCTAATTAAAAATGCCAAAATTCAAAAGTTTAAGTCAAATTCAAAAGTCAAAATCAAACTTTGAACCAAGTCTGAATTGTCAAGAACCCAACAAATCAAAACTTAAAAGTCAAAATCCAAAAGTGCTAGCTTAAAAGTGCAAAACTTAAAAGTCGAACTTAAAAGTCCTAAAATCCTAAAGTGCAAATTAAAAGGTCCAAACCCGAATCTGCACAAAGTCAAAATGACACAAAGTCTAAAAGTGACTCAAGAACACAAAGTCAAAAGTGACATAAAGTCTTAAAAGTCTAAAATTTGTCCCTTCAAGACTTCATAGCGTTTCGACTTGAAGGAGACACCCTCTTGATATTCAGATTGAGAAAAAGGAAAAGTCAATCCTGAATTATCACTGAAGTTCCTATCAAGAGAAGGCATAGCTCATCTGTACTCGCGACTTGAACAAAATTCCAAAAATCTCTAAAATCTCTAAACGACTGAGAACTAACCTAGAATACCCTATTTTTTAGTGTTGGACTCAAATCTTAAAACCTGTTTCTACAAATCCACAGCATGTTTGACCAGAAGCAGACTGAAATCCGATGCTCAGGTGACCAGAAGAAAAGTCAACCAATAACCATCACCCAAGTTCCTGTTAAGAGGAGGCATAACGCATCTGTGCACGAGACTTGAACGAAATCTCAAAATTTCTAAATCCCCAAACGATCGAGGATTGTTCTAGGATACCAAATTTCCTAGTATCAATCTCGAAATCTCTGTGACGACACTAAGCCTGATCCAGCAAAGTAAAAGAAACCCAAATGTCTTAAAATGTGTAACCAAAATATTAAATCGCATTGTTCATGTTTGCATTGCACTGTTCAAATGACTGCCCTTCTGCATTACTTTTATCCTGAAATACCCTACCAAGACACAATCCTTTTACTAAAATGGAATTCATCCACTTACGACATCTAAACTTTGATTATCCCAATCTAGAGGTGCTCTTGGCCAGTTCTTAACTGAGTCCGGAGGTAATTAACAGTGGGGGCTTGCGCCTACTGGAAAAAAAGGACCTACAACAAACAATCAACTCTCGAGGTACTTAGAATCGCATTAGTGCCCTTCGCTGATTTAGAATAGACAGTAACGACGGGTCTCAAGATGCTCGAGGGGTATCTGATCCGCATTTTCTTCGCCCCATAGAGGACTATCTGATCTTCCGTGGTTGGACTGAAAAAGTGCGAGACACATGTTAGTGAAGTCTAACAGTTAGTTATTAAACTTATTTCAGAACAAGGTGGAGCATTTGGTGATGCCATGTGGTCAAGTGAAGAAGCCCTCGGTGATGACACTATATGTCTTATTGTTGCTAGTTGTACTTACAACTAGGGGTGTACAACGGATGGGTTGACGATATTTTAGCAAAATTTGAACCCAACCCGACAATGTCGGATTAGAAAATAAATTTAGTTAACGCACCCGTAACCCAACCCAACCCATCAATTTTTTTTGTACGGGTTTTCACGGGTTATACGGATTTAGCGGATTAAAATTTCAATCAAATAAAAGTACACACAAAAATCATTTTTTGGCTATTACAATTTAGTTAGAGACAAATTAGAGACATATTCGAAGCATCTTTCAATTTTCGAGACCATGTGAGAGGCATATATGGCGTACATGGCCATGGAGGAAATCGAAACTTCGTGAGAGAAGATATCTTTGAATAAGGACATACGAAAATGTGAGGTGGAGAGGAGTAAATAGTGATAAACGGGTGGGTTGAAATATACACGGGTTACTAGTGCAAAAATCATAACCCAACCCAATTTAACGGGTTTGTCAAAATTAGAACCCGTACCTGATCCAACATTATGCTAACCCGGTAAAAAACGATTCGGGTCGGGTGGATTGAACGAATTGAGCGGGTTCACGGTTTTTTTCCCTACTTACAACACTTGTGCAATTGTGCCAATATGCCTTTATGTAAGTCACTCGTGTTGCCTTCGTGCCTTGTTGGCTTCCACTTGTGACTTGAGTATGTTTAGGTTTACGTTATATGTCAAATCTCAATGCTCCTTTAGTTATTATGAAGTCTAAAGTGCTGGTATATACTTGTACCAGTATTTTCCTTTTGACTTCTTGGATCTCAACTAGTGACCTTCAATAATATTAAATGAGTTTTATTATTAAAAAGAATGGATTATTAGCCATCTGCTGAGATTGGTATCGAGTCTAAGAAGTTAGGTTGAGGTTTGGAATGAGCATTTGAGTTTTGTGGGTTATGTTGTAAGTTAGGATTTGAGCTTGAAATTAGTATGTTATAAGTTAGGATTTTGAAATATGAAATGTTGGTTATGTTGTAATATTTATTTTTATGAAAGATTACTGTAAGTTAGTATGCCTTCAATGCTCTTTTTTTTTTTTACTATTTTTTGGAATTTTTCCTAAAGGTTATATACTCTCTTTTTTTTTTTTTGCTTTTTTTTTTTGGAATTTTTCCTAAAGTTATGTACTCTATAATCTGAAGTTTTGTTTAAAAAAAAACATTTTGGATCGTATTTTTTAACAACACAAAAACGATAAAATCAGAGTCCTAAACCGAAGCGAAAGAAATTTTGACCAATAGATCAAACGGCACAAAAACAAAAATCACCAAAAACCGTGGTGATTTATCACGTTTGTCTAGTCAAGTGTTATTGTGATATCTTTATATAGATCTAATAATGGAGGTCGTTGGTTGAAACCATGGTGGATCCTTTTAAGCAAGGCAAGGTTTGCGTATATTTTATCAAAGCTGGAGCATGGTATAAGGAGGATTGAATAAGGAATAAGAATAAGAATTTTAAAATATGTGCTGGTCTAAATTTCTTATTCTAATTTTATGATTTTGTTAGAATATGGATAAAGACCCAAATTTTTTTTATTCTTGTATTGTTTGAGTTTCACAAGAATAAAAAATTTGAAATTTATTCTTATATGATTCCTTATTCTTGTGCATCAAAACACACACCTATATAGGTTTACTGGCTCTTCCTTCAATTCAGTGCAAGTTTTGCCAACCAGATCAATTTGATTTTGGCACATTGTGTGCTGGCGTGTTTTTTCCTCCAATAAAAATTCTTAGTTGAAATAAAATTTATTTATTTATTTGAAAATGAAATTCTGTTGATTTGCAATATTGTATATTTGTATGTCTTTGCAATGATTTTTTTCCCCTAACTAAAAGATGGTACAAAAGAAAAAGGTAATCTAAAAATAATAAGACGATTACATTAGCTTTCCTTTTCTTTTTGTTTCAACCTTATCAGCTTAAAATCAACATAAACTCTTCTGGAAGCATATCTGGACCATTGGATTTAATTTACACTAGCTTTTGCATCGCGCTTCGAGTGATGTAAGATTAATTCTTATATTTAATTTAAATATAGTTTATTATCGTTCTTAATTATTTTTAAGGGGAAAAAATGGAGAGCATGAATAGTCAACACGCATCATTAGTTTTAATTATTTCATTACGTTTTTTTTCTTTTGCACAAAGCAAGAATGTCAGAATTTTGAAGGATATGATTTATCCATCAAACACAAACGCATTATTATTAATTTGGCTTATAGCAAGATTTGACTTGAATAGATCCAACGATTTAGATCAAAGCGAAACGTGCATGGTATATTGATAGTCCAAGTTTGCAGGTGGCATGGCATGCTTCTATCGTCTTTGTGAAAAAAAAAAAAAATTCACAGATATGTCCTGTGTACCGAATTAATCCTTGAAAGCAACAAAATGAATAATAAAAATGGAAAGCAAGATCATAAATTTGAAAAGAAAGCAAGCTCTTTTTTTTTAATTACTTGTTAGCACACGCATGCTCTATTTTGTTCAAAGCATTAACTGTCTGGCAAAGCAAGGTACAAAATCAGACTACACTTTGACAAATGAAAAGCCTTTAGTTGTATAATCCTGCTGTTGCGGTCTTCTTGTTACCCAACAAAGTAGTCCAGAGGGGAAAAAAACAACAACATGACGCGCTGCTACCATCCATTATCAAATTCCAAAATACCTAAAAATAACCAATCACAACTTGCAATATCATTAGAAGAAATTATGTCTTCATCTAAACAACTCAATTATACAGATGGCAACAATTTTTAAGTGAACAAAGTAAATTTATGTAATAAATAGAGGCAAAAAAATAATGTACCTTTTTTTTTATAAAGCAACCATCCAAATACAAAGTGCAAACAAAAGCCAATGCATCTTTGAATATAGGTTTTAATATATCCTAATATGCATTCTTTTAGAAAAATAAGTGGATTAAGAATAATAATAGTATCTTCTATTTTTGTCATTAACATAATCTCCTTATGTTCACTGTCATAATGATATTAGCTGAATACTCCAATTAGATTGAGATGAAATATACTAACTAAATTTCTCAGCACAAATTGCTTGATTCGAATAGCTAACGCTGGTCTTATATTATTCCGTGAGATCTAACTCCTATCTACCAAAGACGACACTTACAATTAAGTGATTATGGTCAAAATTTGAGGCACAACTTCAGTCCTGAATTGGTGCCTACCATCAGCACTTGCAGCCCATGATAAGACCAAGTTTTTCTACAAAAACAAAGCAAAACAAAAGCATGAATAGTCGACCTGTTTGTAATTAAAAAATGATATAAACCTTGATTATACCAAACAAATTGGGGTACAGGTGATATATTCACCTTTTGAACCTATGCTCCTTTATACTCCACAATCAAGAGTGCCATACTTCGGAAATTGGTTGTCTATTAGATACATACATACATATATATATATATATATATATATATATATATATTAGAAAGTTTAGCTAATGATTCCAGCATATCGAGCAATCACAGGATTAAGATCGTTGTGTCAATAGATGACAATAGGAAAAAGGTAAACATTTTTTTTTATTAATTGAATTTTGGTGTCATTCTATCACATGTCGGTCAGCATAAACTCCAATAGTCCAATTCATGAGCGAATAAGTTTATCTTGTAAGAAATAAAATAATTAATCTAAGAAAGTACCATACAATACAATAATTAGATACCAAATTGGAACATATCTGATTTCAACATGAAAACCTCACTTCACTTTGGAAAGACTCCTATTTGTCAGTTAAATTAGGATTAAGATTTTAACTCAGCAGAGTTGACTTAGCAGAAGCATAACAATTTAAAGCGCAATTTCTTTGTTAGAATGCTTCAATGAAGAAAAACCAAGTAGTATAACCTACGAACAAAATAAAAAAAAACAACTGTATCAGCGTTTATAAAACTACATGAGAAAACAAAAATTTGATAATATAGTCCAGATGTCGCTAAAGGAATTAAAATGACAGGAAACCTACCTTCTCAATGTTTTTTTTTTTTGTAAAAAGTTATATTTTTCCCAACAGAATACACTATGGCACAACATTGTGGGCATGCCACATTTTTTGGTATATCACGTGACCCATTTGAAGATCTTCTAAGCCACTCTGAGATTTTAAGATGAAAAAGAACATCACGTTACCCATTTGAAGATCTTCTAAAACAATCTCAGATTTTAAGATGAAAAAGAAAGGGAAAAAAAGCTGAATGACTAAAGGATCCATTGTTTAATGACTTGAAAGACAAAGAAATAATATTCCATAAATAATATCCAATATTTGCCTAAATCTGAAAAATATTACCAAATAATCTTTTCACAAAACCCCAAAGGATTTGACGGTTCAAATGGAGTCTATACACTATATTAAATATGGCATTCCACTAAAATTTAGATGTTATCTTCCTCATAAATTCATTTAGTCAAACTGAATCAAAATCACAATTGGACCTCCCAAATAAAAATAACACACTAAATTAAAAATTACTTCACCTGGCAATTGTCAATATCACTGGTTCAACACCAAGTGCATGAAATATGTTGTTATTTGCAAACATAGAGTATAGATTGCAACTGATACTGGAAAAAAGAGAAGTGAGGCAGGCTGACAGAGGATATATTACCAGAAATTGTGCAGGCAAGGTGCAACTGTCACAACATCATGCCATATGTTCAGGCATATGCTACATCTAGCATCATCTACATCAAGTTCTATCTGGCAATTTGAAAGAGGTTTTAGTTTCTATAACTAAAAACCAAATAGAAAAGATGAATTACAATAGTAAACAACCTTTCTGTTCTTTATGTTAGGATTTGGAGAGAGTGTCATCTGGAATGCATAGCAAATATATCCTGAAAAGAATGTTAGGAAAATATCAATACGAAGAGATTGACTGATAGTTCATTGAAGCATGAATACACAATTAATAAAAATAGAGCAATTATAAATATATAAAGTCACTTTATGGATTTTTAGGAGTATACCTACCTTCTCTCTCAAGACCTGAAATGAATTCTGCCATGTTTTCTATTTCAATTGCTACGGCTCCAGCGAGAACCACTTTTGATAAATATGGAAGTCGATCTGGAGACAATGGAGAACAGTTGGAGAGGAGAGGATTCGACTGCGCCCGCTCCGGTCCATGACAATCGGCCTGTGGTGGTGCCTGACATAGTGAGAAAATTGAAAAAGAAGAGATCTGTAGAAAAATTTGAAAAAGAAGAGATCAGATCAGATGGAGAGGAAAGATTGAGAACCATGTATACAAATAACTCGTTTAAGTCAGACTGAAAGAGACGGGGAATGAGAGAAAGGGAGGATAGAGGATTTACAATTTACCTCAGCCATGAGACGGAGCAAAAGAGCTGATGGTACAGTTCGTATTGGAAGATTGTGTCATTCTTAGATATGCATCCAAGTTCATCCACACCAACACATTTGTGTATTGCTACTGCTTAGATGGTCACCAACTACCTTCATGCCTTGATCCTACCATTATTAGAAAGAATCAGTTTAAGAAACACGATTTAATTTTGTTTATCAACAGAAGATATGCCTCTATGAGCATCAAAACTATAGCGCTGTGCATCAACAACAAACCAAAATATAGTGATTTTCTCAATCAGAAATGCCAACAAAACTCATTTATTTGCAGCAAATTGAGCTTGTAGAGCCTACCCTGAACACAATTAAACAACAACATCCTTGTTCATAAATACCACAACATGCATTAATTGAAAACAATAGAAATAAATAAAGGAAGTAAAAATTAATTGCAATAACCAAGAGAGGAGAACAAAATCACCCGTTATTCATTACACCAGTTGAATACAATTATTATTAAACTCTCAACCCCCACCATGAAAATAAAATCTCACCTCGTTCCAAAATGAATGTAAAGATCAACAAATAAGATAACAGTGAACACCAGTATTCTGACCTTTGGTCCAAATCTGTACAAAATTCGAAAAAGAAGATATCACCTTGTATAAAAATAACTCGTTTAAGTTAGATAGAGAGAGAGGGGGAATGAGAGAGACAGGATAGATGTCACGTCCCGCACCGACGGGTCGCGGGGCGCGAGCCGGAACAGTATCTTCTGCACTCATCCGACGGCCGTCAACCTACGTCGCAACAGAAAAACAAACAGAGTCAGGTACAAACCTCAGTAACCGGTTATTTAACGACGCAGCTTTTCTACATTTAATTACTATAACAAAGTTCAACCAGACCGGATTAATCCACATAACAAATAATATATTTTACGGAGATAATCGGGTCCAGACAATCAGTCAGTCCGTCACAGTGGTCCCTCCCCGATCTCAGGAGGATCAGGACCAGCCCCTCCCCGGACTCAGGAGGATCAGGGCTCAAAATTCAGATTCAATTCCATATCCAATTCCAAACTTCGATATCCCGTAAAATATACCAATCACAATTCAGATAAACATATTCAATCAAAACCAAACGATAAATCAAATCAATCAATCAACATGAAATTAAATACAGAGAAGTCCGGTTACCTGACAGGACGGTCCAGAAATCACGAACAAATTGAAACGACTCAGCAATTCGAACGCGACATAGTACTTGAACTTTGAACGGCCGATGAAATCAAATATCAATAGGAGTTTCAAACAAAAATTCATACTTTATTTTGGTTTTCTCATTTTCTTTCGGATTTGGGTAAGATGGAATTATCATAAGTATTTCATGAGATAATATATGGAGTCAAGGTTTCGGCCGAGTAAGAATGAAAAGGGGACACAAGAAATGAGGTATAAATGGGTGTATAAATGGAGTAGTGCCACGTTGAAAGAAACATGACACGTGTAAAAGGTTAAGCAAATAAGGTTTGTCAATAGCGGTTTGTAAAGAAAGCAATAATTTCCTTTCTGGTCAATGGTTAGTCAAAGGCTTTGACTGGTCAACGGTTACATATGGTCAACTTTGGTCAAAGGTGGTCAAAATTCATGGGTATTACATTCCTCCCTCCTTCAAAAGAATTTCGTCCGCGAAATTCAAACGGACGAAAACAGATCAAGTCCAATCAAACAGAAATCAAATGATCAAATTCCAAATGAAATAACAGGGACCCAAACACATTCCGAGGAACGAATGCTCTGATACCATCTGTCACGTCCCGCACCGACGGGTCGCGGGGCGCGAGCCGGAACAGTATCTTCTGCACTCATCCGACGGCCGTCAACCTACGTCGCAACAGAAAAACAAACAGAATCATGTACAAACCTCAGTAACCGGTTATTTAACGACGCAGCTTCTTTACATTTAATTACTATAACAAAGTTCAACCAGACCGGATTAATCCACATAACAAATAATATATTTTACGGAGATAATCGGGTCCAGACAGTCAGTCAGTCAGTCACAGTGGTCCCTCCCCGATCTCAGGAGGATCAGGACCAGCCCCTCCCCGAACTCAGGAGGATCAGGGCTCAAAATTCAGATTCAATTCCATATCCAATTCCAAACTCCGATATCCCGTAAAATATACCAATCACAATTCAGATAAACATATTCAATCAAAACCAAACGATAAATCAAATCAATCAATCAACACGAAATTAAATACAGAGAAGTCCGGTTACCTGACAGGACGGTCCAGAAATCACGAACAAATTGAAACGACTCAGCAATTCGAACTCAACATAGTACTTGAACTTTGAATGGCCGATGAAATCAAATATCAATAGGAGTTTCAAACAAAAATTCATACTTTATTTTGGTTTTCTCATTTTCTTTCGGATTTGGGTAAGATGGAATTATCACAAGTATTTCATGAGATAATATATGGAGTCAAGGTTTCGGCCGAGTAAGAATGAAAAGGGGACACAAGAAATGAGGTATAAATGGGAGTATAAATGGAGTAGTGCCACGTTGAAAGAAACATGACACGTGTAAAAGGTTAAGCAAATAAGGTTTGTCAATAGCGGTTTGTAAAGAAAGCAATAATTTCCTTTCTGGTCAATGGTTAGTCAAAGGCTTTGACTGGTCAACGGTTACATATGGTCAACTTTGGTCAAAGGTGGTCAAAATTCATGGGTATTACATTCCTCCCTCCTTCAAAAGAATTTCGTCCGCGAAATTCAAACGGACGAAAACAGATCAAGTCCAATCAAACAGAAATCAAATGATCAAATTCCAAATGAAATAACAGGGACCCAAACACATTCCGAGGAACGAATGCTCTGATACCATCTGTCACGTCCCGCACCGACGGGTCGCGGGGCGCGAGCCGGAACAGTATCTTCTGCACTCATCCGACGGCCGTCAACCTACGTCGCAACAGAAAAACAAACAGAATCATGTACAAACCTCAGTAACCGGTTATTTAACGACGCAGCTTCTTTACATTTAATTACTATAACAAAGTTCAACCAGACCGGATTAATCCACATAACAAATAATATATTTTACGGAGATAATCGGGTCCAGACAGTCAGTCAGTCAGTCACAGTGGTCCCTCCCCGATCTCAGGAGGATCAGGACCAGCCCCTCCCCGAACTCAGGAGGATCAGGGCTCAAAATTCAGATTCAATTCCATATCCAATTCCAAACTCCGATATCCCGTAAAATATACCAATCACAATTCAGATAAACATATTCAATCAAAACCAAACGATAAATCAAATCAATCAATCAACACGAAATTAAATACAGAGAAGTCCGGTTACCTGACAGGACGGTCCAGAAATCACGAACAAATTGAAACGACTCAGCAATTCGAACTCAACATAGTACTTGAACTTTGAATGGCCGATGAAATCAAATATCAATAGGAGTTTCAAACAAAAATTCATACTTTATTTTGGTTTTCTCATTTTCTTTCGGATTTGGGTAAGATGAAATTATCACAAGTATTTCATGAGATAATATATGGAGTCAAGGTTTCGGCCGAGTAAGAATGAAAAGGGGACACAAGAAATGAGGTATAAATGGGAGTATAAATGGAGTAGTGCCACGTTGAAAGAAACATGACACGTGTAAAAGGTTAAGCAAATAAGGTTTGTCAATAGCGGTTTGTAAAGAAAGCAATAATTTCAATGGTTAGTCAAAGGCTTTGACTGGTCAACGGTTACATATGGTCAACTTTGGTCAAAGGTGGTCAAAATTCATGGGTATTACAATAGAGGATTTGCAAATTACCTGAGGCATGAGACGGAGCATGGCTAGGTTTGAAAATCGAAGAGCTTGACAGATAAGAAAGCGATCAGTATAACAGCAATGCAGAAAGAGAGTGAGAGAGCTTCAATTGATGTTATCGGTTACCGCTGTTCTTGTCGTGAAGCCACCACCAGTCGCCACCCCTCTAGGCAGCTCTGTACAACTGGAGAAAGAAAGAGAGTGAATGAGTGTGAGGTGGTAAATGAGAATGGTTCGGTTTAAGACTTTAAGACACCTGGTATGATGGTCTGCCGTCAATGAAAAAGAAAAGAGAGCACAACAGGAGAAGCAAGCGAGACGAAAACCCTCGCCTCTACAACAACACCATTCAGAGACCGCTGGGATAAGGCACAGCACAACACAGCCACTGATCGCCTCTGGCACGGAGTTGCCGCTCTTCTCCTTCGTTGGTCCTTCAGTCTCTCTCTCTCTCTCTCTCTCTTTTCTCACAGATCACTCCAAGCTTGTTCTGCGCTAGAAGAACCCAGAAGAAGGCAGAAGGCCTTGATAATCTTTATCAGGCGAACTCGGAGCATGCATACCGTGCACTTTTATTGTTCCTAATCTTTTTTGGTTTATGTGATCCGTGCCCATCCAAAATAAACGGAAGGAACTCATCATGTGCGTTGGCAGGAGCGGAATCCTCAGCGCAGGCTAACGGACAGGATCGAATCCATCCACGCAAAGAAGAAAATAGACGGCCCAGATAATTGAACAGTAACAATCTGACTTGAAATTGAAGTATTTTAGATTAGATTTAGATTATCAAGATCAAATCTGATACACTTAAGTTGTCTCAACACTACTAGAATGTCAATTATTTGCTTCGCAAAAAGGCGTCACTATTCCGACACGAAAAGCTATCTGCGTCCACCTAAAGACGCTACCTAAGCGACTCTGATACTCTAGCCGCTAATAATAAACATCTGTGTCGGAATAATGACGCATACCATGTTCTCTGATCGCTTATTCAAACAGTAAGTGCGTCCCTATTTAGACATTACTATGTCGGTATACCGACATCTTTAATGGGGCCCACTATATCCGTGTTTTTCTACATTACTGTATATTAGATAAAAAACGTCAGCATACCGACGCCATTGTTGATAGCCACATCAATTACATTTATACAGTCATTCAATTATTCCCGGTACTAATTTGGTAGCACGCTATTTAATTCATACGATTTTAATTAGTCACAGCTATTTTGGAATTGTCAGCCATACACATAATTCACATTGAATCAAACAAACATCACACAAATATATATTGTGCATTGAATTGCAAATCATCATCCAATAGAAATAACAAAAATTATTCATATGTTTAGAATTCAAAACCAAAATTCATAGTCTATCTAGCTTAAAATATCATATTTAGGCAGATAATCATGCTCAACTTGCTTGCGCGAAGAATTAGTAAGTAGCGCTGTGTATTTTTCCATAGCATTTGACGTGCTTGCAGATGCTGCACTTAAACCTTCTTCATGTGTGGTCCCCTGTGAAGTGTTGTTGCTAATTGGTGGTCTTGCCAAAGTTCTGTTTTGCTGAAAAATTGGTCAAAACATGGAAGACAAGCAAGCACATTAATAAAGTTAAACAAAACTAATAACCAAGCAAGCACATTAAAAAATGATCAAACCAGAAACTATACAAGCTCATTTAGGTGTTTATTCTTGTTATTTTCTAATCATTTACTATTAATTTAATAAAAAAGCTGACACCAAAGACAATATATTTTTTTACCTATTCAATGAAGTGTAGACATATATATATATATATATATATATATATATATATATATATATATATATATATATATATATATATCAAGGTACTTGACTGTAATGTACTAATTTCACACTAGTAATATCCCAAAATGTATAGTATACTTATTTTGGTAAAATAAATTCAAAGGTTAGTATAATCATTTTAGTAAAATAAATCTAAAGAATAATTATTAACTACTAAGGTCACACAATCTCCAATACAAGCATTTCATACTACCTACTATAATTATGCAACTCATTATTACTGCTAAGGCCTTTTGATTATTTTGTACCTGACAGACTCGAAGCAAAAATCAATCTCTTCCAATGCAAGCAACAGTCCTTGACATCGACCATTAGTGAGGCTCCACAATCATCTCCTAGAAAAATGATGATACCACTAGTAATTAAATGAAGTTATTAGCTGTGACATGATTGCAGTTATGTTTGCATCTAAGTAATTAAATCCTAAACCCAAGTCTAAATCCTTACGGCAATGAAGCATTTACCTCTACAAGTAATTCAACAAGAAAAAGAGATTTTAATTGCTAATAACCAACAACAAAACATATCATTCTGACACAATTCTGACACATATCATTCCTCACTAGTGTTTGAAAAATTTTAATGCTCAAAATCACAAACAACTCAAGCATGTTACACAAGACCAAATTAATCAAGAACTCTGCATGCATTATTATCGAATTAACTAATCAAGCCATCAGTTACACAAAATGATTCAATTCAAGAGCGAATTGAACTAATCAGATAATACAAAAAACATCAAACAAAGACTAAGCAAGTGAAAGAAAAAATTAAACCAATTAAGTAACGAAAGGGAAGAGACCTCAAGCAAGATGAGAGAGCTCAGTCCGACAGCCTACAAGCGCCATGGCCACCACCATTCAATTACCATTGAGTCTCCTTCATCTATATGAGGCAAATGCTTTTCCTCTAGGTAATTTTCTGTATAATAAGATGTTGTCACAAGAAATTTTTCTTACAAAGAGTTCCACAACTGTAAAATTCGAGTCTTATCCTTGCATATTGGATTAATTTTTGTTAAGTTAATTACCTTGATGTATAGAATAATCACACAGAAAATGAAAAATAGAAAAAAACTTATAGAGATATGTAGAAGTATAAACAGAGATCAAGTTTAAAACATAATAATAAAAAAAATTCTAACCAGATGCCATGACTTATTTTTCTCAACATGACCATGGTTTTGATGATAGATCCTAATCCGCATGTGGTCAGTACACAAATACAAAAATAATTAATTTTTGAATTGTAAAAAAAATTACTGGAAATAAAAAAAAAGAAAGGAGAAGGATTTGATAAGAATCCCTTCATCTCCGACCATCTTCGACGGAAAGCACGGTCGATCACCAGACGCAACTTGTGAGGAATCCTCCAAGCGTGAAAAGCACCGCCACCGTCATGTTTCGAGTCTGTTTTCTTGGAAGAGGAGGAGCAAGGAAGAGAGAGAGGCAAAGTGATTAAGAGGGGGTGCTCGGGTTAGAGAGAAGAGGGAGAATAAGGGGTTGTTGAGACTTGAGAGGGGTTGTGTCGGTTTCAAGCGGACGAAAGGTTGTGGCCGTGGGGGCTCGTGTAGGGAGAAAAAATGGATGTGAAGAAGATGAAGTGGCGGCGGCGGCTCTGATAGAAAGAAGGGATTACAGATCTATTTTTTCCTCTTTTGATTATTTATGCGTCCTAACTTATTTGTGTCGGTCTACCGACACCCAATAAAAGTCCCCCGCCCGCTTTTTTCTTTCTGCGTCGCTACTTGATTTAGCGACTCTAATATGTCAGTGTTCCGACACAGATAAACGAAATTCTAATAGTGCAAATTACATACAGCTCCCAGTACTTCCAGATTATTTTCCTACCACCCAAGGGGAAGCTGAACCTGTATTCGAGTCCCTAAACATTATTTTTTATATATATATATATTTACAATGAAACACTTAAAGAAAAGGTCATCAACTTAGAGCACATAAGCAATGGAAGAATAAGTAGCCTTTGGACAAATTATCATACGATTATTGTGGGGCATGAACTTATCACAGACAATATCTAATTATTCACAGTAACTGCATTGAGCCTCTGAAAACCTACAGATAATCTGTACAGCTGAAGTAGAATTATATACAACCCCGCCAAAAAGCCAAACCTATTGAAATCAGAATTATTTTCCTCAACTATCACTTCTATTTTCTACATTTCCTTTATTTTTTTTCATTTTATTTAATCAATAGAAGAAGCATTAAAAGTTGTAAATGAGAAGGAAGCTGCTCGCATATCTATATTTTCTCCTATTGGCTCCTCAAGAGCATCAGCAAGCCTCTTTAGTCGTATCTTTTCTGGAATCTCACTGCCATTAAAACCAGTTCCATGAAAATTATTTCCAGAAAAATTCACTTCCACTGGCACCACACCTTTCCTTCTGTAACCCAACCCCACATCTGATATAGACCGTACTAATTGCTCCCTGCTATCCAACGGCCGCTGTAAATGAACTGGTAGTGCCGATTCCTCGGTCATGCAAGAAGAGGCACTTCCCCAGGAACTAATCCTAGAACCATCCCCCGTGCTGTCAATCCTTTTCTCATCTTTTCCAAACACAAAATGTTTTAGCTTCCCAAACAGTTTTAGTTTGTTGGAGTTGCTTATTTTGGAGGAATCTCCAGAAGATTCTGAGGAGTACTCCCAGTTAGAATCATCTGACGTGGGAACCGAGTAATGTGCATACTCCTGTATTAATTGTTTAGCTTTCTCTTTTGAATTAGGGCTGAGTGTCATGCTTAGGTCACGAGCTAGGGTTTTGCCATGAGCAGGATGATCTCGAAGCTCATACCGCAGACATGCATTTATCCATTTCAGGTACACTAGCTCTTCGAGATCTGCACATCGGCTGGTTTTCAGCTGTTCAATTTCATTGCTTAGTTTTGCAATTTCTTGTCTGAGATTTTCTGCTTCCTCTATTGCCTCAGCCTGAAATTAGAGAGGGTAAAATGCTTATAGATCACCTAAGTTCAGTAATTGGAAAAATACTTAAAATGACAATTATAGTAGCAACAAACAACAGTATAAAAATTCTGTGCTAGACAATACCATTTCAACTTCTAATGACAACCAATATTGTGGAAATGTACCTTGAAATACCTAAGAGGCTACGGGTACCGGTTGAAGAAGTGTCAAATCTAGGGTTACCAGTTCAAGAAGTGTAAAATTAGTACAATAACTCTTGGCTAATACTGCAGTAGCTATGTACAATAGACCTCAGTTCGATGACTATAGAATGGCACACGCTTACTGGTACAACAGTCCATAGTACAATAAGATAACGGCTCTACCAGAAAAATTGTTTC
Source organism: Rhynchospora pubera (assembly GCA_028095005.1). Classification (NCBI taxonomy): domain Eukaryota; kingdom Viridiplantae; phylum Streptophyta; class Magnoliopsida; order Poales; family Cyperaceae; genus Rhynchospora; species Rhynchospora pubera. The sequence continues at coordinate 221,374,176 of CM051460.1, read as the reverse complement.
AGCTCAGAACAGCATACCTCTTTACTTGTGTGAAAAGTTGTGTCAATCTGTAAATCCACTTTCTGCAATTGAAGCTGATGTACAAGATCCAATTTCTCCTTCTCCAAGAGCGCATTAACAAATTTCAAGTCTTTCACTTCATCTTCTAATTCCTCCATTCTCTTTGCCCTCTCCTCCCCTCCATTACACATCTGTTCCATTTCCTCTCTCAGAAGTTGCACTTTGTTCGTCAGAACCCTAATTTGTTCTCTTGCTTCCTCAAGTTGAGCCATAGTTCTAGAATTTTCTGACAGTTGGACCCGCAAGCGTTGGTTCTCAGATAACAATGTTCTCATCTTTAACATGTAAAGTTTTGTCTCTTCATTCTTAACCTTTAGCTGGTCTTTAAGCTGGCTAATCGAGTTTTCCTGCTCTTTCAACTTAAAGACTTCAAGTAATTGCAATTCAAGGGATTTCTCTCTCTCTTGAAGAGAACATACCATGTTTCTCAGAAAGGTTACTTCATTCTCAAGTTCACCGGTAGACACTATTGGGGTCGGATTTAGGTTCGGAACTGGGTCTGAGTCTGGCATGCTTGATCCAAATCCTTCTAGAACTAGGTCGTTGAATTCTGGTAATAAGTATCCTTCTTCATCTCCAGAGCTACTCTTTGTTGGAGAGAAGGTAACTGTCGCTGATGTGGCAGTATGTATAGCAGCTGAATCATTTTTGGTTTTAATGTGAGCTTCCCCCTTTAAAAACAAAGCCCAACCAGGAAATTAGATTTTATATTTTAAGATGCATGGCTGATAAATCCCATCAAATTTAACACTAAAATTATTCAGTTCACGCAAGTCTAACTTACCCAATTAAGATTATTTTTTCAGTTTTGGGAACTTTGAATTACTTGACTTCAGAGCTAAGATTATGTTTTCTCCATGAAGGAATTGTTTAGATTTTTCAAAAAACGGTATTGACAAGCCAACTTTACCAAGTACTCATAACTATTACACAGGACAGAAGTATCAATCCTTTTAAGCACTAAAATTACAAATCTTTCAAATTCCAAAACTTACATTCGTAAAATTGCACTTATCTTCTGCCGGATTGCAACAAGGCTCCTCGTCTTCTTCTCCCTCTATTACTGTTCCCAGTAAGATCAACAAAATTAAGGTAAAAAAAAAAACTCAAGGATCAACTCGAACAAAATAGAACCCACAAAATTTTCTAGAAAAAATTTTTAGTACACCTGAAGAAGGCAGGTTCGAATGGGGTCGAGTTGTTGCCCCAATTTGAGAAAGCACAAATCCAGCAAAGGAGAAAGCAATCGCAACACCAATATTGATAAGAATTGGTTGTGATGTTCTTCCTTCTCTCTTCTCCACACTATCTTTTTCTCCTTTCATTTTTCTATCTCCCGAATGACCCATCTCTTACAAACCCATCACAGAACCCAGAACAAAAGCAGCAACTCGAGTTTACTTCAACAAAATTGCGCAATCATTTCCCCTTTTTTTGGGGGATTTGGTCGCTAAGGAAGTAGTTACAACTTGCAAGACGAGATCTTTCTGTTAAGTTCCGGAGTAGAAGGTTACTTCACTTTATGAAGCGTTTGTTCTTTCGTTCAGAATCGTTCTTCTTTAAAACTTATTGAATTTTCACACAAGACAAGAGAGAGCAGCTTGAAAGAGGGGTTGTGTGATTGTCTTTGTTCTTTTCTTCTCTTTCTATTTCTTGGGGAAGTATAAGAGTTGTGAATCTTGTGATAGCGAAAACTCTGGTTAGTTGTGTGCATCTAATACTTGTCTTGTTTGGGGACCGTGCTTCCAAATTGTGAAGCTGACGTAGCATCTCATCTAGTCATCTGTGTGAAATTATTAAATTAACATCAAAATGAAAATCTCTTATGGTCAAACTTTTATTGGTCAAGGCCTGAAGGAGGCCGCTATCAAACACTGAATGGAGATTCATTGCGAATGGTAGAAGCTATCACATTATGTGGCGAGTCACCAACTTGTCAGTTAGTGGACCCACTTTCTCTTACAACAAAGACAGGTGGGTCTTGGAATGGTCTCCGCTGGTCGCTTGAACTAGCATGTGGGACCAGTCTGTTATAGTGTCATGAGCTACGACCTACAAATAGAAACCGAAGTACATAACATAAGTAGGGATCAATTTAGGAGTTCTTGGTTTTAGTTGCTGTGCAAATTGCCTAATTAATGAATAAATATCATTATCATACCTGCACTGCCCCCATTTTAAAGTTTAAACCAGTCCAATGCACAAGTTGTTTTCGTCTTCTACTGTACGCTAACGAAATAAATAAGGCACTTCTTTTTCAACAGATTTTGGATAGTACATTTGATTTTTTTTTTTGCAAGTTAAAATAAAAAATTGATCTTTTTGTAGGTTGGAGTATGCATATTACCTCTAAATAAAAATTGATTCAGTTATTGCAAGAACTAGGGGAAAAAATTACTTCAAGTATAAGTCGAAAAGGAAAAAAGAAGAAAATAATTGCGTCATGTAAGGAAAGTTGAATTAACATGATGACAAACTTTAGTGGTCTGGTACCACATGCTTCGCACTAATAACGAAAACTTGGAATTTAGTCAACACACAGGTCTCAAGTTCGAAGAAATAAATTCCATATTTCTTCTTTTTTATGTTTTCATAAATATGTAGCCCACTGAATCGACACAAGTATTGAAACCCCACTAAAAAGTATTAGCATCTTGAAAATTGTTTTCCCAAAAATATTCAGTTGACTTATTCATTCCAAAATATTTAGTTGACTTATAAGTTTCAGTCTCTTTGTTTTATCATTTCTTGTTATTAGATAAGTGAAAAAAAAAAAGCAAAACAACTCAGATAAAATAAAAGTCAGTTTTATATTAATACCAAAATAAGCACTGGAATAAATTCTTAGCCCCCTGCACAGTTCTTGGAAGACTTGATTTGGTGGCAATAAATGGTACGTCTTAGAGTCAAAATGATTATGAGGCAGATTTAAAACTTAACATGGTGTGGTAGAAAAGTGATTTTAACCTTAACAGCTTATGTGATATAAAACGTTACAATGATATGAAGTAATTGAAATATTAATTTAAATGCAATTAGAAAGCTCGATATCAAGATAAAGTAAACTGTATTTAGAGCATTGCTATCCATTTTGCGCCAAAGAATAAATCAGAGAACAGAGCATAAAAGTTGCGTTATCCCCTTTTTTTTATTGATATCAGAATCAGGACCCCAAGATCCACAACTCAAAAAACAAGGTTACAAAACAGAACCAAAAATGAAAATCCTTTCAGCCAAAAAAGAAGAAAAAAGAAATATATCTATAACGATCTTGTCTATCTGGTGCCCCTGAAATTCTACAAAAGAATTGATGCTCCTCTCAAGCACACCATTTCTATATTTACACCCAAACCAAGACTGCACATAAAATCAATTAAAGCCTCAAGAGAGGGATCCAGTGGTTTGTTTTCTCCTCTCTAAGTCTGTTAGTCAGGCCTGCCTGCTGCAATAAATGAAGGCCAGGCCTCCCCTTACTAGCTCTTTTCTTTATGACTCAGAAAGATAAAAGCCTTTCTGAGTTGAGTTGGATCTAACACTTTAGTAAACCCTCTCTAAACTCTCTAGCACTAGTTGTTAATAAAAGAGTAGCTGATTCACTTAAGTTTGCCAGAAATCGTTAGGATCAGGACTATACAAGGATCGGTCTTGTATTTCCAAATTGGCAACATGCCAATCAACAAGCCTCGCTTGGATGCATTTGCACAGCACCAGCCCTGCTGGGAATAGCCACCACCCGCTCTCATCCCTAAAATGATTTCTTTGAATCAGTCTATCGTAAAAAAACGCCCATCAAGAAACACAAAATTGAAAAAAAAAAAAAAAAAAAAAAAAGATAAGGGGTAAAAAAAAAAGAGCAGCCAGAAGGCAGGGAGCCATGCAAGAACTGACATCTTTAAAGATGAAGAGTTTCATGCATGTTTATCATGAAAAGATGTAATACCAGCTTGTTCTGATTGGCATTTTGGATCATATCATGTTTAATACAACTCTGCCAGGTGATCTGGCTGCTCTTCATGCCTTAAAAGAGAAGTGAACTTACGTGCCCAAACTCCAGGGTTGTAGGCTAGGATGCTTTTTGTTTGATGACTTGTAATGCACCAATCCACATAGGAATGCTACCACCTGAAGGAGAGAACAATGTGAAAATTGAATAAACATAGAATGATAATAACTAAAATAAACAGGCAACTTTGTTTCTTACAAAGAAATATCATACCCACCATAAGAAAACAAAAAATATTGAGTAGAAACACAAAAAAAAAAACACAAAAACCTAACACATTAGCCACAAAATTCTATTATTAACAAGAAATTTTTGGTACTTAAAAAAAACTGAACAGTAAAATCCAGGCTAAACCCCATGTTTTAGAAGAGGTTATCATTTATTGTCATACAGAGAATCCTCAAATAAATTAAAATAGCACACAACTGCAATAACCCTAGAGAGTTAAGAGAAGAAACTTACAACATTGACCAAGGAGGTGATGTTCCACAAGGCATAGACACGGGCCAGTCCTGCTGAGCGGCGGGGCCCATGGCTGAAGAGAGCATTAATCCCAGCAGGGAAAGGGGACAAGATGCCCAGAGGCAGAATAAAGAGAACAAGTAATATGTCGACCATGGAAAAAGAGTACAACTGAAGAAATGTTAACAGCACCAGACTGAAATCAGCCAATAGCAGCATTGATATCACCAACCCTACCAAATCCTGCAATTCATAAATTAAGTTTATTTGAGAATATGAGAACTTCATATAAAAAATAAATCAAGTAAACCTGAGGTATGATAAACTGATTGTAAAACCAGGTACCAGGTTTTAATAATAATGCATCATAATTACTAACCAATCTTACGAAGTTGAAAAATTTGCAACACTTAAGTGGCCTTTCGTGTAGTATTGTAAGCTATAACAACTATAATGCAAGGTACCAAACCAAACAAAAAAAAAATTAAAGAGTTCTTAGATTGTAGTTTGATATCTCAACATAAAAGCCTAAAAGAATAACCTGATGGCCAACAGGCTTGGTGTTATGTAAGATAAGAGAGAAAGGGAAGAAGAAGTCTCTCTTCTCCTTCAATGTTCTCAAGCTGCCTGAGTCAATAACACCACCCGTTATCTTCTTTCGAACAATAGCATCTCGATTTCTACTAAATAAAGCATCTCCCAGAGCAGGACGGTCTCTACACAAGACAAACAAAGAATAAATTAGTACCAATTTAAGTGGGACATATACCTGACTGCCGAGCCACAGCGTTCATGAATTAGCCTCATTTTGCACCTCACCACCGCCATCAGATTTTGCAATACATTACTGAATTCTAAACTTTACCCATAAGAACCAAGCCACTCTTCTTCAAAAATGAAAAATCAGTTTATCAAAAGAGGATCACCAGTTTTACTAAATGTCTAAAAGAGTCAGAAATGGGGTAGCTTATCAGTAAACATGTACAGTACAGCTAATCACACCTAGCGATATTTTGGTGATTCATTACAGGTAGTAAAATTTCAGTCAAATAACTAGGGAATGGGAGTTCCACTACAACAGTATAAATATTCAATATTGAAAAGAACACAACCACAATAAAAAAATGAAACAGAAATGACAGCCTCACCCTGCAGATCGGTCATTCCTAGGGGGCCGAGAGACGGTTCCATCAGATTGTGGGGACCGCAGGGTTCCACCTTCAACAGCATAAATAACAAGGCCAAGCTGGCAGTATCCCAATGCAGTGGCCTGAAACCATGCAAGGTCAACCTGCACCCCACGATGGCTCAGTGCTGGGTTGGCATGAGTCTCCAGCCAGTTCAGCACTGGCGCCAAGGTTGATCTTAGGCAACCTCGCCTCACCAGTCTCAGCTGAGCATTAAGCCCAGCAACCAGTCGGTACCATATGGTTGGCTGAATCGCCTAAGAAACACATTGTCCAGAACAAAGATGAGAAAGAAATAAACACTGCAAGGCCACTCCTACTTATTGCTTTTTATTGCCAACCACAACATTCAACTTCCAGTTGTTTAAGGTGATTCTCAATGGCTTACAGGATGGTATTGGAGAAGCTAAATATACCTTGGGCAATAAATTAAACACACTATTATAGTATTATTTAACTTCTCAGTGCACCAATTTGACAAATGATCAAACATTGCTAGGGCTCCTTTTGCTATGTTCCATTATTTACTAATTCAGTTGCTAAAGCAGGAACAGCTATCATTTTCTTCAAGTAGATGCCCATTTACTCTGCAACAACAACAACAACTAAGCCTTTTGTCCCAAACAAGTTGGGGTAGGCTAGATACCCATTTACTCTACAGAAATAAATTTTATTATAAATTATTTTAGTCTCTGCTAACATAAAAAGGAAATGCAATGAACCTGGCCCATGAGGCTGGTAAGAACATTATCACTGTGGAGGTTAAAAGGAGCCATGTAGCTACCATCACCACCAAATAGGATGCTCATGGGGAATCTCTGGTGTAGGCGAGGAGGCAGATCAGCTCTTTTCTCATCTCCTCCCAGAAAGAAATCCACATACCCAAGCATGTATTCTGGAGTTGCAGCTACCTATTTTAATGACCAAAATAATAAAAAAAAAATATTAAGGACGGAATTACAATACTTGAGCTTGGAGTATTATTTAAGGAAGCTTATAATGTAATGTTGCTAAATAGAAAGTCACTACTACAATCAGTGCAAAAAGCAAACAATTTGTCATCCCATAATGAATTAGCCTTTTGTACCCACCCAGCATTTTCCCACGCATACCATCAGACCAAGGCAAGCGCCAGGTGGATTCTCTAATACAAACCAGAAAACCAATACTGGAAAGGATATTAGCTAGATCTTAATCTCACAGTTTCTCTCCTTGAATATTGTTACAGTTTGTTATCACATAACATGGAATGGTAAAACCTCCTTACACACCTTGAGACCTTCGTAGAGGGCACGGGACCGGCATGAGCGGAGGCAGGAATGATCATACTCGGATCTGACAAACTCACGCAAACGCTGGAGCTTTTTCCTGCGGCGCCACTGCTGCCAGGACCAGGCAAGCGGGTAAGCAGCCAAGCCAACAATACTGTACACAGCCCCCTCCCACCACTGATATGCTGCCAGTGCATTAATCTCATCAACAAACCGATTGTAAGCATCCTCATACACGATCTCAGCAATCTGATCAGGTGGGCAATGTGGTAGATGCCACGGCTCGCTGAAAGTGTTTGGCCCCATGAAGTATACCCTATGCACATGACTCTGTGACTCCTCTTGTCTGTTTGTTTCCAACACCTGTTTGAGGCAATTTTAGGCAGTGTCAGAAAATTGTCAGAAACAAACATTTTTTATCTGTTTTCAGTTTTCCTTGTTTCTTTTTTGTTTTAGAAAGAGTGGTCACCTGGATAATTGCAAGGATTACACCTGTTTATGTTTATTTTAATTGACTGTTCATATAACAGTTTATTTCCCTGCCTGATTACACAGTCAAGGATATGTTATTGATTCAACTTCGCACAAATTTTCATCAGTCACTTTACAGGAAAGGGGAAAAAAATGACAAACAAGGAAGACCTCATTGAGGGACTCCAAGAAGGGAAAAGAGTGATCAATTTGGGACCCATGCTGCGTCGGAGCAGGACCAGGCAGTTCCTCATTACCCACGAATTTCATCCTTGCAACACTTAAGACTAGCGCAAGAAGGACAAGGAGGCCAGTGAGAAAAAGACCAAAGAGCCATGGCCCTCCAAAAGTGTAGATTAGCTCCTCCAGGGCGGTGTAGCAGTGGGGCATGTGATACCTATCTGAGACGCATTTATAAGGGCACGGAGTTTCAGCCACACCTCCTGCTCAAATTAAATACAAATCCAGTAAGTGATTATTTCATCAGATATGATCATTATAATGTGTTGAGTCATTGGTCATGCGCGAAATCGGATGCAACTTGATGAAGCTATGCATAACAAAATTGGTACAACAAAATGATATACCTCGAATGCTGACAAAGATGGCACGTCGAGGGAGCTCATTTGAAGGGCATGGACGACACAGTGACTTACCTGAACCAGTCTCGTTCTTGTATGTTCCCAGAGGGCACTCCTGCAATTTTTTTTTTTTTTTTTTAAAAAGATACATAATTAGAATGCACTCATCAGTTGCAGTTTCTGTAAGTAACATGGAGAAGACAATTTTGTTTTTAAGAGTAGAATACACTCATGGGTTGGGTTCAGGTTAGGCCATTTTGGGTTTGGTCGTCTGGTCAGTTCAACTGTGGGTTAACTTTCAGGATAAGCATTAAAATAAGGGTGCAGACTCATGGTTTGGATCTAGGAGGCAGGTGGAACAAAAAACATAGGCATCATTATTAAGATGTAATTAACAAGCAATGGAGAAGTGGTGAAGTTTCTGTAAGTACCTTGAAGGTGACAGTATTGTCTTTAATACGTGATTAGAATACGCTCATGGTGGGTTCAGGTTAGGCCATTTTGGTTTTAGTCAGGTCAGGTTTGTATAATTTTCAGGTTAAGCATTTACGTAGAAAAAAATTTGAATAAGTTGCAATCATTAAAATAAGGGTGCAGAGCTGGTGGTTTGGGTCTGGGAGGCAGGTTGAACAAAAAACATAGGCATCATTAATAAGAGAGATGCAATTAACAAGCAATGGAGAAGTGGTGAAGTTTATATTCCACTTGTTTTGAAAATTTAACAATGCAAGTAACAAGTACCTTGCAAAATGTTCCATAAAGGCCTTTAGGGCAAGCCTGGCCAGTCACTGTTCCATTATCCCCAGGATACCCAGGTCCTTTGCTTACACCTCCACTGCATAGATAAACACTAATGAGAAGCAACAATAGGAATAAAACTAACGAAATTCAGAAAGTTAACTTGATGTTTGTAAATTCCCCTTACAAGTTCCACATAAGCACCTTTTGATTAACAAGAAAGATCAACAGAGAAAGATATAAAAGAATAGAAGTCGTTTGAGGTCTGAAAGTACAGACAAAGGTTGCTCCCACTGTTGACTAAGATGGAAGATTTGTAACTCTTATGAACAGATAGCAACAACTTGATATGTTTATCCTCTCAATTTCACAACAAAAAAAAAGAAAAAAAATTCTCCTGGAGAATACTACTCCCAACCAAAAAAAAAAAAAAACAAATTTTAAAGAGGTAATAACAAACCTGCTGCTAATCAATCCATTAACACTTGCCACAGGCACATATTCATCCCCCGTGGTGATGTCAGACCAGTGGAAATGGATCCTGCCCCCACCTCCGCCTCCACCACCATAGCGGCTGCCAATACCACCAGCAGTGGAAAGTACAGATGCTTCACCTAGGGTAAGGGTTCTTAGAAACAGAAGGATTGTGCCACCTGAGCCACCGCCAGGCCCACCAGTGGAGCTATTAGCGATGACCCCCCTAACGCTTTCCCCATCAGACTCAACCGAACCATAGACAGACAGGCTCATTAGAGAATGTTCCCACGATCCCATCACTGAAATAGATATTAGAAGTTCAGAAGAATTATGAGGGCGGCCATAAACAGAAAAGAATGACTGAACTGTGATGATGTATGATTTGTTTAATGATCAGTGGATTAACTCCAACAATGCATCCCTCAACTTAAATGGAAAGGCAATGAGGAAGAGGTCAAAAGTTATCTTCATATAAGCAAAAATAAAAATAAAAAGTAGATCTCAATGCAAATTATTCAAGTGTACATGTGATATTTTCAAATGCTCTGAGAAATCCACGACACATCTGCAGGGACATGAACATAAAAAGTTTTCAGGGCTACACCTAAAAAATTTCTAAAAACATAAACAAAAAATGGTGCAGTATTAATGGTCAAAAAAATTCATTAGAGTAAAAGGCTAGGCATACCGATAATGCCACCACCAGCTGTAGAAGTGGCTAATATGTCATTACCACTGCCACTGCCAAGCTCGCAAGGCAAGTCAGAACTACCGTAAGAGATCCCACCATCAACCTTGGTTCCATCAAAGAAGCCATCCCCACCTTTGCCTCCATGGCCCCCACCTCCCCCAAGCCCATTGCTTATTACTTTGCCTCTACCAATCCCACCCCTGCAACCTATTTTCAAGAAAGATGTACAACAAAGGATCTGAAACCTTCTTTTTTTTTTTCAAATAATAAAACTAAGGATCTGCACACATGCTGCAACAGTCACCTGTCCAATATTTTATCTATCAAAAGTTGTGGTACTAATCATATACTCAAAAGGCTTTACAATATGGTCATAAATACCACCAGCAATGTATACTTATTTATATAACACTGTCCAGGACTCTGTCTTGGGATTTAGTTATATTTGAACCTCTCTGGATTTACTGTGATAGTCCTCACTGGGTAATGTGCGCCAGCTGAAATAAAAAAACATAATAGAAACGAGAAAAATAGATAAATTTAGTACATACCACGTCCAGTTGCACTAATTATTCCCGAAGAATACACAGTAATGCTTCTTGCTCGGTGGAAATGGACCACAGTTCCCTCTATCAATCCTGACACATCTATATCTTCAACCCGACAGATCTGGATTACTTCAAAATTAGTAAGCTAACTTTTTCATCAAAAAAAATAAATACATTCCTAGTAACAAATGTTACCAGAATCCTACAATTTTGTTTAACTTTTCTGATTCTGATTCAATCCCATGCAAGTAGGTATGAAAATGGAAATAAACTCCGCTCCAACCATTATCCAAATCCGAAAAATGCACTTAATATCCAAACCATATCCATATCAGAACATATCTGAGTTCGAACTCGTAACCGACAAAAAAATATGGATATGAATATGGTTTAATATAATATGGATGCTATACGATCCAAATCCGTATTTGACAATATGGATACTATCCGTATTCAATAGATACTAAATTTGTTTATCGGTATCTTCAATGGCACAAGATGATTAATATAATTACTCCTCTAATATTATTGAGAAGAGTTTCGATTAGATAATACTTAGCTTTTATTAAATAGATTGACTTACGATAACATTTGATGACAATATTAAAATAAAGATGATTACATATGATGACAACATTAAAATTAATCTTTTTTTGGTTATCGTGATAGTTACGTATGATTAATATAATTTTTTGATATATGATGATATTTGATATCGAAACTATTTTGTTTAATTTTTATTTCTATTAGTTTGTTAATTTATAGATATCAGTTTTAATGTCCGAAATATATCTGTATTTGTGTCCATATTCGTGTCTATATCCGACAATATCCGATCCAGATGATCTGTATTCATATTTGTTTAATATCCGAACTGCATCTGTAACATATCGTATCCGATAAAAAATATAGAGACGGGTATGGTTTCACCACTATCTGATCCACATTCACCCCTACATGCAAGGCTTCCGAACATCTTATTCTGCTGATAGGTTTTGTAGCCCTTTTTATTTCTGAATAAGTCTTAAGAATTTGATTCATGTATCTAATCTCAAAATTGTAAATTCCTGAAAAAGAGATCATGCCTGAAGAGTGAAAGACAATGATGTGTTCACATTACAATCTTCAGGAGGGTGGATCAATTCAGCAGGGCAAGTTTCAGATTCACAATTCAACTTTGGAGCCCTAAAAGGAAACAAATAGGAAATCCCATTAACACAGATTCTTTACTATTTAAAATTATAACACAATTCAGAGCAGTCCAATAAACTTACATATGATCTTTTGTCCCATTTATAATCGGTCCACGCAAGACGGATCCAGGCCCAACCTAGAATAGAGAGCATGGAATAAATCAATGGTTGCAACCTAAAATACCAACATCATATACCCCAGAGCATGATAAGAGCAATTCAATACCCTGAAACAACACCAAGTTCAAAACTAGTGCACCAAGATTACTGGCGGTCCAATGTAGAATTGTTAATGGTGAGCTTTTATTAAGCCATATATATTAATTTAAGCTCCAAGAATATAAACACAATTAGAATATTTCACAGCAAAATATAAAAAGCAGTAGTTGCAAAAACATACATAACATAAAATGTATGTAGCACCAAGTAAATTGAATAAATTTTAAACATGGTTTTTTACTTGTATACTGTAGAAAAGCGATAAGATCAAGCGCTGTGCCTCAATCGTATCTCCACTACCCGATAAATTCAGAAGGCCTTGACCATGAACACCAAGATTTGCATTGGAATGTATAACTGATGCTTCCTGTATCGTTAAAGAGTGTTATTGTGTTACAGCCTAATGCAGATAGAGGCAATAAATTATGTACAAAGGAACTTTATATCAGTGTAAGCAACCCTCTTAAACATAGGAATTCATATATATTTCAAAGCAGTACCCTCACAAAAATAAAATGTCCCTCCTTGTGCTCAGAGACTTCTAAACTATAAAAAGAAGACTCTAACTTTAACATTTAAATCCAAATCCTCCAAAACACAAATTAACAGTTACAAGTTGAAGAAATGCAGCCTCCCTGTAAGGAGATAACTATCATCCCTTGTGCAAAGGGTGAAAATTATCCCCACTTTCTGTTCTCCTAACAAACAAAAACTTGTAACTGATTGGTACCTAACGAGGATAATTCTCAGCTACTTGACTCAGAATGAATTAATCAAACCCCAGTTTACGACTTTAGATCGCTATTAAAATAAGAAGACAACATCGTTACCTTCAAAACTATCAAATTACTTGCTTCAAGCAAAGATGTTGCAAGTATGGGCTCATCACCACCATCAATCATCATTCTAGCATTCCACATTAATAGCATCTTTACCGACATCCGCAAACCACCAAAAACCTTTTTTTTATAGATAATTTTTTTCACCAAAATTAAATTCACAGTCAACTAAATTACCTTTTTATCAAAGAAATAACATACAGTGTGTCTAGTTGTAACCTATTACTTCTTTGTTCTTTGTTGGTTGCTACCGGACCCTATTTCTCTGCTTCAAATTTTCTTATTTGTGCTTCACGCCTAGCTTGTATTTATCATGTAAAAATTCAAAGTCGAAAATGGTGCATACCTTGACAGTGGAGTCACTCATGAGAAGTTCTTCAGCAAGGAGCTCAAACTCAGAGTAAGGATAACGGGTTAGACCAAAGGTTAGAACAGCTCCTGACAATATACTCAACGTCCCTTGAACCTAACAAATTAGCAATTAAGTCCAATTTAGTAATCAAGAACCATTTAAGACCCAAAGGTTAGGACAAAATGACCTGGGGGGAGGGGGGGGCACCAACTTAGCAGCACAAATTATTTAAGATTTTTCAAATTTAACCATCTGAACTGGAAGAGACCAGCTTTTTATAGAGTAGGTATTCAGATGGCATCCAAAATTAGCAAATATAACTGTTTAAGTTGGTTATTTATAATTGCAACGTTAAGTTTCAAACCATTTCTAAGGTCGACGTAAGTAGGGAATTAAAACAAAAAAAACAGGCCATAGATCAAAGCAGAGTTGACCATCGCCATACCTCAATCCAGAGATGACACTTGCCAGGGAAATTTTTAGAATACTTTTATGGTTCACCAATAATAACAAGAAACATACTGCGTTCATACAAAGTTTAATGCTAATTGAAAGGTATTGGACCAACAACAGAACTGTCAGACTTTATACGGGACATCCTCATTAGTGGCTTCTTCAAGTGTTACAGTGCTATTTTGGCAGAAATCCAATATAGTGGCACCAGTTGAGCCCTCATTTTGCATTTCCTCCTCCCCTCACTCATGCCAACACCCTCCCCAAGAAAAAAAAAATGACAAAATAAAAATTAAAAAAAACAAAAACAAAAAAAAAAGACAAGATCTGATTCTTCAATTTCATCACTGATGCAGAACTCAACCAACAAAAAATCCTAAAAATTACGAAGGGCTAAGTGGCTGACCTGGACGCGGCTCCAACGTAACGGGACAGCTGCTTTTGCACAGTTTCTGACAAAAACATTTGTCCAGAGAGGCTGGTATGGGAATTCCATCAGCAGCGTGTCAGTCTGTGTAGTATAGTTATTGTTGTCCACAATAAGACTCTTTGGAACTGCATCATAAAGCGTACCAGCAGCACCATAATTGTCTGGGCAACCTGAGCTCTTCCCACCTATAGCCAAAGCGATTATTATTATCAAAGTTAAAAAAAAAATGAAGGGATACAAAAAAAAAAGAAATCAATGCAAGATGGATGCAGATATATTTTTATTTCAAAGAAGAAGTACCTATCGAGTATGGGTCAGTTCTTGCCATATGCTACATATTACAACCAAATTCAGGCTGGTTATCATACTAGTTAGAATCAAACAGGTGATATTGACAAAGTCCTCATGCAGAATTTATAATATTAAAATAGTAGTTGTCCAGAAATAAAGATGATGCCTTTAAAAATAATAAATATAAGATTGTTTGTACCATGAACAGAGACCATCGTATCATCATGTCGACTAAAAACATCAACTGAAACACGACCACCACCTCCCCCAGCCAGACCACTGCCTCCTGATGAACTTATGTTACCACTTCCTTTCCTATAAACCATAAGAGAAAGAGAGGATATAAGGGATTCGAATCTAAATTTCTTTCATAGATCAATGGTGGACAAGTGCTTCTACTCAATAAAGTGCCTCTTCCACGTTAAAAAGGAAAACTCACAGATTCTTTTTGACATGCAATGGTTTTGGGTTAGATTCAATCAAAGTAGTGCTATCTTAAGTTCATGCAATTAATTTGACATAAACTGCCTCTTCCATCTGAATTCACTAGCTAAAATAGTTCAACAATTCAATTCACATAAAAACCCTTCCAAAAAATCAACTATAAATAATAAGTTATGTATAGTATAATTAATGCCACATCCAATAGTTCTTCATTGACTTTACAAATCCAAAAACCCCAACAAATCCCTCAATAATTTATAGATAAATAAAAACTTAACAAAACACAAACTCACATTTTATCTGCCACAACATAAATACTGCCACCAGACCCACCGCCACCTTTATCACCTCCACCTCCACCATCAGCCATCACCATCCCTTCCAATTCCAGCACTTCCTTTGCCATTATCCAAACCCTACCTTCACCACCACCTCCATAATCGGCCTCCACACTCGTAGACCCACCCCGGCTACCATAGCTGTCTGGCTTTTGAAGCGAGGTCCAGTCATACGGGTCCCCTCCCCACGAATCCTCTTGTGTTTGTCCATCTCTGACATAACAACTTGCGCCTCGTCCACCGAAACCACCCCCATCCCCATGGGTTCCAGTAGGGGAGCCGCTAGTTCTCGGTGGCGGGTCCCCAGCCAATCCAGTTGTATCAACCACAGTACCTTCTAACAAGGAGATGTTGGTGGAAGCAAGTACCACACGACCCGCTACAATTTTTGAGTTAGCCCCGATCTTGATATGCCCCGATAAGTTGGCCAGAATTTCGCAACCCGGTTTGGGACAAGTTAAGGATACTCCGGCGAGGAGTACCAGGCTACCAGTTCCTTGTATGTAAATGTGGGAAGAGAGTTCCTTACTAGAGAGAACCTCACATAGAGTATCGAAGTCGCCGGAGCCACCCAGGTCGTGCTCGCATGACGCGTAGGGCGGAGTCGGCGAAGGTGGCGGAGGTGGCGGAGATGGAGGCGAGTAGTCGTGCCACGTCAGTATAGAGAAATCAGCCTCCTGGTCAGTAGGGAAAGCGAGGCTAGAATTAGGGCTTCGGAGTGTGAGAAGGAGAAATAGGAGAAAGGAGAGGAGGGATATGGCCATAGAAGATGAAGAGAGAAACTACTCATCAGAAACCCTACTCAGATTGGGTTGATGAGCGAATTTGAGATTTATCAGGGGGTGAGATGTAATTTGGTTTCTATTACCTCACTCGCACTACAGCTCCCTCTCTCTCTCTCTCTCTCTCCACGCAAAGGCCTAATAACAAAGAAAGAGTGATTTTAATGGCTGCGAGAGAGAAGGGGAAAGCGGAGAGAAACTGATGTGTAGAGAGAGAGAGAGAGAGACGAAGGTGTGATGAGCTGGAGAGGAATCGACCGCTGATGAGGGGGTTCAAGTGCTGGGAGGAAGACAGATGGACAGTTGGGATGTGTCGATTTAGATGGGCAGGTGGGGCTGAGGCAGAGATGGATAGCCTTCTATTAGGGGAGAAGTCGACGCGCCCGGTTCACCACGTCAGTGCCATTAATGGCAGGTGGGCTCCACATGTCACTTTTGTTATTATTGTGAGATTGGGATTTCTGATCCTGTGATCTGGGGCGGGCGCAGTGTCTCTTGATCGTGTGATTCTGATCCAGGGCCACATGGAGATTTCTACTTAGAGTTTGAGTTTCGACTGTTTAGCAACAACTTAAGCGCGGATAGAAAATACTAGATACAGTACTTGATTGAGAGGCTACTTGCACTCCCATAATTTTACGGACTTCTACGTAAGAATTCGTACGAATGGAAAAAAGAATATATTTGATAATGGAAATTGATTACTGTCATCTGCAGTTTTGTCATCACTGTCATCGTTAAATATAAAGTGAACATATAGACGATCTAAGTGAACACATACAAACAAATAAGTTTAATGAAAGTTAGTTGAATATGCATGTAAACTTCTGAACAAGTAATGACAACACTTATTTGTTTGTAAGTGTTCACTTAGATCGTCTATATGTTCACCTTATTTACTATATATGTTCACTTTGTATTTAGCGATGGCTGGAATGGTATATTTGCCGATGGCACTTATAATTTCTGATAATAATTATTCATATTGATATTTATTATAATTAACCACGTTACGCATGCTCTTACAGTGGAACTAATTAAAAAGTATTGTTCAAAAAATATATTATTGTAATGCTAAAATTTAAGGAAGTGGCGATGTGGTCTCTTCACGGTAGTTGTTATTGTGGTCCAAATAATTTATTTAATTCAACTTAGACTTGAGTGACTAAAAATGGTTAAGAAGCATATTGTGCATACTAACCTAAGATTAGTTATTAATTTATTTCATTCAGGTAGTCACAGTGACTAAAAATGGTTTAGTAGTATAGTGCATACTAAATCTAAGATTAGTTATTAATTTATTAATTAATCAGTCAATTACTATAATTGTTAGAGGATATGGTGGTCCGCATCCAGCTTGCACCTCCTATTTGAAGTAAATACTATTGCATTTTTCATTGGCAATGAAATACTTATAAACTGAATCAACATATTTTTGTTACACTCCACGTTTTATACCTTTTTTCATGTAATGGATGGATGCATATTTTTTAGCTCGTCGGTTAGATATAGTTTAATTTATAGTATGTTAATAATGTGCTTTATTTTGTGGTCCTATAGCAATCTTATCTTAATTTTTATAATAAAGAAGTCGCCCATAAAGTGCTAATAAAGAATTAAGAAAATGCTGTGAAGTTGACTTGGCTTACAGCGTACTTATAGAAAATAATACAGTATATAAGAAACATAGACCCACTTTAGATAATTATGAAACTATATCATAATAATTTTAGCCTTAGCTTTTATGGCTGCATGTCTAAATCAAACTAGCTATATTCTAGGGTGGCACAGACACAGCGGCACTGCCCCTTTCGGTTTGGATACTGACAATATAAGTGTTGATGGAGACTTTTAAAAAGAAAGATTGCGTCACTAATTCATTTATTAATTAGCAAACGTATCACTTTATTATTCTATCCATGTTGAATTATTCAATTTAATGATTTAATCATATCTTGGATGGTCGCACAAAAAATTCAAAGGTTATTTGCTGTGTTTAAGGCTCCGTTTGGATGGTTGAGAATAAGATAGAAAGAAGGAAGAAGGGAAGAAATTTATTGGGAAGGGGTAAATTTATTGGGAAATGTGTAACTTTTGTGAAGAGTTTGGATGGTTAGAAAATTTATTGGTAAAAAGTGGTTATTCCTTATTTCTTATTCCGGGAAGAAACCATCCAAACGGAGCTTAATGGGGGCTCCGTTTGGATAGGTGTGGGAATAAGGGAAGAAGGGAAGAAGTGGGAAAAAGTATTGAAAAATGTGTAACTTTGTGAAGAGTTTGAATTGTTTATAATTTTTTTTCTTCTCTTTTTTTTTCTTCCTACTTCTTCTCAACGCATCCAAACGGAGGCTGGGAGAGGTATTTGTCTCTATTGCCAACCTTTTGGTTCTGAGTTAACGTTGCAGAAAATGTAATTAAGGTAGAATTATTTAATGGAGTTATAAACTAGCCCATATATTTTATTTAATAAAAATTTATATCAATATTTACGTAAATATTTATAAATGAATTATTCGTATTTGTGCTTATTTTATTTGATATTTTACTTGTTTTGTATTTGGTTTTGGATGAAATTACCTGCTTTTGTTTTAAATCAGCTTGTGGCCACTCAAAACCGTTTTGCTTGATTTGTTTGAGTCTTTCAGACATAGATATCATATATATCAACAAAATTTTTGTACAATTTAACGTTTACCAATGCTTTAAGTAGTAATGTTTTCAGACTATCGAAATCTCAAATCATTTTTTTAATTATAAAACATAGCTTGAATATTATCTATTTACATGCATAATATTTGTACCAAACATGTCATGTCTAAAATTAAAAAAAAATTATTTCCATGCACATTTAAATCAATCCAACATAAGGAAAATCACTACTATACTATTTTTTTTTTAGACAAGTGATCACTACTATACTCTTGGAATCTTGTATAATTAGAAATTTCCCCCCTCAAATCATTGATTTTGGAAATATACCCATCCATTCTTAATTGCTATGGATATTTACCCTTCTCCTTTAATTTAATGATACTTTTATTTTAAAAAATCATGTTCATAATTTTTCGACCGAAATACCCTCAGCCCTTCTGTCCATCCATCTTCCTCATGAGTTCTAAGTGATACTTTCGTTACTTGAGAAAATAAAAAAATGGATACTTTCGTTATTTGAGAATGGAATTGATTGTTTTTTTTTGTGTTTCCTCAAATAAAAATGATTTACTGGAAAAGTGACCTCAGATCCCTAAGATATTTAGTTATTTACAAAATTTGTGAGAACGTACTCAATTTATTCTTTCTTTTCTATTTAGAATTTTGACTCGGGTCGATTGATTCAAACCTTTGTAGCTAGCCATGCGCTTGGCATTATCGAGTTGTTCATTGGAGGAGGTCATATTTATCAAGTTTTTAAATGAAACTGTCTTATGCAAATCAAAAGTTGTTATTGGACATGCTGAAATTATTATATTAAGAATAACTATGCTAAAAACCAAGCTTTTAAATTTCGGGTTTTTCGGTATGACGGTCCAGATCCCCATGTTATTTCGGTGTTATTTCGATGTTATAACGTCGATATAACAGTGTAGTGTTTTTTTCAAAGTTTGACACACATCAATTCTATAACTATCAATTTATATGTTTATACATCTCCAATACTCCATACAAATAGCATACGGCCATACCAAATTAAACATATTGCAGTGTACCAATATTGAGTAGCAGTAGCAGCTTGTACCAATTTAACAATAGTTCAATATTGAATACACAATTTAACAATAGTAGCAATAACAGCTTGTCATTTCGTCGAAATAACTGAAATAACACGTTATATCGCCGAAATAACTGAAATAACGCGTTACGTCATTTTCTCAATTAAGACTGTAACGTTCATGCGGTTTGACACAGAATACCGCTATTTCTGTTATTTCGCCGTTATTTCGCAGAAATTTAGAAGCTTGCTAAAAACTTAAAGGGTGAGTTGACAATCCTTCCATTGGCATCTGAAGGGATCATAAGGGACAAGGATGACTCCAGTGATTGTCAAAGGAAAATTAATTTTTGCATATAATTTCAATTAATATTGTATTTCTAATGTTTATGTTACATATTTATTTTAATTTCGTTGTAAACTTAGAACTCAGGAGGAAGATGAAAATGGACAGAAGGGCTAAGGGCACTTTAGTCAAAAAATTATGAAATTGATTTTTTTAATAAAGATATTATGAAATTTTTTGAAAAGTGTATATATCCCATAGTAATTGAGATTGGAGGCCGGGATATATATCCAAAATTAATGATTGGAGGGAATATTTCCAATTATATAAGATGGAAGGGGTATAGCCGTATAGGACCGATTTTCCCAACATAATATTTATTGTTGTTGTTGTGTATGGATATAATTCGGATTGGACATAATAATCTTTATACTCAGTGGCGGATCTAGAAAAAATATCTAGGTGAGTCTGACAATCTCTGTTTAAGTCTTCAGCCCCACTTTCGAGTGCTCCAATGACAAAAAAAATTAGCTGGGGCTAAAGGGGGGCTCCAAGGGCTCGACGGCGTGAGGTGGGGCTCTAGCCCCACCCGCCCCGGTGGTAGATCCGCCCCTGTTTATACTTATAATAGTATAAGTGTTAGTTTTATTCATATCTTGTCATCATAATCATTCTTCTCTTCTTCTTCTTCTTGGGTGCGTTTGGATGAGAGAAGAAGAAGAGGAAGAAGGAAGATGGGAAGAAAAAAAATTATAAACAATCCAAACTCTTCACAAAGTTACACACTTCCCAATACTTCTTCCTACTTCTTCCCTTCTTCCCTTTTTCCACACCTATCCAAACGCACCCCTTGTTATTATTAATAATAAGTTCTTTTCTGTTAAATTGTTTTATTTTGTCCGCAAGTCGTTAGATCAGTTTTGTCCATTGAGTTCCAAAAACAATAAATCAAATTATTATGGAATTGTGTATATTTGTTTAAAGTACTAGTAAGGATTATATATATATCGATATTTGGTACATAAAAAAGGGAAATTAAATAGCAACGAGAATTTAATTCCTCTCCTACCGTAAATCCAAAGGGCAATCCACATACCCCTTTTCGGTTTCTACAAATAGAAATAGGGGCAGTCTTCATTCCAAAATAAATAAATAAATAAATAAAAGAGCAGTGACAGGCCCAAAGTAAGGCCCCAAGATAAATGGGTAGCCGTTCATTCTCGCGAAATATAATTTCCTCATGAATTATTCTTGTGGAATTTCAAAAGTCTAATAGTCTATCGTTAAGGTGATTTATATATATATAGGAACGTTAAAAGTTCTATCCATAGATGAAATATCGAAGATTTAATGATCATTGAATAAGAAGTTAAGAACTCATATCATAATTTTCTTTGTTATTTTACATTATTGTATTAGGTTCCGTTTAGATAGTCATGAATAAGAGCTATTATGGACTAAATAGCTAATCTGGATTAAAAGACAATCCAAACAGTCTAGGATTAAGGGTTTATTCCGAATCAGAGTAAGATTAGTTAATCTGACTAGATGTTAGAATAAGAAGTGAGATTAAAATTTTGGTTTGTTAACGGTCAAAGATAAAGCTCATTTTTATTCCTTCATCATCCAAACAAAAACTTTTAAGCTTATTCTTAAGAATTTGAGACTAACAATTTTAATCCTGAATAACTAATTCTACTCTTATTCTCATACGATCCAAAGAGAGAGAGAGTAGCAACTTCTAAATGGAATAATTAAGTAATTGAGATATAATTGTTTACACACTAAAACTAATGTTTTGCCAGTAACAATAAGTAGGGGTTGTTTGGATTCCTCCAAGAATTTGGAGAATTTCATCTTCCTACCATAAATTTATTATAAACAATTCAAACTCTTCACAAAGTTACACACTTCCCAATAAATTTATTCCTAAAAATTGCAACTTTTCCAAATTTCCCAAATTTCTAAGCGATCCAAACGACCCCGTAGTTCTGTTAATATAGCCCCCATTTGTTCCAACTTTAGTTGGATCACATTTTAATCAAGTCCAGAGTGTTGCTAAGCAAATGACTCATTTAATTTATTAGGCTCCGTTTGGATAAGGTGTGAGAAGCAGAAAAAAAGTATTAGAAAGTGTGTAACTTTATGAAGAGCTTGAATTATTTATAATAAATTTATTTTCTTATTCCCTTCTTTCTTTCTTTCCAAATGGAATCCAAACGGAACCTTAGAAAATTAATTTGACCAAATAAGGTTTTTATAATCCTCTGCAGTGACAATTGTGCAGCCTAAGCATTCGGTTTAATTTAGGATACTCCTTTTCTTTATTTAAATGAATATATATAGTCGTATTTTAGAATTCTTTTTATTGTATGCCGTCACTGCTTAGCCACCCCACTTGTTTTTTTTTTTTTTGCCTTTTTTTTTTCAAATTTCAACTGTCAAACTTGGCATCACATTCTAATTGCATGAGGCTAAAATTTGTATAATAAAATCGTTGTCACAAAAAGTACTTCAGGGCACATTCAGTTCAAGTACGTATGAAATTTGACTCGGTGATGTTGAAAGTTACTAAAGCCTAACATGTGATGGCTTTAGTGAAAAGAAAACTTCTTAGTTAACATCCACTTTTTTGAAAGGAAAATGTGAAGAAGTTTGTAATTAGCTGATTTGATTAGTGACCACCTCATTTGTTTTCTTTTTCTTTATTGAGAGTCAATGGCGTGGGTCCAAAAAGATGTTTGATTTTTCACAAAGAAGTTATTTGGGTGATGGAATAATAGTGAAATTAATAACGTAACATTGTGGCGAAATAATTGTCGAAACTAAAGGTGAAATTAATTAAAATTGTAGGAAAATAAAAGGTAAAACTGGAATAAATTTATTTCTATAATTTTGTCTATCATTTCGTCGACGAGAAATACTATTTCATTCATGGGACAGAGGTTGGAATGGTAAATAAAATGAATGATTAATTTCTTTTTGAATTATGGATGAAACAGTGCACAATACAACTCAATTTTTTTTTTCAACAGTTTCACTTTTACTTATTTGTCCAATATCTCCAAAGTGGTTTCAGATAATAAGATTGCATCTTTAAGCAAGTTCTGAGACATTTTTTTGTTCAAGTGCAGTAAATTTTTAATAATTTAAGAACTAATTATTAATCTAGTGACAAAAGGCAACGAATGTTGAGTGAATATTGCAAGTTAGATACTCGATTAAAGGGCTCTTAATTTTTTTTTTTAACCTCCATCTTACTTAAAAAAATTTTCTAGCAAGTTGCATTTTATTACATAATGAGACAGACCGAGTTGCTAGTTTCTCTTTGTTATGATAATTACTATGTCCCAGTTTTAAAATGTGAAAAGAGCAGAACAACTGGACAAGTTTATCGATTGGAAAACGAAATTAGTCTTTTGATAACTAACAAAAATAAGAATTATCAGATGTAGAAAAGAAATGATTGATTTTGGACCATTACGTAAGTGCTACTAGTTTTTGTCTCTTTGTGCTAATTAAGTACCTGATTAAAATTCAGATTGACAATCATGTTAACCTTCTTGCAACTAAAATCTGAAGTTAGAATCCAGTAATTTAAGCTTTGTGTATATAATACATACATGCGTACCAAGAAAACGATGAAATTAAGATCAATGCCAGTATTCACAAACCTAAATTTAAAATGGGAGATAAGGAGAGAGAAGTGACACAAGAAAAATCAAAATTTGTACCCCCTATATATGGGTGCGTTTGGATATAGGAAGAAGGAAGAAGGAAGAAAAAAAATTATAAACAATCCAAACTCTTCACAAAGTTACACACTTTCCAATACTTCTTCCCACTTCTTCCCTTCTTCTCTTCTTCCCTTCTTCCCACACCTATCCAAACGGAGCCTATGTGGAGTGTGCAAGTTCACCTCGTTCAGTTTTTTCCAATCTAAAGTACTTTTAGATTGATTGGATAGTATTTATCATGACTATTAAATAATTTCATTGTCAAAGGTGCGGTCCCAAATTTATGTACTTGAAGAATTTGAACAGTATGTATTTTTGTAACATTAATTAAAGAAACAACCCTGTCTACAAGGCCTATCCTATCCATGACTTGGAAAGTAGCAATACTGACAAGAGGTCATCTGTTGGACGGACCTCACAAAGCATATCTTCTACAGTTTTCAATCTTCAACCAAGCGTGCGTATTATTTTTCTGTTTCATTTTCCAAAGATGAGGTGTTCATTTTACCTGCTAACGACTAAGAATAGAAAAAGAAACGCAATAAAGTAACATTCGTTTTTCTTGTTTGTTAGTATTTTTTATTGAAAGAAGCAATAAAGATATGATAGCAATCTTGTTGTTATAGTTGTTGGCAGATTTTTTTTTTCGATTAATTATCTTTTACACAATTAACAAAGTTTAGTTTTTTTTTTTTATTTGGTTAACAAAGTTTAGTTGCTCCATTACTTCATGAAAGAATCAAAAGCTTCATGGGGCCGTTTGGATGTTGTAGGAATTTGGGGAATTTGCAATTCTAGGCATAAATTTATTGGAAAATGTGTAACTTTGTGAAAAGTTTGAATTATTTATAATAAATTTGACATATGAAATTCCGAAAATTTACAATTTCCTCTTATTCCAACCCCATCCAAACGCCCCCCCATGAAATTAGCCATCCTCGTAATGTAAGAATCAAAAGTTCACTATATATATAAGGCCACTTCAGGCCCAACTGTTTGTCAATGTATACTGTTGCATTCTATAATGGGCCAATTTGTGGAAATCATCAATATGCGAGCACAGCACAGTGCCACAGTACATACCATGACAATTGACAAGAAACAAAACAAAAATGTTTATCCTCTATAGCTTAAGCCCACGTTCATCGTATAAACGGGTTGTCTGGCACGATCTAGAATCGAAGTGAAGGTTCTTTTTGGTCCAATTCGAACCGTCTGTGTTTAATTGGATAACTAGTGGGTGCGTCGCGCGTTGCGCGACCTATTTTTCGTCTTGATTTTATTGTCCCAGTCTTATTAATAGTAAATAACCTGATGAGGGAAAAGACGATAAAATTAAGCTGAATTTGACAAATGAAATTCTCTAATTCAATGAGCAGATTGGTTGATCACATTAACACATTATAAATGTTCAGCGGCTACATAAAAGTGGGAATTCTCATACAACATATCATAACGCTCACTTTATTAGGCCAAGTAATTAGGCTTATGCTCCATCTGAATAAATGAGGCCTCTTTACTGTGAATATCCTGCGAAATTTTAAGATAACACACCTCATCAACACATTTCAAAAATTCAACAATATAAGTGCTCAGGTCCCAACATGATTGTTTTTCAGTCACGTGAAAAAAATGCAGCTCTTTAAAAGTCCTACCATATTAGAAGAATCAAACAAACTGGGTTGCATCAATTAAACATGACTATAACTTTTAAGCAACAATTTTTATATCAATCCAAGTTTTGATTAACTATACTAATAGTGAGCTGCCAATTAGTTCGACATAATGACCAATACATTTATTCAAAATTAAAAAAAATTGTATTAATTGGTGAGATATTTGTTTTGATATTCTTTGCATAATGACCTCATGTAGAAGAAGCATGCACGAACCATAATGGCAGCTCTAAGGACATCCAAGTTAGAATTTTCAGTTACATTTGTTGAACTCACAAAAGACAATAAAATTTTAGTTTAGTTCATTCATTGAACTCAAAAAAAATAAAAAACAAAATTAATATTCCATAAGACTCTGCATATTGTTATTTTTCATACCTGTGATGGCATATATAATTGAACACACAAAAAATGTTTTACCTAAAGTTTCATAAATGCTTCCAGCAGCAAGGGTTGGATAAGCACAAAATCAAAACTGAAAACTGACAACATAAGTTCACAAACTTGTTAACACGGAGACAAAATCAGAGAAAGAAAACAGAACTACAAAAGAGGGGTAAACTTGCGAAGAACAGAAGTAAAACACAGAGGCAAAAAAATAAAAGGAAATGAAGAGAGAGATTGAACTTTTTAGATTAATAAATATGTAGTTGTCACGGTAAATAAATGTGATAAGAAGGAAGTCACATATTTTTTCATGTCTTATGCTTTGAAGAAGTAAGAATACAATAAACATATATTGCAAAAATCAATTCTTATGTTCCTTTTAGATTAATCAGTACCATGCTATTGCAACAACTCATGCGTTTGGATAAGAAAAATTATTTTGCCAAATCTGGTTCTGCAACGACTGATGCGTTTGGATATGAAAAATCATTTAGCGAAATCTGGTTTGTAAGGGCAAAATGGTCATGCACGGAAATAAATTAGTTTTACCTTAATATGGATACAAACTGGTACACCTATAAACATAAACAAAATATGGGAAAAAATATTACAGTTCATTTCAATCCTGATGCAATTGACAGTACTACTATTACAATTCATTTTACCTAGCTTGACCAAATTACTCCAAAGCTGGTAAATGCAAACTAAGGAGAACTGAGATGCATAATATGTTTACTTGCTTTTTCTTAGGGACAGTATCGTCAACTTCCAACTGAATACACATATTGTCAATCCAAAGGTCTAGTTACTTGCATAAAAAACATTTTTTTAGTCTATAATTCCAAAATCAAAATACCACAATGCCCTTTTCAAATGCGGTAAAGTACTCGTGCGTAATTAGCAGCCAAAATAAAAGATAAAAAATAACAACATAAGTTGTACCTCATCAAACCTAATCAGATTGACAAAGAGTTGTATATCTGGTTTAGTGAGTCGGTCGCCACAGATGTACCTTTCTTGCTTAATATCTCTTCACATTTGTCTAAGACCTGATATAGCTTCTCCACAACCTGCACAAAATGCATGGAAAGCAATGTAATCGTAGAATTAAACTATATGAATGATTTTACCATTATTAAAAATTGTCAAAATTTTGTAGGAGTTCAGTTAGTTATCCCATTAATCAATTATACGTTTGAGGTGGGTGTATTTTCACTTGTTCCTCTAAAGCCAGCTTAACTTTGCTCTCATACTTGACTCAAAATTGAGACATAATTTTCTAATTTCATATTCAAACATAGCAGGAGATTGATTTATTGCTTGGACTTTGCTGTCATACTTGACAATGATTAAGTCAAAATAAAAAAGAGCAACACTAAAAAGAGAAATAAGTAACCCACAGCTAGAACCATCAAAAAAGAATCAATCACCAAGCAATGTACGGAGAAAAAGATAGATGAAGGAGCATGCTCAGGCCTCGTGTATAGAACGATTGCAAGGGAAGGAGGCTGACCTCGTATCGCTTGACCTCATGCCTTGTGTTCATAATGAGCACCTTATCCTTACTCGCAGCTCCCGATATCAAGAGCAGCCTGAGCCATCTACCTCCAATCTCATCTAGCACAAACTGATTCGATTTCTGATAAAGCGATAATCAAGGTGCTGAGAACAACACAAACAACAGAAAACGACTCAATTAAGTGATTCAACAAATTCAATCAATTTAAATGGCTCAATTAAGCGATTGGACAAATTCAACCTACAAATGTCTAATATATTGTTTAAATTAGATGCTACTCATGTGGCATAATAATTATGATTGGATAAATCTGAATAAGAAAAATATGTTAAGGATGTAGGTTTCTTGTGAAATTTTTTTTCTTGGCAGTGTAGCAATTCACCAAACTGATTAAATAAATAAAGAATAAAAAGAAAACAAATACTTATGAGTATAATTAAACCATTTTAACAAAAAGGTAAAGAAAACAAAACAATAATGAATGAGGTGAAGTTCTAAACCATTTCATACAGTTTGACCAACACAATATAAAAACATTATTTGTAACATATCAGTTTTTGTTAATAGTTAATTAATGAGGTGAAGTTCTAAAGAATATATATAAATATATAAATTAATAGCAAAACAGTAATGAACAATCAATAGATGGAGGATTAAAATCAAATATTTAGTTAGGGTAATTATTTACCTCAAAGAGGCATGGACTGAACAGACCAATAGCAAGGTTTATTTATTTTTTTCATAATATCAAGCAAGCCCCTCTTTAATCTCCTAGTTGCCAGTCTTGTTGTCACCTATTTGCCATTACCACTCAACTGCTCCCAAATCTGTGAAATTGAAGCTTAATCATACATAAAGAAAAAGGAAGAGCAAAAGTAGAAGAAGAAAATATTCTTTAGAAAGGAAGACATCAATTTCAGATAAGAACAACATATTTTTTTTTAGATAAGACAAACATTATTTGATAATCGTCCCTCATGCTTTTTTACAGGTCTCCACCCATGGTGTCTCTTGCGCTAATTTAGAAGGCAAATAACATAACAAATATTCATATATTTATTTTACAATAAAAAGCTAAATAATTAATTGAAGATTCAGCAAAAATAAGAAATACATGCATGATTGTCTTGCTGAGCATAAAGCCAAAAAGTTTGAAACATGGTTCAAGGAAAAAGGAAAATAGAAAAAGAAAGAAAGTGAAATGCTAAACAACTGAGGTAAGATTTTCTTTTGTTTACCTATTTCTAATTATTTAACATCAAAAATCTAAACTCACATACCCTTTCATTGGTTCTCAAAGCTTGAACAGCTTGCTGCCGCCCTCGCTAGAACCATCAGTAGATCACTTCCCAAAGAGAGATGAAGAAGTTGTAAAGCTATAATTAAAATGTCAAATTTATAAGTTAATAAGTCAATAATGAAAGAATTATTATTTTTGCATAAAATTATTAAGTGGATGTGTGAAACACTTGTTTACTGATTTATAAATTACAATTCAAGTCAGAATATGTCCATATCATCTTTTTAATTTAGTGCAGGCCTATCTTTTCTGAAAAATTAGTATTCACCGGTACTTCAATTCACACTCCAATTATATTATACCCTATAATTGAGTAATTAGTAAACATTCTTTAAAAATTAAATAAGACAAATATATAGTACAAATAAAGGTTACCTTAGCAACAATAACCAAAGGTGGTAAAAAATACAAATTTGCAACCAAAATTAATAAGCAGAGGTTTGAGAACCAACTTCAGAAAACATATCATTTACATATGTTTCGATACCAATTTCAGTGTCATTGCTACATCGAGCACTTTGTAGCATTTGAAAATAACACCCAAGTTTTGTAATGTTTGTAATTAACGACAAATAATTTTTGAGACATTTTGCAGTAACGACCAAAATTTGATCTGAGGATAATTCAAGAAAATATCGTATTGTTCTATATTTAATAAATCAAACCAAGAAATATGCATCCCACTGTTCTATGTTTTTGTTCAATCAAGTTTAGGAAAGAAATTGCTTACAATAAATAAAGCCCAAATCGACACCACCACAAAATGCAGGAGTACCCTTTCAATCAAGCAATCTAAAAAAACAGTGTACATTCAAGTACGTGAAATTATAATACAAAAGTTACTGGCAATAATTTGAATGTACCAAACAATATTAGGAGCTAGTAAAAACAACTTACTTTCACTGTAGTAAAATAAGGCTCTACCTGGTGTTTCTCTTAAGGGGCTTGACCATCTGAGTGGGGGCATATATCATAGTCAGAGATGTTGAGCCAGAGGCCATGAGAAACGACAGTCTTGGCACCCTTGTGAAGGCTGAATTGGTAACCACGAACAATGTCAGCACCCTCACGATATGGGTCATATAGTGTATTGAAGTAAAAATGGGGTCGAGAGGCTCAGCAGGTTCTTAATGTGTTGTTCTAGAGCATTTATCTCCTTACCAGATTGGTCCTTGGCAACCTACAGTTTAACAAATGTTGTGTTAGATTAACCTAGTGGAAGAAGGAATAATGTTCCATCATTTTGAACTACACAGGTTGCAATAATGTTCCATAATTAACAATTTAAAATTGAAGATTAGCTTTCAAGAATGAATATTACCAGCAACAAAGAAGATAAAATTTCAAGTTAAATGAAGACCTCTTTCACAGTAACGATCAAGTTTTCTCATCACATAGACAGCAGGAAATGAAGTCTTTTGTTTATAAAATGACATTAATGAAGTAAGCCCACCTGCTATACATAAATCTCCCTAAATCAGATAAAAAGCAAGCTCCATTATTACATAAATTAGGCCAAAATAGAGAAATAACTATAATTTATAAATTAAGCACGAAATCATAACATCTCTATAATTTATAAATTAGGCCTGCGTGCAGCACATCGTGCTTAATGAAAGAGAGACACATGGAGAGAAGAACAACCAAGAAACATTGTGCGAAGCACGGATGGAACTGTGGATGTGGATGCGGACAGAACTGTGGATTACGTCCATTTGATTAATATCCTTCATTGTACCTTTGAGGTGAACACCACGAAGATGAAATTGCAAATATCTTTGAGGCAATAACAGCCCATGAATGGTTTTTCTGGTCTTTTTAAGAGAAAAGCAATATATTTTACCCCTGTACTATTCCAAGCTGAACTCCCCAACAGAGCCAACTTCTCAGATGGTATGACAATATCAGTTTAACTTTCCTTTTGTTTCGAGTTGCTACTACTATTGTTAAATACAATTCACTAAGCATCCCAAAATACCGTAGGAAAAAAAAACCAAAAATCTACACACGATCAATCAAAATCATATCAGCAATTTGATTTGTGCGCCCTACATGAAAAAAAAGAAAAAATCAAAAGTGAAATTAAGACCAACCAAGAGAGGACTGATCAGTCTGAAGGGGCACTGGGATATAACAAAAAATAGTAGTAGAGCAAGGAGGCAGCAATCCGTTAACCTCCAACCAAGGATCCTGCAATAAAGGAAGGAATAAAGTGATTAGTACAAAATTGAAGCGAAATTAGTTAAGTCTTGGGGAAAAAAAGGGGGCAACTAATTAGAAAAAAAGAGAACCCACAAAAACATCCAAGTAAAACCGAGAATGGACAACAGAAATACATAAATTCACAAATAGATAGACAAATCAGTTTTCGAGGAACAAATTGAGAGATATAAAATGAAAGAGGCGCTCATATGCTGGTTATGCTTAACCAAAATCATCCTTGTCAGTAGCCACTGCTTTCAATGCAGCTGCATAATAATTAGGACATTCAATCTAGCAGGGAAAAAAGTACAACCAATTTGAGTAGATGTTGAGATGTATTTGTTGAACGAAAAATTTTCAGTTGTTGTTTAATAACTTGGCATTGTAAAGAAAACTATTGTTGTATATAATTTAGTCCTTATTGGTTCTAATCAGAACTTATTATAAAATAAAATAACATATAGGAGCACTGCTCTACAATTCTATTTCACTAAAAGAAAATCGAATAGAAAGAATAACAATGCAAAAAAACAATATTATCCTTAAAAGAACATATTTGTCTAAGGAACCATTTTTAACAACAGTATTCCTTAAACAAAGCATACAACAGTACTATTTGGATCTTATCTGAAACGATTTTAATAGAAAGAAAAAGAACAATGCAGAGAACAATACTACTTGCAACAACAAAAACCAATTTGTTTTCCACCTAGGAACGTTAGACGACGAAAAGTAGACCAAAACAACTGAAAAATAAAGGAAAAGGAGAATTCCTGACAGTGAACAAACAAAATGAAGGTAAAAAATCATACCTTGTCGAAGAAAGCACACCAGAAACAATCCCAACAAACCTGCAAGATCAAACAACTAAAATTCAATCCGAAGAACAACAATGCAGTAAAAAAAGAGAAGCGTTGTTGACCTTATTTGAAGCCGTTAATCAATCCAACCAAGCTACTCAATTCGGTCTTCGTTTAAACCCTCGTGCCACCATTGCTTTTCCTCCGCCGATCTGGCATAGAAAATGCGCGCAGAACCTGCGAGAAACAGAAATCGGATATAGGAGCAAAGAGGGAAAAGGTGCAGGGGTATTCACTAACAGCAATCAAAAGAGCAGAGGGTCGTGTTCAGTTCAAAGTGTGGAGAAAAGTATTCCCCGGTCCATACCTGTAAGACCAAGGCAATAAACATGCTTGCAGCTTCGGCTTCAGAAGCAGTGGAGGAACTGGGTGAAGAAGGAGAAGATTGAAAAAATTGAAAGCAAAAAAGCGAGATCGTATATAGTGTTTTTGGTGGATACAATCTACCTCGTCGAGGAGATGGGTAAGCATGCTAGTAATGCGAGGCAGTTGATAATAGTATTACTTTCCGCTTCATCAGGTTAAGAAGATTATCGGTTATTTGGTAAATTTTCCTTAGAAGTTGCTTAAGAAAATCCCCTTATGCTTGTAGCATTTCATTCAATAGATTATGTATACTATCCATACGGTAGGGACTCGACGTTACCGTAATTAGTAAAGGTCTTTTTCTTACGACCTTCTCGGTCGGCATAAGGAAGAAATGTCTTACTTACTTAAATCCAAGGCATTTAGGAATACTCGCTTACCTTTCCTTTCTTTAAGCGAATTTTGCCTTTAGGGCGGTCTACTCGAGCCTTGGGACAGCTGCAGCCATTAAAAAACACCCGCCCGAAGTGGACCCCTTCTACTTGGTCGCAGGGTTGCGAAAGAATAGACAGAGGGATAAAGTTGCGCAGAGAGAGAGAGATCACCGATTCAGATCTTTAGGTTGGGCAGAAAGAAACCTATCTAGCCGGCGATCCCCATCTCCGATTCACCGATTCACCGATTCTGCCTTTCCATATTGAAGAGGAGAATAATGCGTCTGAGAAGGATGGATTTCTCTCTCTACCGCTTTTCTTTTTGGCTTCGTGCAGAAGAATCGAGAAGTAGGAGCAGGTACGAAGAAGTCTCCAGAAAAGGAGATCGGACGGCCGCGATCGAAAGAAAGGAACGAAAGGCGTGGATCGAGCCAAATCTAAATGAACGGCCAGGATCCTTTACTGTTCCAACCACTGTTCACCCATAGTTGGTCAAGGCAGGAGTCAATGGACGGATGTTAATATATTAAATGATATATTAAATGATGATAAGCACTTCGGACAATTACAGATAGAATTGTATCCAAGTGAAATTGAACCCTCTGCCTCTCCGTGCATGTTTGGAAATTTCGATCCGTCAAATGAAACGACCGAATCACATCATAAGGACAAACTGGTAATTTTTAGAAGAAATTTTTTATGTGACACGATTGGCAAATCTAGCAGTAGTAGCAACCTCCATAATTACAAAATCATGTTTCTGTATATTTATATAATATACAAAACAAATTGTGGCGTGTTAGGTGTATTGACACGGTACATACTCGTATTTTCACGACACGACACGACACATGTATGGATTCAACACCACATGACTGTGTTGGTGGGTCGTGTTAAAACTGTGTTGTGTTAGCATTTTCAGAAAACTGACAAGATTTAACACGACATGATTCAACATGACACAATTTGACATGACACGGTTACAATACGATTTTATTTTATTTTAAAATTTAAAAAATATTATAGAAATATTAATATATTATAAAACTATGGATAATTTGAATTTTAAGGAAAAAAATATCTGTACATAAACTATAATAAAAAATTTTCAACTAATTAATATTATGTAATTCGTATTTTATTATCTAGTTAATTAATTATTATATTGTATCATCACGAATTATTATCATATTATTTTTTGTCAACTATATAACCGATTTATAAAATTTAATATATTTTTTCTTATTTTTTTCTCTAATTTTAAAAAATATTTAATTATTTTTAGAAAAAAAGAAAAATAAAATGTTGACACGGTTCGACACGATTGACATGGCTGTGTTGTATCATGTCAACACGGCGTGTCAACCGTGGCGTGTCAATTTCCGTGGCGTATCGACTTTTTTCTCTATTTAGCACGACACGACACGACACAACACGGTTTTAAATTCGACCTATGTCGACACGAAACGATGCGGTACCAAACACGACTGTGTTTGCCACGACACACCACGATACGGTAAGATTGCAATTCACTATTATACATTAAGAGTTTGATTATGATGAGATGCATCACAAAAAGTCCTCACTCGTCCATAATATCACACGATTGGCAAAGTTTTCTGTCCAAGATGATCTATCTATTAAAATCTTCTTGCAGATCAAATTTTATATTTTTTCAGAATTTTAAAGTATTTTTTCGTATTTTTAAAAAACTGCAATTTTTGAATGGTTCATATCTAATTAGATTAATGAAATCTAAAATTTCAAAAAATACTTATAAGTTTCGAAAAAAATGTATAATATGGTGTGCATGGAGATTTCAACAGGGAGATCATATTGGATAGTTTGAATCAGTTATTTTTAACCAAATTCAAAGATTTTGATCGCGACTCATAAAAATTTTTGTGATGCATCTCACCATGGCCAAAGACATATATTAATATTTCTATACAGCCTTATATGATGTTTGACTTTCCAAAAAAATTGAGAATTCCATGATCAGTCCGTTGTAGGACAGATCTATCACTTTACGAGGATCCCCTTTTTATCACAATTATTGTTATACTGACAAATTGATTCCATCAAAGGCAGTCGATTTAGAGCTGTTATAGGTACCTCGGCATCATGTGACTCTTCTTTTGTCCCTTTCATTGTTTCTTTGTATAATAATCCCTATATAGCAATTTTTTGTAGGAGAGAATATCGACCTTTGCATTAATTTCTGGTAAATACAAAGCAAGCATGCATATACCAGTATATTAGCAATTCAAGAGCTGAAACGAACTGTCACCCCAATAATAATCCCTCCAGAGTCTCAAGTACTTTCATCACAGGATTTTGTCCTCTCTCAAAATACACACACTCCTGCTAGTCAAAATTAATGAAAACTTCTTTGCATGCACATGTACACTTGCTAGTTGCTACAACCAAAATAAAACACCAAAATTAAAACACACTTTAAATTATTATTTAATAGATGCCAATATATATATCTTGAATTAATTGGTTGATAATTTAAAATTTAAGAACATGAATTGTTTGCAACTAGGATAAATACCGTTATCAATTGTAAAGCATGTTGTTATATATAAATGAATATATTGTCTTTAAAGAGGGATCAATTATGCATCAAGAGTTTTTATAAAATGTGATATCTAACTTTTTATTAATTTTGGGCTTCTAATACTTTCCATAATTAATTAATTACAGTGGTGTTGTAACTATGACGTGATTTGATCCATTTTCTTGAAATCTAGCAGGAATCTCAAATATTTCCCATAGTTAACAAGCCACATTGTGTGTACATTTGATTCAGTTTGAATATATCAAAACCATAATTAATAATGTTTTATGTCAGGCATAACAACGTACAGAGATGCGAATCTGATTGTAGTAGTGCTTTAATGTAATTTGTGTTTCATATGTCCCACAACCACAAGACAACCAATCTCCTTGATCCCAAGATCTATTTTATTTGTTTATTAGATTTCCTTTAAACTTAATTATGTATATTTGTTAAGAGATCCTCTGGATGCAGAGATCTGCAGATGCATGGATTGTTTATCAACTAATTAATGAAAAGTGAGCTCAAGAAACTAACTGATAAATTAGTGGGTATTAATTATAGGTGAAAAAGAAAAACAAATGTCATAAGCATTACAGTGGCAGGCATTTAGGTAATCTCAGAGTGATACATGTGTCTTACCAAATATGCGAAATAAAAAAAACGAAAAGAAAAAAAGGTTCTGAACCGACATAAGCCCTACATAGGCAAAAATTTATTAATAATGGTGAATGACATGGATAAATATAACCAAAAACACCACTACAACTCTACAAGACAGAAGGGAATGGAGGTCATGCATGATGATGATGGTGCATGTCATGGGGTAATGACATGCTCCATTGCGACTGTCCTCTCCCACGTGCTCAAGCCAATCGTCGACAGACATTGGCGCATTATTTCATGCTTTCTATCTTATCTCCTCACTTTTTGGAATAATCTTTTTAGGGTAAAAAAGGTTGTTGCAAGGTGCATTAATTTCCTTTTTTGGGGAGAAAAGAAAAGAAGTGGCCAGGGTTCTATCCACGACTAGTGGAAGGCAACTGTACTTGATCCCATTCCCATGAAAAGGAACAGAGAAAAAAAAAGCATTCAATGGGTCTTAGTTACGTGTGCCTGGATCATTCTCCTATGCAAATCAATTTATTGATGTTCCTTTTGGGAACTCAAAATATCAATAAATACTTTAGTTTCAGGTTTGTTTTATTTCAAATTTTAATTGTTTCTTATGCTAGTAACGGTTACCTATTGGAGCATTATCACTTTACAACTTTGGAACTATATTAATGTGTAGATATAGATATTGATATGTCTAGGACAAGGGGAGAAAATTTAATGTGATAATAGCTGCAAGCAACCTAAATTTTACAACCTTTTATCTAGAGGGAAAAATATATTGAAATGCATAACGGGATACCTCATATAGTACTGTTAAATCAATAGGGAAAGCTAGATAAAGTTGTTATCTGGATTTGTCTATGTATGCTGGTGGTGGTGATATCCTATATTAGTTGACTAGGTCACTTGAAGCTGGTTGTACACTTGTACTTGAATCAAATATGTTTCATGGCAGCCAACTTTCCCCTCTGGAAAGTTGAATTATCAAAGAACAATATCTTCTCCTTTCTTTTTATTTTGCAGCTAATATATTGAATCTTTTTTTTTTATCTATAACGAATGAACTATGACTACGAGAAGTTGAATTTTTTTTTTTTTTTTTGGAATCTAACTATGCTATTTCATGCATGGCCTGTGTCAAAATGCAGCCATTGTTATTTTGATTGAAATCACCTTAAATACTATGTCAATTTGCACTGTATTTAAAATTAGAAAAAAAAAGAACTTAATTAGAACTGATAGTGATATTACATAGATATGCAGGTTGGTGCTTTTGCAAAAGATATTACAGAAGAATATCAGAATTGACAAATTAATCTTATTTCACATTTCACAAAATGAAAATACAATAGGATAATAAGTGTACTGTTACTGTGTACATAATCAATCTGAATGCATGAACAGTTGAGAGAATTTTTCTCTCTTCTTATTGCGATATTCATATTCAATAATATCCAAAGTTCGTTGATATTTCATAACACATTAGTTGACACCCCTTTGTTATACGTGGATCCGTCCATGCATAAGGTGTTTATCGCATTATTTTTTTAACCACACGTATATGTAGTGATATGTAGTGAATCTAGTGATGTTTCATTTGCAAAACATGGAATATGAGGGGCGGTACATACTTTGACTATCTGACATTTAGGGCTTGCGCGCTTCAGAAGAGATAAATGGAAGCTAAGGTAAGGAAGATGAACCATGTTATCTTGCTCCAATCACCATTGCTGGATGAATGAGGGGAAACGGCATAAACCCAGGAGTCCCAAAACTTAGTTTTAAGGAAAAGACTGGTTACCCCCGAAATTGGGGTGTAACCAAAGAAACCACCTTTTTTCCAATAATGTCCTTGCCTTTTGATTGCATCATTCTCTTTCAATTCAAATTAAAGTACAATATTGTTTTTTTACATGTTAAAAACAAGGTTACAACGTTTACTTTAATGTATATTCTTTTTAATATGGAGCAAGTAAACTGCATTTCCGTGAACTTCCTTAGCTTTCGCTGTCTTTTCGTTCCTTACCTTAGCTTGGATTTACCTTTTGTGGAGCAAGCCCTTAGTGAAACCAGACAGATTTTGCTCATCTGACAAAGGTCCAACACCTATAAGTATCGGTCAACTCATTGTCAATTTCCTATATATACACGTGTATTATCAACCCTTCAATTAAGATTCAATCATATTTAAGTGTTGATATGCATGAACTAGGTGAAATTTGGCAAACCACTTTTCCAAACACATGAAATGTTCTGCATAATCTTGGGAGCAAGTTACAGAAGATTATCTCAAATCCACAACGGATGGCATAAAAATCTCAAGCGTTAATAGATATTAATTAGGAAGATCATAACCGAGTTCTCTGTGATTCGCCATATCTTAATTCCTCTGAAACCTTCAGCACTAATGTATGAACAAAAAAAAAGCATGAAAATATAAAATCCCCTTTTTCTGGCATATATGCACACTGAAACTATAACATAATTTAGCTCAAACTTGGATCAGGGTTTTCTTCCTAGTCAGCTCAACCATTGTTAGGAGGAAAGTATGCTATCAGAATGCTTGTTATTAACACCCATACTTAAATGCATAATCCATAAAAGTTGATTGAATATATCTCAATTCATGATGATATCTTTAGGCTCCACATAAAACATTTCTTATTGCCAGAACAACACAGCATAAAATAATTTTGAAAGCATTGTACATTACGCAATAAATTACTACTTTGAAAGTTAAGTTCTGTTTTGTTACCTTCACAAAAAAAAAAGCAACAAATTGAGAGATCATAATCTCCGAAACATTGTTCATCACACACATTTTTTTTTTTATTTGTAGACAAACTTAAATCTTGGATTCACCAGGGAGCTTTTGTTAGATCTTGAGTGTAAAATGTATAGAGATTCCCAAGAATTCAAATGAGAAAGTAGAACAGAAATTTATTTTTCTCATGGTGCTAATATATTAAAATTATCAAAATAACAAATAGTTCTTCTCGAGCCCCGAATACGTACAGATATAACTTCATTTTATTATAACCAACTGGCACACATAAAAAGATAACAAATCAAAGGATTTATACATCTAAAGTATAAATTGACAAAGAAAGAAAGAAAAATATGATGAAGGACAAGCATCGTGGAGATGTGCTCCATATTTCAGTATATACCAGGAATACATTATTTGTGGTCCAATCTCAACCTGCATATACACACAAAATCATGATAACTGTCTATTTTATATAATAAAGTTATACTATGTTTCAATTAAAATTAAAAGTTTTCTATCATTTATTTTAAACGTACACACTGGCCTCTCGAACACAAAGCAACGACGTCAGCTTTTAGGTGTACTTGAATGAAAGAATACTGTATTCCAATATGCAATTAAACTATTGAGGGGAAAGTATCACTAGTACCTGCAAATAAAGACTTTGCAATTTTTCGTTGATGAATTAATTGGTAAAACACTTAACACACACACACAATATATATGGTCTGTGCGTGTAACTCAAAAATAGTATCATCTACTGGTCAGATGAACACATACAAACGACTAAATAAAAGACCAAACATATATAAATTGTGATGATAAAACTAAGCTTCAAGATTTTGGACAGCAATTCAAATGGAAAATCAAAATTGTTTAGGAAAGAACCTATCTCCGCACTTAAACCACCTATAAACACACACATACAGTCAAACATGCATATATGTACACAAAACTAAGAGGAATGGCTAATGACTGACAGATAGAGAGGTGAGCACAAATAGCTCCAAGCTTGTACATATGGATAGTCTGCTCAAGCAAGAAAGCACCATCTGTGCTCACTCTCTTCTGTCAGCCTCTGCACCACAAAACTCTTATTTTAATCAGTGTTAAATAAATCTAAGAGAAAAGAGAGGAGGTAGGAATGGCTAATGGCTGACAGTAAGAGATGTGAGCACAAATAGCTTCAAGCATGATTTCTACCCCCATGCAAGAAAACGCCATCTGTGCTCACTCTCTTCTGTCAACCTCCACACACCCCTACCTTCTTCTAATGAGAGAATTACACACACAAAAAAAGAGTCAGAATTAGGGGGAAAAAACAAACAAACACACATACAAAATCCTATTTTGTTTAAAGGAAATGGCTGAACAATAATAAAAAGGAAAAAAAGAGGAAGGATTGGATAATGGCTGACAGAAAGAGTAGTGAGCACACATAGCTCAAGCATGGTTCCCTTGTGTGCCTCTCATATTCCATGCAAGAAAGCACCATGTGTGCTCACTCTCTTCTGTCAACCTCCATTAAACCCTACCTCTATGAAATCTCAAAGTATGGAATTCGATCCTATGAAAACACTGATGTTATGGAATTCGATCCTATATATGAAAACACCGATCCATGGAATTCTCATATAAAGCAGTACTTCAACGTTGAGGGAAAAAAGAGAGAGCACCTCAAGATCAAGGAACGCAAAGGTTGGATCTGTGCTTAACGGCTGACAGACAGAGCAGTGAGCACACAAAGCTTCAAGCACAATTTCTTTCTCACTTTCAATATGTTTCTCTCTCGTTCCCTTTCTGTTTCACTCTCTCTTGCCCCTTTCGTGCAAGAAAGAACCATGAGTGCTCACTCTCTTCTGTCAGCCCGCTAGAACCCACCTTTAATCAAACAAAAAAGAAAAGTATCGAAAAAGAACTTTAGAAATGTAAAAGGTACAGAACTACAGATAAAACTGCATAACCAAAATGTGTTATGTATGAAGAAGAACTGTATATTACTGTTTGTTTGGATGGCGAAGAAGAGAGGCAGCAGAGGGCTATTTATAGATGGATACTAGAGGTATGAATGGAATAAGGGATGACCGCGCGTGATTAGTATAATAATAACATATAGTATTGAATTAACTACATTAATTAATCTCTAGGTTGTTCCTTTCCTATGTGCGTTATGTCTTTTCTCTCTATCTCTCATCTAACTGCAGATAATGTATAATATACAAAAATAAGAACATCCATCCCAATGAACTTTGTAGCATGCTCTCCACCGCTTTTTTTGTCCAATCATCATATCTTCCCTCTCTCTCTCATATTCAATTTTCATTTACTAAGTTCCTCTCCCACTAAGAAATAAGAATGCACGCAACAATATATATTATATAAAACAAGAATAAACTTGAGAAGGACTTCCACTTGTAAAAAAACACCGATTTTACTTGCTTAATCAAACGGTGCTTTTATATTTTAATGGATGCATTTAATTATGAACATACTGTGTCCATGTTTTTCCCCAAAAAAAAGCATCAACTAAAGTATAAATTTAAAAGGAAAGGCATAGAATGTATGAATTAGTTTAATCATGCATATATAATGCTTGCTGCGTACACCATCCTGGATATAATATGGCGGCGCCAAAAATGGACATCATATATCACATAAAACTATAAAAGTCATGTAGCATATCTAGGATAATCATTTTATATATATGCCCATACATCTATCACATAAAACTTTTTAAGTGTCAAATTCAACCATATGTCCATATATAATAGTTATGCGATATATACAAGTGCATGACATATTTAATGTAGTGATGATTTTTTAGTTAAGCATATGGAACTGTTCCATTTTTTAAGAAAATTCTGAATATAAATATGAGCTGATCACCACATTTGACAACTCGTATTTGCTTGAATTTTGGTTAAACTGTTGTCTTGACGAAGATACTACCACCAGAATATGCGTTATATAATTTAAAAGTAGGGGTGCAAGAAAAGTTCGTAGCTCGTCCATATTCAGCTCGACAAAAGCTCGTAATTAGGTCGTTAGATAACATTTAAGCTGTTAACATGCCAGCTCGGCTCAACTCATTAAGGTAGCTGATGAAGGCTCTAAATCTAGGAATCAAATAAATTTGTAAACCTAGACCTAACTTCACTAGTCGTTCGGAGCTAAGCTTAAGGTCGAACCCATAGACGGATTAACGATTACTGGACTTGTTCTTTTTATGAAGCTAGACAGTAAAATAAAGTTGAGGGTGTTGTGAAATAAAAGAACTAAATAAATGGTGCGTTTAAATAGATATTTTTGGGTGTTTTGAGAATTAAATGATAATCTAAACAAGACGAACTAAAGCAGATAAAT
Source organism: Rhynchospora pubera (assembly GCA_028095005.1). Taxonomy (NCBI): domain Eukaryota; kingdom Viridiplantae; phylum Streptophyta; class Magnoliopsida; order Poales; family Cyperaceae; genus Rhynchospora; species Rhynchospora pubera. The sequence goes on along the minus strand of CM051460.1, from coordinate 221,332,616 downwards.
TTTGGGGGTTTTCAAGTATAATAAGGCGTCTTAGGGGTCAGGATTCACTTAGGTTTAGCCCTCGATTTGCTGGATCGCTCGCTGTCGCGTTAAATACCAACAAATCTAAGCATAGGCTGTCAGTTCGGTCCAAACAGAAGCTGGTATGTTGAGTTATGACCATACAACTTGAGTTTTAACTTTATGAAGGGTTCAGATCGGCTATAGCTACATTACCTAATCCTCAACTGTCGTCTTTTGGACTAGAAATCAGTACAGGTCTCTACTTTGCCCACATAGACCAATTAAACCTAAACTTTCGTGTCGGTATTTTAATTAACCTATGTCTTATTTATTTGTTTTCTTAGGGATATCTAAGTTGTCTTTCAGCCAACTTAGAAGCTACACCTTTCAGTGCTAGCTAATCTCCTCTTTCGAATCTTCAACTTATCCCAAGTACATAATTCAATCCTAATTGTTTAACCTAACCTTGTAACTTAACTAAACAAACTTTTATTTAGAAGTAAATCAGGTCAAAACAAGAGAATTAAACAAGCAATGAAAATACTACTCAATAAATAGATCATAAAGCAAAACATCAAGTCATATCAAGCTATAACATCAAACTAAACCTAAACTACATCCATACCCTAAGACAACATAAATTTAGCCTAACATAGTATCAAAACAAACAATACAAAGAGTAGAAATCACAAGATACAAGTCCATGGAAATTAGAGATAAAAACATAGGAAGAATAAATCAAGTTGTCTTTCTATGCTTGATCTTCAATCATCAAAGGTAGTGGGGTGTTGCAACGCGTGTCTCCAACCTTCTCCTTGCTGCCGTCGCCTCAAGAATCTGGTTGCCCAATGAAATCAATGGTGGAATCACCTAAGGAAGGTGGAATTGTGGTATGAAGGGTAGAATGCCCTTCCTTCAGGCCTTGGGGCGTATATATAGCAGTCTTCTGGCTTAGAAAGGAGGCTGGGGCGCTATGGTAAGAAAACATACCAAAATATCGAGTTTCCATGCGTGAAAACCCTTCCAAATATGCCATGGCGGCTCTCGGTTCGGACTGGACAAGTTCTGTTCGGATTGGACAGGCCTAATTCGGGTCAAAACAACTCAGTTCGGACCAAATGACCTCAGTTCGGGTCAAATAGGTTCATTCGGACCAAAATGGCTCAGTTCGGACAGAACTAGAGCACTTCGGGTCGAACTGGATCTGTTCGGGTCGAACTGAGACTCCATCTTTGAGTATATGTGGTATTTTGGTCATATCTCTTTCGTCCAGACTCCGATTTAGGTGATTCAAAAGCCGTTGGAAAGTTTAGGATGAGCTCTACAATGATGTTGACTCTATTTAGCCATTTGCTTTCCTAAGACTCTCATTTTGTGCTGTAAACATGTCTTCGGTCCGAATAGTAGCTATAATGTTGCCTCCAAGTGCTAGGAATGAGTCGTCTAGCGTATGCCAAGTGTCAAAATCCATCTAATATTCGAGAATCCACTAGAAATCGTCAAGAAACCTGAAAATAAGAGAAAAGACAACGGTAGAGCCAATTCTTAGAAAATCATAGCAATTTATCAAATAATTAAATGGTTTGAGTACGATTTGAGTGCTAAGTACGGTCCAAATACCCACAAATAATAACGATATCAAATTCCCCCCAACTTAAACTTTGCTTGTCCTCAAGCAACGCCCTAAGCTTAGAATTTTGGACCATACTTAAAACCTTAAACATTGAGTTGTAACTCAAACCAATAAATGTTGTGAAACCAATTGCTATGCCTAAAATTTTCACACTTCAATCTAATAAGTCAAACAAAAATTTAATTTCAAGAACCAAGTTTAGTGTTCTACGAATTAATTCATGCAACTCTTGGTCCTAATGAAATCTTCTCTCAAATTTTAGAACTCTAGCTTCTCTTTATTATTTCAAATGCGATCTCAATTTCAATCACCCGTTCCTTTTCATTTTTCACAAATGTTTGTAAAGTCCTTTATCAAAGTCGGAAATTTTATAATGAACTTCTCTTAAAACCAATTTCACTTTTTCTTTTTCACCAATTTTTTTATTTTTTTGTGTGCAAGTCAAGTCGTGGGGCTTTACACCCTATAGGATATAATGCGGTGTCATTGGCCTTGAATTTGCTACTAGCACATGACGCATTAGGGAGGTTGGATGGGTGTTGCTCGACTATGGCCACGGTACACTTGGGCCATAATACTCAACAACTCATTTACCAATGCTTTCGCACTGGGTCCGGTAGAAATTAATTACAAGCTACCCAATTATAACTCGAGAGCTTTAAGTTATAATTCATGACAACTTGTAATTAATCCAATACCCTCCAATTTGTGGTTGAGTTGGTGGAAAAAGGCCTCGGTGCATCCTCGTTTTCACAACTATTTTGTTTTTATTGTCCCATTAAGATTGCTTGTTGGTGATTCAAGCGATGAAAAGCATTTTCACAAGTCCAAGTTCATTTCATAATTTCCGAAGTCGATAAATTTCTTTTTAAACAAAGGTTTGTCAAACACGAATCAGTTCACTCGGTAAAAACTTATAAGAATCGACTAAAATTGATCTAACAATTCTAAGCATCCAAGATAGAGTTCTATTTTTCTCAAAATATTTTTATTTCGGCCCATTTGTGCAAAAATTAATCATGAGATATCAAAACATTCTAGGGTCTTTGATGAAAAAGTTTGTTTGACTTCAAAACAGTTTCAAGTATGAGTTTCAACATTTAAAATCCAAATCGAGAGAAACTAGGCATATCAAATCAATTTTCAAACAAAACTAGGCTAGAATAGTGCAAAAATCCTATTTTCATGTCTCTGTTCGGACCGAACAGAATTCTGTTCGGACCGAACAAAAGCTAAGAAATTCAAAAATTCATCCAAATTTTGCAAAAAGTTTGAGCAATTTCAATCCAAAGTTTGATTTTTCTCCTATATCCTCCCCCCAAACTTAAATCAAACATTGTCCTCAATGCATTCAATCACAAAGAAAAGTAAATAGGAGGAAAAGAGAACTTAGTCAATTTTTTCTTTCCAACATGTCAATTTGTTCCTAATTTATTTTTTCGATTTCCAAGATGGCTCTATCAATTTTCAAGTCTTTTGATGCAATCCGTATGAGGTCGTTCGGGGTTAGTTGGTTCGCGTAACCCATGGTGCTCTAGCACGAATTACATCTTCCTTCGTTTGTGCCTCAAGATTTTCCTACAAACAAACAAACACAAACATCAAATTCTATTTTTGTTATTATCTGTTTTTCAAATTTTTATGGATTTTTTTTTGTATTTTCTATTTTTAATGACAATGACAAAATAAATGAAAGAGAGAAGAGTTGAGAAATCCTTGGGTTGCCTCCCAAGAAGCGCTTGTTTTAGGTCCCTAGCTTGACCATCTATTCAGTAAGTCTTGATTGGATCGGACCAGGAGAGCGAGACAGCGAGCGATTTGTCATAGCCCTTATTGTTGATGCCTCTCATGCTATCCCTTTCCAAGATAGTCTCATCCGTGCGAATCGTGGGATCGATGCCCTTCAAATCATCAAGTGAGTACCCCATTACTCCCTTTTTCACCAACAGTTTCTTCGTTTGACCTGTATCTAGCTTGAAGTCAGCAATAACAAGGTCCGTTTGACTGAGAGGCGCTGGATGATGCCTGATTTTGACTTTGGGGCTCTCAGTTCGGACCGAAGAAGAGCAGTTCGGAGCGAACAAGGGGCTGTTCGGACCGAACAGAGTGTCTGTGACCTTCGGTTCTTCAATTTGGACTGTTGTTCGGTCCGAACTAGAGGAGGTTCGGTCCGAAGATCTGGCAGTTTGGTCTGAACAGATATTGTTGGGGTCGAGCAGAGCATCATGCGAGTGATCCTGAGGAAATTCTTCGATTTTAGAGACCTATTGGACCATACAACACTTGTTAATGGGATCAGGGCATTTCAAAGCATGGTCTATGGAAAAACGGAGCTTCTCTCCTCCCACTCTAACCACAATCGTCCCATCTCGAGCATCCATTTTCACACCGGCGGTTCTAAGAAAGGAGCGTCCCAAAATTATAGGCACCTCCTTATCTTCTTCCATGTCTACCACAACAAAATCGTCCGGTATGACAAACTTATCCACTTGGATGGGCACATCTTTGAGAATACATAATGGTAACCGCATTGAAGAATCGGCGAGTTTCAATGTCATGCATGTAGGTCTCAGCTCGCCAAAACCAATCTTGTCAAACATTGTCTTGGGCATAAGACTCACACTAGCCCCCATATCACACAAAGCTTTCTTAATTATTACATTACCAATATTGCAAGGAAGAGCAAACCTACCGGGATCCTCAAGCTTTGGGGGCATCTTGCTTTTCAAAGCCTCGCTACTCTTGTGTGTTAGGGCCACCGTTTTGAGTTCTTCCATGGACTTCTTGCCTGTGCATAACTCTTTCAAGAATCTTGCAAAGATCGGCACTTGAGCTATGGCATCCGTGAATGGAATGTTGACCTTCAATTGCTTAAGAATCTCCCAAAAGGTCCTATATTGTTCAGCTTCCTTTTTCTTTAAAAGTCGCTGAGGAAATGGGACAAGGGGTCTATAGGTTGACTCAGGTTGCTGTGCTTTCTTCTTCCCCTTGGCTTGGACATCTCCTTGGGCATTCTCCTCTCTCTGTTCGGATCGAACAAAGGGCTGTTCGGACCGAACTGGATCCTGTTCGGACCGAACAGAGAGGTTGTTTCCTTCTTTTGGTGGCATGTGTTATTGTTCGTCGCTTGGGACCAGCTGTTTGGCCTGAAATCGTACTCAAATCGCTTGGTGGAATGTGTTGTTCGTCGCTCAAGTTGCAATGGACCGTACTTAGCACTCAAATCGTACTCAAACCATTTAATTATTTGATAAATTGCTATGATTTTCTAGGAATTGGCTCTACCGTCGTCTTTTCTCTTATTTTCAGGTTTCTTGACGATTTCTAGTGGATTCTCGAATATTAGATGGATTTTGACACTTCGCATACGCTAGACAACTCATTCCTAGCACTTGGAGGCAACATCATAGCTACTACTCGGACCGAAGGCATGTTTACAGCACAAAATGAGAATGTTAGGAAAGCAAATGTCTAAATAGAGTCAACATCATTGTAGAGCTCATCCTAAACTTTCCAACGGCTTTTGAATCACCTAAATCGGAGTCTGGACGAAAGAGATATGACCAAAATACCACATATACTGAAAGATGGAGTCTCAGTTCGACCCGAACAGATCCAGTTCGACCCGAAGTGCTCCAGTTCAACCCGAAGTGCTCCAGTTCGGTCCGAACTGAGCCATTTTGGTCCGAATGAACCTATTTGACCCGAACTGAGGTCATTTGGTCCGAACTGAGTTATTTTGACCCGAATTAGGCCTGTCCAATCCGAACAGAACTTGTTCAGTCCGAATCGAGAGCCGCCATGGCATATTTGGAAGGGTTTTCACGCATGGAAACTCGATATTTTGGTATGTTTTCTTGCCATAGGGCCCCAGCCTTCTTTCCAAACCAGAAGATCACTATATATACGCCCCAAGGCCTGAAGGAAGGGCATTCTACCCTTCATACCACAATTCCACCTTCCTTAGGTGATTCCACCATTGATTTCATTGGGCAACTAGATTCTTGAGGCGACGGCAGCAAGGAGAAGGTTGGAGACACGCGTTGCAACACCCCACTGTCTTTGATGATTGAAGATCGAGCATAGAAAGACAACTTGGTTTATTCTTCCTATGTTTTTATCTCTAATTTCCATGGGCTTGTATCTTGTGATTTCTACTCTTTGTATTGTTTGTTTTGATACTATGTTAGGCTAAATTTATGTTGTCTTAGGGTATGGATGTAGTTTAGGTTTAGTTTGATGTTATGGCTTAATATGACTTGATGTTTTGCTTTATGGTCTATTTATTGAGTAGTATTTTCATTGCTTGTTTAATTCTCTTGTTTTGACCTGATTTACTTCTAAATAAAGGCCTGTTTAGTTAAGTTACATGGTTAGGTTATACAATTAGGATTGAATTAAGTACTTGGGATAAGTTAAAGATTCGAAAGAGGAGATTAGCTAGCACTAAAAGGTGTAGCTTCTAAATTGGCTGAAAAGTAACTTAGATATCCCTAAGAAAATAAATAAATAAGACATAGGTTAATTAAAATACCGACACAAAAGTTTAGGTTTAATTGGTCTATGTGGGCAAAGTAGAGACCTGTACTAATTTCTAGTCCAAAAGACGACAGTTGAGGATTAGGTAATGTAGCTATAGCCGATCTGAGCCCTTCATAAAGTTAAAACTCAAGTTATATGGTCATAACTCAACATACCAGCTTCTGTTCGGACCGAACAAGTCGTGTTCGGACCGAAATGACAGCCTATGCTTAAGTTGCAATGAGTCGTCTAACGTATTCCAAGTGTCAAAATCCACAAATAATAACGATATCAGTAGCATGATGAGCTCGATATGTAAATTCGTTATACAATTTGTAACAATTAGTACTTAATTTGATAGAAAATATATTTATTTCATAGAAATAAATATTAATGTTCATCAAACTCAAAACCCAAAAAAATCTGAAAATGTGACAATCTAAATTTAAGCTCGAGTTGATTTTAAAAGTAATTCAAATCTAAATTATGTCTTCTCCTCCATCAAAATTTGATAAAATATACAATAATATTCCTAGCATAATGTGGACAAGAGAGTATATGCATATTCTAGCAAGCTGAGCTAAAATATACATGCATCAATAAATGGATGTAGATGTGCAACATTCGAAAGAGTACATGTAAGTAAAAGTTATTTGTTTATTTAGATAACATAATTGATTGCTTTCTGAAGACAAAAGTAGCATCCACATTGATACATTATGCCCTGCTGATACGAAGTTCCCGAAATAGATTATCAACTTAATTAACGGACTAAAGAATAGGGAAGAAACAAGTGTTTAGTTGTGGCAGTGGTCTCTTCTCAACTTGACAAATGGTGGTGTTAGTTTCGCTTTGCTTGTCTATAGGAAACGATCGAGTGGTGTTGATTCAAAATTTTGTTATCCACTCTTTTGGTGCTTTCTTTAGCATCCAATTTTGTAATGCAAAAAGCAGGCGACATGAGTGTAATATCATTGAATCCATAAGATGATATAATTCTCTATTTGTTGTGTAATCTATTGGTCGCCTTTACATGCACTGAATTTTAGTACCTAAAACTTTTTTCTTAGGTAAAAGATAGTTAAGCTTCCAAATTAAAAATCCTCTAATCAAATTTTAAATCAACAATCTCATTTGACAAAATGTTGTTCTTAGCCACTAGATCAAGAGCTGGTACTTTATTATCTATAACAAATTAAATGTGCCTTCATGAATATTTTTAAATTGCTTGTGCTTAATATATATTTATTAGTGATTTTATATATGGTTTTACTGCATTATACCAAATTTGAAAGTTGAATCAATCAATTGTATATTAATTTGTTAAGTAATTATAAAATGCTACAAGGATATACGAATTCTAAAACTGAAGATCTGATATTGTATATATCATATTAATAATATATTTATCTTGTACAGAATTTGCTCAAGTGCAATACTGTCAAGGGAACATATAAGCATTACTGAATTATAGCCACTATATTAAAATACCCCGCATCATTGGTTTAATATTATGAAACCAAATCAACAATTAAAACTTGAGCAAGATAATCTTTGATAAAAAAAAAAATCTTTAGTTATGCCTAGTTTTACTAGCTAACAAAGCTGTATTTTTCTAATTAGTTTTGCAACAAGCTTCTTAATTAAGGAAAATATGTTGCAAATAGAACTAAAAAAAAAAATTTTGATCATGGTTGTCAAGCTTACAGTGCATAAACGTGTAAGATCAGAAGGAGAGGTATCCGCTATTTGTCAGATGGCAACATGCAAAATGCATGAGAAAGGCAGAAAAGTGTCGCCATTTTCCTTTGCTTACGTTCATGATCACTTGATATATTGTTTATTTGGGGAAAAAAAGCTTGAATCAAGTTCTCTCATATTTTTTTAATGCATAATGCAAGAATTGGCCATTGCTAGAGGAGGGATGAAGATGCCTTTCGGATTTGATTCTTGGTTAAAATTGAATTGAATCCGATGGGGGCTAATTAGTGCAGTCAAGTCAAATATGTGAGGTCAGATGCCTTTATTCCTTATTCTGCGCATGCCATGTATTTATTTCCCATGAGCCATAAGCATTCATGCTGTCATGCACTCCTATACAGGAGTATGGATTTATAGAAGAAAAAAATGTTAATGCACTCCTATATATTTGACAATCTTAATTTATAATATTCTTTTGAATCAGTTTATATAAACACTTTCATAATTTTACTATGAATAGACAAAATAAAAATAAAAATTTCATGTAATTTAACTATTTGAATAGTAAAATTTAACAATAATCATAGTCTTTAATTTCAACCCTTCAAATATATAATTCAATTATTGAATGGATGATATCTATGATTTAAAATTTCAATTTTAAACTTTACTTAAATAATTTCAAGATATATCAAATTGGATTTATTTTTGAATGTTTTTTGTTTCTAAAAAAAAAATATCTAAAGTCATGTTATTGATCGACTGCAAGAGATAGCGAACTGTCTAATCTATAAATTAAGTCTGCTCCCACCTCAATTAATAATTGTAAAGAAAAATAAATGGTTTCCTTAAACAGTTTCTTTTCAATTTGTTATTGATGAAATTGAGGCGAGGAATATATCCCCATTGTCGTTAGATTATAATACGAAAGGAATTTCCTGAGTTTTTTGGTTAGGTGGGCAGGAACGTGTGATTTTTTTTATCCAGAATTTTATTGAGCACTCACTTGAGGTAACAAATTTTATTTTGTCAAATAATGAATAAAAAATTCTTGCAAATGTCCATTTTCATGGTAACATAAACATTTTTACATGTAAAGCAATAAATTATTACGTCACGAAGCCAAAAGGTTCATGCATCACAAACCGACATAACGTTGTTTCTGTGTCCAAATAATTGATGTATATATATACATACTTTCAGGTTCCCCACCCGCTGCTATGAGTAAAGTTAACGGATCGAATCATATCCAATCAATTGTCTGTGTGGGTATTTAAATTAATCCTTGTATTTGTGAATACAGATAATAGTGCGTGTATGTATATATTGAAATATGAATGATTATTCTTATTCTTATTAATTATTCGAATTTGTTGTAATGTTGATATCATGATATTGTATGCAATAATTTTATCGTATGAAGAAAATTGTTATTTATCATTATTATTGGATAGGCATTATTATTATTATTATTATTATTATTATTATTATTATTATTATTATTATTATTATTATTATTATTATTATTATTATTATTATTATTATTATTTGAGATTTAGATGGAAGCCTCTTAAATTTAAATTAATGTTCACAATTCAAGAGAATGTTACCATTAACAAAGCATGATTCAATAATATTTCTTTATAAATGTTTAGTTTATATATAGCAAGGGTACCTTTTTTGTGAATGTAAGTATTGAAAAATTACATTAAATAATTAAGTTTCATTAGTTTGCATGTTGTCTGAGTAAATCATGCTCATGATTTTCCAATATCTAAAATTCAAATTAAATTATATTCATTTTGTTATTGGCATCCGTTAAAATCTGATTGTATATGTATGGTCGGCCGAGTCTTATGTGTATGAATATAGTACATCAAAAAACTTTCTTGCTGGTAAAATGAACACCTCTCGTTTCCCGCATGAATTGTATGGAACTGGTCAGAGTTTCAGACTCAGGTCCAAAACGGTTCATTGTACACAGTAGCAACAGAATTTTTGTTGTGCTATAGAACTTAATTACCATGTGTGTGTAGGTATATCTCTGAAAAATAATTACGAATATATATACCATATATATTATTAATTTATTTATACTATCTAGCTATTTTCACCGTAGCTGCTATACTTTTCTTTTTTGTCAGTTCTAGCTGTCATATATCTGCAATATTGACGCTGCTGTAATTTAAGTCATATGATTTGAATTTGACTCACATATATATAATCATCTCTTAAAAAAACCACACTAGATTTGTCACGTCCAATTCAAATTGAAAGAAAAATTAAGATCGCACAACACAATTAATGATGTCATCACAACTATATATATATAGCAGTATATGTGAACTTTAACTATACTATTGCTCTGGAAGCTTACTAAATTAACTAGCTATTTCATTATATAAACGTTCATCAAAAAAAAATTTCATTATATAAAACATCTTTGGCCCATGAAGAAAGCACCGCAAAGGAACTATTCTGCCAATACAATGCACAGCCGAAAGGTATTAACCTTTTTTCTCAAAGTAATACTTTTAATTTAAAAGTATCTCTTTACTGGATGCTTCTTACTAATTAATGTTTCCACAAACGAAACTTATCACCACCTTGGTCAAGCCTATGTGATTCTAATATGCCTGCCCTAATTACAGCACAATTCATGAATTAGTAGGGGCTCAACCTACATAAAAAAATATATATATCCTCTCCATTTGTAGGAAAAATAAGGAAACTGGCGCGCATTTGTTAGCAATTTCATCTAGATTGTGCACACAAAAAATGCATATACACTTGAATTTGAATAATATTTCAATTTAGGTCAATGAAATATCATGACAAAACTCGTCTATATATTTAGGTTTTGTAATACGGGTCTTTTAATTGATATTAATCCATTAGTCCGAGAAAGACTGACATCTCAATTTCCAATGTAACAGGAAAGAATTAAAACTGATCCTATAATATTAATTAACCTATACAGATACCTATGCTACTAGACCAAAGAACGGCCTGGTAACCCTAGTCAGAGAATGTTGTACTCTATATTTACGTAAACATGCTAATAACTAAATTTTTTAAGTAAAAGCGCGCGTCTGTTATCGAATGTACTAGTGCCTAAGGGACGACGATATAAAAAAACTATAGATTTGATAACTTGTACGACAAAAAAGAGGTACTGCGTGAATTAAAACAAAATAACAAATATTCTCATATTATAATACAAAAGATCTATTCCTTTTAATTTCTAAACAATGCTAATGGGCTAGATATTTTGTATCTAGCCTTTAAGAAGAATGCTTTAATTATTCTGTTTATGATGCGTTGAAATTTTATGCTTTAGGCCTATATTATAGGAATTAAGGTTGGTTAACTATCCATTGATGGAGTTGAATAGATGCATGATCACAAATACAATTTGCTTGATGTCAACTTTCTGTATATATGTCAAATTGTCAATCAAGATATCATCATGAAATGACAACATATTACAAAATTTGCAACCTATCAACTAAACTACAGTTTATGTTTTTGGTAATGTTGTAAATATTCTTTTAATGAAGGGATATATATCCTATTCACTTTTTCCCTGAGATATATAGAAGAAAATTTTTTTATTTTTTTTTTTGGGGGGGGGGGGGGACATCACGAAAGGAATCATAACATGCTACGGACTACGGTGTACAATTATTTGCCGCAAAAATTCAGTATTGGATCCAAAATTTAAATAAATCTGGGCATGTCAAACTTAATAAAGTTTTGGAACAGATGAAATTTGGGCAAATACTTTTTCAGATTTAGAGAATAAATTATTATATGAATTATGTTTTCTAAAAATCAAGGTCTAAATCCGCTCTAGCCTCTAGAAAACCACACACTGACGACACACCTGCCAGAGTGGAAGCATATCTCTCTACAAATAAAATTGAAAATTCAGATACTTTTGGTGCTGTGTTATATATATAACCGACTCTAGGTTAGAAAATACCCAACACTTATACATTTTCATTTATTCAAACTTTTAGCTGACTAAAAATAATTCATTAATTCAAAAAATATTTATTTAAAGAGGTATAGCCCGGTATGCAATACACTTTATCTTTCTTAATGCTCCTCGGGAGATTTCAATATGTTTCCTCTTAAAAAAAAAATAGCAGAACCATATTGACGTCGATATGCAATAATGGATTCCTCTACTTTCCAAAACCTGGTTTAAGCAAAAACTCAACATACCACACCAAATACAGCAAAAACATTCTACAAGATCATGGTTCTTTGTTATATCTGTTTTTGCATGAGCATGACAATTCGGGAATGAACCTTGTTAAAATTTATTTGGTACCTTATTTAATTTTCATAATTGTAAAACATCTTAACATGAATATCCAAAATGAATTCACTAACCATTCTGCCTAGGATTTCCCGCATGGAAGAGCATACGGATTCAGCCCTCCTCTTATTTTGTGAAAAATTTGATTATTATAAGTTTTTATGGCAGAAGTTGTATATATATCATTATCATTGGTTAGTAAGTTGTGTGACAAGACAAAGGTCGATTCAAGAAAAATAAAGTATAAATAATATGTCTCTATCTAGTATCTACTATCTAGGGCTCAAATGCTAGAACTAAGAATCAATCTAGTGGTCCAGCCCAAGAAACTAATGTGAGGCCGTTGATTGGAGCCCAGCAAGGCAGGGACCGCCGGACCGGCCTTATTTTTCCTACTTTCTTTTTTATTTCCCTACAAGATTCTCAATTTCTCATTACTTCATATGGAATTTCAATTACATTCTACCTTTTTTTTCTCAAAAGAAGAAAAATTTATGATATGCAAGACCAATTTCCAGCTGATGCTTGCAAAAACTGTTGGAGTCCGTTTAAAGCATTTGGAATTTGCATTATCAAATTTTGTCCCGGACTAACTTTTTTTCCATTTTTTTTAACAATGCTGTGTCTGATGAAATAAATAAGAGAAAATAAAACAAACATTCGCAATTGCTAATTTCTTTATCTTATATTATATAAGTCTAAATCTGGATTTAATTGTTTTTATAATGAAATTTAAGTTTTATAACAAAAAAAAACGTAGAACTTAGCGCCCAATTATTTAGTAAAAAACCCAAAAAATCCAGTTAATGGGGGCCGCTAATAAAACCTGGCAAGGAGAAAAACCTCTTTTTCTTCCTCACAAAAAAAAAAAAATGAGCACCAGAAAAAATCAATAAGCAAATAAACAAACAGGAAAAAAAACAGTGGACGTGAAAGCAGTGAGAAAGAAAGAGCGATAATGGCGACTCAGAGCCTCTTCTTCCCTTCGATCACACCTCTTTCGCCCATCTCAAAGCAACACAATTGTGTTATCTCAGTTAACCACCATTGTTCCTTCACTAGAAGAAGAGAGACCAATGTAAACGGTCGATTGGGAAAGCTTAACGTGTCAATTGAAAGCGATCGGCTTCAATCAGTGGAGAAATCCCATGGTAATATTCAAGAATTTTATTACTATGTATGTCAATTGTTGATTTGAACACTGACCAGTCGACAGGTATTGGTGTAGAATAGTTAATTGTTAGTTAAGCTTAAATCAGAAAAAAAAAAAAAAAAAAACAGAAGGAAGGTCCCAAAAAATTTCCTTGCTGGTATTGAGATTGCAAGTACCTGGTACTAAATATTACAAATCAGTATTCAATTAGCTACCAAGTGAAAAAGTTCCTTTTTTTTTTCTTTTTGGGGTTCCTTTTGTAATATATGTCAGTACCGACAATAACTTTTGGAAACAGTTTTCTGAGAAATTTCTGGGATCTTTTTTATCAACTTGTTTGCATTTCAATCAGGAAAAGATTATGGCGTGGTAAGCATACATCATGTTGGCATTTTGTGCGAGAACCTCGAACGGTCTATTGCTTTCTACAAAGATCTTCTTGGTATGTTCATTTTCTGTTTATAAATTCTGAAATCGAATCTGATTCTTCTGGCCTTCTGCCTCATCTGGTAGGTTGGGAGCTAGGATGCAACCAAGGTATAAGAAAGATTTTAAGCCTTGTTAATTATGTTGCACAAATACTTCTAACATCATGTTGTGTCCATGTCTGACACATATTGTATCTGTGCCTAAAATGACACAGATATTAGGGTCTCAGTAGAAATTGATCTGGAAATGACAAGTTGTGTCATTCTGTACACTCGTGTCCATGTCCATAAACCCAATAGAAACTGAATCTAAAGAGAGTTTGTTAAATCAGTCCCTTCTCCACTCTTCAAATGGATATCCTATATTCTTACTATGAGGAATTTCGATTCAATGACTGAATAGGAGATATATATATATATAATAAATTGAAGAAATAGCGAGCACATGGAACAACTCGGTTTCAACCATTTTGTAATTTAACCTCCATGAAGAACACAGATTCTAAGTTTTGTTAATTTAAGATGCCCTCGAGCTAATATGGAGTGGATTGTAATATTTGGTGTCTATCAAACAAAAGTTTGTTGTAGTACCAATTATTCTATTTTGTTCAAATTGGTTCCTCAACTTCACTTTTATTCAAATTATTCTTGTCCTGTTTGAAATTGTTTGATTCGTCGAGTACTAATTCTACTATTTTGTTCAAATTGGTCCCACAACTTCGCATTTATTCAAATTATTTGTTGACCTGTTTGAAATTGTTTGATTAGTCAAGTACCAATCCTATTTTTCTTTTTCTTTTTCTTTTTCTTTTTCTTTTTCTATAGTTAAAAGCTCATTGTCACATATCATATTACCAAACTATGCGCATGATTTTCTCTATTTTTCTGTCTGCATACATAAAATAAAACCTTCTGAAGCTTGCCAAACTAGTTAGTCCAGACTAGTTAAGCTGAGCCTTAGTTTTAAATTTTACCCTTATAATAGTGTGCCACCACATATCAATATAAACGAATGTAAAATTGTCTGATGTTACAGCATGTAGCCTCTCTTTATAAAATTGCAAGACAATCACTAATCCTTCCTTTGATTTCTTTACTTAAACTAAGAAATTAAACCGTTATAGTTAGATAATTTCTGGCTTCATCTGGTTCCTGTGACTTTCCACTTTGCCCCTCAAATGACTAGTGTCTACTGGGAATCTTTGGCAACCCGAAAAATGCCCCTAATTTAGTAACAGGCTATCAACTCTGTATGCACTTGAGAAAAGTTAAGTACATCACCCTCATTCTGTAGAAAGGTTAATATTTCTCTGTATAATCTAGTCATCCTACCATAAGCTCATCCAATAATGCTGACTGAAACATCATATTCCAGTAAGCAACAATCCTCTTTTTTTTTCAATTCCCTTTTTTATTGAAAGGTGGTTTATGATCGTTTATACCTTCTTCTATTGCATGGTTAAGCTGCAACTGAGTAGAACTGTCAAGTTTTTCTACAGCACTAACTAAGCCTCTGAGATCTCAATAATACACCTTACCCTGTATATCCGGTGGAACTTTGCAAGTACCATTCTGAATAAAACTAAGAAGGGATTTATTTGTTGAAAAACCAACTCTGGATGGACAAAAGATTAGGCTTTTTATATTCAATATTCTTTTATAATAATCCTTGTTAATTTGGAAAGGTCTTGAGGTTAATTTGGCAAGGCCGAATGATAAGTTGCCCTACAGAGGGGCTTGGTTGTGGGTTGGGTCGGAGATGATCCACTTGATGGAACTCCCAAATCCTGACCCGTTAACGGGCCGGCCCGAACATGGGGGAAGAGACCGCCACACATGCATAGCCATTCGTGACGTCTCCAAGCTGAAAGCCATCTTTGATGAAGCCGGTATGTGATCCTTCTACATACACTTCTCACTAGTTTTATATCTTTTTTCCAAATTGAAAGGGACAATAGAAGTTCTTCAATAGTTTAAGTGTACTCTGCAGACTAAAAAAGTGCTTAGTTCAAGGCAGTAATTTTTTTGTAAATAGAAAAATTTGTAAGGAATGCTCCTACCATGATTGATTTAATATTGCTATATATGAAGCCAGTACAATTTATCTGTGAGACTCTTGTCTTTGCTATTTTTAGGAATTACTGTGAGATCCAGCAAATAGAAAAGAATGTTGGAGATTTGTCAAGAATTTAGGGTTTTATGGATATAAACTCGTCTTGCAAAGTATACACAGTGTTCAATTAAGGGATAACTTGATGATGCCTGTAACATCTTTAATGTTTCCTTCTGCAAAGATTCTGTGTTCTCTTCCAAAGAAAAGGAAATTCAATGTGTATATCTTGACTCATTATTCAGCCCTACCCAAAATAACCACGTTATATATGTTCTTTACAACTAAATGGGGCTCATATTTTACTCCATTGAATAAATATGATAAGGAAAAGATAAATTTTCTATTTGTTTGGAAGATGTAAGAATTATGAGACTTTCTAGTGAGAGGTGCTGCTTTCCTAATGCAGGAATAAGCTATACCTTGAGCAAATCTGGCAGACCAGCAATATTTGCACGAGACCCAGATGGCAATGCACTGGAATTTACTCAAGTCGACTAGGGGAACATTCAATTCTTCCATTCCGCATTACAAGCATATGATGTTCGCATATATTCTCTCGTGTACTTTGTATAGTGTTCAGGAAAAAAAAATGTAGACAGTAAATATTAGGTTTATGCACAAGTACACATGATTATTCAGGCAGCACATTTAATCAGATTTAGATATTGCTCTTGTGCTTGTATTTTGTCCTTTCTGCATATGTTGGAGTGAGGTAGAGATACTGGTACAATACCAGTCAAGTCTGTTGTTGAGCTTGTCTTGCCACTGAAATCGGTCTGAACTTCTTTTGCAATGCAATTCATGCAATTTTAAAGAAAAAATAAAATAAACCAGTAACATGATAGACTCTCTATATATGTATAATATTATAGAAAGCATTGCTTCTTAGTTTGTAAAGTATGGTGTTGATCAGGAACTAGTATATGCCAGTACCGGTGGCAAACTTGGTTCAATTGTTGTCAGACCTAAATTGGATCTCCTTTCTTTGGGCCAGCTTATTAATGAATTACAAATCGAAGCTTCAATTGGGTAGTCCTGACAATTTAATTTGAAGCACAAAGCAATGCAACTTTTCAGCATAAAATAAGAATCTGATAACGCCCAACTCAAGGAAGTTTGCACAAGAGAAGCAATTGATTAAATTAAACCAAACTCTATCTGAAATACTAAACCTCACTTCTCTGAGGGAACAATAACAATCAACGAATGATTCCGCAAACTACCTCTAAGTATTTGTTTAACCAATAAGAGGTAAAAACTAAAAATTACCCCCACCGCTATATTACTTACAACGAATCAAGCAACACTTAACCTATAGCTCACCTATTCCTCATTAAGTAATCACCTTTCCTTGACAGAAAACAAAAATTAAAAAAGGAAAATCATATTCTGGTTAAAATTATTTTTTTGGAGTATCCTCATGCCAGCACGTCCACTATGTAAGAAATAGCCTAGTTGAAGAACCTCATGCCAGCACGTCCACTATGCAACAGATTGTGTGCGATGCTGTCTCTGGCTCGAACTGCTGCGATTGATCGAATTGGATTCTCTGCCACCATATCATCGTCAGATAATTCAAAATGAAGCTCCGGATCCATCGTCTCTCCTTTCATCTCGCAAATGTTATGCAGCACCACACACGCACCAAGAATCACCGGCAAATCTGTGAGCTTACCTTCAGTTCTCTTTTGCAAGCAAGTCCATCTCCCTTTAAGCCTGGCAAAAGCATCCCTCGCCACGTTCGCAACATCACCCACTTTCTCGTTAAATGCATGTTGGGTCCATGTTAAGTTTTGGTGGGTGTATGGCACGAGAAGCCAATCCATCAGAGGGAACCCGGCTCCACCGACAATCCAATTGTTCTGAATCAAACCGGCATTACCTCGCTGATATAATGCTGATTTCTCTAATACTTGGTCATCTGGCATTGATCCAGGCCATCCAATACAGACATCAGTGAAAACCCCATTGGGGTTCACCACGCCTTGGATTGTAATCGAGTAACTCGTTTTCTGATTTCTTTCAGTGTGTCTCTTGTTATAATATGCTGCGACCTCCACCTTTGGGGCAATAATGGGAATGTGGGTTGTGTGCATTGATCCAATTATGTTGGGTATACCCGAGTTGTATCCAAAGTTTTGTGCAACCACCTGAGACGTGTTTTGGTCTGGCCATTGTACCGTTTTAGGCATAAGAAGAGTTTTAATAGCCGTGCAAACCTCCAAAACAAGCTTGTGACAAGTTGAGATGCCAAGACCAAACTGCTTTGACACGACCCTCAATGGCTCGCCAGTTGCTAAACGCCAGATGCATACTGCCACACGCTGGCGCACCGGTATCGCCAAGCGAAGCATTGTGTCCTCCTTCGCCACAGCAGATCCCAACTCCTCACAAAGGAACTCAAAAGTAGCTCGGCTCATCCGAAACGCACGCTTGAACTCAGCTTCTGGCAAGTCGGGGCTGTTGTACCGGTCCCACCAATCCTTTGACCTGTCCTTGACCCACAACCTCCTCTGGTGATGCCTTGAAGGAGACCCACCCGATGCCGCTGAAGTGACACCATTGTCTGTAGTTGGCCCATTGCTATCTTGTGAATTGTTGGAACTCGAAGTGCGTCTCTTTGGCGAATGTTCTTCGACTTCATCAACCCGCTTCCGCTTGTTGGCATCGGATACAGGCATGATTGGTACAAAAGAGGGTTTGGGTTCTTCAAATACGTTGAAGTATGTATAGTCTGATTCGTCAAAGAAAGATAGGAGAGGAGAGGTGCAAGGGTTCATGAAGAGATCCAGTGTGATTAACCAATGATGTTCGGTTTTAAAGATTGGGTTTTGGGTTGTGGGTTTTGAATTGGAAGTTGGAAGTTGGAACTTGGAAGAGATATGAGGTATGTATAAGTGTGGACTGATAGAAGAAGGAAAGAGAGCGAAAGGGTTTATATACTTTGTGGGAGTGCTAAGATTTGGAGTGACGCGAGAGAGGGTACGATAGAGAGAGGAGACGCGGTGCGGACTGCCAAGGAAAGAGAGAAGAACCGCGGTATACGCGGGAGAGGCGAATGAGGGAAAAAACGAGTTACTCGCATTTGGTTTTCTTTCTTTTTATTTGTGTCGAGATTTTATGGACACACCCTTGTAAAGTTTGTAATTTAATTATTGTGGTATTCTTAAGCTCAATTTCAACTTTTTCCTCTATTTGAAAATCAATGGGAAGTTTTTCATATCCGCTTTTTTTTTTAGAATATAATATTTTTATGAACTGCTTTTGTGTAGTGGCGTCCAAAAATTAAATTACAAGTCATATGCTGTTTTTTATTAGCAAAGGTGCATATAAATTTTTTTTTATCTTGCATTGCTCAAATGTATAAAGTCTAGATTGCAGTTTTCAATTATTTAATTGTGGTTAAGAAATTCACTATTCTATTATTATATAAAATCAATTTCTTAAAAATTTGCAATTCAAGCTAGGATTGATTACGGGAAAAAAAAATATCACAGTAAGAAATGAGAATGGGGATCTCGGGTAAAAATGAAATAATAGAATTTAGAACTAATACTCTAGCAACTCTGAATGCTACCTTTAAAAAGCTTTCTAGTCACATCGTACAGGTAATATATTTTTATTGAAAAGAATCTTCAAAAAGGTTGTTTTCATTGCCAAAAATTCCAACTTATGGTCAGACTATAAACTGAAAAAGAAACCTTTTCATATTATTGAAAAGTTCTTATTACAAAAAAAAAACTTAAGAAAAACTAAATTTTAAAAGGGTAATTAAGTACGTTTTCCCTGTCATTTTTTTTTTTTTGGAAGGACATAATTGTGGCACGGGGATTACAATTGCAAATAATAAGTTTAAACCGGTAAGAAAGAGGTTGGAATTTAGATATTTTATTTATGCTGGATAGTCATGAATTGGCTGCGCTGATTGAAGTGTGCCAGCTGGAGTAGTAATCAAATAATATATAAGAGTCATTATCTAATAAGTTCCAAGTCAGATAAGAATTGTGGTTCTCTGCTTCTCTTTCCGTGTTGTAGATAATTAAATTTGCAACTTGCAATGATGGTGTCACTTCAAATAAAAAATAAAAGACGACAAATTAAGAGCATCCTCAAACCGAGTTGTGGCGGATAAGTGACTGGTGGGTGGGTCCCCTGAATAAAACTAAAACTAAATTAGCTTTTGGGGCAATGGTTTGCATGGTTGTATTCTGTGGCAGTGTTTGTACCGTCGCCTGTATTAGTATGTTCCTTGTTATACACCGAAGATTCTAATATTTTCAGTGACGTTTAATATGAAAAGAATTAAATATATATTAAAATGGTAAGGTGAAGCATACAGACGAATTAATTGAACTCTTTTCTTTTTAGGGTCAGAATGCTGACAATTTTCATTAATAATAAAAAAAAGTTTACATAAGTACAAAAATAAAAACACAAAATAAGTACCATTATTAAAACTGGTACATCACAACAAACAAACAGTATAAACTTCTAACAACATCTATACCTAATGCACCGGTATTACATCGGTACCAGAGAGCGATAGCGCGATTGTGAGGTTAGTTTCTGTTTTGTAATTGGGGACAAATAAATTGTCCTAGATTTTTTTTTTTGGGCATGAATATACTAGTACAAAAATTAGTATCCATGTACCAATTTACAAAAAATTGGAATACATACTTTATTAAGCGTATGAATGATTTTGATTTCATTTTAATAAATAAATAATTTCAAACCACCTCTTTGAAAAAAGAATTTTAAGTTATTTCAAAAATCTCTTTCTGGAGACACAAAGGTGTCTGTACAAATGGCTACAGGAAGAAGGCCTCAGAAGATCAAAATACAATGGAACTTGTGGTGCTGTGGCGTTGGTTGGTATGGTCACTAACTCACTATGGTGTGCGCTGGTGTAAGGCTATAGTGCTGAGGCACTGCACTGGTGGCAACAAAAGGGGGTTGAAGCTGGAGGGGACCGCGGACTAGGTAAAAGAGACCGAGTGGCGAGTAGTCGAGTACGGAAGGTATAAAACTTGACTCAAATAAGTCACTCAATAGCGTTTTGTGATCCTGGTGTGTTTTAATTTTTTCTTCTTTTTTTTTTCCCACCTTTGGGAAGGCGGCTCTATAATACGGGTCTACTTTTGGTCCTTTACACTCTACAGGTTTGATTCCTCCCCCTCGTACGCAGGGGCAGAACCAGGATTGGAGGATAGGGTAGGCCAAGTTGTCGAGGTCGATTTCAATTAAACATTAGTAACTTGAAATTTCAATACTAGAGTAAGCCAGATACATTAGATAACCAAATTACTACTGTATTTTTAGTATTTTAACACTAAAAAAAATTTCGCGGCGTAGGCCTGCCCCTGCCTGTATCCGCCCCTGCGTACGGGAATACGGAATTCTACTTTTTGTCGTCTACGGCTCTGATTTGGACGGTTAATATTGGGTCTCATTTTTTACTAACATTTTAGACGGGGAAAATGATATGTGCATCACAATGTATTGAGATTTCGGTACATTATGATCATATTTGTCATTATATTAGTAGAAAAAAAAAACAGATCTTCAACTTATATTACCATATAAAAGAGAAAATGATATGGTGTATCACGATATATTGAGGCTTCAGCACATCACGACTATATTGGTTAAATCAAAATCTGATTTAACTAATATTATCTATATTTTTAAATCTCTTTCGCAAACCCAATTTTATATATATTTTTAATTTTTTTAAAACTTGTGTTTTTTGATAAAAATTTATAATAAGAATATTTCAAAAATGACAAGTTTAAAATAATTTGAATAAAATAGTAAATAACTTTAAAAAAAATGTAAATTTTGATTTTTTTTATGAGATTTTATTGTATAGATGAAACTAATTAAATTAGATTTATCAATTTGATAACCTCTGTTTTCAATATCCTACTGATTATCGAAAAAATTTTGTAATACCAAATACCCAAACAATGACCAAAATGGTGGTATGTGGTATTAAGTGTGAAAATACCGAAAAATTTCAAGAAATTTCAGATTTCGACCACCGGTAGGGTATAATAAACATTGTTGATAACATAAGATAGCAGTTCAATTAAAAGCTTCCACTTATTCAGTTTTAAAGGAAAAAAATACTGTAAAAATCAATTTTCTATGTTTGATTTTATAATAGTAACATATAGAAAACTCTAAGAGATAGGCTAAAATCAGCCACGACTGACGGATGAACCCGTCAACTGCGATTATATCTCAACTTTTGAGGTTCTAATGGCTAATCTGAACTGTTCAATGTGTTTTCCATATTGAAATCTCATTGGAGACCAAATTTTAAAATTTTCTAATTTTATTTATTATCTTTTTGAGATTTTTAAAATCATAATTATTGAAGGGTCCAAAATTATTTAGATTAAGAATTTTGTAAAATACCAAACAAATACTAAAAAATTTCAGAAAAATGTAAAATTTTGTCTCCAAGCAGATTTCAATATGGAGAACCCATTGAATGGTTCGGATCGATTGTGAGAATCTCGAAAATTGAAATTTGATCGTAGTTGACGATCTCATCTGTCAGTCGCAACTGATTTTAGCCTATCTCAAACTCTAATATAGTTAGACGATATCATATATCGAACAGAAGAATTAGAAGTTCGTGTCGGAGAATAATATATTTCATTATAAAAACAATACTATATTAAAATAATGATTATTCATATATCCATCATATCAAATGTTACTTTTTTTCATCTTGTAAGTCGTACCATTTGTTTATTAATTTGCCCCCAAATTCCTCGAGGACTAAGTTATGTTTGGCAAACTCACAAACTAGCTAGTTTACATGCAACCAAACAAATCCACAAACAGTGAACAGTGGCTAAAAGAGACTAATTCTTAGTTCTCCAATTTTTTAGAACTAAGAACAAGAAACAAGAACTGGATTTAATTCCCAGTTCCTTATTCAGTTATAAACTCCCAAACAAACCTAATACTCTTTTCCAAAACGTAATATGCATGTACAACTTTGGCATTATATTTTATTTGGCAGTCTACGTTTTGAATTTATAAGTCAACGTTTTTCAGAACAAACTCGAATAATAGTCCTGAAAAAAATTTCTCACTCAGTTTTATTTAATAATTTAGATATATAGATACTTTTATTAAAAAAAATTGATATTTTTTTATATTTATTGGTCAAGTATATCTCGTTCAGAGTGGGACTATGGTACCATACGTAACATTAATCGATTTGCTCAAAATATTGACTTTTTGATATTCTAATAAAATAACCCGATCAGCTTAATTAGATCTACATATCAATCTATAAGATACCAGATTTAAAATTTCTAATTTTTTTTACTATATTGTATGATTTTATTTTATTGTAATCAATGGTATTCTTCCTATTGAAAGTAGTAAAAATTACAAAAATATAATTTAATACGCTGCGAGAATTTGATATGAAGATTGAATTGAGTACTCCAGTTGATAATTTGAATATCTGAAAATCGATATTTAAATTCATAACACTTATAATTATAATTATGTAAATAGTATTATAATTTCACTTTTTATTTTCTCATGATGGTTTTCTTTTTTTCCTTTTTTTGATCAAGACCATTTATTCCACTCATAGTGAGAAAGATGCACTTTCTGGTGTTAGACCGCCGAGTTCACATAAAATTTGCACTGTTGAGCAGTCAAAAAGTACTAAAAAGTAGTAGTAATCTCGAAACTTTTTGGAAACAAAGAGATATTTCCGACTTTGAACAAGCATAGTCGGGGAAAGCAATAGAGAACAAAAATGCCCTGGCGATGGCGATTCCCTGGCGATTCTCTCATGCCCCAACCAAACCAAAATTACCCACTGAACCACCCATAAACCACCGCTAAATCAACCCTGGCGATTCCTCTTTGCTAACATTTATTGCGGATTGTTGCTCTCAGACATTTATTGCTTAGGTTCCTCTCCTCCCCTTTCACCTTTACTCGTTCCTCTCTCTCTCTCTTACTTGATACCCTTATAATATTCTTCAAATCCTGAAAGTCACCTGATTTTGTTGCTTCTATTTTATTATTACCTCTGGATTTATTACTCTTAATCTAGCAAATTCCAAGCTTTAAGACATCTTTTCTGTAACCTTCCTGATGGCGGGACGACCAATTAGTGAAAAGGAAGAAGAAAAGGAAATTAATGAAATGCTGGAAGAGATACAAAATGCAATTGAGTACCTTATGAGGAGTTTTAAGAGAATCCATGATAGAATAAGTGAGTATTATGAGAACAGAGGGCCACCGGCGGCGTCCTCATCACCGGATTCTGACCGGAAAACACCAAAGAAATTATCTACTAGTCAGGTGCATAGCGACATCCATGGACCAGGTCTAGGGCCCTACAACAGCTACAGCAAGCGTGAACACAAAGTCCAAGAAATCAGATTGGAAAAAAGGAGCAAAGTGGAATCAAAGGAACGGCTGAGCCCAGAAAGAATGGTTACCAGACTGCTGCTTGAGGAAATGCACAATGAGAACTTGGGGGAACCAGTCAATGTGGTTGGAAGAAGTACAGCAAGAAAATGGGTGTCTGGGGGACAGTGTTGTGAAAAGAGGTATGCTCCCCCCCATATGTTTGGAAGGAAAGAGGAGGTCATAAATGAAATTTCAACTGGGGCCATAATAAAGAATGCAAATACTGATGAAAAAGAACATGTATCGGCTAGAAAAGCTCTGCAACCTCAATACCAGGACCTTAATGCAAAAACACCTAAAACCACTCTCACCCTCACATCTGTCCAACCAACAACCCCTTCTGGCTTCCACATTATGCACAATAAATTCCACACCCAAACACCAAATATTAACTCCCATAACTCCATCCTTGGTCCAATTCCTACCAATTACTCCCTTCCAAATTCCGACAACACAAAAACTCCAGAAAAATCGATAGCTAGAATTCTTGCCAAAACCACCAACATCATGGACCTGAATGATGAAGAATTTTTAGCCCAATTCGCTTCCTTAAGCTCAAATGATGAAAATCAGGTGGCAGTAGACATACCTCAGAATGCAGAAAGGGTCAGAAACTGTTCAAGATGCATCATTGCAAGAGTGCTCTCTCAAAGAACCGTTCCCCATATGCTCTTCTCCACCACTATGAGAAATGCATGGGCGGTACACCCAGACACAGAAATTGAGGCTGTCGGGTCAAACCATTTCATAGTTGAGTTTAAATTGCAAGAAAAAATGTTCCATGTTTTAAGAGGAAGGTGGCACATCCGAGGGGATATGGTGATATGTCGTATGGCAAGGGGTGCTGAAGATATAATGAACCCGATGGTTAATGAGGTTGCACTCTGGATTGAAGTGCATGGCATTCCACCTGAAACAGTGACACTAGAAGGAGTGCAAATGGTTTTTAAAAAGGTAGGAACCCAATTAACTGAGATAAAAATGGGGTTCTATGGCGGGCGAAAGGTGTATAAACAGCAAGTCTTAGTGAAGATAAATGAACCGCTCATTTCAAAGGTTTCGGTCAACAGGAAGAATAAAGACCCGTTCTGGGCTTACATAGTGTACACAGGAGTGCCAAGTGTGTGTCTTTATTGTGCCTTCATTGGCCATAACCATGAAAATTGCCCAATCAAGATGAGACTGTGGAGGTTTAAGATGGAAGGAAAATATGATGGAGAAATACCTGAAACTCAAATAGATAGATGGATCGCAGATAGAACCAGTGTGCCCAGACCAGATGGATGTACAACCCCATCCAACTCAGCAACTGGGTCCGACCAGAGCACACCGACCTTGAATGAAGCTGCCATAGCCAACACGGCTGAGTCAAGTGATAGAGGGGCAGGTAAGAAGCAGAAGAGGGTTGTTGATCTAAATGAGGCAGCGGTACAAGCGATTTCTGTAGGGGAGCAACAAACAAAACTTACCAACCTGCAGATAAACTGCAAGCGGGCCAGGGAGGCGAACCCAAACTCGCCTTCAAGTTCTCAATGAATGCTATTTCTTGGAATTGCCGCGGTTTCGGGGGCCCGCGGAAAAAACAATTCCTTCGAGACACTCTCCGTGCAACGCGTGCTAGCATCATTTTTCTATCGGAGACAAAATCCTCGAGGAGAAGAATGGCGAGGTTCATGAACTCGGTCCCAACCTATGATTTCTTTGCAGTGCCAGCAAGAGATACGGCAGGAGGGTTATGCATGGCATGGAATAATTCGGTTGATATCCAGGTTCTTAATTCCTCTCTAAGCTATATTTGTGCTAGGGTGACAGTAAAGGACAAACCGCCGTGGGTTATTTTAGGTGTGTATGGCAACCCTACACACTTTCATAGCAAACACATTTGGGGAATTCTAACTCAGTTGATACAGATGCACGGTAGGGTTTGTTTGGTAGGTGACTTCAATGAAATTTTAAATTCTGATGAAAAATATGGGGGTAGTAGTCGGTTGAAACAAAACACTTATGATTTCCAGGACTTTGTGTTTGGGGCTGGTTTAGTGGATATTGGGTACAAGGGACCGGCTTACACTTGGACCAATAATAGAAATGTCTCGGATGCCATTTATCAAAGGCTTGATCGGGTCCTAGTTACACCGGAATGGTTGGAGTTATACCCAAACGCTTATGTCAATCATCTGCCGATGATACATAGCGATCACTGCCCTATTTTATTGCGCATAAAAAAACCACCAGATAAAAAAAGAGACTTCAAGATGGAGACTTGGTGGTTCAAAGAGCCTAGTTTTAATCAAGCTTGGACTGAGAAATGGAAACAGGATGCCAATCGACCATGGCAGGAGAAGTGGAAAAACATGAAAAGCAATATTCAAAATTGGGCAAATAATCATAAAACTCCTAGAAAGAAGTTAGAGGATTTGGCACGTCAGATTTACAACGTGCAATTGCAGCACCCAGCAACCCGAGATCATGCATTAGAGGCAAAACTGCTAAACGATTACCAAGAAGTAGAGGAACAACATGAATGGTATTGGAGGCAGAGAGCACGGTTGCAGTGGGATGAGAGTGGGGATCGCAACACCAAATTTTTTCACACCGTTGCGACCAACCGCCGGCGCCACAACCTCATAACAGCCATGCAGGATGAAACAGGAAGATTAACCGGGGATGAAAGAAAAATTAAATCTGCTTTTGTGAGTTATTTCAAAGACCTCTACAGCCCAATGCATATCCCAGCCCAAATTCCAATTCAAAGCAGCCTAATGCAACATATTGACCGAGCCACTAATTCTCAACAATCAGCCCCACCACAAAATAACCGATCCAATTTTTTCCACTCCTTACACCATATTGAAAACCAAGTTATTCCAGCCTCTGCACATGACTATCTCACTAGACTACCTGATTATCAAGAAGTTAGGAGGATTTTATTTCAGATGGGCCCAGACAAAAGTCCAGGTCCGGATGGTGTAACTTGTAGGTTTTTGCAACAGCAATGGGCTGTAGTTGGGCCTGACTTGGTGGCACAGATACGCAACATATTTTTTACTTCCACAGTGCCGGAATCTTGGCTACCTTGCAATGTGGTGTTGATACCTAAGAACAACGAGCCTCTATCTCCTTCTGATTATCGGCCGTTAAGCATAGGAAATGTCATCTATCGATTGGTTATGAAGTTGTTGGCAAACAGACTCAGGCCTTACATCCAAAAAATTATTTCAAAAGAGCAGACAACATTCATCTCGGGTAGATGTATAACAGACAGTGTAGTGCTAGTCAAGGAGATCATGCACTCATTCAACTCAGCTCAATACAAGCAAAAGAGCTTCATGTTGAAAGCTGACATTACAAAAGCTTTTGACAAGCTAAATTGGGCCTTCCTAAGAGATGCTATGCAGTTTCTAAATGTGCCGGTGAAGATAATTGATCTCATGTTCCATTGTTTTAACCATGCCAAAGTCACTATACAGATCAATGGCATGGGGGATGGGTTCATTAACCCGACGAGGGGGCTGCGCCAGGGGTGCCCCATGTCACCGTATTGCTTTATAATGGTGATGGAAATGTTAACAAGAAAATTAAAAATGGCACAGGAAAGAGAGCAAATTCGAGGAGTTAAACTGGCCCCTACTTGTCCCATACTAACCCATGTTATTTATGCAGATGATCTTATTTTGCTAGGTCAGGCGGAGGATGGAGATGTGGAACAACTCAGCAGAATCATGGAGGAGTTTGGAGCTGTCTCAGGTTTAGCCATCAACCCGGCAAAATCAAAAATCTGGTTCTCAAAGCAATGTGATGAACAATTGGTGCACATGATACAAAGCAGCTTTAGGGCTGACGGGGCAGGCGAAGAAGAGAGATACTTGGGCGCCATCCTAACAAAGGCAAATAGTGCAAAGAAAACAGGTTTAATGCTCGTGGAGAAAATCAAAGCAAAGCTTACGGGTTGGCGTTCTAACATGCTCTCACATGCGGGCAGGTTAGTGCTGATTAAATCAGTACTAATGAGTCTTCCTGTATATTACATGAGTGTTGAAATCATCCCTAAGGGCCTTATCAAGCAGTTGGAAAGCATCATTGCGAAATTTTTTTGGGGAAAAACTGATAAGGCTAGATACATGTCTTTTGTCTCATGGAAAAGAATATGTCAGTCAACAGATAGAGGTGGTCTAGGTGTCAGGCGATTAAGTGTGTTTGGTGATGCATTGTTTCTTAAGTTGGTTTGGGGAATGGCAAGTGATGAGGAGAAGATTTGGGTGCAGGTTTGCAAAAGTAAATACTATGCAAACCTGGGTTTCTGGAGGGCAGGCAATGTGGGAGGGACGAGCACCCTATGGAGGCAGGTAGTCAAATTGAGGCATAATCTTAAAGAAAATATTCTCTGGCAAGTGGGTCAGGGGGAAAGCATACCAGCATTATCACAACCGTGGTTTCCACATTGGAGTGTTACACAGCAAGCATCCAGAGAAGATAGGAGAACAACAGTGGCTGATCTATTTGACTTTGACACAAAGCAATGGCATGTACAAAAAGTTAGACGGTTAATGGGAGAGGCAGCTATGCAACAAATTGAAGGATCGGTACGAAAGCCGGGTAGCATACCGGGTCTGAAGGATAGATTGATATGGAGTTGCACTCAATATGGAAAGTACACAGTGAAGGATGGATACGATTATTTACTTAAGGGTTTAGAGATGCACGGGCAGGATGTACAATGGAAATATATATGGAGGTGGAAAAATATAAACCCAAAAATTAAGGTGTTCATGTGGAGATTGCTAAGTGGAGGCCTTCCACTAGCGTATGATATGCACAGAAAAATCCAAAGTATATCTCCCATGTGTGCAAGGTGTCACCAGGAAAATGAATATTCCACCCACTGCTTCTTCTTTTGCCAAGGGTCAAGGATGGTATGGTTTATAGGGAACCTTGGGTTAAGAGTGGATAATTTACCACTGAACATCTGTGAAGCCGTGCACATAGTCACACAGACAATGAGTGCGGATAACATAAGAATTTTCTGCAATACCTTGTGGGAAATTTGGTTAGAAAGAAATGAAGTGGTTTTTCAGCACAAAAATTTTGACCCGATGGCGATTTGCAAGAAGGTTCAGACACTGCTCAACCATAATGAGGATGAAAAAGGGGAGAATCAACAAGAGCATTGTTTGCAGGAAGTGATACCTCATGAGTATACATTAAATGAGTGGCAAATCCTGATAGATGCCTCATGGGATAAGTCTCAAAGGACGGGTACTGCTGTTTTGATTTATCATGGAGGGGTATTAAAGAAAATATTAATGCAGACACATAATTCTCCTGATCCATTCTATGCAGAATCATTGGCCCTAAAAGAAGCGATGCAGTGTGTAGAAGATATCTCTCAAGGTAGAGAGGCACAAAAGGTACAGGTATTCTCAGACTGCCTGAACCTTGTTAATGCAATACTAGAAGGAAATATGGATTTCATCCCATCATGGAGAGCTGTACCCATGATTGTGACAATAATTAATCAGATGGAGCAGTTGAGGGGTTCAGTGCTGTTAAGGCATGTAAAAAGAGAGATAGTGTACCCGGCCCATGTGCTGGCAAACCTAGCCAGAAGGAGGGACGTGAGATATCAGGGAATTCCAACGGCAGCAATCATGTGTGAAAATAGACTTGACATGGCAATCGATACGAGGTTTTTTCAACAAGTGCAGGAGGGCCCACCATAAATGTTTTTCCCTTAAGGCTCTTTTCGTCTCCCTGTGGCTGCCCCAGTTTTACTGTTTCTTTTCAGTTTGCTTTCTAGCTTTATGTTTTCTTCTTAAGTTAGTTTTTACTTTTACTGTCTTTTTTAAGTATGTTATTTGCGAATTTAGTTGGGTAGGAGGGGTTTTCTTTTGCTAAGGGAGATTGCAATAGTCTGTTTCATCTTCATGTATTGGGACAAAACTTTTAACTTGTAATTTTCAACTTATTATAATGCAAAGCCTACGGGCAGTTCATCAAAAAAAAAAAAAAGAACAAGCATAGTCCGAGGAAATTCGCTACTTGCGAGCCGGCACCATAATTTGGTATGTTGCATGGTGCGTGGGTCTGGTCTTGGACTGCTACTGTTCAAAAAAAGAAAGATTGGTAGAATTGACAATCAAATGATATCAATTAATTGTTGAATCAATTTCTTTATGTTTGGATTGGAGGCACTGTAGCTTTCGGTCAATGCCTCTTGGCGACTATTCAGTAGTTTTCCTTCACCGGCCCATGAGCCCATGTTAGATTAAAATAGGCTACAGTATTTTTACAACTGAGTGTCAACAAATAATACAAGTAATCTTTATATGAGATATGGCCGGCAACAAGTCGAGTTTGAACAAACTGATCTAAGTCTAAATTTAATTTTATATTAATTCAAATTTTTATCGAATCAAATAGAGTTAATATTTAGTTTCATAATGAGTCCATCAAACTAAATCATGGTAATTATATATTTCAAGCAAGTAGTGTTGTTACAACAGAAGTAGGATTTTACTTAATTTAGAGAGTAAGGAAGGAGGAGAATACGGTAATGATTGCTCTCTAGAATATTCTGTTATTCATTTTTAAAGTTTATACATAAAGTACATACTAACAAATACATAGCCCAATATATAGGCCCAAAACAAATCGGTTCACATTCTAACAAATAACAATTTCAACTTTGAATCGAATTTTATCAAAAACAATTAAACAAACTCAACATAAACAAAATACAAACTAACATAACAAAAATAAACATAACTTCTCAAATACAAATACCAAGCAATCTCTAAATCAAAACAAGCTCCACCTTCATCATGACTCCTCGACATCTTCAAAAGTTGGATCAGGCATCAACTACAAATCTCTCAACAAATCGACTAATCAGACCTCACATGAGCCAAAGTGAGAAGTGTTGAAGATTTAGAAAAAGACACCAAACAATTCACCTTCATGCATAAAGTGTATCAAAGAAGAAAATATTTTTTTCACCGAGGCTCATCATTAAAGTGTGCACAAATAGGTCCCAAATCCGCAATGCCGAATAATAGACACTCAACGAAGTTGTCATATAACACTCATACGAGGTAGAACCAAATATGACAACAAAAAACCAACCATGAAACACACCAAAGATACAAAGTACCAACCTCAAATGCCTTCACCAATGTGGAAGTCCATTATGACACCAAAAGACTCCATCTTCAACAAACGAGATAACATTTACTCCGTCAACATACGGACAATCCCGATGCATCATTGATATCTCTTATTTCTTTATATATGCATTTTGACTGTATTTGGCACCTAATATTATCCAAACTAATGATATTCTTTGTGCTTTTGTACTTTATTTGACAAGATTGAATATTGTCGTGGTTGGCTTGTTTTGTAGAAATTTGATAGATTGGACATAATAATTACATGAAATGAAGAATTTTGAGGAAGAAAATGACCAAACGAATATTCTATTGCTCATTTCTAAAGTTTTATACATATATTACATACTAACAAATACATGGTCCAATAGGCCCAAAACAAATCTGTTCACATTCTAACAAGTGTTCAAAAAAGTTAATATATTTTTATAATAATTTTATCAAGGTTTTAAAGTACAAATTTGTGTGGTTTAGCGATTTTTGTGCGATTTAGTGGTTGGGTGGCTTGAATTTTACTTATAAACTAGCAATTTATTTATTTTATAATAATATTTTTAAATAAATAATATTTATATGTAGTAAATAAATTTATATATCAAATTATGTCCTAAATATTATAAATTAGTTAATAAAATATATATCGAATCAATTTTGAGTTAACTTTGAGCGAGTTAATTTAACTTCAAGTTCAAATAAAGCGACCTAACTTCACATAAAAATCGAATTGATCTCGAGCCACCAACATTTTTGGCAACTTTTTTCCCACCTAGATGGGAATATTGTATTTGTTAAGCTCGAATAAGTTGGATGCGTTGACAGTTGACACAGTACTGAAGTGTGTATACATTGTCTCAATATTTAATATGGATTAGCATGATAAGATAAGCATATTTATATTTTGAAGAATTCGAAAGATGTCCATAAAATCTTGCCTGTGGGGATTTTCCGGGAAAATAAATGCTAAATGGTGAATTAACATAGCTTTAGTTTATATACAAATATCGCTAAACTCTTCCTTTCTTAAAAAGTTCAATTTGAATAATTTTTGTTCTGTATTTTATCTGGGATGCGTACTTGTATATATGAATCCTATTAAAACAATAAATAATGATAACGACTTAAGACCAATGAAGTCAGCATTGCATTAATTGCGGCGATTGCTTTCTTGAAGTTTTTTTTTTAAAAAAAAAATAGAGAATCAACACAAGCATTTATAAATTTACTCCAAATATTATTCATGTTTGGGAACTTACAAAGTTTACGTCTCCATCAGTTTTATCGTTTAGATTTTATTTTGTGGTGTTTTCTAATAGAAATACAAACAATTTAGTTTTTTACAAAATCAAACTGCCAAATTTGGGTTAAAATCTTTTTGTGGGTACTTGAATGGAAGCTTGAAACCCCAAGTAGGCCTTCTAGACCTATGATAAAATGTTGGCCCATAACAGAGACATCTCAGTGCTAATTATGAAGCATCAGTTCTCTCCATTTTGTGAAATACTGGATCAACCCTTTGTTTGACTTGCCGGAATAGATCATGACTCATATAATGAAAGCTATATTTTAAACATTGAACCACACATAAAATGCTCTTTTGGTGATCCCCTAAATAATTACTAATTACTTCCCTATATGGTCTTAGGAACAGGTCAGATAACTACGATTTAATAATAAGTTTTTTTTTCATTTTTTATATTGAACTTGTAACAGGTCATTGGATCTTTCTGGGCATGATAACTGCTACCATCCATTAAAATATTTGTCTTCCACCTGACCTGTATCTATCAGGTTTACTGTACAGTATGGCTAGTTTATTATGAAACAAAAAATATTAGAATTTTCTGTAGTTATCTATGTAAATGGGAATTAGATAATGTTCCGCATAGTAAGTTGTGGACAAATAAATAACAAACAAAACTACTAGAGGGCATTCGTTGAATTTCTGATTTTCATATTTTATTTAAAAATTTTAATTCTGTTTTTGGTACTAACCCCATGCAGTTGTCTGAACTTTTGTCCTCTCTGTCTATCAGACAATTTGTAGGCAGAAAAAAATAAAAAAATATAAGTGGCTCTAGATTGTCAAGGGGCCCATAATGTAACACCAAAATTTTCTTGTTCTACCAGTAGGCCTGTCAAACGTGGTATGTGGCAACGGAACAGGCTGTTCCGTTTGCCGTGCCACAAATGAAACGGCACAATTTCGGCGTTTCGTTTGCCGTTCCATTTACCATTTCGCTAAACGGCATGTACAAAATATACGATTTCAATAAACGGCATGTGCTATTCCGTTCCACTACCTATTCCGTTTGCCGTTCCATTATCGAAACGTCACAATTTTCGCTGCCACTTACCGTTCCACTTATCATTAACGTGACGGCATAACGGCGAAACGGTTGCCGTTGACACCCCTATCTACCAGGCATGACATGGCTGGATAAACTAAAAATTGAGATTTCTTCTGAGGTGGCATATTTGTACTGTCATCTATCAGGCGCTTGAGCTGGTTTAGTGCATATTCCACCTCACTAATCTCCAAATTTGGTCTAGTTTTTACAGCTGTTTTTAGCCTAAATATCAACATCCCACCTATCCAATTAAATTTTTTTAATCGAAATGATATAGGCCACAAAAGGCAGCAACAAAAAAGAAAAAAAATAATAAAAAAAACAATACACCGCCACGAAGCATTCGATCAAGTGATTTTTTTTTATTTCTAAAATGCATTCTTTTATTTACGAAAAACGTGAACATATTATTTGATAATATCGCTTTTTAGTTGTAGAGTTGTGATGGTGTCTTGGATCCATTTCATAAGTATTTGTCGTTACTTTAGTTTATTTATATTTTCATTCGAACCATGGAAAAAAGAAAGAAATGTAAAAATTGTGAGGTCTGTTAAAGTGGATCTCTTACTTGTTGCTTTCACTTGGTTTAAACACATAAATGTTGATAGATATCACACAAATAAGGAACTTAAAAATAACAGTTTATTGACATAACGAAAGAAAAAGTAATGTAAATAGATACCACACAAATAATGAACTTAAAAAATAACAGTTTAGATACATGACGGAGGAGAAAGCTGCATATTTTATGTAATTTCATAATACATTTGATTGTTGAGATCTAATGGTTATTGTAACATAGTAGATATACCAGACCCAGTTTAATTGAGTCAATTAGATAAATTTTAAAAATAATATTAAGATAAATAAAATTTTAAAACTAATAAACTTCAAATGGATAATTCAATCATAACAATAAATTCACTCGAAATCGAAATCTTTTAATTTGTGTAGTTTCTAAAAATCATCTACATGATTCTAGCAAAATCAAAGTTTAATTAATAATGAAATTTAATATCAGATTAATTGAAATTGAATGAAAATAATTAATTAAACAACTCTATATGAGTTGCAGCACCCTTGGCCATAGAGTCTCTGCCACAGAAGATCAAATGGGTAGATTTTTGATAAAAATAAAAAATTCACCGTGGCACCATCTCCTTTCTCTCCCCTTTTCCCTTCTCTTTGTTCGCTCTGTCCGATTCTTTCTCCTCTCTCGTCTTCTCCGACGAGAAATTCCTCTCGAGAAATTGGGGCGGATGAACTGTGGCTAGCCAATCCCCTATGCCACAGTCGATCATCTCCTATTGGCTGCCCCTCTTGCTCTTATCCACGAGAGAGATGGATAAGTATGGAAGCCTGACTCAAACTGTAGGATTCGAGCTTGAGATCCTCACCGTTGGCCCCTCTCTTCTCTTCTCCTTACCATGGCTGCCTATAAATACCTCGAGGTTGGTCTAATTTTTGTTTTTCTGTCGGCTAAGAAAAATTCCAGAAAAAAGAGAAATAAATAAGGAGGAAAATAAAGGAGAGAGGGAGCTAATCGTTGAAGATCCAAGGTATATTTGAACCTTTCTGTGCTATAAATGAGTTTAAATAGTGGGTTGATAGCTTGCTGGACTGATTACTTGATTAGGGTTTGAGCCTAACTCGAGTTGTTACTATGTGTTGATTTGATGTTGCTGTGTTGACCTGGAACGATGAAATTGATAGTCTGATAACCCCAAATTTTTGGTTTTTGAATGCTTGAAACCTTAACTGTTGTGGGTTATAGACTTGTTAACTGTGTTAAGACAAACTGTTGGGATTTGAGGTTGTTTTTGTGATTGGGCACTGGTGGAGACCTGTGTGAGGCTTTACGATGGGATTTTAGGCTTGGTATTAGTCTCTGGTACACCCCATGTACCACTGGTACCATACTGGTACGCTGTGACGCTGAGTCAGGGACTAAAATGTGAGGAAAAAGGACTTGTTTGTAATTTCTGGGGGCCTCTTTGTGAAGAAAAAGGACTTGGTTGTGAATAAAATGAATTTAGGGGCCTCTGGATAAAATTTCAGCCCTTGCGGGTCGGATCCAGACCCTTCATATCGGATCCAAGTCGGACCCGTTAGGCGTGGCTCAGGTCAACTGGGTCAGGTTGATCTGACTTAGCCACGTGTGTTTTGGGCCTTAATGGGCTGATTCTTTTTGGGCTTCGGCTGAAATAAAAGAAAATTATGTTTGGCCCAATACAGAAATTGATTTATGGGCTATTAATCTCGGCCCAGCGCAGAAATCTGGACTTAAATTTAATCTTAAACTTAATCCAAGATTAAGTTAATTAACTAGTATGCTTAATAATTAATTATAGGAAAGGCCGTTAGCAATAACTGGGTATTCCTTTAGTTAAGTGGGATTCGATTTTATTTTTTCGGAAGATGATGAGAATAGTTCGAGTGAGTCAAGAACAGATACAATGACGTTTCTTCACCGACTGTCTGATCCCAAAACAATTAACCAATCAAATCTTGATTTTTATTTGTATTTTCTATGTTTTCTTATTTAATTTTTGATTTCTATTTATTAATTTCTATTTCTTATTAAATGTTTAATTAAATAAAAACTTAATTAAATAAAAACATAATTAAATAAATATATATTTAATAAATTATGTAAAATAAAAACTAAGTTGCATAAATACTAAACAAGAGATACTTAAATAATAGTCATAATAATTTAAAAATGAAATAAATTAATTAAGAAATAAAACTAATTATATTAAATAACTTCTAAAATTATAAAGAATTAATTAAAATTAGATAAACTAAAAATAAAAAGAAAATAATAATAAATAAATAGAAACTAAAACCTATTGAAAACACAAGCAATTACTAAATAATAATTAATAAACAACAGTCTAGTGGTATAAGCCAGACCTTGTAGTCCTAAGTCTTTAGGTTCAATTAGAAAAAAGAAACCGTTAAATTAAATTTTAATGGTTTTTAACCAACTTACAGGAGAACCGACGGAAACGAGTTTTGAGCCAGCAGCATGTGCGAATACGTGGACTTTTATAGAAATCTTAATACTGGTAAACTTAACTTATGCATGGCATGTTGACAATCCGTTTTGAATGCATAAATCAAGTTGTCATTTTTAAGGAACAAATATTACAACTCATGTTGAGTAAATCTCCTTTCTTATAAGAGTTAAAAGAACCAAGCAAGTTTGTATAATCCTTTGTTATAAATGAATTGTTTTGTTCCAGTTCAGTTATACTTGCTTGGAAATATGAAATTGTGGTTCGCAAAGAAATTTTGGAATGTGGATTTGAGCATAGAAATCAATGCCACTCTCCGAAGACGGTTGGCCTCCGGCTTCGGCCAGTTCGATAGCGCTATGCGGATTTGGAATTCCCTTTTGCTTGCCCAGGGTTAGAGAATTATCTCTTTTGCCTGCCCTCGGGTTAGGGAAAGGTCTCCTTTTGCTTGCCCAACCGGTTGGGTTAGGTGACCTGAGTGAAAAATGATGAGATGTTTATATGATTTGATTTGATATGGTTCTATCTGACTTATTATCTGTTGTATTGCATGTTGTTTTACAGCATGGTTGTGATTGGCCCTTTTCTGCTACGGTGCTCGGTATGCAGGCTAGCTAATGATTTGCATTGCATCAATTCTATCATTTTATTTATTATATTCTTGTATTCATTTATTATTCACTGCTATTTAATTATTATTCATATTGTTAAGTCGAGTATTAATTCTAGATTAAGATTTCAACTAGAAATCCACGTCTGGAACTAAAACTCGCACTGAGAATTCTATTCTCACTCGCATTTGTTTTTGCATGTTCCTCGATGGTTGGGGTTCCAGACGACTCACCGTCCACAGAGAGGACCACCCATAGCGGTTTTTTACGGATCTCATGTGCATATCCAGACCTATGTACCACACCTACGTTTTCATATTACCTACCATGTGTCTATGTCTCCGTTAGGAGTTTACTTTTATATTGAGTATCCGAATGCCCCAGCTCCTCCTGCTCCTGTTCCACCCGCTCCTGCCCCTTCTCATTCATCATCAGCAGCCACTCCCATTATCATTGTAGATAGTGATGGAGGGGAGGAGGAGCCTGAGGAGGCTTGATGTTGTGTTGTTGTTGTTGTTACTTTTTAGTATGACGAGCTAGGATCAACTTTTGGTTACACTAGTACTAGTCTCTAGTGTATATATTATGGACTAGACTAAGTGTTTGTTTATAGATCCTAGTCTCGAGGTGTCACATTTTGAGGGTTGGTTGTATCAGCTACTGTTGTGGTTTGTATATTATATAGTGGTACTGTGTAGTAGTTTTTTTATATTTCTGTTTTTCTTATTTTTACGACATGAGATAATATTTGTTATATTATCTGGAAGGAAAAAAAATGGAAGGAAATAGCAAATTGAAATATTAGTTAGGTTAAGCCTTACGAAGGTACACTTTCATGTACTTTCGTGGCGGGAGCTGTCATACTCAGCTGCGGGGTGTGACAGTTATTTAATTGTGGATTACGATAGTACTGATTGATTTTATTTACTTTAAGTAGTAGACTGACATATTAAACTAAATACTAATATCATTTCAGAAAAAAAAGACCCTGAAATATATACATGTATGTTTATGAACCTTAATAGTCACTGTACTTGTCATCAGTCTATCTAGAATAGTAAGTTAAGAATTAATTATTTTTCTTCCTAGAGCCTCTGTTTGGATGCGTTGAGAAGAAGTAGAAAGAAGGAAGAAGGGAAGAAAAAAAATTATAAACAATCCAAACTCTTCTCACTTCTTATTCAAGATAAGTGTAATATGAAATGAAGATTATCTAATTGTATATTCTTCAAAGTTTGGATAATAAATATTTTTTTAAAATACTAAAGATGTAAAAAGATCACACTAACTCGCCCGAGAATATCTAGAGAGGAATACAAACGCGATGAATTACTTTAACATTTTGTGTCTGACATTAAGGATATTAAACACATCTCCTAAAATAACACATATAAGTCGCCTAGTTAAGAATTAAGATAAACAGGGGGGGGGGGGGGGGGTTTAGAAGAAAGAAACATAAAATCAAACGAATAAGAACGTACAGTGATAATGTGGCATGACTAAAAGAATTTAATATTTATGTAATTATATTGTTTGTCAATTTAATTATCATGGAGCCGTTTACCCAAAATATATAAAAGAAACAATGCTTATCTGGTCCCAGGTTAATTTTACATTTATTATGTGAACTACACTACAGTTTAATAATTTTCCCAAAAAGCATTGCAAGCTTTATTTGATGTATTTGCTTTGAATCTTTCCAATTCTCTGATGCTGGGGTTCACTTTTGGGAGCTTTTTAGCAGAATATGCTTTCACTATTTATTTACCCTTTTGCAAGTTAAGATATGCTTAATACAGTGCAAGTCATGAGGCGAATCTTAAACACACAGCTTAACATTAACTAATCCAAATCATCTGCGTTCCGTCTCGCAGCTGATTGGCTGTATCTGAAGCTGTACATGATCGAACAGCAAACAGCATCACCGAGGGAATCTCGATGACGTTGAACCCGTAAAAAACCGAAAGGTAAAAATCGAATCGCCGCAAACAGTACTTCTACTGCGCAATTTCAAGAAATAAATTTTTTACTGCAAAATTTAAAATTTATTTAATTTTATACATTATGTGTAATTATAACAAGATTTTTTTGTATTATGGGTGTGTTTGAATAAGACGTGGAAAGAAGGGAAGAAGAGAATAAATTTATTATAAACAATCTAAACTCTTCATAAAGTTACACAGTTCTCAATATTTCTTTCCACTTCTTACTTTATTCCCACACCTTATCCAAACGGAGCATATATGAACAAATTAATTTACACTGAATTTCTACAGAGAATACAAAATTTTCACCTTACCGGCGTGACGACGTGATCAAAGAAGATTTTACCTTTCGAAATTTACTGTACAATAAAATTAATTAACAAACATAAAAATATAAATGCTTTTCTTATTAAACGCCATCCTCGGATACAAAATTATAAAGAAGGAAACTAAGCGACATTATTCCAAGAACGTTATGAACTTATAATTATGGAAAATAAAATTAACTCCTCTATATAGTTGAAAATTTTCATCCGAAGAGTTACTAGCAATTGAATATTTAAATAGAAACATCTCCTATTGATGATTTATCAAAAAAGCGTTCGCATTTGCATTCTACGGACCATGTCTTTTAAGAATTTGAAGTGGCCCACCTGGACCACCTCTAATTAAATTATAAAATTTGTAATTAATACAAGCGAAGTGAAAAGTCTAATCTATGACATGTTCCTGAGTATACGAAGCGATCCAGG
Source organism: Rhynchospora pubera (assembly GCA_028095005.1). Lineage (NCBI taxonomy): Eukaryota > Viridiplantae > Streptophyta > Magnoliopsida > Poales > Cyperaceae > Rhynchospora > Rhynchospora pubera. The sequence goes on along the minus strand of CM051460.1, from coordinate 221,292,398 downwards.
CTGATTGAGTAGGTGCCGATCTTCCAACGGCGCATTGTCGGATCAGCATCCAACGGTAGAAGATCACTTAATCTATATGTCCACATGACAGTAGTTAGTGCTGAGCGCATAATAAACTATCAAAAAATAAGGAAATATTTCACTGCTCCAATTTGTATCCACTAGGAACCCAGTGGTTTGTTTATCTCTTTTACGTGGGCTGGTCAATTTAGAACAACAAAAATTATAAATGTCATCGGCAAATATACCATCCCAGCCATCGCTAAATACAAATTGAACATATACAGCAAATAAGGTGAACATATAGATGATATAAGTGAACACTTACAAATAGATAAGTGTTGTCATCACTTGTTCAGAAGTTTACGTGCATATTCAACTAATTTTCATTGAACTTATTTGTTTGTATGTGTTCACTTAGATCGTTTATATGTTCACTTTGTTTGTTGTATATGTTCACTTTATATTTAGCGATGACAATGATGGTAAAACTGCAGATGGCAGTAATCAATTTCCTTAGAACAATATTTATTAACCAAATCACGTTGTAGGAATCAATGAAGAATTACAATTCATAGAAGGAAAAACATAATAGATTTACAATTCGTAGAAGGAAAAACATAATATATTTACTTTATATTTAAAATTATAATTTAATTTTTGTGATTCGAGTCATAACCCTACATTTTATCTCATGCCATTGTTAGAAAGTGTGCTAATTTTCATTTTTATGCTAATTACCAATTAATTAACCAAGCAAACATAGCACACACAAGATCTAGTACACAAGCTATTGAAACACACGAGAAAAAGGATTGGAAGTATACCTCTCTTGGTATCGCAACCAAGAGGCTCGTTCCAATGCGTTGGTGTCGGTGGCGTGCTCTCCAAGAACCTCCACGCCGTGCTCCTCGAGTCCACTAAGGAATTAACCACCTTCTCTAATCAATTATGCTAGTAATTGAGAGAATTGTGCCTAATTCCAAAGCTTTCCCTTTCTATTTAATTCTCCAATTAATTTAGTGGAAAAGCTTGCTCAACACATGAGCTAGGTGGTGTGTGGAAGAGAGAAAGAGGAATAGAAAATTCTGAAATTTTCTTTTCTTCCTTGTGAGGTGCGGCCAAAGAGAGAAGGAGAGAGAGAGGTGTGTGGAGGCTAGGGGTTTGCTCCCAAAGAACACCCCTTTATATAGGCCACTCAACCTAGCTCTCATCCAACATTACATGGACAAAAATGCCCCTTGCCCTAGCCGCACCTACCTACCCCATATATGGGTTGGGCCTCAAGTTAAGTTGAGCCCAATACTCTTCCATTTAAATGCACCTTCCATTGGACATTAAATTAACCAATTAATTTAAAGCCCAATTAGCTCAAATAATTAAATGTGTTGATTATAATTAATTATTAACTATTTAATAATTAATATGGAATTAGTCAATGCATTAAATTATTTCTATATGATCTATTTGACTTAATTAATCATAACGGTCCATAACGGCATACGATTAATTAATCAACTTATCATATTTTGCAAAACCAATTGTTGCAAATAAATAATTAATGCACGTGTGGTTAAACACCTTATTATGTGTGACCCTTTGAGGATTTATGCTATGTTGGACATGGAATTAAATCGCTATTTAATTCCAATAATCATAAGCGGTATCTAGCAACACGTTATGATTCCCAATTCACATAAATAGTGTACTGCTACAATATTTCAATCCTGCATAAGAGAATAATTAGTTTCTCTATTTTGATTCTTATGTCACACGATATCATCGTATAATCCAAGATAGGAATGTGTCATTCTTGCAGATTATACGTTTCTTGATCTAGAGATAATTGTATAAAGTTGCATGCAAACAATCTATCTCCATCAAGGGGCCCAAACAGATATCGTCACTCACTAAGTGAATTAATGAGGGACATACGGTTTTCTTGATGATTAGCTTTTCCCCGCACAATTCAAGAGAACATAAATAAAGTCCGTATAGCAGCCCTTATCGGGAATCAGCGGTAGACAGTATTTATTGAACCTATCCTCATGTGGAAAAGATAAACATCTCAAACTTAGAACCAAAATCACAACGAAATAAACAATGACACATAACACAATCCATATGTTTATTTCGATGGGTCAAGTCCTGTGCTATGTTCCATAACATACACATATGCAACTAAGTTGGTAACTCTTTACCTATGATTAGTAGAACTTAATCATCACTTAACTTGCATACTAATCTTTTATGATAATTAATGTTCCTTGTTAATTATCAAGATTATGGACCGTTTAGATTTATTATTGTCATTCTAAAGAATGATCAACAGAGATCTACAATTCAGATCCTCAACCTGAATGATCTGTCAATAATAAACCTAGGAACAGATGATAAAATCTCATCCAAAACATAAACTAATAATTAAGTCATTAAATTATTGACTTCTAGGACATAACTCTAACAATCTCCCACTTGGCCTAGAGTCAATCAGTAGTGACTTCTAGCCAACGAAGAATTGAGAACAATGTCATATATCTATATATACACATGTCTCGGACCTCAGAATAAATAATACGCTTATAGCTAGTTACTCATACGTCCACCACGTATGGATGCATAACTGCATCTCGTATACTGCTCAAGGTAGAGGTCGTGCTAGAGTGTTCGCTGTGTTCGCGAACCTATCCAAAAATTGTTCGACCATATATATATATATACTCCTATATATATTCTTGATCACCATCATATGATATCAAGTGATATCGTTATAGATCATATTTGAATCTCCAATGTAACATTGGGCTCTTAGGAGTAAGTTATGGTTCGAGATGCTTAGAACCATAATAACTCAACTAAGAAATCGATCCGAAATAAACTTCTTTTATTGCTTCACAAGTTGCTATGTATTTTGCTTTGGTGACGGAAACGGTTGTAATATTCCATTTAGAACACCTTCTAAATTTACAACACCACCTTTTAGCAAAATATGTAGTTCAACTGTGATTATATCAATCTTTGAAAAACTAGCATTAGTGTAATTAATTTACACGAGCTCTCTTTCATCTTAAGAGATGAAACATTATATCACTCTTTCTCATAAGGTACTCGAGGATATCCTTGACTATCGTCCTAATGTGTCTCTCTTGTATCCATTTGACAACTATTTGTCATATCCTTTGGATACTACACATCGGGGCATATGCATAAATATGACGTACACAATGAATTTCATAATGAAAGAATGCTTGAACTATTTCATGCACTTTCTTGAATTGAGTTGCAATAGACTGAGTTAAAACACTCAAGTCATGCCATGTGACGTACAGTTAGACATCCTTTCTTGGAGTGTAACTTTCGTGTTTCTAGAACACTTCGTCAATATATGCATATTTGTTCAAACCTGACATCTATCATAATCTATCTTCATAGATTTGTTTCCTAGGATCAGGTGATTTTGCCCAAGTTCTCATTTGAGAAAGCATTCTCCAAAGAGATCTTGACAATATTCATTTTCTTAATGTTATTCCCAATTAATGAATTGTTATCTTGAACAATACAAGTAATACAATTATGCTCCCACTGAATATCTTGTTTATACAAGATACTTTTGATGAAGTTCAACTCCTTGACTTCCTTGTCAAAACTTTTATTCCAATCTCCACAACACTTGCTTTAATCCATTTATGGATCCTTGAAGCATGCGTATGTTTTTAGCAATACATAAAACCTCGATTTGTGTCAAATGCACAACATCATCCTTCATTCATACGAAGAAGGCGGTTTTATGTGTTTTTCCATATATCAATATATATGAAATACAACTATTGCTAGAATGATCTTTATTGACTTTTACATAGCCACAAGCAAGAGGTTGTGCTTTGTACGTAGTCAACTAGTCATCGACTTAGACATAGCTACAAGCGAGAAGCCGCGCTTTGTACATAGTCGATTTGTTATCCATGTCGATCTTTCCTTTTGAAGATCTAAAACGTTCTTGATGGATTGCTCCTTCATGAACGTCAACCAAGGTCTATACCTTGTTGTTATACATGGATTTTATTTAAAGATCATATGAATTCAAACCATATATGTGGAATCGGATCGTTCCATCGTTTTTCTTGTTTATCAACGGATTCTCATATGCTAAGTTTGAGAATGTCGTGAAGCCAATGCACCAAACGGCTTAGGCAATCAACTCTCGTTGATCTTTTGTAGGACTGGTACTTGAGGTTCATGAACTATTTCCACAATGAATTGTTGAACGAGTTCTTGACTCCTCATATATTCCATGAGTTTCTCGAATCATCATCAACTCGTGATATGGTTGAGTCCTCATTGGAAGGAGCGTACTATTAAACTTCTTTTCAAAACAACTTGTGAATGAAGTTCCGCTCAACTCCCACTAAGCACCATGTATGGAGTGACAAGTTTCCCATAAGAGTACTTCTTGTAGTGACGCATAAACTCCTTTAATGCTCACTTTACTTCCACTACTTCTTCTTGAGAATTTCAATTCATCAAGACTACATTATGATTAGCAACAACTACTTTGTTCTTATCATATTCGTGGAAGTAGTGCCTTTTAATATAAAGCATCCTACAAATATATAGTGTCTTATTTGGTTTAAGCTTACAAGTCCACAATACTTGAAATAAGCTTCTCAACACCAAATCTCGAGAAGTATTATACTTAGAGATCAAAATCTCGTAAGAAACCTTCCTCAATAGACTTTGATGGAACACCATTCAGTGTAAACAATATTGTCCTCAAACATAATTCCCTAATATAAGTCAATTTGATTTATTATCGATCGAACTATACAAAATATTGTTCGATACCTCCATTCTTGGACACATTATTCCATAATGTTCCTCATGGAGTGAGTTATGAAACTATTTTCATACTCTTTAGATAATACTTCAAATCATACGACTTAACTACTTATTTGCCACGATTAATTGTAAGACTTTTCTTTTTCCTTGAACGGTCTTTTTAACTTCACACTTGAACTCCTTTGAACTAGTCAAAAGGTTCATACTTATACCTTATCAAATAGATATGTTAATATCTACAATGATCGTTGGTTAAGTAGTAAAGTATCAACAACCTTTCATTGCACAAGTACTTATTGGTCTTTATACATCGATATGTATAAGTCCTAATCAAGTCACTTGTCCTTAAACCTTTGTAGGTTAAAGGCGCTTTTGTCATTTAACAAACATGATTCGCATATCAATCGATTTGAAATCGAATTGAATTTCGAGCTCTACGTTACGTAGACTCTCATAATGCGATTCTCGTTTATATATGTGACTAAGCGGTTATATATAACATGAAAGTCAAATACTTTATGTCAAGTCTTACGCATCCTATTTGTCATTCATAACTTGTTTATCTATTTCAAGCAAATTCCATCAAGATGCATGAAATCATATAAACAAATTCATAATAAAAGAACTTGTCTTTTATTAAACATAGTTATCCATCATCAAAAATGGAGACGCTATGAGAGGTTTTAGAATTAAGGTATGCAACCTTCAATTCCTAAACAAACTCTTAATAAAGATAACTCTACGTATTCAATGGTAATGACTTAAATGAATAAGTCATCTCCTATACGGAGTTTACTTTATATCTCTCGAACATTCTCTTATTCTTCATTGCCAACACATTTCGTTAAATGCGAGCATATGAACTAGTATCAAGTTACTAGTGTAAATTAGAGATAGTGAGATAGTTTGAACGACAAATACACTTTAGGATTAGAATATTTCTAATCGTCACAATCATGGTACTTCGGACAACCTTTCAAATGCCTCCCATAAACGGCAAATGAAACATCTCATGTGACACATGGTCATCAATGAGAGTCTCGAAATTTCAACTCATACATTGGTGAAGTATTTCTCGAATACTTAACCAATCACCTTTTTGCATTAACAAGCGTGCGAAAAAAGGTAATATTATATCCTTCATGATTCCAAAGAGATCGTATGACAATATCAACAATCCTTGATATCGGAGATTAATATCTCTAGTCATCAATTAGCTACTTCAATCTTTCGATTTGTGAGCTAATGAAACATTCATATTACTTCTTATAAAAGAAGAATCTCTTGGTCAACTCATATTCTTTATACTCAATCATAAATGATGGAGTTAATATCTACTTTCTCCAAGAACACTTTCTTGAGTAAGCGGATGAGAACGTACGAGTTAATTTTAGTCCATAAGAATTCGCTAATTCAAAGGTCTAGAAATTTCAAATGAGGATATTAAGCATACGCTTTATTGAATAACTTTTCGCCAAAAGTCAATCAATCATCGCGTTGCTACGTTCGGGTAGTTTGAGGAAATTTTTGGGAATTGACATACTCAAATTTCTCTTCACTAAGATCGTGTCTTAGGAATCGGTATTACTTCTTTAAGTGAATACTTTTAGAAACGAGTTTGTTAATTTTCAAAGATTGATCGCAACAAAATTAACAATTTAAACATCTATAACAAAATCAATTTACGGTCATTTAGTTTATGCAATTGTTTTATTTATAACAAATAAAACTCCCACTATATTTATTTAATGTCCCTAATATAGTAGGTTTTCCAAGATCCCTATTTTCGTTGAGATGGTGCTAGCGTCGGCGTGACACAAAAAACAACTAGATAGAGTAGGTTCTCCAACCAATCATTCCATATGATTCTTGGTTTGTGAAATATCACATGTACATCCACAAACTTTGCCCCGATGTCCAATCCGATTAGAAAACATCGTTAAGTAACCTTTCTCTATTTGCTCCTAGTAAATCCGATTTACACCCCGACACGGATGATGGAACACGATGTCCCGCGTCGGCGAGAATGCATCAATGAACGATCATACACGTTAGAAGGGGATAGAGAGAAGGAGGGCGATTTAACTTAATCATGTTTTGTTTGGGACAATCAATTAAGTGACACTTGTTTGGTGGTCATGTAAGCATACACCCATACCTAGCCTATGACAATTCATAGCAATCACAAGCAATCACATATAAGCATCTCATAGTTGTGGGTTTGTATGGCTCCCGCTTGCATTAGTTTCGCCACATCGTCCATGGAGCAAAACTAATCTAATCCTTGCCCTCCCACTAAATTCTATAAGGATCTAAATCCTATATAAAATAAAGGTGCAAAATACATGTGAAAACATCCTATTCCCTTCCTATCCTTAGGGGCATGCAAGCCTCACAAGTTACATCAAAAATTAATCAACAAATTAATTAATTAATGGCACCAAAGGCCGCATTACAAACATTCACACATGCATTAAAATACAACTACAAGGCATTGAGTCTTGAGCCATACTAAACCCACTATCCACCTACAAAACAAAGTTAGCACATACAAGAACTTTGTTTCCAATTAACGATTTTCAAGCATCTTTGCGTATCGTTTGCTATAAGTAAATTCCGTGTACAAATCCTCAATTTTTAAACAACCAAACTTGTTTAAATTCATTTAGAAAGTTCTTTCAACATCCCATAACAGAAAGGAGATCAAACAAGGAGTTTTCTAATTAATTTCAACTAGTTTGAATACTTAGAAAAACAGTAATTTACCAAAAAACGTAACTAATGGAATCCAACAAAAACAACAGTTTTCGGTCTCCAAAAATTCTCAAATAAATTACTTAAGCTCCTTATCATAATTGTGATTACCAGTAAAAATTTCAAGAAGAGATCTTAAACCATCTGGGAGAATCAAAAATGACAAATCTCTTACAAGTGCACGAAACACCGTTATGAGATTTTCAGCTTATCCTCTCAACCATTTGGTCTGTTAGACCACCTTCTATCCAGTTTTTATATATACAATATACATAGAAAAACTTGTTTAGACTACAGGCTATCCATTCATGAAAAGAAAACAACCAAGTTCAGTTCAATAATATTAAGTTACAGCCTAAACAATCAACAAATTCTGCACTGGAACAGACTGTCGATCGAAAAGTCTTAACCTAGTTGAAGGTCCAAACTTCCACGAAAAATTATGAAATTAATTTTCCTGGAATCCTAACTCAAAATAGAACAACTCCATTTAAACAGAATTTTTAAAGGAGTTCTCAGTTGGTACAGTTTATTAGAACAATCGATTTGCTCAATAAACTGGATCTGACAAGATCTTCCTTTTCATACTTGAAAAACCCACAAATTAATCCGAGTCATGCAACAAATTTTTACATGCTCAGAAAGAGCTCCAAGTCCTCTTTATTTCTAGCCATAGAACACTGGTACTTATATTCAAAATATAAATCTTTCAAGCCATTCAAACAGGACAGTACGAGCAGAAACTGGTTCTGCGCACTGTCGCCATTTTATTCACAGTAAATCCATACTAATTCAGAAAAATGTGAATCTAACGCCAAAAGAATCACAATCCACAGATCTACAACTTTCATGTAGATGGAAAAAACTTCCAGAGAACTTATCAAAGCGAAAAACGCGAAACAACACAGAAAATACCATTTCCAGACAGCAAACAAACGCATCATCTCTACTAATCCATTAATTAGCCAATTTCTCTTAATTAAGTGTTAAAATAGCTTAAGTACAACCTGGCTCTGATACCACTGTTAGAAAGTGTGCTAATTTTCATTTTTATGCTAATTACCAATTAATTAACCAAGCAAACATAGCACACACAAGATCTAGTACACAAGCTATTGAAACACACGAGAAAAAGGATTGGAAGTATACCTCTCTTGGTATCGCAACCAAGAGGCTCGTTCCAATGCGTTGGTGTCGGTGGCGTGCTCTCCAAGAACCTCCACGCCGTGCTCCTCGAGTCCACTAAGGAATTAACCACCTTCTCTAATCAATTATGCTAGTAATTGAGAGAATTGTGCCTAATTCCAAAGCTTTCCCTTTCTATTTAATTCTCCAATTAATTTAGTGGAAAAGCTTGCTCAACACATGAGCTAGGTGGTGTGTGGAAGAGAGAAAGAGGAATAGAAAATTCTGAAATTTTCTTTTCTTCCTTGTGAGGTGCGGCCAAAGAGAGAAGGAGAGAGAGAGGTGTGTGGAGGCTAGGGGTTTGCTCCCAAAGAACACCCCTTTATATAGGCCACTCAACCTAGCTCTCATCCAACATTACATGGACAAAAATGCCCCTTGCCCTAGCCGCACCTACCTACCCCATATATGGGTTGGGCCTCAAGTTAAGTTGAGCCCAATACTCTTCCATTTAAATGCACCTTCCATTGGACATTAAATTAACCAATTAATTTAAAGCCCAATTAGCTCAAATAATTAAATGTGTTGATTATAATTAATTATTAACTATTTAATAATTAATATGGAATTAGTCAATGCATTAAATTATTTCTATATGATCTATTTGACTTAATTAATCATAACGGTCCATAACGGCATACGATTAATTAATCAACTTATCATATTTTGCAAAACCAATTGTTGCAAATAAATAATTAATGCACGTGTGGTTAAACACCTTATTATGTGTGACCCTTTGAGGATTTATGCTATGTTGGACATGGAATTAAATCGCTATTTAATTCCAATAATCATAAGCGGTATCTAGCAACACGTTATGATTCCCAATTCACATAAATAGTGTACTGCTACAATATTTCAATCCTGCATAAGAGAATAATTAGTTTCTCTATTTTGATTCTTATGTCACACGATATCATCGTATAATCCAAGATAGGAATGTGTCATTCTTGCAGATTATACGTTTCTTGATCTAGAGATAATTGTATAAAGTTGCATGCAAACAATCTATCTCCATCAAGGGGCCCAAACAGATATCGTCACTCACTAAGTGAATTAATGAGGGACATACGGTTTTCTTGATGATTAGCTTTTCCCCGCACAATTCAAGAGAACATAAATAAAGTCCGTATAGCAGCCCTTATCGGGAATCAGCGGTAGACAGTATTTATTGAACCTATCCTCATGTGGAAAAGATAAACATCTCAAACTTAGAACCAAAATCACAACGAAATAAACAATGACACATAACACAATCCATATGTTTATTTCGATGGGTCAAGTCCTGTGCTATGTTCCATAACATACACATATGCAACTAAGTTGGTAACTCTTTACCTATGATTAGTAGAACTTAATCATCACTTAACTTGCATACTAATCTTTTATGATAATTAATGTTCCTTGTTAATTATCAAGATTATGGACCATTTAGATTTATTATTGTCATTCTAAAGAATGATCAACAGAGATCTACAATTCAGATCCTCAACCTGAATGATCTGTCAATAATAAACCTAGGAACAGATGATAAAATCTCATCCAAAACATAAACTAATAATTAAGTCATTAAATTATTGACTTCTAGGACATAACTCTAACAGCCATTACATCTTAGCTAGGTTATTAAGTGAAAAGAAAAAAAAACAAGAAAAAAATTACAAAACAAAATAGAAAATCATTTGAAGGAAGAGGGAAAAAAATTGAAGGTAATATTTAAAGTCATTGTCGAAGCCAAAAATTTTATAAAAAATACTTGACCATTATAACGAAAGAAAGGTCCTCGTCCACTCTTGCAATCACAAAAAATTAGAACTATCTTGACAAAGATTCAATCTATTGACTCAAACTTTTGTAGCCCGTCAATTTCAAATCACAAGGGTCTTCGTCCACTCTTGCAATCACCAAAAAGGTCGACTTGCAAATATCTCTACAAGGCCTTCGTCACAAAAAAGTATTTCAGGAATCTATGATTTTTCATTAAAAATTTTTATACTATCAAATTATCTACAATGTTTAAATGTAATCAGTGATTTTGCATTTGTTGTTGTAAAAAATACATACATACTAAAATATAAACACAAACATACACTTCCTACTAGCTAAATTATGGACAAGAAATAAAACACTTTTTATAGCCATAAAAAAATTTGACAATCTAAACAAATGATAGGACAAATTTCATCATATATTTCTTTTTTGTCATACTCATTCAACTACTAATGAAGAAATGTCTCAATTTGAATTTAAGATTTTTTTTTTCTGTTTACCTAGTTTTTTTACTATAGATATTTGTAAAAATATCAAAATTATACTCAATTGGATAAGATTTATAATATACAACAAGTAGAGTGAATAGTCCAAGCAGAGTTAACAAAAAGGAAAGACAATGTTTGTTGTCGATAATCACTATTAAGACTACTGTGCGAAAGTGGTGCAAGTTGGGGATCTATACAGGAACAATAGAATAAAATAACTAAAATCAACTTGCAGATACTAAATAAAGATCTTGTCCAAGGAGACAGGTAAAATGTGGGACGGCTGACCTGAATCTTCAGGTCATATACCCGTAAAACTTATATAAAAAAGGAGTGTCTCATAGCAAAATTTATTGTTATATAAAAAAAAATTTAATTAATTAATTTATTACTTTCAGACAACCAAAACTTTAGGTGAGTCGGTTGCGGTTCTGATGGTAGAAGCAAATTTTTAATGTTATTCTTTTGCTCATTTAAGAGTGACTTGACCATTCTTTTGTTTCATTCGTTGAGATTATTACAGAAAATTACTTAACATGAAGAAGTTGTAAAAGCCTGTATAATTTTGATGCATCCTTCTCAGAATTCAGGCTCCGTTTGGATAGGTGTGGGAAGAAGGAAAGAAGGGAAGAAGTGGAAAGAAGTATTGGAAAATGTGTAACTTTGTGAAGAGTTTGGATTGTTTATAATTTTTTTTCTTTCTTCTTCCTTCTTCTTCTTCTTCTTCTTTCTTCCTATATCCAAACGCACCCTCAGAAACTAGTTTTAGGAGCAAAACACAAGCGAGAGACCATTGCTTTTAAACGATAAAGAAGTAGAAAAAAGAAAACAGATAAATTTTAGGAGTCAAGCCTCCAACTTATTTTTAAATTAAATGTCTATAAAAAATCTTCTAGCCGGATTTCAACTTGCAATCTCTCACTTGAGATACATTGCTCTTAGCCACTAGACTAAAAACTGGTTCTCAAAGAAAACACATAATGAACACATATTTTATTGAAATGGGGAAAATATTAGCTGTAGCCAACATGCAAGTTCAGCTATATTGTCATATGTTGTTTTATTTTTTTTTTTTATTCAACAGTGTATTATGAACGCATTGTCAATTTGCCTTTTCGTGCCGCAGTTTAATATGAAGACATAATGCCAAATTACCAATTCATAAGACTGCGTTTTACCAATACAAAAAGCAGGAGTATCTTTACAAAATAAGAAATACAATTCTACTCTAGGACGTTATCTCAATAGAAAAACAAGAAAAAAGGTTTAAAAAGAAAAAGAAGTCAAATTTAAAATTTGGTCTCTTTTACATCGCTGCAAGTGATGGTTTACAATTCACTATTTTCTTAGGAAAAAAAATCTGGATTGCGATTTTTCACATGTTTTATTCGTCAGATACTTGAAAATTACTTTTCTCTTAACCATTTTTTGTTCAATATATATAGGATAGTTGTAGATACTTTTCACAACATCGCGTAATGTATTTATCTTTTGGATCAATTTTTGAATTTTCTGATTTCCCCATCAACACTTAAAATTGGTTATCTAATTAGAATAATCTCATTAATATTCATTCAATTCATCTTAACCTTCTGTTGAAGTACTTTTCATTTTATCTCTCTATCTAACCAGTAAAAAAAAAAAGTAAAATAAAACTCAGTATACTTTCCTACACATTACTCATACCCTTCAATGTTATTCTTCGTTTAACACTAATAGAATTCATACTTTAATGTGCCTTTGGATCGTTTAAGAATAAAATTAAAATTAGTTATTAAGATAAAAAATATATATTATTCCTACATGATAGAGAATAAGTTTTTTGAGGATCTAGCTAGAGTGCTATATTAAAGTTGGTCTAATATTGGAAATAAAGTTTTATTTTTACTGTGTTTGGATCATCTTCTTAATGGCTCCGTTTGGATGGCTTCTTCCCGGAATAAGGAATAATGAATAACCACTTTTTACCAATAAATTTATTTCTAACCATTCAAACTCTTCACAAAAGTTACACACTTCCCAATAAATTTACCCCTTCCCAATAAATTTTTTCCCTTCTTCCTTCTTCCTACCTTATTCTCAACGCATCCAAACGGAGCCAATGATAATTAAAAAGTTTTTGGGAGCATTTTTTAATCCCCAATTGAAACTATGATCCAAACATTCTAGGAATAAAAAATTTTATTCTAGATGTTGGACCACTCATAAATAACACTCTAGATTTTACAAAAACTTTCTTAATCATTTAGGAATAATATTTTTTAATTATGAATAACTATTCTCATTTTATTCTTGGACGATCCAAACGCCCCTTATTCTTTTACACTATGAAGAGATTATGCATGGTAGTTTTAGTTTTAACTGATAACAGAGGTTAGGGTAGATTAGTATCCTTGGCCTTCTATAGAACATTAATGATGAAATTTAATGCATTCTAGTTGAGACGATTTTAACTAAATGAATAAAAGAGAATTATTTTTTACGAGCAAATAAGCAATGTGACGAGAAATAGAAGATTTTTTTATATTAGAAATAAAAGATTAAAAAAAAGATGTTAATACATACTTGAGCACTCAAATTTACTCCTGGTTTATGATATACCAACAACAAAATTAATTTGGCAGTCACGATATTGACAAAACAATCAGAGTAATGTCAAAGTGAAAACACTTTTGACGTAAAACTCCATTAGAACATCAACTATTGAAGTTTTAAAATAATCAATGCAAACTGTTTAATGTGATATCTCTACTGAAATCTCCTTTGAAATTTAATTATCTTTTAAACTATTTTTCTCAGATTTTTAAAATTGAAGGGCTCATTAACTAATTAGATTGAAAAATTTTAAAATTATAAAAAAGGGGGAAAAATATATATTATTTGGTCTCCAAGGATATTTCATTATGTAGGGGAAAAAATGAGCGGTTTAGATTGGTCGTTATAATATCGAAAACTTAAATTCGATAGAATTTGACAGACACACCGTTAAACATGTTGGGTCCTAGCATTATTCAAACAATTATGAAAGAAACCTTGACTATAGTTTAGATATGTTTATAGAAAATTTTATGTAATTTGAAACCAATTAACCATGCTCGACCAATTTGAAAACTTAGTAGCTTGATTCTATCAAGATCTAATCATGGTTGTGATATTTAAACCCTAAAAAATTAGTACACAGTCTGTCTAAAATGTAGAAAAATTGCAATCGTATTATTTTGACAACTAACTCAACGGTTGTTATAATTGGCAAACAAAAATGATTATTAACAAATTCCTTCTCTTACTTTTCAACTAAAAAGAAAAAAATCCGTTGACCGTTGCAAAAGAAGAATATTCACTTTTACAAATACTTAACAGGAACTATCTATAACTATAACTATAAGCGTAAATAAACAAATTGATTAACTGAATATTTTTATGGGAAGTAAATAACGAATAGTGTCATTAAATTAAACAAGACGAAAGAAGAAGAAGGAGAGAGAGAGAGAGAGAAAGGAAGAGAGGAGAGAGAAAGGGAAAGACAGCTCCGAGCAGCTGTGCCTGCTCAATTTTACCCCAACACAACCTCTCTCTCTTCTGTCATTCATATTATCTTTTATTTTAATCATATATTCTAATTTATTTTTTAATTTTAATTTAATTTTCACTTCAATCGATCGTCGCCTTCTCCTCTCTTCGAACTTTTATATCCCCAAATCGAAAAATACAACTCACCTCACCTCACCGAGACCAGAAAGCCATCACAAAAAGACAACAAAGCACAACACAACACACCACCAACAACACTTCTGATACGGCGCAAGAGAGAGAGAGAGAGAGAGAGAGAGAGAGAGAGAGAGAGAGATGGAGGTGGATGGAGAGGAGAGCCGCGGAGGAGCGCTTCCGGCGGTGCCTGAGGAGGCCGAGAGGGTGGAGGAGCAGGTGGGTTCGTCGGCCACCATGGAAAGAGTAGCGGCCGCGAAGAAATTCATCGAGAACCATTACAAGACTCAGATGAAGACCTTTCAAGAGCGGAGAGAGAGGTTCTGATTAATTTGCTCTATTTAATTTGGGTTTTTTGTTTTTTTTTGATCTGGGATCTTGGGCTTAATTAGATCTCAGATTTTAGGAGCTCTTGACTTATTAGAACTTATTGTTGGGGGGGAGAGAGGAATTTGTTGCTGGGAGAAGAGAAGAAGAGAAGAAGAGATTGGTTCATCTCTTTTCTTTTCTTATTAGTTATGGTTGGAGTGGCTAGTTGAGCTAATCAACAAGTGATAGGTCTTACCAAAAATGTAGAGATCAAACTCCTGGGGAGAGTGAATGAAGTGCAATTACATTTGATTTATCATTATTAATAGATTAAAATGGAAATTAGAAGTGGGAAAAAAACAATTGCATGTAAATTAAATAAAAAAGGAAATGCTGATGATAAGTGATAAGGTATCTATGATTTTGTTAAGGTAGGTTGTTTAGTTTTTGATTCATGAGATGTCATATGTGATTGTATGGAAATGTTAGGGTTTTGGTTCTGAGTTTTTTCTATGATTTTACTTGTATCTTAGCTAGAATTGACACCCAAATATCACCTGTACAAATATTGATCGTCATCAGAAGTAGTGGCCTTCTCTGATGTATAATGTAGCCCCATTAGGATGCATGCTGTTTGGTTGTTACAAAGTTTCAGTTTTTTACTTGCAACCCATTACTTTTTTTTTTTTTGAAAAAAGAGATTTCTCAATTGAAAGAAGAACTTAATGCTATTACAACCCATTGTTTGACTTACTTATGGGCGGTCAATCTCTTATTATTTGTTAAAATAACCTTTATATGCTACGTAGGCGTCTGATTTTGGAAAAGAAACTAGCCTCTTCACAAGTGCCGAAGGAGGAGCAAATCAATTTAATAAAGGATCTTGAGAGAAAGGAAACTGAATACATGCGGCTTAAGAGGCACAAAATTTGCGTTGATGACTTTGACCTTCTGACAATAATTGGTAGAGGTGCTTTTGGGGAGGTTAGTATCAAAATATTCAGGTTCCAGTGTGCATTTGTTGGGATTAGGGATGATTGGTTTATCCACAGTGTGTAGCTGTTCCTTAATTGGGTATTAAGTTGGGCTTGTGCTGGTACTTTAAGGTGCATACCAGATTGTTACTGGCTCTAATATTGTATGATGTTAGTCATCTAATTGGAATTTGCTTTATGATTTTTTAACAGGTCAGGTTGTGCCGAGAGAAGACAACAGGCAATATATATGCAATGAAAAAATTGAAGAAATCTGAGATGGTTTCTAGAGGCCAGGTATGATATTCGTAACAGATATCCTATTGTAACATCTTTTTGTTTTCTTGTTTTTTCAAGTTTTTGAGGATTACCAGGACAGCCCTGTATGGATAATGGACTTGGTCAACACAGTATAAAAGTGATTTGCGATGGTCGTTTTAACGGGGCTTGATCTTTTGTTGTTTTGGTCGAAACTTATTCTCAAAAATCAAAATACTATTAGGGCAATTAGCATAGTTTGGAACTAATACAAGCCAATCAAACATCAAGAAAGAGAAAGAAATAACTTAAACTAAAGATCTTAATTTCAAATAGATGCTCAATTTACCGTTGTCATCAAGCTTTTTGGACCAAGCTAGTCAACAAACAACAAGGGAAACAAAACCTATCTAACTAGTAGTCAGCTAACAATGAATGTAAGGTTATGCATGCCTCTGCAATTAGACATCAAAGCCCACCCAAGAAAAGCTTCCTTCGAGCCCAATTTATCCATCACTGTGTAACCAACACTGATGTCAGTAGAAAGAAAGGAAGCTCTCTTCAATTTTGTTGTCACAATTCAAAAACATCAATTTTGTTAGTTTTTTTTGCTTACTGACTATAGCAAATGTGAATACACTTTGTTATTTGGTAAACAACTGTATCAGTCATGTATAAAACTGTTTATTCCATGTTATAAAATAGGTCGATCATGTCAAAGCAGAGAGAAACCTGCTGGCAGAGGTGGGGAGCCACTGCATAGTGAAGCTGTATTACTCATTCCAAGATGATGAGTACCTGTACCTAATAATGGAATACCTGCCTGGTGGTGACATGATGACCCTTCTCATGCGTGAAGATACTCTCTCTGAAAAAGTGGCTCGATTCTATATTGCTGAGACTGTTCTAGCCATTGAATCCATTCACAAGCACAATTACATCCACAGGTACTTTTCTTATTGCTGGTTTAGAAACACGGTGAAAGTAAGTTGGATGTCAATTTCTAGTAGCAGGCTAGCAGCCAATAGTGCCTAATCCTAGGTAGTTGCCAATCAGGTTCTGTATATTAATCTGCATGGCTTACAATCCTCGAAAACATTATTCTTTTTAATATTATTATATCACTTAAATGTATTGAATTATTTGGTAGGGATATAAAGCCCGACAACCTGCTACTCGACAAAGATGGACACATGAAGTTGTCGGATTTTGGGCTGTGCAAGCCGATTGACTGCTCAAAGCTGTCGACACTGAATGAAGATGAGCCAATGGCTGATGAAAGTTTGAGAGAGTCAATGGATATTGATGCACCTGAATCAGGCCGGAGGTGGAGCAGTGCCCATGAGCAGCTCCAGCATTGGCAGAGGAACCGTAGAAAATTGGTACTCAAGTCTTATTTTACCAAAAAATGACTAATCACACTCACATGTTTATCAGTTTACACCAGGTTTTGTTGCACCTCCTGGAAAGTGGAATGTAATTATTTCCTATACATTAATGTTGTTTCTATATACCAATTACTCATCCAGACATCAACAGGAAGTATCTGTTTTACTTTTATGATTTCCATTTTATATTTGTGTCTTTGGTGAGTTCTTGAATCTATTTTGAATTTTTTTGAATTATGTAGGCTTTCTCAACTGTTGGGACACCTGATTATATTGCTCCAGAAGTGTTGCTCAAGAAAGGATATGGCATGGAGTGTGATTGGTTAGTAAGCTAGTCAGATATAATTGATTTGCTTGAGTTTTTGGTTTGAGATTATGTTCCTGAATTTTTCCTTCAGATGTCATTGATGTGTAACAGCAGCCTTTTCCATTATATGCTTAATCCTTGTTCATTTATACATTCTTGGCAGGTGGTCTTTGGGCGCAATAATGTATGAGATGCTTATTGGCTATCCCCCATTCTATTCTGATGATCCAATAACTACATGTCGAAAGGTTAATCTAGTAAATACATTTTTTTTGCAAGTTTGATCTCGGGTGTAAGAGCACTTGGCTCTCTTCTAAGAGGTCCAGGGTTCAAGCCCGCATGCTTGCGATACGCTTGGCGAGCCAGCGTAAAAACTCAGCCATATATACAAGAAATGACCAAGGGTCGGGGTGTCATTTCTAGCCTACCCCAACTTGTTTGGGATAAAAGGCTTAGACTTTTTTTTTATTTTTTATCTTGGGTGTTATTTAACTTGAGACTTGGGGTGAAAGCCTTTAACTAAGGCTTCTACTTATATCTCCTGTTCATGTCTTAAAACAGAAGCATGTGAAGTTAGGTGACATATAAGCATGACTGGTTTATCCAGTAGGCGTTGGATAAATTGTTGATTAATTTAGCAAAGTGCGCACTTATAGAGCATGCTGTGTATATGAACCACTTTGGTATGTTTTCTTACAATATTTCCATTCAACTAAAATCTTCAGATTGTTCACTGGAGAAATCATTTGAAGTTTCCAGAAGACACACAATTATCTGTAGATGCAATCGATCTCATGACTAGATTGCTATGTGATGCAGAACACCGTGCTGGAGTAGATCAAATTAAGGTACCTATCTTATAACCATGAACTCATTCCATAACACATATAATCTCCTTCCCTGTACTCATAATTATTTCATTGTGTACCTTTTTTCTTCTGAAAGGCCCATCCATGGTTTAGGAATGTTCCTTGGGACAAGCTGTATGATATGGATGCTGCATTTAGGCCGCAAGTCACTAGCGAACTTGACACTCGGAATTTTCAAAAGTTTGAAGAGGTATGGATTTTTTTTTTTTATCTTTTCATTTTCAATGTTGGTTCTATTATATTCTGTTCCAAATTTGCATTTAATTTCAATTTTGTACTGTAGCTTGACCCACCTACTCCAATGAGAACAGGTTCTGGGCCTTCACGAAAGGTACACTTTTTATTTTGTGATCTCCTAAATTGAGCAACTTACTGATATTTGCTAATTTAGATGATTAAGATCATACAAACTTAGTAGTTATCAGTAAGAAGCCTCAACTTTTGTGCTACTTGGCAAGATCTAAGGGTCTGTAGAAGAGACTAATATGAGTAATACACCATGACAGATGCGAGTCCCTAGTGATATGGGCATAGTGCCACTTGGTTCTATTGCTTTTGTCTGAACTAGCAAATGCAATTATATTTTCTTTACACAGATAAGTTAAATAGCAGATAATAGCTTAAGTTAGGTGCTAACTAAATGTGTTTATTATGTTTTGACAGATACTGAACCCCAAAGATCTAAGCTTCGTGGGATATACATACAAGAACTTTGATGCCATTAAAGGCTTGCATCAATCTGGTATTCCTTTTTGTCTTTTAGTACCTAAAACCCTTGTGGCACAGTGACTGCTTTGTACAGTACTTGACCGGTACAATAACTCATGTGGCACAGTGACTGATTTGTACAGTACTTGACTGGTACAATAACTCATGTGGCACAGGAACTGATTTGTACAGTACCAATCTGGTGATTCATTTATGTTTTAGTACCTAATATTTGACACAGGAATTAAGTTGTGCAGTACATACTGATACAATAACCATTTTTGTTTTTATTTCACTCTACTGAAATATAATGTTGATGATCCTTTGTTTTCAACAATTGAATAATATGCCAGACCACCAAAAACAATAAAATATAATATTTGTTTAGTCTGGTATTGTGTAAATATGCCGTCACATGCTGGTTATTGTATCGAAAATCAACTATACGTCTATACCGGATGATCCATTCAATGTCCAGATCAGGTGTTGTCTTGTAGATTCCTTGTGTGTGATCCATCATACTGCCTTGTTTCAAACAATATGCTTTCATCTAACATTATTTAATCAGCTAATATGCACATATTCTTTATCTAAAAATCCAGACATGCAAAGAAGCTCTTCACTGACTCGGCCCTCGATTGGTTCAATATTTGGTACATGTGCTTCATGAGTTTTTCTTTTACTAAACAAATTTTATCTTCACAAGTATAAACTACACTACCCAAAGTACCAGTTGATGCCAAGTGTCACCTGACTGGCGCTTTGTGAACTTGATAGTTTAATTAATTTTTTTGGTTTTTTTTAATTGATTTTTATTTGTCATTGTTGTAAACACCAGGTCCAACAGAAATGGAGATCTCCTCAACACTGTCAAATGGAGGGGCTGCAGAGAAGTATGAAAGAATGTCGCCTTAATTTAGCTCTTCTGTCTCTCTCGTGACTTCTACTGTACTATTGTTAATCTTTTTCTCAATGCATGCACCCTTTTGTGTGGCTGTCTGTGTTGAATGCACCTGTGTTTTTTCCAGTCAGGTTTGCTGTCCCCCCTCCTTCTCTGCCTTAGCCTAAAAATAGAACCTAAGAACTGAGCTCATTCTACAATAGATATAAAGGAGCTACTAGTAATGTAAAATAATATGATATAGTCATTCTTCAAGGAGGCTGCTGTTGGAGAGTCTTTCAGAGCTGAGATGTTTGGTAGAGGTTGGTTTTGGGGGGATAAAATGGTAAATTGCCCTGGCTGCCCAGGTTGGCGCAGCAAAATGTGCCTTCTCTAGTGGCAGGTTGTGGTCTTGTTTGATTGCTACTTGTATGTTCTCTTTTTTCCTTTTTGTTTTGCTAATTACAATAAGATGGGTTAAATCTGCATTTATCAGATTGTTTTATCCCTGCTTTTATTTTATTTTTCTTATGTTCATTCAGAACAAACTTATAAAGATTTTGCTTCTGTTTGGTTTAGTATTTATTGGGGCCATTTGAACTTTTTGTAGGGTATTGTACCATTGGAGTTAGATGTGTATTTTACTAAATTCTCTTCGGAGACTTAGTATAGCTTGGTATATTATTTGCTTTTCGTAAATGATTGTTAAAATCTTCATCTTATGCCAAAAAAGTCTAAAATCATATCTGGAAGCTAAATGCTTTAAATTAGCAGAAAGTCATTGCGAAGCTTGTTTACCCTTTTTGGAGTACTGATTATCTTTTGATATATTTTATCACGTATGGTCTGATACATTTGTGACTTTAATTTTCAGTGGTTCGATCTCTTGATTCAGTGAATTTGTACGGTTTGATACATCTTAGACAATGATGTTTCAAGGAGTTAGGTAAAGCCAATAAAGTTTATAATTCTTAAATTTATATCGTGAGAAACCATCTGCCATTACGAAATGATTGTACAGGAAAATTATATATCTATCGTTGATAAATCAACTTTTCGAGTTTTGGGTGTTGCTTCCAGGAAATGAGATACCTTCCCTGAGGGAGTATGATTGTGTGAATGACTTGCTGCTGTTACTGTTTACTGTCTACAATTTAATTGATAGAACATATCATTGGTAATTTGACAGTTCCAAGGTGGACTGCCCACATGCGGGTGCCATAGGACTGGCTGTTGTTACTGTTTTTGAATTGATAGAACAGAACTTCAAAAAAAAAGAAAAAAAGAAAAAAGATGATAGAACACATCATATATTAATAGCACTTAATTGCTATGAAAATATAGAGCAATTCTACAGTTGGAAATAATAAAAAAGATAATTTATAAACAATATGCTTCAATTTTTTTTTTTTTTGGGTTTTGGCATGATTTCCTAACCGCTATATACCAAAATTTACATCTACTTAACATAAATCATATTACCGAATTAAATTGACCTGTTGGCGCATTCATAGCGTTTAAAATGTCACATAATTTCAGGGGAAATGAGATATGGGTTATCTGTGACACTTTTTCTGCTACAATTTATGGAAGTGCATTATCAGTTAACACAACAACGGGAACATGAAATTGGATATAATTTAAACCACATGCTGCAAACTGAACAGAAATTCCATTCATTTTGTAATCCCGGTATAATTTCCAAACTTGAAAAGGTTTCAGTTACCGAGATAAAATGAGAGAGCAACGGAGCTCAAGAGATATCCAATGAAATTGAACCGTTATGGTACGTGATGTTATGCATGCACTTTCAAAAGAAATGAATGATTAGAAAGTGCATAACAATTGTTTCATTCATATTTTAAGGAAAGAAAACACATATTGTGATTTAATTTCTAACATATAGCATAACTTTTCCAATCGAACATTTCCTTTCAAAAACGATTTTAAGCTTAATTAAAATGTGCTTGACTAGAACTAGATAATTATTGATTCGTATCTTAAGTCAATGGAAACGGTATGCATTAAATCCTCAAATTATTCAATTGTATATTCCAGGCTTATATAACTCTTAAAAAAATTGCAATTCACACTTTTAAAGGAAAATTTACAAATTTGATTAACATAATAAGTGGTACTTATTGTTGGATTGTTTGTCAAAACATTAAAATGAGACCTTTTGTTGGAATAGTAATTTTCTGGTGCATCCAAATTGTTGTTCTTCTTTGCCATTTCAAATCCTTTTGGGGATTCCTTGATTTTTCTGGAATCTCACTATTCATGTATCTGTTTCATCTTTGATTAGTGATGATATTGTCAGGCTTGTGCTAAGGCGTCTGATTTTAAATGAGTTTACTTTTCTTTTTAAAATTTTGATGGGTTGGAATATTGTTCTCATAGCTCACTTCTCTTTCATGTTACTTATTAATAATTTAAACACCTTTCACCAGTACCATTTCAAGTTCATACTTATTTTCAGAAAACTTTCACTCTTGTCAGTACCAAAGCCATAGCCATGTGTGGCTTTACAAAGCCTTTGTTAATAAAGGAGATGGGTGAAATTCCACATCTCAAATCAGATGACTGAGATCATGATTGAGATATAATCTCTTGCATTATGATTTATACAACTAATCCAACGGCTGAAATTTGTACTTTTTCAAGTCTGCAATGTACAACATTTCTGGATCAAGATACAAGGTGCTTAATAAATAAGTTTGCTTTCTGATAACCACATTATCACTTTTTGCGCCTCAGTTTTTGAAAAACCACATCTTTTAGGTTTTAGGTATTCTAGAAGGATGACGTGTTCTATTTAGCGTTATTCAGATCACATCCAACGATCAAAATGGGTGTAAGTGTTTATAAATAGAATTAGCAAGCCTATTTTGAACGCCGTGACAGCGTTATTTGATAAGAGTTTGAAACCCTATAAATTCCGTAGATCTTGAAGTTCTAAAATGTTAAGCAAGGTTTATAAGAAGAAAAATACTCATGGATGTTTTGGCTTATTCGTTTTCCTGTCAGTTGATGTAGCTCCAGATCAGGCTCATACGAGTATATAAGGTATGTTTTCATTTTTGTAACTTTATTTGTTTATATGAATTTCTTCTAAATTATTTGATTTAATATACAAATTATGTGGTTATTATGAATTTTTATACGGCTCAACCTTCTCAAATTTGATTTCGTATGAAGAAGGAAGCATTTTCAAGTATGAGCATAGATTAAAAATTTTAAATAGTTCTATAATTTTTTTTTTACCTTTCTGCTAGAGCAGTCTTATTTTCTTGTTTGTGAACAAGCTTTTAAATTTCGGTTTTTTCGGTATGACGGTCATCCAGGTCCCCATGTTATTTCGGTGTTATTTCGATGTTATAACGGCGATATAACGGTGTAGTATTTTTTCAAAGTTTGACACACGTCAATTCTATAACTATCAATTTATATGTTTATACAGCTTCAATACTCCATACAAATAGCATACGGCCATACCAAATTCAATATATACTGCAGTGTACCAATATTGAGTAGGTAGCAGCTTGTATCAATTTAACAATAGTAACAATAACAGCTTGTTATTTCGCCGAAATGACTGAAATAACGCGTTACGTCATTTTCTCAATTAAGATTGTAACGTTCATGCGGTTTGACACAGAATACCGCTATTTCTGTTATTTCGCAGAAATTTAGAAGCTTGTTTGTGAATCAATCTAATTATGGAAATGTCTGGCGAATAATTGATCACCAGATAATCACAAGTCAAGCACACAGCAAATGCTTGAAAAACAAGGGGGGGGGGGGGGGGGGCGAGAAACCTTTCCTATGACTTGTCAAAATAATGTGCTCATTAATTACATTACATTGAATGTCTTGTTAGAGTTCGGCCTAGGAATCAGATGATGTGTCTGTGGATGATTAATTAGTTCTATCAGACATCCTTTGAAGTGCACTTGTATGATATCATCGAGAAGAGGTTTTACTAAAAAACCAAACTCTGATTCTCTGTCATCATGGCGATCCTGAATGAAATCATTGAATTAAGTGCACTTCTTTAGTTTTTTATTTTGTTTGATTTATCTTGGTATGCATTGTACTAAAGTCGGAATATATAATGTTATGTTTTCTTTGGCTACTTATATAGGCTTACAACAACGAATTCAGATCTGGTGCCGCGCGGCACCCATGTAGCGCACCTCTCGAACCGTCCGATCTAATCTGAATGGCCCCTAAAAACTACTGAATTGTAAGGCCCGAAAAAAATTAACCATCGAGATCAAATCGGACGGCCCGAGAGGTGCGCTACACGGGATCCGGGTCCTACAACAACGCCAATTTTTTGGTGGTTTTGGTACAATGAGTATGAGCGGTCCTCTCAGGATGGCACTAGTTGAGGATACCAGCAACAGCAAGAGAAGAAATCTAGGATATTGAAGGAGGCAAAGCTACCCAGGAGGATTACTTTTTTATTTTTTATTTTTGTAAGGATATGAAAAATTTTTTTTGGGCCTGATGACTGATTTACCTTGTATGTATGGATGTTTTTATGTACAAATATGTTTATAACATAAAACAGTTCTTTTCGAAATCCAATATTTTTAGGTACAAGTAATTAAATTAGAACTAATTTAAATGCAACCGAATTAAGCAACACAAGACGTCGACTTAATTATATACAAAATGCTATTTTGAATTGGACGAATCAGGCTAAGTTGACAAGAATTGGCCTTTGATTGCTTCTGATAAATAGTGGATAAGAATAGTTGCATCTAATAATTACCGATCCTAAGGGCACAACTCAATTTACATGAAACCTACCATTCAGAAAGCAATTTCATGTTCTTTTGATGTAGCCAACATGGCAGCTATCATCAAAAAGTAAATTTTAACGTCACTCGTCATATCTAATATGTGGCAGGTTATAACTAGTAGCAGAGAAGGAAAATAAAAAATTTAACTGCATGACAGACCAGGTTTTAGCCATTTTCTTTCTTTTTTTTATATGAACAACAAAATTGTCAGCTACAATTATTTCTAAGCTGTGAGTTTAAAGTATACAACAGAACAAAAAATGTTAACTCTGCGGATTCTTTTGCTCTACTTTTCTTTCTTCTAGGTCTTATTTAACAGAACAAAAAATGAATTAACGAAACAAGCAGAGAAATTCTATTATAGACATCAGAATATTACAATGGCAACACAAAATCTAATAATTTGGATGCTTAGGACAATAATTTTGTGGGCCAATTAGATTCTTCAGATTATTCTTGGGGGTCAATTTGGGGATATCTAGCAGCCTGCTCGTTTAGATGAAAACAACAGCCAATACAATTAGCACAACCACTGTACACACTATTGCCTGCAAAATTTTTAAAAATAAAAGAAGAATATTAAAAAATATTCAATAATTATTTATAAATCTCAGGGATTCAATTTATGATCAATCTACTATTCATGTTGCAAATATACATTTATATACGTATTACCAGAAATTCTAAGCTTAATGTTATAGTTCCAAGGGAAGACGTAAATTTAAAGGTCCAAGATATCACAATCGAGATGCTAATTGGAATAAAACAGTGCAAAGGTTTTATTGTCTTAGTTGCAGGTCCCAACAACTACAATGTCAAGCAACATTCTTCAAAATGTATACTCAACCTATTGAATTGTCTCCATATCCCTTTTTTTTCCTTATAACAAGCAAAGACACCAATGAGCTATTCATAGAAAAGAAATTAGCTTTTTCCCAAGGTAGACTTTTCTTTTTTTTGAAAAAAGCTACCCATAGCCAGCATACTTTACTGATGCCAAGGAGTTCATACAAAAGGTGTGATCATTATCTATGATCAGCAAACAGTGAAACAAAAAAAAAAAATAGAAAAAGAAAAAACCTAAAGTACCAAATCTGCACCCAAAACTAAGGCCACAATACCCAGTAAAGTTCCAAAATGTAAGACTGGATTTCTAAATAGCTTAATCTTTTTTACTCAAAACTTTTTCCCACAGTTTATCTCATTGTGGCATTAAGGTGGTTCTAGAAATGGTATTTGTTTTATAACCAACAGTAAAAAAATGGTATTTGTCTTACAACAAGAAATTAGTTTTTTCCCACAATTACCATGAATGAGCAAGCAGTTAGACCAGGACGCTCGCGTGGATCCCGGTGATAGTACTTGAATATATGCATTGCTGCGGCAACATACCATATTACTGGGCACAAAAACCCTAGCAGAAATCTGCATCATACAAGGAAAGATTCAGTGAATTAACATTTCCCATTTTGTCAGCTCGAGGTGGGCTGATTTGGTACCATATGCAGTTGTAAAACCAAAGACAGATAAGTACCCAAATAAAACTAAGAACTAATGGTAAGATTGCTTTTGAACACAGATAGAAGTATTGCCATTTGGGCCAATTCTATCAGAACTGAAAGCAGATTAAAAATAGTGGCAGAAGTAACAAACAAAGCGAGTCACAACTGCAACATCCTTTTTTAGGTCCAATCGAGCAGGTCATGATTAAAAAGCCAACCAAGCCAGTAAAGTGACATGTGGAAGAATACTATCAAGTACAGCTCCCATGAACACCGTTCCAAGCCATATTTCCAATCCTAACTTCCACGTAACTTGATGACCAAACCGAACCAACACTGTTATCTGTACTATCTCTGACATGTAATAGGTGCTGATTGACTGGTACCAGGACTCCACATCTAATATCATAAAAGTGATGATAACAGGATGCCATAGTTTGGACTAGATTAAGGTGTAACCTGGGCAGTGCGACTCCGAACAGACACGCAAAAACAACAACAGTAAGCTGCGATCACTTTGTTGCAGCAGATGCCAACTACAGATAACAAAATCCAAAAAAAAGGGCCAGAAGCTACAAACCCATTAACAGTAAGTATCATCCAGAAGTACTGGTGCTGGTAATCACTGAAATCATCAAACCTTACCAGTACATGACATCCTTTGAAAAGAATAAACAAACTAAAACATATTAACAATACTCACGAGCACCAGCCAATGCCACAACCAAAACAGGGAAGAGGCCGGTCGAACATCGTCAACCGTGGATCCTCCACATCTTTGATTAATGCATAAGTTCCAGAGTCCTTGCAGCAACAAACTTCCCCTATATCCACCAAGTTCGAAATTAACAATTTGCACATTAAAATAGATCCTGTTTATTTTGTAGACCATGGTCATTTTACATCTCTAGAGTGATGTAATCAATTGCAAATTTTCCTTTTATTTTCTGACAAGAGCGACCAAAAAGTTTCAGCACAAATTTGCAACCATATCACTTATTATTCTTTCTATAGCGAATAAAGATTTTTACTGTTCACGATAACAATCAAATGTACTCAAATTTTTTAACAAATTACCCAACATTAACCTTCTTTACACCAATATGTGTCTACTGCTGTATATTATAGCCATATAAAGATAATTAAGCAAAATGGCAACTAAATCAAGTAGAAATAAAAAACATTAAACTAAAATGGCACATACTGCAGTTAGCATAGAAGTAAAAAGTAATGATGTACCTTGCACCATTTATGCAAGAGCTGTTACTGCAACTACTTAGTACTTGATTCTACGCTTGATTTTATTTGTTCCTGCATTGAGAATTGATTTAAATAAACATAGCAGTAAGTTAAAAACAAAATGAAAGTGCAAAAATAGAAAACAAAAAAAGCAAATTTAAGACATCGCAATGAAGTATGAACAACAAAGAGGTATTCAATTTTAGAAATTACTATCCTGAGAAACATTTCAAGTGGTAAGATTTCAAGATTTTATAATAAATGCAATCCGAATTTACTACAGGGACGATCTTCGTGCAATTTAATCAAACTATACATCAGAAAACACCAGTAAAATATAAGTCCATAAATAATTGAACGACGCCTTCTGTAATTATCTGAAAACATAAGTCCCTAAATGCAAATTACTAGAGACGATTAAAATACAGATCTCTCCACTTCAATCGAACCCAAAATCTCGACAGTTCGTAAAACCCACAAAAAAGAAACAAAAATCGAATTGACACGAAGAAAAAGCACCAAATTGAGCAAGTAAATGGGTAAATGTTATAAATAAATTCAAAGAAAAATCACTTACTGCGCGCTGTGTCGCATAAACGGAGAAATTGAGAAGTTGTAGAGAGAGAAAGAGAGAGAGAGTCGTTGCTTGGCTTAGAGGCGAGAAAGAGAAAGAGAAAGAGAGAGAGTGAGAAAGAGGTTGAAATCTCTCATGTCGTTGTCTCTCTTCTCTAACAGAGCGCTTCTTCACCCCAACAATTCTTTTCCTTGTGGCGTTTTTGTTTCTGATCTTCTGCGGCTCGCTTTATGTTGTCTATTGATGCAGATGGTCAAAAATAAGACTCGGTATACGGATTTGTTGGGAGTTTTGCCATAGAGTTGTAAAGAGGCGGTGAGTACAGTAGTACTCGGGAGTCGGGAGAAGTTATTTTCACAAATTAGTCCTGTTAAGATGACCTAAACAAACTTTAATTGAAAATGACCTTCAAATTTAGAAATCTGTGGTTAGCATGCAAAGATGTAGGACCGGGTCTAGGGACCAAATTTTAATTACAGCTTTTCGTTTCTGAAGGATGCGGATCTACAGCTGGAGTTATTTTGGGTAGGTAAATTCAGATTAGAATGAGTAATTCTGCATTTAGTTATTAATCTGAAAAATACAATTAGAGATGTAAAAATATATGAAAAATCTATTTATGAAGTAGAGTAGAGATAATAAATATATACAGTGCAAGTATTAAGTCTGATGCACATTGGAGGATAAATCTAACTATATAAGGGTGAAAAAAAGATAAATCTAGAAATACGCCAAAAAAAAGAAAGAAAGAGACTACTAATTAATTCTAATACTATTTTAAAGTCAATTCAAACGAGTTTAGAAACTACAAAAAACTTTATAACTATATCGACAAACATTTAATGCACAACCCAAATAATAAGTAATTTAAATAAGTGTTGCATTAAGGATCATTAATTTCAAATTGTTCAAAGTTTACCGAACATTACAACATTCATAAAATATCATTATATTTTAATAGGCATGATATGTAAATAATATAAATAAATATAAAAATGTAAAAAAATAAAATAAAATTTATTGTGAACATAAATAGTTGTCAATTAATACCTTTTAATATAAGAAAAACACGAATAGGTTATAAAGCTATATAAAATAATATATTGTTATCATAGATAAACTTAACTGATAAAATTTAGAAGTAGTTATGCATGTACATTACGATTCATATTGTCATAATAACAGTAGTATCACGTGTGACATAAACAAAATTTTTGTATTCTTGAACCTTTCAATCAAACCCAATTTTAATATTACACCAATACCAAAATTCGATTCACTCTATTAATTATATTAATGACTTAAGTTATCTTAAAAGAAATTTTTGTTGATGATTATTTTTCAAACTCATCTCTCTATATGGAGGGTGATGCAAATTTCTTTGTATTTTACTTTTTTATTTTTTTATTTTTAATTCTTTATCATGATTTAAAAAAAAATTAACAAGAAATAGTTTATATCTCAAACAATTAAATATGATCTATGCTATTTCCGCATATCACA
Organism: Rhynchospora pubera; assembly: GCA_028095005.1. NCBI lineage: Eukaryota > Viridiplantae > Streptophyta > Magnoliopsida > Poales > Cyperaceae > Rhynchospora > Rhynchospora pubera. The sequence continues at coordinate 221,262,338 of CM051460.1, read as the reverse complement.
TGCACACAAAAAAATGGAAAATTTTACTTTATTCTGATAATCATGAGCTTCAAAAACATCTAGAAATTGTCCAAGGGGATTATTATTATTTTTTTATGATAATATTTTTATGTGTAGAAAAAGTAACAGTGTAATATTTATAAGTGTTTATTTATTGATGCAGTTCATACATTTTTATTTAATATATTTAGGATTTGCTAAACATTTTTTTTCTATTTATTAAGTGCACTCCTTATATTCTCGCGGCACAATATTGTGCGGCTGTATAATTTCAAGGTGTCGCTCACTTGCAATAGAAGGACATTTTATCCCCAAAAATAAAGACGGTAAAATTAGAGTCACTCTCTTGGTCTTTTTATATAGGGACACTAGACATTGTCGATCATTGATGGAAGCATCAGAAAACTCCAACTATTTATTTTCCATTTGCATGATATAATAAAGTCAGGCTGTCAGGGTGAGGCGTTAAAGTGTCGACTCAGTAAAAAGCAAAAATTATGAAAGCTTGGGGATTAGACATAGGTCAAAATCAGATGGACAGGCCATAAACCTTGGAAGCTAAACAAATTGATTGATTATTTGAACTAAAAGATATGGAACAAAATGAAAATGTTGAGCACAATAATAAAGGATCCTGGGTAGACTTTCCAACTTGATAATGAATTAATTAATGATTGAACATTTACTGATTCAAAAAATAAAATCATATTTTAAATAAATAAAAGATACTGGATAAGAACATCGAGAACATGAGGCGAGGTGGGCCCAGGAGAGAACATGTGTGATGTGCAAAATGCCAGGGAAGCAATAGGGATGTGTGGGAGCATGTCTTGTTTATTTTAGATATTTCATATTTGTACCTGATTGGAATTTTGGACATGGTGGGGGGCAACTAGCATTTCTAAAGCCAGAGAATTGAATTATGTTTCAAGGCAGATGTGTTATCTGCATTTTGTAAGATATGAGTATGACAATCAAGCCAGTTTGTGCACAGACATATATATTGGAAACGTTTTGAGCTGAAATTACACTTTGTTTGGATGCAACGGAATAAGCCGGGAATAGGGAATATGAATAAGGAATTTCGGTTTGTGTGCTTATCCTTATTCCTTATTCTTATACCATGGTTTTGTTAGTATAGGAATAAGGGCCCTTATTCCTTATTCTTGTGTTGTTTGGATTGCACAAGAATAAGAATAAGCACGCAAACCGAAATTCCTTATTCCTATTCTCTATATTCCCGCTCATCCAAACACACCCATATAAGCACTAAAATATAACACAATATACAAGTGACCTGCACGGCTGCACTCCCACTTCCACAGCTAGTAGCAGAGAAAAAGGACAGAAGGGAGAGATATAAAATATAATTTGTTAATTAACAATATTTATTCCAAAAAAACGCAAAATGATGAGATTAGATGAGCAATTTTATTGAAGAGTCAAGACTGAGATCAAGAATACACAATATAGAAATTAGCCCTTTTGACCACAAAAAAAAAAGAATCCAATTTAGAACAGAAGTTTTTATTTTAGTCTGTCCAAAAAAAAAAAACAGAAGTTTTTATTTGGGCCTGATTCCCACAAGCAAGGAGCGAACTCAAAAAGTTCAATTTAAAAGGTTATGGAGATTTCTGATCAATACCCCTTCAAATTCCATGGCAAACTGTTTAAATTTTACTTGTAAAATTGTGAAGTCATACAATACAAATTCATAAGGCTGTCTAAACCACAATTAAGAGCACTTTGTTGGATAGAAATTGCTAATCAAAATGACCTTACTTACTGTAATTGATACGTATTGCAAAATCAACTGCCTACTCGCTTTCTCACTGTAAACACCAATCAACTCCATTCAAGTTTGGCTCATCAGGCAGGTCCGTCGTTCATGAATTGTGTACCAGGTACCAATTTAAACAAACTGGACAATCCACCATTTACATTAAAATCCAATTAAAAATACAAAGCATCCATACCACTGCTTTCCAGCATCCTAGAACCTACTACTATTCAGTTACAACCAAAACTAATAGGTATGATCAAGTCCCTCATAAAAAATAAAGAGCAGCAAGCTTTAAAACGTAAAACAACATGCAGAAAATTCTCTTAGACTGATCACAGAAATTAAAACTTTAAAGTTCAAACTAGCTAAATTTAACTAGCGTATGAGCAGTATATGGCAGGCACATAACACAATTTGTTTTCACTTTTCACATTTGTGGTAACTGGTAATCTCATACAAAAATTGAGGCACTTTAGAGTTCATTTGCTAGAGCCTTTGCAGTTTCCGAAAAATTTATTCCATAAAAACAACCAACTTCAAATCAAATATACAAAAAAAAAAAAATAAAAGAAAAGAAACTAGCCAGAGATAATGCCAAAAAAATTGTGATAATTTATGATTGATATAAAACAACAGTGGTTTTGGAACCCGAACAAAACATCACACTATTACACTAGACAAACCTAATGAAACTTCACACCACATAATCAGACAAACTTACTGAAACTAATTGCATAAAAAGATTAAAAGATAAATAAACACACCCCTAAACTGTTTTCCTATCTAGCTCCTGATTTCTCGGAACAATCTTAAATTTCCCAGTCAATTGTTGCTGCACAAAAAAAAGAGATTTAAAAATTGAATTAAATTGGCAGAACGGATTGCATTTTGAAACTACAAATCCAAATTTTAAATTTAAATTACCTTCTCCCAAAGCTTTGTGTGCTCAGTGCAGAATCCAGCCACAATGTCTCCTCCTTTCCCTTCTCTATATTCAATACACAACCCTTCTGCAAGCCCACAAGAGACATGAAACCCAAGTTTGCATTTACCTTCAGCACAATCAATTGCACAACCTTTATTTCTCCCACAAATAAAGCAATCCTTTCGCCACCGTTTATGCGGGACCCTTGAGCAGTCAATCCCATCTCTTCCCTCAGGGTCCTGAAAGAATACCTCTGGTACAAGCAATGCACACATTACATGGGCCCACTTTTCATCAACTGTAGGCTTCAAGGGGCCTCCTTTCACAGGACAAAGACAGCATCTTTTCTCTTTTTTGGGGGCTTTCGACGAACAAGCGAAACAGAACCAATCTCCCTCTGGTATTGATTTGATCAGAGGGTTGCCATAACATGATGCATGTACCATCAAATCACAACCATCACAGAATACAATTGGATCAGAGGGTTCACCATCCGTGCTCTGACAGACAGCACACGCTACCCCATCATCAATTTCTTCTTCTTGAATGGATTCAGTATCTTTTACTTCATCTTGGGTTTGGCTTTTGGCAGGAGATAAGGGGTCTGTAGCACATCCTTGCTTCAATAAGACTTGACCAATTTTATCTCTTTCATCCTTGATTTCAAATTTATTTTGGGCTCTAACCTTAGCAGGTTTTGGGTCTGAATTCTCTTGAATTTGGGTTTTGACAGAAGAAATTTCATTAACAGGTTTTGGTTCTGAGCTCTCCTGAATTTGGGTTTTGACAGAAGAAAGTTCATTAACAGGTTTTGGGTCTGAGTTCTCTTGAATTTGGGCTTTGACAGGAGGTTCTGGAACCAAAGCCTGCCTCTTTTCCAAAACTGGACTGTTTTCTTTTTCTCCTTTGGTTTGGTTTTCATTTTGAGTTTTCTGTTTTGAAAGCTTTAGATTTTTACCTTTCTGGATACCAGTTTTGGCTGGAGATAACAGATGGACAGCACGTACTGGCTTCACTTCATGAACTTCTTGAATTGCTGCTCTACTGTTGACATGGCTTTCCTCTCTGACACATTTTGAATCTGCATGTTGGGTTTGGCTCTGCGTTACAGTTTGAGATAAAGGGTTTGGAGCCCAGACCCTCTTCTTGGTTGCAACAGGAATTCCTTTCACTCCTTTCCCTTCTTCGATTGGATTTTTCTCATCAACAGTCTTTCTATTATTTTCTTTCTCTTCATTCCCTAATAGCACAGGAGTTAACAGGTTCTCAAACTCTTCTGTGACTTCTTGGATTGCTGGTAACAGGTTCAGATCCCAGACCCGCTTCTGGGATCCATCTCCAGCAATTTCCTTCAATTCTTTACTTGGGTCTTTCTCATGAACAGACTTCAGATTTGTAACTGCTGAAAGGATTCGGCGTGATGTTGGAGGCTTTGCTTCTGTGACTGCTGGGTTTACTGATAACGGGTTTGGAGCCCATTCCCGCTTCTTGGCTGGAACCCCATTAATCTCCTTCACTTCTTTCACTTCCTTGACTAAAGACTTCAGATCTGCAACTTCCTCCAGGGGTTTGGGTATGGCTGGAGTATACGGGATCTCCATCAACACCCGCTTCTTAGCAGATACCAGATTTAGTTTTTCACTGACTTCAGATCGGCCTTCCACATCAACAAGATCAGAATCTGAACCTGGGTTTTGGGTTTCGGATTTGATTGGAGATAACAGGCACCGAGCCCATACCCGCTTCTTCAGTGGAACTCCTTTGTTCGCTTCTCCCTCTTTGGTTAGCTTTTTCTCTTCAACAAGCGGGTTTGAATCTTGTGCTTGAGTTTCGGGTTTGGTTGGAGATACTGGGTTGGGCGCCCAGACCCGTTTCTTGGCAGGAAGGCAAGCGGAGGTTGAAGAGATGTTGAGGTTTTGAGCACGTTTCTTCGCTGGGAGATATTTCTGGTTGGTTTCGTTGGATGCATAGAGAGGTTGAGAGATCTTGTCTGAATTGAGAATCTTGAATCTCTTTGATGGAGGTAATTGGTGAAAGTTTTGCGCCATTGGAGGTGGTTAAGGTAGAGAGAGAGAGAGAGAGAGAGAGAGAGAGAGAGAGAGGAGAGAAAAATTGAGATGTGATTGTGAAAATCAAGGCGGGGATTAGGAAGAAAGAGGGAGGAAATAAGAGGGAGAGGGAAATTTTGAATTTGAGTCTGAGGTTTCAAATTTTCATTTGGGAAGCTAAAATTTTTCGTTTCGCTTTCGAATTCGTAGAATTTGGATTGGCGGGACCGGAGGAGATTCCCATTTTTTCTTAAAAATTTACGCGGGAACTTTTCCGTCTTCCAATTGTTAAAAATTGCGTCTCTTTACTTGTTGGCAAATGGATCGGGTCGGATTCTAAATCCGCGTCAGCAGTCGAATGGGCTTTGGTATAAGGCCTTTGAATTGAATTTTGGGTCACCCACAGTGCATTCGCAGGCTCGCCGCCGCAATATAACATACTAAAATCAGGCTGTGGATTTAACAATGCTAATTCTAACCGGAAACTTTAATTCGCATGGAAATTAAATAATATTTAATTTTTAGCTATTGTGTTTTTAAAGGTACAGGGATTTTGAAAGTACCATTAAGTTATTTGCTAAACCTGACTTGGATACCGCTTTGTAATCCTTCGTTACATCTATGATCTAACAGGCAAAAGATACATTTAAAGGTACTCATTGCATTTCTTTTCGCTATAATTAATTGTTTTTTAATAATTTATCAAACTGTAAGGATCAAACCTGAAATTCTAACTGAGCCTCTTAATACATATGAGCATAAGAACATAAATCTGGTATTCTTTAATTCCTGCACTTGCAGTCCTGTTGTTAGAAGGAAACAACTTGCTTTGCCTAGTCTCATCTATTTAATTACTGGTCTTATATATGTTCTGGTAATATTGACAGAGAATGATAACAGTATTCAGAAGAAGATTTCTTAATATTATAATAAGAGATGTATAACATATGCTCAAATCAACAGTTCATTTCTCCTATCCATCAATTCACCTATCAAATTTCTAATGTCAGCATAAGACGATCCACCCTCTTGCATTGCTGCCCTTGCTTTCTCTTTTAGTTCCTTTGCTCTATTCCTCATGGCCTCACCTTCGAAGCCTTCACCGACAACCCTTTCAATCATACTCTTTATTGTCTCTTCTTCGATCAATTGTCGTTCTTCAAAATACCATCCTCCCTCCTTTGCCCCAACTGAGACCCCCGCTTGCAGAACCTCTACAATCAGCTTTTCATTGAAGAATTGATCACCGTTCATCGGCCAAGTGATCGTAGGTACACCAGCACTTATAGCTTCAAGAGTAGAGTTTCATCCGCAGTGAGTCAGAACACCCCCGACAGCTGGATGGTTTAATATAAGTATCTGAGGAGCCCATCCTCTGATGATGAAGCCCCTTCTTTCTTTATTCATTCTTTCCTCAAAGCCATCCAGCCAATCAGTGTAGTCCTCTTGATTTGAACTCTTAATCACCCAAATAAAATGTCGATCTGACTCCTCGAGCGCAATTGCGATCTTCATTAATTGATCGTTCGATATAACTAAGTTTGCCATTGATCCGAAACATATGTACACCACTGAACCAGCATGCTTGCTATCGAGCCACTGCAAAAGCTCCTCAGTTCTGAATGATTTGTTTCCTCCCCCTCAATTGGATTGCTCAATTAGTTTTTCATTGCACAACCCAACTGGCCCGACCAGCCATGCCTTTCTACAAACCACCTCACGTCAGTGTACAGCATAATCCGCTTCCAGTTCTAGAAAGCTGTTAACGATCTCACCATGGCTTTTAGCATCCATTTCGCTGACACGCTTAGCCATAGAGAGCTTCTCTTTGTTCTTAAACAAAGACGGATACTGACTTCGGTGCATCTCAAATTGGTGGGGCAAGCCTGGTACGACAAACGTGTCTCCATCGTCTGGGAGCGATTCTAATATTTTAAAAATAACATCTAGTGCGCAACATGCCAGTAACCCCATGCCATTGAAAACTAGTCTAGGAATACCAGTTCTAACCGAGACATCACCAGACCAAGAATAAATGTATCAGATACAAATACATCGGGATTTATTTTCTTTAGCTCTTGCTCAAATGGTTTCTCTAGCAGAGGGAAAGCTTGCTGGGACTTTTCGTGAACTTCAGCGAAGCTGGCAACTGAGATGTTTCTATGCCGTCTGGTAGACCCACCTCGGCAGAGGGGAAAGGGATCAAGGAAATTGAGATTGGCATGAGATGAGGCTTATTTTTGCTTTTGAGGTACTTATTCGTCTGCTCGATCGTCGTTTCGATGTAGGTTACATTTCCAGGGGTGGTAAGGATGGTGCACTTGACACCATGTAACGCGAAAAGTCTCGCCACATCAGCCAGTGGCAGGAGGTGGCCAATGAGCAAGGAAAGGGAAATAAAAACTAAGTGAAGTGGGGAAGAATGAGTTGCCATGTGATAATTGCCTTACTTGAGAAGGATGGTCACATTGGTTTTAAACTGATTACATAAAGAGAGGTTAAAATATGGTCTATAAAAAACTTGAAAATTGGGCAAATAGACAAATTAATTTAGAGAAAGATATACGCACCATTTTTGGTTCACACTGCATACGAAAGTGGTAAATTTGTTTAGAGAGAAGAAAATAAAAGCATCATTAGTTGTTCAAGGACGAAAATTATTTGCTTTTTTCTTTTCCTTTTTCGAAAAAAAATGTCCGAGACAAAGTGCCTGCTTTAAAGCAAAAGCAAACAGAAAATAGAAAGTGTAGAAGAAACAATGACCGGTGAAAACTGAAAACAAGAAACCATCCCTTAAAACATCACAGCACAAACAACACAAGTAAAGTTTCTACTCTTTTATTTTCGGAAATAGGAAGTTGTGGTTTTTTTGTTCTGTTCTAAAATCAGCTTTCAATGAAGTGCGCATCTCCAATTTTCAGTTCGTCATTGCTTGCGTCAGCGTATTTAAAGATAATGGTGATCGTTTATATGTTCGGTAATCTGCATTTAGGTATATTTACCGTAATTAAGCATAATTTGCTTCTATAAAGTTGTTAGTTATAACTTATTTTATTTGGTTGAGCAAGTAGGACAATAAGGGGGAAAAATTGCATTAATTTGTGTTGCTACATGAACAAATTTGAATTACAATGACAATAATGATAAAATAAGTATTAAAAACTTACAATTATAATTCTGACGATTATAACATCATTTCCAACAAAAAGAAACATAATAATAACAATTATTATATATATTATTGCAGGGGCGGAGGCAGTGGGGGTGCGGGCAAGGGCTTTTGCACCTCCCGTGATTTGAAATTGTGATTTGAAATTTCAGTGCATTAGTATTACTAATTTTTATAATATTATATAGATATTAAGTAATTTGCTCCCCTAGATTATTTTTTCTGGCTCCGCCCTGTATTATTGTTATTGATAATGAGAACAATGGTAGTGGTGGTGATGATGATTTGAATACGAACGGTGTGGAAAGAAATGTGGATTAACACGATGGCATCGTCAATGTTTAGAATAAATAATTAAAGGATAGCTAAAAATTATATAATGTAAGAACAAGAACTAAGAAACTAGATGCAAAGAATTTTGTACGGATTATATTGAAATAAAGTACTGCCTATTTTTTATTTTTCTTTATTTTTTTCAGGAAAGCAATAAAAAAAGCTTTGGTTGCCTACTTTCATTAAAGCCTACAAAGTACTGTCTATTAAATTGCAAAAACTCACTAAAGTTCAGTAAAAATCAGCTCAAAAGTTAAAAAGGTCCTATATACAAAGCTGGACCTAACTTCTCTGAAATTATCGTACGGACGTACCTAAAATTATGAATATGAAAGTTTGTACGGTCTTGAAGGGTCTGTTTGGATAAGGTATAGGAATAAGGGAATAAATTTATTCTAAACAATCTAAACTCTTCACAAAGTTACACAGTTCCCAATACTTTTTTTCTTATTTTTCTTATTCTCACACCATCCAAACGGAGCCGAAGATATAACATTCTTTTCTAAATTTGAAATATGCTATTAAGACCTAACAAACTAAAAACTGCGGTGTATTGTCTACTTTGATAACAATGATGTTTACATATAGGCACCGTTTGGATATAGGAAGAAGGAAGAAGGAAAAAGGTCCAAATTTATTATAAACAATCCAAACTCTTCACAAAGTTACACACTTCCCAATATTTCTTCTCACTTCTTCCCTTCTTTCCACACCTATCCAAACAGAGCCATAGTGTCGCTGTTTTGCCTTGAAAAAAACAATAGTTACCTCGCTTAGTGAAACACTTTAAGTTTTTAACTAGTTTGGACGTGTGCAAATTTGGGTAGTTTGTGTTTTTGATAATATGAATTGATCATCTTCCTTTTAATGGTAAAAGGGAGATGTATGCATTTCATAATATTATCTCAATTGCTTTTGTTCTGTTGACCCCCCTTTTGTTTTGACTGATATCCTTGCGTGACACCCTGTTTCTTTGCTTCTAGATCAAATGACAACTTCTGGGTTCTTTATTATTCCATATTGATTTTTTTTTTGTGGTGTAATAAATATTTTGGCCAATGCAATGCAGAGTTTGAATCCGAATATACGTCCTTCCTCATTGATTTTTCATGTTTTTCGTTTGTGTTTCAATTATTTTCTCTTTTTATTTTCTTGGTTGAGAATGTTTGATAATTCTACTTCAGTTTCTGCATGATGATTTTCTTCAGCTAAAATTTAAAATTTTCTGATAGCGTAGATCAAAATTACACGGTTGCCCCATGTGCTCGGGCAAATTACAAGCGTTCTATTGACAGATTACTGAGTACCAAATTTGCACCGGCAGTCAATTTTTGCAATTTCTATAAACAGTAGTAGTTTTTTATCCTCGCTAACTAAACAAGATTGCATTTACTAGCTTATTTGCCTTCCATTCTTCAAATTTTGGACTCTGTCTATGGAGAATGAATTTTATTTACTACTGCTACTACTACAAAATTGTGTCGTGCCAATCGTGTCAACATGACATGCATATGAGTGTTGGCACGGTACCAATATTGGTCGTGTCTGCCTTTTGTTGTGCTGTGTTGGTCCCTTACGATAAATTCGATACAACTATGTGAATTGACACATAAGTACATAACACTATGGCTCCGTTTGGATGAGCTCTAAAAATTAGAGAATAAAAAAATAAGGCTCTGTTTGGATAGGTGCGGAAAAAAAGAAAGAATGGAAGAAGTGAAAAGAAGTATTGAGAAGTGTGTAACTTTGTGAAGAGTTTAGATTGTTTATAATTTTTTTTTTCTTCTTCCTTCTTCTTCTTCTTTCTTCCAACGATCCAAACGCACCTTAAGAGAATAAATTTATTATAAACAATCCAAACTCTTCACAAAGTTACACACTTCCCAATATTTCTTTCCTACTTCTTCGCTTATTCCTCTTATTCCCACACCATCCAAACGGAGCCTATATTATTTATTAGTTTATATTATCTTTAGTAAAAATGATTATTTATTTTAAAAATTTTAGTTAATAAGTTTTGATATTTGTTAATTCCGTTAACTTTTTAACCAAAAGTATAACAAAACCAAGTAATTTTGAATGGAAAATATATTAAAAAAAATTAAAAAGTTAAATTAATAATTTTAGATCGATGTATTAAAATTGAATTGCTAAAAAAAATGATCGAAATGTAAGAATAAAACAAAATTCGTAAACTCCCAAATATAAACATTATCCTTTACAATCCGCCATTTTACCCAATCCCCTTGCCTTATCCCATACAATCCGTGGGAATGCTCGCCTATAAAAACACAGTGATGTTGGTCTAACTAATATCTGGACAGCACCTCAATCTGTCATGTTTCTCAACTCTGATTCTGTCGAGAACAACTTTACCCCGGTATTGTTTTTCCAACTCAACTTCTTCTTCCCGATGGTTCCTGAGTCCTGACAATTGACATATACAAACATGTTTGTACCCTTTGGATCCAAAGATTTTATCTAGCTTACCTTCTTTTATTTTTTAAGAGAAAAAAAAAATTCAAATGAAGCCTTTCAAATTTCAATTTCAAATGTTTATAAGGAATCTCATTTCAGATTTGAAACAATTGTGTTTACTCAGCTAACGTTGTCCTTAGCCTCGATACTAATTAGCTTGATATTGTTACTCTTCACAGTCTGCCAAGATTATTAAAATTGATTAATTCGACCAGTAATTTCCTTATTAAGGAAGTTATCAGGAGATTAACGATCAGGATCGACAACATCGTCTCTGTTGTATTACATGTCAATTCTAACTCTCATTTAAATTCTCAGATTTGTTCAACAATTAATCAACTCATGGATGGCAGCGATTGGCTTCCCGGTGTCAGCTCTGTTCTGGCAATTTACCAATCGAAGAGAGACTCATGGTCAGTGGCTTTTGTCATGTCGGCATACTTCGTAGTGCTGCTTCTCTTCTGGTGTATGCAATTGTACGTGCGAACTACTCCGTATTCAGCTCAAAGGTGGAAACTAAAAGAAGCAGTTTGGTCATTGTCCACCTTTTTAACTGCTATGTCTTCGTATAAGGTAGCGAACTTGATGCCGTGGCCGGTTGCTCTAGTCGTCTGGGGCATGTCAGCTGCTGTAAGTTTTGGAGCCTTTTATGAATTCTTCCTTCATCGTAAAGATTAGTGGAGATATCTCAGTAAAATCTTTATGCATATGATCCGGTATATATGCAGAAATTTCATAGTATATATATGTAGTTATGGTTTCTAATTAAATTGCGTTGTTTGTTGACTATGTACATCAGCTTAGTATAATCTGCTTTCTGCTATTAATTTTCGATGATATTTTCTTTTTCTTTTTCTTTGAAACAGATTGTACGGTACTTTTTTGGTATTATGAATTTATGATGTCTACAAATTTTACTATTGCAATGCCATTTGCCTCTTGTTTTTGTCCATTGAGTAGTCATTGACTTCCTTCAGCCTTGAATAATTTTATTTTATTTTTTGATCTCTTTTTTTTTGTCCCTTTTCTGGTAATCTATAGTTGTCCAAGTCGACCATGACTACTATGTACCGGGAGTCCGGGAGTGAATTTCATGATTCATGTTAGCAACTAACTGTTAAGTTATGGTTATCAGTAAATATTTTGGTAGTCGTCGCTTAAAAGTTTATTTTTGTCATTATAATTGTGGGCTCAAGCCTCAATCCAGGCTTAGTCTTTAATCAGAAAGGAGTTCTCAAACCTAAAATGTCATAATTTTTAAGTTTGTTGTTCGCGAGATCACGTTGTCAATAAAAGAATGTCAAGTTATTGCATTAATCAATCATATTTAATCAGATTCCTTCAATATTTAATCCCTCCATTACTATAAAATGAACTTTAAAAATCAACAAAATTTTTAAGGAATGTGTTTCCCGTGAAAAATAGATAACATGAAAAGTTTAGATTTTAGTTGAAATCAAAGTTCTACAAATTTTAAAATTAATAATAAAAATGATTTTGTGGTGTTTAATTATTATATTGGAGGTGCTAAAAGTTTGTTGTTGGAAAATGGAAACCCACTTCATATATCATAAGCTAGAAATTTGGTCCACTTGCTTTTAGAATGATATATCGATCAGAGTAAAAAAAAAGAAAAAAAAAGAAATATGATTATCCTTTCGGAGTTGAGAAAAAAGATGAAAGACTATAGAGATGGGCTAAAATCAGCCACGACTGACGGATGCAGCCGTCAGCTACGATCAAATCTCAATTTTCGAGATTCTAACAGTCGATCCGAACCGTTCAATGTGTTCTCCATATTGAAATTTCATTGGAAATCAAATTTTATATTTTTCTGATTTTATTTATTATTTTTCTGAGATTTTTAAAAATCATAGTTATTGAAGGGTCCAGAATTGTTTAGATTAAGAATTTTATAAAATATCAAACAAATACTAAAAAATTTCAGAAAAATATAAAATTTGGTCTCCAATGAGATTTCAATATGGAGAACACATTGAACGGTTCAGATCGACTGTTAGATTCTCGAAAATTGAGATTTGATCGTAACTGACGGTTGCATCCGTCAGTCGTGGCTGATTTTAGCCCATCTCAAGACTATAAACGAGTGTAGACTGTAGAGGTGTTAATGAAAACGGAATTGACTTGTCGTGAGTCTCGTAAGCTTCGGTGCGGACCTTAAATATATATATATATATATATATTTAATAAATTGGGGTCAAGTATCCCAATTTATTTTTAAATTAAATGTCTATAAAAAATCTTCAGCCGAGTTTCGAACATGCGACTTTTCACTTGAGATGTATTGCTCTTTGTCACTAGACCAAGAGATTAAATGTCTATAAAAAAACCCTCCAGCCGGGTTTCGAACATACGATTTTTCACTTAAGATGCATTGCTTTTTGTCACTAGACCAAGAGCTGGTTATGCGGTGCGGACCATAATTAAGCATATTGATAGCCATTTTCATTAGATTATTATGATAAGAAATTAAATAATTCTAAAAACTTCTGAAAGTAAAAAATCTAAATAAGCTGTTCATTATTTAGCTATGTTACAAGTTTTGTACGATTTAAAAATTTCATTGTTTAGCTTGACCATCATTTAAGTACTGTAAAGAAGTAATCAATCATTTGCACCTGCGATTTCTAATCTCTAAAAAGGAAAAATAGTTTAGAGTAGCCCATAGATTGTTTTAATTGATAATAAAAGAATTTTTTCTCGACAAAAAAAGAATAATTGTCATGAGAATACGTTTGTGTCTTGATTTCACACAAGCAAGAAGAGAGCAGCCCAAAATCGGATTTTAAATCATGCTCAAATTAAGTCCGAACGGTTGAGTTGATCACATCTAAAAGTCGTCTGCAAAACTAGTCGGTTGATTTTATGCTACTGAAACTCTGTTTCCGTGCGTATCACATTTTGACTTAAGTTCTCGAATAAACCCCTCACTCTTGATATCCACCGTTAAAATCGACACACCTAATACAATGCTACAATTCAACCCCACATTCAATTCCTTCTTGTACAACCCAAATACAGAAACCCTGCCTTTAACACTCGTATAACTTGTCAGCCCGAGCTCTCCATCAAACAAAGCGTTTGTTGTAGCATTAGTATCCTCCACAATCCGATCGGCAAGCACATCTAGTGTGACATTCAACCGTGTGGTCTTTCGTGCACCTAACTGTCCAGCTGGTGCATACGCCACACCAAGGGTTTCCTCGTGATAGTAAAACTCTGTCACGGTTCTTCCGAACTTGAATGAGACAATATTGGGGTTTTCGATGGATATATCACTGATGAGTGTGACATTAGCTGATACAATATTTTTCTGACTCATTGGCTCCGTTTGGATAGGTGTGGGAAGAAGGGAAAGTGGAAAAAAGTATTGGGAAGTGTGTAATTTTGTGAAGTGTTTGGATTGTTTATAATTTTCTTTTTCTTCTTCTTCTTCCTTCTTCTTCTTCTTTCTTCCAACGATCCAAACGCACCCATTGATATATTGATACTGAAATTGTCAACCCTAATGGAGTTCATTGCGAGTGTAGGATCTCTCACCTTGAAAAGAGTAAAAGAGAGAATGAGGATCACAAGGCCAAGAATTCCGGTTATGGTTGTGCAACACAGGCGCGCAAAAGTAGATGATGTGGCGGTGATTGACATGGAACTTTGGAGATACAGAGGTGATCGATGCATCGTTTGTGGGATGAACAGATGGTGAATGGAAAGAGAGGGGTTTTTCTTGTTCTTTCTTCATGTTGTCAGTCATAGTGAATTTTGAGTGTGTATAATGGACATGAGTAAATTTGAACTTGAACTGGTTTCATTATGAGTTCGGTTGCAGTTGAAACCCTTTTAGTTGGAACAATCTCAAATCATCTTTGTTCTGTATTATAAATGGAGGGACCCCATCTGTTATGATTATTGGATGTTATCAGTGCTCCAGGATTACGATTATTAAATGTTATCATTGCTCCAGGATTAAATGGAAAATCCAGTTATTAAAACTGGAGAATATATGAAAATCTTTTTTTTTTGTGTTTGGGTTTAGATGGTGAGTGTTGACCGTTGGCGTCACCTGAGTAAATGAGTTTGTTGGGGAGTTTTATGTCTCTAATTCTGAGGTGGATCAAAATTAGTAGGCCGGATTACCTGAAATGTGGCTTCTACCTCTTTATTAAATGTTCTTGTCTGTACTTGTACAGTAAAGGATTACTAGTTTTCTTCTTATTTTGTTTTTGTTTATAAGAACCCTAACCGGTAGAACCTCTTGAAGGCACCGAGCACTTGTAGGTTTTGTTTTCTATTTTCATGATTTTCTCAACAGAGTTTTAAACTATGCTATTATGGCAGTTTACCAACTGGCAAGTTGTATATCCAAATAACATTGGTTTTATTTGTTTCTAGGGGTGCATAACGTGTAAAACGATCACGCAACTGGACTGTTGTGTTGATCGTTGCGTTTTAGACACGAAACTGATTATCATTTGCATTAATTGTTTCATTTTGAATGAAACGATCGAAATCACGAAAATACCACGAAAATACATATGGACGAAACCATTTCATACTTGCGTTAACCGTTTCATTTTTAAAACGCAACCAAAATCTTTAACCGTTTTGTTTCGTTTTAGACGAAACGAAACGAAAAGACGGTCGAAACGGTCGCCGTTTTCAGGCCTATTTGTTTCCCCCCCCCCAAAAAAAAGTGATGTCTCTTTAGTCATTAAAGGTTTGGGCCTTTTAGGTGAGAGCCACGATATTTTGAGCCCAACTAAGCTCTGTACTTGACTGGTAGGCCGTCGACCTATTTTTCTGGGGTTTTACTACAGATATAAAAGCCCATCTTACTTTGTCCAACCCATCTTGAGTTTTTGAGAAGCTAATCCCATTTTCAGGCCAGCCGAATTTCAACTTCCCAAATAGGGCTGAAAACGGTAGTCGTTTCGACCGTTATTTTATTTCGTTTTATCCGAAATAGAGCGGTAACGGTCAAGGATTTTAATTTCTTTTGAGGGACGGAACGGTCGGTACAAATAGAAATATGTTTCGTTTATAGAACGTAATGGTTAACGAAACATACCAATTTCGCGATTGTTTATTTCGTGCATTTCGTTTAACATTCTACGAGAGTGCTATTATATGGATTGTAGAGATTCATACGATGGAGAGAACGATGATTCTGCGAGGTTTTTTTTGACAAGCTAGGTAGCGACTAGGGCTGTCAAACATGCAGAACGTACACGGAAATTACTATTTCCGTGTACGTTCCGTTCACCACAACGTAACAATATTCATTTTCACTTACGTTCCGTGACTTGAACAGAACCAAATTTATTTACGTTTTCTGTTCCGTCAAAATTAAACGGAAAAACGTTAAAAACGTTAAATTTGAAGGTTAATTAGTGCCAAAAATCATATAGGTCCCTGGTTTCAGATAAATTAACACAAAGGTCTCTGATAACATAATTTATTGTACCAGTAAACAAAAGAATTGTACCAGGCTAGTACCAAGTTTGTACCGACTTGGTAACCAACCAGAGAGCATCAAACATGCAAGAGACATTCTAATAACAACTATCTAAACATTTACAGAGCCGACAAGGTAAACAAATGACAGTAACAGTTCATATCAAAGCCAAATGAGACATACAAGCCAAAACATATCAATTTGAGATACTGCACACATCCAATACTCAATCAATCAACATCGTAAGCGAGAAACCGCAAAAGACAAGTCAAAATTGACAAACTTTGAGAAACTTAGAATTAGAAAACACGAATTGCTTTGAAAAAAACTAAATTATCTTTACAACTTCGCATATGCCTTTGTACAGTTCTCAACCAATAACATAGAAATAAATTCCAATGCTAAAAATAAAGTATTCCTATATCTAACCAAAACAGATCTTCAAACAAAATGGTAATTCCCCGCCTAATGAAAAAGAAAATAAAAATAAGAACGAAAATAAAAGAAACAAGACTAAAGACTAAGATGAACTGGCGCCAGAATTAGCAGAATCTCAAGAAGAGCTCTGTCTCATTTGTAATCCAATTGCACATCAAGAATCCAAAAAGAACAAAAGAAATTGATAAAAGGAAAGCAAAAAACAGTGTCTGGCGAAATTCATACCAGCTTAGTGAAATTCAACAGCACAGATCTCGATTCATATCAGCTCGATGAATCTTCGAACTAGGGTTTCCTCGTGGTACTCATGCAGACGATCTTCATCTTAGGTCTCTGCGCCATCGCACCTCCATTTTCCTCTATTAACACACTGTGTTGCTAGGTTAGGTTATCGAGTTGGTGTTGAAAGAACAGTCGAAGAGGAGGTGGAGGAGGAAACAAAACATATTGACAGCCATCGTGCCTCGTCCCTCACTGCCACCGTACCTCCTCCCTCACACAGGTAGGTAACGGAGGAGGAGAGATAGGTTTAGTCACGGCTGAGGCTTTGAGAGGAAGACAATAGGGGAGATGCGACAGGTGGGGTCTGTCAGGGAGCACATCGGAGGAGAGGGGCTGAGCTTCTGGGTTTTTGCGAGAGAAAGACACAGGGAGAGTCGGAGAGAGAGGAAGGGTTTTTTGTACGAAGTGAGAGAGAGAGACGAGAGCTTCCGCGGCGCTAGGGTTCTCTATTTTTTCGCCTCAGAATTGGGCTGCAGAGTAATGGGCTTCCAAGACCCAACGAAGTAACGTTAGCCCACGAAACGTAAATGGACTGTTTCGTTTCCGTTCCGTCCATCTCAACGAAACAGCGATCCGTTCCGTTACCGTTCCGCATACTGAAATGTAACCAAAATTTCTTACGTTTCTGTTTCGTTTTGGAACGTCCGAAACGGAGCGAAATTGACAGCCTAGTAGCGACTACCTAGGAAGATTCTGGGTGGTTTTAGATCTAATTTCTCCGCCGATTTTCCATATCTTCGTCTTTCTCTCTCTTTCGCCTGTCTCACCAAAACCAAACCCTAACTTCTCCGTCGATTCCCCCATCTCATCGTCTTTGTCTCCCTCTTTCGTTCTCTATAGCCCCTCTCACCATAACCCCCCTCACTCACCTGTCACCTCTCTTTCTTTTCCCTCTCAGTCAAACCGATAACACCACCATCTCCTTTTCTTCCCCTCTCACCAAACCCCCCCTCACTCACCTCTCCTACTTCCTCTCTTCCCTCTTGCACACCTCACCATCTCCTCTCCTTCCACCACCAGCCAAACAAGCATGGCGGCTGAGAAGGCAGTGGCTTCAGGTTTTGATTTCAACTCCGTGGTGCCCACCGCAACTCGTTGTGTAGCCTCATGTCTCACTCGAGAAGCCTCATAGCTTGAGTCGAGGCCAACTAAGAGAGTGTAAACGATCTATCTCTTCTCTCTCTTTGAGCACTTCCAGGTCGGTTGTCGGAGTTCTGTAAATTTTTAGTTCATCGTATTTTGCTCTGGCATTTCTTGGTTCTTGAGAAAGTTGTGAGATTTCTTTTTTTAGGTAAATAAATTTTGAGTGATTTTTTTGATTGCCATACTGGCTTTCGAGGGCTTTCCATAAGTCTGCTGCTATTTCACAGTAGCAGAACCCATCTGAGATTTTTGGGTCAAGAGAATTGGTTATCAAGGTTTGAGTTTTAAAAGGCATAATTGATAACAGAAACAATACTCGCAAAGAATTTTGGTTGAATTTTAGAATATCAGTAACTAATTTTCTTCATTCTATGTCTGTTCCTTATCGGATTTGTGTCTATTTCTTAACTTTCATTTGTGCAACACTGGTTTGTTACTACTCGGGAGTATTTGACAAGAGAAACATCTGAGAAGAGAAGTATTTGAGAAGATAAACATCTCAGAAGCATCTGACAAGAGAAATATCTGAGAAATTTCTCAAATGAGCATTTTTGGTCATTTCTATGCAAGACATGGTGGATACATGAGTGCCTATCTACCATTTGGATCCTTGGATCCTAATCCAACGATGCGCTCTATTTGTAGAAATAAATCCCCGAATCCTTCCCTGCCCGAACTTCCCCTCTTCTTCGATTATCTTTAAAAAAAAAAACCCTCGCAGTCTCTTCCGTACAGCTGAGTCGTCAGAAGTACACGAGTCATCAGAAGTTATCAACATGGGTTCCACTGCTCTTTTGGCCACAGAGGATCACAGGGGTATGGTGCTGAAGCTGGATTGAAGGAGATGATCTTTTTTTCTCCGGTTAGCGGATTTGGCTCGGATAACCTTTTGGACCATCGCAGCTGTCTATGGAATCGTAGAGGCGATTAACTGTTTCAAGCGATTATTCGCTTTAGTCCCTACAAGTGTATTTTCACATTTTTCTAGTGATCGCCGTCGTCGCTGTCACACCCCAAACCAAGCCGCAATCTGGGGAGGACAGCCCCGCCACGTATGCACAATCTACTGCGCACACGTAAGGCTATAAAACAGTGTCACAAATACAAATATCACAAATAATATCACATAATAATGGTATGGTTTGTTCATACAACACAAGAGACTGGTAAAATAAACACACATCAAAATCTCCAGTCATCATACAAACAAAACATAAGTAATAATGCACAGCGGATAAATACTATTCCAGCTCGGCTTGGTCTTCTGGCAAAAACTCCTCTGCTAAGTCTACCAAACCTGAACCTGCGCCACAAGCAATTATGTGGGATGAGTACGCGAATACTCAGTGGTGGAAAAAGGATAAACCTAAGGCTTTGGTTAAAAACTAGTTAGGATCTACACCATACTTAAGTTGGATCATTTTAATTCCTATATTATAATTTCTAAGTGTGAGTATAATTTAATGATATTACTAATCCACACATAATGACATGCCAAAGTAAAATCTGAAAAGTATCTGGAGAAGCGGATAATAATAACATAGTAATATACGGAGTTCATATAATAATACGAGAGTGAAGCACCCGCACTTAATGGTCAAATCATAAGTCACACAAAAATCCAGAATCCATCTCACAAATCCCAACACATATGACATGAACCGTGCCGACAGATCAGCCTAACGCATAAATGCTCGACAACTCATAGGTGCCCCGTTCCCACATCCCTGCTAAAGGAGTGGGCAGTAATACTCAGTACCGGTAAACTGAACGCATGGGGGTCGAGAGGCAGTCTGGTATTATAACACACGCAGGACCCTAAGGTCGTGGGTTCAAGTCAAGCCAAAGGAATATACTAACACAAGTCAAATGGATGTAATAATAACACAAATAACCATCAAGTGACCGCAGTACCGCCTGACGGTCGGTCTGCTGAGTGATCATCAGAAACGCGTTGCTCGAGATCGCTATCATAAGGAGCCCACTGGCAATGGCTGAGGTACCACTCCCGATAATGGAAATCGCGTGCAAAACGCTCTTATCTCACTCGGTCTCACTATCCTGATCCGCACCAAATGCAAGTGTTGATTTAAAGCACTTTTAAGTTTATCAATCACTTTATTAACATGAATGCATATCCTATATTTATGCAAAACTAATCGTTAAGTTAATGATATGCTCTTAACTGTTTACTTAATGTAGATGACATGATATGCTCACATTTAATTAATGATCTAATTACTAACTAAGAATTAAACAAAACCTAAGGCATCCATAAAGTCATAAAAAGACAATCCACACCTGGAAAAGTCTAAGAAGACGCGACTACTCCTCGTGATGGTCGGTGGTGTCCTGTCCTGCGTCACCGGCCTCGTACTCTGGGTAGTACTTGTCTGCTACTCCGGAGTAGTCCTCGTGCTCACCTAACGAAAGATCGACTAATCAGAACAGAAACTAGAACTTAACACTCATTCTAACGATCACTAAAGTTAACCCTCTTTGTATTGAGATTCTAACTACTTGGATTAAGGATTTGGATTATCTGAAAAGAGGATTCTGTTTTAAAATATATTATTAATCTAGAAAAAGTATTTTATAAAATTTTGACGGAGTTCCCTTTAGAAAACAGTGTGAAGGAAGTCGTTCTGACGTGCTCCTACAGTCCATTTTACGCGTTATAGACGTAGATAGAAACTTACGAAATCCTTTAACAATTTTAAATTGTGGATTAACACTTTTAGTCAATTAATAAATGAAACTCAAAAAGTATACAAATATAATATAAATAAATGAAACTCAAATGTCATTAGAAATAAATTAAATATAATTATATTAATTATAAATAGAGAATAAATAAATCTACAAATGATAATTAATTACCGTGTTTAATGTTTTAACGTGTTGGTGTTTTAATGTGTTTGGGATCATACGAGTCCAGATAGTTGTTTCCATTGTATCTGTATTTTTCAGAATTATTCCTGGACTATTTAAAATCCTATCCCATCTTTAAGTTTACGTATTAATCCGATTTTTAATTTAGGCAACTCTATTTAATTCAGGTCTCAACCTTTTCTCGGTCCACTAAGCTAATCTCAAATTATTCTACTAATTTTCACCTTTAAGTTAATCACTTTTAATTAACTTAGTTAATTTCTTTATTAATTAATCCTGCATTTTTAATTCTGGACCTGGCCCAGTCCAGAAAATAATTTCCAGCTTAACCGAAATTTTGTAAAATAATATTAAAATAATATAATCCAATAAAATTAATATCAATTTAATCAGTTTAATATAAATAGTATCGTAAGATCGGAATCCTGGATTCCGAACGTTAGATCGGATTCCTGGATTCCGATCTAACGTTAGATCGGATTCTGGGATTCCGATCTAACGTTAGATCGGAATCTGGGATTCCGAACAGTGCTGTAACTGCTTTTTCCATGGTTTTATTGCAATTCTATTATAAAAATTAATTAAATATATGAAATTTTAATATTAAATTAATATATTATGAAATTTTAGTAATATATTTTGAAGATAAGATATTAAATTAATATATTTTATTTTACTTCTATTATAAACATTAATTAAATATATAAAATTTTAATATTAAATTAATATATTATAAAATTTTTGTCGTTTGTTTAGAACCGGATTTTTGATATTTTGAAAAATGTTAGTATAATATAATTCTATATTATGAATAATATTTTAATATTTAAAGTTTTGATATTAATTTGATATGGATGGTTTTATTTTTAATATTAAAAATTTTCAATTATGTTAAATGTTGTACATAATAAGTACACTAGACTTTATGTAATAATTTATTTATGGCAATAATTATAATATAAACTTATAATTAAATATTAGATTTATTTCATTTAATTCATAATATTTATGTAATAATTTATTTTTATAGAATTTATTTATTTGTAAGTGTTCACTTAGATCGTTTATATGTTCACTTTGTTTTATGTATATGTTCACCATTAGAAGAAGAATTGAATTTTGTAACCATAATATAGATTAGCACACTAAAATAAAAGAAAGGGAAAAATACATGAAAATCATAATATAATTTAGCACACTAAAATAATATAAAAGGAAAAATGTACATAAAAAATCATAATATAAATGAACACACCAGGGTACTTAAAAACAAAGTAATAAATAAACTTAGAGATCTTGATCATCTACATGTTGCAGAATTTCCTCCCACCAGAGTTGATTTTCTTCCGCATTCATTTCTTGTTGATTACTGGCACCATGGTTGTCGGCGAATTGAGCGGCCTCGTTCCAGAAAGCGGCATCAGGTTGTTGTTCATTACTGGCACCGTGGTTTTCAGCGAGTTGAGCTGCTTCGTTCCAAAAAGCCTCATCATTTTCTTGTTGATTATTCGCAGCCGGGTTGTCTGCGAATTGAGCTGCCTCGGCTTCTTGTTGCTCAATCTCAGCCATTCTAGCTACTGCAATTTTGCGTTGTTCATCTCTTTTCTTGATCTTGATTAGGCTCTCCTTAATTTTTTTTCCAATTTTTTCTTGTTGCAACCTCCGGCTCTCTTCGGCGGCCTTTTCTTCCATTCTTCTTCTTTCGAACCATTGTTCTTTCACTCTGAATCTCTTTACAATTTCATCCCTTTTTGTACAACTCACTGTGTGGTCTCCACGAAAATCGTATATGCTTTCGTAAACAATCATGGGTGTAGGATCTGGTTTCCACGGTTTGAGTTCCGGCATCGGTTCAGGTTCTGTGTAGTACTTTTTATAGAGTTCAGAGTTGCTCGACTCAGGTTTAGTAAGGTAATGTCGCAATCTCTTCCTGCGGTCTCTTTCTGGGCCACCATGAATGTGCCACTGATAATGGGTGTATAATGGCCACTCGCCACCATATTGCGAATGGATATTGTAGTCGAATTTGCGGTAACATTTATTACATATCGCATGATAATCTCCTTTTTCGATCTCATTTGGATTGGCAGGGGAATGTTTGTAATTTGGCAAGTACTCATGTCGAGTAGATGGCCATTCCCGCACTTCACTGTCGGAGGTATTTCCTTTCTCCATGGTAGTGAATGTTGAAGGAAGAAGGATTGAGTGGGTGTGACATATTTTTGCTGAGGAAGAATAATTTTATAGATCAGTTTTAGAGTTGCAATTATTTAAAATTAATAAATATAATGTCATATCTTTTCAGACTTTATCAGAATACGTTTGTCATTTTGCATAGCTTAGGTAGGCATCAGTATACTTTTCAGACTTTATCAGAATACGTGTGTCCTTTTTGCTTTGCTTAGGTAGGCATCAGTATACTTTTGAGCTTTTATCAGAGCACGTCTGTCCTTTTGCAGTGCTTAGGTAGGCATCAGTATACTTTTGAGCTTTTATCAGAGCACGCCTGTCCTTTTGCAGTTCTTTTCCAGACTTTATCAGTTGCATGAATTTAATGACATTAAAAATTAATTTAATTTAATTTAATTTCATTTAGTTAATATAATTTAATGACATTAAAAATTATTTAATAATTTGACTTAATTTAATTTAATTTCATTTAGTTAAAAATTTTAGAATTTAAGTTAAGGAAAATTCGTCCGCCAATTAACAGCTCAGTATTTTTGTTAGAATTTTTCAGAGCGTATTTCATATTTTTCTACCGCCAAACTTTTCGAATGTGTGACTATCTCGTACTTAGGTGTGATAGCGCCAAACTTCATATTTTTCAAAGCGTTTGTCGTACTTAGGTGTTTCGTACTCGTTGTGATTGGTCCAAATTAGTTTTTAGTTATTATAAAATACAAATAAATATAGAAGTCATAAATATAGAACTCATAAATATATAAGTCATACATAAGTAAATAAAATATAAAATACAAATAAATCCTAAATATGTCCAGTACGGTGGATCCACCTCCCCTCACTAGGGGACCAAATATACGGAGGACCTGGCGGCTGACGGGGGTCTCGTCCGCGAGCAAGTCCGACAGGTGGTGGACGAGGAGCCATCTGAGGAGTGGAATGACGAGGCGGTGCACTAGAAGAAGAGGCTCCGCCATATGTCTGACCAAATGGACCATAGCTCTGACCGAAAGGAGATGGATGAACTGGAGGTGTGTACGGCTCGTCCAAATGTACTCCAATGGATGACAAAAAAGCGTCACCCGGGCTCAACATAGGCTCGCCCTGAGAATATGGTGGTGGTCCAGGTGGATACTGTGTCGGATACTGTGTCTGGTATGGTGGGTACTGGGTCTGGTACTCATAATGGGTAGGTGGGTCTGGATATGGACCAGGAGGTGGGCCTGGTGGTGTCGGTAACTCGCCAGTGGATATGGGTGGCTGTGTAAATGGGTGGATGGGCGGCTGTGTGGATGGCTGACTCTCTGTCCGTCTGCTCCGCACAATAGGCTGGCTGGGTCTCGGCTGATCAAAATATGTGTCCCAGTCGTGTAAAGTATACCCAGATGGCTGTTACATACAATGATATTACAAATAATATTAATATTATCATTAACAGAATAATAAAAAATAATAATATTACAAATTTTAGGTTACCGTCATAAACTGCTGCTCCTCAAATCCAGGCTCTGGCGCGTGATCCTCCTCAGGCGAATCAGGTATGAAGTCTATGTCTGTAGCTAGACCCTTCGACTCTAAAAGGTGAGGTAACCGATGCGGCTCCCCAACGAGCTCCAGCTGCGTCCTGCAGCCCTTCAGCATCTCCTTCCCAGCCCGTCTGAATCCTTTCTTCACCGCCCATGCACATGCTCGCAGAGCTTGTGTCAATATGTGCTTGACCTGTTTATTTGTTGTTAGTGACCAAAATACAAATCAATTCATTTTAATTGAGTAAAAAACTTACCATAGACACCCGCTCGGGCGCATCCTCTAGATAGGTCATCCGGCTAGCTGGAATCTGCTGTGCCACTCCCGGAATGGGGACAAGATGAGCACCTCCATGTATCCGCATCCATCTATCGTACGCGGGCAAAATATCGTCACTCCATGGTCGCTCCTCTGCCACCTCGACCTGCGTCGTGTCGGCCCACATCGCGACCTCTACTGAGAAAAGGTCCTGCAAATCCCTCTGACGAAATGTGTTGTGCCGGTACTGTAACAAAGCCTCCATCCTCCTCCAAGTCTGTTTTTTTAGGTCATATTTAATGCACGTATTATAAATATTTCAATTTAAATCACGAAGGTGAAAAGAATAACGTACCGTAGGAAGAGGAGGCGGAACAGTCTGGAACAGTATGAACTGATGCATCACCCGATCGGCATAGTGCCACGCCACGACCCAGAAATGGATGCATGGAACGCGGAGCCGGTAGTACCTCTGCTCGTAGCGGGCATAAGGAGGCATGACCACCTGTCTGAGCTCATCCTCGTATGGCCGCCACACCACGTGTGCATGCTCCATCTTCATTAGTACGTCTCGAGCGTACTCAATACCGCTGCGAACGGGACCTTTCACCTTTTTCGACCTCAGCCGTGTCGTCCATTGCCTGCCAAAACATTACAATTATCATGATTTCAATTATCAAATTTGTTTACCAAAATTTTGATTATAATTTTGATTACAATTTTGATTAATTAACTAACTAATTAAATTTGATTATAATTTTTAAACAAACAAATTGATTTTATATTACAATATTTCATTTATTTTATTTAAAAAAAATATTATACCTCCCATACGGCAGACATCTCTCAACCGACGGCTTCCCCCAACCTTGGAAACTTTTCGTAACGGACGGGCGACAAAACAATAACCGGGTGTACGACCACAACTGAAGCAGTAGCCACGGAGCAGGAACCTTCTGAGCGCCATTTGCCAGGACTGCCAAGTCCAGGCCGCGGTATAACATAGCAAGTGTGGCCGCACCCCAGTTATATCTAACTGAATCCGATGCATGAACATCCTGCAAATAAGAAAAAATATTTTTCGTTAGTTGCAAACTAAATTATCCAAGTTAGTACTAATGTAAGAGATGTTCTTAATATTTAAAATTACTAACCCGAAGTAACTCCAGATAAAAACAAGGAACAGAATCTCCTGTGGTATCTGGAAACATCTCGCAACCCATCAACTCCAACACCATGGCCCGAGTGTATCTATCGATCCTATCTGCGTCCTCTGACCCAGGTCCCTGTGCCCACATATCACGCAGTTTCCCAAACTGTACTGCATGAAGTTTCATGCATTACATAAACATTACACATATATATATATATATATATATATATATATATTGCAGAATATCTCAAAATTTAAATTAAATTTTAAAACGTTTGTTACCTCCCAGCACGTCGATCAGTCGCCCTCTCTCTGAAGCAATCTAGAACATCCTCCATAGGAGTGTCCCGTGGCAATGCAAAGTCGGCTAGCTTCTGCACATCGTCGTAATCAGTACGACCGGTCACCGGTCGTCCAGTCGTAGGCAAGCAAAAAATGAAGGCGACATCCTGCAAATTTTATTTACATTTTTTATTAAACAACAAAAAAACAATAAATAAATAAATAGCTACCAACAGAACTTGGAAAAAATAATACCTCAAGAGTAACGGTCATCTCGCCTACGCGGGGAAAGTGGAACGTGTGGGTCTCGGGCCTCCAGAACATGGCTAGACCCTGTATCATGGAACGATCCAATGGCATGTGACCTAACTCAACGAAATGAATAAGGCCCAATGTCACAAGACGCTGGTCCACCTCCTCGGTTCGTATCATTTTTGCCTTATGCATTTCGGGCGTCCACGCCTAAATAAGTTAAAAAACATATTATTTACTAAATTAAAAAATTTTATTATTTCCTTAAACCCTAAACCCTATACCCTAAATAATTAAAAAAAAATTATTTCCTATATATATTATTAAAATATATATATATAAAAAAGAATTAACTATATAAATAAAAAAAAAACTTACTCGTACGCCTCGAAGCTCAGACTGACTGAGATGCAGAAGCTGATCAGCAGGAAGAGGAACGGGGGGGCAGCAGGGGGGGCAGATGAAAAAGCGCCAGGATCTCCTCCTGATGTAGATGCGCCAGGATCTCCTCCTGATGTAGATGCGCCAGGATCTCCTCGACGCCTCGTGGATCGACGTGGATCCTCTGGTATTCTTCTTCGCGGTGGCATTTCGACTTTTACTGAAATTAAAATTTAATAAAGTATAAAATCTATAAAAATTTCGGCAGCATCTCCCCTGTACCGGGAGAGTTTTCCAAAAAATCATACCCCAATTAGAACCCAATTTCAACCCAATTTGAACCCAACCCAACCCAATTTCATTCCAATTTGAACCCAACCCAACCCAATTTGAATAAATCATTCAAATTTTACAATCATTGCATTTCACAAACCATTTCACAA
The DNA here is from genome assembly GCA_028095005.1 of Rhynchospora pubera. Lineage (NCBI taxonomy): Eukaryota > Viridiplantae > Streptophyta > Magnoliopsida > Poales > Cyperaceae > Rhynchospora > Rhynchospora pubera. The sequence continues at coordinate 221,234,894 of CM051460.1, read as the reverse complement.
GTATCAATGAATCAATAATTCAATTATTGCATTTCACAATTTTACAATCATTGCATTTCACAATTTTACAATCCATCAATCAATCTACAAGCAATTCACAAACATTTCTATTCAAACAATAATAAAATAAACATATAAAAAAGCTAACCTGGAGTAGAAAGGAATTGACTCTCTTCTAAACAATTTTTTACCTACATTTTTAATTAATACCATCAATTATTATCATTTTTCTAATTTTTCCCATATTTAATTAGCAAAATCTTAATTATTAAAAGCAAAAAAAATAAACAAATTAAATTAATTACACATAAATTTTCATATGAATTTTTCTTATTTTTCGGTATTTTTAAAATAATTTTACAATTTATTATCTATTTTTCTAATTAATTAAGTAGTGAATAAACAAATAAAAAGACAAAAAATATATCCAATATAATTAATAAATTGCATACAAATTTTTTCTGATTTTTTTCTGATTTTTTCAGATTTTTTGAATATTTTTCCAATATTTTCCTATTTTTTTATTTAATTAACTAATTATAAACTAATAAACTAAATAAATAAATAATTAAATTAATAAAAAAAACTTACTGTTCTCAGAAGTGCGTCCGAGAGAGCGAGAGCGGCAGCGAAATCAGATCGGAAACCCATTATATATATAAAGGTTAGATCGGAATCCAGGAATCCGATCTAACGTTCGGAATCCAGGATTCCGATCTTACGATACTATTTATATTAAACTGATTAAATTGATATTAATTTTATTGGATTATATTATTTTAATATTATTTTTTAAAATTTCGGCCAGCTTAACAATTCAGTTCGGCACCAAAACAGAGCCCGACTCAACAATTCAAAGGAAAAGCCCAGCAGGCCGAACATGCCAGAGGAAAGCCACGGCCCAGGTGGGAATAAGGGGACCAGCCTGGTGCCTAACGGATCGGGTCCAGCAGGCCATCGGGTTATGGTAGTCAAATCCAAACCCGATAAGTAAAAACGAGATCCGATCAAACACAGTCAGATCCGACCCGCCAGCCACACTAACATTTTCATATAAGTCCTTAGATTAATTTTATTTGCTCTTAAAATTACATTTTAGTCCTTGGTGACAGATTTATTTACGAACTGGTCTAAAGCCAGTTCAAGCAATTTTAGAAATAGGTCCCTGATAGCCAGAAATCTCACAGAAAGGTCCCTAGCAGCACTTCATCGCATGCCAGCAACTCAACAGAGCTTCCTCAGACTTGAACCAGCCTGGTACCAACCCAGTACCAAGCCTGTACCAGTCTGACAGCAACACAACAACTCAAACAAAGCCATAACAGACTCAAAGAGGAGGCAAATAACACCTCTCAGCATAGATCATAGCATAACTCAAGCATTCACAACATAACTCAGTAAAACTGAGTTAAAGTCAAACACATCTAATCCTAAACAGATCAAAGCCAGCAGAGCTCAAACGAGCCATAAAAAAACATCAACACAAACAGTTCAAAGCTCAGTCGAGCCACACAACAAGCAAACAGATCAGACCAACTCAACAGGCAGTGCACACACTACATGCATTCAATTCAACAGCCACTGCATGCATTCAACTCAACAAACACATTCAAGCAAAACAGATCAGAGTAGGGGCAATGCACAATTTCAAGGCAAATCATTCAATTCAGAGCTCAATCAAGCAATCACAGATCAATTGACACAATTCAAGTGCATGCCTCAATATTCACAGCACAACAAAAGAAAGAGAGAGGGGAAAAAGTCAAACCGAGATAGCAAGCAAAGAGGAGAAAGGAGGAGGAAGGGGCAAAGCTTCAGCTGCTGTCAAGCACCTCCGTCAAGCCTCTACCAAGCACCAGCCGTCAAGTCATCACCATTGCTGATTAGCACCAGCCACAGAGAAAGAGAGAGAGAGTGTATGTGTTTTTGAGTGACTGGTTTTAGAGGATTTGTGAGTGAGTGAGTAAGAGGGGGAACTAAGAGCAGTGAGAGGGAGAGGTCTCAAGTGCCAGTGAGTGAAAGAGTGAGTGAGAGAGACAGAGCAGTGATAAAGGAGAGATGGAAGCGATTAGGGTTTGAGTCTGCGAGTGGTTTGGCGAAACCATGGGGCAAAACCAGAGGCAGAGAGGAGGGTCCAGGCGGTTTTGGGTCTGATTGGCTGAGAGAGGGAAGGGGTCAGTGGGGTTCGAGTAGCCACTGGTGAGATGGAGAGAATGAGAGAGAGAGAGGGAGAAGAGTGTGGGGTCGTGCCTCTATTGGGGAGGGAAGAGGGGAGAGGGAGATGGGGCCTGTGGGTTCCGCCATTGGCGACAGAGAGGCGATCGAGTCGAGGCTCGCGACAAGCAGCAAAGAGAAGTAGTGGGGGCGACGAGTTCTGTCGGAGGAAGGAGAAGAGAAAGAGAGGAGGAGAAAAGAAAGAGAGAAAAGAGGAGATGATCCAACGGCTCAGATAAATTTAGAGAAATACAACTCGATCAAACGGTCCAGATTACAAGAAAACAAATGGAAAACGATTTCTGAATTAATTGATCAGTAAAACTCAGCTTTTAATCTAATTTTAATCCACATAAATTTCATAAATCTGATATTTGAATCTTGGTTAATTAAGTTTATTTGTTTGCTTGAAGTTTTACTAAATTTCATGATTTGATTACTATTTTGATTCTAGATTAATTTATTTATGATTTCTGAGAATTTCTCTGTTAAATTCAGATCAGTCATTAATTTTAATAATTTTAATTATTTCAGAATTTAACTATCAATTTTAAACTTAAATTTTATTTTATAAATTTACGGGTTTTTACAGTCGCAATCCATGAGGCTAGATCCGTTGAAATCACAATAGAGAGTAGAGCATGGAAGTACTCTTAGTTTGTCTTACGTTGCTCTGATTTGGTGGGAGTCCCATTTGACTGGTATGGTGAAACCAAGAGCTGGTACTAATGACATTTTTAAAACTCATGGTATACCAGTCATATGTTATTTGGCGTCAAGATAGTAGGAAAAGGGTAATTTCAAGATAGCGGGAAAAAAGTTAGGAAAAAGACACAATAGAAAAAGATCTCCTGAACATATAATAGTTGAATAAATAGTTCAATTGTAAAGATCACATAATGGACTCTATTTTGAACTCGCGTGTGAAGAATAGTCCTAATTTTGACACAAGAAATTATAACGCAATAAATTAGTGCTACATACAGTTTTGCAGCATCTTTGTATTTTACAGTTTTGCACCACTGTAAGTGATGAATGGAACCAAAATTGCATGAGACCCAGGATTATAGCATTGACAGATAGAATCAGTGATGATGACACAAGAAAGGAAAAATTTTTTTTGTACCCCTCAAAACTGAGAAAATGAAGGATTTATCCCTCGAAAATAAAATCTTCTGATTTTGCCCCCCTAAATTTCAAACTCGTTCTTTCTTTACCCTCCTGTCATATTTTATATCAGAAATATTTTTTAAATAATAAAAAGAAATATCTGTGACGATTCTGCCCTCTTCCAACCTAACCCATCGGCAGAGCTAACCAAATCGATCTAGACAAACCCAATCGATCGATCTAACCCTTTCTCTTCTTCTTGCGCACAAACCAGCCAGGAGCAGATAAATTCTAAAAATTCTCTCCTCTCTCGCAGATCTTCTCACCAAAAAAAGGGATCGCAAACCTCGAGAACCCAATCCCAGTCGCTGACGAACCCTAGATCGAGTTTGCCTTTCTGACGACTCGCACCACCTCCGTTGCCTTGCGACATTGTTTGATCCACCCCACTCCAGCAGGTCATCATCTTTTGTGAACGGCTAATTTGAGTTTTCTTCATCCTCTTTCTGTCTCCTCCCAAGTTCGTATTTTTTATTTCAATCTGTTTCTCTTTGAGTTTATGAACGCTAATTTGTTGAGCTTATCTTTTCTAAATTAAACCTGGACAAGAGCAACTAATCACTCTCTGTTATAACAAAATATGTCAAGTTTCTTTTGTCTAGGCAAGAGTACTAATTTTATAGAGCTAATTGCACTGTACTTAATTTTGGTATTTCCTATGTTTAGTTTTGGTTAATAAGTCGCTGCTATATTTTTTGTTTAACAAGTCACTGCTATTTTTCAACTTGTTTTTTTTGTAGGAAGAGAAGGGAAATTGCAAATGAATAGATTCAGTTATCCACTGCTATATTCGAAGATTCTGAGAGTAATAGATTCAAAGATTAATAGATTCAGTTGTCCCATCTTTGTTATATTTTGTGTCACTGCTACATTTTTTGTCTAGATTCACTGCTATGGAGTATGATGATTTCAATTAATTTCTTTGTATTGTATGGATGACATTTCTCTTGTATGGACGTATATATTTTTTTGCTATATTTGAAGTTGTATGGACGCATGGTTTATGCTATGCTATCTAAGTTGCTATATTTAATTTATTTTAATGTCTAGTTCATTTCATCCCTTAATATATAGATAAAATAAAAAATAAAATAAAAACTTGTGTACCAGATTGGTTTATGATTTGGTACCAGGTGGGTGTATGAGAAAAAAAGATAGATAGGGATTTGGTATGAGATGAAAACTTTTGTACCAGATTCAATCATTTGCCATTTGCTTAATTAATCTAGATGAAAGCTTCTGTCAAGATTTGGTACCAGTGTATTAGTGTCACAAGTGTCATTCAATAACACTTTATTCTAGTATTATACAAGTGTTCCTCTATATAGCAACCAATAGTGTTACTCATACATCCGATAAGTCAAGTCAAATGCAAGAAAAGACCAAGTCAAATACTACCAATACAAACAACCTATATTACATTCATCATCATTCAAAGAGTCACATTCATCAATACTGCTCATTGTCTTGAGATTTCTGATTGAATTCATGATTCATCACTCAAATCGTCCAATTGTGCTTCAATCCTAACAACATTTCCATCTGCACCTAGAATGCTTTTAGGAAAAAAAAATTTATTATATTTCAGAATCAGTATTTCAGAACAGTAGGTCATTGAACAACAAGGATTGAACAGTACCAGTATTTTTAAGAAAGTCACGTGTTGTCTTCATTTTTTAAGACAAACAAAATTGGTGTTCATTCAAATTCTGTTCTGCTAATTCATCTTTTTAATGCAAATTCAGTTTTGGCAAAAAGAAGCAGGAGCATAAACAGATTCATCTAATTTAAATGCAAATCCATCTATTTCATCAATCAATACGTGTGACCAGGACCATATTCATCTATTTCATCAATCAATTTCATGACAGCTCATCGTGTGACCAGGACCAAATTCATCAATGAGAAGAGAGAAGGGGAAAAATATGTACTGGTGCGAGTTGTGCCAGCTCAGCTCATGGTGCAAACAAAAACAAGCAAACGGAACAAAAATGGCACTTGAGCTTCAACTTCAATTTCAATCAATTCACCTTCGTTCTCCACCCCTTACCACTAAACCATTCCTTCCTCAACCCTAACATCTCTGAAAGTGAAATCGTGCCAAAGAGCTCTTGTTATTGGATGAACTACTGCAGTGGCACTAGGGGCAGACCCCAATGCTCAACCCCTTTTAATTCAGGCCATGTCATTGAATTCTCAATCCTTACTACTGTTTAGGCTGCGATCGTGCCAGGAGGTGGTGCTAGTCGTCAGAGAGGCAAACTCGATCTAGGGTTCGTCAGCGACAGGACCTGGGATTGGGTTCTCGAGGTTTGCGATCCCTTTCTTTGGTGAGAATATCTGCGAGAGGAGGAGAATTTTTAGAATTTATCTGCTCCTGGATGGTTTGTGCGCAAGAGAGAAGAGAAAGGGTTAGATCGATCGATTGGGTTTGTCTAGATCGATTTGGTGAGCTCTGCCGATGGGTTAGGTTGGAAGAGGGTAGAATCGTCACAGATATTTCTTTTTATTATTTAACAAATATTTCTGATATAAAATATGGCAGGAGGGTAAAGAAAGAACGAGTTTGAAATTTAGGGGGGTAAAATCAGGAGATTTTATTTTCGGGGGTAAATTCTTTATTTGCTCAGTTTTGAGGGGCACAGAAAAAATTTTCCCCACAAGAAATTATGTAACCTAACTTTGCAAAATTAAATTCTTGCTAATATGAATCTCAGCTATGTAGCTAACCAAACTGGTTTCCCAAAATGCCCCTCCAATCCAATCCTTTGCAGCATGCCTTCATCGCCGTAAGATCATCTTAAATGTTCCTATATGCATACATATGCCTTCACAATTTATGCAGTAAAATGACCCTTCTACAGTTCCTATATGCTTACAACAACATGTGCATTTGTACCTCAAATCATTACAAAGGTTCTGGTTTTATATTGCAATGACCATTAATTATGATGCTTCACTATAACCAACTTAAATATGCATAACTGACCTATGTCTTAATGAACATGTATGAGATAATGCATCATACTCAATAAAAATCACCTCAAGCCTCAATTAACAGACCTTCACACATGAGATATATAAAAATTAAAGTAAATCTTGTCGTCTCCTTCAAAAATGAGCCCCCAAAATCAGGAAGGACAAATTAGCAATACCTGCACATGAGGCAAAATTGGAGTTTCAGGATCTGGTATGCATGATGAAGGACCACGTGGCGGAGGCTGGTCGCCGTGATGAAAAAAAACCATGGAGAGATAGTACGAGAGTAGAAGAGGGCGAGAAAAGGACGAGATTTTGGCGGGAATTCGAGTGAAAAGGGATGGATTTCAGCGATATGTTACGGAGAGGAGAAGAGGGCAGTCGGGCAGGGAAGGATTTCAGCGATTTTTATTTTCTTTTTGAGCGCGCCGTTGGATCTCATCCAAGGGTCCAAAAGAAAGGTAGGCACTCTGCTCACCTTTTAAAGGTGAGCAGAGGATACGATTAGGGCTGTCAAACGGATATCGTTTCAACGTTTTCCGTTCCGTTCCGTCCGAAACGGAACAGAAACGGAATGGTAAATGACTTACGTTTTCAGAGACGGAACGGAAACGAAACGGGTTGAAATGCACGTTAGTGTTCCGTTTCATCAAAAATGACTGAAATTAATGGAAAATATGCTGAAATCAGTGCAAAATAAGTAGCGGAACAGTTAACGAAACGGAAAAGTGTTCCGTTTTACGAAACGGAACAGAAACGGAATGATTTTTTATTACGTTACCAGAAACGGAACGGAAACGAAACTGGCATGTACCGTTCCGTTTCTAAACGTTTGACAGCCCTAGATACGATTCCCATGAGTGTTGTGGAAGTGCAGAACAAGCAACGCAATGCATCAGTGCTATGTTTTTGATCTGTTTATGTTTTGATCTGTTTAGTTGTGTTTCAGCACACAGTGTGCTTAGTTGTGTATTAGTGTATGTAATTATGTATTTCGATATATAGGATGTGCGTGCTTAGTATGTATTTATTATTGTTTGCAACTTTGCATATTTTCAATATTTAGAATGTTATTTGTAGTCCACGATAAGCCCAAAAAAAAAAAGATGACAACACATGTTAGAAACGATTAAACGATCTTGACCGTTTCGATCGTTATTTTAAACAAAACAGTCAACGCAAAGAAATATTGTTGCGTTAAAAAAACGAAACCCAACACGCAAATAAAAAAATTTTTCGTCATAACACGAAACGATAAACGCAAGATGGTCGTTGCGTGCTCGTTTTCGACGGTATGCAGGCTTAGTCGGAGGTTCTGCGTAGATCTATTGAAAAATAACATGTTTATTTTCTTTCCATGCTCTTCCGAGGATGGGAAAAAAATGAGTCATCCCACCAAACTTTCTTTGTTTGTTGAGTCTTGAGTTTGCAAATGATCAACTGCTAGTGCTACGCTTTTAAGTTTCAACGGGTGAAGTTTGCATATAGTATAATAATTGTATTAGGTGGTAAATATCAAAATAAAATGTATTTAGGGTGGCAAAAATCTAAGAGTTAATTTTAAGATGGCATATTTCTAATTTTAAAATTTTGAGGTGGCATAATTCAAAATTTTTCTTAAAAAAAAAGTACTCTCAAACTTAAATTTTAGGAATAATTAAATACATGCCACAATGAAAAAATTATAATTAGAGATATGTCACTCTTAAATTGTAAATTAATTTTATGCCACCATAAAATTGTTAAAATTAGTTTTATGCCATTATTTTCAGTCAAAATTAGAGATATGCAACTCAAATTAGAGAAATGTCACTCTTATTTTTTTAAAATGTCCAAAATATCCTCTCAGTAAGAAATGACAAAAAAATTTGTTGACATGAATTAAATTTTAAATTTCAAATTTTGAAAGTTTAGATTTATAAATTTTCGAATTTTGAATTTTAAAAATTAAAAAATTTCAAACTTTCAAATTCAAAATTTTTAATTTTAAAATTTAAAATATTTAAATTTCAACTTTTGAGAATTTAAAATTTTATTTCTTTTGTTGATGGCATAAATTACTTATTTAATGAACAATGACATATTTCTAATTTTAATATTTTACAGTGTCATATTTCTAATTTTGTTATTTTACAATGACATATTTAAAAGAGTATAATAGTCAAATTAATTATCTAGTGGCATAAGTTAAACTTTTATAATTTAGTGATGGCATTAAAATAATTTGTCATATAGAAATGACATTCCTCTAATTTCTAAATTTTTTAGTAATGACACTCCTCTAATTTCTAAATTTTACAGTGGGATAACCCTAATCTTTAACATACGCTCGGCAAAACAGGCGTTGTTCACCTGATAGTAATTAATTATAACATCTGATTAATATACCGCATAACTATTTTCTTCATCTAATGGATCCTTCATTTTTTTTTTTCTTTCCCAAAATAATCGATGGCTCCTTTTCTTATAATTTTTCTGTATCTCGATTATTACAAATCATATTGCCGTGAAATAAGTCCTTATGTTAAGGCATATTCATGAATAAGTTTTAATATATGAATAGACACGTAGAGTTAACATAAATTATAGGTAACAGTTCCTTATGTTTTAATATTGCCGCGAAATAAGTCCTTATATGTGAATAGACATGAATAGGCATATTCATGAATAAGTTTTGTAAATATACTACATTGAGAATAGGCATATTCATGAATATGGGAAGGATGTTTGGATGCAAAAAGGAGAATAAAGTTGTTTGGTAGCTAATATTTTAATATTAAATGAAGTTTATGGGTTTCTATTCTAACATTTTGCTAGAATATCTATTCACATGTGAATAGACCTATTCATGAGTTGTTTGGATGACCACTATTCATACTATTCATGAATAAGCCTATTTACATGTCATCCAAACGCACCCAAAAATATTATATATTATATTGTTTAAATGTATGAGTTTTAATATACTTTTTGGTTGCGAAAATCCTATAAAAAAGTCACAGCAACAATATACACGTAGAGTCTAGTAAATAAATTATCATGTTAACTAAATTTATTATATCTTTTATTCCATAAAATTAATAAATACAAAATCAAACGAGATATATGTAGAATATAAATGATCATACCCTATTCATTCATTATATAACTAAAAAAAAACTAGAAAAAATTATAATAATATTAGCAAAAGAAACAACATTACATCATACAAGAAGTTACGATATCTCTTTCGACTAGGATCATTAATCAACTACGTTGAGATCAAGTGAGTGTTTTTATTGTCTAATTTTGTACCTTCGTCTTTGATCAAGTAAGTATTTCGTTGAGGTAATTGCTGTAATAATTTGTATTTTGATCTAAATATGCAACAATTCATGTGTCTAATATTATGTGATTAGTAAAGTACAAAAATTTAAAAGCCCATAATTTTTAGCTACTATTTTGGTTTCACTTATGCTTAGAGCACCTCACACATGATATGCCTTGTTGAAACGAAATCAACGTGAATTTATAATTTCGAAATCATAAAATTGCTTATTAAAAGTCATGAACTCGCGTAATAATAATTAAGAAATTATATTTTTCGTACTAATATTTATTGTTCGTATTTCATTTTTTGTACATCCGATCGATGATATATTTGAGCACTTCATTTTCTTTAAAATCATATTAGGCCTTTTAAGTTAAAATCAAAATGAACTAACCTCGAACATCTCTAATCTAAATTTACGTTGCTTACTTGATATCACAAACCAAATTTTAAATACCTACGGGCTTTTATCAAAAAAAAAAAAAAAAACAATACAAATCCAATATTCCGCTTTAATAATCAAATTGTACAACATTAAACTGAAAGCAGCATAATTATCCCTGCCTAAAAGGTTGCAAGGACCTTGTAATGCCCTAAAATATGAAAAATGATGGAAAAAGAAAGGACAGAATATTAAATGTGATTTTCTTAATTTATGATTTGAATTTTCTATAAGAAATTTAAAGCTTGGACAAAAAAATATTTTAATGTAAATTATATTTTTTCCCTTCGCCATCAGATCAGCAGTAGCTGGATTTTTGAGAAACTTCGAACCAAGAGCTGTGGTCTGAAAAGAAAATGCCGCCAAGGCCATCTGATCGGAATCAGACGACGGATGGTTAAATTATGAAGAGCGCTATTCCTTCTTTTTGGATGGAGGAGAATAAAATTTGGATAAGAATAAGGATCAAATTTCTTATTTTTGTGAAATTCAAACAACACAAAAATAAGAAATTTGAATCCTTATTTTTATACTAACAAAATTTTGATATAAAAATAAAATATTTGAACAAGCAAGCAGTTCGAGATTTTTTATTCTTATTCCTTATTCAATCATATATTCTTTTTCCTTATACAACCATCCAGTGGACGTCTTTCGATCCGAACCGTTTGATTTAATGTAAACGGTTAGATTTTTTCGGACCTATCGATTTTAGTATTATGCACGGAACATCTATAACCATTGAAATTAAATCTGATTAAATCAAACGACTGATATCGAGACCATCCTCGATGATGCGAAGTCATCCAAACACACTTAGCAATACGCCGCCTGATAAAACGCGCTTAAAAACCCTTCCCTTCCAAACTCCAAACTCCAAAACCTAACCTCTCTCTCGAGTGTTGCGTACATCAATGGCGGCTAAAGAGAAAAACCCTCACCGCCACAGCACGCCCCTTCCGACCAAGAAGATCTATGAACATACCGTGCGCGATGACGATGAATTATATACAATTCGATTTCTATTCTCATTTGTTCTAGTTGCCTTTGACCCCTCAAAATAACGGGCCTTTGAACTTCCAATTGTTTTAATTGCCTCAAAATGTTCATCGATTGAACATTTGGTTGTGCTAATTGGGAGTCAAGGCTTTTGATTTTGAGGCAAAGGCAAGAAATTGCGAGATTTTTATGGGCCTTCATGATGAAGCTAGAATGGAAGGGGAGTTTGATAGAAGTTCATAACAAATAGTTTCATTTTATAGTTTAGTACTGCATTGCTTGGGTCTACTGTTATGGTCTAGTATTGACTTGATGATGAATGAATGCATATATATTTGAGAGTGAATTACATTAAAAGTTGGTACCATTTAGTGTACCATATTAGTCTAGTCCAGTAAGAACTTGCTGGTACGGTAGCTCCTGTAGAAACCTGAGCACTGAAACTTTATATTTATTTGCAATTCGGCTGACTGTTCCAGAAATTTTAAGCAAGTAATTTGGGCAAGCTTGTAGTCAGAGAGGTTTGACTGTAAGTTCACAATTGCTTCTGCTTTTTTTTTTTTTAATGAACTGAATAAGGATATTTTTCAAAGATATAATTTTTCATATAATTAAAAAAATGATTGCTCATCAGTAATGAACTGAATAAGGATGTTAGGAAAATTATGTCCTTATTCAGTTCCCATACCATCCAAACTAACAAAATGATTGCTCATCAGTTCACAATTGCTGATGATATTTTTCAAAGATATAATTTTGTACTGATATTTTTCAAATTTTAGAATGTCTTGGATCTAGTTTCTCAGTTTTATTTTTCCTTTGGTGGAAACAAGTGCCATCACTGAATGCAGATTTCAGTTTTAGAGGTTCCTCTGTTTCTCTAGCCACTAAAACTGCTGCTAGCGTAGCTGGTGACACTTGCCTACAATGCAAACAGTTCAACTTCATCCTCTTTACACTATAACATATTCATCCTTTTACTCTTAACAGATTCTGCTGAATTCAAGGATTTGGATTCCAGATGTTGGTTCACTCTTAGATTCAATCAATCGAAAGTAAGTTTGATAAAATGACACATTCAATTTTGAATTAAGACCTGTTTTAGCCACGAGGAAATCTCAACTTTGCAACTGCTTCGGTTAAGTTGCAAAAATGTCTCCTAATTCTTCTTCATTTTTTTTTTCAATTGAACCTGAACGGTGCAGCTATGGCTTTTGTTTTGAATTTAATAATTCATGGCACAATACATCAATGCTGATAATCGTTACTAAACGAGTTAGTGAAACGATAACAAAACAAAGCATTAATGCATACCTGATGCACAAAGCTTGTGTCTTTTAGTATAGGTAACAGTAACAGTACTGTGCTTCTTATTTTGTTGTGTGCTAGTATTTTATGAGAAAACATGTCAAAACAAGTAACCAACCTGGTATGTTATGCTACAAATAATCTCGTATCTTCGGGAATCTGGCAATTTATATAAGTTCAGAAGAAGTACCAATGGAGAAATTGAAATTGAGGCAAGCTGTGGTTTTCACTCGTTTTGGTAGTCTCTGGATCTTGAAGAATGTATATAAGACAAAATTTGGTGAAGGTATGTTCATACCACATTAATATATAATCAAATTATCAAATATATAGTAAATGAAGATGTGTGATGAACTATTTGCAAATTGAAGATATAACTATAATTACAGCTGCAAGCATTACTCATACTATTTGCTTATATATATAGAAGCATAGAGCATAATTTTTCTATATATACAGGCAAAAGGTAAGAAAGAAAGATCCATTACCTCCTTTATTTTAGATCAAACAATAAAAGGTAAAAGCTTAATTGAAACCCAATAATTTGAATAGACCCAATCTGTAGACAAAAACAAACATACAGCATCATGTACGATCCACATGCCATCACCCTGCTTAAACCTTGTCCTCAGGGTTTAACTGCAGGTCATAATATAACTCCTTATCCTGTTCCGCCAATTTAGAATAATCATTAGCTTCTTTAACATCGCCATTGAAAATAAAAAATGCGTAGAATCCTGCTACTATAACAGATCCACTCATGCCCCATACCACAATTTTTAAGCACAAGGGCATGATTTGAGAAACCCTCCATGCAAAACTTACGGTGAGAACAGTTGTCAGAACCCAGACAACAACCTTCAACTGATATTTGTGCTCTAACGGAGCATCTGCACTGAGACATTCATACTTTTTTAGACACCAAAACAGCAATATCAACTCAGCATAGCATGAAATTACGAATGCCATGTCCCAACAGTTTTCTCTTGATCGGTATATGGAAAGAACTGCATTGTAAGTAAGAAAAAGAAACGCGATCTTGTGAAAGAACTTAAAACACTCGCAAAGTCTCTGCATTCTAAATTTTGTTTGTTCTTGAAATGGTATCTTGCCAGGCATCGAGTCATCGGCAGTGGCAACAACAGTTGTAGTATTGCTAATTTTCGAATCCATCAGCAATGGCTAAATACAAAATGAAGAAATGAGGGAATGAAGGGAGCTTGACTTTGAAAACTTTTGGGTTTACTAGAGAAAGGGTGAAGCAGGGGATTGTCTTCCGTGACATTTTTAAGCTGCTCAGACGCGGTTTGAGAAGAAAAATATCATGAGTAGCTTCATCTAGACGGGCAAGTTTTCTTTTCTGTTGTTAACGAAGTCATTGACGTGATATCACTGGGGTTCGTAGGCCATGATGAATATGATTAGTTTCGACTTTAGAGGAGCGCAAGTTCTTTGAACTTTCGTTGCAACTCATGAAGAAAAAACACAGGGGTGTTCATTTAAAATAGAAAAAAAAAGTGAAACAGGCCCCAGTAAATTAACCAACCTATGGAGCTGTTTGGATTTCCCAAGGAATTTGGAGAATTTCATCTTCCTATCGTAAATTTATTATAAACAATTCAAACTCTTCACAAAGTTACACACTTCTCAATAAATTTATTCCTAGGAATTGCAACTTCTCCAAATTCCCCAAATTCCTATGGAATTTTCTCAGAATAAATAAATTTGCTGCATGCCTAGTGATTTTTATCCAGACGATTCGAAGTGTTTCCCCATCCTTTTATGCGGGTGTAAAATATAACGAAATTTAAGATCACCTATTTGACTATTTCCCACAAACTAGTCGGTAAGATAAATAGGTCAGGTTCTCCTATATAGAGTGCCGACTCGGAGAAAGTTGTTTGGCACTAATTACCCCCAAATTTCAACTGATGTAGGGTCGAATTGGGCTCAAGTACGTTTGGGTTCAATGAGTTGCAATTGAGTGGGTTCAATGGATCCTATTAGGCTCTAGTAATATGGTATATATTGTGTTTATTGTGATTATTATTATTATTATTATGAGGAAGGATTCAATTAAAGCGTTTTGACCGGAGTCCCGATTAAATCCCGTCAGATTTTAATATTGAAAGTTCAAATGACCGATCCAAACCGTCAAATATGATCTCCATCACTACAAGAAACATGACATTTACATAGATTTCATAGCTAGATTTTTTCTTTATTTATGTTGGTTATTGTTTTATTGATAGATTTACTTGATGCATTAAATCTAGCAACTTTTTAGAAAGACTCAATTTTCTATTAATTGCTCTTTAAAAATGTAGCAATTTATTTTTGACAGACTTTTTTGAATCTTATAATATCTAATGTAGCAAAAAAAAAATTACTAGATTTTTAAGGAGATATTAATAGAAAATTGAGTCTTACTAAAAAAATTCTAGATTTAATACATCAATTAAATCTAGCAATAAAAAAAATCTTGCAATAGATCAATGTCCAACATAAATAAAAAAGTCTAGCAATAATAATATATGTAAAGACCATCTTTCTTATGGTGCATGTTGAAATTAATATCTCTTATTTATATATGTATTTTGACCGTACTTGACACCCAAAAACTATCCAAACTAATGATATTCAATGTACTTTTGTGCTTTATTTTGCAAGATTTGATAATGCCGTAGCAATTTGATTTGTTTTGCAGGAACTTGGTGGATCGAGCATAATTATCACATAAAAAGGTGGATTTATAAGAAGTATATGACTTAATGGAGTCTATAGCACTGTAGAGCTCATCCTAAACTTTCCAACGATCTTTGAATCACCTCATTCGGAGTCCGGATGAAGAAATTATGGTCAAAATACTATCGGTGCGCAATACTGAAAAATAATTTCGATTCCGAAATCACGTGAAAAAATTCGATTTTGGCAAGTTTTGAACATGAAAACTTTATTTTATGGTATGATCTCGTGAACCCTTGCCCTAACCTGTCGCCCAAGCCTCCTCTCTGGCCATATATGCACGAAATTACAGAGAGAAAAGTATCCAACCTTCCAAACAATAATTTTGACCTTTTTCCACCACCGTTCTCACACCAAAAGGCGTGGGATTCCACCTCTCACAACAGAGCACGACCATGGCAGCAATTTTGGAATGATTTTGGACGCGACAGAGGTAGAACCGATCCAACCACGGCTCTGGACGATCGATATCTCGAGTTAGAAGCGATATTTGGTTTATTCCTTCATTTTCTCTTGATATTTTGATCACATAGAGTTTGTATCTTATTTTGTTTGCATGTTAGGCTAGTTATGTGATATTCCTGAATTTTAGGACCTGTTTGCAATACATCGAATTCTAAGGTCCTATATGAAAAATGTCCATGTTTATTCACTTTGAAAATATCTCTTTGATCTTATCCACTTTGAAAATATCTATTTGATCTTATCCACATTTTTAGTAGCTAAGTAATCAATATTTATATAAATAATTTCTGATAATTAATATCTTTATAAATAGGCTCAGTTATTTTTATAAATAGTATTAATATTTTCAGAAATAATAGCTAAGTAATTCCTTTCTGCTTACTTAGCCATTAAGTAATATAGAATATTTACCATTTTAGCCAGATCGCCACTATAAATAGACCCCAACCTCATTTCATTTCATTTCGTATATCATTTCTGTTTCTCTCTCTTCCTAGCAAACTGTGAATACCACCTTGGCTTTGAATAGTCGGCCATTTGGAATTCGAGTTCTACGTCGCAGTTATAGTTATCCTGATTTGCTTGTGCTATGGATCGCTCAGTCAGGTAAACGGACTTCTCTATAATTAGTTCAGTATTGCTTGATTTGATTACCGCTTGGCTTTACTTCTCTATAATTAGTTCAGTATTGCTTGATTTGACGTGTGGATGTTTTTTTTTGAGATTTTGTTATTCTTTTGATAGGAACTAGTAAATGTGATTATGAATTATAAAAGTGATTTGGAATAACAGAAAATGGATAATGAATGTGAAACAGAATGAGACCGAGTAGCTAAGTTGTTTTATCTGGGATTTCTATTATCGAGAGGTTGCACCCCAGCTAATGCCGGTGGCCTCCTTATGATAGTGATCACGGGCAACACATACTGATCTACTCTGCTATTCAGCCACTAGGCGGATTAGCGGTCATTTGATATATATATATTTTCTTTGTTTGGACTGGCTGGAACCATTAGGTGTGTAGAAGCGGACTACCCCACGGAACTCCGCGGTAGTAACCCAGTACTGGTGTATATTAGCCCCCGCTTAGTGCACGGTGGAGGGCAGGAGCAATTAGGGTCGAGTGTCTATACACTAGGTATACACTCGTGGGTAGGATCGAATAAGCACAGGTACAGTCAGAAAAGCACAATCTATTATGGTGGACTTGGCGCGGGACCTTTTTCCCAGGTCTAAGTAAGGATTGAGACATGTAGGATGGATTTGGCACGGGAATTATTCCCGCAGGGTTGGAGTTATGTAAGGTGGATACTCTCGTATTATATTATATGATATTCCTCAAGAAAGTACACCGAATCACATTCATCTCTTTTCTTAAATAAAATGTATGGTTTGTTATGTGGATTAATCTAGTCCTGTTTAATTTGCTTTAACAACTAATATAGAAAAGTTGCGTCGTAAAATAATCGGTTACTGAGCTTTGTAGCTGACATCCGTTTTGTTTTTTTTTTTCTGCTTGCGACATAGGTTGACGGGTCGTCGGATGGATGCAGAAGATACCGTCCCACCGTCCCGCCCCGTGTGTCGGTGTGTCGGCGCGGGGTGTGACAATTTTGGTATCAGAGCATTCGTTCCTCGGACTGTGTTTGGGTTCATTATCGTTTCGTTTGAAAGCTTGATTATAGTATATCGATTTGATGTTTCATTTGATTTGTTATCTTCCATTTGAAATTTCGTGGAAGAAATTTTCTTTTTAAGGGGGGTGGAATGTGATATCCCTGAATTTTAGGACCTGTTTGCAATACATCGAATTCTAAGGTCCTATATGAAAAATGTCCATGTTTATTTACTTTGAAAATATCTCTTTGATCTTATCAACTTTGAAAATATCTATTTGATCTTATCCACATTTTTAGTAGCTAAGTAATCAATATTTATATAAATAATTTCTGATAATTAATACTTAGTTTAATTATTTGTTTCTTTGATGTTTACCTTTGGATGAATCACGTCGTCTTTAGGGCATTAAACTAGACTAAACACATAATTGATTAAGTAATTGAGGTAAGCCAAATGCTCGAAAGAGGAGGTTAACTAATCGACCGATAGGTGTAGTTTCTAAATGATCCGAAAGGACTTAGATATCTCTGGAAATCCAATACAAAGAACTTAATTGATTAAATTTCGACACGAAAGTTTAGGACTGGTCAATTACGTGGTAAAAATCGAGTTTCAAACCAAGTCTAAAACCAAAATTGCGACGACTGAGGGTAGGACTTAGGTATGAACGACGAGTAACCTTCACATAACCTTACCTAAAAATTACAAGTTAAAACAGAGAGTCTAGAGCACTTTTCGGCACAAAAATATATATAAATTTCGATCAAAAATTTATATATTTTGGTCCGAAATTTTTGGTATCACATGTGAAAACACATAATAACAACACTTTAGAGCTAAACTAAATGAACCCAAAACCTTAGGATATTCATTTGCATCTGTTTGAGTCCAGAAAATCTTAAAAATCAACCAAAAATAATTTAGTTACTTGCATCTTTAGATTTAGTCAACCAAAATCCCATAAAAATTAATTGTCTAGACTTAGGTATGGACGACGAGTAACCTTCACATAACCTTACCTAAAAATTACAAGTTAAAACAGAGAGTCTAGAGCACTTTTCGGCACAAAAATATATATAAATTTCGATCAGAAATTTATATATTTTGGTCCGAAATTTTTGGTATCACATGTGAAAACACATAATAACAACACTTTAGAGCTAAACTAAATGAACCCAAAACCTTAGGATATTCATTTGCATCTGTTTGAGTCCAGAAAATCTTAAAAATCAACCAAAAATAATTTAGTTACTTGCATCTTTAGATTTAGTCAACCAAAATCCCATAAAAATTGTCTAGCTTTCGTGAGAAAGTAAAGTCTGGTAATCAATTGTACCGTCCCTTGAGTTCGACCCTTAACTTTACCAAAACGAGTAGTGAGGTAAAACAAGGTATAAATTTATTTGATACCTAGGTTTAAAGCCTTCAGAAATCTCCTTATCGGCCAATTTTTTTTTTGAAAATTTTAAGTATTTTTTTCGAATTTTTAAAAACAACAGTTTTTGTAGGATTTAGAACAAATTAGATTAACGATTTTCTAAAATCCGAAAAAATACTTAAATTTTTTTTTAAAAAATGTAAAAATTGTTGTGCAAGGAGATTTTTATATGGAGATCATATTGAATGGTTTGGATCGGTCATTTAAATTTTCAAAATTGAGATCTGACGGAATTTAACTGGAATTCCAATCAAAGCGCTTTGATTGAAAGCTTTCTCTATTATTATTATTATTATGATGATGATGGTATGGTAAGCCCAAATCAGTTATTTGGGTAGCCTATTCCATTGATTAGTATTGGATTCTTTAGTTAGGCGCCATTTGAGGCTCAATAAATAATCGTAATTTGAGGTTCTAACTTTTAGCTGACGGATCATAATGCAAATTCCATGTATTATAACTAGCAAGTCTAAAAAGGGTAATGGAAACAAAATGCATTGGTGAAAATATTAAATTAAGCATAAAAAAGGTACCGTACGTGTTGTATACATCGATACATTTATATATAAAATAATATGCCACTCTAGTCCTGTGCTGTAAGTTAGTACCTGTGGCTCAGATAGTCAAATTATATTATCTTTCATTAATTTTAGATAAAAATAATTATTAACGAGTGGCATTAATGACATTTTGGATTCATTTCTGCTAGTATGCGTTATTTATTCCAAAATCAAAATCTAATTTTGTTCGTGAATTTATTCCACCGAGTCTTGCATTAATTTGTGAGGACTTCATTCCAAGTAGAAAAGATAGGCAATAACGTGAAAGAAGTTGAAACGCTCGCCAAGTCTACGACTCCATTGATGTTTTGTTCTTGAAAGGCAGTTTGGTATGCATTGAGTCAGCAGCAAACAGTTGCGGTGTTGCTTTTGGAATCCATTAGCGATGGCTTAATGCAAATGAAGGAGGGAATGGAGGGAGCTTGACTTTGGGATATCGTTTGGTAGTGTCAAATTTAGCTTGATTTCTGGATTAACGAGCGCCAGTTCCTGCGCAGTTTAGGTGGAAGGCGAAGAAGGCCCTCTTCCGGGGGGGCCCGAGCCATCAGTGAGATACCACTCTGGAAAAGCTAGAAATTCTAACCTTGTGTCAGCACCTACGGGTCAAGGGACAGTCTCAGGTAGACAGTTTTTTCGTAACAGTTTCTTGGAATCTGGCGATTCCAAGGATTCTTTGGAATCTGGCGATTCTTTTCTTAAAACAGAAGAGGTCTCGTTATTGATGCGAAATGGATTGAGAAGGACGATTCGAGTGGTATTTTAGAAATGATTTGTGTATATATTATTTTCTTGAAAGATGCCTTGATGGTGAAATGGTAGACACGCGAGACTCAAAATCTCGTGCTAAAAAGCGTGGAGGTTCGAGTCCTCTTCAAGGCATAATATTGAGCTCATTGAATGAGCATTTTCAATAAATAGAAATAACAGATTTTGAATCTAATCAATAGTGATATTCAAGAATATCTTAACCTATGGACCTTGTATCGTCAAATAACTTTGGGATCAACGAGATTAACACTTCCTCTCTAATTTGACCATTTCATATTTGAGATTTCCTCAAACACCAAAAAAAAGAAAAATTATATCGTATATGAAAATTAAAACTTTGAGAAGAACCCTTAAAATTTTAAATTTTCAAATTTCAAACTTCAAAATTCAAAATTTCAAATTTCAAAATTTCAAATTTTAAAATTTCAAATTTTGAAAATTTCAAATTTCAAAATTTCAAATTTTAAAATTTCAAATTTTGAAAATATTAAATTTTAAAATTTTCGAATTCTAAAATATTTAGATTAAAATGAATATTATAAGTGAATGGAGGGGCGGAGCTAGAAAACTTTCATTGAGGGGGCTGATTTATAATTTTTTAGTATTGGGGGGGCATATTGCACTATATCTATATCATTTTACTAAAGAATAGCTTAAAAATTAAGGTAAATAATACATCACTGGAGGACATATGCCTATTGTAGCCACCCTATTGGCTCCGCCCCTGAGTGAATGTCTTCGTTCTTCAGTGTCATTCACTCGTTCTCTCTATTTATGCTACCCAGGAAACGCGGTTTCTGGAAAGATCCTACGGCTGCTTGCTGCGTAATTACTATGACTCGTTGACATGACATCACACACTGACACACGTATAGGTCATTCTCACGTTATATATATCCCATAATCGATAACAAATATAATTTATTTTAAGAAGCTGTAATTTCTTCGAAGTTTCCATGTGATGATGTGAAGTGTTATCGGAGTTCATTATTAAAGGATAAGAAACAAAGTGAATTGATTTCCAATCAATTAATTAACAAATGACATCTTCGTTGGAGGATGAGGACAGAAAATCTCATTGCCGACATTAGTGGGGTGTGGGTAGGCCTGCACGACGTGCCAAACGGAAACGGAATGCTGCATTTCGTTTGCCGTTCCGTTTTTGGTAACAGTATGTACCAGCTGATTCGTTAATCGTTCCGTTTGGACGGAACGTGTATATTTACACTGTATTTCACCCAAACGAATGACGAAACGCGTTCCGTTTACCGTTCCGTTACTGAAACGTATTGAAATTTCGAATTCATTCACCGTTCCGTTTGAACGGAACGTGCACGAAAAACGGTACACGGTATACCGTTTGCACCCCTTAGGTGTGGGGGCTGTAAAACAAAGTGAAATGATCTCCAAGCTGTCTGTCGCATTATCTCTTTTGACCAGTCTTTTCAAAAGTCAGCATTAGTGGGCTAAAATAAAGTTATAAACAATCGGCAATTTGCAACGGGAAATTATTAATAAAAAAAAATTGACGTAGATATTCCGGGGCTACGCGTCAGAACTAGAAAAAGAAAACGTACATTTGACAAATATTGCTAATCTCATACAAAAACATATCTATAATCTTGGAATTGCGCCGAAATGCCGCATTGAATTTGATCGGTGTCTTTCTGAGTTCTGAACATGTCGCTCTCTCAGTACTCCAAAAATTAAATAATTAATATTATAAAATCTCAGTGACAAAATCCACGTCACTCGACAGTGACGTTTGGACGTCGTAACTCGTAAGCATATATTGACTTAAGTCACTTAACCACCTGGCCTATAAAACGCTGTGTTGTTTTGTCTATTCTCTACACAGCGACCCACAATCCAATTTCGTTGTGTTTCGCAACTCTGATTCTGCGACAGCAAAACTCAGCTCCGGTATGTTTATCTCAACTTTTTTTCTTTTCTTTTAATTTATTTAACTTTTTTTATGTATACGCCTTTGCGCCCCTTTGTTTAATTTAGCACATCATACTATCCATGACTAACGACGTTCAACTCCGCTCCGGCCCGTCGATTTGTTTCCGCCATTTCTCTCCTGATCCTCTCTTTTATCTTCTTCTTACACCTAGGTTTTTCCTGTCACCGTTTTCTCCTTCTCCCACCACTAGATCTGTTTTGTGACTTTTGTCTTCTTCTCCCACCTTCTCCACCTTCTCTGCTCTTTCCTCGGCTCAAGGGCGATCGACAGGTATGCAGCGTGACCAGTACTTAAGTTCAGTTCTGTTGAAGGTTGCAGCTGGTTTGTGACATATCATGACCAGTGGGTGTGACTTGCATGTGTGGTGCATGCCTGTTGCCAGCGCCGCAGCTGGAATTGTGTGGTCTGTAGGTGCCATCGGAGTGTGCAGTCTGGCCTACGAGTGAGGCCGGAGTGTGCGGTGCATCCTGTTAATAATGAGGCAGGCATTTGCTGGATCTGACGTACGCTGTTCGGCTAGTAATGTGGCTGATGGAGGTGTACACTGTGAGCCCATGACCATGAGTGTGGTCAGTGGGTGCTTGTGTATGTGTGCTGTGGTCCATGAGTAAGGCGGGCATCGGGGCATGTATACTTGTATAGTGCGGCAGATACTGCGGCTTCCTGTGTGACTGGTATTTGTAAGCCTTCAGATGTGGTCAATGGGTATATAGACATTATAATAAGTAAAAACATGAGACCCGGTAATGGAAGGATGTTACATGATGATGATATAGAGACGTTTTTTTTTTAATTTATTTTTATCAAATTTGATAGCCATCGTGAATGTTGTATTCCCTGTCAATTTCTAATTAATTTTCATTTATATTCTCAGATTGTTTCAACAATTAATCAACAAATGGACTGGCTTACTGGTATCGGTTTCACCATGTTAACAAGCAACTCTTCTCTTGAAATATATCGATCAAAGGGAGATCATGCATGGTCGGTGGCATTTGTCGTGTCAGCATACTTTTCTATGTTGCTTCTCTTCTGGTGTTTGATGCTGTACATAGGAGCTGCTCCTAATGAAGCTCGAAGGCGGAAACTGAAGATAGCAATTTGGTCTTTGCTTACCTTTTTAACTGCCATGTTTTCGTATAAACAATCAGAACTGATGTTGTGGCCTGTTGCTCTAGTTGCGTGGGCCACGGCAGTAGCTGTGAGTTTTGGCGTCTTCTATGAGTTCTTCATTCATCGCAACCGTTGCTAGATATTATATATCAGTAAAATTTTTATGCAAATGATCTGGAATGCAGAAATTTTATGGTGTATTTAATCTTTTTTTAAGAAATACTAGTATTTAATATATAGGACGGATGAATCCATCTAATATGATCGTTTTTATGTTTTTAAATTTCAAATGACCGATCCGAACCGTTCAATATATTATCCATATTGAAAAATTAAAAGCAAATTTTTAAATTTCGCCGAAATAACGGCGTTATTTCCAAAATTTCGGTTTTCCGGACAAAAATGCACCAACGTTACAGTTTCAAATCAGAAAAATGCGTAATGCGTCATTTCCGAAATAACATCGTTATTTCAGCGAAAAAATTTCATTTTTGTGGAGAAAAAATGGAGACAGGAGAGACTTTTTATACAATATAATTTTATATAATAGTATTAATGTATTATATAGAGTAATTTTTTCTTTAGATTTTGTGCTTATTGTTTGTTATCCTCTTTTTCTTTGTTATTCTCTTTGCTTAATTTCTGTGCTTAAGATTACATATTGAAAAAAATAGATTATTAGCATATTAAAAAAATTAGATATTAGATTATTAGCATATTTAAAAAATATAGAATTCCGACTTGTACTGTAGTACTGCACACAAGAATACATATGAGTTTGACACATATATTCGCATATACACACCGTTTTTTCACCGAAAAACACCGCACCGTTAAATCAACTCCGGAACGTCATACCCAAAAAATGAAATTTAAAAGCTTGCTTACAAGAAATTAACTTTTACGTTTTTTCAAAATTTTTTATTATTTGTTTGGTATTTTTAAAAATTCATAATATAAACATTATGGATCGTGCAATAACAACGATTTTCTAAAATACAAAAAAATAGTAAAAAAATAAAAAATATATAAAAATCAGTTTCTTATAAGTTTTCAATATTGAGAACATATTAAATAGTTCGGATCAGTTATTTGAAATTTAAAAACGTAAAAATAATTGTATTAGATAGAGCCCATCCGTCCAATATATATTGGACTGTAGCATTTCTTTTTCTAAATCTCTGTATCTTTTCTTATTCTCTCTTGGTTTAGAAAAAGATTGTAGCAGTAGTGCTGTACATTTAGAGTGTTATATATATGATGATTACATATTGTAATGCCATTTGTTCCTTCTGTTTTTCTTTCTTTTTTTTATATTTTTATTTTTGCCCTTTCGGTTAGGTTTCTTCAACATATATAGTTTGTTACAAGTTTCTTCACTATTGTACATAGAGGAAATCTTCATGCGTCATCTTAGTAGCAAAAACTTGTTGTTTATAGATCAGTAAATAAGTAAATATTGGTGGTTTAAAAAAATATTATTAATTGGGAAAATTGTGTTGTAATTGTCGACCTTAGGTTCCGACCAAACACTAGTTAGAACGGAGTGCGAAGTATTTTCACCCTCTGCCCAGACGACTAGGGTGCCTAACGTGGTTAACGACCACGGTTTCGCCCCCTACTGTTATCGTGCCACTTAAAAACGGTACGAAATCGGTATGTCATTTACCGTTTCGTTTATTAAACGAAATAGATTTCTATGCCATCAACCGTTCCACTTTAGAAATTACACATAAAACGGTTTGAAATGGGATTGAAACGGTCTAAACGGTATAACCAACTGTGCCACATACCGTTTCGTTTAGAAAACGATATAAAATTTCATGTCACAAACTGTTCCATTTAATATAAACGAAACGGCATAACGTCAAAAATGGTGCCGTTGACACCCCTACAGACTGTTGGTGCAAAATCAAATAAACAAATTCAGATAGCATAAAAATAAATAAAATAAGTAATTAAAACAGTTTTACCCGAATCGCGCTAGGCGCTGTCCTTAAGCGTATTCCGTCTCAATGTGCAAGAGGAACCGCAACCAAGATAAGACGGATAAGTGTCACTCCTTAGGGCACGACCGGAGAAGTGACTGATGAGAGATCTCCACAATATCCAGCAGAATCAATTGGAATAACATTCAAATCAAATTGGAAATTACTATGAGGAATATCAATGTGTAGAATAGAAATTTGATCAAGTTTATTTTTCTGTCTCAATTGCTCTCTGATCAAATTATATATTCGGTATTTATAGTGTCATCCAATTGAACGGTTTATATAGAATAAAATGACCTCTTGTATTGCAATGGTAACCGTCCAAAATAAATCACAAATTTAATTCCTGTTGGTATTATAACAAGATAGTAGTGGGGATAATGGATTTAATTGAGCCTTCATTTCTCAACGGAAAAATCAATAATAATATAAAGGCATTGATGAAATCAAATATTTTAACTGATAAACAACGGAAAAAAAGAAATTGAATTTTAGAATAATCAACATTTAATTCCGTGTGAGGAAGTGACAGATAAATTATTTGAAAATTTTGAGTTTTTCTATTCTATGTTTCAACAATCCCCCACAAAACTCAAAATTTATAAACATCAAAATATGTGATATCCAAAAGCAGATTAGGGATTTTATTGAGGCAAAATGATCATTGTCAAATACATAAGATATGTATAAGCAAATTGGATAAAGTTAGGAATTTGGGACAATCAAAATGGTGAATAACAAATTGCTGGATATTTATATTCGCATCATGAAGTAGTTTTCAAACTTTGAACTTCACTTAGTATAGGTGCATCAAATTTGGAGGAGACAGAGAGAACTTATGTCTTGAACTCGTTCCTTGGATCCAAATTCTACGACACCATACACGTAATACGGAGAACAATCATCGCGGGGTGCGCATTAATGGCCATACGCATGTACCTTGGATTTTTCATGAGAGTCTTAAGGGCTTACCCCTGCCCCGCACCGCGGCCGTATACAGACACTCTCATATAGGTGAGTCCCTGCCAAGGATGTGTGTAGATGCACATCCCACGAAAATTACCGCTTTGGTCCTCATTAAGAGCTAATATGCTCAACCTTACATCTACATAGAGCACACTCACCATAGGGATGGGGTTGGAGTTTATGCTCCTAAAAAGTATGTACTCTTCGACCACTTGTCGGATTGTTATTACCCATTGAATCTCTTTCCAGGGGTCTGCCTTTCGGAGATTGGGTTGCCCCCGCAAGTGGCCCTTTAGGGCTAATACCCATCCCCCTCGATGAAATATGAACTTCTCATTAAGTTCATATATATAGAACTTCTCATTAAGTTCATCTCATTTTTATTTTTTATTTTTATTTCATTTTCTCATGCCGACTAGTCGCTTCGATACTTGAGCTCAAGTTGTTCTTTTTCCTGCAAAGAAGCTTCCAAAAAACAAAATTCTTCGAATTTTTTATTAGTAATAAGCTGTTAGAAAAGCTTTTATTTTATAAAATAATGATCCACAATCATTATGCCAAAATAATCACATGATTATTAGAGTATATTCTCACAAACAATATTTCTGATGATCAACTGAGCTCTTACATAAAGCCCCCACATTTTTCTATATTATTTCACGATTTTTTTTTTCATGATCTAGAAAAATGTCATTTCATCTCTCATTAATGATCAATGGAAATAATTCGAACAGAACATATATTAATAGATTCCTTGCATCTTATAGTACAATTCTCTAGGATCATAATATAAATTTCAGAGAATTTGCAGAGATTTATTTTAAGGAATATATATGACTCATTGATTCCTAGAAGGAACGGCTATTTTAGCCAAATTAAATGGTGTTTAATAAAACCCATGGCGCCGGTTAGGCCAGCCTTTTAATTTCTCAATTAAAACACCATTGATTTGATTTGACGATCGAGGAAGAATATATATTGCCGAAGTAATGAAACATTAATATAGAATTAATGCAATTGATAATTGGTTTAGTGGATCAAAGATTAACCATAAAAGAAGAAAATGAAGAGTGAGTCAACGTTCTGACATTTATGTCTCAAACTAAAAGTGAGTCATTAATCACAGACATAGAATTATTTGACTGTTGTCACCAAGAGATCAAAGTCTGTATTAAAATATTTGGTAGAAACTTCAACCACGAATAGTAGAGAAGTATAATTCAATAGTGTCAAGATCTCAAATGAATATAATAAAGACCATGTACGGCTAGCAATATATCAAGAATGCAATAGAAAACTTAGAATGCATAGATTCATCGATTTTCTAAAATAATTCAGTCGATCTACGCATGATATTGGCTAAATATTAGACTTAAAAATATCAACACTGTGTGACATAGATCAATATTGAACGGATCAAGGGTCGGGAAAATATTGGCATCAACACAAGATGTTTATAATCAGATAATAATTTCTCGAATCAGTTTGACTGTTCAAGAAACAGATCAAAAAATGAGTAATGGGTCATTAATAAATGTATTGGAAACAATAGAAGGATGCTCAGACGGTTTATATGCCTCGAATATAAGTCATTCGGAAACCAGGGTTTTAATCAATTTGATTTTGTATACTCTTTTACTTAGATATATCAAGGATTAAATTTTCAATTCAATACTCACTACGCCAAATAAAATTAATAGTACCGGTTTTTTTCCTATCATTAGTACCGGTTTTGCAGCGGTACTAATAATAGGGGGTACTAACAGCAACAAAAAACCGGTACTAATGAGCCGGTAGTAAATGATGAAATAAACCATATTAGTATCGGTTTTTTATAAAAAACCGGTACTAAAA
The DNA here is from genome assembly GCA_028095005.1 of Rhynchospora pubera. Classification (NCBI taxonomy): domain Eukaryota; kingdom Viridiplantae; phylum Streptophyta; class Magnoliopsida; order Poales; family Cyperaceae; genus Rhynchospora; species Rhynchospora pubera. Next base: position 221,206,986 of record CM051460.1, on the reverse strand, counting down.
TTAATTCATTTAGTACCGGTTTTTTATAAAAAACCGGTACTACATTAAAAACCGAAAAATCGTTAATTAATTTAAATTAAGAAATCATTTAATTAATTATTTAATCAATTAAATAAAAAAAACCGAAAATTAAATTCATTTAGTACCGGTTTTTTTATAAAAAACTGGTACTAAATTAAATTAATTTAAATTAAGAAATCATTTAATTAATTATTTAATCAATTAAATTAAAAAAAAACGAAAATTAATTTAATTTAGTACCGGTTTTTTATAAAAAACCGGTACTAAATTAAATTAATTTAAATTAAGAAATCATTTAATTAATTATTTAATCAATTAAATTAAAAAAACCGAAAATTAAATTCATTTAGTACCGGTTTTTTATAAAAAACCGGTACTAAATTAAATATATTTAAATTAAGAAATTATTTAATTAATTATTTAATCAATTAAATTAAAAAAACCGAAAAAACCGGTACTAAATTAAATATATTTAAATTAAGAAATTATTTAATTAATTAATAATATAACTTTTATGATCAACTGCCACTAATGCTAATGCTACATTGTCATTCATTTTCTATTACTATAATATTTCATAAACACATCTCAATTGGGATTAATAAAAAACACATCAACCATCTTTACTAAGCTGCAAGAATAATATATTTTAACTTAACAATACAAATTATCACATATTATCACTTGTGAAACAAAAAAACATCACTATAGATCAAGATGCGGATTCAAGATGTCTAAATGCAAATAAAGGCTGTACCCAAATGTACCGTACATGTGTACCCAAATGTACCGTACATGTGTACCCAAATGTACCGTACATGTGTACCCAAATGTACCGTACATGATCTCTAAATGCAAATAAAGGCTGTACATTACCAATAAATCAGTAGAGAATCTATCTAAATCAAAGCGGCTAATCTATCTAACGCAAAAGAATAAAATATGTTGATGACACTTCTCCATGTTTAATTAACAACAAGTGTTGGGAAATGGCTGGGACCATTGATTAATGGCCTGAGAGGTCGACAAGTGAAGTGGCCACTGGTATGTCCTCCCTCACCAGTGCCAATTGCCATGTGCACTGCCATGCCTTATTGATATGTAGTTCCGACATTCCCCTGCCATGCCTTCACTGACTGAAATAAGAAAAACCCATTAATAAGAACTTAAAAGTTGATTTTTTTCTACAAATAGCTAGAATGGAGCAGTGAAAGGCTCCTTACCTTCCCCTGCCATGCCTTCACTGACTGAAATAAGAAAAACCCATTAATAAGAACTTAAAAGTTGATTTTTTTCTACAAATAGCTAGAATGGAGCAGTGAAAGGCTCCTTACCTTTCTGGTCTTTTCTTGCTGCTCCATCTCTTTCTACAAATAGCTAGAATGTAGCATCTTTTTTGCTGCTAGAATGGCAGCGGCGGCGAGGTTGAGAGGGGCAGTGAGGTGGAGAGGCAGCGGCAGAGAATAGAGTAGCAACGAGAGAGAGTGAGAGCTAGGAGAGTGAGAGTGAGAGTGAGAGGGTCGGATGGAGATAGAGTAGCAACGAGAGAGAGAGAGTGAGAGATGGAGATAGGGTTAAGTTTCGGTTTTTTTAAATTAGTACCGGTTTTTAAGAAAAAACCGATACTAAATTGATTTTTTTTTTTTGAAATTATATAAATTTATCTAAATAGTCAAATTAAATTAGCTTCTGTTTTGCGAAATTTAATTAAATTAGTTATTGAAATAATTATTGAAATATTTAAATAATATGAAATATTTATTTAAAAAATTATTGAAATAATTATTGAAATTTCGGTTTTTTTAAATTAGTACCGGTTTTTTCTTAAAAACCGGTACTAAATTGGTTTTTTTCGAAATTATATAAATAAATTTATTTAATTACTTATACTTAATTAAATTAGTTTCTGTTTTTTAATTAAATAGTCAAATTAAATTATTTAAATATTTAAATAATATGAAATAATAATTTAAATATTTTTAAAATTAATTAATAAACTTAATTAGAATAAATCATAAAGTTTCGGTTTTTTTAAATTAGTACCGGTTTTTTCTTAAAAAACGGTACTAAATTGGTTTATTTTTTCGAAATTATATAAAAAAAAGACTAATTTGTGCTAATAAAAAATATTACAATAGAAAAAACAATATTACAATAAAAATAGTCTAAAAAAATAAAAAAACGTTTTTATTTTAGTACCGGTTTTTTATAAAAATTATAAAAAACCGGTACTAATTAATTGATTTTTAGTACCGGTTTTTTATAAAAAACCGGCAGTAATTAATTGATTTTTAGTACCGGTTTTTTATAAAAAACCGGTACTAAAAATATGACGGTTTTTTTTAATAAATTCAAACCTTTAGTACCGGTTTTTTATAAAAAACCGGTACTAAAAATCAATTAATTAGTACCGGTTTTTTATAAAAAACCGGTACTAAAATAAAAACGTTTTTTTTTTATTTTTTTAGACGATTTTTAGTACCAGTTTTTTAAAAAAACCGGTACTAAATAATATATCTGACAATTACGAAAATGCCATGATTTATTATTAGTACCGGTTTTCTTAAAAACCGGTACTAATAATCTTTTTTGTGGTAGTGACTTAAGGCATATAGCATCATAAAGTACTAGTTAAAAATAGCACCGGATGAATAAACTTATAGGATCAATATCTAACAATTAAGTTCAGCATATTCGACAACAATTTAAGGTATCTATTAGAGCAAATTAGACTACAGTACTTGAATCAAAGGTCAGCAGTATATTTTATTAAAAGGAAATATATATATATATTTTTAATTCGACTAGAAAACAAGTTAGACACCAGGATTTTTAATTAACCAATCATTAAATTAACAAATATTCTCCGAATGAAAACAATAATTTTATGGATATACAATGCATACGAATAAATAATTATTAAGAGTTAAATCACAATAAGTAAAGATCACACCTTATGTGATTTTGCTAAATTTTAACTATATATTATTGCTATCCAAATTACGGAATATACGCTTAAGATTGTTGGTGCAAAATCAAATAAACAAATTCAGATAGCATAAAAATAAATAAAATAAGTAATTAAAACAGTTTTACCCGAATCGCGCTAGGCGCTGTCCTTAAGCGTATTCCGTCTCAATGTGCAAGAGGAACCGCAACCAAGATAAGACGGATAAGTGTCACTCCTTAGGGCACGACCGAAGAAGTGACTGATGAGAGATCTCCACAATATCCAGCAGAATCAATTGGAATAACATTCAAATCAAATTGGAAATTACTATGAGGAATATCAATGTGTAGAATAGAAATTTGATCAAGTTTATTTTTCTGTCTCAATTGCTCTCTGATCAAATTATATATTCGGTATTTATAGTGTCATCCAATTGAACGGTTTATATAGAATAAAATGACCTCTTGTATTGCAATGGTAACCGTCCAAAATAAATCACAAATTTAATTCCTGTTGGTATTATAACAAGATAGTAGTGGGGATAATGGATTTAATTGAGCCTTCATTTCTCAACGGAAAAATTAATAATAATATAAAGGCATTGATGAAATCAAATATTTTAACTGATAAACAACGGAAAAAAGGAAATTAAATTTTAGAATAATCAACATTTAATTCCGTGTGAGGAAGTGACAGATAAATTATTTGAAAATTTTGAGTTTTTCTATTCTATGTTTCAACACAGACGACCCTCGTCATAATCACTTTCTCATATCTTCCAAGTACATGTTAGGAAAGTGCATAATTTTGAAAATTTGTGTTAATTACATCTAATTAACCATTCAAAACACCATATGCATATAAGGATCTAGTGCTAAGTCAATTGACACAAGAAAATGAAAAGGAAATCGATACCTCATCCAATATAGCAATTGAATGGCTCGACCTAAGCATTGATATCGGTGGCGTGCTCTCCGTGCGCCTCCACCTCCGTTGATGGCCGCCTCGAGTCCACCTAGAGGATTAACCAATCTCTTCTACCCTTGTGCTAGCAAGAGGAAGAAGAATGTCTAATTCCAAGGTATTCTCTCTTCTATTCAATTAGCCCTTTTAATTGGTGGAGAGAGTTTGTGCTCAACTCATAAGCTTGAGGTAGAAGAGAGGAGAGGAAGAGTTAAGAAAATTCTAAAATTTTCTTTCTTCCTTTGTAGATTTCGGCCAAAGAGAGGAGAGGTGAGAGAAGATAGTAAGGAGGCTAGGGTTTTTCTCAAAATGAACCTCTATATATAGACCTCATGACCTAGTCTCTACCAACCTTTCACATGAACAAAATTGCCCCTCCTTGGCCGACATTTTAAGTGGGCTTTAAGCCTTGGCTTAGCCCATTTAACCATTCCATTTATTACTCCTTTCAATTGACCTCAATTTGAACTTTTAAATAACAATTTAAATAGAAGCCCAAATAGCTCATTAAAATAAGTCAAACATAATTAATTATTAACTTATTAGTAATTAATTTGGGATTAGCAAATGCATTAATTTATTTCTATATAATCTCTTTGATTTAATTAATTATAACGGTCCGTAACGTTGTATCTAATTAATTTAATCAACTCATCATATTTAAGCAATACGCACTGCTGCGAATAAATAAATAATGCACTATTTGGTTAAAGCTCTATTTGTGTGACCCTTTGAAAATTTATGCTATGTTAGACATGGAAATAAATCATTATTTAATTCCAACAATCATAAGCGGTATCTAGCAACACGTTATGATTTTCAAATCGCATAAATAGTGTACTACTACAGTATTTAAATCCTGCATAAGAGAATAAAGGTATTTTCCTATTTTGATCCTTATGTCACACGATATCATCGTGTAATCCAATATAGGAATGTGTCATTCTTGCAGATTATACGTTTCTTGATCTAGAGATAATTGTATAAAGTTGCATGCAAACAATCTATCTCCATCAAGGGGCCCAAACAGATACCGTCACTCACTAAGTGAATTAATGAGGGACATACGATTTTCTTGATGATTAGCTTTTCCCCGCACAATTCAAGAGAACATAAATAAAGTCCGTATATCAGCACTTATCGGGAATCAGCGGTAGACAATATTTATTGAACCTATCCTCATGTGGAAAAGATAAACATCTCAAACTTAAAACCAAAATCATAACAAAATAAAATGACACATGACACAATCCATATGTTTATTTCGATGGGTCAAGTCCTGTGCTATGTTCCAATAACATACACATATGCAATTAAATTGGTAACTCTTTACCTATAATTTGTAGAGCTTAATCATCACTTAACTTACATACTAATCTTATATGATAATTAATGTTTCTTGTAAATTATCAAAATTATGGACCGTTTAGATTTATTATTGTCATTCTAAAGAATGATCCACAGAGATCTACAATTTAGATCCTCAACCTGAATGATCTGTCAATAATAAATCTAGGAACAGATGATAAAATATCATCCATAACATAAATTAATATTTAAGTCATTAAATTATTGACTTCTAGGACATAACTCCAACAGTACAATCATGTTGTTTTGATTATTTTTCTCAAGCGAAACAGTCATTAAAATGATCAATCCGCGCTTCTCTCCTTTTAATTCGCAATTTAAAAGGATCGACACGCCAATTACATCTTGGGCCCATTGATATGGCACTAGTTTGTATAAATTTAACTATATCATAGACGAAAAACGAAATATAGAAGCTATATCTTTGACCAAAGTCACCGTCCCTTTTCTTCCTTTGTCCTAATTAAATGCTCTAATGTAGACTAAACTAGTTACATATGACTATATATGAGCTGACACCTGGCGGTTTATATTGCAAATCCTATGTATTGAAACTGATAGTGCTAGAAGTAAAGATGATAATAATAATAATAAGCAAATAACCATCCTAACACATCAGTATTATAAATAAAAACCCGTGGGAGTCCGCTTAGAAAATTTTAATCCGAACTCGACACGGCTGATATGTGCGGTAAAAAATTTTTCCGATTCTGAAATTGTAAGTCTGTAGACAAATGTGTGCCCCCCTATGTTGTTATCGGATTGACCCGTTTCAGCAGTTGACGAGTACTTAAAATCGCATCCTTTTTCCCTTCCGCCTATATGTCAATTTTCTACGCCTCATCTCATCCGATACATCGATCCTATCCGACTTTCCTCATCTTCTCCTTCTCCTCATGGCTCCGATGGCAATTAAATCCTTCAAAATTCAAATAGATCGACAGGAGAATCCTTCAAGTGGAGATTCTCGCCTTTCCAAATTGCAAATATCAGACAGGAGAAACTATCTGTGTTTTTTTTTGCTATGGACGACTTCACCTGCTTTATTACCCCTATTGGATTAAAGACGACGATAACGATATTGAAAAAGAGAACAACGGCGCCAGCATAGGCGATAGGGCCTCTCCTCAAGTTTCTTCTCCCTTTCCATTTTGGCGCCTCCTTTCTCAGATTCTCGCCTCTAATTTCTTCTCAAGAGTCTTGCCGTGGTAACAGTGTATGCATCCGGTGGCATGAAGTGATGCCGCTGGAAAGAAGAGCCTTGCGGTGGTATGGGTTGATGACTCTGGTGGCGAAACGGCTGAGATGGTTGGTCATGGAGATGCGATCATAGGGAAGAAGGAGAGGAAGAAGAAAAAAACTCAAGATCCTGACATTACAGGTAACTGACTTTTGGTACTTGGTTTGTTTTTTGGGTTGCAATTTGATTCCAGTAGATTATTGTTTCTGCCAATACTGCTCAAATATGTCATGTTTACAATTTGCATTACTGGTAGCTGATATTTCGGTACTAATTCAACTAAATTCTTTTTGTTCCTATTTTCGTACTAATATGTTGGTATGAAACCATCATCTAAGCTGATTTGTTCCATAACTTCTTTTAAATCTGACAATTGCATTTTTTGAGGCAAATTGCAAATATTAGACAGTGATTGAAGTTACTTGGATAATATAATGGCTGAATTGCTTGATTATCCTTATTTTGATTCAAATAAACATTGAAATTCAATCCAGTGGCCTCTATCTATCTTATTTATCAGTTTAATTTCTTTGTCGTCCTATCATTTTTTTTATGAATGATTTATAATAATAAGAAATCAGCTTTTGACTGCATGTACATTTTCTGAGTCCAATTTAGACTGTAAATCAAGTTCAGTACCTTGGAGAAGAGCATGGAGATATCAACTTTTCTAAAACCTGTCTGTTGAAGGGTGTTTGGTGGTTAATATAAAGATCGAAGCGATGTCATTTTCTTTCTTTCTTTTTTCTAAAACCAAAGTCGAAACCAGCATTCTTCCTTCCCCACGCCAGCTCCGGAAAAGTCTATATCCTAGATGCAAAATGAGATTTTTTCTCTCCATAATATACAGTTATTTATTTATTTTTCTTTCTGTACATGAACACATATCCTACCATACTCTTAAACAAATAAAAGTAGTTGATGCTGTAGCTTACTGGTAAATGACTATAGCAAATATTTTTTAAAAAATTGTGGTTTATCTTTGCGGATCCTCTGAATTGCAAATATGACGTATCTAATGTTGCATGATAAAATATATGTAGTAATCATTTACAATCTAAATTACGTATTGAAATCATCACCTAACAATTTAAATATTAGAAAAAATAAACAAAACACAAATAGCAATTAAACTAGAGATGGGCTAAAATCAGCCACGACTGACGGATGTAACCGTCAACTATGATCAAATTTCAATTTTCGAGATTCTAACAGTCGATCCGAACCGTTCAATGTGTTCTCCACATTGAAATCTCATTGGAGACCAAATTTTATATTTTTCTGAAATTTTTTAGTATTTGTTTGATATTTTACAAAATTCTTAATCTAAACAATTTTGGACCCTTCAATAACTATGATTTTTAAAAATCTCAAAAAAATAGTAAATAAAATCAGAAAAATGTAAAATTTGGTCTCCAATGAGATTTCAATATGGAGAACAAAATGAACGGTTCGGATCGAATGTTAGAATCTCAAAAATTGAAATTTGATCGTAGCTGACGATTACATCCGTCAGTCGTGGCTGATTTTAGCCCATCTCATTAAACTAATTTAATTTTAGGCATTTAATATTGATGCAACTGGCAGCACAATTTCTGATTTCTCAAAAGGAAAAAGAATAAGGGTACCAGATTTGTTGTTAGAACATGTACGTCAAGACATTGGACCTATAGTCTATGTTGAATCCGAAACAAACTTAAGCAGGAATATATCATATATTCAATAGTCTGATCTATAAACCTGTCACAAAACCTGTTACTTAACGAATTCGATAATTCTATAGTCTGACATTGGACCAGATATATATAGACTTGGAAATTGTGCTTAAACATTGATTGCCTCTTATTTATTTCATTTTGTTTATATTGTTACTGATATCTATTAGCATTGATCTATACTCTATAGGTTCATGCCAATTTTTGGATTAAACGGGAGATGTAGAGTTGGCAAAATAGGACAAAATATATTGGCATATGGTCAACCTGCTTAGTCGCTCACTCAGGTCGTGTATCTTTTTTAATTTGCTTAGCTGTCATAAATTTTTGATATGAACATATCTGTCTATGACATTATTTAAATAAACATAAAATCTCCATTTGTTGGAATTTACATGAGGAAGGACTGAGGTGACCGAGAGTTCAATTGGTTGGTGGTTGCATATACTATCCCTGAAATGGTGCCATTAGGTTTATGAATATAGCTTTCTTACCGTGTAAATCTGCCGGTAAATAATCATTGATTTCTTCTCTTTATTTTATGTAGCATCTCTTTATTTTGCTTTAAGATGTGTTCAAAACTTAATTCCCGAGATATTTAAGAGTTGAAGATGTGTTACTCAAGTATTGCTCTTGCTGTTGTGTGCGTATTTTGATGTATATGTTTTTTTGTTTTTTTTTTCATTTGCTTTTGTCATTGGTTTAAGATGTTGTGCTGCTAATAATTTGTTACAATATATAATATAAGACCATATGTTTAGTCCAAAGCATAGTATAACCTGAAAAGATTTCTAAGTTAATTTGAGGTTTTTTTTAAAAAAAAAATTGGTCAAACGATAAGTTTTGCATCTCATACTAGACAGTCATTGTTCTCTCTTCTGCGGTTTAGTTGGTTCTGCAATCCAGCAGTTTCATTCCATTAAAATTTCCAAATGCGTGGACCATTAATTGCATTAATTTCTACTTAAATATTGAAATTATGAAATACATATCAAAGGAATGATTCCGTTTTTTAATTTATTATTGTAATCTAATTGCAGAAATACATATGGAACAACAGTAATTTAAATTTCAGAAAGCTAAGGGGCATCAGTTTAATTGATAATTGAAAATCAAAGAATTGCATATTTAAATCATATCTCATGTTTAAATGAACATGCCAAATACGCATCTATTTAATGCGAGTTTGGAAATCAAAGAGGCGCAAAACACATAATATTTAAAATATATCTGTGGCATTTTCAATATGTCGTGAGGCCAAAAGTTAACTTCTAAAAAAAAAGGTAATTCTTATTCATAAGAATTTAGTTTTAAAAACCAATAAGAATTTTGTTGCGAAAAGGTTATATCTAATTTTAATTCAATCAAAATAAAGTTATCGATATTTTACTCTAATTTACTAAAATACTTTCAACACAAATTAGCTCATCATTTTTAGAACATCAAGGCTTTAATAATCGTTTTACAACCATTCACAAATTTAGAAAAAAAATTCTAATCCATTGCAAATAAATAAAATTGAATTGCACTGCTAAAAAGTATAAAAAATGATTTACAAATATATTTATTATAAAAAATAAAATTAATTTAATAAAAACTCATATATCGAGCGAAGCTCGATGATCTCATCTAGTTTTCACAATACAATCAAATAGTTCAAGGGAAACATGTTATTGGGCATAACAAGTATTGCCGGAATCAATGGAGAAGATAGAATTTCGTGTCAGTAGGGTTCGTAAATTTTTAACTGAAACATATGTATGATGTAAAGTCTAATATAGACATAATATAATAATAATTTTTAAATAAACAACTCTAAAATGATGTTACATAAAAAAATTCATGAGAATTCAAATATATATTATAATAACCATACAAAATCTAAAATAATATACTTAATATACAAAAAGTAATAGCTCAAAAATTAAGACAATAAAAAAATACAACAATTTCCTCTGAATTTTTTTCTCATAAATTTTACATAATATGTTTATTAGAAATCTTATTGAACACTTATTTTTCAATATTATAGATATATAAAGATGTGAGGTATACGAAGAAGTTTGGTCACTATTGAAACCATAATATTTCTGATCTTTTGTGGCTTTTGAATTTTTTTTTTTACAGGAATAATATTTAGTATTTTTTAGTGGCAGTATTTATATAATATCTGAATTGAATTTTTGATCTTTTGTGGTATCTTTTGTTTATAATGTTCTGACAAATCATGCAATGCGCGAGATTCGTGCTAGTATATATATGCTAGAAATAATTATTCATCAAAATATTTCATTCTATTCTAAAATTTTCCTTAATAAAATTTATATGGGAGGAAGAAATAAGACGATTAGTCATGAACAAATATTTACCTGGGTCCATATATAATTTTTTAGACGTCGTTATGCAATTCAAATCAAACACGACATGTTCAGCTAGGTCCTTCGAATTTTTGAGTTGAATTCCTAATTTCTTGTAATTTTTTTTAATTACAAACAAATACAATATCTATTAAAATTTTTTTTTTGAGGTGAGTCCAACTTATACATGGCTTCGCCACTGGCCGGAGTATACACGAGGTAGACCGAACACTAATATCACTCGAGTGTAAGTTTGGATCTGATTGGCAGTCACACAAAACCTTATTTTTTTTCCTCTTAATTATTATTAATTTCTTTGGATGAAATGAGTTCAGAAATTCCTTCCGGTCATGGGATGTGTTTTTGGGCACACTTTTTTTTTTACTGGAAACACTCTACTGAAATTGATTGGGGAAAAACACCTCAGCAAGGACTGAAATCCTCTACTGTCGTAAATTACGGTAGAGGTCCACAGCCCTCTCAATTTTATTAAAATTTTAAAAATCAAATTTTGAATATAAACAGTTGATGTTATTCAATTTTACGAGCGATGTATTTTTATATAAGTTTTAAAAAATTTGAAGTCGATTGAATACTCGATTAAGTGATAAAATTATGAACATTTTAAAATTAATCAATGATAGTTAACCAGATTTATTCATTTGTTGATCACTTGATCTAGTATCAAATCAATTTTAAAATTTATGAAACTTATATGAAAAACATCGCTCATAAAATTAAACAAGATCAATAATTTGGATTCAACATTTAAATTTTAAAATTTTAATAAAATTGAGAGAGACAGTAGATCTCTACTGTCATTTACGATAGTAGATGCAAAGAGAAACCTGATTTAAAAAAAAAACATAATCATTACGATAAATTAAAACATTAAAAAAATTGGTCGGACAAATTTTTTAAATTTTATATTTTTCACAAGTTTTGTAATGTTTAACATCTTCCATCAACGATTTCTGAAAGGATTAATTCACAATTGGACATCATGACTTGTTATTTATTTTTGGAGTTTGATTATATTTTTACATGACATTATTGATTCAATTTTTTTGTATGTATTACATGGCTTAAGACTCGGACATATGTTAAAGAAAGTTAGAAGGGCTGGGAGTCTTGGCTCCATGGGCTGTTTAATTTGACCCCTCACTACGCGAAATTTCGACTTCTGTAACGGTTAACAAAAGGCATTTGTAACGGTACACGTAACGTTACAGTAGCCCCCGTTACAGAATGTCTAATAACCGTTACAGATCTATAACGGTTATTATCTAATAACCGTTACAGAAAAATGGCTTCTGTAACGGTTATTATCTAATAACCGTTATGGTATAGTGGACGGAAATGTGGTTACGGTTTTATTGAGAACATTTGTAACGGTTAATAGATAATAACCGTTACAGAAGACTGGCTTCTATAACGGTTGTTATATAATAACCGTTATCCTATTATTGACGGAAATACATTTTTACTATTTTTTTAGATCCAGTGTAACGGTTATAATCTAATAACCGTTACAGAATCCAGTCTTCTGTAACGGTTATTAAGGAATAACCGTTACAAATATTGTTGATATAAAAAAAATGAAATTATGAATTCTTTACAAAAGACCTTCTTTTTTTTTTGGATTTCGCCTGTTTTATTGGCTAGCCCAATTTTGCTAGCCGAATTGGTACCAAATTGGTACCCAATTTACATCATACAATCCAACATGCAGCAGACAAACATATATCATGCATATATCAGATGTCACATATATATACCAAGCACAAAACATATATCAATATGTAGCAAAAATTAACAAAGTAACTATACATAGAGTTAACACCAAATCAAGTCAAAATTTTCCTAAAATAATACCCCATACATGAAGTCCATAACCTCCGAAACGACTGCATCAACGTCTTCGTTTTTATATGGTTGTCCAACCGGCTCGATATACTGCAATTTGATCATTAACAATTGATAAAGTCAAATAATTTTGTAAACCCTAAGCCCTAAACCAATAAAAATATGAAATCCTAAAATAATAAATCGGCTTAACATTACCTCAGGGAATTCTCCGACCGTAGTCCAACTACTTAATATCGCCCTCATGTTGAGCATTGTGAAATATCCACACTCTATGCCGCCCCTTTGTATCGGTCCCTAATTAAGATTCCAACAAAAGAAATACAATCTTTTTTAGTTAATTTCAATTTCACAAACAAATAATATCTTAAACCGATAAGTTCTGTACCTTAATTCGGTACCAATCAAATCCTGTTCTGCTCTTTTGGCTATATCTTCCGGCTTCCACTAAATACCGCTTGTATACCCTGCATGCAATATTATTTAAAACAACAAAATCTAATATTTTTTAATTTGAAAAATCTCATCATGCTTTAACTTAATTCAGAAATGGAAACTTACGAAAATATGAATGGCTTAATATATAACTTTGGATTCTTGCGTTCCAGAGAATCAACAAAGTGAACGGTGCGCTTCTCGACATTAATAACAAGGACAACCCAATGAAACCTGTAATTAATAGAGATTTATTATTTTGGTGGAATTAAAGGAAACTACAAAATTCTTTCATTAGTAGCCATATTGGTTATATTTCTTACTGCTGATTATACGGCAAAACAAGATAGGAGGATGGATTATCCATGAATGCTCTCGTTAGGTAATTCACCACACCGAGTTCTTCGTGTTTGAATTTCCACTCAGCCAATAACTCTGGATCCAGTACGGTGATGCTCTTGGAGAACTCATTCTCTTCTTGCCTTGTTGAAAGTTCTTCCATCCAAAACCTGCAAACATGGATATCAAAGTTCAACAATTTCAATTTTGAATGAATTGAATGAAGAAAAAAATAAACATTAAAGTTGAAAAATTCAAACCAGCAGTAAAATTTCACAATCGATTGAGATAGCTCCTCCCTTTTGAAACATTCGACAATATCCTCGACATTAACGTTGAACTTAACATCGCCATCGTGCGTACCCCAAGGATTGCAATTAGGCAGCTCAAAGTTCGTCTCTTCTTCTGGTTGGAGCATCAACAGTCTGTATACTGCTTGTTCGGATGGGCTCAGCCTGTCAATAATATCCTTAGGGAGGAGTGGATCACGAGTAACAAACGACCCCGCACTTGGGACCTTTGGACTCTCCTCCACATTCTTCGCCGCCTCCTTCGCCTTTGGCTTCTTTTTGGCCGGCTTCTTTTTGGTCAAACTCTGCATTCAATGACATCATATTAATAAGTCATTAGGAGAAATGTATGAAACAGATTGTCATAATTAAATAAAACGATACCTTGTGGCCTATGTCCACCAAAAATGACGGCCATGGGAATCGGCCCCCTATATTATTTCCCAATAGCTCATCTGACCTACAAGGGACTTGCCATTCACGAAATTCATCGCCTACTCGGAGAAGATGGACATACAATTGTTGATCAGTTAGAGGCACGCCGTGTACGATCTGACCAACAACACTCAGAATAATATTTCCTTCGGCCACCTTAATCCTCTGGTTGTTGTGATCAAGAGAAAAGAGATCACACGGCATTTCTTCCTGAAATTCAGTTCAATCAGAAACTCTAATGCTGCCAAAAATAAATATAAAGAGAAAAGAGAAAAATGATCAATATGAACCTGAACAACGCTTCTCGGATCCGGAGGCATATAGCTTGAGTCAACCGTTCGGAATAACTCTTCGTTTGGCATTCCTGAGTCTACCTCAGCTTCAACGAATGGCTGATACGGCGTCACAAATTGCTGTGGTGCTTGAATCTGCAATCCGCTACTGGCCAACCATTGTTTCACGTCCTGAAAATTATGAAGCAACTGGATAATGAAGAATAGTTTTCATTCATTTTGATTACATTTTGATTGTCAAAAAGGATTACCTGAAAAGCTTGTTGTCTCGCCGCATTCATTATCTCCTCAGAGTGAATCAAGTCCCTTTTGGTTTTCTCAGCGGCTTCAGCTGCGACCCTGCTCATCAATTCTTCAATCTGGTCTGGTGCCATCCATCCTTCATGCGCATCCTTTCTAGATTTTCTTTTATACACATCTTCCTTCTTGGTCCATAAAGGATATCCCCTGATTCTTCCTGGATGTTCCGGCCTGTCAACCGCCCGATTTAAGACTTCTTGTTTCGGTATTGACCCGGAATTGATTTCACCAGACATGGCACTCAACCGACTGAATGCCTCAATAGTCGACGAATCAGAGCTATGGAACGTGTAAGTATCTAACAAGCAACAAACAAATCTTATTAATAATCACAAAACAGAATTTGAAGTTAGCATATATAACAAGTCTTTACATGTGTAAGTACCTTTATCCTTCGTAGCCACAGTCCTTCCCATGAAATACCTTTGACTCCTCGGTTCCAAATCGCCGATGGTAATGCTCGTGGAACCGGCCCCTTCAGAATCTCCGGGTATGACAATCTTGTCTGTAGGTTTCCATGAACCTTTTTTTCCTCTATAGCCAGTGGAACCCATCCTATGAGGCTCTTTCCATTTCTTTCTCAACTCCTTCGCTTTGTTGCTCTTTCGTACAAAATCTGCACCCGTCTTTTTCTTGAAAAATTCTTCCCATTCCTTTTGTGATATTGGGTGTTTATCGCATGGATTTTTTGGATTGTTTGGATCGGCATTTGTGATGTACTACTCAGCAATCCTACTTCTATAAGCCCTGTGACTTATGCCCATCGCTTTGAGAGTATTGTTCATGGCTTTATCATCTTCGATGTTGAACATTTTCTGAAACATAACGAAACGTTAGTTAATTGGTAGCATAGAAATTTAAATTAGATGATTTAAGTGAAAATTTATTCACCTTGATGTCCAACCACAACTCATTTCTGGTTTCCTTTGAAACGTCCTTCCGCCAATCATTAATTGTGATTGACACTCTTGTTCTAGCCAGATACCCGCAATATGATGCAAATTTGTTCACCGCCTCTTCAGTACCAATTGGCACTCCTTCTTTGTCAAATTTAATCTCATACTTTTCCCCAGCAGCTTTTTTCCTCCTAAACTCTTCCGTTGTCGTTCTGCTCCTTTTCTTTATTTCGAACGTTGTGACCTCCTCATCGTTGGATTCTGTACCAGCCTGTTCACCCTGTAAATCTCTATCTTGGTCTCCAGACATATCTATTAACAAATAATTAACAACAATGAAAGCAATCAAATCAAGTTAACATAAACATAAACATAAACAAACATAAACATAAACATAAACAAACATAAACATAAACATAAACATAAACAACATAAACAAAATATATTAACATAAACATAAACATTAAACGACAAGTTCAATCTCAAATAACAAAATACATTAACATAAACATAAACATTCAGTTGGATAAGAAACCCTAATACTAAACCAAACATAAATCTAAATCCTAAAACTAGTCTTCATCATCCGACAAAACAATGACTTCATCATCATCATCCGACAAAACAATGACTTCATCATCATCATCCGACAAAACAATGACTTCATCATCATCATCCGACAAAACAATGACTTCTTCTCTCCATTCTGTGTACGGTGCCACAAGCTTGTCAATCAAAAGCTTGAAAAAAATTGCATGTTGTTCATATTTTGAGAGGCTCGGTTGCCCCTGGTTTTGAGAGGCTTGGTTTTGGCTCGTTTGATTTTGAGAGGATGGATTGGCACGAATTTTGCGCCTAACGTACACTCGTTCGATCGGCTTTTTTCCTTTTGAATTGCTTCCTTCACCTTTCTCCATTACTACCTAATTGAGATAATAAATTCTTACAAAATAATTGAGATAATAATTAAAACATAGATAAAACATCAATTCTTACACAAATTAAGGTTCACACATCATAGACAATAATTTAGATAAATAGATAATAGCCTAAGGTTCAAAAATTACACATTTAGCAATGTTCATACAAAATAACATAGATAATTATTAAACCCTATTTTCACTCCTTCTCTTCCTCCACTATCTCCTCTGGCACCTCCTCTGGTCCCTCCTCCCCATCTGCACTTGTTCGTCCGCAACCAACTGGATAGCGCCTCACAGCAGATATAGACCGCCTAGGTAGAGGGTTATCTCGCATCCACTGAGGCACATATCTCTGACGAGTGACATCGAACTCCGGCTTGGTATCCGGCTTTGTCTCCGTCTCCTTCTTGGTCACATCTGTATTTTTCTTGTCCTTTGTCACAGTTTTTCCCTTATTTACCTTAGGATTGCTACCTTCGGCTTTGTCCATTTATTCTAATAATTTGATTCAATTCTAATAATTAATTTAATCATAATTAATCAATTCTAATAATTTGATTCAATTCTAATAATTAATTTAATCATAATTAATCAATTCTAATAATCAATTCCATTGATCAATTCTATTAAACATTTCTAATAATAAATTCTAATAAACATTTCTGTCCCTATTAAGCATTTTGCATATTCACAATTCTGTCCCTACTATTTGCAAAATAGTCCCTAAAATAGCCCAAAAAACAGCCCCAAATTAAGCATTTCAGTCCCTAATTAAGCAAAACAGCCCCAAAAACAGCCCCAAATTAAGCATTTCAGTCCCTAATTAAGCAAAACAGCCCCAAAAACAGCCCCAAATTAAGCATTTCAGTCCCTAATTAAGCAAAACAGCCCCAAAAATAGCCTCAAATTAAGCATTTCAGTCCCGAATTAAGCAAAACAGCCCCAAATTAAAATTTCAGAGAAATGGGGTTTACCTTCGAGAGAGTGCTGTCGGGGGCAGAGAGGGAAAGGTGGCTGTCGGAGTTGAGAGAGCAGAGATCTGTAAGGGAACAGAGAGGGAGAGGGGACAGAGAGGAAGAGGGGAGTCAGTGAGGGAGAGAGGAAGAGGGGACAGAGAGGGAGGGGGACAGAGAGGGAGAGGGAAGAGGGATTACCTGAGAGGGAGAGGAAGAGGCGAGTGTTTGAGAGAGACATCGAGTGCTTGAGAGAGACAGCGAGTGCTTGAGAGACAGCGAGTGCTTGAGAGAGACAATGAGTGCTTGAGAGAGGCCGCGAGTGCTTGAGATCTAGGGTTTGGAGAGACAGCGAGAGCTTGAGAGTGAGAGTGTTTTCGAGTTTGGAAAGAAGTGACGAAACATCGGCTAGATGGTGTATATTAAAAAAACGTTTGATCTTCTGTAACGGTTATTAGCTAGTAACCGTTACAGAAGATCAAACGTTTTTAATATATATGATCTTCTGTAACGGTTATTAGCTAATAACCGTTACAGAAGATCAAACGTTTTTAATATATATGACCGTCTGTAACGGTTATTAGCTAATAACCGTTACAGAAGATCAAACATTTTTAATATATATGACAGTCTGTAACGGTTATTAGCTAATAACCGTTACAGATTTAACTCTTCTGTAACGGTTATTAGCTAGTAACCGTTACAGATTAGTTTAATTTTTTTTTTTGCTTTTTGTTTGTTTTCGTAAGCCTTCTGTTCAACAATTTTAAACTTTAATTTAGAACAATTTTAGAACAATTTTAAGTAGAACAAATAATAATTTTGAAATGTTAAATAATAAGTTCAACAATTTAGAATGTTAAACAAAAATTAAAAATAAATTTGCTCATAAATTAGCACATATATGTTAAATTTCACCAATTAATGACCTGCAAAAAAAAAATAAAACTATTAATATATATAACAATTTAGCACATATATGTTAAGAATAATTTATATTAGTTTTTGTAACTCACATGTTATTATGTAGCTACTTTCTTTTTTTTCCTTCGTGTGTCGACCCACACGCCTTCTTTGTTATCTGTACGCCTACAACTGATCGATACTGGCTGTGATGTATCGTCGATACCGATAGAAAAAGGAGGTATTTCCTCGAAGTGGTCGTATGCTTCTTCATCTACGACATCACCAACGCCGACAATACGTCTTTTTCCTGAAAGTGGCAAGTAATAAATAAGATGAACATTTGTACTCAATAAGGTGAACATTGTACTCAATAAGGTGAACATTTGTACTTAAATAAGATTAACATTTACCATGAAGCACAACATGTCTTTTCTTATCCGCCGGATCTTGAATGTAAAAAACTTGCATTGCTTGCTTATTTGCAAGTATAAAGGGATCGTCTCGATAAGCCCTTTTATTGAAGTCAACAGTTATAAACCCCATCTTGTCTTTTTTAACTCCACCGTGACCGTTGTCGATCCATGCACACTTGAATAAGGGTATCTTAAATTTCAGGTAATCTAGTTCCCAAATCTCCTCGATCCACCCATAATAAGTAGCCGGCCTAACATTATCACTAGATAAAGCTACAACAGTGACTCCACTATTTTGCACGGAACTTTTACCATCCTGTTTCCTTGTGTACCAGGTAAATCCATTCAAGTCATACCCTTGGTATGTCTCGACCACGGAATCAGGACGTCTTGATAACCATTTCACGGTTTCATCGACCTCTGTTCCTTCTTTCAACTGGGACTGTACTTTATCTTCTAGCCATTGGACAAATTTTATTTCATGCTCTATGGTAATCAAGTTTTCGGTGTAAGAAGGGTATTGTTCACGTAACTCGATTATATGTTCATTGATGTAAGGCGCCACAATAGCAAGATGTTGGAGAACTTTCATATGTGCTTTGGTTCTCATTGCAAGATCCGGTATATGAGTACTAGCTCCAATTGTACATGAAAGGTGAACATTTGTGCTAAATAAGGTGAACAAATATTGTGCTTTAAGTGAACATTTGTGCTAAATAAGGTGAACAAATATTGTGCTTTAAGTGAACATTTGTGCTAAATAAGGTGAACAAATATTGTGCTTTAAGTGAACATTTGTGCTAAATAAGGTGAACAAATGTGCTAAATTAGGTGAACATTTGTGCTAAATAAGGTGAACAAATGTGCTAAATTAGGTGAACATTTGTGCTAAATAAGGTGAACAAATATTGTGCTTTAAGTGAACATTTGTGCTAAATAAGGTGAACATTGGAAGTTAATGTATAACCTTTTCCTTCAAGTCTACCCTCATGTCGAGACTTTGGAAGACCGATTGGTTGTACATCCTGCAAATAATCGGTGTAGTACTCAATAACCTCCTCGGCCACATATCCTTCCACTATGCTTCCTTCTGGTTTAGATCGGCTACGAACAAGCCCCTTCAATTGACCCATGGCTCTTTCGAAAGGATACATGTATCGTAGAAATACAGGACCACACATTTTTATCTCTCTAACTAAATGAATGGTCAAATGCACCATGGAGTCAAAAAACGATGGCGGAAAGTATATTTCCAGCTCACATAGGGTTAGTACAACACCTTCTTGTAACTTGTCCAAACTATTCGGATCAATCACTTTAGAGCAAATGGAATTAAAGAAAAAACACAACTTAGTGATGGTTTTCCTCACTTCTTCCCTTAGAATTACTCGAATTGCGACCGGAAGTAACTGGGTCAGTAGGACGTGATAATCATGTGACTTCATACCAAGTAATTTGTTGTCCTTAATAGAAACCTTTCTTGATATATTCGAGGAATAACCAGTAGGAACCTTAATAGATTTCAGGCATTCTAATAAGCTTTTTTTCTCTTGCTTTGATAAATTAAATTGTGCTGCAGGCAGCCAAGTTCGGCTTTTTCCCTTATCTTGTGCCGCTAGTTCTTGCCGGATCCCCATTTCAACCATGTCCTTCCTCGCATTTACGCCATCTTTAGTTTTCCCTTGAATTTCCAACATGCAACCGATCAAAGCTTCACATATGTTCTTTATTATGTGCATCGCATCTAAGCAATGCCTAATCTCCAAACTCTGCCAATATTCAAGATTCCAGAATATAGACTTCTTCTTCCATATCCCCTTGGGTATCTCATTTGCAAATTTCTTACCAAATTTTACATTAATGTCCTTCACCTGTCGATACACCCCTGAACCGGATAACGGTATTGGGGCCTTGTCTTTTTCTACAGTACCGTCAAACCTTTCCTTGTCTCGACGGTAAGGGTGGTTGCGGTTCTTAATAAACCTCCGGTGTCCCAAGTAAACATTTTTTATGGAGTTTTTCAGGTACACAGAATGGGTGTTTTCCATGCAAATAGGACACGCTTTCGCTCCTTTATTCCTATACCCTGACAGGTTTCCGTATGCAGGAAAATCATTAATTGTGCAAAATATCATGGCACGGAGGTTAAACTCACTTCTAGAGTGTGCATCATATATTTTCACTCCATTCTGCCACAATTCACCAAGGTCATCTATTAATGGAGCCAAGTACACATCTATATCATTACCTGGTTGCTTGGGAGGAAGATTGTAAATAACAAGGGCATCATCATGTATCTCCTTTTCATGCATAGCCAGGGAGGAAGATTGTAAATACACAACAAGACCGGCCACGTAGTCTGCCGGCTACTCATGTTGCCGTAAGGATTCATCCCGTCTGTACATAAACCTAATCTCAAATTTCTAGGTTCACTGCCGAAATCTTCAAATTCCCTATCTATATTTATCCAATCTGGAGAGTCTGCTGGGTGTCTGAGCATGCCATCGCCTTTTTTCCTGCAGTCTGCGTGCCATCTTAACAATTTGGCATCCTTCGCGTTAGAGAAAAGCCGCTGGAATCTTGATATTATTGGTAGATAAAACACCACTTTTGCAGCTGGTCCCTTACTACCTTCATCTTCAATTTGATCGTCCCTCGGTTTATACCGTGACGCATTACACTTTGGACATTTATGCAAGTCTCCGTACTCATTCCGGAATAATATGCAGTCATTTGGACATGCATGAATTCTCTCAACTCCAATTTTTAAAGGACATAACATCTTTTTAGCCTTAT
Organism: Rhynchospora pubera; assembly: GCA_028095005.1. Lineage (NCBI taxonomy): Eukaryota > Viridiplantae > Streptophyta > Magnoliopsida > Poales > Cyperaceae > Rhynchospora > Rhynchospora pubera. Next base: position 221,185,527 of record CM051460.1, on the reverse strand, counting down.
AAATTGAATTTGGCAACTAGTTATCTTTTGGAAGAAATTCTTTATGTAATAGTTTGAGCAAAGATGTGAAACTTGCATCACTCCATCCATTTTTGGCTTTAAGATTGAACAGTTTGAAAACAGCATTAAGTTTTGACAATTCACAACCAGGATATAAAGCTATTTTATCTTCTTCACGTAACATACCAAAAATTTCAACATTATCAACAAAATTTTCATCCACATTGTTCACAATTTCATCTAAATCGGCATTAAATTCTGAGTTATCTACATTTCTATCATCATCTACATTCTCATCATCAAATACATTGACATCATCAATTTCATCATCAATTTCATCATCCAATGATACATTTTCTTCCTCATACACAGAATCCAATACATTTGTGCTAGTACTATCCCCCCCATTCTCTCCATGGAGTGTCCACCGACTATAATCCGGTTGAAATCCATTTATAATCAAATGAGCCTTCACTTCTTCAAAATTAGACCACTTCAACAAATTCTGACAAACACGACAAGGACAATACATTTTATCATCTTCTTTCATTTTCAAATTCTCTTTAGCACAAACCATAAATTCTTCAAGTCCTCTAAAAAATGTAGACGAGCATCGATTACTTGAGTACATCCACGTCCGATTCATCTGAACAATAAAATTTATGCAAATTATTAGGGTTTCGGACCAATTTGTCATATTAGGTTTTCGGACCGGTCACCATCCTAGCCCGCTCTTTGGATACTCTGTCTCATTAGCGAGCGTACGTTAGATGCAATGTGCTATCTGAGAAAAATTCGGCAGCATTTCCCCTTATGTTCCCTGAATACGCCAACACACGATTGCTCGTGCGTACGTATCCGTGGGAACACAAGGGAAATGCCGCCGAATTTTTCTCAGACAACACATTGCATCTAACGTACAACTCGCTGTCCTAAATGAGACAGATCGTATCCAAAGAGCAGTACTCCCGACCGGGAGTACTATCCGAGATTAATCCCTAATGAATTAATCTCGGACGGGCAATGACCTAAATTCAGTTGAGTTCCGGTATTTGGTTCCTATATGACAATACAAAATCCATGCCTATATATATACGCAAATTATTAACCAAATGCAAATAATTTAAAAAAAGAGAAGTTCATGAAAATATATACTTTCAATCGTGTGACTTCCGATCCGTTGAATCGTGCGACTTATCCGGCCGATGTAAGATCTTCTCCTATTCAATGAGATCTTAAAATATATAAAAAAACAAAAATAAACATGAATTAATGAAAAAATCGAAATAAATAAGAAAAAAATGTAAAAATAAAAAATACGGTTCAAAATTAATTTTTTTTACCTTAAATCTGCTCTCCTTCTTATTCTCTTTCTAATTATTATTTTTTCAGAATTTTTAGAAAATTTTTGCTATTTTTTTGGAGTGAAGTAGGACACCACAAATCGCAATAAATGAGAAGATCAGAAAAGAGTTAAGTGCGGCGCTAGCTGTGAGTTTGTTGGGATGGGAAGAAGACCTAATTAAATACAGAACTTTTCTGTAACGGTTATTAAAAATAACCGTTACTGAATCAATAAAAAAAAAACGTTAACCTACTGTAACGGTTATTTACTAATAACCGTTACAAAAGATGGTTGATATTTATATATTTCTTTTTTCTTTTCTGTAACGGTTGCTGGATAATAACCGTTACAGAATATAAGAAATCTGTAACGGTTATTATCCAACAACCGTTACAGAAGCTTCATGCATTTTTTTCCTGACCATGACGGAAATGTTATTACGGTTGTTTCATAATAACCGTTACAGATTTGTGGCGCCAATTTTCCCGCCTAATGCCTCACTATTCTGTAACGGTTATTTCAAAAACCGTTACAGAAGTACCGTTACAGAAGGTCCTTTTTCCCGTAGTGCCTGTGCTAAAAGAAAAAAAATTTATGCATATTTTCTTTATTTTTTTTAATTTTTTTATAATTTGCTCTCCTAATTAATCATTAATTACTTATTTAAAAAAATAATTTTCTTCATAAATAAATTTATTTTTAATTATTCAATTTTTAAAATTTTACCCCTCCTATCTAGGAGTGAGCAAAAAACTCTTAACTAGTGAGTTTTATCGAACTTGACTCATGAAAAGCTCGGTTATAACTCGAGCTAAAAGAACTCGAATTGAACCAACTCGGTTAATTGGCGAGTCGAGTTTGAGTTAGACTCAACTCGGCTCGTTGACTCGTGATGTAATAAATTGTAATTTTTTGGAGATTATCAACATGACCTATGAGTATTAATATTGAGTTTCAAGACATATTTTGATTCAAATCAATGGAAAATAATAAAATTGATAATAAATTTTATTTTTTATATTATTGTGTATATCAATTACTTTATTTTTGAAATAATGTATCAATTAAAAAAATAAAAAAATTGAAGTAGACATACTCATGTCAAGTTGGCTCGTGACTCGTGAGCCAACTCAAGTTAGAGACGAGTTGAGTTTGAGGTAATTTAAAAAACTTGAAAGTATTTCCAACTCGACTCAAGCTAACAAGAGTTATAATCGAGTCGAGTTTGAATTGGTCCCAACTCGCTCGAACTCGGCTCGTATACAATCCTACTCCTGTCATAATTTTCTGACTCCGCTCATGATTGGGACAATCTCATTAATGACTAATTGTATTACACCATATCGATATGTATTTCATTATTTGTTAAGTTATAAAAAAAACTGGGCAAAAATAATAAAATGTCGATTAAATGCTAAAGTAAATTAGACAACTTAATTAGGGTTAAACTGTAAAATAAATCGCATCATTACGATAAACCCAATATGGACAGAAACAATTATGTAGTAACTTCATATCTATTCGTATGTCGACCTAACCCTTCTTAACCTTTTCCACAGGGTATAACTGGTGATATAACTCAATTCTTCTCACCCCCCCAATTTACAAATTACAATAATCATTAGCTCCATTAACATCTCCGTTGAAAATAAAAAGAAGCGTAGAATCCTCCTACCATAACAGATCCACTCATACCCCAAACTTGAGTTCACTCTAAATCTTTGATCTGTTTAGACTCTGCAGACCACCTCACCAACCTACTGTTTTCGCTCTATTTGGATTATACGAGATTAAGGGTAGAATTAATTATTAAGGATTAAAATTTTTAATCGTAAAGTCTTAAAAATAAATTTAATCTTAGATTAAAATTTTTTATTTGGATGATGCAAGAAATAAATAATGAGTTGTGTCCTTTTTTCTATTTTAATTTTTTATCTCACTTTCTTATTCTACCATTTTGTCAGATTAGTTAATCCGTCTCCAAATCGGACTAAATCCTTAATCTAAATTATTTGAATTGTGCTTTAATCGAAAATAGCTATTTACTCCCGAATAACTTTTTATTCCTATCCATCCAGACATAGCCTGGTGTTTCGTAAACCTAGTTCAGCTATGTTGTTAATATAGGATTAGCGCTTAGGCTTAGACCTCTGTCTATATATACTGGTATATATCTTGTACTGAGACAATACGACCAATACAATAGATCATTCTGTTCTTTACATTCTTTCTATCTCTTCTGTTTTAATTCAATAATCACAGAAACCTATCAATTTCTCGAATACTATGGACCGAGATGGCGGCAACTCTGGTCTTGGGTTCTCCATGTTGAAGTTGCCTATTGGTCTTCGGTTCACCATGTTAACGTGCAACTCTGTTCTGGCAGTCTATCAATCAAAGAATGATGCATGGTCAGTGGCATTTGTTGTGTCAGCATACTTTGCGCTGGTGCTCCTCTTCTGGTGTCTGCAACTGTATGAGAGAACGTCTCTGAATCCCGCTCGACAGTGGAAACTGAAATTTGCAGTCTGGTCATTGTCTACCTTTCTGACTTCCATGTTTTCATACAAAGTAGCGCTCTTAATGCCGTGGCCGGTTGCTTTAATCGTCTGGGCAATGACATTCTGTCGATCGCAGCAAGATGCATGGTCTGTGGCATCATTCGTGTCGGCATATTTAGCTTTGGCGCTGCTCTTCCAACGTCTGCAATTGTATGTGGTAATGGCTCCAAATGCAGCTCAACAGTGGAAACTAAAATTAATAGTTTGGTCATTTTCTACCTTTCTAACTACCGTGTTTTCGCACAAAGTAGCACACTTAGTAGCTCACTTAGTGCCATGGCCGGTAGCTTTAATTGTCTGGGCACTGGTAGCCTATCGAGCAAAGGAAGATGTATGGTCTGTGGCATTTGTTGTGTCAGCATATTTTGCTCTGCTGCTTCTTTTCTGGTGTCTGCGATTGTACGAGAGAATGGATCCGAGTGCAGCTCAAAGGTGGAAAATGAAATTAGCAGTTTGGTTATTATCTACCATTTTAACTTCGATGTTTTCATACAAAGTAGCACTCTTAATGCCGTGGCCAGTTGCTCTAATTGTCTGGGCGATGGCAGGAACTGTGATTTGTGGTGGCTTCTATGCTTTCTTCGTTCATCAAAATCACTAGTATATTTTGGGCAAATTATTTTTGAATATATTATATATATGATCCAATATGCAGAACTGAACTGCGCATTTTCTTTTTTATTTTTATTCATTTATGCCAGTTGTTTACTCGTTACTGTTTTCTGCACTCTCTTTTCAGTGTGTGTGTGTGTGTGTGTTTTTTTTTTAATGTTGAAAACAGATTGTAGTGTAATTTTGTAAGTTTTATGGTATACAAAATTTGATGCAACCCGTTTGTTACATTAATTTCTTTCTTTCCAGCGATCAATAATTGAAAGAAAAACGCTAGTCCTTGAGTAAACTGAAACAAATTGTTTGTTCTTATTTAATATTTATCAATAGTATTGTAATCCTTGCTCCAAAATACTTATGGACCGAGATGGCGGCAACGGGCTTACTGGTATTGGCTTCACCATGTTGACATTCAACTCTGTTCTGGCAGTATATCATCGAAGGATGATGCATGGTCGGACCGTAGATGGCATTTGTTGTGTCGGCATACTTTGCTCTGCTGCTTCTTTTCTGGTGTTTGTGATTGTACGAGATAACGGCTCCGAATGCAGCTCAACGGTGGAAATTGAAATTAGCAGTTTGGTCATTGTCTACCTTTTTAACTGCTATGTTTTCATACAAAGTGGCGCTCTTAATTTCTTTTTTTGAATGAATTGAGTGTGTTTTTTCTTGTTGGAAACAGATTGTACTTTAATTTATATGTTTTATGATATATAAAACGCTAGTCCTTGAGTAAACTGAAACAAATTGTTTGTTCTTATTTAATATTTATCAATAGTTTTGTAATCCTTGCTCCAAAATACTTATGGACCTAGATGGCGGCAACGGGCTTACTGGTATTGGCTTCACCATGTTAATATTCAACTCTGTTCTGGCAGTATATCATCGAAGGATGATGCATGGTCGGACCGTAGGTGGCATTTGTTGTGTCGGCATACTTTGCTCTGCTGCTTCTTTTCTGGTGTTTGTGATTGTACGAGATAACGGCTCCGAATGCAGCTCAACGGTGGAAATTGAAATTAGCAGTTTGGTCATTGTCTACCTTTTTAACTGCTATGTTTTCATACAAAGTGGCTCTCTTAATTTCTTTTTTTGAATGAATTGGGTGTGTTTTTTCTTGTTGGAAACAGATTGTACTTTAATTTATATGTTTTATGATATACAAATTTTGTTGTAAGTTGTAACCCGTTTGTTACATTATATGCAGCTCGTCAAATAGAAAGTAGCAGTTTGGTCACATTATTTACTCTGATTATAGTGATGTTTGCATATCGTGTTGCGGCTTTGATGCCTTTGACACTTTCTGTCGTTTGTTCGAAAACTCAGGCGAGTTTGAACCCTGTCGTCTGAGGTAAGAGGAGAGAGGCGGTGAGGCGTGGGGAGCACCGTTGTGGTCGTCTGAGGTGACTTGGGGAGAGGTACATCTGATACACTATCTGACGTACAGAATAATTTAATTTAATTTTTTTGATTGAAAAATGAATACGTACGGCCGACGGTGGACTGCCACTGGCTGACGTAATGTCAGAGTTGTTGATAGTATGGTTCAAAAACCCGGGCCAGTCAGAACGGACTCGGGGGAGGACGAATCGAGTTTTCGTGAGTTGGAACGGAAAGTTAAATTAAGGTCAAATCTCATTGAAATCGGACAAAATTGGATGGGAACTATCAATACAACACAAATACCATCACTTATTATTACCATTTCAGTATATAAACCAGCAAGAAATTGATGGCGGGTAGAGAAAGGGGAAGCAGGGAAAGAAAGACGGGGTAAATTAGTGGGAACGCGAAAGATTAGGATCTAGGAGAGAGAAAGGAGAGGTATCTAGGATTCAATGTGGCCATATCAATGGAGAAAAGGTGAAGCAGGTTAAAATGGGTCTTTTTGATGCTATAATATTTTAAATTGTAATATTTATTTTACATTTTATCTAATTTTATGATTTCGAGTATTTATTTTTTAACTAAGCTTTGAAAGAATGCTTGTTCCTAATTTTTTTCATATTATTTTATGATTTTTAAAGACAAACTATACTTTTGAACTATATTATAGTTGAACAATTTTATTTTCAATAAATTGATACTATATAACTTTATATTATAGTTGATTTTCACTCATCAAATATTCACTTTATAAATTATTTTTTAATTATATTTTTTTCATTTTTTTTCATATTTTTTCTAATTTTATGAGATTAAAAAATTATTATTTATGAAAGTCCAAGTTGAAAAAGATTGTAGCAGTAGTGCTGTACATTTAAAGTGTTATATATGATGATTACATATTGTAATGCCATTTGTTCCTTCTGTTTTTCTTTGCACAGAGGGAATCTTCATGATTCTAGTAGCAAAAAACTAGTTGTTTATAGATCGGTAAATATTGATGGTCTAAAAAAAATATTAATTGTTGTGTTTGTAATTGTTGGTATGTACAATAAAAAATATAATGAAAATGAAGTAAATGACAATGACATGTTGCTCTCTTATAAGTATATGTCATACATTACCCTTTAGTAGGTGGGGCTCTAGCCCCACCCGCCCCATGGTAGATCCGCCACTGGTAAACGTGTTATTGAGCATAAGAAGTATCATCGAGTATACATGCGGTACATTTATACCACTCGACGTAAGTTTGCATCCGATTGGCTGGGCTGTCAACAGAGAATTTGTCGACGTGTTTCCGTAGCCGTTCCGTTCCTAACTGTATAATTTTTTTTTTCGTTTTCGAAATTAAACGGCTAAAGGGAATGGTTTCGTCATTCGTTTGTGTGGTATATAGTTGAATTTTAACATTACCGTCCATTCCGTCTAAACGGAACGACTAGCGAAATCGTTGGTATGTAGTGTTTTTGAAACGGAACGGATAACAGATATTTCCGTATCCGTTGCAGACGTTAGACAGCACTACCGATTGGCAGTCGCAAAACATTATTTTTCTTAATTATTATTATTTTTTTTTTGGATGAAATGAGCTCAGAAATTCCTTCCTGTCATGGTGTGCTTTTGGGCACGTAATTTACTGGAAAGACTACTGAAATTGGTTGGGCAAAAACATCTCTGCAAAGAGAAACGGATACCCCAAAACAAAAAAAAAACATTATCATTACTAGTCGGACAAAGTTCTTTAAAAATTTTAAATTTTCACCACCGTTGCAAGCATATGCATACTAGTGTATAATAATAATAGTAAGTTAATAACAATTATAAAGCCTGTTAACTGTTAACAGTAAATTAGACAAACAACTTAGGGTTAAACTGTAAAGCAAATCACATCAGTACCATAATGCCCAATATGGACAGAAAAAACAATTTTGTAGTAGTAACTTCATGTTCGATCCATGTCATCACCCTGCTCAAACCTTCTCCTCAGGGTTTAAGGAGTCATATAACTCATGCTTCTCATCCCCCAATTTGCAATAATCATTCGCTCCTTTAACATCGCCGCTGAAAATGAAAAATGCGTAGAATCCTGCTACAATAACAGATCCACTCATGCCCCAAACGACAATTTTTAAGCACAGCGGCATGATTTGAGATACCCTCCATGCAAACATTACGGTGAGAAGAGTTGTCAGAATCCAGACAACAACCTTCAACCGATATTTGTGCTCTACCGGAGCATCTGCACCAAGATTTTCGTACCTTTTTAGACACCAAAAGAGCAGAATCAGCTCACCATAACAGGAAATGACGAATGCCAAGTCCCCCGGGTTTCCTCTCGATCTGTATGACGAAAGGACTGCATTGTAAGTAAGAAAAAGAAAGGTGATGACATGAAAGAAGTCGAAACGCTCGGAAAGTCTATGCACTCTATTGTTAGTTTGTTCTTGAAACTGCAGTTCAGTGCATATGGAGTCAGCACCAGCAGCAACAGTTGCAGTGTCTCTCTTCAAATCCATCTGCGAAGAAAGCAAAATTGGGCTGAGTGCAAATGAAGTGAGAAGGGAATATATATGTGGACGGAGCTTGAATTTGAAATTTTGAGTTAATTTAACAATAGAAATGATGAATTAGGGCATTAGTCTTCAGTGTCGTTGTATCAATTTAAGCTTACTCTGCATCTGCGTCTTTTGAAAAATCGTTAGTAGGTTATTAATTAATGGGACTTTCTGGCTTTCTTCCAATTTGCTAACGAGTAACGACTCATCGCCTCATTGGTATGGAAAAAATCACAAGTTCCGAGTCACTTGATGTGAATGTGATCCTAATAAATATTATAATTAATTTTCAGCTGCTGCGCAATTTCTCGGAAGTTTCCTTGTAAATCAAAAGAACTTATATGTCAGTTATATATTTTGGAGTTGTGTTTTCTCCGAACTTCCACATCTCAGGGGATTTCAGGAAAAAAAATGTAATAGTCTCCAATAAATAAATTAACAAATGGGATTTTCTGAAAATAAATTGGCCAACATACCAACTGAAATAATCCACAACCCCCTTCTCCCTCTAAATAACAAAAAGTCAATAAACAAATAAATAAAAACACACCGGGCGGGGCGCGTTGAAAGTAATTATACAAATATGGGCCAGTTTGTTTTGTAAATAGTTTCCATGTATAGGCCTGCCGACGGTATGCCGTGATTCGTGTACCGTCCACGTTCCGTTCATACGGAACGAGTGGCGGAACGAAGGCACATTCCGTCGGTAAAAACGGAACGGAATACGGAATGAAGTCAGATACCGTTGAAATTACGGAACGTCAAACGATATCGCCTGTTTCGTGTACGTGCCATATACGTTCCGTTTCAAATTCTATGATTTTACAATCTTGCCTATAGCAGAGGAGGGGTGCTGGGATGATAAAGGCTCAGCTGAGCCTTGGGTTTTCCGCCGCTGCTTTCTCTCTTTCTCCACTTCACTTTTTCCTTCTTCTTCCTTATTTTCTTTGTTTTTCTCTCGAAAAATCCAGATGGATCTAGACCACAGCTCTCGCCTCTCTTCTCCTCTCTTCTCCGATCAGACCAAAGCCTCTCTTCTTCATTAGACAACAGTCTCTCTTCTCCGATCAGACCAAGAAAACAATGGACCACAACCTCTCACCTCTCTTCTCCTCTCTTCTCCGATCGGACCACAGCTTCTCACCTGTCTTCTCCAATCAGACATGAGCTTTGAAGCCATGGCAGTTGAGCTGTCAGACTTGAGTTTTGGTTCCCCCTTTTCCCTTCTATGGATCTGAGTGGTGGCAGAAACGATGCGGCTGTCGGACTTGAGTTTAATTTGAAGCCATGGCAGTTGAGCTTCTCCTTCATGGTTTAGATCAATAGATAAGTTTGTGGCCTAACTCTTTAGTTTGATTAATTTTTAAATTTGGTATTTGGTTTTTTTTTTTTTGAACGACAACCAATTTCTGTCTTTGTAATTGATATTAGGTTGGTTTTTTAACTACTCGAATTTAATCATTCAAATTTGCAATACTTACTTCGGTTACTGGCATATTTTAGGGACAAGCTTTTAAATTTGCAATCTCTTAGTTTACTGGTATGTTTTCGACAAACTTTGAAATTTGCTACAGCTTTCAAATTTGCCCCTTTCATTGCTTCTTTGACATATTTCTATATTTTGTGAGTGTTTGTGACTGCTTGTAGTTTGTAGTTTGTGATTGTTGTCTGTTTATAAAGTTGCAAGTTGTAATTTGAGACAAGTTGTATTTTGTAATTTGTGAACTGTGATACGCATATGCTTACTAGACAAGTATTTCTGGAGTGACATGCTCGTCAGAGAAGTTGTAATTTGAGACAATTTGATACAAGTTTGTAATTTGTGACTGCTTACAAATTTCAATGTATGAAAAATTGTCTTTCTTTTGAGATATTATGATGCCAAATATATTTAACGTAATCAACGTTAAATTCGTTCAACATCCACGGAACGGAAACGGAAAAAAAAATTCATATCGTTGCTCATAACATAACGTCAAACGTTAAAATTTTTAAATTCGTTCATTAAACGTAACGTCTAACGGAACACCTAATTCCGTTGCCGTTATCAACGTTAAACAGGCCTATCCATGTAACATTTTGAGGTGTGAGATGGTATAATGATTAATGACTAATGAGTAACTATGACCTTGCACATAGTGGATCCACCGTTCAAAGCTGTAAGAAATCTTAATAACGGCTATAAACCCGTTATGACTCATCAGGTTTGTGTTAAGTCCGTGGATTCTTTCGTAAGGCGGATGTTGCAACAGATAATAAGGATGGACCGCTACACTTTGGCCACACTGGTTGTACCACAGAATCTAAAGAAGGCACTATGTGTGGTTCCATGGTTCATGGTTGAGAAAGGACTCGCTCTCTCGTAAGAACCCATCCATCACCTCCCTCCCGTTCCATATATATGCTAAAAATTTTATACAGTCAATAATTATTTGGTCGTCATGTAACTGTTAAAGTACTGTAAAAATTGAAAATTTTAAATTTTCAAATCAGTTGATGATTATACGTTACGAACATTTTATTTTATTTACTCTGGAATTCTATTAATTTATTTACTATTTATATATCGAGTAGGACAACAAGTTTTTATGTTTTCATTTTTAATTTTTCATCACGTGACTTTTCTTACAAGTCGCATTTTTTACTTAGAAATCCACTATTTCAGTTTATTTATTTATTTTCTCCTAATTACCCAATTTTCTTTCGGACCAAAACAAGACTGCATGCCCATCTAAAACACACTGTTGTTAAATTAATAATTGTTTAGCTCTGAGCCTGAAAAATCATCTGGGGTGGGGACAATTTGACTCGATCACAAACTGGATATAGTTCAGCTAACTAATTTTGACCCTTATTTTTGGGTGCAATGTCTTTTTTTTGTGCCTGTTTCCTATTATAAGATATCTCCATCGTGCATATATATGAAACATGAACAAATATTGTTTTCTACGTCATTTGAAAAAAAAGAAATCTATGCAACAATTTATCATGAAGTTTGTGATTGTTTGAATTTGTTGATTTTTTTTCTAGAATTGTCGCATGCAATTTATATTTAATACTTAAATTTGATATGTGATATGTCGTATCTCATACATGTGCAGGAAAAAAAAATATTTACTCACTGTAAATTGAACAATTTCATGGTAAATCTATAAAATAAATCACAACTTTACACATTATACCCAATCTGCAGACATAGTCGCGGGCTGTTTAATTTTGCAAATAGAAACTTATATTAAATAATGTGTCAACACACTCGCGGGCTGTTTTTCCCTTTCTGATCCCACGTGATCTGGTGCATAAATATGTAATTTGGCATAAATTATTATATTTGATATAAATCAGGAATAAAAAAAAATGATAAAATATACAAAATAATTAAGACAGATGCTTTTGAGGCTTGAAAAGTATATTAACTCGGAGGGCCGAGAAACCAATTATATTAATTTAACTAGTAACTTCGGTAACTTTATGAATCAGATCGACGGAATCCACCTCTATAAATTGGAATTTAAACTTCCTGTTTGGTTAAGCGGGAAGGCGAAAGGTTTTGGATTGGGAGGACGACATTTTCGTCCAGATTTTATACAGTTCATTATTTTTTTAAAAAATATTGTTAAAATAAGATCTAAATTATTAGAAAGAATTTATATCTATGATTGAAATGATTAAAAGAGGCTATATCTAAATTTGAAGTTTCGGGAGATTATATCTGAACGTAGATGATTCGAGGGGTTATATGTAATTTTGCCTTTTACAAATTCCTTTTTCTCAATTCAATATCATTGAAAGTTATACTTCTAAAAAAATTGAATTATTCTCAAAACTCTAATTAAAAAGTTTCCAACAATTGAAGGAATTAGAAATACTGTTGGAATTTTCTTTTACAATCAAGTCTTGATTTTTCATTTTTTTTAAATAAATTCTTTTAATTAATTGCGGATTCAGATATGTAATTCGGATATCCGTTTAATCAATTGTTGCGGATACGGATAAAAATCCGTATTCGTAACCGTATCCGCTCCAATATCTATTCCCACATTCGCATCCGTATCCGTTCGGATGCGGATATTAATATCCGAATCCGCTATTTTTCGGATACGGATGCAGATCAGAGCGGATAAAATCCGATCTGTTTTCACCCCTACGTGCAAGACACCCAAATTTTATATATGTTATATGTATAGTTTAACTAGTAACTTCGGTAACTTTATGAATCAGATCGACGGAATCCACTTCTATAAATTGGAATTTAACCTTCCTGTTTGGTTAAGCGGGAAGGGGAAGGTGAAAGGTTCTAGATTGGGAGGGATGACATTTTCATCCAGATTTTGTACAGTTCATTATTTTTTTAAAAAATATTGTTAAAATAAGATCTAAATTATTAGAAAGGGTTTAAATTCCAAACAGAAATTGTTAAAAAAATTCCAAACAGGAAGGCGAAATAATCTGATTGGAGATGATTCGAGGGGTTATATCTAATTTTGCCTTTTACTAATTCCTTTTCTCAATTAAATATCATTGAAAGTTATAATTCTAAAAGAAATTGAATTATTCTCAAAACTCTAATTAAAAAGTTTCCAACAATTGAAGGAATTAGAAATACTGTTGGAACCCGCCTGGATTATTCTCAATTAAATATCTTGATTATTTTTTTTTTTATTTCTTTGCCACAGGATTAACTCGCACAGCAACCCGCCTGGATTCCTTCTGCTCTCTTTTTTATTTCTCTAACTGCTAGTATATGTGATATATCTCTATATTGAAAACTACTTCTTAGCAGCTGCCTAGTAGTTTTGCACCGTATGAAAAGTTTCTATTGCTTTCATCATATATAGAAGACTTTTTTAAATTATCTTTACAATTTTTTTAATTATCCTTCTCGAATTTAATCGTTTATTTTTTTTCAAGCAGCTTGTTTTAACTATATAATAATCTTTTCTTGTAATTTTTATCATGCATTAGAATAGTCTACTCGTTGTTATAGTCTAAATCTGCTGTTAGCTGAAATAATACTGTGTTTTGTTATTTAGGAAATGTCATTTGCAGGGGATGTTCCATGTTTTAATATTAGCTGTCGTTTTCTTTTTTTTTTTTTATCTACTGTACCTTGTTTAATGGAAAACTGGTAGTCAGTTTGGGTTAATTTTAGTAGGGATACCAATGGTTTATTTGTTTAATTTTGTATTCGACTCATATCGTATTTGATAATATGGATATGGATAATGTTTTATTTTTGTTTAGTTATTGAATATGGAAAAAAAAAATCCGTTAGTTTATTGGGTAAGAGTACAAACAAGACAACTTCATATCCGTCATTTACCCGTGCTGTTATATAATGTATGATTACAAGATTTCATTTAATTGATACATTATTGACTAAATGATGTACTTATAATGCTAGATAACAATGCTACACTAAAATATTCTTTATTTTTTTCCAATGTATTTTTTTAGTTATACTTCTTTCCCGTTTTCATTTACCTTAACATAGAAAATGAATTGATCTAGACTAGCAAAACATGTCCTCAATATGTGAACAATAAAAAAACACAATAATTTTAGGAAATAAATATGTTTGGTTAAATCTTCTAGCGATTCAGGTGGATATCTTTTTGAAACATAATTGTTCGAACACCACCTGATTTTTTCCTATTAAAGAGTTTGGTCTTTTATCTGAAATCAGATCAGATTACACAAATCGGTGGTTTTATAAGTAGTAGAGATAATTCAGATGATCTCTAAAGCAAATAAGAAAAATTGCTCCTGAGTATTTTTCTTCAAGGCAAAATCGAATTTCTTACAATCAAATGAAGAATCTATTTCACAAATATTATCATAAAATATCAATTTTTTTTTTTCAAATTAGATATATTCCATAATTAAGTCTGCATTTAAAATATTATTAAATATTCTGACGGAAGGTGCATGACGAGACTCCGCCAAGTTTAAGGTCAGTAGATAGACACTACACAATAGGTAGGGGTGTCAAACGTTAGAAACGGAAGCAGAATACGGGTGTTCTTTTTCTATTCTGTTTCAGCAAACATAAATATAATTCATTTCGTTTCCTTTCCGTTTCGTAAAACGGAACAATTTTTCGTTCCGTTAGTTGTTCCGTTCTCTATTTTCCATTGATTTCAGTCATTTTCTATTGATTTCAGCCTAATTTTTGGTAAATGGAACACTAACGTTTACCGGTACCAGTTCCGTTTTCACAAACAAAATCTATTTCCCTTCCGTTAGCTGTTCTGTTTCGGACGGAATGAAACGAAAATGTGCGAAACGTAATCCCTTGATAGCCCTAACAATAGGAACCAGATCCTCTGGTCGGCAGACCAGAGAGATTCTCTGGTCGTTTTTAGATCTGGGCCGTCTGATTTAATCTTAATGGTTATGGATGCCCCGTGCTAGTACCACGATTGATAGGCCCGAAAAAATGTTAACCGTCGAGATTAAATCAGACGGTCTAGATCGAAAACGACCAGGTGGTCGTTTGTAAAAAACGACCAGAGGATCCGACTCCCCTAACAATAGGTCACCTGACTCCCTCAGATATGTCAGTCGGTCATTAAGAAGACAGGAGGTCACATTGACCAACCGTCAACAGAGTGCCGCGTAATTTCTCCGGGGAACAAATTATTCCCAAATTTAAGCTATTATTATTATTATTTTTTTTTTTTGAAACACTAGACAGCGACTGTCTAGAAAGAAGGAAAATAAAAAGTAGAAAAAAGAAAAAGAGAAAGCCTTATCTACAACAGAGCAAACTTCCAAAAATCAATTTAAGCTATTATTATAGCATAATTTCCTCTGTTCTTTTTTCTCTAATTTAAAATTGGAGGAGGGTCCAATCTGGCTTGAATTTCGGTTCAGTGTTGCTATTGCCACCTGTGTGCTTTGCAACTTTTTTTTTTTGCTTTTTTCTTTAAAGAAAGAAAAAGAATTAATCTTTTGACTCTTTTCTCATTCAATTTTTTTTTTGAAATTAAACAATGAACACAATGCCGGATATTTTGCTCTTTTATTAAACAAATAAAGCACAATATTTACAATGAAACACATTTAATAAATAATAATAACTTGAACCATATATATATGACAAGACTGCATATTACATCTCGAACTAATTTTTTTAATGGCATAATTAATAATTAAAACAAACTGTACATATTAAGTTGATTCCCATAATCAAGCGAAATGAAATAGGTACATTTATGTATAAGCCCATCATAGGCACACTATCCGTTAGTCTGTAGATTCCAATCGCACTATTCAGTTTGGAATCTACATAGTATAATATAATCCGCGTGATTTTTTTGCGCGAATTTTAAATCAAATCCTTCGCTAATTCGCACGGTGAGAGAACCTTCAGAGATTTTTTCATATTTTTGTGGCGTACTATTACGTGACTTTATATGCACCATATTTTACTAGCCCGATAACAACCCGTTACACCGTTGCCATCGCATCTTACTTTCTCTTAATTGATGCACCCTTTCTTTCTCATCGTCGATTTCTAGGTTTGCCTTCGGATCTTCCCTCTGTACAACGCCGCTCCTCCTACTGTATGCTTCGTTTCTCATGCCCCTCTCTATGGCCTCCAACCGGAAAACGAAGGAAATAGAGCACCCGTTTCACTACGGTCGGCCAACTCCTCCGCCTCTTCTCTCTCTCTGCTTTGCTCAAGAATTTCCTCTCTTTCACTATCCAAACTCAAGGAGAGTTCTCCGCCTCTTCCGAGCTCTGCCAAATTATTTTTTTCTCAATTTTACTTGGTTCTTTATTTCCCTTTGACAATCTCGATCCAATTTTACTTGGTTTTTTATTTTTCTTCTTTATTCGATTTATTCTTTCTTTGCTCTTACCGTTTCTTATTTATGTAGTGATAATATAATTTTTCCATCTAAAATTTTCTAGAGCTTATTTTTTTGAGGGCCATCATCTTCTCGACATTCATCAGAGGTGCGTTCTCTATTAGTACATTGTAATAATTTTATATTATTCTATGCTGCATCCTGTAATCTGAAAAATTGTTTATGGAAAAACTAAATCGCCCCTCGCTCTGCTTTGTTTCTACTTATTTTCTCTGTAGTGGGAGGGTTCCTCAGAATCAACCATTCTATCCTTGAAGCTATGTTAGCACCATGAATTGAATCTGTAAAATTAACCAAAAGCAACATAAATCTCTACTTATATTGCTAACTCGGACCCACAAAAATTACAACTACTACTAATTATTTTAACTGGTAAATACTGGAATTACCAATCTGAAAACTTATGAAAACTGGTTAATACTGGTAAATATATATTTGGTACCGTAAATACTGTTATTTCATCAACTGTCTTGATGGTAGAGATGGTTATCTGATTAAAAACAACATAAATTATCTCCGATGATTATAAACTCTGTGATTAAAAATATAGTATTTTCCTTAAATTTCATTATGATTGCTAAATTATCTCTATTAAATGGTTAACAGATCAACATGGGACGTCCTAGAAAGTGTTCTAACAAAACATATGAGTTGTGTTCAAGTCTTGCTTCTGTTACTCGAAATTTAATATGTAAGCTCTTTTCCTTTATTTAATATTTGTACTCAATTAATCTTTCAGAAATAAAAATTTTGTCATATTAGAACACTTCTGCCGTACTCACTAATTAAATAATGCAGCTGAAATGAATGGTGCATCTTCTGGACACTCTTCGTCGAACACCAGATCCAAGATGTATTTGTCAATAATAATGGTACAGATCGCAACCTATATGTACTGAGTTTCTTTTGCAATAAAATTTTTGTACGTAACATTGTAATTTTTCTCTTATTTTGAAAATTTAGGTAAAGTTATTAATCCGCTGGACTTTGGTGATCCTACTATTGAATGCTCTGAGTCTGAGTGCTATGTTGTTTTTTTGGTCTGAAGAGAGATGTCTTCGTGAATCTCGGAAAAATCATCCTATTTATACACTATGCTGCCATCAAGGAAGAGTTCAGCTTCCACAACTTGAACCACCTCCGTTGATTTTGGCAACACTGTTAGATGTTTCAAATGGACCCGACAGTGCACATTTTCTTGAATGCATTAGGATATATAATTCTATGTTCTCAAGACATTGATACAGATAGTCGACGTCAAGCCCTTAATCAACCAACTGTTCGCGAAGCCCTTTCTAATCGAAGGCGTACAACTGTCACAGCAATAATATCTCCCAAAACCGGTAAAAATACAGATTTTGGATTATATTCATCAAATTGTCGATCGCTGCTGTTGGTCATGTTGCCGATAGATTCTTCTCCTCCAGTGCAGCAACCTCCTCGCACAAGATTTCTCCTCTTCTATTTTGCGCTTCGATTTTAGCTTTTGCTTTTTGTTAAGAGCAGTATACATAATTTCTGAATTTCAGAAATTAGAAGTTCCAAATTGATAGCAGTATACACAATTTTTGACTTTCATCAGATCCACTCTCCTCATGCATCCAAGGTCAATGCAATTGTTTGTTTATTCCTGTGTTTATTACTGATATAACAGATGAAAGAACACCAGTCCACCACACTCCCTTTCCTCCTATCCGTATTCATCATCTCTCTGGGCTGTGGCATCAGCATCAACACCAATTTGACGTCACCAGCGATTACTATTTGGAATCGCCGACGTCGACCCCTTTTCTCCATCGCCAGCGACTACTGTTCCAAATGATCGACCATGAGAGGATAAGAAAAGTGGAAGGTGTGGAGATGAGCCTATGCTTCTCCATTGTAGTTTGCCGTCGTATTTTTGATCTTCATTGCTCAAAGGTACTGATGCATGTAGCAATAATTTTTTTCGTGGAACCTGATTCTTCATATAATTGTATGTCAGAATGCCTTATTGATTATATTTATAAAAAATTTAAGTTGTATGATATTTGGGAACATAATTGAATTTCGCAAATTATTTAGTTAAATTCCAAGTTTATAAAGGCAACTGCCCATGTCCTTCTATTAAGTAATTTTTGTATTTTTTGCAGCCTTCTAGAAATTACAGAAGCTTAGACAAGATTTGCAGCAATTTAATTTTTTTTATTTTTTTTATTGCTGTTGGAAGAATTGTAACACAGAACTGTAGCATTTTGTATTTGGTGTTCGAAGTATTCGGCCACAAACATAATTTAATTGGTATTTGCCACATCACTATAGCACAGAAATACAGATGAAAGAATTTAGTTTAAATCAATCTGAGATTAACATTTTTTTTTGGGTTTATGTGGAAAGATTTTTTTTCTTGCTTCGGGTCTGAAGTACAGTTTTGATTAAATATAATTTTCTCCAATTAAAAATTATAGATAAATACAATTTAGCACAGAAATGCAGTTTTGATTAAATATAATTACTACATATCAAGCATACCACCCGTAGAGACGTAATGCTCAAACACACGCAGTGTCATTAACTATGAGAAAATTAAATTAATTCTTCAATTTAAATAATGCAAAATATTTTACCTCAACTAAATATATAAATTATACGGACCTGCATGCTTCTAAACATGTTTCAAAAACAACAAAAACGGAGAGTTTACTATTTGTAATAAAATAAGTCTCTTATTAAAAAAAATAATACGAAATTATAAATGATGTTTCAAGATGTCCTTTTTCTTAATATATGGACCTTTTAGATAAAATTTTTTTCCTTTTTTTCCCTGTTGAACTGTTTACCTTTTAAGCTCGATTTCAAGTCTAAATCATTTTTTTCTTTTTTGCTATTCAACCTGTTAAAACAATTTGTTGTTCTAATCTTTGTGCATTAACTAATTTGTTCATTTCTTAAACACATGTTAATGATTATTCTTTAATCATATATTCACATTTTTTATTGTATAAAAATTTAATTATATATTGAAAATTAAACTTTAAATTATTTTATTTTTTTTACTTTATCGAGCGAAGCTCGATGTCCAACCCTAGTACTTATTTAAATTGCGCATCGTCGCCTTTCAATAATATAAAAAAAAAGTAGAATCCAACCAGGATGACATTTATTCGCTAATTTCGCACCGACGTCGCCTTCGAATAAGAAGAAAAAGTAGAATCCAACTAGGATGACAGAGGTACTCATACCCCAGATAATTACATTCAAGTACCACGGCATAATTTGCGAAATTCGCCATGCAAACGTGAAAGTGAGAGTGCAGAGAATCCACACGACGACTTTCAATCTTTGTCTGCACTCGGTCGGAGCATCAGCAGCAAGGTTCTCATGTTTCTTCAGACAAAGGAATAATAGCTCTCAGTGGTTATAGCTCAGCGTAGCAGGAGATTATGAATGCTAAATCCCAGGGGTTACTTCTTGATCGATATATATATGCGGCGAGGCCAAAATTATAGGTAAGGTAAAGGAAAGCAATTGTGGGAAACAACGAGAGTTTTAAGGCAAAAACTACTTTTGTTGGGTTGTTGACATACTTCATTTGGCAGCTTATCGCTGTTGGCACAATGGCACAAGCATTGCTCTTTGAATCCATTATGCTGAGGCTAAATCCTGTACAAGGAAATAATGAGGAGCTAACAAATATATATAGAAACTAAGCTGAGTGTTTCTTTCGCAGGACATTTAAGAAGTTGTGAGTGTTTATTCTCCTTTTGTTAGTTGGTTAATTGAACATTTGATCTCCTTTCTTAATTAATTCACTGCTTGAACATTTATTGCAGCTTGAAATATTTATGTATTGTACTTTTGAATTATTTTCTTCCATTATGTTTTACCATTGATTATTCAGGACATAGCACCTTATGTAGCCAAAGTTGATAAACACAAGGAGTACAACAAAAAAATGGACACGTATAACAATAAGATAATATTTTGTGGTTCTCATTGCTTTCTATCAAAAATTAATTTAGTATATAATATATGATTATCAAGGACTGTTGTCATATTTGGTATTGAGAAAAAGGATGTAGTCTCGTGTTTATGTATTCATATACCCCATGTTAGTTTTACTTGAATGTGATGTACAATTAGCATCAGAAATTATAACTTATGAAATTGCAATACTGTCCAAGTAATAATAGTCTCAGTATTCACCTGTATAGCATCTGTTATGGGGATTATACTAGATATGTATTGAATGGATTAAATTCAACAGACATTGTTCATCACACATCGCTAATTAGCCTATCCAATCAAAATACTTTAGCCACTTAGATAAACCGTATATCCCCCCCCCCCCCGTCGATCCAAAAAAAAAAAAGGAAAAAAGAGAAAGGCCGATGAACTTACTAAATCGAGCGAAGCGCTATTAACAAACAACGATATAATTGCTATGAAAAAATCTTACATTGAACGAAGCGCTATTAACAAACAACGAATCTACTAAATCAAACAATATAATCACTTAATGTTGATCTTACATCGCGCAGAGCGCTATGCGAGCTATTATTCCCAAATTTAAACTATTATAGCATAATTAATTTCCTCTGTTCTTTTTTCTCTGATTTAAAGTTGGAGGAGGGTCCAATCTGGCTTGAATTTCGGTTTCAGTGCTGCTAATGAGGGTACAGCCTTACAGGCGTACAGCTGTGTGCTCCACACTCTAAAGGACCCCAATTGTAAAATCAGTAAATCACTCGTACGGTCGTACTAACCACGATCAATTTTTTTTGCTTTTTCTTCAAAGAAAAAATGAATTAATCTTTTGCCACTTTTCTCATTCAATTTTTTTTAGGAATTAAACACAATGCAGGATATTTTGCACTTCTATTAAACAAATAAATTAAGCACAATATTTACAATGGAACACATTTAATAAATAATAATAACTTGAAACATATATATATGGCTCCGTTTGGATGCAAGAAGAAGAAGAGGAAGGAAAAAGAGAAGAAAAAAAATTATAAACAATCTAAACTCTTTTACAAAGTTACACACTGTACTTATATATATATGGCTCCGTTCTCACTTCTTCCCTTCTTCCCTTCACCCACACCTATCCAAACGGAGCCTATGAAAAAACTGCATATTACATTTCAAACTAATTTTTTGAAAGGCACAAGTAATTAAACAAACTGTACTTATTAATTAAGTTGTTTCCCATAAGCAAGCGAAATGAAATACGCCGATTTTCTTGTATAATTCCATAAGCACTATCCGTAGTCTGTAGATTCCACTAGCACTAAACCTTCTCTTCCGGTGATAATTTGCAGAGCCCGTTTTCCTCCGTATCGTCGTGGCTATCCAGTTTGGAATACTTATTTGCTAATTGTGCGTCGTCGCCTCTGAATAAGAAGAAAAAGTAGAATTCAACTAGTATGACAGATGCGCTCATAGCCCAGATAATTACATTCAAGTACCAGGGCATAATTTGCGAAATTCTCCATGCAAACGTGAAAGTGAGGAGAGTGCAGAGAATCCACACGACGACTTTCAATCTGTATCTGCACTCAGTTGGAGCATCAGCAGCAAGGTTCTCATGTTTCTTCAGACAAAGGAATAATAGAATCAGCTCAACGTAGCAGGAGATTATGAATGCTAAATCCCACGGGTTACTTCTTGATCGATATGCGGCGAGACCGAAATTATAGGAAAGGTAAAGGAATGCAATTATAGGAAAGAAAGCAAAACGACTGTTGTTGTGTTGCTGAGAGACTGGTTCAGATTCTGGCTGCTCATTGCAATTGGCACAAGCATTGCTCTGCTTTGAATCCATTATCCTGAGGCTAATTGTGTAGCTAATATACTAGCAACTAATAGGTGTAATGATCTTGGGAGCAGTGAGGACTGAGGAGCTACGAAATACTGCAATTCTGTAAGGTACTCCGAGTGTGGCTTTTGTTCACATGGGACTATGGGACAGCCAATGAAGATGTGTGTATTTATATGTTCACGGACTCACGGTTCACCAAAGGGATAGACTTTGACTGGGTATCGAGTTGCGCGTGTTCTTGGTCTCTTGGAAAAGACAGAGCAAGTTCAGAGAAGAACTCGTATAAGTATTCGTATATAGTGGTTTTAACTTTTCTTTTTTATATAAAATATTCGAAGGAAACGAAGACCGACCTTCTTCTTGGTTGAAGTGGCGTACTTTAAAAAAAATTACTCTTAAACTAATGCGTCAACACGCGATTGCTTTACCAAAGCTCCAGTTTAATTTCTCTTTTTAATATAACAATACTGGCCAACACGCAGAGACCTTGGTAGTGTTCTAAAAAAACACGGCGTGTCCGAACACGACACGACACGACACGACACGGCACGGAGGTGGTACGACACGGTAAGACACGGACACGAACATGACACGAGAAGTTCGCGTGACGTGTCTTTAAGCGTGCCGTGTTCAACTTTGATGAAATAGACACGACACTACACAGCACGCGAATTGTCTGGACACGACACGACACTGCACGAGATACGGCACGGCACGACACGAGAGACACGACACGTATTACAGACACGCCAAACACGAAAAGGAGACACACATAGTGTTATAGAAATACAATGGATTCCTCGATTATGTACATACTATTATATTTTTTTTCCATAAATCTTGCCAAAAATACATTTAATCATAAATCAATGATTATTAATAGACTTATTTTAGAATAAAACACTTGTAAATCGTTAGAATTAGAAATAAAAAAATTACAATATAATTAGGATGATTCAATAATTAAATCACAAATAAAATAAAAGGGTCCAGAGCCATGCGCAAATTAAAGATAGAAATCTATATGTGATTTGTCTTAAAAAGAATCAAATATTTTTTTGTTATTGAAAATAATTTTGTACCTTTTTATGAGTTTGATTTATTTTTAGTAAAATAATTACTTAAGTCCGATAAGAAGTTGTCAAAATATTAATCGATTGTTAAAAATTAATCTATATTTTAATTCAATGGTACAACACGTCTACTTTCTTAATTTTTGACGTATTTAACAAACATAATTTTTAAATTTCATAAACAAATTATATTCATGTCAAAAAGTTAAACGTGTCTGAACACGTCACGACACGACACGTCTAAAGAAGACACGACACGAGGACACGAGGCGTGGCGCGTCCTTAGACGTGTCATGTCCATCTCTTAGGATTTAGACACGGCACGACACGACACGTGAAATATTTAGACACGACACGACACGACACGAGAGATGAACTAGACACGACGTGTTTGACACGACACAACACGGCACGATACATATTTAGAACACTAGACCTTGGCACCCCCACTGGACAATTAATTCAGGTGAGGGAAAAAGGCTGAGAATCGAGGTTTTTGCCTTTTTGGGGGTACTTTTCGTTTAACGCTAAGGTTGACTTCAATTCCAGTTTCCAAGGAGACGGTCGATCGGCCCAGGGGCAGGGGCAGAGGATCGAGGGACGAGGGCCGAGCGGTACTGAACTACTGGGTATTGTTCCCTCACTTCCCTGTGATTTAAAAATTCCGTGAGATTGAGATACAAGGAGTTTTTGAGCTGGGTTTTAAACTTTTAATTAATTTGACATGGGAGCCCTTCCTGTCATTCACGCGTAATCAAGAAGACCCAATATGAGTTCGTAAGCACTTTTGTCCGGTGTGTTTTTTCTTTCCATTTTTGGAAGGAGTCACATGGGCATACGTAAATTAAAAGAAAAGTCTCGTATTACAGATAAAAAAAGACTGAAAAAAAAAGAGTCAGCCAATCTGAAACCACCTACCCTACGCACCCCATAGTTAAAAATCTCAACGCAAGAACCTTCTTGTCCTCCTATTTGAAAATTTAGGCTCCGCCCCTGGATCAGCCTGGTCACACTCACACCTGGACATACTGTGTCTGTATGTTAGGGGAAGCTCTCTCTCACTTGTCCCTACCTTGGTTCGTCTTAAATTTGCATAATACAAACAGGAGTTGATTTTTGGACATTCAAAAATTATATTCGAGTAAAATCTGAAATATCATATCGGTTAATTTAAGAATTTTTTTTGGATAAACTAGACAATGACTGTCTAGTGAAACAAAGCAAAAGCAAATAAGGAAGAAATTAAAAAAAAAGACATAACACAGCCCTAACAATTTTTCATAAAAAAGGTTGCTTCTGCTTATCTGCTATGATCCAGTCATGGATAGCTCCAATTGATTATTTATTTAATAATTCTTTAAATTTTCATATAAGTCTCTGTACGTTCGAATACCAAAGTACCAAACATTAGCATGGATCATATTAAATTTTTTCATCTCAATATTTTTTTTCTTTTATAAAGTAAAAAGAGTTCTATGATCGATCGCTCCTTGCCAAGAATCAACGGGATCCCTCTGTTTCGGAACAGCATCAGAAGATCAATGCATTGTTGCACCAGAGGAATTTGATTAGATCCGGTGCTCAGTCTCCCATACCAATTCTGCTTCATCACTTCTAAAGTTCCTCTCTCTCTCTCTCTCTCTCTCTCTCTCTCTGAGGAAGAAAGAGCAAGGACATAGTTATTCAACTCTTAGTTGGATTTTAGTCATAGTTATTCAACTAATTTTAATGAAATTTTGTATATGTAGAGCAATTGGTGGCCTCCCACCATAAAGTAAACTTTGTCCGAGAAAGAGAAATAATTATTCGTTTTCTTAAATACTATTGATAACGACATTAATTATGTAGGATTTGACAGAAGGGCTTTTTGGCTTATGAAATTCTGATTATTTACAACGACGTCGAGATTTGTAGCAGTTTCCGTTTATTGTCAAAGGAAATTGCCTGGCCGATCAAAAACATAAACGGGGAAAAACCAATTTTCTATTTAGTAAAAACTAAAAAGCAAAAACTCTATACTCTTTGGTTCAACGAAAATGTCGGAGAAACAATCATCTCTTTACATTCAAAAAAGAAAAGAAAATTCTATACACGCACAAGCTGACTTACAACACCGCGAATTATAAATAAAACGTCCTGTTCTTAAAATATATATAATAATTATAAATAAATAAAATGTCCCAGTGTCTACGGCCGTTACCTTCGTTGGTTTGCTCTTCCACTCAAATTCAAATCCTCTGGGCGAACACTTGATCCGAACCGTTCGATCAATGATAGATGCTCCGTGATTAATAATAGATCCAACAAAATTCGTGCGGTCTGTAAAATTTGTTGGTGAAAATTAGATCGGACGATTCAGATAAAGAATCTGCCCTCTCTCTGCTGATCTCTTTAAAGGTCTAAAAAGATATATATATATATATATATATATATATATATATATATATATATATATATATATATATATATATATATATATATATATATATATATATATATAAACGTTCGCAGTAGTTTAGAAACATGACCGTCTCAATTATGTTCATCGTAAATAATCTTTTTTGCCTACTTTATGCTGAAACTACAAAACTTGAAATATAATTTAAGATTATATTTTCTCAAATTTAATATCACAGCCAGTCACCGATTCTTAAAACCCATTACTGTCCATTATTGTCGAACAACATAAACAACTTGTAAAAAGTACCTCTCGATTTTTCAGCTTGAAAAAATAGCATAAACAATGTGCAACATTCTATTGTATACTATACTCTAATAAATAAAGATCATATCCAGTGTACCATACTTTGTTGAATCTTTTTGCTAGTCGCTGCATAGTGGTTACCTACAGGAAAAAAAAAAATAAAGGCCCTGATCAAAATCATTTTTTTTTAATATGGGATTTCATTTCGTTGGAAATTTCTGATCAAAATAAGCAGATTTGGTGTCATTTGATTGGAATTTCTATATTATGAGATCCAACGAAGTCCTAAAAAATCAATTGAAATGAAATGAAATCCTGTGTAGAAAACATTTTGATCAAGCCCAAAGAGTAATACTATAGTCAAACACATTTGACGTCAAACCCAATCTGAGACTCAACTATTTAAATTTTAAATAATTGATCCAAAATACTCAATATGATATTCGAATTTATTTTTTTTAAAGACCAGAATTTATAACTTTTTTAAATTTTAACTATTTTAAATAGATTTTTTTTTAATTGGAGGATTAGGATATACTCAAATTGAGAATTTTCTAAAATTTGAAAAAAAAATAGTCAAATGATATGAAAAAAATTAAAATTTCATCTTCAAGAAGATTTTATTATGCAGAATAAATTAAGTGATTTGGATATTCATTTGAATTTCGAAAATTAAAATTTGATTGCATTTAACGGGCTAAAATGTCAAACATATTTAACTCTAGCATTACTAAAAAATAAATATAGAAATATCTATATTAAATTATTTATGTGAAACTTTGCTCTGTCTAAATAAATGAGCCACCTAGCCGTAATAATAACTAGCTTTAATATCGCGCTTTCGCGCGATCAATGTGGATCTAAGGTGGGCCTATTATCATAGAAATCTACCTTATTGTTTCTAATAGAAATAAAAATATAAATGTGAACAATACATAAACCCTGTTTGAGAACAATTTTACGCATGCACTATTGTTGATATAAATTGAATATTAGATCTATAACAGCTAATTAGTCCCGACATACATAGTCACTAAATTTCTACTCTAAATGAGATCAACTAAAATATTCAATTTTCTAAAAGGAGTCTCCAAGAAGGGAGATTTATATCAAGCAAAAAGAACTACAATTTGAAACATCATTGAAAGGTAAACAAAAGAGAACAAAACAAAAAGTAAAACAATAGACTGAATCGAATATCTAAGGTACATAGTGCATACCATAGAAGGCAAAGATCATCTCTATAATCGTATTGTCATATGTGCTAATGTCTGCAAAGATTGGATATTTTGAGCTAATTTGATTTTTAGTCACCTGCATAATAAATAGAAATCATAAAAGACATAAAAGAAAGAGTGACAATAATTAAATTTTGAACCTAAATAGCATCAATAAAGAGCTACATGAAGAAATTTCACAACTGTTTAGGTGCTTGTCGTTTTCGATGTCAAATTTTTTGTCCTTTGGAATCCTAACAAAGAAAAATAATGTGCTTAGTATTGAAGTAGGACAAAACACTAAGTAACCCTTATATGGATTTGTTGACTAAATCATGCTCCTAAGAAAATCAATTTATATTGACAACTAACATCATAATTCACAGTTTTGTTTCAGCTTAGTGGAGTGAGACCAAGTAGTACAATCATCCACCAAAAAGTGGGCATCAAGTTCGCAAGATGCTGAGTTAGATTTAGGCACTGAATCAAAAAAAGATACGCTTAAAATTCTAAATTAAATAATGTTAAACCATTTACTTTTTTATTCTGTTGAGTGATGGATCCCACTGGACAAAGATAATGTACGTTGTACCACGTTACTGCAGCTTTCTCACAGCAAGTAATAGACACACAACATATTTCATCTTTTGCCAAGACCAAGGAGGAATAGGTTTGTGAAACATACCTAGAAATTAGCGGGTTTTACTCTAGGAATACAAATTAGAGGAAGTATGCAGGAAGCCTGACCCTCATCCTTGATTTGCTCCAGCTAATTAGTGTTTTCTATTTAATAATTTTGTTAATAAAAGTATAAATAATAAAAAACTGAAAATTAAAATTTGCAATTTGGTAGCTGAAAAATGCAAATGCTTAGGCAAGAAGTTTTAGGCACTGTAAGTACAATCAGCACATATGTATTTTGTCAACAAATTATCTCAACCTTAATTCACATGGATTGATCGAAACATACCAAAATGCACGTATGCCTTAACGACATGTGTTGATTTAGATGTCAACAGGAAATATTTGTAATAAGTACTAAGAAAAATGCAAAGAAAAGATATTACCGATAAAATAAAATTGTAAAAAAGTAAGTACCTTCAAACTATTCAATTTGATATCTAATAGCGGCCTTGGCAATCTTATTTATTTCTTTGCTCGACTGTTAACATGCCAACTCTTTCTTGGCTTCTTAGTCCTTAAGCTTGGAAACTGGTAAAAATAAACTAAAACAACTGATATAAAAAATATCAAAAGCTGAGATAACATTCGGATTTATGGTATCCTAAATATCCAGGATATTAATTGTATGTTTGCTTTTTTTTTTTGGTCGTGTGTGTTGCAAGGTACCCTTCAAATATAGACATATATAGCCCATACAAAGAAGGATACAGACAGATATATATTTTTTTTCAGACATCTTGAGTAGTAGCTTTCTAGTACCAACGCAATATGAGAGACTAACAATACATATATTTTATGGCACCGAAACAATAATAGAGACTGAAAACAATAATGTGTATTCCTTGTGGAGGGAAAATTCAATGCTGAATATAAAAAAGAAAACAACTAAAAAAATAAAAAATAATAGAAAGGGGAGCTGTAGCATTGCATGGACTTGAAAAATAGTTTGACACCATCAGGTAAAAGAAATATCTTTTTGAGATCTATTATTTGAAATACCTAAATGTAAAAGGCCAACAAAAATATATACATCATTTTACTGACTCAAAACACTTAACCAACAAAACTAACTTCAGTAAAAGAAAAATCATATGACTTTTGGAAGCTGAAAATAACATTTTATTTCACATGGCAAAGTATTAGTATTGACTAATACGACCATCTATAATACGCATAATGATCAATTATCAAATGATTCAAAGAAGTATTACATTTTTCGTAAGAACGCACTCTATATTCCAAATTTGCCCCTACATAATATAAGTGAGAATTTTAATCCCATGCAGCAAATAAAAAAAAGAAATGATGTTGTATATTATTCAATAAAAGACTTTTTAATAGCAACTGGAAGGAAAAAAATACTATCTGACAAATCTCAATTGGATGGATAGTAAATATAGAAAGACCTTAAGTTGAATACCCAAGCATTATCTGTTGCCACAAACTTCCTTCGAAGCATTATCTCCTTCTTGATTCGTTGATTATTGGCTTATTGGAAAAAGCCTGAACACTGTCTAGGTTTATCAGCGCATTCTGTCCGACAGATGAAACTCGATAGAATTCTCCTTTAGAATTCCATAACTAATCTCCTCCATTTTTCCTTTAAATTTTTTCACCAATTCTATCCAATGACTATTAAACACACTGTCAAAATGAAGAGAAAAATTATATTAGGTGTGCCAGTCCTGGCAAACAAATTACACCAAAGATTCAAATATATAAGTTTTTTTAATTATAAACTAAAAAAAATATTATATATGAGGCACCATTTCACTGGTAAGGTAGCAATGAAAATGCATAAATTACTGGAAATGAGGTGACGACCTCCAAAATATCAATAAGAATGATAACATATCAGCAAACAATTAAAACTGTAAAGTGTTCCTTTGAAAATCAATCTTTCCAAGACTCTATTTTGTATGTTCATAATTAGTACTGTACATATCTCAAGAGAACCCACCTCAACTGATAATGCAATTGTAATACACAAAACTTTCGAATTAGTTGTGCTAACAGCCCAAAGCAAATTTTTGATTAAACAAAATATTGTAAACTAAAGAAAGCCGAGCAGAAAATGAAGAAGATTGAAGGATTTTATGAATAAATCCTATCCTTTACTTAAGTTGTACTTCATCCATAAGAAAAAATTTAATCGCCTGATTTTCTCTTGTACTTCTTAGTATATTAAAACTATACATTTGGGCCTAATTTAAAACAATGCTGAGAGAAAAAAGAGAATAGAAACTAAAGCAAGTATTCAATAACCAATTACCTGAATAAATCAATAGATAAGCATGAAGAATCTAAGCTGCTCACCAAAAGACATTTCTTTCTCTAAAATCCATTCCAATTCAAAGAATATCCTTACCTCCAAAGAGCAAAAGTGAACAACATAGGAAAAAAATGTAAAACTTTGTTGATTGCATGAGCGTTCTAAAGCACACTGTAATCAGAGAAGAAGCTTGCATGAGCGTTCTGAAGCATCCATATGTTTGGTTGGCATATCATTAGAGATTTTTTTTTTCTAATTTGGGGACAGAGCCCCATTTTCTATTTAGTACAATTTTTTTCTAATTTGACAAAAGTTCAGCAAAACAAACGGAAAGGAAAAGAGACGAAGAGGAGAAAAATTGAAAAACTGGAAGAGAGAGAAAGACCTAGCCGAATAATATGGGGAGAGGCGAGAAGACAGTTCACGCTCGAGAGAAGGACAATCAAATCGGCACTGTGGACCTTTGCTCTGCCACCAGTCTCCGTCGATGCAACATTATGCCTGCTACACTGAAAAAATTAGTGACAAAACTTTAGAAAAGGAAAGCAAAAGTAGAGGGAGAGAGAGCAAACTCGATGAAAGAGATGAGAGCAGGCCTAGCCACGGAACTCATAGCAAGGATGAAAGAGATGAGAGCGAATCTTCTGATCAGATTGATTAAGAGAGAGGAGCGACTTTCTTCATCGGCAGACGGACAGATCGAAGATGAGCGGACATATCGAGTTTTCATCTGTAATAGAAAGGATAAAGTAGGAGTAGAAGAGATAATTTCAAAGGTGTTTGTATTTCATTTCTGAATTACGATTTTACATTCTGAGCAACTGCTGTATATATAGAAGATACAAGTCATCTAACTATAGTTGTAATTAACCAGAGAGAAAATTAACTAAGGTAACATAATCTAACTATGGTAAAACTGTTAGGTTGTACAGCATCCAATGTCAGGAGAATCTCCACGGTTATGAGTAATTAGAGTAGGTTCATTAGTCACAGAACTGGTGTTGTCCAGTGACTTGTCATTTGCTTTGTTATCAGGCCCCCCACAAGCGAAAACCGGCTTTGCCAAGGTGAGCTTGTCACGAATTAGAAGAAAACGTGGTGTAGTAAGTGGCTTTGTAAGAATATCAGCTAGCTGATCCTTAGAGCAAACAAATTTGACTTGCAAAGTATTGTTCAGCACACGCTCTCGAATGAAATGGTAATCAATCTCGACATGCTTTGTCCGAGCATGGAACATGGGATTAGAGGCAAGAAAAGTAGCCCCTATATTATCACACCATAGAATAGGAGGAGATTGTACCGGCATGTGTAATTCTTGGAGAAGAAATTGAAGCCATATCAATTCAGTGCTGGTGGTGGCAAGGCTTCGGTACTCAGCCTCCGTGCTAGACCGAGCCACAGTGTTTTGCTTCTTGGAGCTCCAAGAAATGAGATTGGAGCCATGAAAGATGCAAAATCCAGTAGTTGAGCGCCGGTCAACGGGACATCCGGCCCAGTCAGAGTCAGAGTAAGCATGAAGAAGAGGTGGGGAATGAGCCGTGAACTGAATGCAATAAGAGAGAGAGCCATTAAGATAGCGGAGAATGCGCTTTACGGCAGCCCAATGTATAGTAGAGGGTGAATGCATGAATTGAGAGCATCGGTTGACGGCAAAAGCAATGTCAGGTCGTGTAATAGTTGCATATTGTAGACTGCCAACTATAGCACGGTAGAAGCTGGGGTTATCCATTGGATCACCATCAGTTTGATTCAGAGGTGGATGAGAGATCATAGGAGAAGAACAAGGATTGGAGTCATGCATTTTTGCTCGACGCAATAAATCCATGATATACTTGGTTTGAGTCAGGATCAGACCATTAGTGAAAGGTGTTACTTCAATTCCAAGAAAGAAATGAAGACTGCCTAAGTCTTTGATGGCAAATTTGGTTTTGAGAGATTGAATGAGAGCCGAGAGAAAGGAGGAATCATTTCCAGTGAGAATTAAGTCATCAACATACACCAACAGAAAAGCTAATTTGCCATGTGAAGAGTAAACAAACAAAGAAGGATCATATTGAGAACCTTTGAAGCCAAAGCCAAGAAGAGCCGAACTGAGGGTATGAAACCAGGCACGAGGAGATTGCTTAAGGCCATAAATTGCTTTGTGAAGGAGACAAACATGAGAAGAAGCAGTGGGATCAGAGAAGCCCGGCGGTTGAGCCATGTATACAGTTTCGGTTAGTTCACCATGCAGAAAAGCATTCTGCACATCTAGTTGCTTGAGAGGCCAGTGGTGTTGAACAGCAATAGATAGGACAAGTCGAATAGTTGTTGGACGAACTACAGGACTGAAAGTCTCGAAGTAATCCACACCTTCTTCCTGAGTGAAGCCTTTAGCCACTAAACGTGCTTTGTAGCGAGCAATAGAGCCATCCATGTTTCTTTTGATGCGATAAACCCACTTGCTTCCAACAATATTGTGACCAATGGGAGGTGGAACTAGAGTCCAGGTCTTATTCTGAGAAAGAGCATTCAATTCTTGTGCCATGGCCTGCCGCCATTGAGGAGAAGAATTGGCCTGATGAAAATTGAGGGGTTCTGTTTCGGGACCACTGCATAGATATGCGATGTGATCTGGGAAGAGACGAGGTTTACGAGTGTTATCTTTTGACCTGGTGATCATAGGATGAGAGATAGGATTGGAGGTAGTTAATGGCTGTTGAGGTATTGGGGAAGGAGCAATTGGGGAGGAATGGGAGGAAGAAGATGAAGTGGCAAGGTCAGAAGGGGTCAAAATTGGAGAGTTACGGTCAGATGAAGGGGCAGGCGCTGGATTAAGAATGCGGTCAGGTGTTGCTTGACCGAAGCGATCAGCAATAACTGGAGAAGGTGGTTGGGCAGCAGCTGATTGGAGCTCTGAAAATGGGGCAGCATTGTTGGAATTTGAACTGGTAACGGTCACTAGCGGACTGTGTGAAACAGTTGTTGGTTGAAACAGAGAGGCAAGTGAAGGAGAGGCACTGTCTGAAGAAGAATAGGAGAGTGAGCCATGAGATGCTGCTGTTTGCAAGGGAAAAGTGTCTTCATCAAAAACAACATGTCTAGAAACAAAAGTTTTATTAGTGGGTATGTGAAAGCATTTATATCCCTTTTGAGAGGGACAATATCCAATAAAAACGCATGGCATTGATCTAGGCTGAAGTTTATGATCACTGTATGGTCTGGTGTAGGGAAAACACAAGCACCCTAATACACGTAATGTCGTGTAATCAGGTGGTTTATCAAACAGTGTAGTATATGGTACAGCCTTAGACAAGGAGTTGGGAAGTCGATTGATTAAATAAACTGTACTAGCAAAAATCTCATCCCAAAAGGGCAAGGGAATGCTAGCATGTTGCATTGTGGCAATAGCTAACTCAACAATGTGACGATGCTTCCGTTCTGCTAGCCCGTTTTGCTGTGGAGTGTAAGGGCAAGTCAATTGATGAATAATTTGAGGAAACAGCCGAGACAAAGGTTTATACTCAGTTCCTCCATCTGTTCTTAATACTTTAATTGAAGTATTAAATAAATTTTCCACTTGAGCTTTGAACATAGAGAAAATGTGAGACAATTCATCTTTAGAGTGGAGAAAATATATCCATGTGAACTTTGAATAATCATCAATAAAAAGAACATAATAACGAAAACCATTGTTTGATAACATAGGAGCTGGACCCCAAAGATCCGAATGAATTAATTCTAAAGGTTTAGAAGAAGAAGAAGAACTAGTATTGAATGGCAATCGATGAGATTTAGCCATATTACAATGATTGCAAAAGGAAACAGATTTAGAAGAGCAAGGTAAACTGTTAAAATTTAAAACATGAAGAGTTGTAGAAGTGGAGGGGTGCCCCAGCCGCATATGCCAAGTGTCAGCTGAAGCTTTGATTCCAAGAAGGGCTTGAGGAGAAATGGAGAGTGGAATGGTGTAGAGGCCTCTATGGATTGGTGCTTGAAGAAGCACGGTCTTGGTGAGGGGGTCCTTAAGAGAAGCAAATTGAGAAGAAAATTCAATGAGTAAATTGTTATCATGAAGCAGTCTGGATAAACTAAGAAGATTTGTTGTAAAGGAGGGAACATGTAAAATGTCACAAAGCTCAAGAGTAAAATTAGAGAAGGAGATAGAAGAGGAACCAGTATTCTCAATAGGCAGAGCTGAACCATCACCAATATGCAGTGCTTCAGTTCCAGTGTATGGCATAAAGTTGGAGAGGTTATTGATGTCTCCAGTCACATGATGAGTGGCTCCAGAATCAATCACCCAAGCTATCGGAGCAGGAGAGGGAAGAGCAACATGGGCTTGATAGTTTGGAGCAGTGGAGACGCCATACCTCGAATCATAACGGTGCCAACAGTCATTTGCGGTGTGACCACGAAGTGTACATATCTGACAGAAGTTGACAGGCCGACTGGGTGGCAGTGAAGCAGAATCGATCTGATTATCAGGCAAAGGTGGAGGTTGCTGATACTGTTGCGGTTGCTGATAGAGAGGTCGATTTGGAGTGAAGGGGGCCCACTGTTGATGAACAGGGCGGGTGGTTGGAGTAGGGAGTAGAGGAGGCCCTGAATTTTGAGGCAGGTAACAGTTGGGAGGTGGGTTGAAGACAAGAGGTCTAGGAGCCCTGGGCCGATAATTGGGCCGGTAATTGGGTCGCGGAGGTTGATTTGGTGTGGGTCTCGGGTTAGAATAAAACCCGATAGGATTGTTTGTGGCAGGGTTGGTAAGAGTTGAGAGTTGTGTCTGAAGCAAACTTTCATGAGAGAGTATGAGAGACATGAGATCAGTAAAGGAGAAGGGTTCAGACCTTGCATTGGCAGTGACCACTATGGGATTGAACTCAGATCCAAGCCCTTCAAGTATGTACCTCATCAAATCCTCATCAGAAACTGGAGCGCCGATGAAGGAGAGCTCATCCGCCACCGAGCGCATCTGTTGGATGTAATCTGAGCAAGAAAGGCCGCCTTTGGAGGTAGTGCGCAGCTAACGAAGAAGGGCGGAGAGACGAGCACGTGAGACAGCGGAGAAAGATTTTTGGAGATAGTCCCACAAAATGGCAGAAGTGGTGGCAAAGGAGGTTTGGCCAAGGAGTGACTCGGATAAAGATGATCGGAGCCATCCTAAGAGAATCTGATCTTGTTTGTGCCAGGTGAGGTACTCAGGATTGATTGTAGAAGTGTTATTTGCAGATAAGATGGTTGGAGAAGGGGGGGGAACCGAGAGATCTACAAATTTGTGAAGGCCGTAGCCATGAAGAAGAGGAGTAATCTGACATTGCCAAGCTAGATAGTTAGATCTGGTGAGCTTAGTAGAGATGGGAAGAGTAAGGAGAATGAGAGAGGAGTTAGGATTTGGGGAGAGAGAGGTGGATAGAGAGGAATTGGTGGAGTTGAGGGAGCCATTGGTGTCGTCAGCCATGGCGATAGAGAGGGAGAGCGAGAGAGAGAGAGAGAGAGATCTATGGCTCTGATACCATAATAGAAAGGATAAAGAAGGAGTAGAAGAGATAATTTCAAAGGTGTTTGTATTTCATTTCTGAATTACGATTTTACATTCTGAGTAACTGCTGTATATATAGAAGATACAAGTCATCTAACTATAGTTGTAATTAACCAGAGAGAAAATTAACTAAGGTAACATAATCTAACTATGGTAAAACCGTTAGGTTGTACAGCATCCAATGTCAGGAGAATCTCCACGGTTATGAGTAATTAGAATAGGTCCATTAGTCACAGAACCGGTGTTGTCCAGTGACTTGTCATTTGCTTTGTTATCAATCTGACGGACAGGATCCACGAATGCAGAATGAACGGCTCAGATTGTTAAGAGGTGACGTCATCTTTTCACTGTAGAAAAGGCCCCTGGTCCCTGGAAATGGAGTATTTTTTGATAATAATAATAATAATGATAAATGAGCCAAAATTTAAGGTTGGATGTGATTTTCAATATGGGAAAACATAGATATATCAATAAAAAGAAGGGATAATTTTTTCTATGCCACCCAAAATTTGTGAAATCTAGCAATTGCCACCCGAAAGTTAAACTTTCTGTTTTTGCCACCCAAAAATGTGGTCACCCTTATGATTTTGCCACTTTGAGTAAAATTTTCTGCTATGTGTACCCAAAACTGTGTACCCAGATTATTAATTAATCTTCCTTTACTTTGCCAATTTTAAGTTGGTTTATTTTGGTTATAACCTCACATCATCGTGTTTACCCGCGATCTTCCCCTTTTTCCTAGGTACTGTATGGCAGGATGATTCTTTTGGTTTCTTAAAATTTCACTTTTAACTGACGTTTTCTGGTTGATTAATTTAAACAATTTTATTAGTTTGGTATAATCTCCCCCTAGGTGCCTACCCAGAATAATTAGAAAATTAGAAAGCCATAATATTAAGAAAACAAACCTCGCTCTGGTACCAGAATAGGATAGTAACGATCGGATCGACTTTGAAATTTCTGATTACTAAAGAATACTGGTTCCAAAGCTTTGAAAAGAGAATGAGGGAATTTTATTGATATCTTGGAAGTGATACAGGAGAAGAAGAGATGATTACTAAGTTGGGTGATGCCCTCTTAGTGAAACATCCTACTGCTTATATAGAAGGAACGCTACCGGTTGGTGAGCTCGATAATTGAATGCGGGTGCGCATATGGGCCCCATCGTCCATTTCAATTATTCGTCTACCACAGTTGGTATGTCCTTAGCAAACTAGTGGGCATCTTTAGTACAATAATTGCCCAAAAAGAAATAAAAGCAAACCACTCATTTCGTGCCAACCCATGTGACAGTAAAGAAAAAGAAAAGATGCGCACTACCGTAGTGGCACCGAAAGCAAACACAATAATGTGATTCCCTTATAATGGTGGGACTCACTAATAATAATGGCCTTGCTGGATCGATCGCATCTTTTGGTGAATTGCTAACAGCTCATCAATGTTATGATTAACTGGTCCTAGTGCAGTACTAGCCCAGTTGTCCTTGGATGCCTTCTTCTCTAGGCGAATCTTTTGCAAATAATTCAAGACCATGAGCCTTTCGACTTCATCAATGGTCCTTTGTATTTGCTCCTTATGAATTTCCTCAAGCCTAAGTAGCATGGTTCCTTCCCACTGAAAAGACCGTGGGTACATTGTTAGTAAGTCACCAGTTATTATTTCATAATCCCGAAGAGAGTCTAACTCTCTTTCTGAGGTTGCCCATCTTTCGGCCTACTGAAATGCTTGCCTGCTTCCTGGTCTGAACCCGATTGTTGAACTTCCTTCATGGATTCTCATGAGGTTCCTCAGATGATCAAGCACCATTTTTCTGAAAAAGAAATAAAATTCACACAAAATGAAAATTATAAGAAAACTAAAAATGTCAGTAGCTTTCCGTAGATTACTACCAGACAGTTCCTAAGATACAGGGTATAGTGGGTTTTTCCAGCGGTCCACCATGCCCGCTTATCGCCTTGCTCTAGAGGTTTTGAAAGAAAGGTTTTTCATCTAGCATATTATCAATATGCCCGATAATCGTTGCCAGATGCTTGATTATCTCCTCAGGAGCTCCTTTTGTTTCTTCGAGCACCTTTTCTAAATCGGCCAATTATTCATCAGCGAAATAGCAATTTCCGGTTTTCACCATATTTGCTGTTAATCGAGATAACGAATCAGCTAGCACATTCATTTTGCCATCAATGTGCTCGAAATTCACTTGCACTCCTGTTCCTGTAACAAAGTCAACAAAATTAATCCATCGGACTCTTGAAGGTTTGTTTTGTGCTGACTTGTTATAGAAACTAATTATGGCCTGGCAATCAGTTCTGAGAGTGATCTCCTTTTGATCCAGGTAGTGAATCTTGAGTGCCTTCATTTTTTCCATGCAAGCATAGATTTCTGCATCTATTGTGGATTTAATCACTGGGAATTTTCCGCTTGCATACGCACAAACTTTCTCCGTGTTTCGGGGGTCATGCTTCGCTTTCTTCCATTTGCATACTCCACCCCATCCTTCCATACATCCGTCTGTTTCAAGGATGATGTAGGATCCTTCCGGAGGTAGCTCGAGATCTGGGAGCTGCTGCACCGCTTGCTTGACCTTTCTGATGATCTCGTAGTCTGAGCTTTTGAGCCTTTTGTCACCGTGTTCGCTTGTTTTTGAGTATAATGGCCCAAGTAATGTTCCTAATTTCGGTATGTATGATCTGGCATAGTTGAGGATGCCAAGCCATGATCTCATACCGGCCTTCTCCTTCAATTTTTCTTCATCGAAAGAAATGATTTTCTTGATTATGTGCGGCTGAAGTTTGATTTTTCTGTTCCCAATAACTGCACCTAGGAATTCGATTTCCTGTACAGCTATTTTCATTTTAGTTGGGGAGAGTACAAGCCCCCATTTTTCACAGATCGTTAGCATGGCCTCCAAATGTTTGGCATGTTGTTCTTCATTCTCAGAAAACACTAGTATATCATCGATGTAGACTGCTATGAAGTTTTCCGTTCCCCGGAAGCAATCGTCCATCTTTCTTTGAAAAATTGCCGGTGCATTCTTTAACCCGAATGGCATAACTAGCCATTCATACAAGCCATTTGGAACGACAAAAGCCGTCCATTCAACCGATTCAGGATCCATTGCCACCTGATGGAACCCACTTTTTAAGTCGAATTTTGAATAAATCCGACTGTTGCCGACTTTCTTAAGG
The DNA here is from genome assembly GCA_028095005.1 of Rhynchospora pubera. Classification (NCBI taxonomy): domain Eukaryota; kingdom Viridiplantae; phylum Streptophyta; class Magnoliopsida; order Poales; family Cyperaceae; genus Rhynchospora; species Rhynchospora pubera. The sequence continues at coordinate 221,146,735 of CM051460.1, read as the reverse complement.
ATGGTATTAATTCCTGGCAAACTATATTGGTCTTTGTGGGTATTATCATTGAGGGTGCGGTAATTAAATACCATACGCTCCTTGCCTTTGATTTCAGCACCAGTCTTTGGATCTATTGATGTACCTGAGTTTACCATCATTGCCATGGTTCTGTGTCGGCTCTTACTGGGTAGTATCACTCCAATCTTGAGTAGCGCCTGAACATGCTTGTCCAATTGCTCTTTCATTGCTGGCGTGACATGTTTTAGGGGCTTGTCTTGGATTGTGATATCCGGGTTGATAATGTCTAACTTGCACTTAACCCGATTCTTTTTCCAGTGTTGGAGAGGATTTTCTCCAATGTACCCTTGTTCTCTTAATCTCTCCAAAAGGGGTCTGAACCTTTCCTTGAATTTCTGCGATTCTTCACCACAGGAGTATGCAGTTATTCTCTGAATCTCAAAATACTCTAGCTCAGACAACTCTAGTTCTTCGATTGCTGCTGAAGCTGCCACCTCAGCGTCAACTTTTGTCGCGATTGTTGTAACATTTTTGTAAAATGTTACCATTTGGCCCTCAATCCTAAGCCCTCCTTGCATGGCTCGGATGAAATTGCAACCAATCAGCATTTGGATCCCATCCCTCTGTTCCATTGGGAATGCATAGGTGAAAGGGATACGAAAACGGTTTTCATCGATAGCCATTATTCCGCCTTTGAGTTTTTGGTTGGCTATTTGAGAAGAGTTAACCCCGTTGATTTGAATGGGGTACGCACTTGGTTCCAACGCTTCTTTTGGAACTGCATTCTGGTATACGCAGCAAACTGTTGCGCCAGTATCCAAAATTGCTTGGATTTTGAACTTCTCAACACCTGGTATTTCCATTGTCAGCTCAATGTTGTAAAGTCTGTTTAAGACTTCTTCCCTTTTCTTGGATCTGGAACTTGAGTACTGATGTATTCATCTCTATCTGTCAGCATCTTGATTACCACTCCATTTCGTTTCTGGATATGGTTTTCAATTGCTTCATCATCCGAATCTACCTCTTCAAGAATTTGCTTTTCAGGGATTTTTCCTTTTGTTGGATCTCGCATTTCATCCAGATCCTTTCCCATCTCCAATTCTTCAATTCTTTCCTTTAGCCTTTGGTTTTCTGCTAAGAGGAAATTTGTATACCCAATCAGCTCATTAATTAGGGTATCCTTGTTGTCATACTGGAGATTTGATCTTTGTATTGTCAACCTTCTTCCCATGTTGAATCTCGAACACATTGGGCAGACAGTCAAATGACATGAACTGCAATGTGCTCTCATCCTTGGATTAGTCTGCTCCTTGCAGAATAGACACCTCATGAATTCTTGCGCCACTGGACTATTGTCCTCCCATTGATGCGCACAATTTTGGATTTCTTGGGGCACTGAGGTCACCACTCGCCATGAGATTTCTTCACTCGTTATCATCATTGCGGTTTCGTACGGAACCTCATTTATACCAGCCATCAAAGAATGACTAGTACCTCCTTCTCCTTCAGAAAATGAACAGATTGCATCGCTATCTGGTTCATTTTGATCTACCGAGAGCACATCCCAGTCATCATCTAGGTCTTTTTGCCTTTTTGCCTTGTGCAGTTGCGGGCAAAATGTCCTTCTTCACCACATATAAAGCACTTGCATTTTCTTACTTTATCTGCGTGCTTCCTTTTGAATACTCTGATGTGCGTATCATGTGGTTTGCCCCGATATGTCCACGCCTTTCGAAGACCATACTTCTTGTTCTTTTGATAGTAACCCGGCACTGGTATGCGGCTACAGAATGAGAGATCTTTGAGGCTTCTTTGGAGTGCAACTCTCTTACACTGCTCTGCCAGGTACTGGTAGGTAAAATGTATTCTTGGAATAACACCTACAGTATTGCCTGGGTATTTTTCAGCAAATGCCTTCTCAATTTCTCCACCAATAATTGGAGGCATCTTTCTGAAAAATTTTGTCGAGAATTCAGGAGATATGAACATCCTTCCTGATTTTGCCGCTAACATCTTATAATCATTTATATAGTCGAAAAGATCTTTCACATTGTGGCATGAAAGCCTCTCTAGGTCGTTGTACGCTCGATCTTGCTCTTCAGTGGACCCGGTTGTTGGGTCCTCCAACAGGAACATTCGTCTGATTTGTGATATTACATTTTGCGGATCATCAGCGATGTTCACTAGTTCTTCATATTCAGTGGGAAATGCCATTCTCCACTGAATCTAGGTTTTTTTCTCCGTTTCTCCTAGGAGATTTTCGATGTAGTTGACCTTTGATTTGTTATTTGCCCAGTTTTTCTCATTTACCAGATTGAGCGTGATTGATTCCCATCGGGAGATAACTTCTGAGTATAACCCAATATCTTCTGGTAAAACTAGGATTGCGCCTTGACTGGCTTGGGCTGTTGGCAGGTTAAACCTTTCGTTCATTTGCCTTGCATAGCCACCGCGGATGTTGTCCAACCGTGCCTTTATCTCTGGGATTTGGAGGTTCTGGGGTTGCCTTGAACCAGGTGGGTACATGGCCGGTCCCATGATTGGTTCAGGTGGTATTCTTGTAAGTGAAGACTCTGCAGTTGAGAGTACAGTCTCCACTTTCTTTTTGAGGTTTTTGAATTGTGGGTATTCCATCTCTTCTATCATATAAACTGTCTCGAATAGATCCTCGTCCCACTTTGTTTTAGAATTTGGGGAACTGACATCTTTCCCACCACCTTTCGCTAGAAGACTTAGCAAGTCTTCATCTTGGTTTGCCGGTGCACCCAATTGAGACAGGAATTGCACCGTGGAGAGTATCTCATCTTCGTCCGACTCGTCCCATTGACAGGTCATCATGAGGGCTTGTTCCTCAAACCACTCACTTTCTGCATCAACGGTTTCTAGCCAATTAAACTCTGCAAATGTCATTTGCACGAGTTCGTCTTCGTTGTCTAGCTGTTCAATAGCAAACCATTGATACGGACTTATAGGTTCCATCATTTCAATTGTTGGTTCAGTTTGTTCGGCTTTGAGTATTGCCAAGAACCATTTTCCCAATAAGGGACCATCATCTTGCTCAGTCTCGTCATTTTCACTGAATTCCTCAGGGTCTGAATAGATTTCTGGAAATTCTGGATCATCTTCATATGGCCAATCATCATCTAGCGTGAGTAGATTGATGAATTCTTGTTCGAGTTCTTCCTCATCATTTCTCCACGAATAGCTTCTTGTTCAGGGGTTGTTGTTGCATACCCCGCAAATCTGACGGATAATGAGCCGTCTGTCCTTGCTCGGATTCGTGCTACTTGGGGATTCTGAGCTTGTGAGATGACAGCTGGTCTCACAAGCCACTGCCTTCCACGGAGTTCTGTGGTTGTACGTTGCGAGCCAGGGATGACCCGAACTCCTCGACTTGCTAGGTGGTCCGCCACGTTCTGAACATTGTATCTGAAATTTGTGTGGCTTGTATTGGACAGTCGTCCAATTAGAGACCTTGAGAGTAAAAGATTACTCTCTCCACCTTGCCATCCTTCATACCCGTGAGTTTGAATCACTAGTTGAATGTGATCTCTAAAGTCACGGATACTTAGAGTCATATCTGGGGCAGTATATGCCAACTGCGTCCCAGATGTGAGATCCATCTCCATAGAGCTGATGACAGCTCTATCATCTCGCCATCTAGTGTCTCTGATTAACACTAGTGCATTCACACCTGCACTTCGCCTATGCAACGTGTACAATCGAACCATAATTAGTCCGATATGCAGATGTTGGAGCCCTCTTGCAAAAGTCTGTTAAAACTTTCTTCAGAGATGAACGGTAGCTCCACTTGCTGGCCATCTGTGACCAACGTTCTTTCATCCGAGTAATGTTGGTATACTCGGTGCCTGCTCTCTGACCATCCAGCTTGGTACAGAGTTTCTGCTGGGACTTGCTGTGCTCGTCTGTATTGGGAGATGTTGAGCTCAGCATCAGGATTCATTTGTGACTCAAGGCTTCGCTGGTACCGTCGAGATTGACCAGGGAGCCTCCTTTGAGCCTCAAATCTGAGTCTAGATCCAAGGCGATAGCCACGGATCTGGTCTTCAACAGTAGGGGTTTGATTTGTGTCTCTTTCTGACACTGATGGTCTTGCTGCCTCTGTTGTTGTTTGCGTTCTGCTCATGCTGCCTTCTTTTTCTCGGCTTCAAATATTTCTTTTGGGTTTTTGAACACAAAAAGTTTGCCTTTCGGTTTTGGTACTGCCGGCTTACTGGGCTCTCCTAAGCTCAGCTTCTGAAGTTGTTGCTGGATCTGGTCCAGAGAGTCAGTCAGGTCGTCAGGTTGAGTGCCTTCTTTTCCTTTCACAGCCTCGAGCCTTTTGACTGCTACCTTCAGATCCTCGATTTGTTCAGTCAATTTAAGCAACAATTGTATGATTGTGTTATTTTGCTTAAATTGGACTTCTGTTGTCCTCCCGGTTATGTCATGTGGCTTGACAAAACCGACCGCCGGTGAATGGATTGATTCGGTTGCTTTAAGTGCTTCTCTGTAAATTGTGCTGTTCGCGCTGAGGCGCCAATCGCTCATAGGGAAAATAAAATTTTTATAAGGATTTTTAGAATTTCTACTGGTTTATTCTTAAATGACTTTTATTTCAAAAATATTCTAGGTCGGCCTTTTCAGGTTTGATTATACCATCTGGTTCTTCTTGGGGACAATTCTTGGGGTTCATGTAGCACTTTTATATGGTCATAGTGGCATTTATAAAAGAATTAACTTTTGAGTGGCATTTTCACAATTTCCTTCTTTTGGAGTGGCATAAAAACAATTTCCCCTAAAAAGAAAATTTAGAAGCTAAAATTTCGAAATTGAGAGCAAAGAATTTCGAGCGAATTTGTAAGCAGAGGATTTGGATTTTCGTGCGTGCGTCAGCGAAAGTGCAAAGAAACACGGAACGACAAAGAAAAATATAAATCCAGCAGCGTATGCAGAACCAAGGGCAAAAAAAAAAAAAAAAAAAGACCGCTGCATCTGGGTTTTCGCCAATAGTCAATAGAGCGCGGGGAAATTTTGCAAGGACAAATTTAATTGGTTAGAGTTAGGATCGTACGACGGACGGGTTTGTAATTTTTTATCAATATTTTAATCCTACTCAAATAGATCGGGTCAAAAAATTTCATTAGTTAACCCATCCGTAATCCAATCTAACCCATATAAAATTTTATCTACGAATTTTTACGAATTTTCGGATTGGCTGGGTTATGATTCATACGGTACATAAATAAATTTGACAATATTAATTAAATAAAAATGAAGAGAAAAATGAAACGGATTAGGTTTAAATTCACTTTATCTATACTTCACTATCTTTCATAGTACCTGATTATGTTTTTGTCATTGTACATATATATATTAATTTTCATAAATGGAATAGTTGTCTAAAGTATCACGGTTCCAAATTTTGTTATCAAAAGAAAAGAAAAAATAATAAAGAAAGTTGTACGTAGGAGTTTTTAAGCAATCTTTTTTTTATGGTGCTGTAAATATTAGTGATTTGGGATTTTAGTTCACCTCGTTTTCATTAAAAATAAAAAATTCATCCTTTGTAATATACGCGTATACGTAGTTTTCATTAAAACTAATGAAGTGAATTTAAATCTATATTTGGATACGCTACCCATCTCTGAATATGTACACAAGTCTTTTATGTAAATTAATTATATTCGTTTTAAACCTGATAGGTAGCTACATATGTCATCTCTGCCAATTATGTTTATGCAATACAAATTACATCATATCAATAAAAATAAAACGGGTCGAGTTTGTACCGGATTACTCCAAGAAAAAAAATATAACCCAACCCAATTGTACCGGGTTAGTAAAATTGAAACAAGAACCAACCCGGATCATGCTTGAATCCGTTAGAATACGGGTCAGGTTGAACGGATTGAACAGGTCGGACGGATTTAAAATTTTCTTGTACAGCCCTAGTTAGACCTAGGGGTGCCGACGGTATAATGTCACTCGTTTTCCGTGGACGTTCCATCCAAACGGAACAAGTGACGAATCACTATTCAGCATACGTTTTCGAAATGGAATGGTAAACATAATGGATTTCGGCATACCGTTGTGTGAAATACAGTGTAAATTGAATCATTCCGCTACGTTCCGTCCATTCCATTGCAAATATAGCGGATAACGAATCGTTCCAATACATATCGTTGTTGAAACGAAACGGCAAACGAAATGACTCATTCCGTCGCCGTTTACAACGTTAAACACGCCTAGTTAGACCAAAAATTATTTGTCTTAACTTCTTTTTCAAATTGGAGGTGGATCCAATCTGGCGTGAACTTGAGTTCAGCTTAAGTGGGTGCATCTAAATCAACGGATCCTAATTGAAATGCACTCGCAAGTCAAGATAATGGAAACTTACTTTTCTCTTCTATTAAACAAATAAAGGATATTATTTACAGTAGAGCACATCTCCAAAAACTGAAAGCATATATAACGGCACACTAGGACGGAGTTCATCATACTTCTGACACTTTTTATTCGATTATTACAGCAAGTAAATAAATTGTACATAATATGACGCCGCATAAGTCAATTTCTGGGTATCGAACAAAGGTTTAGGAATTAAACACTGGAATATCATTTGGGCCGTCACTTCTTATCATTTGGATGCGTTGAGAAGAAGTAGGAAGAAGGAAGAAGAAGGAAGAAGGGAAGAAAAAAAAATTATAAACAATCTAAATTCTTCATAAAATTACACACATCTCAATACTTCTTTCTATTTTTTTCCTTCTTCCCACACCTATCCAAACGGAGCCAAATTTAGCTACCCGACGGATTTTCTGCTCAACAATATCTGAGATGCTATTAATGCATGGATCAAATATGCTTAGGACTCTCTAGGAACTTTTAGAATTTTTTAATTTTTTGTTTTGTTTTCTCTTTATTTTTGTTTCACTTTACAATTGTTCTTTGCTAATGATGCATTTTTTCTTCTGTATGGGTCGTTTGGATTGAAAAGAAATAGGGAAAAATAGCTTCTGCTTAGGAATATTTTCTTCTTAAACATCCAAACAAGTCAGGTATAAGGAGAAAAATAATTTCTTCTTAGGAATAACTTCTTCCTAAGAATAACATCTTACTACAATTATATGTGCTAAATACTAATAACTAAATTTGCTAAATAATTTCAACGAGATTTCAACGAAATACATATATAATTTCAATGAAATTTGCTAAATACTAATAACTAAATGAAATTATATGTGCTCTTTAATTAGTATTTTATTTAATATTAAAATAATAATTTTGAATAATTTATTTAAATTAATATCAATTTGCTTATTCCTAACTCACCATCCAAACAACATTTCTTATTTCCGAAATAACATTTTTTTCACTCTTCCCAAAATTACACACTTTGCAATATTTTCTTCCTAAAATCCTTATTTCTTCTTTATTCCCGTACCATTCAAACGATCGCACAAGAAGAAAAAGTAGAACTGAACTGCAAGTGCACAGGCATTAATAACCCAGATAATAACGCCAGAATACCAAGGCATAAATTAGGAAATTCGCCATGCAAAAGCACATGTGATGAGAGTGAAGATTATCCATATGATAATCTTCAACCTGTCTCTGTGCTCAGTCGACGGAGCATCAGGGGTGAGGTTCTCATATTTTTTTCAGACAAATGAAAAACAGAATCAGCCCGACATAGCAAGAGATTATGAATCCTAAATTCCATTGGTTTGCTCTTGATCTATATGCGACCACGCCAAAATTATAGGTAAAGTAAAGGAAAGCAATAATTGTAGGAAAGAATACAAGATTCCTGTTGGGTTGTGGTATTGGTTCAGATTCTGGCAGCTCATTGCTATTGGCTTCAGCACTGTGAAAGAAGGCTATAAATGGCGTGTACAACATCCACTTATTAATACCCAAAATCAGAGAAGCATGCAGCATTCTGAACAATAGAATCAGTGCTATATTATCGATGTGCCAGCGCTGCAATGAGGAAAATGAGTTTGAAACACATGTGTTCTTCTTTTGCCCCGGTTCGATCGAGAGCGGTTTGGTTTGGCAGTCAGCTGATGTTGAGAGTTCATGAATTGCCATTGGACATAATACAGGCCTTCAATCAGATTACAGAAGGCTTGGACCAACATGGTATGGCTATATTGGCATATACACTTTGGGAACTGTGGAAGGGGAGGAATGATGTAGTCATGCAGCACCAACAGTTTGACCCAGGGATAATAACAAAGAAGGTAACATCATGGATAATGCAAGGAAAAGATGAGGCACAATCCCAGCAGAGTCCATGTCAACAAGAGGAACAAGGAAGGTATGAAGTACGAGATGATGAGTGGCAAGTGTTGATTGATGGATCGTGGGATGTATCGGAGAGGGCAGGTACAGCTGCTGTGTTTTACCAGAACAGACAAGCTCATTACTTTGCATTCAACCACCATGAAGCACAAGATTCTTTTCATGCAGAGGCATTGGCTTGCTTAGAGGCACTGAGACATATTACTAGTTTGCAAGTGAGGGGACAGACACATATTACTAGTTTGCAAGTGAGGGGACAGACACGACAAATCTGTATCAATACGGATTGTAGTAAACTGGTCGATGCAATCTTAGAGGAACAATGTGACAATCTCTCTTCGTGGAGATCAATGCCAGTGGTACATCAGTTGATCCAAAAGTTCATGTAATGGGGGCCTACTATCAGAATTCGTAAAGTGCAGAGACAAGCAGTGAAACCGGCACATGTATTTTCAAATTTCAAACTTTGCAAGGAGGGCAAAATGTGCAAGGGAGATGGCGCCAGTGCAAGCCACAACTTTTTCAGCCTTTGGCCTGTGCACGATGCTGGACAGTGATATATTCCTGTCTGTTTAAACTAGCCCATGTTTAATTAGTTAGATTTATTTTTCAATGTCTCTTCTGGTTTTAGGTTGGTCTTTAGCATATAGTTCTTCTTTTGTAGGGAATCTTACTTTCTGGCTTAGTTTGTACTTTTTAGTTTTACCAGTAATCCTAAGGGCTAGGATGGAGCTTTGTATTGTAAGGAACAAGATTGTAACTCTGATTTTTGTAATTTTAATGAATGCCTACGAACTATGTTTCAAAAAAAAAAAAAAAAAGTAGTGCAGTGTGCAGTGCCTTTCCTTTTTTTTTTTATTTGATGAATGATGACACGGTTTCCAAGAGGAGACTGGGAGTCCGTAGACCGTAGTCACTGTTTAATTCATTAATTGTCAATGCAGAAAAAAAACATCCCAGGAATGCCTCCTTGGTTTCCTCTTCCCATAAGTCCAGACCAGAATTCAATGAAGGGTTCCGCGGGGCCTTTCTAGCTTTCTCCTCCACATCCCTTTGCCTTCAATGTTTCTTTACTGGTGCCACCTATTTATCTCTCCCTTCTCCATCTCTCTTTATCTTTGCTTGAAGTCTGCCTGAAGCCAATCTCCTCTTTACTAGGCGCCTCCCTGCTTAAACGCTCCTCTAAAGATGTGTTTGGTAGAGGAGTAAAAAACGATTAAAGTTAAAGAAGATTAAATAGTTAAGTCTTTTTATTCCATACGTAATAAGTCACGTTTGGTATGAAAAATAAAAAATTAAGTGAAGAGTAAGTGAGATATAAATATATTATATAATTACTGATTATAAAATTATCAAAATATCCTCTTATTTTTTTTGTCAAAGAATGAAAGTATGTTGAGGAAAGAAATAAACGTGGGATCAGCTATTAAGGACTTACTCCATGAATTAAATTTACTCCACCTATCTAGGAGAAGTAATTTACTTCTCTGATTTTGATCCTTACTCCACTCTACTCCTCCCTTTTTACTCTTTGTTTGAGAGGTTAAAAATGAATTAAGAGTCTTATACCGCAGAAAATATTTTTTTACGGCTATGTATTAAAAACCTGCCGTAAAAAATGCGGAGTGGCATTATCGTAAATATTAAGACATTTATTTACGGCGGTTAATAAAAAAGACACCGCTGCGTCTCCTGTAAAACGCGAAAATAATTTTCGCTGATTAATTACGGATGGTATTGCAAAACCATCATAATTAATGAGTTTATTACATCACTTTATTAAAATAACCGCCGTAATTCTGTAAAAAAAAAACCGCTGTAAATAAATAGATTAAAATATTCCCAAATGTACGGTCTTGCGTGATGCATGATCATATGTTAATTATATATATAGTATATTATATGCAGGACATTAGATGCCTAATTAGTATATATTACTCATATAAATTAATTATAGTAAGTTTTATATTTGTATTGTGCTAAATATATATATATATATATATATATATATATATATATATATATATATATATATATATATATATATATATATATATATATATATATATATATATATATATATATATGAGAAAGTTTAATATGCACCATAGTGCATAGGACATTCCGTACACTACGAACTTTTTCGAGAATATTTTTGTAAATTAACAAATCTAATTTAACCAATCTAATCTACCTATTGAAATCTCATACCAAACCAAAATTTACAATTTTTTTAGATTTTATTACTATTTTTTCGAATTTTTTAAAACATGTCATTTTTGGAATGTTGTACTATTTACAATTTTCCAAAAATGGCATGTCTTAAAAAATTCGAAAAAAATAGTAATAAAATCTAAAAAATTGTAAAATTTGGAGTAAATCTATTGTGAACCATGATGCATAGAGCGCTCCGTGCACCACGACCGTTTGATCGGTGATTTTGTAAATTGACAAATCAAAATTAACCAATCCAATCTATATATTGAAATCTCATAGAAAACAAAATTTTACAATTTTTAAATTTTTTTTTATTTTGTTTCGAATTTTTTAAAACTTCCAATTTTTTGCTTACAAATTAGTGTATTTATAGAAAAAATGGCAAGCTTTAAAAAATTCGGAAAAAATAGTAAAAAAATTTCAAAAATTGTAAAATTTTGTTTGTCATGAGATTTCAATATATAGATTGGGTTGGTTGAATTAGATTTGACAATTTATAAAACCACCATCGAAAACGGTCATGGTGCACGAAAGCTTATATGAGCCATGGTTCACAATAGATTTACTATATATATATATATAAACACCTCTTCTAGGCTATACTACTATGGCTATACTACTATGCATATACAAACACCTCTTCTAGGCTAGTTTTTTAGACTGTCCGATTTCTTCAGGATTCGTGCTAAGATGTTAAACAAAGGCTGAGATGTGTGCGCTGATCTCTCCTTCACTTTTATTTTTTCCGTCACCTCTGGTGTTAAGCTTCCGTCTCTCACATGAATTAAGCCTCCGTCCCTCCGTCTGTTACATCTTCGTTCTCTCCGGGTGTGTTTGGTATAATGTTAGAATAAGCCTTATTCTGAATAAGGCTTATTCGGGATGAAACCAAACGCGTTCGGAATAAGCCTTATTCCGAATAAGGGCTTATTCAAGACCTTATTCTAATTCCACCATATAGATGGAATTAGAATAAGACCTTGAATAAGCCCTTATTCAGAATAAGACTTATTCCGGACGTGTTTGGTTTCATCCCGAATAAGCCTTATTCGGAATAAGGCTTATTCAATAATGATACCAAACACACCCTCCATCTCCTTTCCAAATGAGCAGATTAAAAAAAATAAAAACAAGAGCACGAGGAGGAGAAACTCTGGCGCCACTCGATCTCAATAGATTGAAGACTTTTCCTCTTCGCCTAGCGCCACTGCTAGCTTCGCCCCTACCCCACCACTGCCATGTTCAGTGCTCGGTGCCCACCTTCTACTACAAGACTTTGTTGGTTGGACATCTCCATTTGCATTGAGGAGGAGTTGCCTGACTATCTTCAAATTCATGTACTTTCCTGCTTTTTTACGTCTCTTAAATTTGTTAGCATGGTATGGGAATTTAATTTCTCAATTCAACTGTGTGAGTTCTAGATCCATGTAAGGCCAGTAAGGTATTTCGTCGAGCGCCTTGTGGGCAAAGCGATTTCCAATGAAATTGATCTTTTTAGTTACAATTTGAACAAGTTCACTTTTAATTGATGTCTAATTGTAAATCAGTAACTGGTATCTCTGGGTTTAATTGAAAATCCTTACAATTTGATAAAGATTTTGTTCTTTTACTGGTTAGAGCTCTTCTTTACAGGTTCTGTCATTCAGAATTTATGGTTAGATAGGAACCGTTTGGTTTTCCAAAACAATACCAGTATAGTTAGGTAAACTATTTATGCTTCAGTTTTGACCTCTTTCATGCTTGGACAGGTGGAACTGCTGCTTTTGAAGAGCAATCAAGACTGCATAGCTTATAATACACGTTGCTTTCCCAAATCACATAAATACACGTTGCAATTTGAAATAACTGTAAGCCAAAGAATGATTTAAAATCGACAAAAGTACCTCTTACACAAGACCGATTTGTACATTCGTTCTATTGCCTTGGGTTAACCTAGGATTTTATGGCCAGATAGGGAGGTAGCGAGAAGGGCGACGATGAAGGAGAGCGCTTTTTTTTCTCCTAGGACCTAGGTTTCTTCTTTCTTGAGAGAACGATGTTGAGCATTAGATCGATTGAGGGAGAAATCCGTCTGCGTATTTCTCTATGGTTTTGTTTGAGAGAGAGACAGAGATGCGAAGGGAGATCCATTTGTGATTTTGTGGAGAAAAGCTGGAGTCGAGTCTCCACTGGAGAAGAGAGAGGCTAGCTAGGCCAGTGCTTTTGTTTGTCCAAACGGGGATAGAAGGATTGAAATATCACATCTAATCTAAAGTATTAATTAAATCCCGTGGGTGTCGTGGACCGTTTTTTTTTTCTGTCAGCGACACGGCAATCTGACCATTCATTTTAATCTCCGTAATCGATCTGTCTCTTCATCCGATTTCTCTCTTGATCTCTTCTGATGCCTCTCCGTCGGCGCCCTCCCACCTCTCCTTCTCTTCTCCTCCTCCTCCGCAAACCTCACCTCACCCCTGCAACTCCTCACTCCTCTCCGTCGCTTTGGCGGTCGCCAGATCCTCCTCCTCTCACTCTCTCCGTTTCCTCCTCCACCAGACCCTCATCCCTCTTTCTGTCGCCTTCTTCTCCGCCAACACCACCTCAACCTCTAACTCTCATTTTCTATCAATCCTGACTCCTGAATTCCGAATCCACATGGAAAACGAGTAAGAAAGTCGAGGTTCTCCTGACCTCATCACCGCCGCCACCTTTTCGCCCTTTCTCCGTTGCTTCTCTCTCCATGGCTTCCAGATGGAAAACGAACACAATGGTCATTGCCTTCTAAGTTTGTTTTTGTTGCTTTACTCTAAAACGAAGGCGAGATGGACATATCCCATGTATGTACGTGAAAGTTTTTTTGGTTTAAATATTTTCTATTTTTTTTCCTGATGTATATGGTTTATTTTTTTTGTGTTATGATTCTTGACTCTTTCATCGAGTCTTTGAAAATTTTCACTATTCTTTTATTGGATCCTTTGATTGAGTCATTAGTTCAATGATTTAGATAGGTCATTTGTGTTTTTTTCCCCCAAAAATTTAGATAGGTCATAGTTGTAAGGATGCTGGAACTAATTTCGAATCATCTATACTTTTAAATATAAATATATATTAAATTTAATCAATTATTAAATGATTTTCTTTAGATGTGCAACTCTTGAATTTAAACTATTATTATCTTTTTCCAGATACTGATTATATACATGTCATCGATGCAGTTAATGGTCATCTTGCTGATCTTCCGAACAATTTTTTTAGATTAACATTGCTAAGACAGTGCTGAAAGGATAAATTTTTGCAATTTTATTTTGTTCTCGCTCACAATATTCTCTTTGTTAATATGAGATTGGTGTTATCAGATTCTGAATATGAAAGCGAGATGAGCATTTGGGAGTGCATATGAGGTGTTTGATACAATGCCCAAGATAAAAAGCGTCTAGCATTGTTCTTGGTCTCTTGGAGAAGGTATTTTTTTTATTATTTTCAGATTTTCTGATATTTAAAACATCCTTGCAAGTTTTTGAACAATTAATTTTCTCTCTCTCCAACAAGTAAATTGAGGGCTTTTTCCAGTTTTGAATGTGTGATTTACATGTTTAACTGATTTACCCGTACTCATGATGACCAAGCTATGACTTGATTGTGCATTAATATAACTGATTCTCAATACCTGTTTGATGAATTGACAATGGGGACATATCATTTTATAACTGACTATTCATGTTATACTGATCTATTCGTTCAGTGCACAAAGTGAACTCAATATAGTCCTTTAGGCCGACATATTGTATTTCCTTAAGTGATTGGTTTGTACTCCTCTGGACTTTAGATTAGGGACATTTTGTGTTTTTAGAAATTCTATTTTTGATGTCAGTGAAGTAATTCAGAAAGCTGAGCATAAGCCATGAACGGGAACAATTTCGATAGAATACTCTTTCGTGAGACTACCACAACGAATACTCTTTCATAAGCCGATCCGATCGTTGAGATTATTATGGAATGCCGATAGGGACCTGCTATTCGGCATAGTGGGCAAGTGTTGAGACTTAACCAAATAGTGAAACATGAAGCTATAGTTTAATTGATGGCTCACGGGACCAAACTGGTACAATAGGAACATCTTTAATAGTTTATAATCCACGCATAAGGAGGATGTATCAGCATATAGCGAGACGACAAAGGATTGTGGATGCTTTCATTGATGAAGTGCAAATGTTGCACAAAGCCATATTTTTTCTTAAAACCAATAATAAATTTATTTGATGGATTTCATCATTTTTATGACTCTTTAATACCGATGCAGGCTATTAACAATAGAATGATGCTGGTATATCGATCCATTAATGTATTGCGGACCTTGACAACACGGAAAAACTCAGGTTAGATTTGCCCAAAGGGATGATATTAAGGGTCCCACGAACTTGCAAATGAAGCACAACAGAAAGGTACTCCGGTGTTGCAATTTCAACTGAAACACAGTTATTCATTTGGTGGTTTTTAAGTATAATTTGGTCTAGATAAAGGGCATTTCAAATACATTTTGAATCGTTTAATTTTTTTCAATAGAATCCATTGATAATTTTCATGACTTAAATATATAATACTAAATTTCTCTGCGTCGATAATTAAACAACCTATTTTTATTTGAGTTTTCTACTGTTAAGTTTTGTATCATGAAAGAGAACTAATATTAAGTGTTGTATGTGTACTTCTATTTACGATTATATATATCTTTACTGTTGTCATGTATACAAACTGTAACAATCCTAAACCCGCATAAATTGCAGCATAAGAAAATTTTATCACATATACAAATTAATACGAAACAAAATAAATCACTGATAAAGATTATCTAGCTGTAACGACTCTTTGTAATGGTTTGTTATGTCTCTCTCATTAATATCAACAATAATTTTCAACTTTTCTTTGAAAATTGTTTTCTTCATGAGAGCTTATTAGTTTGGTCATTCTTTGTAGTTCTCTTTTCAATTACTCTCCCAAAAGTAATTTTCTAATCAACTTTTGTATTCTTTTGTTGTGTAATGTTCCATCTAATGTCAAATATAAATATATTCATAACTCTATCTATAAAAATTTTCCGATTCGTTAATTATTTCGTCGTCAATTATACAAAAGATTTTATAATGTGAATCATTGAAAAATTAGTATATCAAGGATTGGTTAGGAGACAATTGATACATGAGTTGTAGCAGCCTCTCTCGTTATTCCATCAAACAATTAGTTAGAGTTATTGTTCGAGTTTAGATAAGGACATTTAAAAGATGAGTGTCTTGATTTCTTGGGAGCTGGGTATTTCTTCCGACCACACGGTGCGTGCATAGGAGCGTTGTTAAGCCATTTGAGTTGACGTTGATTCAAGAGGATACATACGAGGCACTCTCAGTAAAATAATTAATCAAGACCATTGAGATCCGGATAATTGAGGTAAGCTTCCGTACTTGTGATTAATTTTAATAGTATATAAGTCAATCGAATTAGATCCTAGTGTAATTAAGTTGTAATTTCATTAAATCTAATCCCCTCACCTTCTTTCATATAAACAATTATATAATTTTTGAGATAATTATAAAATTTTTAATTAAATCTAATCCCCTCACTGGTCTAATCCTTCAATTCTGAATTATAAACAATTATTTTAAGATAAGCACTAATCTGCCTTGGAATATATAGTTTCCTACATAAAAATTATTTGTCGTCTTGATTTAATTAAAATTGTCAAATAATAAATGTACCTTAATTCTTCATTTGAAGTAGGCGTAATCTCTAAATGCTATATTTGCATCTTTTTATTGGAAAAAAGTTATAGTTTCTATATATTAAATTCAAAATAAAAAAATGACGAACAAGATAGATAATTCGTTTTATGCCACTATAAATTTTGTTAATTAGAGAATTGCCATTGTTAAATTGCTAATTAAATTTATGCCATTATAGAATTGCTAAAATTAGTTCTATGCCACTATTTCTCCAAAAACATAATAAATTCTAAAAATGCCATTACCAAATTTATCATTAATTTTTTTCAATGACCAAATTAACCCTTATTAAAAAAAATAAACGGCGTTCATGTTTATCAAATTAAATTTGACAATAAGTTTTCTTTCTTGCTCATTTCAAATTTGTATGAATCCTAATGAATTGTTATATTGGAACGAATATATATATATATATATATATGCACGTGACAGATAGTCACTTTAATTCTAAACTAAAAACAAAACATCACTATAATAATGCTTATTTATTTCTTTCACATAAAAACTAATAATATATTACTAATTAGAATTTGTACTAATTTGTATTAAGTAGATAAAAGTAATTGTTAATAAATTTTAATGGCATAAAACTAATTATATTTTTTTTGCGATGGCATATTACTAATTTTTAAATTTTATAGTGTTATATTTAAAAGGGTAAAATAGTCAAATAATTGTCCAATGCCAAAAAACTAATTTTTATAATTTTATAGTGGCAAAAAAAATAATTTGTCGTTTAGTGATGGCATATCTCTAATTTTAAATATTTACGGTGGCATAAATCTAAATCTGCGCATTTAATATGGAAGTACGTCTTCAATATTTCAGACGCGTCATTATTTCTGCTGACCAAATATTTAATTCATTTTTCCAGCTAAAAATTGATTTTTGTTTGAGTGAACTCCATTCTATTTTTTTTTAATTAAGGGCATGTTGGCCCGTAGCCAAAAACAGTTTTCGTTAATGAAGAAAAAAATTTTACTAGGATATGAGGCTTCTCTAGAACGTAATTAAAATTACAAAGAAAATAAAAAATTTTTTGGCAGCAATTAAACTCCAGTTTTTTTAAAATCAAAATTTCTTTCGGTATTGTTAAACTGGTATTGTACTAGGAATTTCCTATAAATATCATTAATTAAGTTAAAAGGCTATAATTAGCTGTTCTAACTAACTTCCATAGACCCTTTTATACCTTCGATTAAAATCCCAAGAGGCCCTTGTCCTCACAAAAAAAATAATAAAAAAAGGGGTAACCGGTTTACACAATTTAAGGAGTTTGCGCAAATTTAAGAAGTACACATCTAAATTTAATTGGTTTCCAAATTAGAAAAACATCTCTAAATTTATTTACACATATTTTCAAATTAGAAATTTATGCTGTTTTTTTTCGTCCAAAATATGAAGTTAGTCATTTTGAACAAGGTATATGTTGTACTGAAATTTCATTATTGAATGAAAATCTATATATGTATATTATCTTATATTTAATTAATTCTTTTTTTTCAATAGGTATTGATGGAACAACGCTAAGAGTTGAAGAGTTAGCAAGTCATTTGCGTTCTGATCACCGAGAGGGCGTGTGGGCCGACCGACCAAAATCGCAGCAAGAAACATAAATACATAATTAATGTGAGAATATTTCAATTGTGTGTTTTAAAATATTTTTGGAAAATTTAAGGGATTTTTAATAAAAAAATTTCTTTAATTTTTTATATTTATTTTTTTTCCTATTTTTAGTAAATATATAACATAAAATAAAAAAAATTAGAAATCAGAATATTATAGGCAAATTAATATATGGATATGAAATTTCAAAACAAAAACTGAAAAAAATGCGGTTTGTATATGAAAAAATTTCGAAACAAAAAATGTAAAGAAAAAAACTGAAAAAATGCGGTTTGTTTCTTAAAACCGCTGAAAATGAAGTTATGGCAAGAAATATTTATACATTATATATCACTGTATATACTTTATAATTGCGCCAAAATCACATTATATCACAAATAGTTATAATACGTTATAATTACGTTATATCACTGTATCTCTGTCTTAATTGCGCCAAAATCACTGAATCAATTTCAATCTCCTCTCTGAAAATCCGCCAAAACACCTTCTTCCCTCGCTAGACTCGCCGCCATAATTTGCTCTCATAGTCGCTCTCCTGTCATCGCCGTGGAATCCGGAAGGGCTGTCGCACTCTTGTAGCACTTTTAGAGGTTAGTATACCTCTTTCTCCCTTATCTTCTGCCTCCTCTTCTCGCTCCCCTTCTCCCTCTCTAGCCTCCGCCTTCCACCCCCGCCGCCCTCCTCCTCTTCCATATTTTTCTCTCGGTTTCACACCTCCTATGCCTGATTCCCCACCCCTAGACCGAACCCTAGACCCTGATCCATAGATCCTAAACCCTGCCGCTGTAGGCTTGCCTTAGGTAATGTCCTTTGTTTCTTGTTCTAAATTGATTCTTCATTTAATTGATGAATGATCAGGGAGGTTTGAAAATATGAACTGGTAAGGATGCCGGGAGGATATCGGATAAACTGTGGGAAGTTTGGCTACTAAACCAACACTTGTTGAAGATGGCATACAAGGATAATTACGGCACAATCTGGATGGCTGGCATGTGGAATATCTGGAAGATGCGCAACGCGACAATTTTCGAAGGCACGCAAATAAACTTGCATGATACTGTCCGCAAAACAATCCAAGATACCAAAGCTTGGATTGCAAACTGCTACTAGTTTTGGATAATTAGGATAGGACTTTTAGTCCTGAGAATCGTATATAGTTTATATTGTGCATTTTCTTTTGTTTTTGTCCTTGTAATTTATTCTTTTTACCTTGTACGAAACTTTTTCGTTCAATATATTTGTAGGAGAGATAATCATCTCCCTACCTTAAAAAAAAAAAGGATGCTGGGAGGAAATTGGCAGGAAACATGTTGGTTTTTTACAGGAAATTGGGAGGAAGGTATATGATGAATTGTTGTGTTGGTAAATCATATAAATAAACCCTATTTCCTCCAAACTTAGAAAATATATAGAGATTTAAATTTTTCTTGTAAATGATTTTGTCTCTGTCGGTCTTATTTTTCGATTATTCCTTTCAATTCATGTACTTTTAATATGCTTAACTTAGATTTAAACCATCAATTGTTGTTTTCTTGCTATTTACCTGTTAAAAAATTTAAATATTCATATACATCCATAAAGTTGATGCCATTTGATAATATTTGCCCATAACATTACTTGAATCACTGTTCATGTGAATAAGGTCTAAAAAAATTAATGACTAATTTCTTGGTACCAGATATAGAAGCAAAATCAACCTTCTCTTCTATTTAATCTGATAAGTACAGAACCACTCACTTGATTATATTGCTTTCAAGACAGGAAGAGAGGAAAGGCAACAAGGAGCCTAAAAATAAGTACTGGTGGAACATTTTAACACTGACATCAGGACAAGGGTAAGATTGTCATTCTATCTCCTGTTTTCTTTGATTGATCAGGGGCACTTCATCTGTACAAAATGATGATGTGATTTTTTTGGTTGTGAATATGAACAACATAACAAACCATTTAATGCTATTATTACAAAGTTTTTAAAAATGTTATTTTAAGATTTGGTTTTCTGGCACCAATTTGGCGAGGCCTAATGGTTATCTTCCAAAACCTGTTTAATTACAATAATATGCAGTGGTCATGCCTTCCTCATGAAAGATCTGTAATAGTTAGTCAATTATACTAATCACTACTCATTCACAAAATATCTTTTTATTTATTTGATTATTTTCAAAGGCCCAATGAATGGCCTTCCTTCCCAGATATGGAGTCTCTCATATACGCTCATAGAAAGAGAAAAAGACACTAAACAACTGGATAAATTTAGTTTTTTCAAGGCATAAAAAATTTAAAATACAACAGTTACTTACATTATCCAATAAAATAGTAATTTTCATTTTTACTTTGTCTTCATTCCTTGTGCTATCATGCTCATCTCGTCTTTCTTCAAAATTGCAAGACCTTTATGTTAGAACACAAAAGGTAAAAAGAGGGGGGGGGGGGGGGGGGAGGGATCTGGCATTTTTTTAGAACATGGATTTATTAATGTAGCATTCCAGATATATTCCATTTCAGTATGTGCTGGTACTAACATATGTATCTATTAGATCGGTCAACTAAAATACCAATGCTGTCCCTCCTGCTTCACAATCCACTATCTTTTGATAGTTTGCCTTTTCTTTGCTTTTTTTTTTGGTGGCACTTAATTGAAAGCAAGAATAAAAGAAATGCTAATTAGAAGTCCAGTTGCACATACTGAAATGGAATATATCTGGAGTAAATGAGTAGAACTTAACAACTAAGCCCTAAATCAGACATCTATTAACACTGATGCTTCTAATTATCCAAAACCTAGAAAAGACAATAGCAATGTTTATTTATTCAAGATACAATACATCCTCAAGAATGGAATCATTACCACGTGACTTTTTGTAAAAAAAATACTCAAGCTTTTATATATGCTGTTTACAAGAAACAACATCATCTCTACATCGTTACAAATGGGCGCGTAATAAAACCTTGGCATTTTTGGTGGCTTAATTGAAATGATCAATGATCAATTGAGCTTGGTTGATCATAATAGAATTAATCTCAAAATACCAGAAGGTCTGGGTTTGAGGTGAGGTGGGGGTGTTCAATTCAATTGGTATTTTAGGGATGTACAATCTGTACGAATGCCAAAATTGTCTATGTTAGAAGAATGCGGAGCCCACGATGCACTGTCAGTTTTTTGCAATGAGAATATTCAAGAACTTAATAAATGCAACTATGCTCAACATTTTTGTGGCAGGGAGTTTAGTCTAATAATCTCCAAATTTAATAATTGCATCTTGGATATTATCATCTGCAGTAATCTTGGATATTATCATCTTGAATCATATACATAGTATAAGGTCATGAGATAGTACTGTTTTTTATGGTCTAACTGCCTTGATTCATGACATGAATATCTTTCGTGACAGGTTGCTCTCTCTAAAAAGGGTGACTTTGTAGCGGTTCGTCAAAATGACATATTGACAGCTTCGATTGGTACAAAAGAGCATGGGGGACGGCTGAGAGGATATTCCTCGTATACCAATGTGAAGGGAGTGTACGGCCGGGGTACGAGAAAATCCAGCAGATATAGCCAAGCGGATTTAGATGCCGCTTTGCAAAAGCAAAGGGATGAGATGGAGGATGACTCAAGGGCCAAAATGAAGGCTGCTTTGGAACAGCAAAAAGAGGAGATGGAGCAAAGGTTCTCCATGATATCACAAAACCACACGGTCTCAAAATGATCTCAACCCCATAATAAAACATGCCGCTGCCTTTTTATCAACACGAGGAAGTGCAAATACAGTGCCTTCACAACCATACCCGATTCCTGAAATTCAGGTTCTTCAAAACCTTAAAGTGTTTAATATTTAGGGTTTAGGATTTAAGTTCTTCAATCAGGTTCTTCACACCACAAGGAAGTGCAAATACAGGGCCTTTACAACCATACCCGATTACTCAAATTCTGGCTCTTCACAACTTTCAAGTGTAATTAAATTTTATGTTACTTATAATTATAGGAACCCATAGATGTCTTACTCTCTCTCTTTGACGAGAAAGGACAACGTGTGGTGGTAGCACAAGGTAAGATGTATCCGCGAATGGGCTTTGATGTTGTCCATGGAGAACAGTTGGGGCCGAATGAGGTAAAGGTTCAAATCGATTTCGTTTTGGATGATGGTCGACGAGTGATAGTACCTTTTCCACCTCCTAACCACGATAGTCAGCTCGGTAATCTGATGGGATCATTCCTCATGAAAGCCAAAAGACAGAGCGATTATCATGTTTTGCTGCATCATAATCTGTTAAAATATTTTCAAATTTGACTTTAAGATTTAAAGTTTACGATTATTATTTATACTAACAAGGTTTAATGTCTAATTGCAAGAACCATTATTTGATTATTATCTCCCAGGTCTCGACACACAAGATTTGGATCATCGATTCTCTCAATCCTAACAAAGTTAATTTGAAAATTATTGTTCAAATTTTTCTTACTTTATATTTTATTGTTGCAGCGCTTTATTGAAACTTCAAAAGACTAAGTTCAATGTCGTGAAAGTACCGGTACACAACTTAATCGCTCTAATAGTTTCATATAATTTGTCAATGTTTGGATTTATCATGAAAAGTAAAAATTTCATTCTTACTTGTAGGGTCCAGATCAGCCAAACTCTGATGATTGTGGTTATTACATGATGACATCGATACGCAACACACTGAAATGGTACATGACTAGGAGGGAGTTGCCATCGGTATGGAATATCTGTTTTAATTATATTTGATAATTGTTTTCTTGTTTAGGATAAGACTAGTATTTTTCTCTTTCTAGTTTGCTGTAACTCCGAGTCATCGTTTAATGACTCTAAACTCTTATTTTGGTTAATGATATTGGGACCCCCCTGCTTGGGGCTCTTTATTTCAAAAAAAAAATGTTTGATAATTAGTTATTTGTTGGTTTGAATTAGTGGTATACTATAATGATTGGTTTAAGGTATATGTCAAGTGGTGGAATTGTATATGCTTTATAGTCATCCATTCAAGTGGTGTAAATAATGCATAAGGTCAGGCTTAGATAGGCGTGTGAAAAGAAAGCAGTCACTGGAGGTTACATAAGGTTTTAATTAATAGGCAAATGCCAAAATAGAGAAACATTTAGTAAGTAAAAGTAGTATCTCCAAAATAAAAGTAGCATCTCCAATCAGACCAATCAAGTGCTAAACAGAAGTTTAATTTCCTCTCTTTCCTACCTAATCAGTGGGTCAGGTTTTTGTCATGTATAAACTGATATTACCCTTTCTATTTTAATTCTTTGTGTTATTACAACATTTGTATTCAAACAGGTGGAAATTTTATAGTGAGTCTAACCAATTATATATAGAATATATTTTTTCATAAAGTTTACTAATAACTCAGTCATGATCAATCAATGTAAGCTTTGGAACCGCAAGGTGGAGCATATTTTGAAGACGAGCTTAACCAAACGATAGAGTTGTTTTTTGAATTTCTTACTCCATTGATACTTAATGGTTATGATGATTAATAGCATGTACTTAGTTGGGAATTGCTAACTTTTGGATTACAAAAAATTTAGTTGGGAATTGCTAACTGTTGTCTTTATCAATTTCCATTTTAGTTGTAATTTTTAAATTTCCGAATGTGTATTTGAATTTTTGTGAATTAATGTGAATTTTTGTGAATCAATGCAATTTTCAATTTATTTATGGCGATTGGATTTTCTGTATACATATCATGTTAATTTATATGTCGTGCAAATACTTGTGATTAGGTATATATATAGCCACATGAAATGAAAAAAAAATTATATAA
This sequence comes from Rhynchospora pubera, assembly GCA_028095005.1. Classification (NCBI taxonomy): domain Eukaryota; kingdom Viridiplantae; phylum Streptophyta; class Magnoliopsida; order Poales; family Cyperaceae; genus Rhynchospora; species Rhynchospora pubera. The sequence goes on along the minus strand of CM051460.1, from coordinate 221,123,036 downwards.
TTATGTCTTCTACGGCGGTGCTTCTAGAAATAAATATAAGCTATAAATAAGTTTTTCTATAACTTGTTTTAACAAATAACAGCTGTAAAAAATATTTTTTTACGGCGCTAATTGTTAAAAAGGCGCTGTGCAAAACAACAAATTGCGCGCGCGGCTTCTCAAAATCAATAACAATTACGGCGATGAATAATTATTTTTAGCCGCACCCATCATCCGGCGTAAAAAATATCTAAAACACAGTAGTAAAAAAGTTTTTCTTCCGTAGTATTCTTTGTTTGGGAGATTGAAAATAATGTTCCCTAGTTCTTTCAGATAAACACCCCATTGCATATTTGCATGGGCATCGCATCACTAGTCTCTTGTCGGTATGCTTCTATCCTGAAAATGCTTGGAGGGTTTCCCCTCTCTTTGATTGACTCCTGGTTGCATTTATTGTGACACCTAGGCCTGTTTAACGTGGTAAACGACAACGGAATGGATCATTCGTTTGCCGTTTTGTTTCAACAACGGTATGCACTTGAATGATTCGTTATCCGTTCTGTTTGTAACGGAATGGACGGAACGTAACGAAACGAGTCATTTTACACTGTATTTTACATAACGGTATGCCGAAATCCATTCCGTTTATCGTTTCGTTTCGGAAACGTTTGCTGGAAAGTGATTCGTCACTCGTTTCGTTTGGACAGAACGTGCACGGTACACGGTAAACGGTATACCGTCGGCAGGCCTAGTGACACCCCCACCGCTTTGGCCTGATTTTAACTAAAGTTGACCGTTGAACATAGTTCTTATGTTTAAACTTTGATCATTTTTATCAATTAAAAAAATGATTTTTACTCAAACCGCTTTTTGGATTTGAAAGAATGTTTTGAAAACATATTTTTGACACCTGCCAACAAAACACCTCGCGTGCCCCATTTATTTCATGTATATATATCCATTCTAGTTGCCACGTGTCACTTTGTTAAGCGGCATGAATTCCTTTATAAACTCCATATTTCCTCTTATAAATCCGAACCAATCATCTTTTTCCATTTCCATCCAAAAAATCGAAGTCTCCGTTTGGATCGCTCAGGAATCAGACGAATAAGACGAATAATATTAGAAAGTGTAACTTTGTGAAGAATTTAGATGGTTAAAAATAAATTTATATCTAGAAAGAGACTATTCCTTTATTTCTAGCACTATCCAAATGGAGCCGGAATGAATTAGAATATTGATTATAATTTGATTGGTCGGCCGATTGAAATTGTTACGCTACATCGCAGTCAAATTGAATAGTCATTCGTTTGTGATTTCTGGAACGCTCAGTCATATAATCAGATCTTTTTTATATTTAATTTCGTATTGATTTGATTTACCGTTTGATTTTGGTTGAATATGTTTAATGAATTGTGATTGGTATACTTTACGGAATATCGAATTTGGAATTGAATCTGCAATTGAATCTGAATTTTGAATCATGATCCTCCTGAGATCAGGAAGGGGTCGGTCTTGATCCTTCCGAGATCGGTGAGGGAACCGTTCCTCCTAGTGTTCTGTGATCCGTCAGTGCGGGACGTGACATTTATGATAAAAAATAAGAGCATAATTGTTGTAATAAAGAAAAAACGCTGATACTGTTGCAATAAAACATAGAACTAAAAAAAGAGAGTAACACTAAAAATTGATGGATTTACAAATGCGCATTGAAACTAGTTCACCGTGAACCTTCTTAATTTTTTCCTTTTGATTTTCAATTTTTGACAAGATAATGAATTTTTAGTTTAAGAATGACACTGTTAACAATGAACGATGAGAAATTGTTCCCATTTGACAATGAGCTCTCAATGATCACACACAATTTAGGAGCTTTTAAAACATTGTCAATTATTATACTGAGACATATTGTATCAGCAAATGAAGTATGCAAGCCCCTTTCTCAAATTCTTTTTTCTCAACTTTGCATGGATTAGGTGGTAAAGAATGCAAATAACATCTTGCTTAATTCAGATCATCAGATCAGCTAAAGAAAAAAAAAGTGCCTAGCGAATCAGCGATGGGTTAGAAACAATTGCTTTCTGGTGCACCTGGCGATGGGGCCATAAGTGATTTCCAATAACAATTTCAAGAAGAAAGGAAATGTTTGATATCTTATTATTGTTTTCCCATATATCCAAAAGAGTAGAAAATGACGTGAAGATGAATCATTAGTACCCGAGGGCATTTCTATCTAAAAATATAAAAAACAATTTTTTTGAATAAAAAACATTAGAAATAAGAAAAGGGTAAAGATCTATATTAAAGATGATTGGAAGGGAATATTTTCAAATTTGATCCAATTAGCTATGATCGATTTGAGGATATACGGCTGATTTTTCCAAAAATTAATGACTATTTTAGAAGAAAAATAGCCATATATCTTTCGAATTGTAGCTAATTGGAAAATTCTACTTCAAATCTTTAAATTTGAAAATATTCTTTTCTAAATATCATTTTGATTATTTCTAAATTCTAATATTTTTTATTTCTGAAAATTCATTTTTGAAAAGATTGGACGAAACTGCCTCAGCCTATTCATCTTCACAACTTTCACCTCCATACAGAAAGATTCATCCCTATCTAAAAAATTGGGCCCATCTCTGATCACTGACTTCCTATTTTGTTTGTTGAAATGACAGGTGTAACACTCCAGTTTGAATAAAAGTGTCTAGACATATCCAGCGCTCTCCACTAAATTAGCTCAGCATCCATATTCCAACCGCCTTTTTAAACTGTTCGTCCAGATGGACGAACGAAATCCTGGTGAGACTTTTTTTTATAATAAAAGGTGCGTTGGGATTGTTGGAAGAAAAAAGAAGAAGAAAAAAAAAATTATAAACAATCTAAATTATTTACAAAGTTACACACTTTCTAATACTTCTTCTCACTTCTTCCCTTCTTTTCTTCTTTTCATACTATCCAAACGCACCCAAAGTAAGTAATGTATAAGTATAGTTTAACAAGTCTATACTGCACTTAAAAAAAAAAACAAGTCTAAACGACTTGACCAGAAAAACTTATCCGTCACACTAATATGGGACCCCTAATTAATGATGCATAGCGGGGACCGAAATTCTATGTGGCGCTACAGATGATATCAAATGTGCACAAGCTGTCTGACTTGATCTCGACGGCTTCTTTTCACTAGCTGTACGAATCTCGATAATTCTGATATTAATCGTGGAACATCCATAATAGATCGGACGGCCCGTGCACATTTGCTATTCTCTATAGCGCCACAGAGGATGTGAGCCGTGCATAGTGGATCCAATTAGGCTTCGTTTGGATGGGTGCTATCCTCTATAGCGCCACAGAGGATGTGAGCCATCCATAAGGAGATAGCTTTTTTATACTTCCAAATTTATTAATTCAAACCCTTCACAAAGTTACACATTTTCTAATACTTCTTCCTTTATTCCCACACCATCCAAACGGAATCTTAAAGACTTTCGTTCGGATATGGTTCTAACTTCTAAACATAGGTGCTGCTTGGATCATATGGGAATAGGAAGAATTTCCTATTCTTAGACATAATTTTATTATAAACAATCAAAATTTTTCACAAAATTACACACTTTCCAATACTTTATGTATAGAAATAGAAAATTCCTCCTATTCCTAAACGATCCAAAGGGCCCTATATAGCCTGCACCATTTCAACACTTAAAAAGATGTGTACTAATGACGTCTATCTCAAAACAGCTGGAATTGTCCAATACAATTATGCAATTTATATATTGTTCATAAAAACAATATATCATAGCAATATATACAAAATTTACAATCATTCCCATAATTCATCCACTCCAACACACAAAACATACCATATGTACATACTAAGCACACGAGCCAATTAACTAACTCTCCCTTCAACTTCAGATTGCATTATTGCAACACACAAACTGCAAAAAGCCTGTACAGCATACACAAACCCCTTCGATTTAGATTTTCCTAATTTACACCTTTGTACAGAAAGAAAACATAAAATCCACCGATTACCACAGATGAGCCCAAGCCCCAAACCACCAAATCAACTGGCCACGGCATAATCGCCGCGACTTTATAAGAAAACATACAAGTGAGCAGGGTACTGAGAGACCAAACATATGCCTTAAGATGAGGCCTTTGAGGTGCGTTGCGGCCTGCTCTTTCAAACAATCGGAGGCACCAGAAGAGCAGTAGCAAACTCAAGTAGGCCACTATAACAAAAGAAATGCTGTAGATGTCGTCTTTGGACCGGTAGATAGCCATGGCAGAGTTGCCTGTGAGGAATATGAAACCAATCCATGTCAGGTGTTCTGCTTCCATTTTAGGAAAGTACGGATTTTGGATTGATCAAGCAAGATAATCCTATTCAGACTCCAGAAGTCTACCTCTCTTCTAACTTTTCTAATAAAATGTGACGTCAAAGGAGTGTGTGGCTGTCCATGTCCATGTCCATGTGTTCCTTATCAAGAACGCATGAACCAAGCGTTTCTAACAAGCTATTATCATTATTAAGCCAAAATTGGATATAATCCCCTTAAACTTAGTCAATTGGATATAAGTGATATAACCCTAAATGTTTTTTTAAGATAAATTGGAGGTCTAAACCATCTAACTTATTTTTAAATTAAATGTCTATGAAAGACCTCCCAACCGGATTTCTATAACCCCTAAACTTAGTCAATTAAAAATAACTCTCTAAGTTTAAGGGGGTTATATCCAATAGATAGAACTAACAAACTTGTTAATCATGATAGATTCTTTCTAATACGTTCATCAATTAGTTTTTGATCGAGTATTAAATAAATTTCAAAATTTACAAAACTTATATGAAAACTCATTGCTTATTGTGCGTTTGGATAGGTGTGGGAAGAAGAGAAGAAGGAAAGAAGTGGGGTTGCGTTTGGATGAGAGAAGAAGAAGAGGAAGAAGGAAGATGGGAAGAAAAAAAATTATAAACAATTCAAACTCTTCACAAAGTTACACACTTTCCAATACTTCTTTCCACTTCTTCCCTTCTTCCCTTCTTCCCACACTTATCCAAACGGAGCCTGGGAAGAAATATTGGAAAGTGTATAACTTTGTAAAGAGTTTGGATTGTTTATAATTTTTTTCTTCTTCTTTCTTCTTCTTCTTCTTTCTTCCAACGATCCAAACGCACCCTAAGTAAGATCAATAATTTAAATTAAACATTTGAATTTTAAAAAATTTGAAAAAATAACTTATTAGCAAAATGTTGACATTTAGAGGCAACCAAAATATTGATAGGAATCTTTCTCTTTTTTTTTTTAAATAAGATAATTTACTGTAAATTAATAGTAATGAACTAATGATACATAGAGGGTCATTGTGGGTCTATTATGAGTGCGAATTAGAGTTGCTGCACGAGAGACAACACAATTTAGTCCATACAAATCTGTTGGGGCAAAAAAATTAAAAATCTAGCGGAGATCATACGCTAACGCAGTAACACTACTCTTTAGTAAGTACAAGAAGGGCCCCACAAATCCCCAACTCTCCACTTGAGTCCGGGAGTTAGAGCTGTCAATTTGGCATGTTTTCGTTTTGTTCTGTCTGGCGTTCTTCAATCGTGCGTATCGTATCAAATACGATCGTGTTAGAATCTCGTGTCGTGTCGTATTTAGTAGTGAGAAGAGACAACACGACATACATTCTGACACGACACGACTGACAGTCGTGTCAAATCGTATGATATTATTTTATTAAATTAAAAAATTATAAAAAAAATTAAAAGTAAGAGAAAAATAACTAAACATAATAATTTATTATTTGATTAAGTTTAATTTTTTATTAATATTTTTATAAAAAATAATAATTAGATTAGGACACTATTATGATTTAAATGATAGTAAATAATATGATATAGTATTATAAATTGAAATTAAATTATTCATTTTGCTTAAATAATCAACATTAATAATTAAATTTGTGTTGAGATGTGTTAATTCGTGTTCGTGTCGTGTTGAATCATGTCACAATTTGTAATGTTCCAACACGACACTATTATGACACGACACGATAACACGATCGTGTCGTGTCAATTTTGTATTCGTGTCGTGACGTGTCGTGTCATGTCGTGTCAACACGCACATCCTGTCGTGCCAACACGATCGTGTCGTATCATTTTGGAGAACACTAGTTCTGTCTAAACGGAATAACTAACGGAAGGAAATATGTGTTTTATTTTTTGAGAACGAAACAGAAAGTGGTACATGTTATTGGTTTATTTTGTCGAAAATTAGCTGAAATCAATACAAAATAGATTGAAATCAATGAAATATTGACAACGGAACAAAAACTAACAGAAAAATCGTTTCGTTTAAGGAAACAAAACAGAAACGACAGAGAATTTGTGTTTTGTTGCCGAAACGAAATGAAATCGGCAGACGGTATTTCTTTTCTGCTGTCGTTTCTCACGTTTGACAGTCCTACCGGAAGTCCCTTCATTTCGGGTTAGTTAAAAAGGATTCTTCCTATGAGAATCCTGTTGCTTCAACATTACTATTTTCCGCCGAAAAAGAGCTTTAGTTTTGAGCCCAGATTTGGGCTTTCAACTTTGTTTTCAATTAAGCCTAATTTGTTTTTAATTTAAGTTGAATGTTAATGAGTTTCTATTGGGTTGGGTTTGAATTTTGCCAGAATTTAAACGAAGCTCGTTTCTGAACATGTCATACTTTTTTTGAAGTAAAAATGGGGGTCTAAGTCCCCATCTTTGTATTAATTAAAAGAGCTTACAGCTTTTAGCCAGGGGCTAAAGTTTAATAATAAAATAATAATCATAAAAAAAACTATGCTAAAAAGAAAAAAAGCAGCAAAAAATATGTAGCGTCAGGAGCCTAAAGATTGAGTGTTTCCCACTCGAAGAACACGTGTTGTACCAGCAGCTGGATGAGAAGCTTAGTGTCTGAGAAAATTCAAAAACATCTTTCTCTCGAAATCACAAAGCAGAGAATTCCCATGATCTCTTTGTGCGCTTTAGGTGCAGAAAATCGTGTAAGGAAATTTGGGTTTGAAGTGAAGGCAAGAGTTGAGAAATCTTTATGCAAGCTTGCTATTTGCAATGCCTCTATAAAGAAGGGGCAGACATTGAAAAGATGTTGTACCATTTCTTCTTCAGAGGCGCACAAAGTGCAAACATTTTCCAATTGCCATCCTCGTTTCTTTAGATTATCAATTGTAGAAATTTTATTTTGTGCCATCTGCCATATAAAAATTCTCATTCTAGGTGGAATATTCAGCTTCCATAAGGGGAACAAAGAAGATGTTATTTTTGGGTAAGTCTTCCAGAAATTGTAGGTTGACTTCACAGAAAAATTTCCATCAGAATTGGTGCTCCAAATGAAGTGATCCGCATTTTGAGACAAGGTGATGGTTGAGAGAGATTGTGAAAGCAATGATCATTGCATTGAGACTGAGTTAGAGATTGTGAAAGCAATGATCATTGCACCATTTAGTGACAAACTGAGACAAAGTAAGGCTTGTATCAAGTGTAAAGCTGTAGGGATCTTCCAAATTATGCTTAAGCAACCCAAGCCCCAATTATGATGCCAAAAAAGAATACTTGTGCCATTTCCTGGACTAGCTTTGACTATGCTACTGAGAAGTGGAGCAATGCATTCAAATGCATTTTTTAGAGGGTTGTATTATGGCACTAAAGAGATATTGTTGTTTTGAAGTGCAGCAACCAGACCAGTCCACAAGTTATCTTTTGAGGAGGTCCATTTCCAGAGCCACCTAGAAATTAAAGAAGTATTCATGTCTAGAAGATTGAGCACCCCCAAACCTCCTTGTTTTTTAGGAGAGCAAACTTGATCTCAGGAAACTAAGATTAACTTTCTTTTCTCATCATTTGCGCCATGCCAGAGGAAGTGCATTCGAGTCTTATCAATTTCTTTGATCAACCACTTTGGAACTTTGAATGCAGAGAGAAAATACAAAGGCATTGATGTTAAACAAGAGTTTACCAGAACAAGTCGACCAGCAGGAGAAAGAAGTTTAGCCTTCCAGGAGTTCAATTTTGTTTTTATTCTTTTGATCAAGTTGAAGTAGTTATCTTTTTCAGTTTCTTGTCTGACAATGGAAGACCCAAATATTTGATTGGAAAATGAGCAGGTCTGCAACCCATTTCGCTAGCTAGAGTGTCCACCGTAAAGTCATTTGAACAGGCGACCAGGAGGTCAGATTTATTCCTAATTTCCTATTCAAAGCTAAGCCTGATATGCTTTGAAAAGCTAGCAAAGTCATTTTTAAAAGTTTAACCTGATGAATGCACGGTTTAAAAAAGATAATTGAATCATTAACATAGAAGAGTGCTGGATGCATTTGAGAGAAAGGAAGTTTTAGAGAACCTGATCTTGTTAGCGATTTCGGCCATCTTGCAAGAAAGTGGGCATTGCTTTTCCCACGGCACCGATTTGTAATGCACGGCAAATTTATCTATGAAGACTAAAATATCCTTTTCTATTTTATGCAATAATCTGCTGAGAAAATTTCTGAATATTTTCTTTCTTTTTTTTTGACGCAAATGAAATATTATTTTGGTGAGACTCCTCCGCGAGTCTCTTACCACGCATTACGCCACCATAAAAATAAAAATAAAATCCTATCGTTCAAAAGTATAAACTCATATAGCAGCAAGAAATTGAAAGTATAAAATACAATATAACATTCATTTTCTGGATAAATTTTCATACAAAACAGATCATATTGCTCAATGCCACTACCATGTTTTAGTTTATAAGAGACTTCTATCCAGATGTGACCTTCCAGCAATAATGCTCCAATGCTAGTTGGATTCTAATATTATCTGTCCAAAAAAATAGAGAGCAAATTTAAAATGACAATTATCATATTTCATCATTAGTTAATACATGTAGTCAGATCCTAGAAATCCAGACAAAAAGGTAGAGTGAATCAAAATGTACCTTCAACAACTTCACCATAGTTATTGAAAGCCTCTTTCAATCCCTATTCATCAGTTCCATATGAAAGATCTACAAAATGGTAATAAAAGAAAAATCAAACAGTTAATCAACTCCACTCAAATGTACCATCTATTAAGAAAAATCAGAAAGGACAATTTACAAATAGCTTCTCAGCTATTCTTCAAAAATAACACCGATTATTTAATTAATTTATAAAACAATACCAATGACTTGAACTAATTGAAACAAACAGGATATGTTTGTAGCCAACATATCTAACATTTTGCAACTTAAATTAACATTTCTAAGATATTTGTAAAGAACAGAAATTAACCAATTTGATCCACATTTCTCACATTTGCAACTGACACCCAAAATTTTTGTACTGGCAACATCTAATGATCACAAGTGAATCTTTTCCAAGCTAATGATCACATGCAAATTTTCAGCCAGTTAGGAGAAAGAATCCTATTTTTGCTCAACATTGCTACTCGGCCAGTTAACTTTTTTTTTTTTTTAGTTCTTTGCAGCCAAATCATAATTACAAAAAGCAAACAACAATATTGACAGAAGAATTACTTCGAAGAGATTTATCTGAGCTCGATGGCATCGCTCTCAGTGACCACACACCTTGCCAAATCTCTCATATGCTCGCAATAGAACAAGAGCACTTTCTTTTGTGCTCACTTAAGGCCAACGGCCGCCTCTGCCGCTGGCTCAAGAGGGATGAATGATTGTGTGTGCTGGTCGAGGCGGAAGCAAGCGACAATTTTCGGTGAAAGGTCAACATGGGACTGAGAGCGTACAGAGAACTTGTGTTGGATGGAGAGGAGGGAGGCTCAAGCAGAGAAGGCGGGTTTGGGGTCTGGATTTATGGGGTAGGCTTATGTGACGTATCCACCAACTTCCTAGTGGAGGTAGGAAAGAGGGTCAAGGGTTGAGACGGTAGAAGCAAGGAATTGAAGAGAGAGAGCGATTTTTATCGGAACTAAGAAGAAAGAAGAGAAAATGGCGAGATGGAGATGAAAGGCCGGTGATGATTGATGACTGAGGAAAGGGGGAGAAGAAATTCAGGACTGGAAATCTGGATAGATGTTTCTAGTGGCGGAGGGTTCAAGAGGGGTAACTTTGTCATTTATTAAATTTTGCCGTGCATTACAAATCGGTGCCGTGGGAAAAGCAACGCCCCAAGAAAGTCGAAGGAAACAATGAAGAAGTATGGAGAGATTGGATCTCCCTGTCTGACTCCGTGCCTTAGTTTTATCATTTTTCCTGCTATTCCGTTTATGATCACTCGCGAATTGCCAGGAAGCACACAAGTTGAGATCGAAAGTACTACTTGTGTCAGTTAACCGACAACAATTAAAACTTTCTGCACAAAGGACCAATTTAAGGTGTCGAAGGCCTTATTAAGGTCTGCTTTAAAAACTCCTAATTGGATTTTCTCTTTCGAGGCGAAGTGAAGCAGCTGTTGTGCATAAAGAAAGTTTTCCAAGATATTTCTTTCCGGAATGAAGCCTGTTTGAGATTGCTGCACCAGTTGTTGAATGTGTGGAGTGAATCGGGTAGCCAAAACTTTTGAGAGAATTCTCTGCATGGAGTGTATTATGCTAACAGGTCTGAAATCATCTGGCATATTGGGTGTTTCAACTTTCGGTATGAGAACAATGTAGGAGGAGTTTAGAGGTTCCAATGATCCAGAGCTGAGAGCATTGTTAAGGGTCAGAGTAATGTCCGGGATCATCTCCTCCAAGAAGAATCTATAAAATTTTCCAGTGAATCCGTCGGGTCCTGGAGATTTGTCAGCGGGCCAGTCGAAGATTGCTTTTCTTATCTCAACTTCAGAAATTGGATTAGCAATGAGAGATGAGAAATTGTGTCGGTCTGGGTATAACATCGTCCATTCGATGTCATCCAGTAACCCCGACTCGATGGATGAAGCTCCCATGAGAGAACAGAAGGAGTGGAAAGCCCTGTCCTTTCCTTTGTGATATGAAATGTTCAAACCATCTACTAATAATGTCATAATTAATGAACTTTTTTAAACATTGTCCAGGCGAAGGGAAATTTAAACAAAATATTCATGTAATCACACGGTTAATAGGAATAAACCAATACATACAAATGGTAACCTTTTAGAGGGTGAATATATTAAATTAATTAAGAATAAGAGGTACCATCCAACACACATGAAGTACTCTAATGCCACTCGAGTAATGTAAGTTTGCATCTCATGTTCGAATTTTTCTATGGTTATTACTCCAAGATCGACTACTAACTCAGCACAACCTTTTGCTAAGGGGTTGGCCATCTCTCGCTTCATGTCCTTGCTATAAATCGATGGCAGTAGAAATATCTGATCACTTTTTTCTGCATCGTCATTTTGCAGGAACAGTTTGGACTTGATATAAATCCGGTTTAGACTGCCATTACTCAACTTCACACTCAGATTAGGTGATTTCCGATTTTCTCAAAGGAATTCTGATCTCAAACTGTGGGACACCATTTGGGCTACTACATCTTGGAATATTTGGAAGACGCGCAATAGAAGAATTTACTCTGATTGTTCAACTCCACCGCAGATTGTTGAAAGAGATCTGCGCATGCGTACACTCTTAAGACGAAACACGTCTAGTTTTTAGATTTTAATTTTTTTCTTTTTGTATAGGCTTTTATTTTCTTTCTTGTTTTTCCTTTTTGCAATTATTTTTATATTTAATAAAATTCGTCAGTGTGGTTGTTTGCCACCGACCCTCAAAAAAATTTGCATCTGATGGTCTAAATTTATATGACTTAGCAGGCGCTTAGAATAAGGAACGATAGTGAATTCTATAGAATGTCGGTTTACGCGTTCTTAAGTGCAAACTTCCTGTTTGTGAATTTTCTCAATTCAAGTTTTTTCTCTTCAAAACTATTAAATTTGAATTATTAAATAAAAAAACGGTTCGTGTTTAATTAGCACTGGTTGATTGCTTTCATTTGTACAGTTAAATATCGATTAATATATGTGGAGAAGGTTCTGGCGCTGATGTGATTGGAAGTCAGCACTTTTAAAAATGCCAATACAGAAACAAGAAGTTTTTTTTTATATGGGAGAGGGTTATACATGGCCAATTATACTGAAGTCTAGTTTTATTTATTTATATTTTGTGGGCGAGGGTGGGTTTGAAAATGTAATTCCAATAAGTCAGCTATTCTTATTTCAGCTAGTGAAGTGCTAATCTGATAAGTAAAAAAAAATTAAAAAAATGCCATTGTAGTGAATAATGTTTTGCATACAGAAATGTTGATATATGCCTTGTACAAAAAAAAAAAAAAAGAAGGAAAAAAAATGCTCAGTACATGTTCAATGATACCTTCGCTGGTCCAATCTGTGGTTTTGGCACTGTAACCATAGCTAGAACATAATCTGTTTTGGTACTCTTTTTTGGAAAAAAATATTATCTAAGGAACAAGTTCAAATTGAAAAGTACAGAAATGTTAGCCACGTGGTAAGATATCATTAGTCATTTAGTCCGAAGGTTTATCCTAGTTAATTAAATAGCTCCTATTGATATCTTTCTTTTATTTAAATGGAAGTTTTTCAATATTTGCTTTGCCAATTGCCAATGACAACAGAAAAGTGAAAAGAGCATACAGATTGTTGGTTGAAATAGGCAGCATCTAGACATTCATTTTGTGTATGCTCACAGTTTAGCTTAATTAATTAACGGGACGACTGAATTTCAATAAATTTGGAATTTTTAAAATTGGATAAGAAAAAAAATATTGAAAAAGTTGCTTAGAGCATATGGCTGGTTTAGAGAGCACGGTATGCCCATTGCATTAACATTGGTTACTTCATTATCTCAATTTTAAATTAAAATTTTATAATCTATATATAAGGAATATAATTTATGCTATTTCATATTCGCTTAAAAGGGGCCATATAAATACATGACCAGACAACATTGAAATTACAAAATATATATATATATATATATATATATATATATATATATATATATATATATATAACAATAGACAAATAACAAAAAACTAAACCATGAAGATTGAGGCATTTGCTCCTTTGGCAGTACTCTGTCTGTTAGTCTTAGTGTCAAGTACACAAGGATATGCGTACGATTTCTTCTACTTTGTTCAACAGGTATACGCATATGAGTGCTTCCAAATGATTAATTTTCTTTACAAAAACTTGATATATTTTGTACACCATTGAATACTTATGTGTAAACAATTGAATGCTTGGTATAAATGGGTAATGGGGCATTTTAGATTACTATTTGTCATTTATGTGGCCATGAATAAACATATATATTAAACATCATTCTTTATGAACAGTGGCCCGGATCTTACTGTGACACTAGCTCAGGTTGCTGTTATCCAACTTATGGCAAGCCACCGTCTGATTTTGACATTCATGGTCTATGGCCAAATTACAACAACGGTTCCTATCCATCAAACTGTGATCCAAACAATCCTTTCGATGTATCCAAGGCAAGTAACTGATAAATTAAAAATCACTAGCTTATAACTGTGCGTGCATTTTATTAAACTCCCATTGAAGGTAGGGGATTAATTCTCCCAATTTGCAGCATATGTGTTGTTTATGTCTAACGTGAACAGTTATTAATTTAAAACAAAAAATATTTCCTATTTTAAACAGACACTCTCTACTAATTGTAGCAAAATAATTCCAAATGTAAAAGTCCGAAGACTGACATGGTTCGGTGACCAATATGTGAAAATAATTAAATAACTAAAAGATCATTAAGGGTAAAGTTGAAGTTATGATAATTTAATTGCAGATTCAAGACTTAGTTAGCAGCCTACAAACAAATTGGGCATCACTAGCATGTCCGAGCAGCGATAGCACCTCATTCTGGCAGCACGAGTGGGAAAAGCATGGCACATGCTCTGAAACAGTATTGGATGAGCACTCTTATTTCCAAGATGCACTCAATCTCAAGAGCACAACTAAAGTTCTATCATGCCTCAAATCTGCAAGTAATAAAAACTTCTCTTCATGAAGCAAAAAAAATAAAAGAAATCTTTTCGTGGTCAATTTCATTACAAAATCAAAATTATATATGCCTTTTGAGGAATTAAACTTGATGATTTATTGACATATCTTCTCAGATATTTCACCAAACGGCGGGTCCTATACTTTAACCAGCATTAAGAATGCGATCTCCGCTTGTATTGGTCATGTACCTTGGATCGAGTGCAACAAAGATGCATCAGGTCGGTACCAATTGTACCAGGTCTACATCTGTGTCGACCATTCTGGCACAACTTTGATTGATTGCCCTGTTTTCCCTACTGGTGCTTGTGGTTCTTCTATTATCTTCCCTACCTTCTGATGCTTCTCAGGCCAAGATGAAAAAGAAGTTCAATATTGAACGTTTTCGAAAGAACAATCCTACTGTTCTTTCCATTGATTTCTCCAATTAATAAACAGAGTATCTAGTGCTCTGTAATGATGCATCTATCTTTTTATTTTTAATAAAGAGGAATTGTAATGGCGACTCAATGATCTGTGACGCCCTAGTTCGTCTTTAATATTATTTTACATATATTGATATTGCATTCAATGCTTGCCTTACTTGGGAATGAAATGTTTTATATATTTAACATTAAGAATATTGGTCAAATATATTCTTCCTCTGTCAACCCCTTTCGATGTTGAAATAGAATGCCCTCATATCTCAACACCAAAACTTTGTTGTTGTATTTTTTTTTTTTAAATCTCTACTTTTACTTATAAATGCACGGACCGTAGAGGTATTACACGCTATGTCTAGCATGTAAACATGTATTTCTACTGTTCGATCGATTTAATATGTGGTCGGTATTAATCGCCATATGAAATAATAATATATTTTGATTTTCCGTCTAACAAAGAAACAAATTAAATAACATATCTATTTGTATCGATGCTAGATTAAGCAATATATTTTTATTATCTAATATTATTTTGTTTCTTTATTTGCCCACATATGAGGGCATTTAAGCTAGTCTAGCAAAAGTCGCTCTCATATTGTGCAAATAAATAAAGAAAATAATATTAGACAATAAAAATATATTACTCAATCTACAATAAGTAAATTGAGAACGATTAATGATATGTTGCTCAATTTGTTTCCTTATTAGATGGAAAACCAAACTATATTGTTGCTTCGTGTAGCGATTTAATATTAAACCACATATCAAATCGATCGAACGTCACAAACTTGTATATATATGCTAGATCTAGCGTGTAATCCTTATTGAATCTGTGCATTTATAAGGAGTAGAGATAGAGTTATAGAGAGAGATGTTCGACAATTTTGACTAGTTCAATTCCAAAGACAAGAAAAAAATATTGAATCTATCGTTACGCCAACAACATTAACATCACATCAAGTTAACAACAAAGACATATCAATAAAATGCAGCAAACAAAAATATCGACAACACAACAAATTCACCATAGCAATGAGAGCTATCATAAGACTTAAATATCAACATACGATATGACGTTGAACCCTAATCAATAACACTAATTGGCCCAAGATGAATCTCTTAAAAAGGTTAAAGTTAGAGCCTTTTATCCCAAACAAGTTGGGATAGGCTAGAAATGACATCCGGACTCTGGTCATTTCTTGTATATATGGCTGAGTTTTTACGCTGGCTTGCCAAGTTTATCACAAACATACTGGCTTGAATCCTAGATCTCTTAGTGGAGAGCCCAGTGCTCTTACCACAAGAGCTAAATCTCTTACAAAAGTAAATATACAAAATATATATCTTGAGAACCAACTCTTAGTCTAGTGGCAAAAGAACAATTCATCTTGAGTAAAAGGTCACAATCCGGCTAGAGAATTTTTCATAGATATTTAATTTAAAAATAAATCGAGAGATTTGACCCAATTTATCTTTAAAAAAACAAAATATACATCTTTGAAGAAATAACCAATGTAGTTTTAGCTGTTTATGTTGCTTGAGACAGAAACAAATGTACTTGGCAACAGAGGACACTATTGTGCTATATTGACTTTCAAAAGTACAACCTTAGTTACAGCCTGAATACATCAAAGACATCAAACTCTGCCTGCTGTTGGTTTACCTAGTTTGTGAATGTTCTCAAATTCATCCCAAACCTATAGAAGTTGAATTACTGAAAAAAAATGGTACGATTTTCTTAAGCACTCGTTGATTGCTTTAGTTTCTATAGTTAAATTTCTACGTGTGTATGTAAAAATCAAGTTTTAGGATTTATGTCATTGGGCATCAACCCTCTAAAAATGCCAATCTGCAAAGTACAAGAAGTACACTTATAATATATATTCAACGTAGCGGAATACTTAAAAAAAAAAGTGATCCAATTAGATTAGTCATTCTTAATTAATTCTTTCAGCAATCAATTAGGGAAATGCAAATCTGAATAAGTCTAGAACGTCAAACCTTGTAAGAAAAAATAAAAGAACAAAAAACTAACTGCCAAGAAGGTTACTTCACACATAAGAAAAAAAACAAAGTAAAATGTCACATAGAACTGAAACTCAGAAAAATAACATATAAAATTAAAGCTTCATAAGTTGATGTTATTATTCTCATGGGAATGTAAGCATATGTTCAATTCAAAGATGTTCAACTGTGGTTGGTACTGTAACCTTAGCTAGTATATAATCCTCCTTTGCCAGAACAATAAGTAAAATACATGGAACAACTTAAAAATGAAGTGCACACGTATTGAGTTGAACTGTAAAATTCCAGGAGTTTAAAGCTATGACCTTTTGATTTAGAGTAGGTCTCATTGTGTCTTTCTTTTTAAAAAAAAATAATAAAAAATTCAGTACTCTTTGCCAATGGAAGCACAAAAAAAAAAGAAGCTACATATAAAATGGAAACTGCCATATGAATATTATTGAAGTTTCGTGTAATTATAAAATTCAATTTCCGTTACCTCTTGGTGCTCACCAAGTAGTGACAATAGATAGGTCCTTGTTTTGTTGAAAAGACAACATCTAGATATTCTTTTTTGTGTACACACAAAATTTAGCTCATATTATTTATTAATTAACAATGAAGTTTTATTAGATAAGTGAAAGAATTTTGAAATTGATTTGAAAAAAAAAAGAGAAAAATGATGGAGGAGTTACCTTTGAGCACAAGTATGGTTTAGAGGACAAGGTATATCCATCTAATTACCATCAGGTACTTCATAGTCTAAATTCTGAAATTCGAAGTATTCAATTTTAATATCATGTATGTATCGAATATATTTTTATGCCATTTCGTATTCCTCCAAAAAGGCCATGTAAATACATTCAGGAACATATTCAGCAGCATCAAATTAAAAAAAAAATTACAAGCTCCTAATACCATGAAGATTCAGGCGTTTGCTCCTTTGGCACTTCTCTGCCTATTAGCCTTAGTGTCAAGTTCACAAGGATATGCATATGATTTCTTCTACTTCGTTCAACAGGTACACATACATTAGTGATTTCTACTGGATTTCTTCAGAAGTTTGATATATTGTGCGTGCTAAAAAGGTAAAAGAATATATATACATTGAATGCTGGGTTATTAGAGCATTTTAGAATTTGCAGGAACAGTTGGATTAATATGTTTTCTTTGGCATATAGGAATGTATAACTAAATTTCATAATTTCCTGATTACTATTTGTCTTCTATGTGGCAGTGAGTTTATCTATATTGATCTTGCTCATTTTTTTTATTAACAGTGGCATGGATCTTACTGCGATACTAGCTCAGGTTGTTGTTACCCAACTTATGGGAAACCACCATCTGATTTCGACATTCACGGACTTTGGCCGAATTATAACAACGGTTCCTATCCATCTAACTGTGACCCAAACAATCCTTTTGATTTATCCATATGAAGTCGAATATTGCAAATACAGGACATTTGCTCAAATAACTGATGAATACTTGTGTTCTGAGATAAATAAATTTTTTACTGTAATTGAATTTACTATCTGGTCACTGAGGCATGCATTTTACTATTTTCATACTGAAAGTCGGGGATAACTAGCTATTGAATTTTGCAACATGTTGTCTCATTTACCTTTAAACTTTTTGGTTGAAAGTGACTGGTTTTGATTTACAAATTCTGAACCAACAAACCAAAACCAAATTTCCTATTTTAGCATAAATTACCTATTACTAAACGTACAAATTTGTTCCAAATTTAAATGACCAGAACTTATTTGGTACAGTCATTTGAAAATAACATGAGAATCACCAAAGACAACATTCAAAATTCTATATAATTGAATTGCAGATCCAAGACTTAGTTAGCAGCCTACAAACAAAGTGGGCATCACTTGCATGTCCAAGCAGCGATAGCACCTCATTCTGGCAGCACGAGTGGGATAAGCATGGCACATGCTCTGAAACTGTGTTGGATGAGCACTCTTACTTCCAAGATGCACTCAATCTCAAAAGCACAACTAAAGTTCTTTCATGCCTTAAATCTGCAAGTAATAAAAAATTATCTTTTCATGAAAAAAAGCTGGTACCATGGCAGAGCCATAACAAGCTGGTACCATGCTCGTACCAGCCTCTTAAGACCTCGACAAATCAAGTGTCACACCCCGAACCAAGCCATAATTCGAGATGGACAGCCCCGCCACGCATGCACACTCTACTGTACACATGTAAGGCTAAATAAATAGTGTCACAGAACAGATAATCCACAAATAATACCACATAATAAATGAAGTATTGTTCATGCATCAAAAGGGCTGGTTATAATATTTACATATCAAAATTTCCAGCCAGCATACAAACAAAATAACAATGCACAGTAGAAAGAAACTATTCCAGCTCAGCTTGATCTTCTGGTTAAATCTCCTCTGCTAAGTCTACCAAACCAGAACCTGTGCCACAAGCAATTATGTGGGCTGAGTACGTGAATACACTGTGGTGGTAAAGTGAACTAGTCTTTTGGGATTAGGCTATTCAAAAGATTAGAACAAGTGTTTATATAAAAGCCACATTAATAAATGTTATTCAAGTGTCAATAACTATTTAGCAATATTATAATTTTTTTAGAAACAATTTATATTATAAATGATCAGTGCATTCGGGTACCATTGAGGATAATCTCTGGACCACGAGGGTCTGCCGAAATTAATTCGTCCATTGTGAATCATCTCGGACCTATTAAGGTTTTCCGTTATGCAATCTAAGTAAAATCATATGTCATTTAATTATGTGCTTAAGATATCTACTCGCTAGTATAACTCGCCCTAAATGCTCCGGGCCTCAACCATGATCAGTGAACAAATTCCCATCTCAGGCGATTAACTTCAACCATCAAATTGAATTGCTGTTTTCACTTTTCCATTGTCTTTATCATACAAGTACAAGGAGGAGAACATTTTTCTTCTGCATAGGGAACAAATTCCATTTGTTGCGCTAATATTCAAGAGGTCATGCACAGAATATGATACGGCCCTTTTGGTTCGTTTGGTAAAGTTTAGTCCAAATTAGAATTGGTGCTCTAAGGATTAAGAAGAATAGGTTTTATAAAGGGCAGTAGGCACAAAAAGAATGGTCTCTCTCAGCCGCACTTAATTAACACTTCTTCTCGACTCTTCCTTTTACATCTAAAGTCTAAACCTCCATGACTTAAGTTATCTTGAAAGCTCACATCAAATCTCTATGTAAAATACTTCTACTTCTAGACAGTAAGGTAAAATAATACATAACATCTTTTTGTCTTTATTAGCTAGGTCGTAGCCATTGATCACCGGGATGCTTTGAGGTTTCCAGGTGAGATAATTGGTATGACTTAATTTGGTTGAAATTGGTAAATTGAGGGGTATGACTTGATTAAATTGAGGTGAGATGGGAAAATGGGGCAAGAAAACCAGATGGATTGTCGGCCGTGGCCATGGTCTCTGATACAATAAAGAAGTTCAGTTTAACATACTGTAGAAGGGAAATAGAAAGAAGAATTTGTATGGCACAAAATGAATTTTTTTTTAGCTTAGTCCAATTTTTTAATTTAAGTACAGTTCTTTTTATAATAAGATTTAGAACTGTAATCAAGAAACTAGAGTACAAGATTTTCTATTCAGCTAATGGGGTGTGTATCAAACATAAGTTAAGTTAGGTTAATTAAACCAAGATTAGTTTTAACCAAGGTATGGTTAACTAATGACGGCCGTTATCCTCTGTACATTGTAAACTGGTTCACACCAGAACTTTTTGTCTTCCATATACTGGTTTTTACCAGTATCATGCGATCTCTCTGAACTCTGATGGTTGACTAATAGTCCGTAACCTTTTGGTTGGGTACTGAAGTAGGGCTTGAGGAACTGGAAGTCTGGAAGTGGAGAGAGAGATATGGGATTGAGATTGGGGTTTCATGATCCGAGAAAAATTAAATGGAAAATTCTAGGCGGTGTCAGAGGAAATGATTGTCTTTCTCCTGATCGGATTGGGGGTCCTGCACTCTGCTAATGAATTATTCCAATGTAGCCGGAGTGATATTCTATACATTTGTATCCGTTCTATCCGTTCCATCCGCCGTGAAGCAGAAAACAAAAGATCGGACAGACTTCTTTTTAGTTTCATCTCTTCCCTCCATTCATTTCCCTTCCTTTATTGTTGAAGTTTTGGAGCATATCCTAAAAATCTAGTGCTAAGAATAAATTTGCAAATGTGGGATTCTATTTTATGGGTGTGGAAGACAGGTGTTCTTAAATTCCTCAACTTCGGGACAACGAATCAAGTAATAATAAAAAAAAAACTTCATGACATGTTTGCCTAGGATTGAAGGAAGTTTCTTGCATGCTGAACACCTAAATATAAAATGAATATATAGTGAACGACTGTTACGAGCTTTCACTATAAAATGAATATATAGTGAAAGACTGTTTTTATTAATTTTTATATAATTCTCATACAATCCTCAGCTCATAATATATAGAGCTTTTTAAAATATGGCAACATATCAATTCTACTAGAAATATAAAAATACATAAAATATTTGAAATCAAATAAGATCTATTAAAACTAATTTCCTTAAATTTAAATATATCCTATTATATTGTTTCCTTAATGACCTGTAACATTTTCCCCTTTCATAAGAATTAGCTTGTCCTCAAGCTAAAAAATGGAGTAACAAATGCAAATATTATCCAGGTGTTTCATTGGTAATCAGCATTGGTAAATTCTCATGATCATCATCGTCCACGACCTTTCGCCATAATAGTCGCTTGTGTTTATAACCCCTTGTATATACTCATCACAGCTGTAGCACAAACCCTTACGACATCTATAGCCATCTCAACTGGGGTGAGGCGGCATAAAGAACGTTGATATTGTCCATAACCGAATAGTGCAAGTAGCGCCAGCATTTCAAGAGGTTTAGGGAGAACGAGTGTCAATGGTCATGTGGTAGCGATGCTCGAAAGCACTAGCTAAACTCATGGCATGTTGTAGGTCATAATGTTTATGTAACCCGACATTGACATTGGTGCGAAAAGGATCTGAGAGACCAACGGTGAAAACATGCATCTGTTGAGTTGGAATAACTAAATCAGCAATGAAAACATTCACCTATTGAGTTGAAGTAACCGAATCAGTGGATGGTTCTTCTCACTGGTTTTGCGAAGTTGCTCTAAGACGAGTAAACAACCTTCAACTAGAGTAAGGCGACACATGATCTCATTCTGGCCCTGGAGAAACTGTTGGAAGGCGGCAACGACATCGAAGGATGAGATCTTGTCATTTGATATCTTGACTAGTTTGGATCGTTTTGGCTCTGATACCAAATTGTTACGAGCTTTGATTGAGAATAGAATACAGAAAAGGGGAAAGAGAGATAGAGATAAAGGAAGACTGTTTTTATTAATTTTTGCTTAATTCTCAAAAAATCCTGAGCTCATATTATATTGAGCTTTCTAAAATATGGCAACATATCAATTCTATTAGGAATAAAAAGATACATAAAATATTTGAAATCAAATAATATCTATTAAATCCGATTTCCTTAAATCTAAATATATCCTATTACATTATGAGTAATGCTAGAATCAAACGTGTTTGACGTCAAATACGATTCTAGACTCTATTATTGAAATTTCAAATTACCGATCCAAACCGTTCAATATGATCTTCGTATTGAAATATTTTTACAGACCAAATTTTATATTATTTTTGAAATTTTTAACTATGTTTTCCAGATTTATTAAAAATTGAAGGTCTAAAATTAATTAGATTGAAGATTTTCTAAAATACAAAATAAATAGTAATAAAATTTAAAAAAATATAAAATTTGATCTCCTAGGATATTTCATTTTGGAGAACAAATTGAGCAGTTCGGATCGGCCGTGCTAATTTCAAAAATTGAGATCCGATCGTGTTTGACGGGCCAAGTATCAAACACGTTTGACTCTAGAATTATTTTTATATTATTCCAACAACAAAACAAAGGAACAAGAAATGATTGTATCGGGGACTATATGTTTATTCCAAGAAATGTCCCTTACATTGTACATGAAAATAAATTTTACATATATGACCCTGGAAAAGGAATAAATTACTAAGGGATTAAAAAATAAGATGAGATACATTTCTAACATGGGGTTCGTCGCAAACTTACATTTATTAGGAAATGCATGCATAAGTTTGTCCGACTCCAAATTACACGAAAACTTTGCTGCATTTCACGCAATATTTTAACAGAAAATTTTTATACAAATAAAAGTTTCAATTGTTAACAATATATGCAATTGTAACTCAATCCAGGCTGTGATGGGGATTAAATTTAACAATTGCTTCATTGATAACAGACAATTTCTGTGATGGGACCAAATTTTCTCACTTCAATCAAGGCTATTGGTCGACATCGGGTACAAGACAGAACATTATAAATTAAACTATCCAAACGGATGCGAGGGAACAGATTGGAGAGCAAAAATATACCTTCGATCTATATATATTTCGGGGAATATGTGGTCAGTAAATGTATCCTGGTATGTATGTCTTTTATAACACTGTTTCGTAGATAACATGAAGAACTACATCAAGGCTTTGATCAAAATAGGCCGGATTTAGTTTATTTTATTTCATTGAAATAGATTGTCAAGATTACGTTGGCTCTAATAATATGGAAATTCCGACCAAATGACATCAAATCCATCCATTTTTGATAAAAAATTTTCTAACGAAATGAAATCCCTGTTGAAAAAAATACCATTTTGATCAGGGCTTAATTGAAATGTTCTGTTTGTTTGCAGTCACATTGCAATGTCAAATATCAGGTGTTCCAAGGTTTGGAGCCTCAGTTCTAATTTCTCAAGCATCTCTCTGTTTTTCTTTCTTATATTCTTCGTTTTACAATTGGTCAAAGACAAAACAAAGGAATAATGGAATAAAGAATGTCACTGATCATATTGGTCAAGATTTATATTACTCTATATCAATATCCTATACGTTTTGGAGCTTAAAAATAACTACTGAAGTGGTCATTGTAAGGGACTAAGGATAGTCACCATCTAGATGCTATTGTATTGTACAAAATATTTCGAAGTAATAATTAAATACACGGCACTCTTTTTATAATGAAAAACACAAATTTTCATCCAGCAATTGTTACTTCATTCTCTCAATTTTGTTATTTATTATGAAATTAAAAGTTCATACACAAAGAATATGTTTAATGCCATTTCATATACTGTTCACTCAACTATAAATATGTCCGAGGACCTTCTTCACCGGCATCAACTACAACAAAGACATACCAACAGATATATAAAGAAAGATTAAACCATGAACATAATGACAATTGCTCCTTCAGCACTTCTCAGCTTGTTGGCAGTAGTGTTCAGTGCTCATGGATATGCATATGATTTCTTTTACTTTGTCCAACAGATAAATTTAAGTATTTTTCAGGATATTATGTATGGGGTATATATATAATACAAAGTGGAATGCAAGGGTACTGGGGCATTTTAGAATTTGCCTGCATTGGCAAATTTTTTGAAACGAGGGAGTGCCCCATTGGTAAATTGAAAGTGTAGTTAGCTAGGTTACTTAATTATCTAATCAATATTGGTTCTTTCTGTTAGATTGAGTGAACTAATACAGATCTTGATCGTTTTTTTTATGAAACAGTGGCCCGGGTCTTATTGTGACACAAGCTCCGGCTGTTGCTATCCATCTTATGGAAAACCACCATCTGACTTTGATATTCATGGTCTTTGGCCGAATTATAACAATGGGTCCTATCCGTCCAACTGTGATCCAAATAATCCTTTTGATTTATCAAAGGTAACTACTTTTGGAAGCTTATTGGAAAGATTTAATAAGACTAATTGTCATTTTAGTTTGAGGTTAGAATATTCCATGTACGCGGTTCGTTCAATCAGGTGTGCTTTTCATTGCTTTCTACTAAACGCTGGGGATAATCACCCATTATTCATCATGTTTAAGTCTAATCTACCTTCTTTATTTTATTCAGAACTAAAACATATTCATCTTTTAGCACCAATTAAACAGCTACTGATCAGGCATATTTGAAAATTGAATCAATAATCAAAGATAATGTAACTAATTGCAGATTCAAGATTTAGTTACTAGCCTGCGACCAAACTGGGCATCACTGGCATGTCCGAGCAGCGATAGCACCTCATTCTGGCAGCATGAGTGGGAAAAGCATGGCACATGCTCTGAAACAATATTAGATGAGCACTCTTACTTCCAGGATGCACTAAACCTGAAGAGCATGACTAACCTTCTTTCGTGCCTCAAATCAGCAAGTAATAAAAAACTTCGAAATTAACTATAAAAGCCTTGTTAAACATTTCTGTTCGGCTCTTACTGAAAGCAAAGTTAATTTGTGCATGCCTCTTTAAAAGAACTTTCTAATTTTGTTGACCCATATAACAGATATTTCGCCCAATGGTGGGTCCTATACTTTAACTAGCATCAAGAATGCGATCAGCGCATGTATTGGTCATGTACCTTGGATCGAGTGCAACAAGGATGCATCAGGTCGCTACCAATTGTATCAGGTCTACATTTGCGTCGACCATTCTGGCACTACATTGATCGATTGCCCTGTTTTCCCAACTGGTGCATGTGGTTCATCAATCATCTTCCCCACCTTCTAACTTCTCGAGCCAAGAAAATATATGAATACACTACTGCACGCAATTCATAGGAAAAAGTCATTGTGTTTTCCCTTGATTTTTTAAATGAATAAAATAAGGTATTCCTGCGACTGCGAGTGCAACTATTTTTTTTTTTAATAATAATGTTTGTACAATTAGCTTGACTGGTTAAGTCGATGGTCTTTCATATCAATAGTCTGCTTTATTCTATTGCAAAATATTTTGCTGTAATAATTGCATGTATTGGAGTTTATTGACCAATAAGTATAAAATGTTATTGGATAAGAGCAGCACGAGTACTGGGTAAACAATAAGGAGTAATCCTATTTTCCATCCTGCTCTGTTAATTAAGTACCACTTGAAAATTAGCTGAGTGGTCTTCTGACAGGTTACATTCCTTTTTTTCGCCAAGAAATTGTCAGTTACACAATCATCAGTAATAATCAGAAAGAACAAATACGGGTAAAGAGTAAAGACATTTTGATCCGGAGTCAAAATGTTCCTAATTTTGTCTATTATAGTATTATATTACAAAGGAAATAATGCTAGTTGAATTGATAATGAAAATATAAAGCTGTAATTTTTTTTTTTTTGATCAGATGGAAATATTCTTTCCTTACGTACTGTCAACATCAGCCTTCTAAAAGATTTCCTATTTGTGTTTTACTCTGCAAAATTTATATAGAAAAAACCTCTTGAAAAAATTATATTTTTAGTAAAGGTCTCGCTAGTATATGTCAGTTTATTTCTGAATCTACATACTCATATATAGTATGCTTTGTGGACAACTATATTTGGACAAATGATGACCTTTTTGCATTTAAAATCAACGAATTTATATGAAGATGGAAACACTTTTTTCTCCAAAGCTTAATAAGTAGATTGTAGGTTTGCAACAATTAGTTTTTTTATATATTTTTTTCTTTTTCGTGTCGATTATGATAATCCACTACAACTTTCCTTATCTTTTTCAGAATAAAATGAAAAGGAACATGGAGAACGTGGACGCCTGTCAAGGGTACAGCATTAAACATTATGTCATTCAGTACAACCGAAACGGGAACGAATAACGGCATTAACTTTTATTTCGTTTCAATAATGGAATGAAAAACGAAAAAGAATATCGTGCCATTTTGAACCGTTCCACCTTGTTTCAAAAAAAAATGCGGGAACGAATAATAACGGCATAGAATCTTGCTTCGTTTTCATAACAAAACTTCTAACGAAATGGAAAGTTGTACTTGAACGATCTGTTCTGTGCCTTTTCATCACGTTTGACAGGCCTAATCGGCCTAATTTGGAGAGTGGGGCCATTTCCGGTGTAATTTTTTTTGAAAAAACATTACAGCCAGTAGTTGAAAAGTATTGATTCGAAGTTCCTTATATTTTTCCTATATTTTGGATTTTACAATGCCACAGAAGAGAGCTAACAAAAGTTTTGACACTTAACATGTCATAAATGAAACTTTCTAACTCAATGATAAATACCACACTTTTCTTCAATATTTAACTTTAATTATAGGGCAATTATTGTTGGTTTGAATTAACATGTCGTCCTGAATAAAGTAACAGATTTGAGAATTAAAAATATAACTATGACTCGCCCACCAAATTAACCTAATTCAATTTTTTGCTTCAGACAGATTGGTTCTAAATGAGACGCAATTTCATTAAGCATGGTTAGGGCGTTGGGATATATAATTGAGATGTTTTATGTACAAAATTAACACTTAACGATGCTTGCATTTTTAATCTCTCTATTTTGATTTTGCGAAAGATAAAACGAGGTCAGATTTCTCTTTTAAAATGTGTATAAGGATCTCCCAAACCGTTTTCACATCTGCAACCTCCCCTTAAAATGTATTGTGATATCTCATTTTTATATGCTTATTTTGACCATACTTAGCACCAAAATAACACTCAAACCAATATAAATTGTCTCATAATTAACTGTGATTTTCAGGATATTTGGTACTTCCGCCGCTTCTTTGTTCTTTTGTAGAATTCTCGTGAAGATTGAAGACTAGACACGCAAACAAGACGAATTGGAGCTTAGGTCACTGCCAGACGTCTCATTCCTGGCCCACAGACGCATGAAATGGACTGAAGAAGGCCTACAAAGCACCATGCCAAGCCTGGATCTCACATGAATGCTCAGACCCCAGTTATCAGCCCAGACCAGCAGAATTTCGGTCCGAAATTCTGAAATTTCGGTCCGAAATTCCATGTATGGAAAGTTTTTTTTATGGCAATTCAAAAGGAAGGAAACTTCTCTCTTGCCCTGGCCGCCTCTGGGATTTTTCTAGGGTATTTATATGCGTCCTTCTTGACCAGAGAGGAGGATTATTCGCTCTAGATTATTTTCCATATTTTGTACTTGTGTTCTTGGCTCTTTTCACGAGATTGGGGATTAGGTCAGAAGTTTGGACAAGGCGGCAGCACGTCCAGAGTTTTTCTCATCGATTCCTTAGCCTTGGGACAGCGATATTCGCATCGGATATTTCGGTTTACTCTTTTATGCTTATGTTTCGCTGTTTTATGGCTTGTATCTTACTTATTTGCATAATATTTATTGTTTCCGTTATAAACATGTTAGGCTAGACTTTGTTATGATGTTCTAGGGATAGCTAGTAGATTAATTTGGTGATATGTTATGACTTGATCATTTATGTTATGTTATGTGATGAGTTTTGTTGAGATTGATCACTTGCTTAGTTAGTTTGATTAATTGTTTTATTGTCTACCTAATGATGTCTGCAGCACCGTTAGGGCATTAGTCAAAATTAATTAATTGAATAGTTAAGTATATGAAATAAACCAACGCTCGAAAGAGGAGGTTAGATGCGACCGATAGGTGCACCTTTTATTGATCCGACAGGACCTTAAATATTTCTAGAACCCTCACTTAACTCACTTAAATAATCAGTTTAGGACGAAAGTACACGTTGATTGTTTACGAGGCGAAAACCAAGTTCCAAACCAAGTTAAAATCGAAATCGTGAAAACTGAGGTTATAACTTAGGTCTGGTTGTTAAGTACCCTTTACATAACATCGTGTAGAGATATCAAGTCGAAACATTCATTCTAAAGCGATTTCAGACCAAAATAGTAAGAATTTCGGACCGAAATTCTTATATTTCGGACCGAAATCTGCCTCTGTCAAGATCAAAATCGAAGACTGAGGTGCTTTAGAGCCAAACCAATTGAACACTAAACCCCTAGGACATCACCTGCATTTATTTGAACATCTAAAACACAAAATCAAACCCTAAATTATTTTATAATTATTTTAATTGTCCTCGATTACTATTCAGTAGATTCTTTTAAGTTTATTCCTCATAATTTTTATTGTCTAGCTTTTAAGAAAAACTAAGTCCGGTACTCATTTCACCGTCTCTTGGGTTCGACCCTTAGCTTTACCAGAACGATTAGTAAGGTAGAACAAGATTATAAATTCATTTGACCTAGGTTTTAATTTCCTTATCAAATTGGCGCTGTTGCCGGGGACGGTATTGATATCGAGTACTTATTTTAGTATTAAGAGACTAGATTTTTCTTTTTATTTAATCTTTTCGTTGTCATTCTTCTTACTTTCAGGTTGAGAACTGGCCGGGAAACCAAAGAAAGGCAAGTCAAAACCCGAAATTGTGCGCAAGTACTTCATCAGGGGCCTTGACTCAGACCGAGAACTCTCAGACCAAGCAACCTCTAGCCAGGCCCACTCCGTAGCTCAATCAACATCTGAGACAGTGCACATTTCGGACCGAAATTTTCAAATTTCGGACCGAAATTTTGCAGCAGGGAGTGAAACAGCAAGCGAGATGGCAGCCAATCAGGGCCCAGTCAACGTCGAAGCAGAGGCCCAGAGGCTGGAGAACCTGAGACTCCAGCTCGAACAAAGGGAGGCCAGACTAGCAACCGATCGCGCCAATGTTGAGACTCAAAGGCGAGCACTTGAAGACGAAAGGCGGCGATGGGAGCAGGATGACGAAAGTGTTCATGGCAATTCAGATGGAGAGGAGCAAGGGGGGCAGAACAGATCTCTCATGGACATTGCAGCTCCAAAAGCCAGCCACGTGGGTGGACCTGTGGTGATTCCAGGAATCGAAGCCAACAACATGATAATCACCGCTAACCATGTAGCACTTGTGCAAGAGAATCCGTTCTACGGAGATGATAAAGAGGACCCCCACGCTCATTTACAAACTTTTCTTGATTGCACACGTTTGGTTAAAATTAATGGTGTATCCCAACAGGCCATTAGACTTTTGTTGTTTAGGTTTACTCTTAAGGACCGAGCCATCAAATGGTACAAAACCTTAAAAAGAGGGTCTATTAGGAGTTGGGACCAAATGGCACAAGCCTTCCTTGATAGGTATTTCTCTACCGACAGGGCTGACACAATTAGGAAGGAAATCAATAATTTTCACCAAAAGGACAATGAGACAATGAGAGATGCATGGGAACGTTTTAGGGACTTAGAAAATTCTTGTCCACACCATGGTATCCAAGATTGGATGGTAATTAAGGCTTTTCACAGTGGTCTATATGACAACATTAAAATTAACCTTGATTCTCTTTCAGGTGGCGCATTTAAGCGACTGGATGCAGCACAGGCACGTGACAAAATTGATGAATGTGCTAGGAACTACGAGTGGTATCCGGTTCCCAATAACCGCCACCCGTCTGGCAAGCACCAAGTGAATGAGATCACAACAAGAGACACGAGGATTGTCGAGCTCGAAGCGGAATTAGCAGCATATCAGTCACTTCAGGGCACCCACCTCAATTCCAACACTTGTGGAGCATGCGGCGAAGAAGGGCATAGTTCCATCGATTGTCCACTTGCGCGAGGAGGCGGCGATGGGCATCAAGTCCACTCGCTCAACAGCGAGCCTTCTTACTTTCCTGGACATATCTTTAGTCGCAGTTACTCTTTGAGTGATCGAGAACAGGCCAATTGGGCAGACATGAATCATCCTAATTATCACAACAATGAAGATAGACCTTTTGTGCCAAGGAACCAGTACAAAAACACCAATCAACCAACTTTGTATAAAAATGCCCAATTTAACAACAACGGTCGTGACCAACCCTTTCCAAGAAAATCTGTTTACAATAGGGAGGGTATACCACCAGTTGTCCAAAGCTTTATGCATGAACAGGGGAACTAAAAACTAACGCTGGAACTTTGAACAGGTTGGAACAGATGATGGAATCACACTTTTCGAGGCAGCAAGGGAAGCTACCAAGTCAAACAGAGGTGAATCCCAATGCCCAGTGCAAAGCCTTGCACACATTGAGGAGTGGCACGCAATACATGGACCCGCCAATGCCATTTGAGGCGGACGAGCAACCAAACAGCAAGGGCAGGGAGGTCAAGGAGACGAAAGGGCCATATCTGGAACAAGTCCTACCTTCCTCACCTCTCCTGGACTCAGCCAACACAACTGGAGCTCAGATAGGCGCGCAGACAGAGCAGCATCAACCAATTGAGCCAGAATTTCAGTCCGAAATTCACAATTTTCGGTCCGAAATTTCCGGTCCAGAAGGTGAAAAAGGCCCTCCAGAGAAGAAAAAGGGAGGAAATTCAGTTCCAGAGCCGCCTTACCAGCCTCCTGTACCATTTCCTAGAAAGTTGGCCAAGGAAAAAGAGGATATCCAGTTTATGCGATTTTGGGAGATGCTAAAGGAGGTCCATATCACCATCCCTTTCTCTGATGTGTTCACTAGGGTGCCCATTTATGCCAAATTTCTCAAGAAATTGTGCACTGGAAAGAGATCCTTGGAAGAATTGAAAGCGATAGTTCTGACAAGGATGAGCAGTGAGGCCCTAAAGAGAAAAATGCCACCTAAACTAGAGGATCCAGGGAAGTTTGTTTGCCTTGTTTGATTGGAAAGGAGTTCATCAAACAAGCATTGTGCGATATGGGGGCAAGTGTAAGCCTGATGCCCAAGTCAGTTTTTGAGAGAATAGGATTTGGTGAATTGTTGCCCACAAATATCACAATTCAGCTTGCTGACTCATCCAAGCGTTTGCCCATGGGTGAAATCAAAGATATTCCAGTGCAAGTTGGCAAATTCCTTGTTCCAGGCGACTTTGTGGTGATGGACATGGAAGAAGACAGAGAGGTTCCAATCATTTTGGGGCGTCCCTTCTTAAGTACCGCAGGGGTGATGATGGATGCCAGAGAAGGCACGATCTTGGTTAGAGTGGGAGGGGAAACACTTCGCTTCTCCATCAAGCATGCCATGAAATACCCTAGCGCCAATAACCACCATTGTTGCATGATTGAGGAAACCGAACCAATTGTTGAAAAATCTCTTGAGGACCAATATGAAAATGCACTAATTCTGTATCAAAATTTTCTTTCTGATGTGCAGGAATCTATTGGAGTACAGGAGAGCATGGAGGAGTTTGAAAACGATCAGGAAATTGACGAAATTGCCCTGCCAGAGGAGGTCCACTCAGCAGATACTGAAAATTTCGGACCGAAATCCAAAATTTTGGACCGAAATTTAGCACCCCAGGTCGAATTAAAACCTCTTCCATCCACTCTCAGGATCCTCTTGGAGGAAGGCCACAAACCGTCCATTGAAGGGCAGAGGCGACTCAACCCTAATCTCAAAGAGGTGGTCAAGAAGGAAATCCTCAAACTCCTCGACGCAGGCATTATTTATCCAATCTCAGATAGCAAATGGGTGAGCCCAGTGCATGTGGTGCCCAAGAAGGGAGGAACAACAGTGGTGAAGAACGAAAAAGATGAGATGATTCAGACAAGAATGGTGACTGGATGGAGGATGTGTATCGACTATCGCAAGCTCAACACCGCTACGCGAAAGGATCATTTTCCACTTCCATTTGTTGACCAACTGCTTGAAAGACTTGCTAATCACTCTTACTTTTGTTATTTAGATGGTTATTCTGGTTTCTTTCAAATCCCTATCCATCCAAATGACCAAGAAAAAACCACTTTTACCTGTCCCTATGGTACTTATGCATATAGGCGTATGCCTTTTGGTCTTTGCAATGCACCTGCAACCTTTCAAAGAGCCATGATGGCTATTTTTTCGGATTTTATTGAAAAAGAAATGGAGGTGTTTATGGATGATTTTTCTGTTTATGGCACTTGCTTTGATTCATGCTTAGCTAATCTTTCTAAAATCTTGCAGAGATGTGAAGAAGTTAACTTGGTTTTGAATTGGGAAAAGTGTCATTTCATGGTGCAACAAGGGGTCGTGCTTGGACATGTGGTCACATCAAGGGGCATAGAAGTTGACAGAGCTAAGATTGAGGTGATAGAAAAGCTTGACATGCCAAAGAATGTGAAGGATGTTAGGAGTTTCTTGGGACACGCTGGATTCTATCGCCGATTCATCAAAGATTTTTCTAAAATTGCTAAACCTCTAACAAACCTCTTGATTAAAGACAATGAATTTATTGTAAATGATGAATGTCTTGATGCCTTTTGTAGGTTAAAGGAAGCCTTAATCTCAGCCCCTATCTTACAACCACCTGATTGGAGCCACCCATTCGAGCTTATGTGTGACGCGAGCGATTATGCAGTTGGAGCGGTCCTTGGGCAGCGCAAAGACAAGAGACCAGTGGCTATTTACTATGCTAGCAAGGTGCTAGACCCTGCCCAAGTCAACTACACAACCACGGAGAAGGAACTTCTTGCCATAGTCTTCGCACTCGACAAATTCAGATCCTATCTTGTTGGTTCCAAGGTGATCGTGTACACAGACCATGCAGCAATTCGCCACCTCCTCAGCAAAAAGGATGCCAAGCCTAGGCTGATTCGTTGGGTGCTACTTTTGCAAGAATTTGATCTTGAAATCAAGGATAAAAAAGGCTCTGAAAATTCAGTCGCTGATCATCTCTCTCGCTTACACTCAAATCAAAATCAAGAAACTGAAATGCCTATAAATGACTCTTTTCCTGACGAAAAATTGTTCTCTGTGCATGAAATTTTGGGGGCAAAATTTGAAGATGTGATGGCCGAGATCATATCTGTAGCAGAAATTTCAGACCGAAATTTTAAAATTTCGGACCGAAAAGTTGGAGAAAAACAGCAGGCAGAAGAGCCTTGGTATGCAGATCTGGCTAACTTTCTCGCGAGTGGGTACTTACCCTCTGACATGACTTCCCAGCAGAGAAAGAAGTTGAAATCAGACTCGAAGTACTACTTTTGGGAGGAGCCATACCTTTTCAAACTTGGAATCGACAATATTTTTAGGAGGTGTGTGCCACATGACGAAGTCAAAGCCATCCTTGCAAGCTGATACTCCTCTGCCTATGGGGGCCACGCGTCATTTTCAAAAACAGCAGCCAAAGTGCTCCAATCAGGTTTTTACTGGCCTTCTCTTTTCAAAGATGCTCATTCTTTCGTTTCTTCTTGTGATCAATGTCAAAGAACGGGCAACATTTCCAAAAGGAATGAAATGCCTCTTAACCCTATTCTTGAAGTTGAAATTTTTGATGTATGGGGCGTGGATTTCATGGGGCCATTTCCAAGTACACATGGATTTGAGTATATTTTGGTAGCTGTTGACTATGTCTCAAAATGGGTGGAAGCAATTGCATGCAAGGCGGCAGACTCAAGCTCAGTCATCCGCCTTTTCTCTAAGATTATCTTCCCACGATTTGGTGTGCCAAGGGCGGTGATAAGCGACGGTGGCAAACATTTCATCAATCGATACTTTGATGGCCTTTTGAAGAAACATGGTGTCATTCACAAGGTGGCCACAGCCTATCACCCTCAAACAAGTGGGCAAGTTGAGGTGTCCAATAGGGAAATCAAAAGCATCTTGGAAAAGACGGTGGCTCGTTCGCGCAAGGACTGGGCAAGCAAACTTGATGATGCACTTTGGGCCTATCGAATCGCCTTCAAGACACCCATTGGTATGAGTCCCTTCAAGCTAGTCTATGGCAAGCCGTGTCATTTGCCGGTTGAAATCGAGCACAAAGCGTATTGGGCAACTCGTGCCATCAACATGGATTTGTTAAAAGCTGGTGAAAAGCGAATATTAGACTTGCATGAATTGGATGAGGTATGCCTGAACTCCTATGAAAATGCTAAATTCTATAAAGAAAAAACAAAACTTTTGCATGACAGGAGAATTTCAAGAAGAGAATTCAAGAAAGGCGACTTGGTACTTCTATTCAATTCAAGATTAAGTCTTTTCCCTGGCAAGTTGAGGTCGCGATGGTCTGGCCCGTTTCGCGTGGTGAAGGTTTACCCTTTTGGTGCCATTGATATTTGTGATAAGGATTCGGAGCCTTTCAAAGTCAATGGGCAAAGACTGAAGTATTATATAGCCAATGAAGACATAGAGAAAGTGGCTAGTTTCTACTTCTCCGAACCTCCAAGTGAAACTTAGCCAACGACGGTCAAGCTAATGACCTAAAACGAGCGCTCCTTGGGAGGCAGCCCAAAACTCTATATCATCTCTTTTCTCTATTTTACTTCTATTTTTCGCACATGTTAAAATACTATATATGTTGAAAAAAAAAACCGTGGGATTCATAAGAATCAGAAAACAAAAAAAATATATATACTACTAATAATACTTCTATAAGTTATTGTAGTGTTTAATCCTTTTAATTTGTTTGATGTAGACAATCCAAAACAAAAGAAAAAAAAAAGAAAAGAGCACAATCGATCGGGGCATCATGGAGAGAGTAACTCGTGCTAGAGCACCTATGGCCCGCAAGAAACAGGCCTTCGCACGACCTCATGCGAGTTACACCACGAACAATTTTGGGAATCACACAAAATGGAGATGTTCTTGCCAAATTCTGAAAATTCCAGAGACAAAATCAGGATTTACTTCCCTGGAAAATTAGAACTCATTTTTTCTTGATTTACTGTCCAATTTTCGTGATGAAATGAACCACAGAACATATGTTTTAATGCAACAAACTGCAAATTTCGCACCGAAATTTTTGTATTTCGGACCGAAATTTTGGTTGGGCCCTTCTGTTTTAATTCCATTTTAAATCCTTTTCGATGGGCCCTCTCGTTGTTATAGTCTATGGGGCCTAATTAATTGCTTTCTTTGTTTTTACTGCAGGCCCATTTCGAGATGGAGAGGTTTTCTTCATGGATGCAAATTTCTAAAACCCATTAACCATTTAATTCAATCCAAAATCTGAAACCCATACCCACATCAATACACCCCTTCGTCCCTCTCTCTTCCCCCCCATTTGAAACCCACGGTAATTGAAAACACCAAAGACAAAAAAACGCCTACTCAAACCCGACCCCTCCTCCTCTACCACTCGCACCCCTTCTCCTTCCACCATTCTCACAGATCGAACCACCCTTAGAAGCGCCTCTCTACCCTCTTCCTGCTAGTGCTTTTGGTTTCTCAAGAGGCGGCTTCATCACTACAAAATTTTGAATTGAAGTTGGCGGCCTTGGACCAAAACCAACCCGAAATTTGGTGTTCTACCCCATCGAGCGACTCCACGGCACTTTACCACACATCATCTCACTACCTGAGCCGTTCTCTCTTTGTTTTCGGCGCTGTTTTGCATTTTCTAGGGTTTAAGGTTGGTTCTTCTCACTTTTTCTCTTGAGAATTGGATTTTCTGGTGAAGAACAGAGGGAAAAGAAGGCAAAAGGGAATTTGGGGAGTCAACCTGGGGTGTTCTCAAAAGATTGAAGCAAAATCACAAAACCAGGGACCTCTTTGCACATTTTTATCAGAAATTTCGGTCCGAAAATTTGAAATTTCGGTCCGAAATTTTGGTTCTGACAATTGATTTCTTGTAAGAGATGGAGTATTTTAGGAGGAAAACCAGGTCACAAACTTTTGGTGCGGGGGCCTCTTCCAGCAGGCAGCCCCGTTTGGGCAGCAATGAGGCCAGGGACCCCGAGGCAGCAAGGTATGAGCCCGCGGCGGGATTCTACATGCCGACGAAGTGGCAATTTGACAATTACAAGCGGCTCATGAGGCATCCCATTGAGCATACCAGATTGATTGACTTAGAGGTGTTGGCAGATTTGGGGATTAAGGAGGAATTCCTGGAATTGACTGCACAGGTTGGTTTTACAAAACGGTTTTGGGAAATCGGGCAAGAAGCCTACAAAAGGTACACTCTTGAATTTCTCTCTTCATTGAAATGGGTTAAGCACAACGGGGAGGATTGGATTGAGTATAGGTTGAACAACCATGATGTGAAAACCAAACCTGATGTGATTGGAGACATGCTTGGGTTGGAACCCGGATGTGCTGTTCTAAATCTCAAAGGAAAGGGGAGTAAGGGACGGAGAGATAGGGTTTGGAGCAGGATTACACGATCCCCAGGTTCCGATACTTTTATTCACCTGATTGAGCACCCCACCTTGAGGATTCTGACCCGTGCCTTAGCTTCCATGGTATTTTCTCGCGGCGAGACCATGAGACGTGCTGTCTCGGAGGACCTCTTACTCTTGGATCAGATTCTCCAGCCCGAGCCACAGAAATTTTGCATAATCAAGCTCATGATAGATCATTGGATTGACCAGCGCGATCAGCGCGGTACTGGGGCCATTTCTATGGGTGCTTATGTGACATGCATTGCACTTGCAGCAGGTGACCCGTTACCAGAGCATACAGAGTGCACTGCTTGGTCTTTCACTGATGCAGATAGGTACCGGGAGATGGGGTTTTTGGAGATTGAGGATGCAGGGCCGTCTCTCAGGTACAGGTGGAAGATGAATCGACGTCCAGACATTCTCTTGCCATATCCACATAGGATTGACCCTTCTGATCCTTCCACCTGGCTAGTTCTTATGGACCATGCAGCCTCAGTATCTCAGATGGGCCCAGTACCTTCGCAGCAGGAGCCTCCACGTTCTGACATGCCAGAGAGCTCCCATAGGCCAGTAGCTCCCATTGAGTACCCCCCATGGTATGGTGAGTTGAGTGGCATGGTGAGGACTATCCTGACTACCTCTGCAGCTACACAGGCAGCGGTCACGCGTCAGGAGCAGCGTTTGGATGAGTTGTCTCGTCTCGCCAATGCCAACCACCACTACCTGCGATACAATCAATGGCCAGCAGACTGGATCTCTTCCCCTTCTGACTCGACTGTCCCATCCGCTGGTACTCCCGGACAGCCGCCTCATGACGCCCCGCCCGAGGGGCCTCCTCCTCCTTTTTGATTGGGTACCTTTCTTTCCTCCTCCCTTTATTTTTTTTGTGATTGTGATGCACTGGGACAGTGCTTATTCAGTTTGGGGGGGGGGGGTTACACGAAAAATGGACGAAATTTTTAAATTGAAGTCGGCTGTTTTGGATTTAAATGCAAAATTTCGGTCCGAAATTTTGGAATTTCGGTCCAAAATTCTCTCTGTTTCTTCTGTTCGGATTGCAATTTGGATTCTGGAAATTTAGAAAATGACTTTTGCATGAATGTTTGATCTCTGGTTTAATTAATTGGATGAAGTTTCTTACTGTTTTACACAGTTTGAATTTTAGAAAGCATTTTGAAAATTTTTCTCAAGGACTATTGATGTTTAAAATGCTTTAAGTTGATTTGTGCACCAATAGACCGAGTTGAAAATTAGTTTGAGAAAAAAGAACCCGAATTTGGATGCTTGAAAATTGTCAAAATGGTCTAAGTCAATTCTCACAAGTTTTTGTCGAGTGAACGATTTTGTGTCTTGCAAACTTTTGTTTAAAAAGGATTTTATGAACTTTGAAAATTATAAGA
Source organism: Rhynchospora pubera (assembly GCA_028095005.1). Lineage (NCBI taxonomy): Eukaryota > Viridiplantae > Streptophyta > Magnoliopsida > Poales > Cyperaceae > Rhynchospora > Rhynchospora pubera. The sequence continues at coordinate 221,085,243 of CM051460.1, read as the reverse complement.
TGACCCTAGAATGTGTTCTTTAAATGCTTGAATCACCAACGAGCAAAATTCTAAATTGACAAAAATTTAAATAGTTGTGAAAACGAGATGCACCGAGGCCAACTTAGCCATAAATTGAAGGGTATCGGACCTGGTGCGAAAGCATTGGTAAAGGAGTTGTTGAGTATTATGGCCCAAGTGTACCGTGGCCATAGTCGAGCAACACCCGTCCAACCTCCCTAGCGCGACATGTGCTAGTAGCAAACTTAAGGCCAATGACACCGCATTATATCCTCTAGGGTGTAAAACCCCACGACTCGACTTGCACAATGTAAATTGGTGAAAAACAAATTCAATTGAGAAGGGTTCATTATAAAATTTTCAACTTTGATGAATTGCCTTTACAAATTTATGCAAGATGTGAAAAAGAACGGACAAAGGAAATTGAGTTTGCAATTATTTTGATAAGGAGAAGCTAGGGTTTTTTATTTGAAAAATGAAATTCATTAGGACTAAGAGATGCATAAATTCAATCGAAAAGAAAATTAAACCCATGCCCTTAATTTGAAATTATTGATTTGCTTGAATTTTTCAAACTTGTGTGAAACTTTAAGAAAATTCAATTGATTAATTTTTCATTGATCGGTTTGAGATGATTTCATCCTAGGTCTAAGTATAGTCAATTCTTTTAAGCTTAGGATTTTGTTTGAGGACAAACAAAGGTTTAAGTTTGGGGGGATTTGATATCTCATTTTTATATGCTTATTTTGACCATACTTAGCACCAAAATAACACTCAAACCAATATAAATTGTCTCATAATTAACTGTGATTTTCAGGATATTTGGTACTGCCGCTTCTTTGTTCTTTTGTAGAATTCTCGTGAAGATTGAAGACTAGACACGCAAACAAGACGAATTGGAGCTTAGGTCACTGCCAGACGTCTCATTCCTGGCCCACAGACGCATGAAATGGACTGAAGAAGGCCTACAAAGCACCATGCCAAGCCTGGATCTCACATGAATGCTCAGACCCCAGTTATCAGCCCAGACCAGCAGAATTTCGGTCCGAAATTCTGAAATTTCGGTCCGAAATTCCATGTATGGAAAGTTTTTTTTATGGCAATTCAAAAGGAAGGAAACTTCTCTCTTGCCCTGGCCGCCTCTGGGATTTTTCTAGGGTATTTATATGCGTCTTTCTTGACCAGAGAGGAGGATTATTCGCTCTAGATTATTTTTCATATTTTGTACTTGTGTTCTTGGCTCTTTTCACGAGATTGGGGATTAGGTCAGAAGTTTGGACAAGGCGGCAGCACGTCCAGAGTTTTTCTCATCGATTCCTTAGCCTTGGGACAGCGATATTCGCATCGGATATTTCGGTTTACTCTTTTATGCTTATGTTTCGCTGTTTTATGGCTTGTATCTTACTTATTTGCATGATATTTATTGTTTCCGTTATAAACATGTTAGGCTAGACTTTGTTATGATGTTCTAGGGATAGCTAGTAGATTAATTTGGTGATATGTTATGACTTGATCATTTATGTTATGTTATGTGATGAGTTTTGTTGAGATTGATCACTTGCTTAGTTAATTTGATTAATTGTTTTATTGTCTACCTAATGATGTCTGCAGCACCGTTAGGGCATTAGTCAAAATTAATTAATTGAATAGTTAAGTATATGAAATAAACCAACGCTCGAAAGAGGAGGTTAGATGCGACCGATAGGTGCACCTTTTATTGATCCGACAGGACCTTAAATATTTCTAGAACCCTCACTTAACTCACTTAAATAATCAGTTTAGGACGAAAGTACACGTTGATTGTTTACGAGGCGAAAACCAAGTTCCAAACCAAGTTAAAATCGAAATCGTGAAAACTGAGGTTATAACTTAGGTCTGGTTGTTAAGTACCCTTTACATAACATCGTGTAGAGATATCAAGTCGAAACATTCATTCTAAAGCGATTTCAGACCAAAATAGTAAGAATTTCGGACCGAAATTCTTATATTTCGGACCGAAATCTGCCTCTGTCTAGATCAAAATCGAAGACTGAGGTGCTTTAGAGCCAAACCAATTGAACACTAAACCCCTAGGACATCACCTGCATTTATTTGAACATCTAAAACACAAAATCAAACCCTAAATTATTTTATAATTATTTTAATTGTCCTCGATTACTATTCAGTAGATTCTTTTAAGTTTATTCCTCATAATTTTTATTGTCTAGCTTTTAGGAAAAACTAAGTCTGGTACTCATTTCACCGTCTCTTGGGTTCGACCCTTAGCTTTACCAGAACGATTAGTAAGGTAGAACAAGGTTATAAATTCATTTGACCTAGGTTTTAATTTCCTTATCATATTGTCCTATAACAATAAATCAAAAAGTGGTTTTTAGAAAGTCAGATAATCAAATTTGTAAATCACTTGCAATTAGGACTGTCAAACGCGTCAAAAAAGCACGGAACGGACTGTTCCGTTTACCGTTCCGTTAAGGAACACGGTATAGAATTTCATTTCGTTAACTGTTTCGTTTCTGAAACGGTACAGAATTCCGTTTTGTTAACCGTTTCACTTCAGAAATAACACATGAAACGGTTTGAAATGAGCTGAAACAGTCGAAACGGTATAATTCCATGTTTCGTTTACCGTTTCATTATTGGAACGGAATGAAAACTAATTTTGTTATGTGTTCCGTTTCACTTAAACGAAACGGCACCACGTGTCATTTTTTCACGCTGACACCCCTACTTGCAATGATCTGAGTGTGCTGAATTGGGGGTTAAATTAAACAATATCACTCTATTGACACACACATACACACACATACGGAAGGAATCTATAGTATATATATATATTAATTAAAACCCGTGGGTGTCGTAGTCCGTTTTTTTTTCTGTCAGCGACATGACATCTGAACCATCTAAATTCTTTTCGCTATCGATCAATCGATCTGATCCGTTAATCAGTTTCTTTCGTGTCTTCTTCCTTCCCCTCTCTTTGCTCTTTTCTCTCTCATCGTCCATTGACAGTAGAAAACTGCCGCCTCTCTTTGCTCTCTCCTCCGACAAATCGTTGCCACCGCCTCCGAACGCCAACTTCCTGCCTCACCTCCAGCCCCTCCTCTGCTAAATTTTCCCCTCTTTTTAGCCAACTACATTTTCATCTTTCGCCCACGCCACACCCCCAGCCCTCCTTCGCACCGCCCAACCTCCCGATGCTCCACCTCTTCTTCCTCCCTCCTGGTGCTTCTTCTCTTTCTAGAGAAACCAACGAAGAAAGTGCTCATGAATGAAGCTTTTCTAATTTTTTTTTTTAACCTCATCTTTAGCTTGAATGGTACTAGGATGCAAGAGAGGCCCTTCTAGAAGGTCTACAAATTGATCCTCTCGAGTATGTCTCTCTTTATCAATCTATTGATCTGCACCAGTCAACATCAATACCAACACATGTCCACTGTATTGTTATGATAAAACAATATTACATATTAATACAGAATAAATTTTGACTTTATATTTTAGATAAATTTCATCGTATTAAACATGTATTTTACTATACAGTCCTCGCCTTCAATCAAGCTATTGTTGTGTCAATGTGGGATGCTGATTTTTTTTATTAAGGTTGATACTGATGTACATGTAAATAAAGTGTCTAAATTGCTCCTCTTCCTCATGATTGATCCTATAAGCATTTAAAGCAGAAAATAAATTATATTTTTTCTCATGTTGAAGCAATAGCCACAATAACACCTCTCTTTCTAGAAAGATTTCATGGTGTGGACGAGCTGCAACAACATTCCTATTTTCTGTTATTTTCTACCTCTCTAATTTTTTCTCATGTTGAAGCAATAGCTTCAATAATACCTCTTTAATTTTTTGCGCACTCTGCAAAAGGGTATTTTTTGGCAGGTTACTAAATAATTTTTATTTCCTCAATGGTTAAACAGAATTGAATTAATTATTAACTGTAGATACTTTATGGTCAAACACATCTTCCGTAAAATTTTTAGAATTTTTGAACTTATAGATTAATTACAACAAATCTTTGAAATCAGACATATTATCAATTCCGGAAAGTTTGTTTCTTATTACTTTTTGAGTAATTAGAAAAATTGTTTGCATGTCAATGGAAAAATATTAAACTTGATGCAGTAGTGAGTGTATCTGCCCTTCACTCTTTCGTAGAATTAGTGATTTGATACCAGAAAGTGTATCTGACCTTCCCTTTTTCGTAGAATTATTGATTTGATATAAGAATTGTCTGCTTGCTATTTTATGAAAATTATATTTTATTAACAAATTATCTTATTAGCCGTATCTTCTCTTTACTGGTAAAATGAGCATTATTCACCAATTAGCATTTTTATTTGAAAACTTCAGTATGACCTACGAAAGAAACGTTCTAATATAGATACTTTAACTGTGTGTTCATTGTACATACTTTACTTCTAAAGAAACGTTCATAATATCTCATTGAATGTACCTCTCCCCTAATTTCTCTCAACTTTAGAAAAAGAATTGATTTCCTAAATGAACTTTAAAAATTAAACCATAAGTGAACCACTTTTTAATAAATCCAATATAGAATCTCTTTTGTGCAGAGTTGTTTATTTCATTGGTTCCCCTGAAATGTACCAAACTTGCATTGTGAGCCAAATTAAGTCATAAAGCTTGAAAGCTTCTCTGTAACGGCTCTATACCAGAACCCACTGATCTCCTCATATTCCCCCATCAGGCCATCAATGTTTCTTCTATGATAGAAAAGTGACCTCTCTACCTTCTTTGTATCTCATAAGGACAAACCCCATACAGCAATTAAGCTTCTTTCTTATCTGTCAAGTTCCTCATTTTATTTTATTTCTGACCCTGTACTCTTATGCAAAAAATAATTAGGCGATTTTGTTGGTGCGTGGAGATTGAGTTTGTAGGAGTGTATTTTCCATTGTTAGTAAATCAGAAAAGAAGTTCTTTGCTTCGTAGTGTGACTTCCTCTCTTGATTTTTGTCGTATTTTCTCTGTACTGCAAAAAGCTCCCAACTATTTATCCTTTTTGTTGGCACTAGGGAGCCTGAAGGAACTTTGGATTCTTCCATTCAGGTATATCATTTTGTATGCTTTCTATAATTTTTTAGCTTCGATATTTTATCGGTGTAAAATTTGAGGAAATTTTGAATAATTGTAAGTATTTATGTGTCATGTCATATAAGGAAGCTTTTATGGATTATGATGATTGACTTCTTAATACTTCTGCCTTTGTGCAACCAGTTACTGATTAATTCATCTAATTGTCCATATAGGGAATATACAATTTGAGCATTATTTGGTGCCAAGATGCCATTCCATGTAGTTTCTTCATGGAAGAAGAGGAGGAGAACAAAATCATTTGATCGCCTGAACCATTATATTGTTATTTGGTAATTGTGTAATCCAAATGCACGAACAAGTATCTAGACTAAACACACGTATTTTTTTGTTGATTTATTCAAAAACTGAAAATCTTATCTTGCTTTTTGTCTCAAGGAATGGCTAGGTTTATGAATATAGATCAAATGTATAGTGGCTCTATTTGGATCTCTTCAATTGCTTATATTTAAATTCAATGTATATGGATGCTAAAGCAGCTCATGTATGATATTTATGCACTTAATATTTTACATCTCATGCGAAAAGAAAAATTATGGCATCTTTCCTTTGCACTTATATGCATGTCGCACAGAATTTAGACTTAATGACAAATTATTAGTGGTTCTTAAAATTAAAATATAAAAAATTCGCTGAGGCGCGGCGAAGCGCTTCCCCCACCTAGTTTTAGTCAAGGCTGCTCGTCGATATCTGATACTAGCCAGAACGTTATAAATTAAATTATCCAAAAAAGATACATGTGAAGGAATTGGAGAAGCAAAAATATATGTTCGGCGTATATATATTTTGGGAAAAATATGAGGTTAGTAAAAGTATATCTTTCATAACAAAGTTTCTTAGAAAACATGAAGAAGTATACTAATTGAAATGTTCTGTTTCTTCACAGTTATGAATTAAGCAAGGTCAAATTTCAAGTGTTCCAAGGTTTGGAGCCTCAGTTCTCATTTCTCAAGCATCTCTCTGTTTCTGCTTTCTTATATTCTTCGTTTTACAATTGGTCCAAGACATAAAATAAAAAAATGGAATAAACAATGCAATTGTGGTCGTATTTGTCAAGATTTATGTTACGTTATTGTAAGGAACTTAAGGATAGGCACCATCTTAATGTAAAAAAACATTTCGAAGAATAATTTAAATACATGCCAGACTTTTTATAATAAGGAATACATTATAATACTGAAATAACAATAATAGATTAAAAGTTTCAACAGACTAAGGTTAATTTGTAGCAATGCATGTCCATTTGATCAAGCATTTGTTACTTCATTCTCTCAATTTCGTTATTTATAATGAAATTTTATGTTCATACACAAGGAATGTAGTTTATACCATTTCATATGCTGTTCAGTCAACTATAAATATGTACGAGGAATTACTTCACCAGCATCCACTACAACAAAATATAACAACAGATACATAAAGATTAAACCATGAAGATACTGACAATTGCTCCTCGAGCACTTCTCTTCTTGTTGGCAGTAGCGTTGGGCGCTCAAGGATATGCATATGATTTTTTCTACTTCGTCCAACAGGTAAATTAAAGTATCCTTCGGGTTATAAACAATATAATAGGTGTGTTTGTGTGTGTGTGTGTGTGTGTTATACAGAGTGGAATGTAAGTGTATGAGAGCATTTTAGAATTTGCAAGACCAGTTGACATAATTTGAATTGGCGAATTTTTAGAAACAAGTGAGGGAGTGCCCCATTGGCAAATTGAAAGTGTAATTAGCTAGGTTACTTAATTAATTATCTAATAAGTATTGGTTATTTATGTTAGATTGACTGAACTAATACAGATCTTGATCATATTTTATATGATACAGTGGCCCGGGTCTTATTGTGACACAAGCTCCGGCTGTTGCTATCCATCTTATGGAAAACCACCATCTGACTTTGATATTCATGGTCTTTGGCCGAATTATAACAATGGGTCCTATCCATCCAACTGTGATCCAAATAACCCTTTTGATTTATCAAAGGTAAATACTTTTGGAAGATTATTGGAAAGATATAACAGGACTAATTGTCATTTAAGATTTTTAGTTCAAGGTTAGAATATTCCATGTATGCAGTTCGTTTAAACTAGTCAACAGATGAATCAGGTGTGCTTTTCATTGCTTTCTACTCAAAACTGGGGATAATCACCCATTATTCATCATGTTTAAGTCTAATCTACCTTCTCCGTTTTATTCAGAACTAAAATATTTTCATCTTTTAGCCAATTATGCACCTACTGATCAAGATATTCGAGAATTGCATTAATAATCAAAGATAATGTAATTCATTGCAGATTCAAGATTTAGTTACCAGCCTGCGACCAAATTGGGCATCACTGGCATGTCCGAGCAGCGATAGCACCTCATTCTGGCAGCATGAGTGGGAAAAGCATGGCACATGCTCTGAAACAGTGTTAGATGAGCACTCTTACTTCCAGGATGCACTAAACCTGAAGAGCATAACTAATCTTCTTTCGTGTCTCAAATCAGCAAGTAATAAAAAACTTCGAAATTAACTATAAAAGCCTTGTTAAACAGTTCTGTTCGGCTCTTACCAAAAGCAAAGTTAATTTGTGCATGCCTTTTAAAAAGTACTTTCTAATTTTGTTGACCTATATGACAGATATTTCGCCGAATGGTGGGTCCTATACTTTAACTAGCATCAAGAATTCGATCAGCGCATGTATTGGCCATGTACCATGGATCGAGTGCAACAAGGATGCGTCAGGTCGCTACCAAATGTATCAGGTCTACATTTGCGTCGACCATTCTGGCACAACATTGATTGATTGCCCTGTTTTCCCAACTGGTGCATGCGGTTCATCAATCATCTTCCCCACCTTCTAACTTCTCGAGCCAAGTCAATATATGAATACAATACTGCACGCAATTCATAGGAAAATGTCATTGTGTTTTCCCTGATTTTTTAAATGAATAGAAAAGATCTTATTGCGAGTGCAACTTTTTTTTTTTTTAATTTGACTTGTCAAGTCGATGGTCTTTCATATCAATAGTCTGCTTTATTCCACTGCAAAAATATTTTGATGTATAATTGCACGTATTGGAGTTTAACCAATAAGTATAAAATGTTATTGGAAAAGAGCAGCTCTGTTAATTAAAGTGCCACATGAAAATTGGCTGGGCGGTCCTCTGACATGGTACATTCCTTTTTCTTCACCAAGAAATTGTCAGTTACACAATCCTCAGTAATAAGAAAAAATCAAATATAGGTAAAGTAATTTTGCTCCGGGGTTAAAATGTTCCTAATTTTGTCTATTTTATTACCAAAGAAATAATGCTAGTTGAATTGCTAATTGTTTCACTAGGAAAATATATACATGTAATTTTTTTTATTTTTTATCCGATGGATATATTATTATCTTACCGCACAGTCAACATCAGCCATCAAAAAAGATTTCCTATTTGTATTTTACACTGCAAAATTTATAAAGAAAAAACCTCTTAAAAATTATATTTTTATTAAAGGTCTCGTCAATCTCTGTCATTTTATTTCTGAATCAATATATTAATATATAGTATGCTTTGTGGACAACTATATTTATTCCCCACAGTCTGGACAATATTTGGACAAATGATAACCTTTTTGCATTTAATATCGGAGAATTATGTAGACGGAAACACTTTTGTCCCCAAAGCTAATAAGTAGATTGTAGGTTTGCAACAATTAGTTTTTCTTTCGTTTTTTTTTTTAGGGTAAACAATAAGTTTTTCTTCTATATCTATTTCTTTGGTGTGTCGATTATGAAAAACCGTTGAAACTTTTCCTCACTATTCAGAAAATAACGTTATCTTACGTCTGTCAACGGTACAGCATTAAACGTTATGTCATTCTGTATAGTCGAAACAGAACGAATAACAACATTAATTTTTAATTATAAAACAATACGATTCATATTTTGATTATTCAAAAAGATTAGATTATACATGATAATTACGCATTTAAAGTGCATACACAATTCAATGTTGCTTGCGATGGATGGTTGAAATTCATGTTATATTCTAATCGGACGGTTTAGATCATATGCCATATTTATGTATTTACACTATGTACAGTGGATCTGAATTGGAGGATTGAGAGGAGATAGAATGTGAAAATAAAAATATAAGAGGTGCACGCAGCACGCTTCATGTGGTATCTTTATATATTATTTGCACTTTAAATGCCTAATTATCATGTATAATCTAATCTTTTTACATGATCTATTAATGTACATCCTCAATTGATTCTTCCATCGACTATTCGTTAAATGCTCAATTGACTAAGTACATTAATATATGATTTGCCATGTCGATCATATATTAATGTACTTAGTCAATTGAGCATTTAACGAATAGTCGATGGAAGAATCAATTGAGGATGTACTTAGTCAAATTGAGGATGTACATTAATAGATCATGTAAAAAGATTAGATTATACATGATAATTACGCATTTAAAGTGCAAATAATACAATTTGAAGTAGCATTTGAGTATTTCAATCGTTTCTGAATTCATTCTAAGTCATTTCATCACAATAATCTACATTTAAACCCTTTGTACTATTTAGAATGTGATCCATATCTTGTTTATTCAAAAATATTTGATTATACATGGTAATTACGCATATAAAGTGCAAATAATGCAATTCTAAATATCATTTGAGTATTTCAATCATTTTTGGATTCATTCAAAGTCATTGCATCATAATAATCTACATTAAAATTCTTTATACTGTCTAGTATATGATTCATATCTTGTTTATTCAAAAAGATTGGATTATCAAGATAATTACTCATATAAAATGCAAATAATGTAATTCTGAGCATTATTTGAGCATTTCAATCGTTTCTAGATTCATTGAAAGTCATTTCATCACAATAATCTACATTTAAATTTTTTTTACTGATTAGAATATGATTCATATCTTGTTTATTAAAAAAGATTGGATTATACATGGTAATTGTGCAAATAATGCAATTTTGAGTATAATTTGAGCATTTCAATCGTTTCTGAAATTATTCTAAGTCATTTCATCACAATAATTTATATTTAAAATCTTTATACTGCCTATAATATGATTCATATCTTGTTTATTCAAAAATATTGGAATATACATCGTAATTACTCATATAAAATTCAAATAATGCTGCTCTGAGCATCATTTAAGCATTTCTATCATTTCTAGATTCATTCTAAGTCATTTCATCATAATAATCTACATTTAAAGTTTTTATATTGTCTAGAAGATGATTTACATCTTGTTAATTCAAAATATTTGATTATAAAAGGTAAATACACAAATAAATTGCAAATGATGCAATTCTAAGAAATATTTGCTCATTTCAATCGTTTATGGATTCATTCTAAGTAATTTCATCATAATAATCTACATTTAAACTCTTTACACTGTCTAAAATGTGATTTATAACTTGTTTATTAAAAAAGATTGGATTATACAAGGTAATTACGCATATAAAGTGCAAATAATTTAATTTTGAGCATCATTTGATCAATTCAATCGTTTCTGGATTAATTCAAAGTCATTTAATCACAATAATTTAGGTTTAAATTATTTATAGGTCTACAATATGATTCATATCTTGTTTATTCACAAAGATTAAAATATACAAGGTATAACTGATATAAATTGCAAATAATGCAATTTTGATCATCCTTTGAGCATTTCAATCGTTTTTGACATCATTCTAAATGATTTCATCACAGTAATCTATATTTACACTCTTTATACTATCAAGAATAAGATTTTTATCTTGTTTATTCAAAAATATTAGATTATACATAGTAATTACTCATATAAAGTGCAATTGAGCATTTCAATCGTTTCTGTATTCATTCTAAGTCATTTCATAACAATAATCTACATTTAATCTCCTTATACTTTCTTGCATACGATTCATATGTCATTTAATCAAAAATATTGAATTATACACGGTAATTACACATAGAAAGTGCAAATGATACAATTCTGAGCATCATTTGAGCATTTCAATCATTTCAGGATCCATTCTAAATCATTTCATCACAATAATCTGCAATTAAACTCCTTATACAGTGTAGTATACGATTCATATGTTATTTATTCAAAAATATTGGATTATACATGGTAATTACGTATATAAAGAGCAAATAATGCAATTCTAAGCTTAATTTGAGCATTTCAATCGTTTTAGGATTCATTCTAAGTCATTTCATCACAATAATCTACATTTAAACTGTTTATACATTCTAGTATAAGATTCATATGTTATTTATTCAAAAATATTGGAATATAAATGGTAATTACGTTTACAAAGTGCAAATAATACAATTCTGAGCATCATTTGAGCATTTCAAACATTTATGCATTCATTCTAAGTCTTTTCATCACAGTAATCTGCATTTAAATTTCTTATACTGTCTAGTAAATGATTCATATATTATTTATTCAAAAATATTGGATTATGCATAGTAATTACGCGTATAAAGTGAAACTAAGGCAATTCTGAGCATCATTTGAGCATTTCAATATTTTTTTTATTCATTCTAAGTAATTTCATATCAGTAGTCTACATTTAAACTCCTTATACTATATAGTATATGATACATATAATATTTATTCAAAAAATTTGGATTATACATGGTAATTACGCATATAAAGTGTTAATAATGCAATTTTGAGCATCATTTGTGCATTTCAATTGTTTCTGGATTCATTCTAAGTTATTTCAGCACAACAATCTACATTTAAACTCTCTATACTGAATAGAATACCATTAATATGTTATTTATTAAAAAAATGGATTATACATGGTAATTACGCATATAAATTGAAAATATTGAAATTCGGAGCATCATTTGTGCATTTCCATCGTTTCTTGATTCATTCTAAGTCAGATCATCACAATAAACTACATTTAAACTGTTTATACTTAATAGAATATGATTCATATGTTATTTAATAAAAAATATTGGATTATAAATGGTAATTACACATATAAAGTGCAAATAATGCAATTATGAGCATCATTTGACTATTTCAATCGTTTCAGGATTTTTTCTATGTCATTTTATCTCAATAATCTACATTTAAACTTTGTATAATCTATAGAATATAATTTATATCTTTTTTATTCAAAAAGATTAGATTCGACATTGTAATTACTCATATAAATTGCAAATAATGCAATTCTGAGCATTATTTGAGCATTTCAATAGTTTCTATATTCATTCCAAGTTGTTTCATTACCAAACCATATTTAAACTATTTATACTAAAATAGAATACGATTCAGATGTTACTTATTCAAAAAGATTTGATTATGGATGACAAATACGCATATAAATTGCAAAAAATGCAATTCTCAGCAATATTTGATCTTTTCAATTGTTTCTAGATTCATTATAAGTCATTTCATTACAATAATCTACTTTTAAAATATTTATACTGTCTAGAAATTGATTCATATCATATTTATTCAAAAAGATTGGATCATACATGGTAATTACGCATACAAATTGAAAATAATTCAATTCTGAGCATCATTTGTGCATTTCAATCGTTTATGCATTCATTCTAAGTCATTTCATCACAATAATCTATATTTAAACTATTTGTACTCTCTATAACATGATTTATATATATTCTTTATTCAAAAAATTGGATTATACATGGTAATTATGCATATAAAATGCACATAATGCAATTCGGAGCAACATTTGAGCATTTCAATTGCTTTTTTATTCATTCTTTGTCAGTTCATCACAATAAACTACATTTAAACTCTTTATCCAGAATATTCATATGTTATTTATTCAAAAATATTGGATTATACTCGAAAAGCATACAAAAGTACAAATAGGAGCAATTCTGAGCATCATTTGAGCATTTCAATCGTTTCTTCATTCATTCTAACTCATTTCATCACAATAATCAACATTCAAACTCCTTATACTGTCTAGTATACGATTCATATGTTAGTTATTCAAAAAGACCGGATTATGCTAGGTAATTACACATATAAAATGCAAATACAATCCTGAGCATCATTTGAGCATTTCAATCATTTCTGGATTCATTCTAAGTCATTTAATTACAATAAACTATATTTAAACTCTTTACACTGTATACAATACGATTCATATAATATTTTTTCAAAAAGATTGGATTATACATGGTAATTAAGCATACAAAGTGAAAATAGAGCAATTTTGAGAATCATTTGACCATTTCAATCGTTTATGTATTCATTCTAGGTCATTTCATCACAATAATCTAAATTTAAACTCTTTAAACTTAAAATCATACGATTTAAATGTTATTTAGTCAAAAATATTAGATTATACATTGTAATTACGGATATAAAGTGCAAATAATACAATTTTGAGCATCATTTGAGCATTTCAATCGGTTCTGAATTCATTCTAAGTTATTTCATCACAATAATCTAAATTTAAATTCCTTATACTTTTTAGTAAACGAATACATTGTAATTACGGATATAAAGTGCAAATAATAAAATTGTGAACATCATTTGAGTATTTCAATCATTTCTGGATTCATTCTAAGTAATTTCATCACAATAATCTATATTTAAACACCTTATAATTTTTAGTAAATGATTCATATGTTATTTATAAAAAAAAGATTGCATTATACATAGTAATTACGCACATAAATTGAAAATAACGCAATTCTGAGTATCATTTGAGCACTTCAATAGTTTCTGGATTCGTTCTAAGTAATTTCATCTCAATAATCTACATTTAATATCCTTATACTGTCTAGTATACGATAAATATGTTATTTATTCAAAAATATTGGTTTATACAAGGTAATTACACATATAAAGTGCAAATAATGCAATTCTGAGTATCATTTGAGCATTTAAATCTTTTATGGATTCATTCTAAGTCATTTCATCACAATAATCTACATTTAAACTCTCTATACGGAATAGAATAGCATTCATATGTAATTTATTCAAAAAGACAGGATAATACATGGTAATTACGCATATAAAGAGCAAATAATACAATTCTGAGCATCATTTGAGCATTTCAATATATTCTACATTCATTCTAAGTCATTTCCTCATAATATTCAACATTTAAACTCCTTATACTGTCTTGTATTCTATTCATATGTTATTTATTCAAAAGACGGGATTATTCATGGTAATTACGCATATAAAATGCAAATAATGCTATTTTGAGTATCATTTGAGCATTTCAATCGTTTCTGGATTCATTCTAAGTCATTTCATCATAATAATCTACATTTAAACTCCTTATACTATCTAGTATACGATTCATATGTTATTTTTTCAAAAATACTGAATTATACATGGTAATTACACATATAAAGTGTAAATAATGCTATTCTGAGCATCATTTCAGCATTTCAATCATTTCTGTATTCATTCTAAGTCATTTTATCACAATAATCAACATTTAAATTTCTTATATTTTCTATTATAAAATTTATATGTTATTTATTCAAGAAATTGTATTATACATGGCAATTACTCACAAAAATTTCAAATAATACTATTCTTATCATCATTTGAGCATTTCAAACTTTTCAGGATTCATTCTAAGTAACTTGATCACTATAATCTACATTTAAACTCCTTATACTTTCTAGAGTACGATTCATATGTATTTATTCAAACGATTGGATTGTACATGGTAATTACGCATACAAGGTGTGCAAATAATGCAATTCTGAGCTTATTTTGAGCATTTCAATCGTTTCTAGATTCATTCTAAGTCACTTCATCACCATAATCAACATTTAAATTCCTTATACTTTCTACTATAAAATGCATATGTTATTTATTCAAAAAGATTCGATTATACTTGGTAATTACACATATTAAGTGCAAACAATACAATTCTGAGCATAATTTGAGCATTTCAATCGTTTCCTGTTTCATTCTAAGCATTTCTTCATAGTAATCTACCTTTAAACTCATTATACTATCTAGTATACGATTCATGTGTTATTTATTTAAAAAGACTCGATTATACATGGTAATTGCGCTTATAATGTACAAATAATGAAATTCTGAGCATGATTTAATCATTTCAAAACTTTCTTGTTTATGATTAATATGTTATTTCTAAAAAATATTGGATTATATACGGTAATTACGCATACAAAGCTAATAATACAATTCTGAGTATCATTTGAGAATTTGAATCATTTCTCGATTCATTGTAAGTTATTTCATCACAATAATCTACATTAAAACTCATCTATCTTGTATATGATTCATATGTTTTTTATTAAAAAACACTGGATAATACATGGTAATTATGCATTCAAAATGCAAATAATGCAATTCTGATCTTCATTTGATCATTTCAATCGTGTGCTTTGCATCCGCCGAGCTAGTAGGAGTATCAAGAATGGAAGTTTCGGGCACTCAATCCCTTGCGAACCATAAACTCCAATTCCTTACTTTCAAGAAGGAGATAGCCAATTCTGAAGGAAAGACCTTGAAGCTGCTACTATAGCTTTAGGAATGGCTAACTTCTTACTTCACTACCCCCCGGGTAAATAAGTTTTTCTGGATTCATTCTAAGTCATTTCATCACAATAATCTACATTTAAATTCCTTGTAATATATAGTATATGATTCATATGTTATTTATTCAAAAGGACTGGATTATACAAGGTAATTATGCATATAAAATGCGAATAATGCAATTCTGGGCATCATTTGAGCATTTCAATTTTTTCTAGATTCATTCTAAGTAAATCATCACAATAATCTACATTTAAACTCCTTATGTTGTCTAGAATACGATACATATATTTTTTATTCAAAAAGATTCGATTATACAAGGTAATAACACATATAATGTGCAAATAATGCAATTTTGAGCATCATTTGAGCATTTAAATCATTTCTGGATTCATTCTAATTCATTTCTTCACAATATCAGCATTTAAACTCATTATATTGTCAAGTATACGATTCATATGTTATTTATTCAAAACGATTGGATTATACATGGTAATTACACATATAAAGTACAAATAATGCAATTCTGAGTATCATTTGAGCATTTCAATCATTTCAGCATTCATTCTAAGTACTTTCATCACAACAATCTTCATTTAAACTCCTTATACTGTCTAGTATATGATTCATATGTTATTCTTTCACAAGGACTATATTATCGACGGTGATTGCGCATATAAAGTGCAAATAATGCAATTCTGAGCATTTCAGTAGTTTCTGCATTCATTCAAAGTAATTTCATCACAATAATCTAAATTTAAACTCCTTATACTGTCTAGTATACAATTCATATGTTATTTATTCAAAACTATTAGATTATACATGGTAAGTACGCATATAAATTGCGAATAATGCAATTCTGAGCATCATTTGTGCATTTCAATCGTTTCTTGATTCATTTTAAGTCATTTCATCACAAT
Source organism: Rhynchospora pubera (assembly GCA_028095005.1). Classification (NCBI taxonomy): domain Eukaryota; kingdom Viridiplantae; phylum Streptophyta; class Magnoliopsida; order Poales; family Cyperaceae; genus Rhynchospora; species Rhynchospora pubera. The sequence goes on along the minus strand of CM051460.1, from coordinate 221,068,681 downwards.
AATATACATTTAAACTCTCTATACTGAATAGAATACAATTCATATGTTATTTATTCAAAAAGATTGGATTATACATGGTAATTACGCATATAAATTACAATTAATTAAATTTTGAGCATCATTTCTGCATTTCAATCGTTTTTTGATTCATTCTAAGTCATTTCATTACCGTAATCTATATTTATACTCTTTATACTGTCTAAAACATAAATTATATGTTATTTATCCAAAAATAGTGCATTATACACTTTAATTTATGCAAATAAATTACAAATAATGCAATTCTGAGCAACATTTGAATATTTCAATTGTTTCTTGATTCATTCTAAGCCATTTCGTCACAATAATCTATATTGAAACTCCTTATACTGTCTAGTAAACGATTCATATGTTATTTATTAAAAAAATATTGGATTATACATAGCAATTACGCACATAAATTGAAAATAATGCAATTTTGAGCATCATTTGAGCACTTCAATAGTTTCTGTATTCGTTCTAAGTAATTTCTACTCAATAGTCTACATTTAATATACTTATACTGTCTATTATACGATACATATGTTATTTATTAAAAAAAATGAATTATACAAGGTAGTTATGCATTTAAAGTGCGAATAATGCAATTCTAAGTATCATTTGTGCATTTCCATCATTTCTAGGTTCATTCTAAGTCATTTCCTCTCAATCATCTATATTCAAAATCCTTATATACAGTCTTGTATACGATACATATGTTATTTATTCAAAAAGTTTGGGTTATATGTGGTAATTACGCATATAAAATGCAAACAATGCAATTCTGAGCATCATTTGAGCATTTCAATTGTTTCTGGATTCATTATAACTCATTTCATCTCAATAGGCTACATTTAAACTACTTATTCTTTCTAGTAAACGATTCATGTGTTATTTATTCAAAAAGGTTGAATTATAGATGTTAGTAACGCATACAAAGTGCAAATAGTACAATTCTGAGCATCATTTCAGCATTTCAATCGTTTCTGCATTCATTCTAAGCCATTTCATCATAATAATCTACATTTAAACTCTTTATTCTGTCTAGTATACAATTCATATGTTATTTATTCAAAAAGGCTGGATTATACATGGAAATTACGCATGTAAAATGCAAATAATGCTATTCTGAACATCATTTGAGCATTTCAGTCGTTTCTGGATTCATTCTATGTCATTTCATCATAACAATCTACATTTAAACTCCTTATATTATCTAGTATACGATTAATATCTTATTTATTCAGAAATACTGAATTATACATAGTAATTACGCATATAAAAGTGTAAAAAAATGCTATTCTGAATATCATTTAAGCATTTTAATCGTTTCTGGATTCATTCTAAGTTATTTCATCTTAATAATCAACATTTAAATTTCTTATACTTTCTAGTATAAAATTCATATGTTATTTATTCAAAAAGATTGTACTATACATGGTAATTACGCATACAAATTTCAAATAATACTATTCTTAGCATCATTTATGAATTTCAAACTTTTCTGGATTCATTCTAAGTCATTTCATCACAATAATCTAATTTAAACTAGTTATACTTTCGAGTATACAATTCATATGTTATTTATTCAAAAAGATTGGATTATACATGGTAATTACGCATACAAAGTGCAAATATTATAATTCTGAACATAATTTATGCATTTCAAACGTTCCTGGATTCATTCTAAGTCACTTCATCATAATAATCTCTATTTAAACTCCTTACGTTGTCTAGTATACAATTCATATGTTATTTATTTAAAAAGTCAGGATTATACATGGTAATTACGCATATAAAGAGCAAATGACGCTATTCTGAGCATCATTTGAGCATTTCAATTGGTTCTGGATTCATTCTAAGTCATTTCATCACAATTATCAACATTTAAATTCCTTATACTTTCTAGTATTAATTTCATATGTTATTTATTCAAAAAGATTGGATTATACTTGGCAATTACGCATATTAAGTGCTAATAAGACAATTCTGAGCATCATTTCAGCATTTCAATCGTTTCTTGATTCATTCTAAGACATTTCTTCATAGTAATCTACATTTAAACTCCTTATACTATCTATTATACAATTCATGTGTTATTTATTTAAAAAGACTGGATAATACAAGGTAATTACGCACATAAATTACAAATAATGCAATTCTGAGCGTCATTTAAGTATTTAAATAGTTTCGGCATTCATTCCAAGTCATTTGATCACAATAATCTAAATTTAAATTCCTTATAATTTCTTGTATACAATTAATATGTTATTTCTACAAAAATATTGAATTTTATATGGTAATTACGCATACAAAATGCTAATAATACATTTTTTATCATCATTTGAGAATTTGAATCATTTCTCGATTTATCATAAGTCATTTCATCACAATAATCTGCGTTTAAACTTCATATACTATCTTGTATACGATTTGATATGTTGTTTTTTTTTTAAAAAAGACTGGATTATACAAGTTAATTACGCATACAAAGTGCAAATAATGCAATTCTGATCTTCGTTTGAGTATTTGAAACGTCTCTGGATTCATTCTAAGTCATTTCATCACAATAATCTACATTTAAAGTCCTTGTAATTTATAGTATATGGTTCATATGTTATTTATTCAAAAAGACTGGATTGTACAAGGTAATTATGCATATAAAGTATGAATAATGCAATTCTGAGCATCATTTGAGCATTTCAACTTTTTCTAGATACTTTCTAAGTAAATTTGTCACAATAATCTACATTTAAACTCCTTATACTGTCTAGTATACGATACATATGTTTTTTTATTCAAAAATATTGGATTATACAAGGTTATAACGCATATAATGCAATTTTTTGGGGAATATGTGGTCAGTAAATTTATCCTGGTATGTATGTCTTTTATAACACTGTTTCATAGATAACATGAAGAACTACATCAAGGCTTTGATGAAAATAGGCCGGATTTAGTTTATTTTATTTCATTGAAATAGATTGTCAAAATTACGTTGGCTCTAATAATATGGAAATTCTGACCAAATGACATCAAATCCATCCATTTTTGATAAATTTTTTTTAACAAAATGAAATCCCTGTTAAAAAAAATACCATTTTGATCAGGGCTTAATTGAAATGTTCTGCTAGTTTGCAGTTACATCGCAATGTAAAATATCAAGTGTTCCAAGGTTTGGAGCCTCGGTTCTAATTTCTCAAGCATCTCTCTGTTTTTCTTTCTTGTATTCTTCGTTTTACAATTGGTCAAAGACAAAACAAAGGAATAATGGAATAAAGAATGTCACTGATCATATTGTTCAAGATTTATATTACTCTATATCAATATCCTATTCGTTTTGGAGCTTAAAAATAACTACTGAAGTGGTCATTGTAAGGGACTAAGGATAGTCACCATCTAGATGCTATTGTATTGTACAAAAATATTTCGAAGTAGTAATTAAATACACGGCACACTTTTTATAATGAAAAATACAAATTTTCATCCAGCAATTGTTACTTCATTCTCTCAATTTTGTTATTTATTATGAAATTAAAAGTTCATACACAAAGAATATTTTTAATGCCATTTCATATACTGTTCACTCAACTATAAATATGTCCGAGGACCTTCTTCACCGGCATCAACTACAACAAAGACATACCAACAGACATATAAAGAAAGATTAAACCATGAACATACTGACAATTGCTCCTTTAGCACTTCTCAGCTTGTTGGCAGTAGTGTTGAGTGCTCATGGATATGCATATGATTTCTTTTACTTTGTCCAACAGGTAAATTAAAGTACTTTTCAGGATATTATGTATGGGGTGTGTGTGTGTGTGTGTGTATATATATATATATTATACAAAGTGGAATGCAAGGGTATTGGGGCATTTTAGAATTTGCCTGCATTGGCAAATTTTTTGAAACGAGGGAGTCCCCATTGGTAAATTGAAAGTGTAATTAGCTAGGTTTCTTAATTATCTAATCAGTATTGTTTATTTATGTTAGATTCAGTGAACTAATACAGATCTTGGTCGTTTTTTATATGAAACAGTGGCCCGGGTCTTATTGTGACACAAGCTCCGGCTGCTGCTATCCATCTTATGGAAAACCACCATCTGACTTTGATATTCATGGTCTTTGGCCGAATTATAACAATGGGTCCTATCCATCCAACTGTGATCCAAATAATCCTTTTGATTTATCAAAGGTAACTACTTTTGGAAGCTTATTGGAAAGATTTAATAAGACTAATTGTCATTTTAGTTTGAGGTTAGAATATTCCATGTACGCGGTTCGTTCAATCAGGTGTGCTTTTCATTGCTTTCTACTAAACGCTGGGGATAATCACCCACCATTCATCACGTTTAAGTCTAATCTACCTTCTCTATTTTATTCAGAACTATAACATTTTCATCTTTTAGCACCAAATGATCAGGCATATTTGAAAATTGAATCAATAATCAAAGATAATGTAATTAATTGCAGATTCAAGATTTAGTTACCAGCCTGCGACCAAATTGGGCATCACTGGCATGTCCGAGCAGCGATAGCACCTCATTCTGGCAGCATGAGTGGGAAAAGCATGGCACATGCTCTGAAACAGTATTAGATGAGCACTCTTACTTCCAGGATGCACTAAACCTGAAGAGCATGACTAATCTTCTTTCGTGCCTCAAATCAGCAAGTAATAAAAAACTTCGAAATTAACTATAAAAGCCTTGTTAAACAGTTCTGTTCGGCTCTTACTGAAAGCAAAGTTAATTTGTGCATGCCTTTTAAAAAGTACTTTCTAATTTTGTTGACCAATATGATAGATATTTCGCCGAATGGTGGGTCCTATACTTTAACTAGCATCAAGAATGCGATCAGCGCATGTATTGGCCATGTACCATGGATCGAGTGCAACAAGGATGCATCAGGTCGCTATCAATTGTATCAGGTCTACATTTGCGTCGACCATTCTGGCACAACATTGATTGATTGCCCTGTTTTCCCAACTGGTGCATGCGGTTCATCAATCATCTTCCCCACCTTCTAACTTCTCGAGCCAAGTCAATATATGAATACAATACTGCACGCAATTCATAGGAAAATGTCATTGTGTTTTCCCTGATTTTTTAAATGAATAAAAAAAGGTCTTATTGCGAGTGCAACTTTTTTTTTTTTTTTAATTTGACTTGTCAAGTCGATGGTCTTTCATATCAATAGTCTGCTTTATTCCACTGCAAAAATATTTTGATGTATAATTGCACGTATTGGAGTAAAAACCAATAAGTATAAAATGTTATTGGATAAGAGCGGCTCTGTTAATTAAATGCCACATGATAATTGGCTGGGCGGTCCTCTGACTTGTACATTCCTTTTTCTTCACCAAGAAATTGTCAGTTACACAATCCTCAGTAATAAGAAAAAAACAAATATAGGTAAAGTAATTTTGCTCCGGGGTTAAATGTTCCTAATTTTTTTTTTTAGGGTAAACAATAAGTTTTTCTTCTATATCTATTTCTTTGGTGTGTCGATTATGATAAACCGTTGAATCTTTTCTTCACTATTCAGAATAAAACGTTATCTTACGTCTGTCAACGGTACAGCATTAAACGTTATGTCATTCCGTATAGTCGAAACAGAACGAATAACAACATTAATTTTTAATAATAAAACAATACGATTCATTTTTTTATTATTCAAAAAGATTAGATTATACATGATAATTACGCATTTAAAGTGCAAATAATGCAAGTTGAAGTAGCATTTGAGTATTTCAATCGTTTCTGGATTCATTCTAAGTCATTTCATCACAATAATCTACATTTAAACCCTTTGAACTATTTAGAATATGATCCATATCTTTTTTTTTCAAAAATATTTGATTATACATGGTAATTACGCATATAAAGTGCAAATAATGCAATTCTAAATATCATTTGAGCATTTCAATCATTTTTGGATTCATTCAAAGTCATTGCATCATAATAATCTACATTAAAACTCTTTATACTTTCTAGAATATGATTCATATTTTGTTTATTCAAAAAGAATGGATTATCATGATAATTACTCATATAAAGTGCAAATAGTGCAATTCTAAGCATCATTTGAGCATTTCAATCGTTTCTAGATTCATTCAAAGTCATTTCATCACAATAATCTACATTTAAATATTTTCTACTGACTAGAATATGATTCATATCTTGTTTATTAAATAAGATTGGATTATACATGGCAATTGTGCAAATAAAGTGCAAATAATGCAAATCTGAGTATAATTTGAGCACTTCAATCGTTTCTGAAATTATTCTAAGCCATTTCATCACAATAATTTATATTTAAAATTTTTATACCGCCTATAATATGATTCATATCTTGTTTATTCAAAAATATTGAAATATACATTGTAATTATGCATATAAAGTTCAAATAATGCTGTTCTGAGCATCATTTAAGCATTTCTATTATTTCTAGATTCATTCTAATTCATTTCATAAGAATAATCTACATTTAAAGTTTTTATACTGTCTAGAAGATGATTTACATCTTGTTAATTCAAAATATTAAATTATAAAAGATAAATACACATATAAATTGCAAATGATGCAATTCTAAGAAATATTTGCTCATTTCAATCGTTTATGGATTCATTCTAAGCCATTTCATCATAATAATCTACATTTAAACTCTTTACACTGTCTAAAATGTGATTCATATCTTGTTTGTTCAAAAAGATTGGATTATACAAGGTAATTACGCATATAAAGTGCAAATAATTTAATTTTGAGCATCATTTGAGCAATTCAATCGTTTCTGGATTAATTCAAAGTCATTTAATCACAATAATTTACATTTAAACTACTTATTGGTCTATAATATGATTCATATCTTGTTTATTCACAAAGATTAAAATTACAACGTATAACTCATGTAAATTGCAAATAATGCAATTTTGAGCATCATTTGAGCATTTCAATTGTTTCTGACATCATTCTAAATAATTTCATCACAGTAATCTATATTTAAACTCATCTATACTATCAAGAATAGGATTTTTATATTGTTTATTCAAAAAGATTAGATTATACATGGTAATTACTCATATAAATTGCAAATAGTGCAATTTCGATAATCATTTGAGCATATTTCGATCGTTTCTGTATTCATTCTAAGTCATTTCATAACAATAATCTATATTAATCTCCTTATACTTTCTAGTATACGATTCATATGTTATTTATTCAAAAATATTTAATTTTACACGGTAATTGTACATAAAAAGTGCAAATGATACAATTCTGAGCATCATTTGAGCATTTCAATCATTTCAGGATTCATTCTAAATCATTTCATCACAATAATCTGCAATTAAACTCCTTATACAGTGTAGTATACTATTAATATATTATTTTTTCAGGATTTTTTCTATGTCATTTCATCACAATAATCTACATTTAAACTTTGTATAATGTATAGAATATAATTCATAACTTGTTTAATCAAAAAGATTAGATTCGACATTGTAATTACTCATATAAATTGCAAATAATGCAATTCTGAGCATTATTTGAGCATTTCAATTGTTTCTATATTCATTCTAAGCTGTTTCATTACCATAAACAATATTTAAACTATTTATACTGAAAAGAATACGATTCAAATGTTACTTATTCAAAAAGATTTGATTATGGATGACAAATATGCATATAAATTGCAAAAAATGCAATTCTCAGCAATATTTGATCTTTTCAATTGTTTTTAGATTCATTATAAATCATTTCATTTCAATAATCTACATTTAAAATATTTATACTGTCTAGAAATTGATTCATATCTTATTTATTCAAAAAGATTGGATCATACATGGTAATTACGCATACAAATTGAAAATAATTCAATTCTGAGCATCATATGTGCATTTCAATCGTTTCTGCATTCATTCTAAGTCATTTCATCACAGTAATTTACATTTAAACTCTTTATACTCTCTATAACATGATTTATATATTCTTTATTCAAAAAAATTGGATTATACATGGTAATTATGCATATAAAATGCACGTCATGCAATTCGGAGCAACATTTGAGCATTTCAATCATTTTTTTTTATTCATTCTTTGTCAGTTCATCACAATAAACTACATTTAAACTCTTTATACTGAATAGAATATGATTCATATCATCATATGTTATTTATTCAAAAATATTGGATTATACATGATAATTAAGCATACAAAGTGCAAATCGAGCAATTCTGAGCATCATTTGAGCATTTCAATCGTTTCTTCATTCATTGTAACTCATTTCATCACAATAATCAACATTCAAACTCCTTACACTGTCTAATATATGATTCATATGTTAGTTATTCAAAAAGACCGGATTATGCTCGGTAATTATGCATATAAATGCAAATAATGCAATCCTGAGCATCATTTGAGTCATTTCATCACAATAATCTACATTTAAACTCCTTATACTTTTTAGTAAACGAATACATTGTAATTACGGATATAAAGTGCAAATAATACAATTTTGAGCATCATTTCAGCATTTCAATCGTTTCGGGATTCATTCTAAGTAATTTCATCACAATAATCTACATTTAAACTCCTTATAATTTTTAGTAAATGATTCATATGTTATTTATAAGAAAAGAATGGTTTATACAAGGTAATTACACGTATAAAGTGCAAATAATGCAATTCTGAGTATCATTTGAGCATTTAAATCATTTATGGATTCATTCTAAGTCATATCATCACAATAATCAACAATTAAACTCTCTATATGGAATAGAATAGCATTCATATGTAATTTATTCAAAAAGACAGGATTATATATGGTAATTACACATATAAAGTGCAAATAATACAATTCTGAGCATCATTTCAGCATTTCAAAATATTCTACATTCATTCTAAGTCATTTCCTCAGAATAATCTACATTTAAACTCTTTATACTGTCTTGTATACTATTCATATGTTATTTATTCAAAAAGACTGGATTATTCATGGTAATTACGCATATAAAGTGCAAATAATGCTATTCTGATTATCATTTGAGCATTTCAATCTTTTCTGGATTCATTCTAAGTCATTTCATCATAATAATCTACATTTAAACTCCTTATACTATCTAGTATATGATTCATATGTTATTTATTCAAAAATACTGACTTATACATGGTAATTATGCATATAATAAAGTTTAAATAATGCTATTTTGAGCAACATTTCAGCATTTCAATCGTTTCTGTATTCATTCTAAGTCATTTTATCACAATAATCAACTTTAAATTTCTTGTATTTTCTGGTATAAAATTTTTATGTTATTTATTCAAAAAGATTATATTATACATGGTAATTACGCACACAAATTTCAAATAATACTATTCTTATTATCATTTGAGCATTTCAAACTTTTCTGTATTCATTCTAAGTAATTTCATCACTATAATCTACATTTAAACTCCTTATACTTTCTAGAGTACGATTCATATGTATTTATTCAAACGATTGGATTATACATGGTAATTACGCATACAAGGTGTGCAAATAATGCAATTCTGTGCTTATTTTGAGCATTTCAATCGTTTCTGGATTCATTCTAAGTAACTTCATCACAATAATCAACATTTAAATTCCTTATACTTTCTAGTATAAAATGCATATGTTATTTATTCAAAAAGATTCGATTATACATGGTACTTGGTAATTTCGCATATTAAGTGCAAATAATACAATTCTGAGCATAATTTGAGCATTTCAATCGTTTTATTCCAAGTCATTTCTTCATAGTAATCTACCTTTAAACTCCTTATACTATCATTTGTTATTGAGCTAGTATACGATCGTGTGTTATTTATTAAAAAAGACTGGATTATACATGGTAATTGCGCATATAAAGTACAAATAATGAAATTATAAGCATGATTTAAGCATTTCAATACTTTATTGTATATGATTAATTTGTTATTTCCAAAAAATATTGGATTATATATGGTAATTACACATACAAAGCTAATAATACAATTTTGAGTATCATTTGATAATTTGAATTATTTCTCAATTCATTGTAAGTTATTTCATCACAATAATCTATGTTTAAACTCGTACTATCTTGTATATGATTCATATATTTTTTTTATTAAAAAACACTGGATAATACAAGGTATTTATGCATACAAAGTGCAAATAATGCAATTCTGATCTTAATTTGAGCATTTCAATCGTGTCTGGATTCATTCTAAGTCATTTCGTCACAATAATCTACATTTAAATTCCTTGTAATATATAGTATATGATTCATCATGTGTTATTTATTCAAAAAGACTGGATTATACAAGGTATTTATGCATACAAAGTGCAAATAATTCAATTCTGATCTTCATTTGAGCATTTCAATCGTGTCTGGATTCATTCTAAGTCATTCCGTCACAATAATCTACATTTAAACTCCTTATACTGTCTAGAATACGATACATATAATTTTTATTCAAAAAGATTGGATTATACAAGGTAATAACACATATAATGTGTAAATAATGCAATTTTGAGCATCATTTGAGCATTTAAATCATTTCTGGATTCATTCTAATTCATTTTCTCATAATAATCAACAATTAAACTCATTATACTGTCAAGTATACGATTCATATGTTATTTATTCAAAAAGATTGGATTATACATGGTAATTACACATATAAAGTACAAATAATGCAATCCTGAGTATCATTTGAGCATTTCAATCATTTCAGCATTCATTCTAAGTACTTTCATCACAACAATCTACATTTAAACTCCTTATACTGTCTAGTATATGATTCATATGTTATTCTTTCTCAAGGACTAGATTATCGACGGTGATTTCGCATATAAAGTGCAAATAATGCAATTCTGAGCATTTCAGTCGTTTCTGCATTCATTCAAAGTAATTTCATAACAATAATCTACATTTAATTAAGTAACATATATAAACAATTCTGAGCATTTCAGTCGTTTCTGCATTCATTCAAAGTAATTTCATTCAAACAGAATTCCTAATTTTTTTTATTAGCAAAGAAATTAACATTAGGTGTTCTCGATAATTGTTCGAGGAAATAATAGCTGTCAATTTTTGAATCAGATGAAAATATTCTTATATCTTACCGCACAGTCAACATCAACCATCTGACAAAGTTTTCGTATTTTGATGAACACTCTCGTCAATATCTATAATGATATAATCTAATTTCTGGATCTATATATTAACATATAAAAAGTTTTGTGTAAAGCTATATATTTTCTTTCCAATGCCCGAACAATATTAGACACGTGTAAACCTTTTACATCTTTATCTGTTACTAATTTTTAAATTGTATACCAAACAAAATTTTCCTTATGGAGTAAGATGACCTATTAACTAGTTACAAATTTTTAACTTACAACACAACTTAAATTTCACCCAAACATGATCTAAATTTAAGAATTTACGAAAACGGAAAACCTTCTTAATTTCTCTAAAGCTTAATATTAGTTTGTCAGTTCGTAACAATTACTTTCTATTATAGCTTTTTTTGTGTGTCGTTTGTGGTGGATTATGAAAACTGCAGCAATTTTTTCAACTTTTTCTACTATTGTCCTTTGTGAATTGTGATATTTAATTTCGAAATAAGTTGGAAACTTGACCATCTTATTTATTTATTTTTTTTAAAGAAAAAACTTTCTTCATTTTTTAAAATAAAAAGAAAGAGCAAATGGAGGACATGGTAAGCTTAAATTCAGAGAGTGGGGACATTTCGGTGATAAATATGTCCAGGAAGGATCACATTGTATTTCTTCAGATATTGTATTTATTTTATTTTATTTCGGAGTTGATAAGTTCAATTTCTTAAATTGCCACCTCCACCATCCCACCCTTAAAAAGAAAAGGCGTTAGAGAGCGTCTTTCTTTTTTTGGTGCCAGAGCCTCCCTCCCTCTCTAACTTCTGCTTCTCTTCCTCTCTTCTTCTCTATCTCATGTACTTCCCTACCTCTATTCTCCTCTTTCCTCTCCTTTGTGCCTAAAGTGTTTCTCTCCCTCTTCTCTCCTTGGTTATTTGACTTTCGTCTTTCTCTCATCTGCTCTCTCCTCAATTCTGCTCTCACTTTCTTCTCTCTTCCAACTTTGCTTTCCTACAAATATAATATAATATATATACTTAAGATGATTTTTTTCTTACAACTAACTGAACATTTATGCTACAAGTTGTTCCCTTATTATGTCTAATAAGTGCACTTATAAGATGCTACTTTATTACAACTAACCAACCATTTTTATTTATAAGATGATCGCTTATTTTATCGAAATGAACATTTATACATACAAGATGATCATTTATTATATACAATAAATGTACTTATAAGATGCTTCCTTATTACAACTACCTAAATATTTACTCCTATATTGGCTGTGTTTGGTTGAGGATTAAATGGGGAGTAAGACTCTTAATCCACTTTTAATCTCCCAAACGTAGAGTAATAAGGCCATGTTTGATAGAGAAGTAAATCGTGGAGTAGCTTAAGGAGGAGTAAATAGTTAATCCACTTTACTTCTCTAATTTTAAATACCAAATATTTTTCAATAACGGTCGAGCTCTCAATAATTCCCTTTTTGTTGGCTTTGTGGTGTTTGCTTCCAATATTGAGTACCAATTGATTTCAATTTAGAGCATCGAAGTGCATTAATCAGATCAGTGAACAATCAGTCTGGTACAGACTTTTCGGGTCTACCTAATTAGTTTTTTTTTTTATATAATAAGTTGGAGATTCATCGGGTTGGTAGTGCCTCGAAAGGAGAAGTGGCTTACTTATGTAACCCTTTGAACAGTGCATGTAAAATCTGTCAAAGGCACTTATTTGATTGTAATGTTGTTCTGTTATGTCATCTCTTCTCTTGTCAGTTAAAGCAATTTGAAGATAGCATAAAGAAGCAATTGGAAGAATGGGAGAGGCATTGAAAGAACTGAAGAAGACAAATAGTGCTAGTTTAAGTTTTATTGAAAGAACGAAAGAATGGGAGAAGCATTGACCCAGTCGTGCGCAACGCCATCCAGAATAGTTTTCTCCAATAATTTTGTGAGCTTTTTATTGGAGTTTCAAACCAATCAGAAGGAGTGCTGGTTAGGATACTGCTATACTGGTGTTGTTTGCACTTCATTATGACTTACGTTGACGCACAATACCTAATCTGTACAGCATAGAAATCAGACAAAAAGCTACTAGTTAACAAACCCCATCGCCTTCACCTATAATACTAAATCATGGGCGGTGCCAGAAAAATATGACGGGGGAGTTGTAACACATGTTAGAAGGAGAAACAAACCTTACAAATTGTGCCAAATCTGTTTCTTTTTTCTTTTTTTTTTTTTGTTTAAACATTGCTTTAGTTTTGCTGTTTCATTCTGATATATTTCATATCAGTACCTATTTCTCCATGAGACCGCTTTTGTTGTTTAGATATAGATTACTAAGATTTATAATTAAGTCCAGTAATGTGCATAATTTATTTCATATATTTTCTAATAATTTATTTTTCTTTAACTTTGCTCCATCTCAATTGAATGGCCCCAATAGGTACCGGCTGTGTCTCTATTCTTCTTTGTTGGGTTGTTTGGATGTGTCCGGAATTTGCAAGAATAGCAAATTCTAGGCATAAATTTATTATAAACAATCCAAACTCTTCACAAAGTTACACACTTCCCAATAAATTTATTCCTAGGAATAGAAAATTTCCCAAATTCCTAAGCGATCCAAACGGCCTCTGTGAAATTTTAGGATTAGAAAGAAATGATGTTCAAGCATGTGAGTGCAGAATTTTTGCTAGTTGGCCGGTTTACAGTAGTGTTTTCTTGTTGGCATCACTGAACCTCGACAAGTTTTCTTTGTCCTTTCATTTTCTTTTTCTTTCAGCCTTTTGTGTAAGACTAGTGTAAGAACTTGTTCATTAGCATCTCCACTGTCATGCTTTACCACCTATATGCCTTTGTAAAACATGTAGTAAACGAAGTTTGACTTTATATTTCGCTGTTGTAGTACCAGAGCATTTGGTGCATGATTTTAATATGATATATATGTAGAAAATTCATTTTCCTTCCTTGGACTTTGAAAAATAATATCTCAGGACCAATACCTGATCAGTACCAGTGGTACTTGATAATGCAATACAAATCCACAGAGAACTTAAACATACAACATATACAGGAATTGGACATGACACAAGCAGCTCCAAATATAAAGTGATACCTATATCATGCGCTATGAAAACCAAGCGCTATCTCTTTGCATGTATACAGAACCTATACGACGCAACATATACAAGAATTTCATATCCAGTGGTGCCTATACTATATCATGCGCTATGAAAATCAAGCAAGCTACATATTATAGCATCTCTCTCTCTCTCGCTCTCTCTCTCTCTTAATAGCATCAAAATGAATGAAAATAAGTCACATAACAAGCATCTATCTCTTAATTTGTCACATAACACAGTCAATTAAAGCATCTCTCTCTTACATGATGGAAATTACAGAGGTTAATTAAAGCATCTTGTCTAAAAATACATGATAGAAATTGCAGAGGTCAATTAAAGCATCTCTTAAACAGTTACAATCTGGACAAATAAATACAATTACACCCTTCCCGCAAAATAACATATGGACAAAATTTCATCTTCTAGTAGCAGTACACCCTCTGCATTGCAAGATAAAATTTCAGCTTTCTATATAATAGCAGTGCACCTCTGTTCTGCTACATGTCATAAGGTAAATAGGGGCATATTCTGAGTTAACCAGAAATTACAAATGCTGAAATTACAGTAATTAACCAGAAATTACAGGAAGTTAAATTACAGGAATTAACCTAAATTGTTACCATGTATGGATCGATTTCAAAAACTAAATATATCGACATATGATCACTTACCAAATCTTTCTCAAATTTCACAATATTTCCTGCAGTTCATAAAGTACAAACAGACCATGCATGGAACTGGGGCTGTTTTACTAACAACTAAAATTGGATCATTCGAGCTAGCGAAAAAGTCAGAATTAATCAACAGTCTAACACATCTTTAACATTTGGGTAAACATTTTGCTATCAGTCTTAAGATTGACATTGTGATTCAGATATTTAGAAATAAAAGGTCAGAATTAGAATTAAAATGACCAAAACAAATGCAAATTGTGCAACAAGATCTAGGTTCAACTCGAAATTGTGCAAAATATAGTTTACATGGTTCCTCCAGCGAAACAAATCTAACTTAACTTCACTATAGCCTAGTACAGTGACTTTCATAAAAAAAAAAAGAGAAATCGTATACATACCTTATCAAGGCCGACAGGACTCTCGCTTGCTTCACGCGAGAGAGAAGTGCGAGTTCAGATCGGACATAGCAAACCCAGGTTCAAATATAGGAGAGAGGCACGAGAGAGAAGTGCGAGAGAATGAAGCTTAGAGAGAGAAGCTGGGTTCAGATCGGAGATTAAGTCGAATGGTTAGGTTGACAGGGTTGGAGGGTTTGTGCCCCGGAAGATATACGAATTCTCATTTCGTATACGTATTTTTCTTTTGTTTTTCCGTGTTTTTGGATGATAGAAGGGGTTGTTGAGATCCGACCATCAGTTTACATCCGACAGCTCAGGTTAGAAAACGACCAAGGATTTGGGAAAGGGCGCGGATGGCAGTAAAAAAGATGGTATGAAGTAATTCTCATTTTATTTTATTTTTCTGTCGTAGGCAATTCCACGATATATTGCGTAATTTTAGGCCTATTTTATTTGTTAGTCAAAAGAGGGTCCAATTTTTCAAACTTTTTTCTGTTCCTTTTTTGAACTCACAGACACAAAAATAGACAGTAGCCAGTAGGACTGCCCTTTTCATTTGTTCCTTTTAGACAAATACAGACAGAAAAAATATAAGGTAAGCATCCAATTTTCTTTTGAAATGCTATTAGATAATCTAGCTTATTGCCAAATTTCAACTCACTATAATTCTGATCAGTCGATTGAATTCTTAAAGAAAAACATAAAATAAATTTCACAGTTGGAATTCACAAGATAGAACAAGGACCTTGTTGAAATTTTTCAAGAAATCCATCCCTGATATCACTCTTTGGCAAAAACAATTTTTTTAAGAAGAAACGATTGCTGAAATATTTTTTTATAACAAGGACTGATAGGTAATTAGTGTATTGGTTTTTTGGAAGGAAAGAAAGAAAATAACATGAAATTCTTCAACGATGTTGAAGTTAATTGGGAAGAAAAAGACAAATTGCATTACAATAAAAATTGCAAATATCCATAACACTTAAAACAGTACATTAGGATCTGTTACCAAAAAAAAAATAATAATAATCCACTCAAATAACTGATCAAGGAGTCAAGGTTGCAGCACGGTACAGAGTAAACAAATCACTAAATTGAGCAAAGCTATAAATACGGTACGAAATTACTGCATGCCCGATCATTGTACATAATAATTTACAGGCAACCTACTGATGATGATCGTGATAAATGAAGAAAGCATAGAAGCCACCACAAATCACAGAAACTGCCATGCCCCAGACTATGAGATCCACCGGCCATGGCATCAAGTTCGCTACTTTATATGAAAACATGGCAGTTAAAAAGGTGGACAAGGACCAAATAGCTAGTTTCAGTTTCCACCTTTGAGCTACATTTGGAGCAGTTCGCTCGTACAATCGCAGACACCAGAACAGAAATAGCAGAGCAAAATATGCCGATACGACAAAAGACACCGACCATGCATCTTCCTTTGATCGATAGATCGCCAAAACAGAGTTACACGTTAACATTGCAAAACCAAGACCTGTAAGCCAATTGCCGCCATCTCGGTCCATTTGCTGATTAACTTTGAGAAAAAATGTAAGAATTTAAAATTGAAGTTAGAAATTGACGTAAAAATGAGTAAACGCATGAATAAAAAAAAAACAGCAGTGATGATGTTGGTGATCATATTGTCAGAGGCAGAATCAGGATTAGAGTACAGGGTGGTTCTCGACGAGATCGACTCCAATTAATAACTTAGGTTCTCACTTCTCAGTATTAGAGTAGGCGGAGCCTATGCCCGCCCGTTCTCATTTTAAATTGGAAAAATGAGATCGCTTATAAATATTAAAATTGGAAGCTTTGATTTTATTTTTTATTTTTTATCTAAACGATAAAAAAAAAAGGAATCATTCATATACCAGTCTAATTAATCTTTCAAATTGAATAATTACCCTTAAGTCCTCTTAATTTTAGATATTTATTACGCTCCTTAACCTTTTATTATAATTTATATTTAAATAATAAAAAGTAATTTTAATATTTTTTGTTGACTAACGATTCGATACAAACACATTTATATTGCTTACTCAACTCATACAACAAACTCATTACTAAAATATACCTGCACATACACTAGCTATCTTTGACTATTGGTGCGCACACCTAGAGCATATATATGCACACCTCCTATTTATACACCTACTTGGGCCTTGGTATTGGATTCCTTTATTTCGGTGCTGATTTCAACATTTTTCTTGATCAAAATAAACCCGTCCTATCTCTCTGAAAAAACAAAGGAATATGGAACGCTTAAACTCGTCGATTCAACAGGTGTTCTACCTTCTCTCACATGAAGCAGCTCCACATTGACCTCTTCACCTACCTTTTTCGAGAATTTATCAAACACTGCATTGTCTCCCCAAAGCCTCCCTCGACCTTGTCCTCTCCGACTTAGTTCAATCATTTTGCACGCCCATGCAAACTTTGATTCACAAATAGCTTGTACATAATGCATATATATATGCTCTTCACAGTTGCAAGTCTGTTGACATTTAAATAGCACTATAGCAGGTTGTAGGTCGATATCTCTGTCTGACATGACCTATGCATGTGCGCAGGGCTGATGACCTTGAGATGTTTGTCAAAATGCCGAGACATATCGAGCATGACTCCATCACCTAACTTGTAGTACTTTATGGTTGAAGTCATATGTAGAAGCCTAGAAGGCGATTTGCAAATGCAGTGGCTAAACTGGTGTTAAAGCCTTAAAGGTGTACAATTGAATAATTATTAATTTAATTATTTATTGTGCATGTTTATTGCCTTGCTTTCGTTCCTAATAAGTATGCCATATTTTTCTTTCATATTTGTGACACAAATAGACTGCTGCATTGTCACTCAAAATACAAAGAAAAAGTACAGCACGACGAGACAAAAAAAAGGACTTAAAAATTATCATCTTTAATTCCACATTGAACAGCAGCTAGAAGATACAAACAGACCCAAGTTTTAGTTAATATAAAGCTATAACACAAAATCAGCATATTTAGTGGGGGCCAAGATTTTTTTTTTACCACTTCAAAGATATTCACGAAAAAAAATTACACGAGAGTACGAGAGGTGGCGATGTGTGGATCGAATTAATGTGGGAGAAGGGAGCACGCTGTTGGATTAGTGAGTAGAGGCGTTCTATGTCCATTGATTTTGAAAGAAATATAGCATGGTTGTTTTAGTCAAATATAACTTGTCAGGAATTAAAGATGGGAAAAATAAAAAGTGAAGTTGAGTAGGAAACGTACCGGAGCTTAATTTTTCCTTGTAATGGAAGCAGGGTCAGGCGCTCTTCACAGGGTAGCCAAAATAGAGAACTTGCTTTCTCATTATTTATTAATTATTTTTTAAAAGAGAGAGAATGGACCGATTGTTGAAAAACGGTCTGAAGCCGCCGCCGCCCGCCGTCCAGCTTTTTTTTACTTTATGACTACATCGCCCGCCGCTTAAATTCAAACTCGCAAAAAAACAAAAAGGAAATTAATTCAAAGGACATACTAGGGTGTAGTGTTTATCAAAAATCCGCCGGGTCGCACCGGTCCCGTCCCAAATCCGTCCCATAGATCGGACCGTCTCGAATCGTTTATGAACCGCGATGGACCGAAAGGTTAGACCGGTTAATCCTCTTCATCTTAACCCGTGGACCGAACCGTCCCGCCTCGTCAATTCGTTTTAAAGCCGTGATAAATTCATCCAAACCCAAAAAAAAGAAGGGAAACTCTATATAATTATATTCAAATATTTTCATTTAATAAAAAACATTACAAATCAAATATAAGAAAACAAAAAAAAATTAAAACCGAGAAGATAAGTAAAAAATAAAGGAAAATGCAAAAATAAAAATAATTAACGAAAAACAGGAAAAATATTGAAAAAAACAAAAAAAACGTATTGAAAAATAACATGTATGTCGTATGTTTGTATATATATATATATATATATATATATATGAGAGAAAGTTTAATATGCACTATAGTGCATAGGGCATTCCGTGCACTGCGGCTTTTTTCGAGAATATTTTTGTAAATTGATAAATCTAATTTAACCAATCTAATCTATATAGTGAAATCTCATAAAAAAAACTAACTGAAAATCCAAAAAATATAACAATAAAATAAATGAAAAACCGGCGGACCGAACCTTACCGGACCGTCATAACCCGTGCGGGTTTACATGGGGAGAGTTTAATAAGGATTATGATCAAGATTTCTAGGATGGACCGTCCTAACCCGTGGACCGCAGCGGGTTGGACGGTCCTACCCCACCCCGCCCCGTTTGGTAAACCCTATAGGGGTGTATAAAAAAACCATGAACCCGTTCAACCCATCCGATTCGAACCGTTTTTTACCAGATTAGCATGATATTAGGTTGGGTACGGGTTCTAATTTTGACAAACCCGTTACTTCGGGTTGGATTACGAATTTTGTACTAGTAAACTCAAGTATAGTTCAACCCACCCGTTTATCATTATTTATTCCTCTTCGTCTCACTTTTTCTCATGTCCTTACTTAAAGATCTCTTATTTCATGAAGTAAATTGATAGTTATAGAATTGATGTGTAAACATATAAATTGATAGTTATAGAATTGATGTGTGTCAAACTTTGAAAAAAACACTACACCGTTATATCGCCGTTATAACATCGAAATAACACCGAAATAACATGGAGACCTGGACCGTCATACCGAAAAAACCAAAATTTAAAAGCTTAGAGCATATACATGTAATCAAAATCAAGCAACAATCAAATTAAGCAATACGAAACTAGATATAGAAAAAATTGATTACCCGATTGAGCGATCTAGAAACACTAGAAGATCGGAATGACTATCCAACATTACTATGATGCAGAACTCAAATTCTAAATTGTCGACTATCCAAAGCAAAAATGGTATTTAAAGTTGGCTAGGGAGAGAGAAAAAAAAATGATATATGAAATGAAATGAAATGAGATTAGGATCTATTTATAGTGGAGGTTTCTTAGCGGCTCGTTTGAATGGTATGGGAATAAGGAAAGAATAAGGATTTTAGAAAGAAAATATTGAAAAGAGTGTAACATTGGGAAGAGTGAAAAGAAGCTATTTCTAGAAAGAAGAAATGTTATTTGGATGATGAGTTAGGAATAAGCAAATTAATATTAATTTAAGTAAATTATTATAAATTATTATTTTAATATTAAATAAAGTACTAATTAAAGAGCACACAAATTTTCATTTATCCATTAGTATTTTGTTAATTTTGTTAAAATTATGTATATATAATTATTGGAAGACCCTATTCCTAACTTGTTTGAAATAATTTCTGTTGAGGTAATATCTTCTCCTTATTCCTAACTTGTTTTATTATTTAGCTAATTTTGTATATATAATTTCTGTGGAGGTAATATATTCTCTTTATTCCTAACTTGTTTGTATGCCTAGAAAGAATCTATTCTTCATTATTCCTAAGCAATCTAAACGAGGCCTTATTGAATAAGTAAGAAAAAAGAAATTACTTAGCAACTATATCTGAAAATATTAGAGCCTATTTATATAAATACTAATTACTAAAAATTATTTATATAAATATTGATTACTTAGCTACTAAAAATATAGATATGATAAAATATATATTTTTAATGGATAAGATTGAATAAATATTTTTAAAAAAATAAATATGAACATTTTTCAATAGAACCTCAAAGTTCTGAAGTATTGTAAATAGATCCTAAAATTGGAGAATGCCTCGGTTCCACAAACAAACAAACAATTTACGCTACGTTATTTCATTTGACATATTGACATAATATTGTCTCTAATTTTTTAATATTTTATGTGTAATTGTGGTAATATTTTTCTCGAAATATTTTCTATATAGCTATTATAACTGCCATCGCTAAATAAACTATCGTTGTCATCGTTGTTGTATGTTACAAATGTTCAGTTTAATAATAAGAAGTGTTCAGTTAAATGCGTCAGAGTCGCACCAGAGTTAGAGTCGCGCGTGGGTCAAGAGGTGCGCTAAGAGGCAGGGGTAGAGTCGAAAAAAATTTAATTTGAACGGATCGGTTCATGACCCCTTCTAATTTTTTCATGTATTTTTTGTCTGGTTCGTGACCCCTTTACTTGATTTTTTTTTTATAACAGTTATATTTCCAATTGCAACTAACTGAACATTTATATTTAAATAACTGAACATTTGTACTTATGAAACTGAACATTCGTACTTACTAAACTAAACATTTATACTTAATAAAATAAACATGTTTGTTCATAATATTTATATTTTCTGTTTTAACTAACTGAACATTTATACTCAATTAACAGAACATTTGTACTTAACTAACTGAACTTTTTGGCTAAAAAAAACAAAATGAACATAACGAACACTTATAAAACAGTGGACAATTCTAATACAAAGTGAACATTTGTATCTAATAAAGTGAACACTTATAATAACGAAATGAACAAAAAAAATTGGGACCAACGTTAGGTGGTCCAAAAATATTGGGCTTAAATGGGCCTACACTGCTCGAACTAGGCTTTCTATTTGTTTATTTTCATTTTAATACAATGGCTTTGGATCGAAATATAACTAACAGGCCACTTATTTGGAAATTTGGAATACATCAATATATCTCGTCGGCCTTGTGCCCTTCAGCCCTTGTGTAGCTACATCGAAGTTTTTGACAAATTTCTAGTACGAGGATAACAAATAAATTTTGGAGCAAGGATTACAAAACTATTGATAAATAACAACAAACATTTTGTTGTTCAGATGAAGCATGCATTTTCTATCTCAGTTTACTCAAGGACTAGCGTTTTCTTTCAATTGTTGATGGCCGGAAAGAAAGAAAATAATATAACAAACGGGTTACATCAAAATTTGTATATCATTGTTAAAAAAAAATTTGCATATCATAAAACTTAAAAATTACAGTACAATCTGTTTCCAACAATTAAAAAAAACACACTGAAAAGAGAGTGCAGAAAATAGTAACAAGTAAACAACTGGCAGAAATGAATAAAAATAAAAAATAAATACACGGTGAAGTTCTGCAAATCCGAGCATATATATTCATAAATAATTTGCCCAAAATATCCTAGTGATTTTGATGAACGAAGAAAGCATAAAATCCACCAAAAATCACAGTTCCTGCCATCGCCCAGACGATTAGAGCAACTGGCCACGGCATTAAGAGCGCTACTTTGTATGAAAACATGGAAGTTAAAAAGGTAGACAATGACCAAACTGCTAATTTCTGGTTCCACCGTTGAGCTTCATTAGGAGCAGTTCTCTCGTACAATCGAAGACACCAAAAGAGCAGCAGCAGAGCAAAGTATGCTGACAAGACGAATGCTACAGACCATGTATCATTCTTTGATCGATAGACTGCCAGAGCAGAGTTGCAAGTTAACATGGGGTGCGTTTGGATAGGTGTGGGAAGAAGGGAAGAAGGGAAGAAGTGGGAAGAAGTATTGGGAAGTGTGTAACTTTGTGAAGAGTTTGGATTGTTTATAATTTTTTTTCTTCTTCTTCCTTCTTCTTCTTCTTTCTTCCAACGATCCAAACGCACCCCATGGTGAAGCCAACACCGGTAAGCCAGTTGCCGCCATCACGGTCCATTAGTTTATTAATTGTTGAACAAATCTGAAAATTTAAGTGAAAATTAGAAATTGACGTGGAAATGAGCAGAGCAACAATAAACAGACAATAGTGAGGATGTTTATGATCACGTTGTTTTGAAGTGGCAATTTTCTTCCAAAGAATGAGATAATACCTGAGCCAAGTTGTTCTCGTAGAAGTTCGATAGTTGAGGAAAAATGAGATGCTTGCAGAATAAGGACATGATGTATATGTATATACGTTTCACGCGTGTGAAAACCGCCTTTGAGAGATTTGACCGATCGAACCGCCTCCAATATTACCTTACGAAATAAGATGCGGCTGGTCGGCAAGGAATTGTATTTTCCCACGGATTGTGCTGGATGAGACCGCGAGGGTCCCGTGAATGAGGTAGCTCCTCCACGTCGACTGTGTGGTGTGCCTCTAGCTCTACACCATGTATACGCTTCTTACGCTTCTCCGTCGTCTACTACTAGTACTAATTAACGAACTTAATTAAGTAGTTTGTATTGCTTTCAATTGGGTGTTTGGCAGTATGGGATTCAAGAAGATTTTCTCGCAGCTATGAGCTAGAGAGGTGAGGTGTGAGGTGTAAATAGATTGTTATCCAAAGTCCAAACACATCAGCTTGACAGCTACGGATATAGATAGCTGAGGATTGAGGGAAACTCAATTCCCAGATGTTTTGAAAACTCTTTCAATCCTAGCTGGAGAGTTTCTATATATATGATCCCAAAAGGGGAACCGTCTTTTTTGTATGAATATGGTATGGGATTTATTTTTATTATGAAATTCTGATTTTTTTTGTTTTTATTTTTCAAGTTTTTAAATATATTTATTAAATTTAACTATTTTATTAATTTCTGTTTGCAGCCTTAATTTTTCATTATTATTTTTTTATTGCTTTGAATAGAAAATCCACACAATTATTAAATATAAAATGAGTATCAAAATTAATGATGGAAAACTTATAATTTAATATTAACTAATTAGAAATTAATTTCATATCAAATTGAAGGCCGCCTGTTGAAATTTTCTTCAGTAAAACTAAAAAAAAAAAATTCAATTTATTGGGTAAGACATATATATCATGGGAGTTTTTCGGTGGACGTTTTGCTTTCAGCATGGGCTGCTGCCTGCTGGATCCATCTTCACATATCAATCAGACAAATAGTGATATTATATCATATTATAATTATAATTAATAAAGTATTATTTCAATTATACCTATTATTATAATTGTGTCCTGTCCTGCTGTTGTGTGCGCCGATGGATTTCATCTGGTCCCTCCGTCTCCACTATGCCTTAGCTTCCTGTTGCAGTGTTGCGCTTTGGTTTTTCCATTCTTTTTTCTCTGTGGCTTCATTGCGGTCTTCCTGCCTGCTGTGTGTGGTGTGCTTGGGCTGTGTTCCCCTTTTTCGGCTACAGCAGA
This sequence comes from Rhynchospora pubera, assembly GCA_028095005.1. NCBI lineage: Eukaryota > Viridiplantae > Streptophyta > Magnoliopsida > Poales > Cyperaceae > Rhynchospora > Rhynchospora pubera. The sequence goes on along the minus strand of CM051460.1, from coordinate 221,044,288 downwards.
TCCGGGATTTCCTATTTGCCCAGCCACACCGCTTCCTTTTTCGTACTTTGCGATCACTCCGATGCGTTGTTCTTTCTCCGGGGGTTTTTGTCTGCTCTCCTTCTGCAGCTGCTCTTTCTTCTTGCCTGCCTTTATTTGGTGCGTTCTTCTTTCTGTTTCCTTCCCTTTTTCGTTTTCCCTGTTGCCGTGTTTTTTTTTTTTTTTTCCTTTTACTTTCTTTGGGTTTGGATTGCAATTGTTTCTGCTATTCGTTCTCCACTTTACTGCTTTTAGGCTTTCCTTCCTTCTCATTTTTCTTGTCTTCAGTTTTGCAATTTCAAAGTATAAAAGAACTTTTCTTGTGTTCTGAACAAAATTGTTTGTTGTTTGGCTTCATCTTCAACTTTTCAGGGTGTATTGAAATTACTGTGAAATCAAGCTATAAATATAAATTTATTAAAAAAAATGTTAATTTCTTGGTATGATGTCTAAATTAACGAAAATTAAATGAAAAGATACTCTGTGTTGATATCGACATGTATAAACTAGTCTTTAAGAGTTGCTAATTTTACGATATTATTGAGTTTCTAATTTTACAACGCGTAATTGATTAAATTTAGCTGCCAATTGTTTCAGTTATATTGCTGAGGGGTTATACGTCAAAATGGGTCTACTGTATAAGAATCAGCAAAGCTGTTGAGATCCAAGACAACACAAAGATGGTAATACCAAATTAATAAATGAATTATGTGACATTGCTTAGGTCTCCATTTGTTCAAGTAATGTGATACTTATGGAAGCTACATGCTTAATTTTCTTTCCTAATTTCCAATAGATGAGTGATTACTGATTAGTTGAATTGGCAACCAGGTCTTATTGCATCAAGCGAGGGATAAGAAGGATTCCACAGGGTAACGATGGTTGTGCTCAAAAACTTTCAGGATAAGCTGTCAGAAAAATACTCTCTTTATACACCACCACTGCCCGTAGCAGACACTACACCAGGCTCTAGCAAGGAAATACTCTATACCGATCAAACAAGGTCATTTGTGATGCCTTTATCAAACAAAAGAAATAACCTACGTAATCAATATGTGCCATTCTCGTCACAGCGTGTAGGATTTTATGCACTCCACTGGTTACTTCTTAGAAATCAACAGTGCCTTCTGAGCAGTTGCAACGCCAGCAGTTACAACAATTACAGCAGGAGAAGTTATTTGCACGGGCCCATGGTGGTCGATCTCAGGCATCAGAACTTGAGCAGCTGTTCAAGCTTCAGTGTGAACTGGAACTGCATAAAAAAAATGCAGCTGCAGCAGGAGCCATAGGCGAATCTAAATGGAGAGAATGGGGTGCAATGTCACCCATTTTTTATTCATATATACTTGTTTATATTAAATTTTTGGTAAGATATTGATATTTTCCTAAGAAATATTATATTTGAACCCCATAAAATGTAATAGTAATTCTATTGTTGACCCCAATATTAAAAATTTTTGTTGTACTAAACGTCTCTAGGTTTGTCGATTACAAAACAATATCATTTGACATTTAACAATCTTCTTTGAGTTTTATAGGAAGAAGATGCAATTTATGAGGACTTGGATAAAACTTTAAGAAAGATCAAGATCAAGTCTTTGAAGAGTTTGTAGACTAGTTTAGACTAGGATAGAAGGTATACTTTAGTCCTTGTTTATCCTTGAAATGGTCTAGATAGCGAAAAGTTCAATAAACCAGCAAAATTCTGTTTTCAGTGACCTAGCGTCGTACAACGCTAGATAGTGGCACACAACGCTAGAACAGCTAAATTCATACTTTTGTGAATCAACGTTGCACAACGCTATATAGAGTTAGGCAACGCTGAGTCACAACGTTGTACAACGCTCAGTAGTGTTGTACAACGCTACAGTTAAAAAACTTGGAAAATTTCCTGAGTACCATCGTGCAACGCCATATAGCGTTGCACAACGCCACAAAAATCCCAAGTTAGCTGTGTTGTTCAGACAGCGCTGCATCGATGTTCAGACAGCGCTGTCCCATGTAAACAGTTGTTTTTACATACAAAGTTGCGGGTAACGTTAGCCAACGTCTTTCAGCGTTGGGTAACGTTAGCGTTGTGTGACGGTATATAGAGTTGTACGACGCTCTGTTGAATCTGTCAGAGTTGTTCCTTTTGCCTCCGTTTAACGTTGTGTAACGCTATTCAGTGGCAAGCAACGCTCTGACAATTTCCAACGGAATTGTTGGAGCTTTCCTTTGGTTATATACTCCTTCGTTGTGCGACGGCAAATAGCGTTGCACAACGCTCTGACAGACCAACGGCTATATTAAAGAGCCGTTAGAATTTACAACGGTCATATTCCAGCATTGTATAATGCTTTTCAGCGTTGTACAACGTTGTGGCCTGTTTTTGCTGGGGAACTGCTCATTTCGAGCCCTATATATATCCACCCCTTGTTCTCTCTCCCAAGAGAGCTTTTCTTTGCAAAATTAGACCAGTATTGAGCTTTTGAGCACAGGAATACTCTCCCACTTGAGCTTTTCATAGCTAGACCATCTTGAGAGATTTAGTAGCCTCAAACACCACCGCCCCGACATTGTCGCTAGGTGTAGGTTGGAATAGGTTGAGAGCTCTTCTCCTTTGAGGCCGTTGTGTCATTCGAGTTAGCCCGATCCGCCTCGAGTGTCCTTGTGACAAGGTGATTCGGTTCGAAGTTGTAGTCCCGTTCGTTGTGGAATTGAACGGAGCGCGCCCTTGTGTGGTAGCGAAACTCCCGGAGACGTACGACTAAGGCTAGCATTTCCTAGCGGGTCGAAACTCCGTAATCATACCAAGCATTCAATTTCTCTCTCTCTTTTTCTCTTTATTTTCTTGCTATACTTGAATTGCTTGTGTGCTTGCTTGTATTGGGTACCAATTGAATTGTGTTAGGGTAGTTCATACCAAACCGGTCCAAAACCTCATTTGCTTCCGCTAAATCTTGGTTAAGCCGCCTCCATTAGGGACAACAATTTTCATTATCAATATGATATTGTACATTAATACTAATATATAGTTTAATACTTGAACCCCATTGAAATTTTTTCTGGCTTCGCCACTGGCAGGAGCGCTTGCAACAACAGAGATTGCAGCAGGAGAGGTTGATTCAGGAGAGGGCAAGGAGGGAGCAGTAGATGATGATCATGCAACAACAGCAGATTCAGGAGCAGTTGCTACTCGAATGAATTGCAGCACGACCAGCATATTCGGAGACAACAACCGGCAGGCCGGTTGAGATTTAGGGTGAAGTTCATTCAGATAAGGCAATACATACAAGATGTGTTTATCAACTGCACTCACTGCCTTTTAGTTGGAAGAGGGAGAGATCTTTTTTTGCATTTTCATTTTTTTTAATCTTTTCAATCATCGATGCGTATGTTGAGAAAATAAGATGATTTAGGTACACAAAAACCATGCTAGATATGTTGCAATGAAAAATTTTGTTGCTTTGGACAATAATCAGTACCTAAGTACCACTATACCATCCAGTATGCACAGAAGGTTTATGCTCTCTTCATAATTATTGGGTTAGAATATGGTGTTTCTCTAAGCAATTCCTTGGTTCTGCTTGGTTTTACCATCAGTAGTCTCTGGGTGCTAAAAATTATTAGGTTTGATCACAATAAATCAATTATAAAATCATGGAGTTACCTGAGCAATTCTTGGTTTTGCTTATTTGTGCTCTAATATGTTCCATCGTATTTGATCATAATAAATCAATTATTATAGTTGTTTGTTGATGCCATACAAGTAGTAAAGTAATTGGTTTAGCTAATGCACGTTAGAGATTGCTTAGATATTGACAGTGGTATGCTTGCCTCTCATTTTCTTATTCAAGCTGATTTGTTAATGGTTGTATGGCATTGGAATATGGTTGTTATGGTCTGGAGTAGGGTATGTAACTGTCACAATTTCAATGGAATTGAGAAATTGTCGTTTGTAAGCCCTTATTTGATAGGTACCAACTCGGTACCAGTTGCTACGGCTATGTTTTTGCCTTGCTGGTATGCCTTATAGGCGCCAAGGGGTTTGTTTACAAGGTGAGCTTTGTTAATTCCGGGGTCAGGCCGAGTTGATAAAAGTGCTGGTATTAGGGTCTAAACGGTGAAAATTTGCAAATAAAATGGACTCGAGAGTGGTTCTGCAAGACATGAGAATTGCGGGTCGGATCTGCTAAATGTATTGGATGAGGGTTGATGTAATATTGGGCAATCAAAGGACTTGGCCTAAAATATTACTGATTCACTCTTTTTATAATAAAGTTGGTAGTTTACTTTCTTGCGCCATAAATATGAGAAGGGTTCATAATTATTCATTAATTACCAACATATTGCATTAGTTTTTCGTTCATAGACCCCTTGAGTAGTTTACTTTATTGCATTAGTAATTGGTGTAGTTTACTTTATTGCATATGTTTGTAATTGTATTCTACAAAGCGAAAAGGAACAATGCGATAGTTTTTTTTTTTTTTGTACTTATTTATATTTTCTTAGATCTTCGTTCATCAGTGTGTTACTGCCTTTAAGCTTCAAAGTTCATGCTTTGAATCCAAAAGTGGGATAAAGAGAGTAGTCGTGGCTAACTGATGCAGATTCCTAGCCATTGTTTCTGCTGACATGTGGCTGTTGATTGATAATGTAAGACAATAAACTTTTTTCTTTTATCACATGTGATTAATGATTGAGAATGTTAGATAATAAGCAATTATGTACTTTTTCTAAACTCTTTTACAAAACTATTTAATGCTTTTCCAAGTAGAAACAAATGATTTCTGGTCCTTTAACCATTGGTACCGGCTGATACAAGTCATTAAGGTTGTTGGTATATATAAAAATAAACGACTTTGTGATGGCTAATATCTTACGCCTGGATTTAGTTGCTGACATTTGAGGTGGAGAGTACTTGAGTCGTGAGTTTGGTGTTTATCTTAAGGAGTGTGGAATCGTTTCACAACTCACTCACCAGAAATGCCACATTGGAATGGTGTATCTGAAAGCAAGAATCGAATTTTGCTAGATATGATTCGATCGATGATGGCATAAGCCAACCTTTCTATATCGTTTTGGGATTTTGCATTAGATACTGCAACTTTCACATAGAACAGAGTTCTATCAAAGTCCGTTGAGAAAACGTGATATGAGATTTGATTTGGAAAGAAACCACATATATCGTTTCTTAAGATTTGAAATTGTGAAACTTATGTGAAAAGGTTATTGAACGATAAGTTTGGACCCAAAATCGAATAAGTGTTATTTCATATTTTGATTGGTGTCTACATATCTAATTTAGTTTTGGTTTAGTTGTGTACATATCTACTCTCCTCAAAAGAATCAGACAGATGAATACCATAAGAATAAAAAAGATCTAACACTTCTAATATCAACTAGCATTATTTCTTTGGTAATATAATAGACAAAATTAGGAACATTTAGACTCCGGAGCAACATGGCTTTACCCTTATTTGTTTTTTGTGATTACTGAGGATTGTGTCACTGACAATTTCTTGGCGAAAAAAAGGAATATACCATTTCAGAGGACCACCCAGCTAATTTTCAAGTGGTACTTAATTAACATAGAAGGATGACAAATAGGATTCTTTCTTAGTTAATGTTTACCCAGTACTCGTGCTTCTCTTATCCAATAACATTTATACTTATGGGTCAATAAACTCCAATAAATGCAATTATTACAGCAAAATATTTTGCAAAGGAATAAAGCAGACTATTGATATGAAAGACCATCGACTTAACCAGTCAAACTAATTGTACAAACGTAATTATTAAAAAAAAATTAGTAAAAAGAAAAGTTGCACTCTCAGTAAGACCTTTTTTATTCATTTAGAAAATCCAGGGAAAACATAATGACATTTTCCTGCGAATGGCGTGCAGTATTGTATTCATATATTCTCTTGGCTCAAGAAGTTAGAAGGTGGGGAAGATGATTGATGAACCACATGCACCAGTTGGGAAAACAGGGCAATCGATCAATGTTGTGCCAGAATGGTCGACGCAAATGTAAACCTGATACAATTGGTACCGACCTGATGCATCCTTGTTGCACTCGATCCATGGTACATGGCCAATACATGCAGCGATTGCATTCTTGATGCTAGTTAAAGTATACGATGCACCATTTGGCAAAATATCTGTTATATAGGTAAACAAAATTAGAGAGTTTTCTTTTAAAAGGCATATACAATTTTGCTTTCAGTATGGGTGGTACAGAAGTACTTAACAAAGCTCTTAAATTTAAGTTCTTTGTTTATTATTACTTGCTGATTTAAGGCATGAAAGAACTTTAGTCATGCTCTTCAGGTTTAGCGCATCTTGGAAGTAAGAGTGTTCATCCAATACTGTTTCAGAGCATGTGCCATGCTTTTCCCACTCATGCTGCCAGAATGAGGTGCTATCGCTGCTCGGACATGCCAGTGATGCCCAATTTGGTTGAAGGCTGCTAACTAAATCTTGAATCTGCAATTAATTGCAACATCTTCTTTGATTATTGTTGCAATTTTCAAATTTGCCTTTGTACATCATGTCAGTCTTAGGCCATTCACAATTAGAGCTAGTTTCATGCAGTTCAGCAGGAGAATGGTGCTAGATGAAAATATTTTAGTTCTAAGTAAATCAGAAAAAAGTACATCGTACTCAAAAATGTTGAATAATGCGTGATTATCCCCAAACCCTGAGGAGAAAAAACAACTGAGAAACACACCTGATTCATCTGCGAGCTATTTTGAACGAACAGTGTACATGCAATATTCTTAAATTGTTTTAAAAGGAAAATTAGTCTTTTTATGTCTTTCTAATAGAGCTTTCAAAAGTAGGTACCTTTGATAAATCAAAAGGATTATTTGGATCGCAGTTAGATGGATATGACCCATTGTTATAATTCGGCCAAAGACCATGAATATCAAAGTCAGATGGTGGTTTTCCATAGGTTGGATAGCAACAGCCAGAGCTTGTGTCACAATAAGACCCAGGCCACTGTTTCAAACATAAAACGATCAAGATCAATATTAATTAACTCATTTTAAGATAAATAAAGAATACTGCTTAGAAAATTAAGCAGCCTAGCTAATTACACTTCAATTTGCCAATGGGGCACTCCCTCTTTTCCAAAAAGTAGGCCATTGTAAGTAAATTATCTCAACTGGTCTTGCAAATTCTAAAATGACCTGATGCTCTTACATTCCACTCTGTATAATATATGCAGAAAAATAATTTAATTTACCTGTTGGACAAAGTAGAAGAAATCATATGCATATCCTTGAGCACTCAACACTACTGCTAACAAGCAGAGAAATGCCAAAGGAGCAATTGCCAGTATCTTCATGGTTTAATCTTTATGTATCTGTTGTTATATCTTTGTTGTAGTTGATACTGGTAAAGGAGGTCCTCGTACATATTTATAGTTGAGTGAACAGTATATGAAATGGTACAAAATATATTCCTTGTGTATGAACTTAAATTTCATAATAAATAACGAAATTGAGGGAATGAAGTAACAAATGCTTGATCAGATGGACATGCATTGCTACAAATTAACCTTAGTCTATTGAATCTTTTAATATTTTCTTGCTATTTCAATTTTAAAATTTGTATTCTTTATTATAAAAAGTCCGCCATGTATTTAATTATATTACTTCGAAATATTTTTGTACATTGCGAGAATATCTAGATGGTGCCTATCCTTAGTTCCTTACAATAACGTAACCTAATCCATTTCATCTTTGAAGACTTTTTTTTAGCTTTTATTTTTTCATTCACTTAAGTACTTGTTTTTTATAGGTTGGGTTGGTTAGTCATCATTTCATTTATAAAAATGAAAGTTACAAGATGCCCATGGATGTAAACATATAGGGCACAGGAAAATCAAAACATTTAAATCATTTCAATGCAACTAATTAATTTAGTTTAAAATCTAGTACAAGAAAGAGAAAATCTCATCTTTGAATCCGTATTCGAAATGATAATTGTATATAAATACAATTATCATAGTATAATAATTAATATATGGTGATATATGGCGATATATGTTTTTTTTTCATATATTCATATTTCTATGAATATAATAGAAGAAAGGATATTTCTATTTATTCAAAAGTACTTCAGTATAAATCTTGACCAATATGATCACAGTTGACATTGTTTATTCCATTTCTTTTTTTTTTGTTTAATGTCTTTGACCAATTGTAAAATAAAGAATATATCAAAGGAGAACAGAGAGATGCTTGAGAAATAAGAACTGAGGCTCCAAACCTTGGAACTGTTGATATTTGATCTTGCATTATAATTGCGAACAAACAGAACATTTCAATTAATGTAGTTCTTCATGTTTTCTAAGAAACAGTGCTATAAAAAATATACATACCCAGATACATTTACTAACCTCATATTTTTCCCAAAATATATATACACCGAAGATATATTTTTGCTTCTCCAACTCATTGCCATGCATCTGTTTTGGATAATTTAATTTATAATCACTACGGGAAAAAGGACCTTCTGTAACGGCACTTCTGTAACGGTTATTGAAATAACCGTTACAAAATAGTGAGGCATTAGGCGGGAAAATAGGCGCCACAAATCTGTAACGGTTATTATGAAACAACCGTAATAACATTTCCGTCATGGTCAGGGAAAAAAATGCATCAACCTTCTGTAACGGTTGTTGGATAATAACCGTTACAGATTTATTATATTCTGTAACGGTTATTATCCAACAACCGTTACATAGAGGCAAATAATTTTGTTTTTATTTTTTTAGTGATTCTGTAACGGTTATTTGGAAATAACCGTTACAGAAAGGTTATGTATAAATAAAATATCATCCTCACTCATCTAACTCTCAGTCGCGCGCACTTTTCAACATTCAAACGGATCAGAAGTTCAAAGTATATTTTCATGAACTCCTCTTTATTTAAATTATTTTGCATTTCGTTAATAATTTGAATATATATAGGCATCAATTTCGTTCATATAGTAAACGTCATCAAGTAGTAGCTAGCAATAATACACAGATCAGGTGAGAAAAGGAAGAGAGTGAAGGCAAAGTAAAGAAGAATGCTCTTTGTTGATATTCCAAGAAGAAAATTTAAGGATTACAGCCATAAAGCATACAGAGCTAAACAAAAAATTTAAGACAAAGAGAAGAAGCACTTAGAACTGCTGTACATTAAAGGAGGCATTAATAGCATTAAAGAACCAAGGCAGAAAACTTGAAGAGGCAATGGCTAAAAAGGGATCACCAGTAGCACAATGTACTGGCAAGGAGACACCAGAAGCTGATCCAGTAGGAGGAGCAACAGAAGCTGATTCAGTAGAAGTTGAATCGGTGTCAGTCGATGGTGGTGGAGGAGGTGGTGGAGGAGGTGGAGGAGGCACCCAAGGCCTGCCGGGGCCTACAAAAGGTGGTTCAGTGGGCCCTCCAACTTGTTCAAAACCTTCAATATGTACCCTAGCTCTGGCAGCTCGAGGGTCTGCAGAGATAACCAAATGATGAGGGATCTCTGAGGGATGAGCTCCTTTAATAAGCAAACGCAAATGAAGGAAGATCCCATCAGAGAAGTGAGGAGCAGTGAAAATTGGATAACCAAACCCAGACACCAGCATGTTAATGGCACTTCTATTCCAGAGATGAAGAGGGGGACCAGTAATTCTGATTCTGGTACGATAAAGAGGAGGTTCATAAACTGTACCAGCACGCTCAGTCCACCTTGTTAGAACCAATCTAACATTCTGCAGGTAAATGACACCTAGGCTGCAGATTTCATTCCTGACCCCTTGATTTGGGCAAACCAGAAGAAAATCTCCAGAGGTTGGGTGCACTGGAGAGAGACGATACTGGTGAACTGCAAAACCAAACTGACGTGCAAGTCTGAATCCCAAGCGGTGCTCAAGATCAGGCGGAAGTAATCCTTCTGCTTGGAATGTAACAATCGCCGCTCTGTGCAGAACTTCATTTTCAGGGTCAAGATCTTGTATAGGAGAGTAAAACACATTTAAATGATCAGGTCTGAGATCTTCAAACTCAGCAGCACTGTTCACAGGCACAAATTGCCAATCATGAAGGTTTGCCATATCTGAAGAAAGAACTAAAAAGGAGGAGAAGTGGAAGAGGCAGCAAGAGGGGATTGAGTATTAATAGATGGGGGAGGGAGAGGAGAAGGCAAAGAGATTAAAGGAAGAATTGAAGAAGTTCTCTGACAATTATGACCAAATTTAAGACAAACCAAGCACCTCTTCGGAAGACTACAACTTGATTCAGGTGTTCTGATATTGAGATTCTGATATTGATGATTCAGGTACGTTCTGACCAAATTTAAGACAAACCAAGCACTTCTATCTAAGCTATTAATGATATTGAGATTCTGATATTGTACGATTCTGATATTGAGATTCTGATTTGATTGATACTTGCGAGGCAAACTAAATACTTTGTTTATTGTTTGTGTAATATGCATGATTATATATATGTTTGATATATGTGTGATATGCTGCATGTGTTTAATGTAAATTGGGTACCAATCTGGTACCAATTCGGCTAGCAAATTGGGCTAGCCAATCAAACAGGCGAAACACAAAAAAAGGACCTTCTGTAACGGTTATTAAGGAATAACCGTTACAGAATATTATAATTTCATTTTTTTTATTATAAACATTATCTGTATCGGTTATTACCTAATAACCGTTACAGAATATTATAATTTCATTTTTTTTATTATAAACATTATCTGTATCGGTTATTACGTAATAACCGTTACAGAAGCCAATCTTCTGTAATAAGTCTTCTGTAACGGTTTGTTTAAATAACCGTTACAGAAAGGTTATGTATTTAGGTTAAGTCTTCCCAGCCGCATTCCTTTCTCTCTTCTTTTCATTTTATTCAAAGAAATACCTCTCTTATCCCTTCTGTTTCACTCCAAAAAATAGCAAAAAATTTATAAAAATTCTGAAAAAAAAGAGAACAAAAAGGAGAGCAGATTTGAGGTAAAAAAACAAAAAAATTGTATCGTATTTTTTCATATTTTTTCCTTATTTATTTCGGTTTTTTCATGAGAACGAGAGCAGATTCAACGGATCGATCGAAAGAACGAGAAGGAGAGCAGATTCAACGGATCGATCGAAAGAACGAGAAGGAGAGCAGATTCAACGGATCGATCGAAAGAACGACAAGGAGAAGGAGAGCAGATTCAACGAATCGATCGAAAACTGGATAATTTTATATTTCTTCGGTACTTTCATAAACTCCTCTTTTTTCATATATATGCGATTTAGGGTTAACTGCTTTTTTTCCTTTTGCTTTTAAGTTGTAATTGACAAATAATTGAGCTAAATAATTGAGCTGAATTACGGTTGACAAACAATGCAATTTACATAGGCTGACAAACAATGCTATGGTCAATAGTGTCTGCCAATTGCATACCAGAGGTGTACATGAAGGAATTTTGTGTGTTAAGTTTTGAATTTCTCCTTGCATATGTATTATTGACCTCTGGTATGCGCATGAATCAAATTGCCTGTTGGCCACAAATGTCAAATGTCAATAGAAACCTTTCTACTAAAGAGCAATTTATATTGTTTCAAGCTTGATTCTGTATCTAAACATCACAAACATACATCTAAACATCACACAATTCTTGCCATTAACAGTACAATACAACAATAAATAACTGAGAAGTAAAAAAAAAAGGGCAGCATCTAGGTAGAGGATGTGTCATCAGTGGAGCCATTGCTCTTCTTTGCTGCTTCCTGCTTCTTTGTCAAATCCATGAAGGTTTTTTCCATGTCTGTTTTCAAGTCAGTGCAATTATTGAAAAAGTTAAATGTATATTTATGTAGAGCTATTCTCTAAACTAGAATTTATGTAGAGCTATTCTCTAAACTAGGATTTATGTATTCTCTAAACTAGGATTTATGTATTCTCTAAACTAGGATTTATGTAGGATTTAAACTATAGAAGTTATTTAGGGCTTTTGAACATATTGTCTAGAAAGAAGCTATTCTCTAAGCTATTTAGGATTTCTGCACATATTGTTACTAGAAAGAAATGTAGAGTTACCTTCTGTGGAGAATGACATCTTGCTGGGCTCCTCTGAGGGTGTCTTCATGAGTTCATCGACTGATTGGTCCTCAGTAGGAGTTGTATTGTCACTCTCTGTGTCAGTTTTTTCATCCTCATCAGTATCAGTCTCCTGAGAGCTTAGGTTGAACCCAGGGGGTACACTGGGCCCACTGGTGTGCCCTGGGCCCTCATGTTGAGCTCTGTGGCTCTCTTTCCTAGCCTGTTTCATCTCCTTCCTGAACTGTGCCTCAAGATCTTCTTGTACTCCTTTTCCTTTAGAAGTAGAGCTTGTAGGTTTGATTACCCTGGTGTCTCCAATGAGAACTCCTGTCTCCTTAGTTCTGCTTCCTCCCTTGGTTTGTGATCTAGTAATCATTGAGGGGATGACCTCATCTATCTTCCTTTTTTTTTGCTTGAGTATTATTGGGGGTTGTGGTTTTTGCAGCCTTTTTCTTTGCTTTTCTCTTGCTCTGTCGCATGGTTGTAGTACTGCCAGAATCAACCCTATCAGGTGGATTGATACTTTGCAGTCTTGCCTCATCAGCAGGGGACCATTCAATCCTAGGCAAAGCTTTGATGTATTCATGACGTGGGTTTCTGATTTGTGGTTCCTCAACTACGTACTGAACACGAAGTAGGTCAATTTTTCCATTTCTTCTGTGTAATTCAAATGCACGAGAGGCTGGTATTCTATCCCTATGTTCAACCAATACTTCTACTCTAGCAAATCTGGCATCTATACCCATGTATGTTGGTGCATCAGCATGTAAAACTGTACCAAAAGGGAAAAAGATATTTGCTCCATACCATGAGCACCATCCAAATGGAAGATCAGCAATTCTTACCCATAGCCTCACACTATCTGCTCTGGGGTCTAGTTCCCTTGGAGGATCAATGAGGATGGGAAATGGCCGCCTCATGTTGTTTCCATATGTGATTTCAATAGTGCCTTTTCTAAACATCTCATCGCGCCATTGCTTAGAGGGGCCGATGATGAGAAATCGGTTTTCTAGGAGTGTTGTCACTCTGTGTTGTCCTGCAGGGAGGCGTCTTCTCATCTCTATCATGACATCAAGCAAAGTTACACCTTCCATGGTTTGGATGACAATGGATTTGGTGATCTCTGCACTGGCCGGAGCAGTGATGTCGTCTTCATCAACTCTGATGGGATCAAGGTTTTCCATGGTTGGTTTTTGAGTAGAGAGATAGGAGGGAGAAGTGAGAAATTAGTTTGAAACTGAAAAGGCGTGGGGTTCTACAGTTTGGTCATTTATAGTACAAATGAGTTTGAAACTGAAAATATGAAGAGTTGCGTGCTTTAATTTTTGAATTGTTAATCATATGAAGAGTTGCGTGCTTTAATGAGTGTTCAGATAAGCATCTCTTGGAGTACTGGATTGTAACAGTATGCTGCATGTGTTATCTAATGTAAATTGGGTACCAATTTGGTACCAATTCGGCTAGCAAATTGGGCTAGCCAAATCAAAAAAAGCGAAACAAAAAAAGGACCTTCTGTAACGGTTATTAAGGAATAACCGTTACAGAATAATATAATTTCATTTTTTTTATTATAAACATTATCTGTAACGGTTATTAAGGAATAACCGTTACAGAATATTATAATTTCATTTTTTTTTATTATAAACATTATCTGTAACGGTTATTAGAGAATAACCGTTACAGAAGAGTGGCTTCTGTAACGGTTATTAGAGAATAACCGTTACACATGTTCTCCAAAAAACTGTACCAGATTTCCCTTGCATAATACTATAACGGTTATTAGATAATAACCGTTACAGAAGATTGGCTACTGTAACGGTTATTGTCTAATAACCGTTATAGATCTGTAACGGTTATTAGACATTCTGTAACGGGGGCTACAGTAACGTTTCGTGTACCGTTACAGAAGTATTTTATTAACCGTTACAGAAGCCAAAATTTCGCGTAGTGAATGTTCTGACTTGTATCAGATATCGAAGAGCAGCCTTGACTAAAATTCCTTCAGCACATTCACCTCATTGCAAGTGATTTACGAATTTGATTATCTATTATTAAAAACGACTTTTTGATTTATCTGTTACAGGATAATACATTTTAAGGGGAGGTTGCAGAAGTGAAAACTGTTTGGGAGATCCTTATAAATTTTTTAAAAGAGAAATCTGACCTCTTGTATGTTTCGCAAAATCAAAATGGAGAGATTAGAAATGCAACCATCGTTAAGTGTTAACTTTGTGCAGAAAATATCTCAATTCTATATCCCAAGTATCAACAACCTAAATGTAAATACGCCCTACCCATGCTTAATGAAATTACATCTCATTTAGAACCAATCTATTTGAAGCAAAAAAAATTGAATTAGGCTTGTTGGGAGAGTCAATGGTTATATTTTTAATTCTCAAATCTGTTACTTTATTCATGAAGACATGTTATTTCAAACCAACAATAATTGCCCTATAATTAAAGTTATATATTGAACAAAAGGGTGGTATTTATCTTCGAGTTAGAAATTTTCATTTTTATAACATGTTGAGTTTCAAAACTTTTGATTTTTAAAAATTAAGACATGACGCTACACATTCTGTAGTAAAAATAAGATATTGGGCTTACATAGGCCTATAGTGCTTAAGCTCTTCATCTCTTCGCTAAATCGATTAATTTAAAATTTGAATACTAGAAGTCTTGGGTAATTTGAATACTATAATAATTTTCCCATCAGCCTTAGGCCCTAATAAGGAGTAGGAAATTATTCTTAACCAATTACTGGTATGAGAAGAACTAATAAATTTTGAAGCAAGGATTACAAAAGTGCTGATTAATAACAACAAAAAAATTGTTGATACATCATCAAATAAAAAAATTGTTGATCGGATGAAGCATGAACATTCTATCTCGGTTTATACTCGAAGGACAGCATTTTCTGTTAGGCTCTGTTTGGATAGTCATGAATAAGTGCTATTCTAGACTAAATAGTTAATCTGGATTAAGAGACAATCCAAACAGTCTAGGATTAAGGGCTTATTCTGAATTAGAGTAAGATTAGTTAATCTGACTAGATGTTCGAATAAGAAGTGAGATTAAAATTTTAGTTTGTTAACGATCAAAGATTAAACTCATTGTTATTTCTATATCATCCAAACAACAACCTTTATTCTGAGATTAAGCTTATTCTTAAGAATTTGAGACTAATAATTTTAATTCTAAATAACTAATCCTACTTTTATTCTCATACTATCCAAACAAAGCCATTAGCTGTCGGAAAGGAAAATAATAATGTAAACATATGACGCATAGAAAAATAAGAATTTACGGGCTACAATACAATTTTATATATCATACACTAAAAAATTATAGTACAATATTGTCTTTTTTTTAAATCCACCCGGAGAGCTTATCAATATTGTTGCAGAGTAAACATACGACAGAAATGAAAGTTCCAAATATACACAACCAAACTTCTGCATGCTCGATCGCATACATAAGTAATCTACTGATGATTATCACGAATGAAGAAAGCATAGAAGCCACCACAAATCACAGTAGCTGCCATGGCCCAGACGACTAGATCAACGGGACATGGCATCAAATTTGCTACTTTATATGAGAACATGGCTGTTAAAAACGTGGACAATGACCAAACTGCTACTTTAAGTTTCCATCTTTGAGCTGCATTTGGAGCAGTTCGCTCATAGAAACGCAAACACCAGTAGAGAAGAAGTAGAGCAAAGTATGCGGACACAACAAAAGCCACTGACCATGCATCTTCCTTTGAACGATAAATTGCCAGAGCGGAGTTGCATGTTAACATGACAAAGCTAATACCAGTAAGCCAGTTCCCACCATCTTGGTCCATTTGTTGATTAATTATTGAACAAATCTGGGAATTAAAATGAAAATTAGAAACTGACTTGAAAATGTGAAGAGCAAGACCAATAAAATGAAACGTTGATGTTGTTGATATATATATTATGAATTTAGAAATGAATCATTATATAGGATGATATGTATAGTAAGACACATCGCCTTAATATATAAGTGAAAGAAATAACCGATCAAATCAATCAATAATTTTAACAATTATGAGGCATATACTGTGGAGAAGAATAATACCAACAAGTAATCTAGTCGTTATGGACAATATAAATCGGTGAGATTTTCCATAATAAATATTAAAAATTGAAAGAATTTGATGATATTTTTATCTTAAAATAATAATAATAGAAAAATTAATATAAGACTGGCCGGACGAAACCAGTATATAAGATCGTACAGAGAATAAAAATGTATATTTTCACATAACCGACTTGTACTTGTAACAAATTGCCGGTCCAGTTGCTGCATGAATAGTGTGTCGTGCAATATATTGCCAATGCCACTTAATTAATTTGTCAGGAATTCATTAACCAGGGAGAAAGAGGATACTGAGGTGGAGAATTACCGAAGCCAGCCAAGTTGTTCTTGCGGAATTACATCTGAGAAATGTGTTTCGGTGGGAACATCCCTGTTTAAATAACACGTAGGTACCTTATAGGCCAAGGTACAAGAGCTCCGCCGCCTTTGACTTTGACTAGTATCATCTCCACTAAAATTCCAATTTCTTGGGAAGCACGACACTTTACTTGTATAAGAATGTTATATGTTATAATTAATTAATTTAATGCCAGAAAGAGAGAGCGGGTTAAGACTTAAAAAGTTTGAGAAAGAGAGACGGGGAGAATTGCGTAGCCGACGATTGTGAGGTCAGGTCAGAAAGATCATTGCATGGAATATATCAAGCCACGAGGGTTAGGGTATTTGTTCTCAAATGAGATCTGGTCCGTGCGGGACAGTGCAGTGCACCCATCTGCCACGTCCGATCTGATTTCCTTGATTAAAGGAACTCCGTACATAATACCAGATTGATAGGCCCGAACCGTTCAAATTAGATCAGACGGTGCAGATGGATGTGCTGCACCGTCCCGCACGGGAGGGGATACGGATTCATTTGTCCTTGGCATGGGTTATTAGTGTTAGGCTATTAGCCTTCACAAGCTCCTCTTCGTTCATTAGTATGTACACTCAGTTCTTGAAAGATAAAGTATTGCTATCGCCTATATTATCCAAAAACACATCAGCTTGACAGCTTTCCTTCGAGGACCCGTGAGCCGTGGATAGCACGCGGGCTGAATATTACGCACAGTATTATGTGGTGAGGGATGTTCTCTGGACACTAACACCCTGATCTGAAAGGATCCAAACAGAATTCGAACGGAGTTGATTTGATTAGAGAGGAGACGATTTGATTGTGGAATCCTTTTACTTGATTGGCTGAATATAAAAGGAGTTGAGCTAGGGAAGTTCATCTCTGACCATCGGTTTGGTTGATCAAAAAGAGCAGTTGAATTCCCATCAAATTTCAATGGTTTGGTTGGGATTTCAAAATAGAATTTAAAGAATGAAATCCCATCGAATCAAATCCCGTGTCTCAACTCTTTCCATTCCGATCACAAAACATGAGTGAAATCCAAATCCAATTCCGATTCCTCTCTGAATCTCTACTTTCTGATCAAGGTGTAAGCCTGATCAAAATCCTAGTTTTTTTAAATGGGATTTCATTTCATTTCATTAGAAATTTTCTGATCAAAGTAAAAAGACTTGATGTCATTTGGTTCGAAATTTTCATGTTATTAGATTCAATGAAATCCTGAAAATTTAATTGAAATGAAATGAAAATGCCGAGTAAAGAACATTTTGATCAAGGACTAAGAGTTTATTTCTGTTATTCTTCATTGAAGTTATTTATTCTTTTTTTAAATTAGAACATTGTTTTTTTATTTTTAAGGACACAAGCAACTGACAAACATCAAACACCAACAAGCTAGCAGCACTTCAAGAAGATGGTTGACTCATTGATTATCCACTGCTGAACTGGCCCCAGTGGCCTGCCTTGTTGACGGAAAGTTCTGTTATTCCTCTCAAGCCAGATGGCCCAAAGAGTGGTGGAGATAAGTACCAACCTCCTTTGTTGACCAAACACCGGGTTGAAAACTGCGAGGAAGTTTTCCTGCAAACTCGCTTCAGAACGAACTCCAGAGAGTTGGATTCCTAGAGACTGCCAAAGGGTCCCTGAGTAAGCACAGTTGAAAAATAAATGATTTGTTCACAGTCATTGCTAGTGCAAAGCACACACCCTTGGGAATAAAAGATGTTCCTCTTTAACAACTGATCTTGCATATGCCAGCAAAAGCAAGAACAATTTTAAGGACGACGGCACCTTAATCTTCCAAATAAAAAAGAGAGGGGTACTAGTCTTGCCAGCAGAAATGAAATACTTGTAAGCTGCGGTGTTGTGTAGTTGCCATGTGCGGTCCACTTCCAAAGTAATTGATCTTTCTGTGAGGTAAAGGAGAGCCGTTGGGCTTCCTGCAGAGAAGTGTGTTGCTGAAAAGTTAGGGGTGCTGTTAAGAATCTGAATTGCTCGTGGCAGGCTGTGTGGAGGGAAATGTTGCGTCGTAGAGGCGACCTGTTTGAGGAGTTAAAGAAGAAAAGAAAAGAGGCTCCCCAATTACTGAACCAAAATAGTGAATTCATGCCCGATCCAATAACAGAGACTGGATATTTGGAAGAAAAGTCGAATAGACATTAAATCCCTCCAAAACAAAAAAGAACCAGCTTTGTTCCAGGCCAGAGGTGGTATTGTAGCGTCTAACTTTGCAAACAAAATGGTAGCTAGCTTGCACCAAAGAGAAGTTTCATGATGATAGAGGCGCCACCACCATCTAAGCAATAGCAAAATATTTTGCAAGCGCAAGTCCTGAATACCAAAACCTCTAAGTACTTTAGGTAGGCACACTTTATCTCGGGATAATAAGTGCATTGCTCTGCCTGTGCTATTCGAAGAGCCCCAAATGAAGTTGCGCCTTATACGATCCAAAGCTTTGATGACCCAAGCCGGAAACTTAAAAACCAACATGAAGTAAACCGGTATTGTAGAAAGAACAGAATGAGCCAGTACCAATCGGCCTGCCCTGGATAGTATAGAGCTTTTCCAACCCGCAAGTTTTCCTTGAACTTTGTCAATTAAGCCTTGGAAGACTAGCCGATCTGGTCGGCGTAAGGTAAGGGGAAGTCCCAGGTAAATAAGCGATAAGGGGGAGGAATGTACTTGCAGCGTCGCCTGCACTGCATGCACATGAGGGTCTCTTAGGTTGAAGGTTACAAGTGTCGATTTAGTAAGATTTAGTTCAATGCCAGAGACCAAGGAAAAAGAGTGAATCACTGTGTTTAGAACTTGTACTGCCTGTCCCTTTTCCGTCGAGAAGAGCATTGTGTCATCGGCATACTGCAACAAGAAGAAAGGGAGTTGAAATTTGGAGCAAATGCTGTGTGGCACTGTAAGGGAAGCAGCTTGGAACATTTTATTTAGAACATCAGCTGCCAGATTGAAGAGAAAGGGAGAGATGGGGTCTCCCTGACGAAGGCCCCGCTTATGTAAGAAAGAGGGTGCACAATGACCATTCAAAAGAATAGAAGAAGAGGCAGTTGAAAGCAAAAGAAGTAACCACTGCAAGAATCTTTCAGGGAAACCCCTCTGTCTTAGCACTGTCAGAAGAAAAGACCAGTCCACCGAATCAAAAGCCTTTTTAAAATCCAGTTTTAGAATAAGTGCTGGCTCTGATTGCTTGTGAATTGCAAAGGACATTTCTCTTGCCACTATGAAGTTCTCCGCGATTAACCTACCCCTTATGAAATCTGTTTGAGTTTCCGGAATCAACAACGGCATGTAAGCAGCCAGGCGGTTAGCCAAGAATTCACTGTTTGTGTTGACTTTTAATTAATACTATAAATTTAAAATTTAGTTTGTGTTGACTATTGATTGAAAATATAACAAAAAAACTCACAATTTACATACTAAAATTGTGTAATGTAAAATTCATCAATTAGAAATTAATTTTACGTCAAATTATGCGATCTGATAATATTGTTAATTAATTATTTAATTCTATAAAAATTTAATTTATTGGGAAAAATTAGATGGATTTTACGGTGGAAAGTTTGCGAAAATATATGTATACATCTAATATAGATATGGTATGATATAATAATAATAATAATAATAATAATAATAATAATAATAATAATAATAATAATAATTTTCAAATAAATAATTCTAAAATAACGTGACATAAAAATTTATGAAAAATCAAATATCTATATAAATAACAACACAAGATCCAAAATAATAATTAAATAAATACAACGATTCCCTGCGAGTTTTTATTTTCTAATATTTTGCATAATAGATTCATTAAGAATCTCTGAACACCTCGATCTCTTTCAATATATATATATATGCTACAAGGCAATTGTTCATCTAAGAATCTTCCATTATGTTCTAAATTTTATCTTAATAAGTTTCATTGGGGGCGTTTGTTTGTGACTTAAAGGGTGCATAACTTAAGTTATGTATTCTTAAGTCACCAAACACCTCTTACATAAGATGCCTTAAGGGTACATAAGTTATGCAACCTAAATAGGTTGCATAAGTTATGCACCGGTCCCCTTTAATTTTTTTTCCAACAATACCCCTTAGAAATAATTAATAATAAAATTTAACAATCTATAATAATTAATAAATAATAATATCTAATAAGTAACAATAACTATTAAAAATCATAATTAGTAATAAATATTAATTATTATAATTAATAAATAATAATATATAACAAGTAATAATAATAATAATTAATAAACAATATTGATTTACTATTAAATAATTAAAAATATTTATAATATTTAATTAAAAATAATTAATAATATTTCATAATAATAAAATGATTTCTTATTATCATTAATAATTATTTTTTTATAATAATTAAAAATTAAAAATTAATTAATAAATAATAATACTTAATAAGTAACAATAATTATTAAAAAATCATAATTAATAACAAAGATTAATTATTATAATTAATAATATTTAACAAGTAATATTAATTATTAATAATAATGATTTAAAAATAATAATTAATTTTTATTATAAAATAAATAATAATATTTATAATATTTAATTAAAAGTAAATTATTAATATTTCATAATAGTAAAAATGATTTATTATCATCATTAATAATTAATTTTTATAATAATTAATAATTAACAATAATTAGGTCACGACATATAATATATAATACTAATTCAAATTTAAGGACATTTTAGTCTTTTGACATGAATATATGCATACATTAAGTTAGTCATCCTTATTACACAACCAAACATTTATTACATAACACTACATAAATACTTAGACATCCTTAAGTTATGCAATTTCTTATTACACAAACAAACGCCCCCATTGTGAAGGAAGAGAGAAAGACGATTCCACGCGAACAAATGCGATCGGATCCATTTGCAATTTTTGAAGAGTCGGTGATTCAAAATAAATTATTTGACGTGCTCATTTGAGTCCTTCAGAAATATCCTACTTAATTGCTTGTGGTGTATTTTTTTAATTTACAAATTATTGTTACCTCAACAATTTTTTTTGTCAGGTGGGTCCCGGACCCAACAAAAATATTGTAACTTCGCCCCTGACTACAGGTCCTGGTAAAATGTCTCCTTGTAGTTAATCAAACAACTTTGGACAACTAAAAAAGAAAACTGAAGATATTACTTTTATTTAAAAAAAATTTACGATGATTCGCCACGCAATCTGGATTCTAGATGTAATTATTGTGTTCAATTCAATGTATAACTTATTAGTTATACAAGTAAAAAAAAAGAATAATGCTAGAATCAAATATATTTGACGTCAAACACAATTCGAACGTCAATTGTTAAAATTTCAAACGGCCAATTCAATCTGCTCAATGTGATCTCTATATTAAAATATTTTTCAAAATTCTATATTATTTTTGAATTTTTAACTATTTTTTTTCAAATTTTTAAAATTTAGGGGGTGTAACTAGTAATTAGATTGAGCATTTTTTAAAATTCCAAAAAGTATATATATTAAAAAATTGAAAAAAAATATAAATTTTGATTTCCGTAGGGATTTCACTGTGATGAATGATTTGAACGGTTGGAGTCATGCAAAACAGAAACTAATAATTTTAAGAATTTGTTGGAAGCTAACAATTGACGCAGTGCACGACAAATTTGTTGCATTTCAGGCAACAACTGCACCGAGTTTTCTATACAAGTGAAAACGAATTTCTTTCTCTGTGGACAGAGTCCAAAAATTAAGATGGATAATTAGAGACGACAAATTAAAAAATGCTGGTGTTCATAGAAGTTGCAACTTCCAAATTTAAAATAGATACAAAGAAATGTGACATATAAAATTGATCCTCAATATCAGCACCTTGTAACGGCCATAAGCACATGGGAGTGCTGGCTAATTTTTATACAGCAGTACGTGTGAAGGCGTGCTTCTGACATATGGTATCAGAAAATCATAATTTATTCATGTCATTTTCCTTGACTGAAAGATGTAACTTATTCGTTTTGTTCTATAATAAGAATAACATTCTGATCGGAAATCTATTTTTCTTTTCGTAGCAATCAGATTCAAAATCTCTTTTTCAACTTTTCTGATCGATCGGAAGGGACAATGAAGAGAAAAAAATTGGAATCAACAGTATTTCGCATCCCTCAAAAGACGGTGTTGATAGCAATTTCCTTCAACTCAAATCCTGTCTTCTGTTCTAACTTCTACCTCATTTCTGATCAACAAAAGCAATTTAGGAAATGCTTTCTTCTTGGTTCTACTTTAAATCAAATCCATCCGATATATATATATATATTTTTTCTTTGTGATCATTGTGTAAAACAACAGATTTTAGTTTATGAATTGTGCTAATTCAAATACGAAATAACTTAAATAGCTGCATCTCTATTCTCTTATCGCCTTTTCTTTATATTCTTCATTCAAACAACATTTTTATCAGAAATAAACTTCTTCCTTGTTTACTCTTCACTCTTTTTTATTCTCTATTCTCTACTCCTATGCTTATTAACCTACAATCATTATTAGACTCCCTGCTTGCATTCTTGCAACACGTTGTGCTGCATATGAAAACTATTTTTTGAAAAAATAATAATAATAATAATAATAAAAGATTATTGAGGCTACCAAGTTCCACCTGAATTAGTCCTATACCAGGTGAGAGCTGCGTTGGATCATAATGGGATACAAGAAAAGTATTAGTACCAGTTGATAAGCAGGTTTATTTATTTATACAAAAAAGGTTTTTCGATTGTTGCATCCGGGCACAACATGGAAAGAGTGGTAATTGCTGTCATCTTTACACGTGAGGGAAGATCGCCATTTATATTGTTCAAGCAAGCTGAGACACTTATTCGACACTGTACCATGATGTCCAGGTAGCTCCTTAGTTTCTTCACACTTAATTCTTATGCCAGTAACAAAATTGCTTAAATCTAGCATCAAGAATCAATGGGATTATCCACAAACATCACCATCTTGGAAGGCTATGCAACAAATGAACTCCATATGGCAACATACGAGGAGAGAGATAGCCCGAGGGGCACACCAATTGTCGAACCATTCAATGAGACTCAGCATTTCGTTAAGCATTGAAGAAATACCTAGTAAGCATTGTGTTTCATCTGATATCCAGCTGTAGGATTTTTAATATTTGTACTCTCTATCATGTGTGCTAGCTGAGATGTGTAAGAAATATTTTGCTTATATTTTGTAAGAAATAATTGAGAGATTTGTCATATACTAAATCAGATATTAAATATGCTCCAGACAGGAATGAATAAAAGGAGAAAAGCTCAGACTTTGAAATCTAATTTCAAAAATAAAAAGAATCCATCTGATTTTAAATGAAATAAAACTAACCTTCTGTAATTCTGTTCTGTTCGTCTTCCTCTCCTCTTGCTTTTTTTTTATTCATTTTTTCCCCTTTTCTAACTCAGGAGCACACACTAGCTGAAGACAACTTGCCACATTTATATTACATATACTTAGCTGAAAACATACCCAGATACCCCTATAGAAAGTAAAGCCCGTGAATCATATTATCAGGCAAGAATGCAAACAAATAATTGAACATAACCAACAAAATCAATGAGGAAGACCATATTCGGATTCAAAACACGGCATTGGCTAAAATGTATACAGTACACCATCATACAAAAAAAAAAATGAAAAAGATTCAATATGGGATAACAATTCACTCATTAGTTAATATTTGATCAAGATGCACAGAAATACGATGTCACACAAGGGTATCAATTCAAAACAAAGGGAAAGGAAGATAACAAAAGCAACCACAATAGTACTTTGTTAGACATTCATCACCCACTCGCAATAAAAACAGGTACTAATCCACAACATCAAAACACAAACAACCTAAATTTGGACATAACCAACATACTAAATTAGATTCACTAATTCCAACTAGATAACAATGCATCAAAACACAAGGGCCTTGTTTCTAGTTCTCACAAATACAAACATGGCACGAATAAGAAACAAAGGCTTGTTCCTAGTTCCCACAAAATCATGGAATTACGAACAAGAACTAAAATAAGGCTTGTTCTAGTTCATACCCTTTGCCAAACACACCCACATACTGCAGTTTTCAGTTGCATGCTTCTAGTTATGTTCACGGTATATAAAGAAGGCATAGAAGCCTCCGACTGGTACAGTAGTGGCCATGACCCAAACAACAACAGCAAGTGGCAAAGGCATCAAAGCCGCGACACGATATGCAAACATCACTGTAATTAGAGTAGACAACGACCATACCGCAGTTTTCAGTTGCATTCTTCTCGCACCATCAGGAGCCGCTCTTTCAAACAAATGCAAACACCAGAAAAGGAGGAGAAGAGCAAAGTACGAAACCACGACAAATGCCAGAGACGACAAGTTATTCCCTGATCGGTATATTGCCAAACCAGTATTACATGTTAGCAAGGCGAAGCCAAGCTTGGTGAGAAATTCCATTCTGTAGTATTCATACACCACAAAGTTCATGAGGTTCGTATTTGATCAATATGTAGAGTATTTGACACAGTAGATTCGTAAGTTGTGGAGCGTGGAAGAGAAAAGAAGAAATATCTGGAATTTTCGAGATATACATAGGACAGACAAGCTCGAACCAAATTGTCTTTTCCATGTTAAAAATTAAATAATTTGAACTGCCAAATTTGTATTTGAACTGCAGCGAGCACGAAGCCGGCCGTACGTATTCAATTTCGAATTCTCTATTGACCAAGAATTCAAATGAATTTAAATTCTTGGGACCCCCAACGACCCTCTAAGTACCACAAAAAATATAAAACAAATTAAAACCACAGTAATATGATAGATCAAAGAAAATTAAAAGCAGTTGGTAGGAGCGGAAAAAAAAAACAACCGTTACCTTTCCTTTCTCTTAGAATTAAAAAATAATAATAAAGAAAAGAATGAAATTCAAAAAATCTAGAGAAACGACAACAGAAAATAAAAATTGTTTCTCGTAGAAAGGATGCAAGTACAAAACGAGTGAGATGGTGACAAAGAAAGTACCTATAAGAGCGAGAATTCAGCAATTTCGAAATCTCCGGTGAGGATTTAGGTAAAGTGAGCACCGACCAAAGTAAGGGTTCGGTCGGCCATAGAGTCTATACACCACAAACCAAAAAAAAAATAAACAAGAGTAAAGCTTTTGAATTAGAGATTCTCTGTTGCATGCTCTTACACAGTATCTCTAACGAGTTACTAAACGAGAGTCTTATTGAGAAAAATAAGTAAATGGACCCACCAGTCTATACTACTTAACAGGAACTGTTTTTTTTTTCCTTTTTTTTTGAGCAAAAGGGGTCCGAGACAGGGATGGTCATAATGACCCGAAGTCCATCAGCCTGCATGTATCTGCCTGGAGGCAGGAGCAGAGCTTGCCTGGCCCAAAATTAAAACAGATAAGATAAGGGTGGGTTTTTTAAATGTAACGGGCCATACACAGGCAGGCCCACAGGCACCTGCCCTAGCCGCAACAGCTCCATGCTTTCTTCGAACTCTCTCTCTCACAAAATCAAACGATGCTCTGCTACCCTCACATCTCATCGTCGGATCAATCTACCTCAGCCACCTGACAACCTCACCGTCCGATTAATCTACCTCAGCCACTGAAGGCAACCGCAGGCAGGCACAGGCACGGCGGAAGGAAGCCAATGGGTGGAGCAGGCAAGCTGTCTCGCCAGGAACAGCCACGCACGGAATTTTGATTGAGCAGGTTTAGGTTGCCTGCAGACACTCTAATGACCATCCTTAGTCCACGATGGGCATCCATTTATATTAAAATAAAAAGCAACAGTTTACAGACAAAACATAAACTAGCTCAATACTTACAGAATCAACCTAAGGTTGGTTCCTAGCAATTGAGTAACTACCAGTTTAGACTACCTTCAGCTATTCCAAGGAAACACAAACAAGCATACTAGAATTCTTTACCCCTAACCACAATATTAGCCTCTCTACCTCAACTCAAAACACACACAGTAGGTAATAGCATAAGCTAGCCACGAAAAGAAAGAAAAAATAAATGCAATGAAAGGCAAAGAGCTACATAAAAATGAAGCCTCTGATGTGCACACTCTAAGCTGAGTTCACATCATCCGAAACATGCCCATCACTAGTCTCATTGGGTGTGTTTGGATGAGCGGGAATAGAGAATAGGAATAAGGAATTTCGGTTTGCGTGCATATTCTTATTCTTGTGCAACCCAAATAACACAAGAATAAGGAATAAGGGCCCTTATTCCTATACTAACAAAATCATGATATAAGAATAAGGAATAAGGATAAGCACGCAAACCGAAATTTCTTATTCATATTTCCTATTCCCGGCTTATTCTGTTGCATCCAAACACACTCATTGCTTCTTTGCATAGCAGCCAGGTCTCTAAAGCTGGCCTCCATCTGTGTAGTAAAACCTGTCCAAAAATGAAATAAACAAAAAATATTAAACTAAATTATATAAGGGCTTGAACCTTTAACATCATTAAAGATCCTTTTGTTTCTTTCTATCCAGATATATAGCTCTTAACAACACTAAGTCTTATTTGGTTTATCCAACTCATTAATACTGTTGTTTGTGGGAACTGTTTTGTACTTGCAAAAAATATATATCGAAATTATTATTTTACCCTAGAGTCCGGTTGTCCTTTTCTATTCTAACTGTGGGCTTGTGGCCCACATTCTATTAATGGCCCCTGTTTGGTTGCGGAATAAAGGGGCAAGCCTATTTTTTCGAAAAATTTATAAATAATATTAAAATAATATAATATATTAAAAATAATATCAATATAATAATCTTTTCTTAAATAGTATTACGAGATCGGAATCGGTCAGAATCCCGGATTCCAATCTTAGCTAAGATCGGATTCCCGGATTTCCAGATTCCGATATAAAAACTAGGGTCTTTGTTGTGCATAGTTCGACGGGAATACAAGATTCTGCAACTTGAATAAGTACTTAAATTAACCTAGTAGTTCTCCAATTAAAAAAAAAGAACTAACCTAGTAGTTTGACCAGCTGCAACAAAGCTGATACCCACGATCAGTTCTTAAAATAAAATAACAAAATTGACAGCTGACCAAAATATTATATGATATACATAATAACTAGTATTAAAATATGATACTTTACTGTAAATTGGAAACTTGTACTAGGCTTCCTTCGCTTCTGTAATTATTCTGAATAAGATAATTTGAATATCTATACATTTAAATTTCAATAGAACTATAAAATTTATACAAATATATCCTTAAATTTGAATATCTATATATTTCGGACATGTGTAAGTTGGATATTCATAAAATTTAAAGAATTATAAATATTTTGTATTTGTTGTATTTGCATAATTTTACATGGATATGAACGTGTACAAATAATTTAATTATGAATACGAAATTACGAATAGAATATTACGGATAAATATAAATGCAAAATTTAGACATATTGGATAGTGAAAAATTATATGTTATGTTTACACTTCTATTTTTAAGTATATCTTAAACAGTTTTTTATTATGCACGGACGGTGTTTTGTTCAAGTCAATGGAATGATACCTTGCCAAAGAACTTTTCTAAACTATGCAATCGACTAAAAGTATATTTAAAAGAAATTAGTACCATTATATAAAGAATAAAGAAACGTGCACGTTTTGGGTGTAGTACTGTGGAGGCCGTGAATTGCATAATTTCGGGTGTTCGTTAGTTCATGCCTTATGAACCACATTATTTCTTCAATACACGTGGAATGATAGAAAAGATATTTTATATTTTTTTAGTCCAAGCCCAAAAGGTTGGGCAGTCGCCGTTTTGGGGAAATTATTGCATGCACTTTTAATTATTTATTTCATTTAATGTGATACATTGACCGAAACAGGGCACCATAAAATTTTGAACTCAAAAGCGAAGAAAAAAAATACGCCAAACTAAAACCGTAAAACGGAAAGTACAATCTAATCTAAATTAAAAAAGATCTTAAATTAAATGCTCTTTCCTTCCATAATATCAGTGAATAGTAATCAAATAGTCTAATAAGCATTTAATATATTGATCATTCGTGTATTCAGATTTTTGGGAACAATTAATAATTAATTTAATGCTTATCAAATATTTGTTTGCTATTAGACAACTTTATTAGTGATTTATCTATAAAATGATCATAAACTGTGGTAAAATGGAGGTGGCAAAAAAAAATCTTGAATTTTTTCTTGCTGACGTGGAGCATCTTTATCAAATTTGTATATAGGACTTAATAGATCACGCATCATTAGTTTAAATGACATAAATATATATTTTAGTAAAAAAAATGTAACAAAGGAAAATAAATGAGCCTAAATATTTTTTTTCTATTCTATAATATATTTACGTAACGCATCCTTAAAAATAATTTTGAATCATCTTGTGGAACAACCTATTTCAGGTTATATGTGTTAATTAATTTTGCAGAATCTTGATTATTTCCGTCGAATTAAATGATCATTCCCGTCGAATTATTCCCGTCGAATTAGCTAAGATCGGAATTCCATATTCCGACCTCGTGATACTATTTAAAAAAATATTATTATATTGATATTATTTTTAATATATTATATTAATTTAATATTATTTATAAATTTTTTGGCCTATTCTTTGCAGCACCGCAGTCCGCAGAGGCAGTGGTTTCATCACGACCGTCCGATTTAATTTAGACAAGCAGATTTTTTAGGATGCACGAATCTCAAGAGATCTAGTATAAATCACAGACATCCATTATCGATTGGACGGCTGTGATGAAACCAGTGCTCTCTCAGCATTGCATAGGTGATAGGATATGAATTGGAATAAAGGAAGTAGAACTTTTTTGTTGCGTAAATGCCTGTGTTGCATAGCCTTCTATATCTCTCCTATGCATGAAACAAACACGCCTCTAGCCCTTTTTATTTATATTTTTTTATATAAATGTAATAACCTTAGCTATCAAAGGTTCCAATCTAAACGTGAGCGGGTCCCATGTATAATTGCTATTCAAAAGTTACTCAAACGTTCTTTAACTTTTTTTTATTCTTTTTTTAGTTCTTGCAAATAATATTTGATTTCGGAATATGCCAAATGAAATTGTCAAATGGCTATATCAAGTTCCAAATCCATGTATATATTGCTCTAATGTGCGATATATATTTTGGCTAAGTAAAACAATTAAAAGTAATAATTTAAATTATTAATATTTTTGGACTAAAGAAAGTAAAAAGAGAGATTATGAAAAATTAACGTTCTTTCAATATTTTCTAACTGAGTTGGGCAGTAAACCGTGACCTAGAATATTTTATTCGCATCCTTTGTTTTCCAAGATTTCTTTTATTTTAATATTTGAAATAACAAGTGTTATTATGTATATCTCTATCTCTACTATTATTATATTATATTACTTATTTTTATTATATTATATTATACTTTATACTATTATAAAAGCACGGATGGAGGAGGTGTTACATGCTAGATCTGGCATGTAAACACGTGTTTCTGCCGTTCGATCGATTTGATCTGTGGTCGAATATTAATCGCCAGACGAAATAAGAATATATTTTGATTTTCTGTCTAATAAAGAAACAAATTAAATAACATATATATCTATTTCTATGGACAGTAGATTAAACAATATATTTTATTTATTATAAATATTATCTAATATTTTTTTCTTTATATTTGCCTACGCATGAGGGCATTTTAAGCCAGTAAATTAAAAAGAAAAACAATTGATTTCTTGAATCAGAGAACCTAAAAGCTGTGAGCGAGTTTGAAGATAGGGAAAAAAGAGTACATTTTAAATTAAACATAACTATTCTTATCAAATAAAAAAAAAGAAAGAAATTCTGTTATTGATGAGTTCAAGGTCCGTTCAAGTCCTAATCAAGTACGTACGGCCGTTCATCATCCTGAATGAATAATCTAACCTAGTCCATGACATAATTTTCCAGCCATAATAGTTATTTTCAAGAACAAAGCTTAGAAAAGTCCTTTTTTTTTTTCCATCCAAACACATCAAAAACTAGTCTTTGAAAAGATATTCTATTTTCAAGAACAAAACTTAGAAAAGTCCATTTTTTTTTTTCGAGAACAAAGCTTAGTTTAGCTAATCACGTGCAGATGTATTAAAAAGTAACTTTCCCCATAATTATTCTCAACTTATCATCCAAACACACTTTATTATTTTACAGGTATAGGCGTATAGCATTTTTCTCCATCATTTGAGAATATCACTATTTTCATTCGCCGTTCTTAAAATAGTTATCCACATTCCAGTATTCCACAGTGTTTATTCTCGCAACATCCAAACACATCAAAAGTTTATTCTGAGTTTCAAATATAGGGCAAAATATTACACTTCTTACCTTCCAATTTAGAAATATACAAATTTTCAGAGAAATAAAATATGTTTTTGTATTTTTTTTTCATTTATCTTTTGTAAATTGTAACTATAATCGAAGAGAAAAATAAATAAATAACATCCTTCTTTGTCCTCTTTCTTACCCGCTTCCCTTTGTTAACTTTCTCGGAAACCTAAAGGCTGTGACGATTAGACCTGCCGACGGTATACCGTCACGCGTTTTCCGTGGACGTTCGGCCCAAACGGAACGAGTGACGGAATGATTTCACATTTCGTCACATACAATGGAACGAAGGACGGAATGCTCTCTGGTAACGTTGGAACGAGCGGAACGTGAAACGGAATGGTATGTTTTGTGCACGTTTCAAATACGTTCCGTCCATAATTTTATGGATTTAAAATCTAAAGTATAGCATAGAATTGAGAAAAATAAAAAAAATGAATTTTCAGCCAATCAGCCGCCTCCTCCCTCTTTTCTTCTTCCTTGCGCCTCCTCCCTCTTTCTGTCTTTCCTTCTTCAACCGCCTCCTTCCTCGTTGGCTCTTTTTTTTTTCCTTCTTCCTTGCACTTCCTCTCTCTTTTCTTCTTTTTTTCTTTCCTTCTTCAACGGCCTCCATCTCCTACTCATTCCTCCATTAACGTTCTTTAAACATTATCAACATTTAGAAAAACGGAACGAAAACGAGTCGAAATATCCAAGCCGTCCATTAAACGATACGTTCTAGGAAAAAAATTTAAACCCTTTGATGAACAGAACGAATAACGGATGGGTATAATACCGTCGCCGTTGTAAACGTTAAACGGCCCTAGTGACGATTGTATTTTAGTCCCTGCATTAATTACTTTGCTCCAAGAGATATGGGCCCCTAAGGAAGGCTATAAATATGGACCTACAACCCAATATGTCTTTTGTATAATTTTAACCCAACTAGTCACTCAAAACCACACTAGTCACTAGATCACAGAATCGAAAATTGAAAACCCTCCTCTGTCGCAGAGGCAGAACCTTTCTCATTAAAATTCGTGCCATTAAAATGGTTGCGCACAAAGGAGGCGGTGCATGCGCATCTCCATCCTCTCAGAACAATGAAATAGCGATACCTATCCAGTGGCCAGAGGCGGCGGAGGCAATCTCTCGCGCCGCCGCATCTCGGCCGGGGCTGGTGGTGGCGATATGCGGCCCGAAGAACAGTGGCAAGTCGACTTTCTCCCGATTTCTCCTCAACACACTTCTCCAGAGGTAATGCTACCTTGTATATTTCTCTTCTAACGTAGTGTTGATTATAGTAATCGGAGAAGAGGTTTCATGTCGAATTCTTAATGGGTTTTGTTTTGTGTGTAGGTATAGGAGAGTGGCGTATTTGGATACAGATGTGGGGCAGCCCGAGTTCTCTCCTCCTGGTTCTATGTCGTTGCATATTGTTGATGAAGTAATTGAAGGTATCAATCTTATCTCTTCTTTAGTTTGCACTGACCCAGAAAATTAATGAGTACTCAGAGTACCCATATTACATTTGCTCATAAACAACATTTCAGTTATTACATAACTAGGAAACACACAATTTGGCTTAGTAGGTGAGGTTTAATTTAGCAATTGATGGTTATAAGTGTATATTTGTGTATGTGGTTGAAATTACCATGGTGCAAGTTTTAACAACAAATTTTGTATGCAATCACCCACCATAAATCTGTTGGGCTCCTTCCCTGCATGTACTTTGTGTTGTGGTATAAGCTTTTCTTTCTCTATATTTTATCATCGTTGTGATATAAGCTCTTTTGTCTATATATCTTTTTGTAGATTTGAGTAATTCTTCTGTCAGAGCTCCAGAGAGGTAAGTATATGTTATTTGTGATTTGTCAGTCTTTGACGCTAAAATTGCTATTATTGGCATGCTAGTCAACCATTCTTTATAATTATATTTGTATTATTATTTTGGTTTCATAACCTAGGAGCTTCTTCTTTGGAGATATTTCTTCTAAAAGAGACCCTGAAGCTTATTTGAATTGTGTGTATAATTTGTATGATCATTTTGTCACACATTTTCGAAAAAATGGAAGTGAAGATAATCGTGGATCTGTGCTGCCTTTAATTATTAACACACCTGGATGGGTCAAAGGTATTGTCTAGTTTTAATTAGCATTGAATTTTAAATTTCATCATTTAGGGCTTTAGGCATTTCCAATTAGGATTCATTGTGAAATGTACTTCATTGGTGAAGTGTTGTTAATAAGGATTATAAAGCGGTATTTGGATACTGAAATACCAGTTGGTATGAAATTGTGATGCATTTGCTTTCATTTCAAGCAAAATCTGGTTTTGCCTTTTCTTATGTTATATTTTCCTTTTGTTAGCTTCCTTCATAATTACTTGCACCATTGAAGGGTGAATTAGAGCTCAAGTGTTGCAAAGTTGAGATTTCATTTGGGCCTGCAGTTTGAGCAATAACTGAGCATAATTTCTGTAAAATTAAGGCTGAATTACAATTACCACCTGTTTACATAAACTGGTATTTACAATACCAAGACTTGTGGTGTTGAAATTGGTTGTATAGAACTTCAGATTCTAAAATAACATTTCTCCATCTTATTTGTTGTTGTATTTGTCATTTCAGGTACTGGTTTTGATATTTTAGTAGAGATAATGAGATATGTTTCTCCATCTGTGGTGGTTCAATTACGGATATCGCTTCAGAGAAAGAACCTTCCAACTGGTGCTTTTTGGTTGGAAGGTGAAGAACCAACAGGCCTACTTGATTTGATCGACATAGAATCTGCCCAACAAGATTTACTTCATCGATCGTAAGTGCAGACATCTAGATTGTAGTTAATCCTATACCACCTGTTGGGACTATCATCCAAGATTGTTATACCTGCCTGTCCTGATACATCATTTGCCAGTATGAAAATATGATCAAACATGTATAAGACGGTAACTTTTACGATTGATATTTCTCTAGAACCTACATGGCTTATCTGCCATGAAGCATTTTGGTTTGGATATTGGTTGCTTCAACTTTTTTATTTTCCGTATTTGTGACTCACTTATTGCAACTTTAAGCTCTTCTTAGGGTTTTGGTGAAAAAGGATGCACGGTTCTTCAGGGGCTCACTTATTTCAGAGTACTTCAGACAATGCTTTACAAGTGATATTTCAATTTCCACTAACAAGGAGCTTGCATTTGCACTTGCTTCTATTCCTCCCTATCAAGTTCCCCTCTCAAGAGTTACGGTCAAGCATCTGCATCACCAGGTAATGGTCTTAGAAGATTTGAAGTTAAAAGTTGGAAAGGATTTAAAATTATAAATTTATTTAGAATGTCCCAATATTATCAAAGATCAATCAACTGGTTTACCAAACAGGAAGTTTGTTGCAACTGTTCATTCAAAGAAAAATTATTAACCAAGACTCTGTTATAAATTTATAATAAGAGGCATAGTAAAAATACAAGGAAGTGACCTCCAAAAAGGAAAGAAGGATGATAAAATCAGTGGGTTGTGCAGAAAATTTGATTATGTTCAGTGGGTTGTGCAGAAAATTTGCTTGTTTGCAACCTTTTTTCCCCCTTTCGCATCACATCTGATTATATTAGTTATATTAATAATTGCACTTCATGGTCAGGGTCTCTTATCCAGAAATTTTATATTTGTTGAGGTACTATTTCCATTTTCCTAGAATAAACATATTGAGGCATGCCAGCATTGAGTGGTATGACACTAACTTGTGTGTCCTACAAGTATGGCCTTGCAGAAACTGGAATGTTGTATGCTTTTACTACCCTTTTATTTATTTTATTTGTTTTCCTCTATGCTTTCCTCTTCATGGCTTTGGTGGATATTTACTCTTGTTGGGTAACTGATGTGGTTAAGTGAGGTTTGAGGGAGCTGTAGGTCTTTGGGGTGACTTTTGTGCTTTGCAAGATTGTTAGGTTGTAATCTTTTTAATGATTATTTATTAATTTTCCTTTTATGAATTCATGGAGGTCCCAGCTGATGAGATATTGCATAGCCTGAATGCAACACTCGTGGGTCTAGCTGTTAGTTCAGATCGACCAACAAGAGCTAATTCATATCCATGGTGTATTGGTCTTGGTATTTTTACATCTCTGTTTTATGTAGTGTTTTTATTTGAAGTGACGTATTCTTGCTCATTTGTTTATGCTGCCCAATATAATGAAATTACAAAAAGCAAAAAGTGTGTTTCCCTTTCCTGTGATCCCGTAGTTATGTGATTTTCTATTGTTTCAGGTATTATCAGAGGAATAGATGTGTCGAGAGGTTTGCTGTATGTAATTACCCCTGTTCCAATTCAGTCCCTTCAAAAAGTTGATATTTTGCTACAAGGCCTTATCGAAATACCAACAAGACTTTTGCAGGTAAACATCTCTTCCCTTTTGTATATTTGCACCACTTAGGATTAACTGCTGAATTGTAATGCAGGAGCTGGTGTTCTAGTAAACATCAAAATCTTGTACATCCAGTTTTTGTTGTGATTTGTTATTGGTTCCTGTATTGTGTTGATAAAATATATGCCTTCTTTGTTTTTATTTCTCTTTTTCTTGTTTGGTTGTCACTGCTCATTGGGAAAAATTTTTTTTGAAACTCAATTCATCCCATATTGCACAGCCGATACTTTAATGGAGGTCCAAAGTGTTCTTTATTTTGAGAGCATGGAATGATGTACATTTTGAAATTTGGTATATTGGCTAATATTGCGATATTTATTATGTGGTGTGGCTTTGAGCTCTGAGATATGATATATATTTTGTTGCAGGTTCATGGATGTGTGTCACCTTACATGTGTACGAACGTGGTGCACACAATATCTCACAAGGATTTGCTGGAAAGTTAATCAATGATTAGTATTTATAGAATCAATTTTGCTGTGATCAACTATTTATGGGAGACGAAGATATGCTGGAGCCACTGCCACTGGCATGTCCTCAATTTGCATGGACAGCCAGAATTTTTAAATTTGATAGAACAGGACTGGTTTGCCCGTCAAATGGAACTAAAAAAATGTTCAAACTGAATACCTTAATATGAACTTAGGCCAGTGATGTAGACTTAACGCTAGTCATGTACCTCCATCCGTATGACTTGGGAGATGTAGGATTTAGGCCCTAGTCGGCTAATCATGTACCACATACACATTGAACAAATCATTCTGGCTCCGTTTGGATGCGTTGAGAATAAGGTAGGAAGAAGAAAGAAGGGAAGAAATTTATTGGGAAGGGGTAAATTTATTGGGAAGTGTGTAATTTTTGTGAAGAGTTTGAATGGTTAGAAATAATTTTATTGGTAAAAAGTGGTTATTCCTTATTCCGGGAAGAAGCCATCCAAACGGAGCCTCTAATATTTTGTTTTGATTGGGAGTTCGCCTTGTGGCTATGGGTTTTATGAGTTCGCCTTGTGGCTATGGGTTTTATGAATCCGCCTCCCTATGTTCCGTTTGGATGGGTGTAAAAATAAAGGAATAGCTTCTTCCTACTCCCAAATTTATTATAAACAATTCAAACTCTTCATAAAGTTACATACTTCCCAATACTTCTTCCTTTATTCTTCTTATTTCCACACCATCCAAACGGAGCCTATAACTCTTTGAGTCGTCTTTTTTATATTAATTTTTAACTAAATTTGTTCTAGATTCTTGACAGACATTTCATTTTACACCCAGTAGAAAATTAAAGACTCGTTATAAAGTTAACACCATAATTATTAGGGAATGCTCGCTATTTCTTTTCATGTCTTCCTAATTTTTCATCATAACTTGATTCTGCTCATCCCACAGTTCACATTCTGTAAAGAGGAAGGCCATTCATTGATTAAACTTCATGAATTGGCACATGATGTTCTGTTTCTTTTTTCTTGGCTTTTATTTCTTTTACCATGGATGATGTTGTTTCATGAGGGTGATGTTTTTTTTTTCATTGTATGATTGTACCATCTTAACATTCGATTAAATAGATATTTCCGAAATCTATGATACTTTTCTTATCCAGGAAATTTATTTATTTGAATTATAGAATAATAATATATGACTTATATAATTAAACGCAATATCTATGAATAAGACAAATTCACGTGAAAATAACTTAAATATTACAATTAATGAAATAAAGTCACAGCAGCTTATGTAATCTAATTGAAGAAAAAAACATGCCACCTATGTAATCTAATTGAAGAAAAAAACATGCCACCATTTACTGCCTCGAATTCTTTATTATGATTGAATAGGACCGCATATTCTGCTATCTATCAATCTATGTTGAATGGGGTGGGTTTAAATATTTAGATCCTGGGTGGAGAGAGAACAATTCGTACACAAATTCAGATTTTTAAAGTTGTTGCTACTTTATTTTATAGTTGGAATAACTTTGCAGTGAGTTGGTAATTATTATTGTAACGGGGTCGTTTGGATGGGTAAGGAATAAGAAAGAATGGTCTATTTCGAACGAAAATTTATTCCTAACCATTTAAATTTTTCACAAAGTTACACACTTTCCAATATTTTTCGCTTAGAAATAAATTATTCCTCTTATTCTTAAGCTATCCAAACGGCCCCGTTATAAATAGTTATCTAGTGTCTACACATCAAATGTCTAATAGTGTTTCGATATAATCGCTTATTTGGATTGTATTTATTTTTCTCAATTTATGAAATAAATTTATTGAGAGCTTAGTTACCTATTCAGGAGACATTAGAGACCACATACGTGGCCATAACATGAGTGGTTACATAGAGATCCGGATCTCTCTCTCTCTTTTCTGTGCTCGTGGCTACCACGGTACCAGTACCACCTTCCTCTGTTTTCCACATCCTCAGCTCCGGAAAAAAAACCCATTTCAATTTATTAACATTAAAAACAAAATTTATCATAATCCAACAATTTTTAATTTTCCACTTGATAATTTAGAAATTAGACTATATTGGATAGAGCGGAGAATTTTGGAAGTAGTTTTCATTTGAAAGCATCAGACAAGTTCATACCATGTAACTATGTAAGACTATTTGGACTCTTGTCACAAGTTGCTTTAAAATATCTGAAATTTTGAGGTTCTGTACTGTTGATCAACGGCTATTTACATGGTTTGTACATTTCCTACTCAATTGTTTTGTTCTTATCCGATGACTAATCCCCACGTAAGCTACAATTTGTCATTTTCGTCCTGTGGCATCCAACTTAGTAGATTACCGTATAACGGGTTTCTAATCACGTTTTGTTCAAGTAATTTGTATGGCTCTCTCGTACCCGCCATTTAATTTCTTATATAGCAAAGAAAACAGGGTTTCCGGATAGGAGTGAGCTTGATTTTTGTGCAAAAAATTTCAGTTGTTTGGTTGCTAAACTAAGAAATTTATTTTCAATCCATTAACTTGTGGGCGCCCAGAATGAATGAACCGGGAGTATGGAGGGTGCTTGACACGAATATTTATATTTGTTGTGTTTTAAAATGTTAGGGACTTAGGGTGCTTTTTTTTTTAAGTTAATAATTTTTTTGACTTGTGAAACAGATATATTTGATATTTCAATTTATATGAATAAATCATAGTAATAGACATATCATCGATTATTAATGACGGGGTCGAGGATATTTGTTATTATTTATGGAGGATGATAATCCTATGATAGTGCTTAACTTGGCAATTTTAAAAAATAATCTTTTAATAAGAATCGTAAAAAATGGGAAAAGGACTTTTATGTATATATTGTTCCTTTTATGTATTGGTTGGATGTCAAATTTGTCGCAATTGAAATGCCATTTGGTATATTGATCAAGACTATTATATCCGGTTATGAAATTCAAGGACTTTGAAGAAAGATAAAAATACATATCAAATTTTATTATATTATATGTTCTAAAAATTCAATATTGATTTTTTTTTATAATTCTGAAATTGTAAAATTATTTGATTTATGAAATTCTATAATATTTAGTTTTGTTTTAGTTTTCTTTGATCGACAGCTCGATTAATTTTTTTATGCTTTGTAGATGTATAATCTTTTTTCGAGTAGTAATTGTCATATCAATAAATATGAAATATGAAAAACTAGTTATCAGATTTGAAGAACTCGTAGTCTCTAATCCTCCACTCTAGAACCAAAATGATAGAGGAGAGGGGAGGAAAAATTAGGGGTGTTGACGTAAAGATCATCCCAAAAATACGAATTTATAGATTTGGGATTAACTCTCTCCAAATCAGAGTTTTTTTTTACCTCGTCTCATCTAATCTTATTCAGTTTCATCACTATTATGGAGCAAATCAACTCTTCGAACATGTTCGAACATCTAGAATTTACCTCATCTTATCCCCTCGTCTATTTGAATGGTGTATCCAAAAATGGCCGAACTTTTTTTTTTTTTTTAAAGTACCAAACTCCCTTTTCTTTGTTTTCTTTTTCAAAAAAAAAAATTGCTTCACGGTCCATTTATACCAGTTGCTCCACGTTCTTCCACTAATTTCCAAGCTCAAGCTCCGACACGTCAGTTGTCTGTTGCCCATAGTTTCCCTAGATTATATCATCTTAATTTCTTGAAAAAAAACCAAACATGACATAAACAAAAAAAAAACATTAATCTCTTTCTGACTCTCTCTCTTTGCACTCAGCGTCCCTTTCAGCCTTTCTCTAATTCGCTGCCACGCTTCTTAAATCATTGGCCTTTGCCTCTGTTTCCACCTCTCTCTCTCTCTCTCTCTCTCTCTCTTCCGATATCCACCAATTTATTATATTCCCACCCAAAAATAAAACAAAATAAAAAAAATTAACTCAAACAGTCAACGACCAAACCTCCATAGATATTCCTTCGTTCATTCCCTCTCTCCACTTCTCTCTCTCTCTCCATGCACACTTCATTCCTCTTCTCCTCTTCCCACCTCCACCTCCATCGCATCCCGTTGCCACAATGGACACTTCCAGTTCCGACTCCGACCCGTTTAAGCTTTCACTCACCTCCCGCTACTCCGATTGGGTACTCGAAGCACTCGAGGAGTTGTCGGATTGTTTTCTCATAACGGATCCTGCTATCTCTGGCCACCCAATAGTGTTCGCTAGCCAATCGTTTCTCTCCATGTCAGGCTATTCCAAGTCAGAAATTCTCGGCCGGAATCCGCGGCTGTTTCAGGGACCCGAAACGGATCGTGGATCGGTGTCACAGATCCGAGAGGCTATTAGAACCCGACAATCGGTACAGGTTAATTTGGTGAATTATAGGAAGGATGGTACGCCCCACCATGTGTTGTTTCATATGAGCCCGGTATTTGTTGAAGAGGATGGGAGTGTGTTGCACTACTTTGCTATTCAGGTGCCGATTGTGAGGCGGCCCGGGATGCGGCATGGTGCGTGTAGTAAAGGTTTGGTGAGGGGTTGTAGGAATGAGGTGAGAAAGGGGTGTGATACTCATGCACAGAAGGTGTTTGATAATGTGTGTAACAGAGGTCAGTTCCATTTATGGTTTATTCTACTTTTGTTAAATTGGTTTGCATTTGTAGTAGTCATGTAATTAACAGAGGTTAGTTCCATTTATGGTATATTCTCCTTTTGTTTTTATCATGGTTTAATCAATGTGTTGAATTATGGTTAAAAATTATTTTATTGGACGTAATTGATATCTGGCCATGTTTATTTACAACAGCATTTGCCAGTATTTGCCTATTTGGTATATGCAAACCAATGGTTAGCAGGGACACAAATAAGTGTCCAACCTAACATAGCTCAAAATGATATAACACAATCTTCTATTCAATTTCTATTGGATAAGTATTGGTGTCATGCCAAACATGGATGATTCGTGGTGGACATGGACATGGCATGATTCAAGAAGTGTCTGTGCTGCATAGGTTGGCCTTTTGTTCCATATGTACAGTAGCCATAACTTACCAGATGCCAAATATTTAGGTCTTGCTCTTCTTAAGTATTGTTTAATTGGAGAACTATATATACAAGTTCGTAAAAAAAGCATTCTTGCTAGTTGACTGATACAGTGTCAGAGGAAGGTGAAACATGCATGGCTGGTGAATTGGAGAGGGAAAGAGCATTAAATGCTGCAAATAGCATCATATCAGCTCTTAATCGCTACAACAATTTTACTGGTCTGGTGGTTAGCACCAAGCAATGTTGTGGGCCCCGCACCATCCCTGCTTTTAGCTCTTGCTTGAACCTCTCCCTTGGTGGAATCAATAAGAGCTTTGTGTTGTGAGTTTTCTGTTTTCTTTGTGTTGTGTGTTTCTAGCAATTTAGTTTGAGGAGCCAACACTTGTCTGACCAAAATTGTATCTATTGTTGTTTTCATCTTGAGTTGGCCCTTTTAAACTGCCTTACTTGCTGAAGTGCAATATTAATATGTTTTAAATTGAGGCTTACAATTTCGAGTATTTCTAGGGTTATTATTTCATTGTTGTGTTAAATTTAGTCTTAACTGCTGATTGATTAGGGAAGTGGTCTTTATGGTCTGAATGTTTCTTAGTGAGTAGTGCTCAATTGTTCCGATACCTCAACCCATGCCTGAGCTCTGTTTATTTTATAACAAATGTGCTTCCAAATGGAACTGATTTGGCAAAAATTATATGATTTTTGTAGGTCTGACCCGCATTTGCCTGGCATGCCTATTGTTTATGCTAGTGATGCATTTTTGAGTTTAACCGGTAATCTTATTATTGTTTATGCTTTATTAGCTCTTCATTTCTATGCAATTATTGTTAGTTGCTACATTTACCTGGTGGATCATAGAATTGCTCCTACAACCTTTCTTAATATACTGTATAGTTTTTATATGGAAAAAACTAAAACAAGTGAAAACAAAGGAGAAATAACTTCAGATTATTTAAAGATAAAATTTCCTGAAAAGTCAACAGAGTACCTTTGTTCTGAAATGTTACTATGTTAGTCTGATGCTATTATTCACGTTACGTTGTTCTATCAAATATTTTCTTCACAAAACAGGTTACTCAAGATGCGAAGTCTTGGGGCGTAACTCTAAATTTCTAAATGGACCAGGCACTTGTTCAAAAGCTTTGCAAGAGGTACAATCCAAATAAGCACATTATTCATAAACCAAAGGAACATAGATTTGATATGGTTTTGGTCTCATTTGCTTGCCAAATGGATTGACCTATATTAATTCTCTTTTTGTTTATTTTTTTTCTTTACACATTTGGTTTACTGAAATAGGTTAATGTTTTCTACGGCAATTGAAGCATACAGGGGTAGAATTGTCGGCTAATTGTTTATCTATTCTTTTTGTTAAACAATTTAAATTTCACCCTGTTTTTTTCCTTAATGCAGATAAATAAGAGTATTTGTGCTGAGAAATCTTGTACATTGCGATTATTGAATTACAGGTGCCTATGTACATTTGCAAAAATTTTGCTTGATGCTAAAATATTTTCTATTTTTATCTTACTGTTAAATTTTGTTCTCTTCAGGAAGGATGGAAGCTCCTTCTGGAATCTATTCCACATCTCACCTGTAAGAAATGCAACTGGAAAGGTTAGAGCTTAAGTTGATCCAAAATCAGCTGAATCGAAATTATTTTCTTAAGTGTGAAATTTCTAATAAGACATTTATTAGATGCAGATTGCATATTATATTGGAGTAATACTAGATGAAGCATCCAAAGGAGAATTAAATGGGATTAGTCCTGAAATGTTGCAGTTTGGAACTGTCGGTGCTGTTAAGGTTGCAGTTAGGAGCTTATCCTTTTCCTCTAGTGGCCCTTCCTGGTCATCTAATTCTAGATAGCGTCTGGTTTTTTTTTTTCTCTCTTTATCAATCTTGAATCTGTATATGCATCTCTTGCTTTCATTATTTTGGTTTCTTCAGAGGTTTGATTTTACTGCTCCGGAGTTTGTTCACAGCAAGTTGAACATTCAGCAATCGAATAGCAACACCATAAGGCTGGGGCTGCTTGGAAAATTGTGTTCATTGTATATGTTCACAGGAAAATAAAGTTCTTCATCTTAAGAGCTCTCTTCGCATTGTAAATCTAATTTGTATATATATGTTTCAAAATTTCAACGAGTACCTATAGTCTTCAAGTGGCAGATTTTGTAGGCAATTGTTTTTTTTTTTTCATTTCTTAATGAACTTTATTTTTTTTGTCAACTCTATATAACTTTTTGTTTCTTATAGTCCCATGAAACTTCATAGCTTGTTCAACTAAGATGGGTTACGGGTGGTAAATAATGCTTCAAATTTTTGACTTTGTATACTGGTACGGACATATCATACTATGTAATGTGGGTGTTATTTACAAATGGGGAAAACTATTGAATTTGGCTCAAAATCATAATACTGATCTTTCAAAGAGAGGTTATCATATCCAACCTTCATTTGAGCGGTTTAGTTTTCTAAACTGGCAGATGCGCATTTCAAATTTGCAATTCTATGATCAATCTTGACCAAAAAATGTAGAAAAGAGTGTACTTGATCATTTCCATTTTACTTGACATATTTATTCTCGTAAGAGACAGAACTACTGTTGAGTGTTGACAACCCTTTAAAGGTTTTGGGCTCCGAACTATTCCCTTCTGGGACTGAAAGAGGAAAAAGAAAACAATGAATTAACTTTTAAAAAAAAAGTGCACTATTTTTATCAGATTATTCTAACTGAAAAACTCGTGCAAGTCAAGCTATCAAATTATTTATTTATTTTTTATTTTGACGAATAGTTGGATGTAATTTAAATCAGATGGTATAAACATTTTAGATAAGTTCTGTACAAGTACTGAAGTGTAACCTCCTTAACAAATATTCAAGCTAAATACAAGAAAATAAAAACTCTCGTCTAAAACTTAAAGCGCCCCATGTAATGTAATAATATAATAAGAAATCTAGAGCTGGTCTCTGTCTATAATCGTCAAAACAAAAAATACCCTCCAGGGGAAGTTGAGAGTATGCTGGACATCCTACACTCAAATGGTGCAAAAAAAAATTAAGTAAATACTGAGAAACAAATTAAAACTCACTGATCGATTCATAACAAACGGAAAAAAAATAATCTCGGATCAATTTTCCATTTTAACTATTTGTAGAATTGTTTCAATACGATGGATATGGGCATATGGCAGAAGTGTTTATCTCTCAAGTGCTGACGACCGATAAAAATGTTTTACAAGTGAAAACCAATTTCCAAGTACCCGCACCTACACATACCTCTACTCATAACATCTTTTTCCTTCTGTTTAGTTTCCTTTTGCATTGCCAAATTATTTAATCACTGAGCAAGTATCACATCTGCTTCTGAGATTGGTACTTGTGCAGAGTAAAATTAGTTGAAAAACACGAAAGGAAGACAAAATATTGAAGGAGAAATTAGTTAACGAGATAGAATATGTAGATGCGAATACTTAGAAACTGATTTGGGCAAATAGAAACACTTACCGGTACAATTAAATCAATTAGCTCTGTA
Source organism: Rhynchospora pubera (assembly GCA_028095005.1). Classification (NCBI taxonomy): domain Eukaryota; kingdom Viridiplantae; phylum Streptophyta; class Magnoliopsida; order Poales; family Cyperaceae; genus Rhynchospora; species Rhynchospora pubera. The sequence goes on along the minus strand of CM051460.1, from coordinate 220,999,932 downwards.
CACATTTACCAGAAAAAAAATAATTGATCACAAATTTACAATAGGTTTGTTTTGTTGGGACTAAAAGTATTTCCAACTCCATTAACGCTTAAAAGTATGACAAAACTTTGGACTGATGACAAGGTCAAATTCATGCATGAAGAAGAATTCCGATTTCAATATCATTTGCTATTTGTGACATAAAACTGAAAAAAATAACAAAAAAAAAAAGGAATAGTAGAAATAGAAGAGAAAATGTTATATAAATGAATTTGCATTTTCTTCTCTTACATTTTTGAAGTAGAAGCTTCAAGGTTCCGTATCCGAGCTCGCAAGAGAGGTTCACGACATTATTTACGCAATAAAATCTTAAATAATTAAGAAAATTAACTAAAAATAATTGAAATATGGTGATGAGATGCTAACCTTATTTAAAGAAGTTTTCCGGCGGAAAGAGAGCCATTGGGAGAACTTGTTTTCAAGAAGAGATATGTTTGTAGGACTAGCCTGACCGCTTTTTTATAGCTTTTGGTATAGTGCATCTCATAAAATATCCGTTGTGGGACTAAACAATAAGCATGAAATTATGTTCCGGACACTTTAGGATTTCATGTATCTAAAATAGTGCTTATGTTTATGCGTTACTGAAATACTTTCTCATACATATTATTATATTCATTGTAATCATGCCGTGACGCATTTATTGTTCTTGTTACTTAATTATTTAAAGTAGAAATAATTGAATTGTAAATATCTTGAATTTAATACTAAGAATATTTAACCAAAAAAGAGTCACTATGTTTTATTAATTCATTGTAGCCGCATCTTTTCTCTCAAATTCACTGTTGCAATCTTTTTAATAATAAATTAGTTGATTACAAATTCAATATGCTAATGGCATCCTTTATGCAAGGACGATTTTGTTGACAGGTTTATACAATTCATGAACTAACTAACCGATCAATTTAATTTTGAGTTATTAACAAGTTCATGGCCTGAAGGGAGAAAATATACAACTGGGCCCAATAAAAACCTAGAAAATATCGAACGTATTAGCTAACTACAATTTAAAGTGGGCCTAATAATATCAATGTTCAAAGGTTGAACCCAGAACAATTTTCAACCGGGGCTTCTAATGAGTTCTAAGTGCAATCAAAACTTTGAACAATCAAGCAATTAAGGTTTAAAATGGAAAAAATCCGATAATCAATATTTTTTGAAAATGGACCCAGAGACTTACTTCCGCTTCTCCACTCTCCCTCATCTTGCTTCATCCCTGTCACACCCTGCGCCGATGCACCGACACACGGGGCGGGACCAGAGACGGATCTAAGTGAAGCCTAGGGGTGTCAATGTCACCTCTATTTTTATAAAAAATATTGTTACACATGTATATTTTTAGTTATAAAATATAAATTTGCTACATGCACTATATATTTGAACCCCATAAAATTTTAGGTGAGTTTCCATTGGTGAACCCCATACATATTTTATAAATTTTTTCTTTGTGAGGTCTTTTTTGTTAGATTAACAATTTATTTTGTCAAGCATTATTATTACGATAAGCAATAAAACAATTCATTTCAATAACAGAATTGTTCTTTACTTCTTTTCAATTTTGCTTTGTGGGCCACCAAAAAATGATCCAAAATGATTAGTCTCATGGCCCAGCCAAGCAACGACATGGAATAGATCAATAGAAAACAAATTATGGAAATTCGTCAGAAAAAAAGAAAGCTAATATGCTGGTTTACCTTTCCTCCTTTACCTTTTCGACTTTTCTCTTTCCCCATTCACTTTACTGATTTTACACAGTGAAATCAAACTAGATAAATCACAATTAGTTTTGCCCTCTTGGTGACCTGCGAGTGCGAGAACGATCAGGAAAAAAAAATCATCTTTAAAAGCTCTTTTGCAAGAACAATCAGAGATAATTAGATAAAAGGTACTGCACGAAACAACCCCACCCCCCCTTGTGTTGTTGCGGCTTAAAATTGGCTCTTTTATTTATCAAATCAATTATTTATTTTTTTGCATTTCTTTTAGCTTTTTAAGTAATGGATGTATACTGGAGACATATATTTTGTTTAATTATTTTGATTATAATCTGAATTTTAAAGTAACAGGAGTTTGATGATATGGAGTCCAACTTTATCTAAATTTAATGCAATAATTTAAATATTATTAATTTGGTGAACCCCCTTGAAAAATTTTCTGGCTCCATTGAAGGATTTCATGATGCGAATCGTGTAATTTTTAAAATTTTATTAACCGATAACATCTAAGATCGTTCTTATTATCGCTAACTTTCCTATATTATATTTGCATCACAATCATATATATTCCTATAAGAAGGATTGTTGAGCCATACCTATGGTCTCTAACAAAGCTTTGTTCCTCTTGGTTCACCTTGAATCCGAAACAAGAATGACAGTTGAGTCCGTGCTAGCGAACTCCCCGTCAACACCTAGCTCCGCCACCCGTGTCTTGATCGATTGCTTAATCGATAGAATATTTTAACAAATATTTTGAGGAAGAGAAAACCAAAGCTTCAACACATGAAGACTTACTTGTGTTCTAATTTTCTGATCTGTTTTACCTTTAAAACATCAGAATAAACTTTTCAAATTCGTATAGCATTCAAAGCCACTAATCAGAAATTAAAACAGCACTTTAATTTCTGATGTTGCAGCACTAAAACATTGATAACTCTCTGTAGGAAACTCCAAACGATATGAAACTTGAACCATTGGATTCTACACTTCCAGGGCTACAATTTTCATATATCATTTGTCCAATTTGGTTATCCTTTGCTATACTAATTGTCAGTTTAAAGTTAGCTCAAATTCTGACCCGAATTTAAAGCCTTCTTTCTCTCTTCATTTGTTAAAATATTTGGGCTTGGGCTTTAAATAAATTTATGCACTCTATAATAATATTCATATATTATTATATTATGTGAAACACATATTATACTCATAATATTCACATATCAATAAATTTATTCCTTGCTAGTTAATCACGTCATGTGATATAATTTTCTATTTGTACACTTTGTTTCATACAACATGAAACCTTGTACATAGAAAATATATTTCTTGTTTCCCATTCAGTTGGTGTGACCTATATTGAGGATCCATATTATGTTGGCAATGGAATAAAACATTTTATTCCATAAACTGTAAGCGGTACTCTAGCATACATTACAGCTACCCAAATAATATAGATGTTTAGCAAATCCTTTTACGAAACACGATCCTTCTAGTAATGCTATTAACATTACTAGTGTCTATTCCTTGCCATATGATATTATGATTATTATACAAAGTAGGGCTGTGTCATCTTCGTATTATAATCTTTTCTTGGTCTCCAATAAGTATGATTATATAATTATAGCTGCACTTCAGTTATATTGGATCCATTTATAATCTTACTTTACCAAGGGGCCCTTTATAATATCATTCCTCAATTCATGAGTGGCAATTAGCTATTGACATATATATTTCCCTCCTACACAAGTTATATACAAAGAACTATTACTTTTATCACCACAAGCTTTATATGGCTTCAAATAATAATCACGTTGCATATTCCTTATGTGAAAATATATCATATCAATCTTAGAATTAATGACACGATAAAAATATTAATGACACAAACACAATCCATATAATATTTTTATCAATTAGGTCTGTTCAATATATGAAACTTTTCATATACTCGTGTTATTAAATGATAATCCTTTATCAACGTTTACAGAACTACAACGTACTTTTAATCAACACGACAGTCTTGTATGGCATATTAGTGTTCCTGCTAATATCCAAGACCTGTGAACATTTTAGAGATATATATTCATTTTATTTAGAGTTCTGCGGTTCAAGACCAAGAGCATCTTCTTGAACACTTCTAAATACGAATATAAACTCATGGAACAAAATGTAATAACATCCAATTCATAAATATAACATATAAAAGTAATCACCATAAGATAACTTTTAGAACACAATTCCAACAATCTCCCACTTGTTCTTAAAGTTACTTCTTATACATTCTTATGTATTAACTTTAAAACTAAGGTTGCCTTTTGACTCATTCTGTTATCTCTATCCACTCGCCATGTGTTTTCAAACCCATGGAATCAAAGTGAACTTCACTTTTGGCTTGAGATAAAGGCTTTGTTAGCGGATCTGCTGTGTTACCATCCGTGTCCACCTTTAACAATTTTATTTTACCATCTTCTATGAAGTCCCGAATGACAAAGTACTTTCTATCCATGTGTTTGATCTTGTGGTATGCCTTCGGTTCTTTGATTTGTGCAATAGCTCCACTATTGTCGCAAAACAATTCCAATGGCACCTCAATTGATGGTACCACACCAAGCTCCTCAATGAACTTCTTGATCCAAACACCTTCTTTGCTTGCTTCCGCAACAGCCATCACTTCTGATTGGGTGGTTGAGTCAGCTGTTGTTGATTGTTTGAAACTTCTCCAACAAACAGCACCCCCATTCAGAATGAATACATATCCAGATTGCGACCTTTTATCATCATAATCGGTTGCAAAACTCGCATCGCTGTAGCCTTCTACAACGAGTTCCCTTGTCCCTCCATACACAAGAAATTTATCCTTAGTTCTGTTAAGATACTTAAGGATATTCTTGACCGCACTCCAATGTGCAGGACCTGCATGGGCTTGATGACGACTTGTCATACTTAGAGCATACGCGACATCAGGTCGTATACAAACCATAGCATACATGATAGAACCAATTGCAGAAGCATATTCTACATTCTTCATGGTATCAATGTCTTTACGTGTCATAGCACGTTGAGACTTGCTAAGTTTTACACCTTGACTCATTGGCACATTTCCTTTCTTGGAATTTTCCATGTTGAATCGTTTCAACACTTTGTCAATGTATGTACGTTGACTTAAGCCAATGAGTCTACGTGACCTGTCTCTACATATCTTGTTTCCCAAGATATATTGGGCTTCACCCAAGTCTTTCATTGAGAAAATTTATTTCAATGAAATTTTGTTTGCTCCATTAAGGGAATAAAGTTGCCTATCAATAGTATGTCATCGACATATAGGACCAAGAAAAGTATATAGCTCCCACTGACCATCTTGTATACACAAGGTTCTTCCTTACTTTGAATAAATCCAAGGCGTTTAACCTCTTCATCAAAGCGCTTGTTCCAACTCCTAGATGCTTGCTTCAATCCATAAATGGACCTTTGAAGTTTGCATACTTTACTGCCATTATTTGGATCTTCAAAACCTTGAGGTTGTGCCATGTACATATCCTCATCCAAATTCCCATTAAGGAATGTTGTTTTGACATCCATTTGCCATATTTTATAATCATAAAATGCAGCAATGGCTAGTAATATCCGAATTGACTTAAATACCATGATTTTGAGTCTTCTCTTTCCATTACTTCTTCAAAGGTCTTTGGATCATCCATATCCATTACCAAGATCTCATGAAGTCCTAGATACATATCAGGCTTCTTCCTAGATCTTGTTGACCTTCTTAGTTCTTGTGGCTCTTTATGTTCATCTTGAGTACCTTGAACCTTTTGCACAATCTCTTGTGGAATTAGTTCAATACTCGATTGAACACTATGTGGTGATTCGTGAACCTCTTCCTCAATAGGCTGAGGAACTTGTACACTAATGCTCCCACTAGCCGTCGGAACTATGGTTGGGCTACTTCGATCTACATGGTTGTCATCCATGACCTGATCGAGGTCTTGTAGTGTTTCTTGAGTTTCCTCAAGCATTACACTACTCCCACTACTTTTGATTCTTTCGAGAAATTATTTCTCTAAGAAAATTGCACCCCTTTCAACTAATATTCTATTTGTTGTCTTGTGCCAAAAGTAGTATCCTTTTGTTTCTTTCGGATAACCTATAAAGAAGTATTTTTCTGCTTGGGGTTCTAGTTTGGTTGACATCAATCGTTTGATGTAAGCCTCACATCCCCAAATCTTGAGAAAAGACAAGTCAGGAGTTTTTCTTGTCCACAACTCATACGGAGTTTTCTCGACAGATTTAGATGGAACAATATTCAGTGTGTAAGCTGCAGTTAGCAATGCATGTCTCCAAAATAAAGAGGCAATTCTGTTTGGCACATCATTGATCGAACCATATCAAGCAATGTTCTGTTTCTCCTTTCCGATACACCATTCCACTGAGGTGTTCCTGGAGGAGTCAATTGTGGTATGATACCACACTCTTTCAGATATGTACCAAATTCATTACTCAAGTATTCTCCACCACGATCAGTTCGTAAAATCTTAATTCTCTTATTCAGTTGATTTTCAACTTCATTCTTGAATTCTTTGAACTTGTCAAAAGATTCACTTTTGTTCTTCATTAGATAAACATAGCCAAAACGCCTATAGTCATCTATGAACGTAATGAAGTACCTAAAACCATCTCGTGCACTTGTTCTCATTGGACCACATACATCAGAATGTATCAATTCCAACAAGTCTTTCGCCCTTGAACCTTTCTTCTTGAATGGTTTCTTAGTCATTTTACCAACTAAACAAGATTCACATGTCTCTATTGCATCGCAATCCATGAGACCAAGAAGATTACTATCATGTAACTTCTTAATGCGTTTCTCATTTATATGACCAAGACGATAGTGCCATAAGAGAGTGTTATTTTCATGAGATACTTTAAATCTTTTGTTATTGATACTTAGAACATGTTTATCATTCACTTCTAGCAAATATAAACCATCATGAACAGTAGCATTTGCATAGAAAATTCCATCTTTTGCAATACTCAAACACGAGTTTGAAATGGTAAAGACATAACCATCTTTGTCCAAACATGACACAGATATAATGTTCTTACATATAGATGGAACATAATAAACATTATTCAAATTAATTATTAAACCACTAGATAAATGAAGATTTATTGAGCCAATGGCCAATGCCGAGACACTAACACCATTGCCCACCTTCAAAATGACTTCTCCTCTCTTGAGATGTCTTCTATTCATTAGTGCCTGCATATTTGCACAAATATGAGCACATGATCCAATATCAATTACCCAATCATGAATAGATGTGGTTAAATTAATCTCAATAACATAGATACCTTTCGGAACCTTGGGACGCTTCCGCTCTATTTTGCCTGAGTTTAAGTCAGCCTTGTACTTTGGACAATTCGCCTTGAAATGTCCCAACTCATGACAATAATAGCACTCGGTTTGCGGAGTTGGCGAATTTTTCTTTTTGCCTTTGGAGGTGCTCGCTTGAGCTTCTCCATTCCCCTTGTTCTTTTTAGATATCTTTCTTTTGCCCTTTCCTTTTTGAACTTTCTTGCCATTCTGTGAGATCGCAAGAACATTCTTCTCTCCCTTATGTCTGTTCATATCGGCCTCAGCTTGCTTCAAAGTCTGATGGATCTCATCCAGGGTCATTGCCTTTTCACGCAAGTGAAGATGCATGACTACATCTCTGTAAGATGGAGGCAATGAACCAAGGATTATATCCTCAGCAGAGTCAGCATGCATTGGAGCATTTAGCTTCTCCAATTTCTCAAGGTAACCCAACATTTTCAACATATGTTGGTTGACAGAAGATCCTTCTGCCATGTTACACCTTGTGAAAGCTAAGGTGATCTTTGAACGCTCTTTACGAGCATTCTCCAGAAACATCTTGGAGAGACGTTCGATTATCTCTTTTGGAGTATTGTTTATGAACTTTCTAGTAAGTTCAGTAGCCATACTTGCCAACATGAGACCTTGAACGCTCAGTTCATCCTTGCGGTACTTTTCAGATTTGGTCTTTTCTTCATCAGAGGGATTTGTACCTAGTACTGGAGCATCTTCCTCCAATACATCAACAAGATCCTCCGACCTGATGATAAGTTGGAGTTTCAATTCCCAATCAAGGAAATTGGAACCATCATTCTCCAACGGAAACTTTTCGAGTATGGATCGGATAAGTAAATTGTTTGTCATTCTATAAAATAAATTAAAGGATTTCATGTTAATATTTATGTAAAATTTCATACTACATATTTAAAATTTGTCCATTATGCAGTATATTCAAGATCCCATCATAAATAAATCAAACTCATCCGAAATATAAAATCAAGGTAAGTAATGATTTACTAATCATAACCTTTTAGAAAACTTTTGCAATCTTTTGCAATTTTCTAAACTTTATGACTCTTGTTGTTTATTAAGAAACTTTTCTTACTAAACGATTTTCCCGAGACTTCAAGCCTAGATCTTGACTGCTCTTTAAGCAAACTTATTTTATTGGTCAATATGTTTGGCTATATTATCTCCATAAAATAAATGTATCAAATGCCTCACATTTAATCCACCTATCAATGGCCTGATAGTATATCCTAACACATTCCACGATTTCTAAAGATTAAAGATTACACTCATGCATCTCAATAATCTTTAGCTTAAAGTGGATAAAATAAGAAGGAAAAATACTTAATTTTTCATTGGACAATTCAAATGTGACTATAGTTTGGTAGGTCATGTTTCCATACACCCATACCTATCCTAACATATATCATTCACATATAATCATAAAGCACATCACATAACACAATCACAAAACATTTGTGAGTTTGTATGCCTCTTGCGCTTCTCTTCATCCACCGTTTTGTCTTCTTGCACCATTGGATGAAAAATTGCATATAAAATAAATATGCTGCCCCAAACTTTATTATGAATCCTTTCAAAATAAAAATTTGCTAAGTGCAAGTATTAGGAACCCATCTCATTCTCACAATGCATATGATGTAAATAATAAATAAAGGCATCCTATACATAAATTGCCTTTTGTGCCTAATTAATAAACACTTATTAAACTTGCTTACAATCAAACAAACACATCACATCAAAATTTACATCACACAAGGCATTGAAATGAGACATACAAACTCGGTTCCCTGCAAAATAAAATTAGAATAGGAATTGCATACTGATGCACTATTTTGTACCTTTTAGTTAATTTCCATTTCTTATGCAATTGCGGTTCTCTAAATCATTTAAATCCCAGAAAAATGATTTATAATTCTCTGTTACGATTTGCACCATAGTTTGAAAAATAATCTTTGAAACATTTAAAAGAAAACTCAAACCGTTATTGTTCTTGTCACAGAAAAACTGCGCACTGTTGCTGTTTTGCCTTTGTGACGAAATTTCATAAAACTTTTGTATAGGAAAGTTTTGTTATTTGAAAACTAGACTTCAATATCTAAATTTATAAACTGGTTTCATCAAAATACGATAATCCATTTGAGAGAAATCGTTATTTTAATTTCAGCAAAAACTGCTACTGCTGCTGGAAAAATCCAGCAACGCGCTAATTTTCTTATTTTTGTTTAACATCATAGATCTGTCCAAAAACCTTGATCTATATAATTATCCAATTCTAAACTTCTTTCACAATAGTAAAAATTTTAGAAATTACAAAAATAATCAACCAGTAATCTAATAACAATATTGCAAAGCATGTAACAAAATTCAGCTCGAATTTTAGAACCGCAACACAAAAGAACAATTAACTAAGCACTTATGTAATAAAATTACATAATAAAATAGCCTAATTAGCGATAATAAAGAACCTAATGCTCTGATACCAATTGAAGGATTTCATGATGCGAATCGTGTAATTTTTAAAATTTTATTAACCGATAACATCTAAGATCGTTCTTATTATCGCTAACTTTCCTATATTATATTTGCATCACAATCATATATATTCCTATAAGAAGGATTGTTGAGCCATACCTATGGTCTCTAACAAAGCTTTGTTCCTCTTGGTTCACCTTGAATCCGAAACAAGAATGACAGTTGAGTCCGTGCTAGCGAACTCCCCGTCAACACCTAGCTCCGCCACCCGTGTCTTGATCGATTGCTTAATCGATAGAATATTTTAACAAATATTTTGAGGAAGAGAAAACCAAAGCTTCAACACATGAAGACTTACTTGTGTTCTAATTTTCTGATCTGTTTTACCTTTAAAACATCAGAATAAACTTTTCAAATTCGTATAGCATTCAAAGCCACTAATCAGAAATTAAAACAGCACTTTAATTTCTGATGTTGCAGCACTAAAACATTGATAACTCTCTGTAGGAAACTCCAAACGACATGAAACTTGAACCATTGGATTCTACACTTCCAGGGCTACAATTTTCATATATCATTTGTCCAATTTGGTTATCCTTTGCTATACTAATTGTCAGTTTAAAGTTAGCTCAAATTCTGACCCGAATTTAAAGCCTTCTTTCTCTCTTCATTTGTTAAAATATTTGGGCTTGGGCTTTAAATAAATTTATGCACTCTATAATAATATTCATATATTATTATATTATGTGAAACACATATTATACTCATAATATTCACATATCAATAAATTTATTCCTTGCTAGTTAATCACGTCATGTGATATAATTTTCTATTTGTACACTTTGTTTCATACAACATGAAACCTTGTACATAGAAAATATATTTCTTGTTTCCCATTCAGTTGGTGTGACCTATATTGAGGATCCATATTATGTTGGCAATGGAATAAAACATTTTATTCCATAAACTGTAAGCGGTACTCTAGCATACATTACAGCTACCCAAATAATATAGATGTTTAGCAAATCCTTTTACGAAACACGATCCTTCTAGTAATGCTATTAACATTACTAGTGTCTATTCCTTGCCATATGATATTATGATTATTATACAAAGTAGGGCTGTGTCATCTTCGTATTATAATCTTTTCTTGGTCTCCAATAAGTATGATTATATAATTATAGCTGCACTTCAGTTATATTGGATCCATTTATAATCTTACTTTACCAAGGGGCCCTTTATAATATCATTCCTCAATTCATGAGTGGCAATTAGCTATTGACATATATATTTCCCTCCTACACAAGTTATATACAAAGAACTATTACTTTTATCACCACAAGCTTTATATGGCTTCAAATAATAATCACGTTGCATATTCCTTATGTGAAAATATATCATATCAATCTTAGAATTAATGACACGATAAAAATATTAATGACACAAACACAATCCATATAATATTTTTATCAATTAGGTCTGTTCAATATATGAAACTTTTCATATACTCGTGTTATTAAATGATAATCCTTTATCAACGTTTACAGAACTACAACGTACTTTTAATCAACACGACAGTCTTGTATGGCATATTAGTGTTCCTGCTAATATCCAAGACCTGTGAACATTTTAGAGATATATATTCATTTTATTTAGAGTTCTGCGGTTCAAGACCAAGAGCATCTTCTTGAACACTTCTAAATACGAATATAAACTCATGGAACAAAATGTAATAACATCCAATTCATAAATATAACATATAAAAGTAATCACCATAAGATAACTTTTAGAACACAATTCCAACATCCATTACTGGGCGGGATGGTGGGACGGTATCTTCTGCATCCATCCGACGGCCCGTCAACCTACGTCGCAAGCAGAAAAGGAACAAAATGGATGTCAGCTACAAAACTCAGTAATCGGTTATTTAACGACGCAGCTTCTCTATATTAGTTGATAAAGCAAATTAAACATGACTGAATTAATCCACATAACAAATCATATATTTCACGACAATAATCGGGTCTAGATTAATCATAACATAAGGTTGGCCTGCCTTGCTACAAGGGCATAGTAGAGACGCATCCCTTTCCCAAGGCACAGTAGGGAATTCCAAACCCCATACACAAACAAATTCAGAATTCAGATTCTAAACCCGATATCCCGCAAAACATATCATATACGAGCGAATACATGCAAGCAAATCCAAGCGATAATCAAATCAAGCAATACAAAACTAATTATAGAGAAGTCTAGTTACCTGATTGAGCGATCCAGTGCACAAGTAAATCAAGAGAATGATAACTGCGACGTATAACTTGAATTCCAAATGGCCGACTATTTAAAGCCAAGGTGGTATTCACAGTTTGCTAGGGAGAGAGAGAAACAAAAATGATATACGAAATGAAATGAAATGAGGCTGGGGTCTATTTATAGTGGAGGTCTGGCTAAAATGGTAAATATTCTAGATTACTTAATGGCTAAGTAAGCAGAAAGGAATTACTTAGCTATTATTTCTGAAAATATTAATACTATTTATAAAGATATTAATTATAAAAAATTATTTATATAAATGCTGATTACTTAGCTACTAAAAATATGGATAAGATCAAATAGATATTTTCAAAGTGGATAAACATGGACATTTTTCGATGTATTGCAAACAGGTCCTAAAATTCAGGGATGTCACAATCCCTCTTTCTCGTGCCTCCTTTATCACCTCTGCTCCGTCTCCCCTCTTCCTTCATCTCTCCTCGCGCCTCTCTCTCATCTTCTCTGCCCGTCTTTTCTTTCTCCATCATCTCTCGTCGCATTTTTCTCCCTCATCTCTGCACCTCACCTTCTTCATCTTTCTCATCTCTCATCTCCTTCACATGTCACACACTTATAAATACTCTCTTACCAATTAAGTACTTCCTTAATGCAAATTAAATACTCCCTTATGAAATACAACTATGTGATTAATATAAAATATCCTCTTATAAAAATATATATACTCTCCGAGTCTAATAAAAATACTCCCTTGAACCTATTAATTACTCTCTTATACTATTTACTTACTGTCATAAATAATTGCTCATTTAAACATATTAGATACTCATTTCTGCTTATTAGTTACTCGCTTACCATTAATTATATACTTCCATGATAAAACATATTTAAGTATTAGTTACTCTCTTATATACTTCCATAATAGAACATTAATGTTCTTTTTTACGACATAAAAAGTATTATTTACTCCAATAAAAAGTATTATTTACTCCCGTAAAAAGTATTAGTTACTTCCTTATGCTTATTAGATAATTAGTTTGATTATGTATATTAGATATATACTCCTTACGATATAAAAATCTTAGATACTCTCTTATGTGTATTAGATACTCCTTTCAAATTTATTAGTTACTCTTTTCTATATATTAGATAGTTAGTTTGATTATATATATTAGATACTCTCATAGACATATTTAAGTACTCTCTTATATATAAATATCGTTTGAGAAGAAAGGAAGGAGAAGCATGAAGATGAAACATGGGGCGGAAGGAGAAGTGCGCGAGAGGGTAAGGGGAGAGAGATTTGTGCAGAGAGGAGGGATGAGAAATTTGTACGAAGAGAAGAGGCACGTGCTTGAGGAGAGAAAGAAAAGAAAGGAGCAGATGAAGGAAGATAGCGATTGATTGAGGAGAGAGGTGAGTAGGTGATGCACGCTGAGGGGGGAGAGAACTAGAGTCACACGCTGAGGGATAGGGGATTAAAATGCGTGAGAGAAGGAAGGGTGAGTTCTTTTTTATTGCCTGCGTAAATAAATTTTCGTTTTTCAACGCTATTACTCGGTAGTTGTTTTGAATTAAAAAGTAAAAAAGAGTTTTTTTTTTCTCGAAACCTAAAAAGTAAAAAAAAAGTTGCTATCCTCGTTCCTCAGATCAACAACGTACCAACAGGTTTTTGTCCTTTGATTAACTTTAGGATTGTGCTTTTTCTTGGAAATCTTGTTGTAACATTATTATCAATTAATAAATTACGATTAGGAAAGAAAAACGAAATATCCAAGTATATGTCGAAAGTTGCTAAAATAAGCATCACCATCATATATACCGTGATGTGTGTATTCTTTTTCAAATAATTCAAAATTAAGAAATCAAAATTCCAAATATCTAGAATTCAATACAAACTAAATTAAACCAGTAGTAGACCAATGCTTTCCTTTATTCGTTGCAACCTTCTGTCACCTCTAAATTCAATGTTTCCAATCTTTATAGAGAAAAATTTAATATGCAACATAGTGAATAGAGTTTTCTATGCACCGCAGACTTTTTCGAAAATATTTTTGTAAATTGACGGATCTAATTTAATCAATCTAATCTACATATTGAAATCTCATAGCAAACCAAATTTTAAATTTTTTTGAAATTTTATTACTATTTTTTCGAATTTTTTAAAACATGCCATTTTTGGAATGTTGTATTATTTACAACATTCCAAAAATAGCATATTTTAAAAAATTCGGAAAAAATAGTAATAAAATTTGGTTTGCTATTATAAGATTTCAATATATAGATTAGATTGGTTGAATTAGATTCATTAATTTACAAAAATATCTCTGAAAAAATTCACGGTGTATAGAAAGTGTGGATATTCAGTGCATATTAAACTTTCTCATCTTTATAACAACAAAAAGTGCTGCATGCCAATGAACAAAAAAATTATATAAAATGCTTATGAATTTGTACAATCATAGGTTCTTGTCCTTATTAATTCACTTTCACGCACGTCACGGTGAATAGAAAAGGTTTTCCCATTTTCCCAGTATAACATGTCAACTGGGTACGTGGCAACATATAGTTTAATATATTTCTAGTCAGATGCGATCCTTAATTTATCAATTCTCATGCCAAATTTGCATACTTCAGCTTAATTCTTTCATTCAATGATAGTATACACGTGCCAAAAAGCACAAAAAAAAAACAAAATATGTATTATCTTGTATTGGTTAGTATGCCTATCATATGATGCCAAGTCATAGGTAAGATATACATCATTTTAAGTGTTACTTAATTCCTGCATACTTCCAACTCATCGCTACCTACGTGGGCCGCTGATTGATCTTTCTTTTGTCTTTCTTGTAAAAAAAGTTACTATATATAATTATTTTTTTAAAGATGTCCAATTTGACATATCAATTTTAAGAGTAACCACTCTATGGAGTACTTGTTGGGATCTATTTTTAGTTTCAAAAAGAGAGTATGAAAAGTACTACAGTATCAAAATAAAAGAGGAGACGGCAATCTTATGCGTGATTCATCAAAGCAAAGCGGGGAACCAAATCTTTTTTAGTGCTTTACATGATGCCGATATCATAAAAAAAAATTTTGAAAAATTGGAGAGCCAATGCCAATGCATAGCTTGCAATACCAAAATGCCATAGAAAATTAGCTAAGGCGGTTCCTATTCGGTATGATCATGACAAAGAGATTTGACACGTGATGTTAACTAGTACCTCCCGAGAACCTTCACCTGGTATCATCATTGAAAGGTAAAATCAATGATTTGGTTTTGGTGAACTAATTATAGCATTAAATATATGATCTACCATTAGCTATATATTAGATTAGTAATTAACCTCATGAGGTGGAACCAAAAGAACGAAATACGAAATAAAATATATAAATAGTATAGTCAATAAAATGTGTAGAAAAATACGCAATTCTAATTCAAAAATTTCCAGCTGTATGATCTAAACATCCAGGTATGTGAAAAAAAGTTCCTTCAAAATGTAGATATTTATTATATATTTTTTTCGAAAAGTATTAATTGATAGAAATATCAAATAAATATAACATATAAGGTAGATGGTACACTAGAAGTCTAGAACTAGGCATATATTAGAACGTGGTATATTTTGTATAAAACACGGCCAGAGTACACATTTACTCTTTGTTTATTAGCCTAATTGCTTAATGACTAGAAATCACTAAATGGTTCACGTTCACTCATTAAATGTGATGGAATTGTCCAAATACAAAGATCTTTCTTTATCGATCACTGTGAAGGCTCCTAGAAATGCACTCCCCCAAGGCCCCAATTCTTTTACACATATATAAGACTTATAAGTTACACTGATGCACTCATGACTCACCAAAGTATAATTGGTAGCTACTACTAAGATATGGCGGCTACTTTAGGACTCAGCAGCATGTCATACTCTTATCCATCTCTTTACTCCAGCACATTTCAAACTTCAGAATTTTCATATCATGATCAAGCCTATGCAACCAATGGACCAAATCGACCCATAGGATTTAATGAAGGCTACCGTGAGTTTTCATCAAGTGTTGATATGTCAGAGAAGCCTGAGAGTATGATGTAAGTTCATATTCCAGTCACCAATGTTTGACATCCTTGATCACAATACTGTACCAGTCATTAACCAGCACAAAATATATATATCCCTAATTTCTAGTGGTTGAATTATTTAGATAGAATCCAATTGTATACTGGAACTAATAGAGTCCATTATAATTTGGAATTTTGATGTTCATGTTGGTTTAGGATGGTCAGCTGAACTTTCAGTGGTACACTGGTACCAATTCAGTCTAGTATCAATTTTGGAAAATTATTGCGTTGATATGTAATATGCCGTATTTGAACTTCCCAAGATATTAGGGATCAATTCCGTCTTCTAGTCAGCTTGTAAAGAGTATAATAAGCCATCGCTGTCTGTCTATGCCTGTACTGGTACCATATACATTGGCCCAAACATATCTGGATAATGTTAACTTGTAACCAAGAACTCAAATTCCTAATATATATGAGACATTGTTAGACAATGCGCAATAGGTTCTCCATAATTTAACATATGTTTCTTGTTGCAGAGTGTCTAGTGGAAACAAGGCCAGTGGAGTAAATGTAAATGTACAGGAGCACAACCGAATTGGGTTCAGAACAAAATCAGCTATAGACATATTGGATGATGGATTCAAATGGAGAAAATATGGAAAGAAGGCTGTCAAGAACAGTCCAAACCCCAGGTATAATATTTTTTTGTCATCAGAACGAGCAATATCTGATAGGTACAAAATATATCCAGTTATCAGAGTAAAAGAAAATGTAATAAGAACTCAGAAGAATCCAAACTGGTACATATCTAATACGTACAGAAACTGGTATATATATTGTATGGAACCCAACTTTGCTTCAATGTTTCCAAAATATAACGAATGTCCAAATTTAAATTTAATTCAAACTGGACCGACTCTGAACTGGCATGTGATAAATGAGTTGAATCTGGACTTCAATAAACCCAATAAACCTGGCCCAAAATTATGCATCAGCATAACCCAACATATCCCTAAGAAAACAAAACTGGAAATTGTTCAAGTTTCACACTAAAATGCACCGATATATTATGTTTATTAAGAATCAATTCACGGGGTTTAGATTTCTCTCAGAAGATTTAAGATAAGTATGATATACTAATTTCTTTTGACATAAATTTCAGAAACTATTATCGTTGCACAATCGAGGGCTGTAAGGTGAAGAAAAGGGTTGAAAGAGAGAGAAATGATCCCAGCTATGTTATCACTACATATGAAGGAGTGCATAATCATCTCTCTCCTGGTGATATTTTATATCAAAATTACAGTTATGCCCCCCAATATGGCGACTTCTCTTCCTGTGGAGTCTCAAGTTCATGGAGTGATCAGACATCTTATTCTTTTTGAATATGTATCACTTAATTTAAATATACTTGCTTTTGTTTACGAGGCTGCCATATTTTCCTACATTCTGGTTTTTTTGTCAGAATTGACTGTAGCACTAATACTAGGACAGAATGAGGTTGAAATTGTCTCTTTTTGTTTCTCCACTCCGTTACAAAACAATATATCTGATACATATGAGCTATATGTGTGTAGGCATGTGGCGATTTATTTTTATTAGGCCAATATTTATTCAATTCAAGAGCTGTTTTTTTGTTGTTCTCTGCCTCTTTTTCCTACTCTTTCCCCAAAATTTTTCCTTATAAAAACTAAATTAATATGAGAAAAGAAGAGGACAGAGATGTTCTTTTTTTTTTTTTTGGGTTGGCTGGCGTATGCTAGTGAGTTCCAAAGAAACGCAAAGCCTATCAAATTGTGGGCATTTTATCAAGTAAATAGTCAGAGGATACATTAGTGATAAGTTCAGGGGCCTATGTGTAAAAATCATGTTTTTGGTGCTTCTCTTTTCTGTTGCTTATTCTGCCACTAAAATGTTGACGTGGGACTCAACAAAGGGATGGTACAGGCTCGATGCATGTTTTGTTGTTTCCTTCCTGAGACATGCTACTTTTTTTTCATTTTATGCCTTTAAGCTAACTAATAATGGTTTTTTACTAGGGAAAAAATAGTACAAATATGTTGGTTTTTGTTAGGAGTCCTTTAAGGTTTCTAGAGAAAGGTTCTGTGATGCAATATTAATATCTGTATTTACCATTTGATATTGCAAATTACGCATTTCTTTTCATGAACCTGATGGTACCAGGCTACCAGCTGCGACCCTGTATCGCTCTTTTCTGAAAAAATGAAAAAGAATCTCAAAGAAAAAATATTTACTTCGCTCTAACCCAATTTTAATTTGGGCTCATACCTGGGCTTCACTTAGGCTAGCTTTTATGCTACATACTTCTGTTTAACTAATTCTGTCGTCTACATGTAAGTTTTTCATTATAAATCAACTAATTGTATATCAAGAGTCAGCCAACTATGAGCCATGGACAGGAAAAAAAAAAAAAATCAAACCTGTTAGAAAGCCACGTGACATAGGTAAGCTTACTTCGGCAATATAATAATGTATAGAACTTGGTAGCATGTTTAGTTAGGCTATGATAAAATCACCGTCACTATCGCCTAAGCTAAACATTTTTCTGTCCTAACCTAAGTTGAGCATTCGTTTTGGTTATTCCTTTTTTTTTTTAGATACCCAGCAGTAGTGATAGTGAAGTTCATCATTAAGTAGATATGTATATATCAATATAGACTGAAATTATTTTATATGAAGCATCCTTAAGTTATTCTTAGAAAGACAAACAAGTGGCCAAAAAGTTGTCGGTTGGTAAAATAAATACAAGTTGCAAACTAATTTGCATAAATTATGCAACAAAGATAACTTGATAGTATATACATCCTATTGCCATCATATCATGACATCTCTGTGTGCTGAGACTGAGACAAAAGCAGAGACAGTAGTAGTGGATAATGGGGGGAGTTCGTATATATCTTCATCAATTTACAATCAAATCCTTTTAGGTTTTCATTTCAGTTTGCTTAGTGAAATAACATGGCTCTCATCTTATTCCAATTTATTACAGCAAACCATTCGGGGTACTTATAACCTCACATCCGAGGTACGCTACCATCATAAAGTGAAAGCTTATTGATAGTAAATTTTATAATTGTAACAGACAAAATTAAAATTGGTCTGTACTATATTATATTTATATCATGCATATAAAGGAAAAATGATTTTATACAAATTTAAGAATATCATAAAATTTGAATTTAGAAGAGTTCATGTATAATTGTCTTTTTCTTTGATGAAACATCAAATGAGACATTAATTTGTAGTAAATTTGATAAACAACAAATTTATAAGACCGATAATTAATATGTCCATGAATTTTTTTAAAAGTTTTTGAATTTTATAACTTGCTTTAAAAAATATATTCAAGATAGTCAATCTAGTGTCAATAATCTCAATCCTTGTTTTGAGTAATTTGACTTCATTGAATTTGATAGGTTCAAGTCACACGAGCGTGACAGTATCAATAATTTTTCCCTTTTCTATTTTTCAAACTTTTTCCACCTTTTATCTAGAAGTATTTTTGTACTTTTTCATTTTCGTTTTCAAAACAAGGACCGTTTCACTAGTTCAGGGATCAATAGTATCTAAATAAACCCAAAACTCAGAACAAAAACATAACAAACTCGAACAAACTTCTCGTGATACGGTAGAACATGTCTTAGCATGCATTATATATGTGTTACACTTTAGTCCTTGCGGAATCAACTACATCAACCTAGCGTAACCCACATAGCCACATTTCAGGGTTAAGGTTCCCTCCATTTGTATAGGATATACTATAGAATCACTGAGGAATCAAGGGTATACATTTCAAATCGGACAGCAGACTTTAATCAATTTCTTAAATTTCAGGACCAACGACTAGATATATAGGAGTTGCTCAGTTAGATGTTATCTTGACGATATAACATTAACAATCTGATCTATTTGGGATTTATGAATTGTCAATCTAGCCCAGTACATGCAAATATATAAACATCGGATTATATGTAACATAACAACAACATATATCTTATTACGCGCATCCATGGTAAGTTGGAAACCTTTGATAAATTGATAATGATTTCATGATATTTAAGCAGACCAATGAATATAAAGGCAGAGTATGTCCAACTATATGAGAAAACTATATATTTTTTTTTATATTGCACAACATGTCATGTCAGGCTCTAGACTGTTCAAAAAGACACTGATACTGAGAAATAGAATTCATATAGTTACTTTAGTATATTTTTTATTTTACCTTGCCTGAAAACTTTTTATTTCTCTCATTCCAGGCAATCCTTAACTAGTATGCAAGATACAAAGCAATTTTACAAGATTAGAGGTTGATTTTCTGAATCATGTCAGAATATCTGGAATGACCTAAAACCACATTTCATTGATAATTTTCTGGTTTGCTCTGGTACGGAATGTGAGATTTGTTTTTCTTTGTCTAAACAGAATGATAGCGGTACTTTTAATGGACTAGTTTATTTGGCATTGTAGACATCCTAAAATTTTAAATCGTGAAACCTTGATCCAGTACAAACTGATTTATTTAATTTGGTGGCTCCCATATCTCCACAACATATCTGTAAATAGACGAATGTGGACTGAGTTATGTATTCCTGAATCCTGATCACTTGTGCCAATATATATAATGCAATTTCTGTCATTATGGGATTGAAGAAATCAATTTCACGTTCCTTTATGCATTGACCATCTCCAATTTGAACTAAAACTGAATTGAACTTACCAAAACCAAGTATTTGAAAAGTGACCACTAATTATTATATTCCAAAATAATATCAGTCACGTTCATTGAACTTGTTGAAGACTGGAGAGACCATCATATATTTATGCACATCATTGTCTTCGAAACCAGAGTTCGGAATCCAATGTATATTTAATTCAAAGGAAGACCAAGTAATTATTATCTTACATTAGTTTGGTTTTCATAGTTAGATGAAACCTGATAAGGAATTGACTATTTGTAAATTCAAGAACTTACAAGAAAGGAATTGGATTTGTGCTGTTGTGCTGATGTATTAAGAATGAATCGGGATCATCTTCAACAGAGAGTTAGTCTTGTTTAAATATCTCGAAAAACTTAAAACAAATTGCCAATCCGTGGGTAGACCACAGATTTCTCATGTCACCAGCTACTGACACCACATTGGAAAAGTTAGATTATGAAGCCATACATGACTAGATTATCCTCTTTGACAACTAATGGCCCACATCAAATTAAAAATAGTTCAAGTAATTAACATATACATTTATGCTGTAAACAGAGTGCATCACTAAAAGTATTAGAGACGAGAGGTGTTATCTTTAGAAAGTGGACTATTCAAGAAAGGTAATATGGAGAAATCTCAAAATATCTATTATTTCATATATCTTCTTATAAATTGCTAAGATAAAAAAAAAGAACTTCTTGCATGATATATGCTTCATCAATTCTCTCTTTGTGAAAAGTTAATGAGAGGAATGAGAAGGAATCCCTTTTGAACATTGATATTTGTTCCAATAGCATCCTTTATATTGAAGAAAAGATAAAGCCGATAACTCCCTTTATTTGAATTAGTTAACTTCTGAGTTTTGACAGCTTCCACCAAGGTTATCATAAAAAACTTCTGAGTTTTTGCAACAACTTTCATATATCCTTGCACGTCAAATATGCGTTATGTGTGCGCAGCAAAAGTGTCTATATGATTTGGGATATTTATGTGTACGCAGCAATTTATTTACTTAATTGTTACACTACAATTTCTCTGTCTAAGAAACAGAAAAACACTCTTCGGTTTTAATTTGTACTATGATGCTTCCTACAAATAATATGATATATGATAATAGAAAAATTGGTGCTTTGTTTTACAACTTTTTGAAAAGATAAATGAAGGATACATCCTACATAATAATCACAGTGCACACTCAACTTCCAAGTTCAAAGATCCAAATTAGAAAAAAAAAATGATGGTATATCAATGAGCACACAACGATAGAGAATTTATAGGAAAAAAAGAATATTAGTCTCTCTTGACATTATTTAAGGGAACTTCCTGCACAGTGTTCCAGACCAAATATACAATATTCTTAAACGACAGGAATTAAGCACACAAGCAAGAGATATGATGTGTGGGGGAGAGTAGAGGAAAGAGAGAGCAAAGTCGATTGATTACATTATTAAGTTCCATCTCAGTCAACAATTTCTAGATTGAACGAATTAAGTTTTTTCTGGTGACATCCATCTTCTTGAAGCTCATAACCAATATCAATTCCCCTATCCCCACACCCCCCTCATTTCCTTCATGACATATCTACAGCTAAACAGGGGAGGTTCATTCTTTTCTAAGATGGCATATTGATTTTTGCAACATGTCAATTTTCGATAATTCTAGGACCCCTATAAGGTGCACCAACTACAACAAAATCTTCCGGCTTCTCTGTCTCCTCCAGCCAAGCATAACTGTCTCCATTGCTCTGTATTATTGCATCTCCTACATAGTTCAAGAAAATATTGATTGCAGTAATTATTTGATAAATATCACATGGTTGTATTTTCTTTGCCTTGGGACAATAGACAGGGTAAATAAATTAGATAAGGCTTTAAAATTACACCAAATTTAATTCTTTTGGGAACATATGAAACATAACAAAATCTTCAAATCTGATAAAAAAAATATTTTCACTAATGACAGAAGGATGTTACCAGGAAAAGATGTGAATGCGAAGTCATTGTAGTAAGTACAGTGTCGGCCTTCGTCATCGGAGTAAGGTGGGCCCAGCACATCCAACACTGCACACGGTGTCAGTGCCGTAAAACAATGCATATTTCCTCCATCATTGGGAAAAAGAACCGCAGTATCACAGGGCGCTGTAACTACTCCATCAGATTTGACCATTGCTAAACTTGGGCCCACTTGTCCAACTGCACTTACACAACAAGAATAAGTCAATTAATTTGTATAATTTCAGATAAGGTGGTTATTGTTCCATCAGACATGTCATAACTGTTTTTCTGTAAGTTCTTTTTATCTTTTCCAAATGAAAATATTGAAGGATAATGGAACAACATTTACTTCCTCACTTCTATCTGTTTCTGTTTAACAGTAAAAAAGGATTCGTTAAAAAAATTTACTATTGTTTGTGTGACCGGGGAAACTGTCATATGGATCATTTAGTGTGTCTACCCAATCATACGACTTGATGTGCATCGAGCCAAAGAGGAGTTTACTAAAAACTGTCATGCCAGGGTGGTTGTGCAGAGGTATTATACCAGATGGAGGCAAACAGAATATACCAATCTGTAGTACAAATTCAAATAGAGATTAGTGCATTTACTGTTATACTTATTAGTAATTTTTATTTTCAAATTTCAATGTAGAAGGATGTAATGCTATTGAATACTGATACATGATATAAGCCCTGATCAGTGATCACAAATTCACAATAGGGTATTGTAATAGTTTGGACATTGTATGCACCTAAAAGTCTCAGAATATTATAAAGAAATGGTTGGGTGCCAACAATCCGGTCAGAGTATAACAATTGTCTCTACTATGATATTTGTATAATATTAGTTTCACATTGGTGTACATTTAGTTCAAAAAATCTATACCAACCAGTTCTTGCGTATCAACTTTACATCAGTGTTGCACACTGGACATGGTATGATAGATAAAATGTTTATAGTTAATGAGCTGGTACCGAGAATTTATCGCACTCATGGAGATGTAGGTACGTGATTCGAGGCTGCTGGCCATCACTTTGTCGAAAGCACCTCATGTTTAGATTTAGACCTACATCTTGAGCTGTTATTGTATCTGCAAAAAATAAAGGAAAATAGTTTAACATTTTTGAAATAACATAAAAAAAATGTACAAAGCAAAAAAAAAAATCAACTTCTAAATGGAGGAGTATGTTCAAGCATCTATTAACACCAAGCTTTACACCGTACCACTATTTATCAAAATTAAGAAAAGCAAAAATTGGTTCCTATTGCTGCCTGTAGTTTGGATGATTAACATAATTACATTTCCTTTGGGGCTCTCTCTCTCTCTCTCTCCCCCTCTTTAGTTGGACTATTAATTAGTTTTTCTGCAGCCAATTAATTTGGGTTAAGTTGTACCAAACTCACTATTTAATACAAGCATTAATCAAAAGAATATGCCTTGAGGTAAGATAAGTTGAAGAAAACTAAACGCCAAAGGTTGTATTAAAGAAGGGAAAAAGGTTTCTCTAGAAACCAGTCGGAAAGCAGAAGCAAGCTGGTTAAAAGTGAAGACAATGCAATAATTTTATCAGATCCCAAAGAAATCTAGTGTTGGATAAACATTTTCTCTCGATTTGCCGATTTGCAAAACAACACCGAAACCTTTAAACTAACATCTTTTTTTAGTGTTTTATAACTAAATTTATTGAAGAATGGATTAAAGCAAGTGTGGCACTTAGTTTGGAGCTTCAAGAGATTGCTTTGGTCTAGTTAGAGTCAGTAATTAAGGTTTAATTAAACTCTAAACTAATCTCAATCAATTTGCTGGTAAAATGCTCAGTTTTTCTGTCCAGCGTCATACAACGCCAGTTGCCGTTACACAACGCTGAGTTTATTCGATTTTAATTGCAAAATCTCTGACAAGGTTGGAACAGCGTTACACAACGCTCAGTAGCGTTGTGCAACGCTAGTTCATTTGTTTTTAAACCAGTTAAATCCACTTTTCCCTTTGTCAGAACGTTATGCAACGCTAAGTAACGTTACACAACGTTTCCACTCCTATGTTGTGTAACGCTACCCAGCGTTGTACAACGCAGTGTGAAACAGGCGACTCTGCATTGTTCAGACATCGATCTGCATCGATGCTGCATGCATGCTGCCATGTTCCATGCATTGTAGCGTTGTGTAACGCGCTAAACTTCGCTCAGACTTCGCTTTTTCGCTCTGGTCGCGTAGAGCAACGCTGACTAGCGTTGTGCAACGGCGACGTTGTGTGACGCCAGTCAGCGTCGTATGACGTTCTGACAATATTGGTTGAGTTTGTCAGTTCTGCCTTATTCGTTTTCTTGACTTCGTTGTGCAACGCTACCAAGCGTTACACAACGCTCTGACAAGTTCCAACGGAACTGTCGAGCTTTTGCTTTGGATTTTTGCTGAAGCGTTGTGCAACGCTATACAGCGTTACACA
The DNA here is from genome assembly GCA_028095005.1 of Rhynchospora pubera. NCBI lineage: Eukaryota > Viridiplantae > Streptophyta > Magnoliopsida > Poales > Cyperaceae > Rhynchospora > Rhynchospora pubera. Next base: position 220,974,822 of record CM051460.1, on the reverse strand, counting down.
ACGCTCTGACAACTCACAACGTTATTGTCTGTGACCGTTTGATTTTTCAACGGCTACTTGGGCGTTGTACAACGGCATATAGCGTTGTATAACGCCAGAGTCTGTTTTGACTGGTCTTTGGAGCTGTTGGCGCCCTCTATATATATGGGGCCTCTTGGAACTGTTTAGATACTTTTGAAACCTTTGAAACTCCTCCCTTTTGAGCTCCAACCAGTTAGACATTACTCTCTCTTGTGTTTGAGCATTATTTAGCAAAATCATTGAGATTAGAGTGTGCTAAACCAATCCACTAGTGTTAATTGCTAGATTTGTTGAGTGATTTGGTTAGAGCCTCAATCCTTTGTAGTGTTTGAGCTTGTTTAATCGAGTTAGGCCAATCCACCTTGAGAGTGATTGTAACAAGGTGATTTGGTTCGAATTTGTAGTCCCGCTCGTGTGGAATTGAACGGAGCGCGTCCATTTCGAGGTTGCGAAACTCCCGGAGACGTACGACTAAGGCTAGCACTTCCTAGCGGGTCGGAACTCCGTAATACATCGCGTGTTCAATTTCTCTCTCTCTTTCTCTCTTTATTATCTTGCTTGAATTGAATTGCTTGTGCTTTGATTGTTTGTATTAGACCAAGTTTGAATTGAACCAAATATTGACCATACCGGTTTAGAAAATTTTTTTTGTGCCTATTCACCCCCCTCTAGGCCTAATTTTAGGGACAACAAAGTGGTATCAGAGCAGGGGTTATCTTTTGACCATCTTGTTAGGTAGATAACCTCGATTCATGGCCTCTAGGGTGATAGAAAAACCGTACAAGTTTGGTTCCACTTGCAAAAACTTCCGTTATTGGAAGAGATGTATGGTTGTATACCTTAACTTGATTGACCTTTGGGAGGTTGTTGATAAGCCATACACACCAATTTGTGATAGTGAAGGTAGAGAAACCCATGCCTCTAAGACCATTAGGACCAAGAATGATAATGCCGTGAATGTCTTGTTAAATTCGGTACATGAGTCCATAGCGGCAATTTTTGGTAGTTCTACTAGTGCACATGAAATGTGGGTTTCTCTCTTGAACCGTTATGAGGAAAATTCTCTAATCAAAAGCTCTCGACAATTCGAGTTAGAGTCTAGATTGGATAATTTCCGCATAAGGGAAGGTGAATGCATCGAGGAGATGTATACTCGATTTATACAATTGCTCGATGAATTCACTAACATAGGAGAGACCCTTTCTAATAGTCGTGTTATAGGAAGATTGCTTAGGGCTTTGGTGGGAAGACCTCAATTCGACACTCTCATCTCGACTCTTGAGACACAACAAAGGTCCCACAACAACCTCACACCGGAGATCATCTACACTAACTACCGGTGCGTGGAGGAGAAGCTCAAGCAACTTGGAGAGTTGAAGTATGAGCCCAAAACCGTGGCATTGGCGGCAAATGACAACAAGGCATCTCCCTCCAAGAACCGCCACAATGACAACCACCAAGGGAGACACCGCCACAATGACAACCACCAAGGGAGACACCGCCACTCAAGTGACAAGGCCAAAGGCATCATCGACCTTGATGAGGACAAGCAAGGAGCCGTTCTCTCAAAGATGTTTCGAGCCATCATGATCTTTGAGGGAAAGTTCAACAAAGAAAGGCTTGAGAATGACGAAAGAGCTCTTTGTTTCGTGTGCCAAAAAGAAGGTCATACCATGTACTCTTGCTTCAAGCTCTTCCCTCACTTGAAGAAGGACAAGGAAGATGGTGGCAAGAGAAGGAGTGATGGCCGGTTCAAGTCCAAGAAGGGACATTACAAGAGCAAGAAGAAGGGTGAGAGAGCCATGCAAGCCACTTGGGACAACGATTCCGATTCGAGCTCATCCTCTCAATCCGATTCGGAATCCGAGTGCGACTTTGACAACCTTGCTCTTGTGGCTCAAGTGAATGTTGTGGTGATGCCGGTGGATGACGACCTAGATGACTTGGTGAAGGAGGTCTTCAATGAGTTCAACCGAGGCAAGATCTATGTGCATCCATTGAGCAAAGCTAGCCTTGATGAAGCATCATCCTCTACATCGACTTTCACACAAGCTCCATCGACTATTCAAGAGGATCCATCCACAATTGCCATTGAATTGCCTAAGGTCACTAATGAGGTACTTCTAAACTCATTCTCTAGTAGTGATAGCGATTGTGATAGTGAGAATGACTTGAGCTTGAATGATGATGCAAACTTGCAATTTGATAGGTTGAATGATTATCTTGATGAGTCTCTTAAGACTATTGCTAGTCAAAAAGAACAAATTAGTCTTTTGACGACTAAGGTGCATGACCTTGAATCTTTGGTGACAAGGTATAAGAGTATGATTGAAAGTTTTGAAAAACCAAGTGTTTGTGAAAAATGTCAAACTCTTTTGAGTGAGACAAATGTTTTGAAAAATGAAAGGGCTTCAAGTTCGTCTAGTGCTTCTCATAGCACCAAGATGAATCTTGATAAAATGTTTGTGGGACAAAAACCCAATGACAAAACGGGTCTTGGCTTCAAAAAGAGGAATCAATCCTTTTCTAGACCAAGAACCATGTCAAGCCCAACACAAAATAAGAGACTTTATCACAAGAGCACCAATGGTAGGAACACACACGGGCAAGGGCAAAATAATTTTGTTGGCTCTCAAAATGGTGCTCAAAAGAGTTTTGGTAGGAATAGAAATGGGTCTCAAAGACCTCAAAAGAACTTCCAAAACAATCGGGGCCCAAACAACTTGTATTTCAAGGGACCCGATGGGTGTTTTCATCCTTTTCAAAACAATGGTGGGAATAGGAATAGAACACACTCTAGACCTCAAACCAATGGGGGAAATAAAAAAGTCTCTCAACAAAACAAAAGGAATTTTCAAAAACCAATTTTGAGAAACTCTCAATCATACACTTTCTCTAAGGATCCAAAGATTAGGGCCATGGAGCTTAGGCGTCATTTTCAAACCCATTTTGTTAGAGAAAGTTCACAAGTGAACAAGCCAACTTGTGCTTGTTGCAACTATTATGGTAAGAATGGCCATGTCACACTAGAATGCAAAGTTAGGAAAGCAAATCATACATCCGGTTCAATTAACATGATTTGGGTTCCTAAAGTCACTTCCACATCCGTTTTAATTGGTGGAAGTGGTTCGAGTGTGGCTTAGTTAGACATCTTCTTTCCCCAAGGTTATTCTTGTCAAATCTTAAGGGGGAGAGATTACAAGAATAATATATTAGTTGTTTGTTTCTAACTAATATGTATTCTTGTAGGTTTGTTTGTTATCATCATTCAAGAGAAGTGCTTGGATCATAGATAGTGGTTGTTCACATCACATGACGGGTGATGAATCTTGTTTCAAGACACTTGAACCTTTTGATGGTGGTGAGGTTACTTTTGGTAATAATCTTAGGAAGAACTCTATTATTGGTATAGGCTCGGTTGGAAATCAAAATTTAACGGTTTTTAATGTTTACCTTGTGGATGGTCTCAACTACAACCTTTTAAGTGTGAGCCAATTATGTGATGCGGGATATTATTTGAAGTTTGATCACTCCTCTTGTTTTGTGCATCAAATTTCGGATAATTCTCTTGTTTACACGGGACAAAGGAAAAAGGATGTCTATTACTTGAACTTTGATCACTTCACAAATGGTGAACAATGCTTTAGTGCCATAGCTACCGGTTCATGATTATGGCATAGAAGACTTGGTCATGTTTCTCTAGACTCCATTAAGAAACTTGTGAAATTGAAACTTGTCCGTGGTCTTCCATCACATAAACTAGACTTAAATGGGTTGTGTGAAGCTTGCATGAAAGGCAAGCAAACCAAGTCTAGTTTCAAAACCAAAGAGATCATCTCAACCACTCAACCTTTGCAATTGCTTCATATGGATTTGTTTGGACCAATCAATGTCTTGAGTATTGGTAAGAAAAGGTATGTCTTTGTGGTGGTAGATGACTATAGTCGCTTTACTTGGGTTTTCTTTCTTGCTCACAAGGAAGAAGCATTTGACCATTTTGTTAAATTTAGCAATCGGGTTGAAAACGAAAAAGGGTTGAAAATCTCTAGAATTCGTAGTGACCATGGAAGGGAATTTGAAAATGCTAAATTTGATGAATTGTGCATAGAAAAAGGATATAAACAAGAGTTTTCCGCTCCACGCACCCCTCAACAAAACGGTGTAGTGGAGAGGAAGAACCGAACCTTGCAAGAATTAGCACGCACCATGCTACATGAATTTGCCGTACCCAAATTTCTTTGGGCCGAAGCGGTAAATACGGCATGTCATGTAGTAAATCGTGCATGCATTCGTTCTCAACTCAAGAAAACTCCTTTTGAATTATGGTTCGGTCATACTCCCAATATATCCTATTTCCGTGTATTTGGCTCAAAATGTTTTGTCCTTGATGAGTCTCCTAAAGTAACCAAGTTTGATGCCAAGTCTTTGCCCGGTATTTTTGTTGGTTACTCAACCACAAGCAAAGCGTATAGAGTCTATTTGCCAAACTCAAAGGTAGTTATTGAGTCTATTAATGTCAAGTTTGATGAAAAAGTCCTTGAGGAATCCAAGGAAGGTAACTCTATTGTAGGTACACAAGGGGAAGAAGCTCCACAAGAAATCGAGTCACAACCTCAAGCACAACCACCGGTGATCATTGAGGAGCCTTAAAACCGGGTTGATGACATTTTGATAGGGGGAGAGACTCATGAGGAGGGCCTCTTAGACACAACTCAAAATGAAATACCTCATGATGATCCTCAACCTCAATCGTCTCCTCAACCGGTTCATGAGCCTCCCGAAGTGCTTAGAGAAGTTTCCTCTCATCCTCTTACTAATGTCATAGGTGACCCTAGGGAAGGTGTTAGGACTAGGTCTAGTTTGCACCAAACTATTGGTCATTGTGCCTTTGTTTCTCAACTTGAACCAAAATCTTTTAAAGAGGCAAATGTTGACCCAAATTGGATTGTTGCCATGCAAGAAGAGTTGAACCAATTTGAAAGGAATCAAGTTTGGGAACTTGTACCATTACCAAAGGGTAAGCAAGTTATTGGTACCAAATGGGTTTTTAGAAACAAGCTAAGTGAGGATGGTATTGTGGTTAGAAACAAAGCCCGTTTGGTTGCACAAGGTTTCAAGCAACAAGAAGGTATTGATTTTGAGGAGACCTTTGCACCGGTTGCTCGTCTTGAATCCATTAGAATGCTCTTGGCTTTTGCCGCTAACAAAGGCTTTACCCTATTCCAAATGGATGTCAAGAGTGCTTTTCTAAATGGTTGGATAGATGAGGAAGTTTATGTCCAACAAACACCCGGTTTTGTTGACCATTTTAATCCGGACCATGTGTACAAGCTTCACAAAGCTTTGTATGGTTTGAAGCAAGCTCCTAGAGCTTGTTATGGTAGACTTTGTACCTTTCTTCTAGACAATGGCTTTAGTAGGGGCAAAATGGATACAACTCTTTTCACTAAGAAAAGAGATGACCATTTGCTACTTGTGCAAATTTATGTGGATGATATTATCTTTGGCTCTACTAACGCAACTCTTGCCCAAGAGTTTTCTTCTTTGATGAGTAGTGAATTTGAGATGAGCATGATGGGAGAACTCACTTTCTTCTTGGGGCTTCAAATCAAACAACTCAAGGATGGTATCTTTGTGAACCAAGTCAAATACGCCAAGGAGTTAGTGAAGAAATTCGGTGTTGAAGATAGCAAGAGCTTAGACACACCCATGGGCAAAAGTGCGAATATCGATGCGGATGAGAAAGGCAAGCCTATGGACATAACTCTCTATCGAGGCATGATCGGTAGCCTACTTTATCTCACGGCTAGTAGGCCGGATATTATGTATGCCGTATGTCTATGTGCTAGATACCAAGCCAATCCTAAGGAGTCTCACCACAAAGCGGTAAAACGTATCTTGCGATACGTCAAGGGTACTCAAAACCTAGGTCTTTGGTATGGTAGACAAACCGAACTAGACTTGTTAGATTATACCGATGCCGATTTTGCCGGTGACCGTATGGACCGCAAAAGTACTAGTGGAACTTGCCAATTTTTTGGTGGTTCACTTGTATCTTGGTCTAGCCGCAAGCAAACTTCGGTTGCTCTCTCCACCGCGGAAGCGGAATATGTAGCGGCCGGCAGTTGTTGTACCCAACTTCTTTGGATGATGCAAACCCTTAGGGATTTTGAGTTAGATTTCCAAAAGGTACCAATCTTGTGTGACAATACTAGTGCCATCCTTATATCCAAAAATCCGGTATTGCACTCTAGAACCAAGCACATAGAGATACGACATCATTTTATCCGTGATCATGTTGAGAAAGGTGATGTGGAATTGGTCTACATCGACACAAAGGAGCAAATCGCCGATATTTTCACCAAACCTCTTCCAACACAACAACATCTTGAACTTAGGTTCAAACTTGGTATGCTTGAACTCAAAGATTAAATTTATGCATGTCATGGTGTTGTCTTTGTTGTTTGGAACTTATTTCAGTTTAAATTGGTTGTATTTCTTTTGAAAACCTTGAAAAATAAGTTTTTAACTATTTCGGTCTCAATTTTCTGAATTTTCTGGTTTTCTGAACTCTGGCGTTACACAACGCCAATCAGCGTCGTGCAACGCAAGAGTAACGTTAGTTTCAAATGAATTTATGCTGAATTTTGAATTCTGTCGAGTTCAACGTTGTACAACGCTGCCTACCGTTGCACAACGCTTGGTTGATTTTGTCTTGTAACGTTGCACAACGCTGACTATCGTTGTACAACGCTGGATATTTTATTTTAATTCTCCTTCGCTGAATTTTAAAATCTGTCGAGTTCAACGTTATACAACGCTGGTAACCGTTGTACAACGCCAGTCTGTTTCTTTTTACTGAACGTTGTACAACGCCCTCCACCGTTGTAAGACGTTGATTTATTTCTTTATTTTATTTTTTATTTTTTATTTTTTATTATTTATTTTTTTTATTTTTTTTATTTTTTTATTTTATTTTGTTTGGCTTTAGTGTTGTACAACGCCCTTTAACGTTGCACAACCCTGGGTTGTAGCGTTACCCATCGCTACTCAGCGTTGTACAACGGAGCAGTCAGTCTCTGCTCATTTTTCGCTGTTTTGACTCCTGCGTTGTACAACGCCCTTTGGCGTTAAGTAACGGTGGACGCGTTTTTTAACTGTTGCGACCCCACCTCTTCTTCTTCTTCTTCCTCTTCTTTCTCTATTCCGCACCCCCTTCTATTTTTCTCTCTTTCTCTCCAACTCACACCCTTTCATCTCTCTCTCTCAATACTCTCTCAATTCTCTCTCTCCACTCCAACCAAAACCACCAAATTACTCCTCTCTCTCTCCTCTCCACTCTCATACCCTCAATTCACTCTCTCTCTCTCTCTATCTCTCAATCCACCGAAACCCTAGCCACCGCCATCACCGTCAATTCCGGCGATCCGACCGTCGGATTTTCGATCGGCTTCGGTTCTGTGCTCTCCAAGGCCTTCTCATCCTCTCCCGCTCTTCAATTCAAAGGTTTAACCTCATCCTTTCTCTCTCAATTTCCAATGGCACCAAAAACCGCTACCAACAAACGGACCAAGCGCAACCCCAAGGGTGCCTCCTCCTCCAACCCACCGGTTCAAACCGATCAAACCGATCAACCGATCCCAATGGACATACCCCCGGTACCCGTGGATTGGACCCTCTCCTCCTCAAACAACTACCTTTTCAAAGACTCGGTCTCGTACATGCATTTTTGCCAATACCGCGATGTCAATCGCGAGTGTTCCGAGTGCTTCTACTTCGAGCACCCGTATAGTGTCTACCACTTGAATCCAAGAGAATTAACTTGGATCAAAGAAAGGATCGAATATTGGAACGTGGCGGGTCTTCTTGCACATTCTCAACCGTACAACCCGTCATTGATCAAGCTCTTCTATGCCAATCTCACAATGACGTGCACCGAGGGCCACCCAACCGCCAACTCCTATGTCCTCGGTCGCCACATCTCCATTACCGAGGAAACATTGGCCAACCTCCTTAGCCTCGACAATGACAACTTGGAGATTTACATCCATGCCAATTGGCCCCGCGAATTGCCTCTGTATGACGAGTACCACCGCTTCTTTTATTGTTGGAGGAACTTCACCGCTCGCCAATTCACCGCCACCGAGCTACCGGCCTTGCACCGCCTTCTCTTCCTCTTCATCAACAACATCATCACTCCAAAGGCAACAATCAAAACCAATGTGGAGCAATTTGCCGTGTTTCTCCTTCGCTCCCTCCTTGAGATGAATCAAAAGGTGAATCTCCCTTACATCATGCTTGCTCATATGGCACGGGTCGATTCCTCTTCTCGCTTCTCATTTCCATATGCCCACATCATTCAATCTATTCTCATTGAAAACGGCATCCCTCTTGACACACCTCTTTGGGGCGAACCCGTGCCCGAGAATGCCATTGCAACTCCCGAAAACCTCATGGCACATCTCAATGTTACCGGATGGACGGCCCAAGATGATAACTCTATTGTGCCCGGTGCATTCCACCGCAACAATTACATCTTCCGCCCAAATGCCACCATCAATCAATATGAGGAGATAGGCAATGAACCATTGCATGTGCCCGGAGGACGGGTGGAGGGTCAAGGCGCACCTCAAGACTTTCATGCCTATCTTGATGCAAAATTCGCCGCTTTGACCACTCACATTGATACGCGGTTCAACACTATTGAAGAAAACTTAACCGCCTACCAAGCCAAGACCGATGCCTCGATCACTCATCTCAAGGATGAGATGATCAATCTTTGGGGAAGGATGGAGCTCCATCTCAAGAGAGGATCCGGTAGTGGAGCGGGTGATGAGGATGAAGAGTAGTCTTAGCCGAAACCATCTCCAAGCCTTAGCCCTCTCTTTTCTATTTGCTTTGTTTTTCGTAGTTTATTTGCCTTTCGTTTCTTTTGTGTGATTTTTCGGTTTTTTTTGGAATGCTTAAGTTTGTGCTAAATGGATTTGTTTTGTTATATGGTTGTTGTATGAATTATGTTATCTTTTAATGAATTATGTTGTGCTAAATGACTTCATTTTTAGCTCCTTTTATTTTAATATGCATGCATGGTCTATAATTGTTGTTTACGCCTTCATTAAACCTTGTTAGATACCCCTAATCAAATGAACTTAGTGGCCAAATTCTTTTCGAAAGGGGGAGGATCGTTATGGTTTGTCATCAAGGGCGTTTTGGGTATTCTTTTCCCTAATTGCAAAAAGGGAGAGAATTAGGTAATTTGGGTTATTCCGCCTTGTTGTATCAAGTCCCAAATATACCTTAGGTGTTGTTTTGCAACTCGGCAAAAGGGGGAGATTGTTGGATAAACATTTTCTCTCGATTTGCCGATTTGCAAAACAACACCGAAACCTTTAAACTAACATCTTTTTTTAGTGTTTTATAGCTAAATTTATTGAAGAATGGATTAAAGCAAGTGTGGCACTTAGTTTGGAGCTTCAAGAGATTGCTTTGGTCTAGTTAGAGTCAGTAATTAAGGTTTAATTAAACTCTAAACTAATCTCAATCAATTTGCTGGTAAAATGCTCAGTTTTTCTGTCCAGCGTCATACAACGCCAGTTGCCGTTACACAACGCTGAGTTTATTCGATTTTAATTGCAAAATCTCTGACAAGGTTGGAACAGCGTTACACAACGCTCAGTAGCGTTGTGCAACGCTAGTTCATTTGTTTTTAAGCCAGTTAAATCCACTTTTTCCTTTGTCAGAACGTTATGCAACGCTAAGTAACGTTACACAACGTTTCCACTCCTATGTTGTGTAACGCTACCCAGCGTTGTACAACGCAGTGTGAAACAGGCGACTCTGCATTGTTCAGACATCGATCTGCATCGATGCTGCATGCATGCTGCCATGTTCCATGCATTGTAGCGTTGTGTAACGCGCTAAACTTCGCTCAGACTTCGCTTTTTCGCTCTGGTCGCGTAGAGCAACGCTGACTAGCGTTGTGCAACGGCGACGTTGTGTGACGCCAGTCAGCGTCGTATGACGTTCTGACAATATTGGTTGAGTTTGTCAGTTCTGCCTTATTCGTTTTCTTGACTTCGTTGTGCAACGCTACCAAGCGTTACACAACGCTCTGACAAGTTCCAACGGAACTGTCGAGCTTTTGCTTTGGATTTTTGCTGAAGCGTTGTGCAACGCTATACAGCGTTACACAACGCTCTGACAACTCACAACGTTATTGTCTGTGACCGTTTGATTTTTCAACGGCTACTTGGGCGTTGTACAACGGCATATAGCGTTGTATAACGCCAGAGTCTGTTTTGACTGGTCTTTGGAGCTGTTGGCGCCCTCTATATATATGGGGCCTCTTGGAACTGTTTAGATACTTTTGAAACCTTTGAAACTCCTCCATTTTGAGCTCCAACCAGTTAGACATTACTCTCTCTTGTGTTTGAGCATTATTTAGCAAAATCATTGAGATTAGAGTGTGCTAAACCAATCCACTAGTGTTAATTGCTAGATTTGTTGAGTAATTTGGTTAGAGCCTCAATCCTTTGTAGTGTTTGAGCTTGTTTAATCGAGTTAGGCCAATCCACCTTGAGAGTGATTGTAACAAGGTGATTTGGTTCGAATTTGTAGTCCCGTTCGTGTGGAATTGAACGGAGCGCGCCCATTTCGAGGTTGCGAAACTCCCGGAGACGTACGACTAAGGCTAGCACTTCCTAGCGGGTCGGAACTCCGTAATACATCGCGTGTTCAATTTCTCTCTCTCTTTCTCTCTTTATTATCTTGCTTGAATTGAATTGCTTGTGCTTTGATTGTTTGTATTAGACCAAGTTTGAATTGAACCAAATATTGACCATACCGGTTTAGAAATTTTTTTTTGTGCCTATTCACCCCCCTCTAGGCCTAATTTTAGGGACAACACCTAGTACCAACCTTTTTATTTTTTGGCGAAAACCATTAGGAAACCTAGTACCAACCTGTGCGGCTGGTGTACACCCCATCAAAAAATATTATTTTGGCACAAATATTATATATTATCTCCCCACGCATGTAGCTTATATATATAATTAATTGCTAGGATAGAAAAATAAAGGAAAAATATACGGACGCTACCATCATGACTTTACGAAGTGGTGAAACATTACATTATTAACTACAAATATTCGTATATTTATATGTTCACAGTTGTCTTTCAGATTTATTGGAATAAGGGTGGTGGGCAAATATCAATTATTTTAGGCATTTGTTTTGAATTTGAAAGCAAGTGGCTATTTAATTCGCAGGAAAATTGAATGATACATTGCATTTCTCTACAGAGATAGATACTAAAACTTTGAAAGAAACCTCTCATAGAAGGTATCAGTAAAGATATTGATGTTTGAACCTATCCATTATAGCATAGTATTTGCATTTGCTTCAGATTGTCAGAAAGAAATTACAAATACAAGTATACAACTGAAAAACAATGATAAATATAATTCAGAAAATGAAAGAAATTCCGAAATGTCAAAAAGTTTTGGGCATACCTAGAACAGATCTCAGCCTCATTACATCTCCAGGAGATGGTACAGTACCAGGACCAGAGAACACCTCCCTACAAGTCTCGAACAGCCGTTGAACGACAGTTTGCATCGTATTGGTATTGCTTCTCTTTTGCCGTCTGCGGCTTTTCCTGTTGCCTCTCTCTGAAGAAGTAAGTTGTGCTCCAACCAACATAAGTCAAGAATCCAAATAAGGTGCAAAACTAAACACACAAGCTGTCTAATTATACAATTTTTTTCAAGACCAGAGGGTTTGGGTTTGTAAATTCGACTTTTTTTAGGGGTTTTATTTTGGATTCTGGGTTGGGTGCGCAATTGAAAGAGCTTTTATGTGTGAAATTTCTCTCTTGATGCTTCCTTTGAAGGGATGAAAGTGCTTTCTTTTCTAGGTTTAGTTCATACCGCGAGAAGTACCACGGTGGGTTTGCGAGCGGAAACGGGTATATAAGGGGCAGTATTTTCTCTGTTATGTCAATTGTTTAATCATGTTATTGGGTAGAATCTGAAGGATCTCACCATAACCATTTAATACCGGATCTACTGAGAATTCTCGGATCCATAATTCTGAAATTAACTTTATTGTTTGTGTTACATTTTAGAGCTTTAGACTATGAAAAACAGATAAAAGTTATTTTTGGCTCGGTTTGGATGGGTGTAGGAATAAAGAAATAACTTTTTCTTACTCTCAAATTTATTATAAACAATTCAAACTCTTCACAAAGTTACACACTTCCCAATACTTCTTCCCTTATTCCTCTTATTCCCACACCATCCAAACGGAGCCTTTGAAATTTAATGCAAATATGCTATTATTTTTTGCTCCGTTTGGATCGCTAACTAAGAAGAGAAATAAGAGGAATAATATTGGAAAGTGTGTAACTTTGTGAAGAATTTGGATGATTAGGAATAAGGAAGAGACTATTCCCTTATTCCTAGACATATCCAAATTGAGACTTTAATATTAAAATCTATATTGATCACGAAAAAAAAATTATCAATTAGGAAACATCTCTTTATTATATACAGATATATTTTAGATTTTACTCGTACTTTCAATAAAGAGTGGTTTAATCTTGCAAATTAAGATATGCAGATCTGTCAGCAAGTTTTGAATTCGCGTCTACCATTTCAAAAAATATTATCCTTAGTCAGTGTATCCTAGATTTATTATTTATTATATGTAGAAAAAAAATTTCATCATCATCTTAGTGGTACCAAACACTGCTAATTTTGATTGCAAATTTGTGGAGTTTAATTACTGAATTGTAATAAAAAGAATATATTTGAAAAATAATCAGATAGATGTTTGTTTAAGAATATATACAGAGATAAAAAATAGTACATAATGTTTAATGATGAATATCAATCATAAAATTATAAATTTGCGGTATCGAATGTTACCTGGACATAATTATTTCGAAACAAAAAAAAAAACAAAATTGATATTCAGTGGTTGACTCAAATTTTCAATTGAACTTGTGTCATTATCAATCCGTTCATTATTATGCAAAAATTGTATGAATTTCAGTCCATATAAAAAAGTTAGTTCAATATAAAATGTGACAAAAAATTTAATATTTTGTTAGAATGTAGTTCTCGTGTAATCTGCTCAGAAGTAAGAATCCCATGTAAAATCTAAAATTTTAATTAATTAACGGGCAGTCTTTATGGAAAAGCTCCGAGAAGGAAATGGTAATTAATTTAATAATAACGGGTTGGATTAAGTATCATGCCAAATCCACATGGAGCCTTAAATTAGACGTCTGCTGGGTCCAAAGTTCAAGATACCATGTTGTTGGGGGTTTTAGAAACCGTGGAAGAATTCCAAGTATGTTAACTATGCTAGTATGCTTCCTGCCTTTTCTGTGGGCTGATTCAGACAATACTGCTCTCCTTTTCTTATATTATTAGTTCCTCTAATATTTTATGTTATGGGTCAGACATTTATAAATAGCCCCTTCTGTACTCTTCTGTTTTTGGATACAACATTGCTAATCTCCAGTTTATTCAAGATTTTGAAGGGGGTCAGATATTATTATTATTATTATTATTATTATTATTATTATTATTATTATTATTATTGGATGCAATATTGCTCATCAAAATTTTTTCTGTATATCTAATAATATTATTATTATAAATATTTAATAAAAAATAAAATAAATTAAAAAGTAAAATTTGATTTTAATTATATTTCAATTCGAATAATATAATGAATGGTTCGAATTTATCATTTCAAACTAAAAAAATCAAAACTTGATCGCATCTGACTTTCACATTAATTTACATTTAAAAATCTCCAAATTTCTAATATATTCAGGAAGAAAACAAAATTCTATGAATAATTCAAAAATATTTTATAAAATTTGTATATCCTTGCAATTTGGAAATTGTCTGTTTATGAGTTCTAAATACGTGTTTTGTCGTGTTGTATCATGTGAAACATGTCATGTTCGGATTGTGTGTCTTATCGTGCCGTGTCGTGTTAAAATGTTTAATATGTTGTGTCTAAATTCTAATGGACGAACACACCACGCCTAATTAACAACACGACATGTCTCGCGTCTCATGCTGTGTCATAGTTTTTTTAGACATCATGTCATATTTGGATATGTTTAGTTTTCATGAGACATGATTATATACTTATATTTGTGGATGAATTGTGCATTTAAATTATGAAATTATACTTAAATAATTGACAATGTACGCAATTAAGGATACTCTGGTTATTCCATAAATTTTACCATCTTGAGCTCTCACTATATACAAACTTGTTATGTTTCTCGTGTCGTGTCTTGTATCATATCACGCCGTATTTTGTGTCGTGTCAAATCTAAATAATTTGTGTGTTGTGTTGTGCTATGCCATATATCTTTTTCATCAAAATCAGACATGACACGTTTAAAGATACATCATATCTAAGTTCTCGTGTCGTGTTGTATTTGTGTCTTACTTCCTTCATGTAATGTTGTGTTCATTCAAAACACTAGTAGCTATTAAGAAATGTTTTTGACCTATATATGATTTATGAAAAGCATAACATTAGAAAATTTATGAAGGTTCTTATAATACAATCAAATCACATATCATAATCAGAGGATTGAAATTTTTGGAAGCGGATTGAAATTATTGCATCCAAAAATAAAAAGAAGTCAAAATAAATCAAAAAAATTTTTGACAAGAAATACTACGCCAAAATATTTTATGGCACCGAATTACGCACAAGTCCACTTATATGATATAACAATTAAAAGTTCAATCTATATTAATGAACTAAGAAAAATAAAAGAGCGACCAAGATTCAAAGTAGGTAATCCAACCACTTACATATTGTACAAAACTATTTACTGATTCAATACTGCGACGTTACTTGGTCGGCTTAATCCCGTTAAGATATTTGCATTTGGATATAGCTTATATATTCCCTACATTATAAAGATTGCAACTAATACGTCTCTGAATTTCCTCCTTTTTTTTTTTGGTTCTCTTTGAATGATTCATGAAGTTACCTCTTTTCTTAAAAAAAAAAATTCTCAAACTTTTTTTAATAGGAAACGTTTATCACAACTGAAATTGCTTTTATTATTAAAAATACAAGTAATTACATCTCAACATATCCTTCATAAATTCGTATATTTAATTGTGGTATGTTTTTTGGGTCCCCTGCTTGGGGAGCTTCGCTTCAAAAAAAAAAAAAAAAAGAAAAAGAAAAAAGAAAAATTGTGGTATCTAAAGTTCTAAACTATATATTATTCACCCATTAAGTTACAAAAATAATCTGTACCACCGTCCGACTAAAAAGAGGATTATGTCCTTTGCTTTCTGTCATATTCATGGTTACAAAAGCAGAGTTAATAATATGTTTTTTCCTTCTCTGTCCACATTCGTTTTCAGAGTAAGAGAATGCTTGCACTTTATGGAGTACAATCGTACGTGCTTTTACACATGGAAAAAATTAATTAGGGACACAACTTGATTAATTAAAAGAAAAGCAAGAGGAATATATGTAAATATCTTTTTACTCTGTCTTGATCCTTCGACGTATAAACGCCACTATGAGTCTATGACCCTTAGGACAGCCGGAGAGTTACGCTGATAAAAGGTTTTTACTCTTTTTGTCGTCCCAATCAACCCGCATAAATCTATATATCTTCTAGAGCGTGTTTATGCTTTTCTAACTCATTTTTAGATTTATAGAAGCTAGATGAAAGTAAAGGAGAGGAAAAAATTGATTTTTAAAATATTGTTATTTGTTTGATATTTAATATGAAATTAATAACGTAACTTAATTACTAATTTAATTTTTTGCAACTTCTTAAAATTTATTTTTTTAGGTCAATCGATTTCACGGAGGATTTTGGTCAAATCCAGTTATATCTCAACAAAAACTTCAAATAAGTGATTTGAACTATTCAATATAATATTTAATTTAAAAGATAAAAAATCTAACAAATATAAAATTTAGTCTCTAAAAAATTCAATATAAAGATCATATAAACAAATCGGATCGGTCATTTGAAAATTTTTTAATTAAGCTACATAGTCGATTTTTCGTAGGGCATAGTATTAGCTTTTGCCTGACGCTGTGGGTTTTTAATACTATTATTATTATTATTATTATTATTATTATTATTAGTACTATTTTATATTATTTTATTTTTTGTGACCTTTCTCTTGCTGAGTGTTTTTTTTTTATTTTTTTATCCTTCTACCTTACTCCAATTTGTTTGGGACAAAAGATAAGTTGTTATTGTTGAGATAATTAAAGTCGATCCATTTTGATGGAGTAGTGATCCGTAAAATCGATTTGACTATATATAGCACATTTCTCTTTGTTAGCTTCCAAATTAATGTGCACGAGAGAAAATAAGAAAAATCAAACATGAGGATGGAAATATGATAATCTTTTATTTATTTTTTCCTTTTTCCGTTACATATTGTTCTACTCTTTAACTTATTTTACCGTTACATATAGATATCACGATCCCTATTCTAGAGCTTGCTGATCGATGCCATTTTTTCGCTGCTATACAGGGGCGGATCTACCACCGGGGCGGGTGGGGCTAGAGTCCCACCTCACGCCGTCGAGCTCTTGGAGTCCCCCTTTAGCCCCAGCTAATTTTTTCTGCCATTGGAGCACTCAAAAGTGGGGCTGAAGACTTAAACAGAGGTTGTCAGACCCACCTAGATATTTTTTCTAGATCCGCCACTGCTCCTATAGAATTATATGAACATTTCATATTACGTACCGATATCTGCAGGTCGAAAAACTTCATCTATTCCGGTATATTGGTTCATATGTTTTTATCATTATAAATGAAAATGCAACAAATTTAACATAATTTAATATAAATTTTATATTGGGTAAAACTCAGGAATAGTTCAGTGAAATACATAAAAAATATTATACTAATGCAATACAAATATTATTAAGACGAGAACTTCGTTACTACATGCCTTTGAATATGCACCAGAATGCAGGATTTATAAAACTAGTTTTCAGTTTTAAAGTTTACATTGCTAAAAAATAAATAAATAAATGATATATTGTGCCACTTAGTCTCAAGCTGATGATCGACTTTACCCAATCGACATTTGAATAACGGACTATAATTTTTTACAGTAGAGATTCGAAACCAAATCTCAATGCTATGATACCTTTGTTCATACAATCAACGCTGCCAGCGGAGGACGTAATAGGGCCATTGTCTACGTTACTTCTGCCGCCTGGTGGCTCTGGAAAGAACGAAACGCAAGAACTTTCCGAGGCGAAAGACACTCCACAAAGACTATCCTTCATGAGATTTTGAGCTGTGTTAGAATTTGCTTTAGATCCTTTTAACCGTGTATTTGCTAGTTTTCTTTTGATTTAGTACCAACTAGGTAGCTGCTACCTAGTCTTCTAAAAAAAGAAACCAAATCTCAATGGTACTTGGATTGAAATTGAGGTGGTCCTCCCCGAGTAATAACCAAATAAAATAAATCAATAGACCTTATATGTATCATTATTCATTCATCAAGCATGTCGCTTTGAATATCCCATAAAATTGAAAAACTGAGCCTCTGAAATAACCACATCAATATATAACCATATAAGTCTCCACTAAAGTTGAAAAAGAGCGGTCAGCTGGTTCTGTCGCAAACTTTAATGAATTAATGTCCAGAAATTTTACAATCTGTTAATTACTAGAGAGAAGATAATGATTTAAAAAAAAATTAAGGACATACTAAGAAAAATGTCAATTTAAAAGAAAATAACAAAATTGCATTATATGCCCTTCGGAGCTCATTTATTTAGCTTATATAGTGAACAAAAGATATATTCTTGATCCAAGGACGAAATATTTAGATTCCGATTAAAATAACTTCGTCATGTTTCTGTACATGAATAAAGTTTTCTGTTCTGTAGGCTGTAGCACGTAATTAATGCAAAAAGGCAAACCAGCTAAGTTTGAAAGCACCACTTGTGTAGTTGTAAATATAAAACTCGGTTTACGAGTCATTTGAGTCGCTTATAAAGCTCAAAGTCTTTGACCAATAAAGAAATTTGCTAAATGCATGTCACCCAGAATGCACTGCAGTATAAATAACACAAAATCCTCCATGCATACAAATGTATTTTAATCATTTGATGGTTAAGAAAATATTATCAAAATGTATAGATCATAAGGTCCTACACATTACTGTCGGTTCTTGTGCGTATTAAAATGAGTTAAAAAAAGTTATATTTTACTCTATCTAAAAAAACCAAAAGTTATATTGTTAAAATACTATAAATTAATAATTATCAAGCTAGTTCTAATATATATGATATTTTATTTATTACCAATGTTTACTTTTAATTGATTAAATGACATGTTCTACATTTTCCATGTGATTTTTAAATTGCTTCTAATTATTCAACAGATATTTCGGAGATGACAAATTGGAGACTTCAAGTTCGGTCAAAAAGTTGTTATTTAATGAGAGGTAGACAAAGATATGTGCATCAGTGCATGCATGCTAGATAGCATATATAGTTTAAGAGGACTGATGAGACAGACAAACAGTGGTAGATTAATAGATATAAAGATATGGCATTTCAACAAATAATATTTTATTTTGTAAGAGCAACCTCCATCTCCAACAATATATGTGCTCTACAAGTGGTACGTACGATCGAGATCATTGGTTCAGTCCCTAAACCAAATTGAGTAGGTGCCTCTGGCTGAGGTGGGTAAGTAGTTTACATAGCATGAAATGATAAGCATGATACATGTGATTATGGAGCAAATTAAGTCCATTTTTTTCTCTTCATTTATGTAATGGTTTAGGTATAAGTAAACATATATTAATTAACAGATCACCCTGTTAAGCTAATTAATTATGCTGACGGAAAAAAAATACATATTGAGGTTCATAATCAATTGTTGCAAACAATTTGACGTTCAGATTAATATAAATAAAAAATATTGCCTATTTGAAACTAGAATAGATATTTAGTATATATATCAAGAACTTTTTTTTTCTTGCGTCTCGACAAAATAAATTGCACATGTTTATTAGTTTTAATTTATTCTTTCTAAGTTCGAAAAAAACAAATAATTTTTTAGAGGTAATTAAAACAAAAAAATGCCCCTCCTTCAGTTGGCACAATTTTCTTTAGAGAATTTAAACCATCAATAAGGTCTTGGGAATTACTTAAGATCATCTCTAAAATTCTATCATGTCATCATCCCCGACCTTCTATTAATGAGAACGCTAGTTAATTAATGAGGATTCCAGAGGATGATAGAGATGATAGAATCCAAGGAATAACGTGTTTTCTATTTTTGGCAAGAATCATCCACGCGCTATCCCTTCTACTTCGCTCCCCTTCCCCATCCTTGTACTTAATATGTAACTTCAACAATTACATATCAACTTCAGCCGTTACATATTAAGTATCATTAATTATCCAGCCCCTCTATTAACTGTTGAAGTTAATATACATAACTGTCGAAGTTAATATATATAACTATTGAAATTAATATACATAATCGTTCTATTTATATATATTAAATGTTAATATATATAACTGTTGAGGTTAATATCGTAATTGTTGAAGTTAATATTTATTTGGGAATTGTTGAAGTTAATATCATAACTGCTGAAGTTTATATATATTAACAGTTAATATATATAACTGTTGAAGTTTATATCGTAATTATTATAGTTATATATATTAACCGTTGAAGTTAATATGTAATTGTTGAAGTTAATGTCGCTCTGTGTCACTCCCTCCATCCCCTTATCCCTCATCCCCTCATCCAAATAAGAAAAATGTGTTAATCATCCCCTCATCCTCGCTCCCTTCTTTTCTTTTTTGGAATGTAATTAATCTAACTGTTGGGGATCATATATTGGAGATGATCCATATCAGCCCCGATAATGTTTTAAGTAATTTTATATAAAAAAAAACTCAAAACATCGAACTTAGAAATAAATTATACTTATTAAAACATTCTCAAGTCTAGTATTTGTATATTCTTCAAGTTTCATACGTAAATTCTACCAAAATAAAAAAGAGTTGTAAATAGTACTTTCAATATGGTAACTCTCCTTTTACAAAGTCTTCCAATCCAGATTTAATGTTTTTTAATTTTCCCTTCGAAGTATATATATATATGGTTTTACTGCTCAAAAACTTCCTAGGAAAAGCGGCACATTGAGAGGAGTCGAGGAGATGCATGCATTTTGACAGTAAGCATATAGTTGACAATTTCTTACTTCTTAAAGTATGTTCCACTAGCTTGAGATAATTAATACCTAAACTAAACCATTAGAAAAAGGGGCCAGCCTTAATTTTTGGGTAGGCGTTGTTAAGTTGGAATATTATATCTATGCTAGAGTAATATAAAATTGGTGATTAATTTGACAACATGAGAAATGTTTTGATTTCTACAATTAATCTCTTAATGGTTAATAGGAGTTATTGAATATTACAAACTAGTACAGAAAAATCAGTAAATTGAGGTTTATCCTTGCCATTATTACGAGCTTTTGAGTTCAATCTTAATGGAGATTAAGATTGAACTATGTACAACAATGCTTATAACAACATCAAAAGGGTAAACCTTTACGAAACTTCAACTGATGACCTTTTCCAAAATTCAACTCCGTGTTTACACTTTACACTATATATGTGAGTAAACACAGCCATCAAATAATACACTGCACCTGTACTGGTATAAATCATATTTTCCTAAAAACAAACGAGGTTACGAGCAGATTCAACTCTAGCCCACAGAAATCGGTACTCATACAAAAACCTCCAGCCCACGGTATTTTCTGTTAAGGATAGATGACAGTATATAATGTTGTATTGTTTTCACATGCAATGTAACGACTAGTTAGTATTGTCAACAGTTAAGCCTATCTAGAGTATGTCAAGAGTCACATGAGAAAGCATATTAGGTAACAGGAACAGGCGTAAAGGTTCTTTGCTGATGCATTGAATTGGCATGCATCATGCCAGTACTATTTCAATTATTAATCCATACGGAGAGATATTGCTTGGTGATGTATTACATACTTTTGGTAGGATTCCAGTGTGTTTTGTATAAAGACACTGCTGTTGTTGAACGCATCAGATCAGATTTTAACTGTAGTAAACTAAATTAAAATCAGCCAGTTTTTTTGTACAAAAATTTTTTCAGGCCAAGACAATGTAAAAAAGCTGTTAATTAATTAATTAATATTGCATCGTAAGAACTAAGGCTTTTTTACTGAAATTATGTAAATTTTGTTGTATATATACAATTAATAATTGAGAACACAGCCACTGACACAAATATATCCAAAGAGAAAGGGACAAGATCCATGTATAGTGACCAACAAATGTACATATATATGTACCATTCAGAAAAGATAAATTGTGACCAAATGCATTCCCTTCATCTTGGAACATAAAAGCAAAGCAGCAGGCAAGAGATACCAAAAACGTCAGGTAGTGTGCTCCCAAATATGTGATGTTTTGGATTAAGACCACACACAAAAGAGAAGTACAGAAGTACAAATGGGGGAGTAGGCCATGCTGGCACAAATTATCACGCATTCATGCTGAACCTCGTACCAGGATTCCAACTCCTGTTGGATATTTGTTTCCTTTATAACCTTACATGGTTTTCATTCTAGACATCTAACAAAGTGCCATGAACATGTGAACCAATTTGATGTTTTTGGATCTACAGATGTTGGGTTGGGACACTCTTGGCATATATTTGTGCTTGTTATCAGCAAAGGGATGCTGCTTCGTTTGTACCGCGTTCAATTTTTTGTTTTTAGAGAACAAAAACTTGCACCTTTTCTGTTCCCCTAAAATTCTTATATTCGTTCCCTTTTTTTGTGGGGCCATTGGAAGTTTTGTAATGCATTAAATAAAAGCACTAAAATATAATGGTTTTAGAGGCAATGGAATACACACTATTAGCCAGGAGATTATCTGATCAAATTGACTCAAATAATTTTGTCAGCTTATCTCCTAGGTTCACGGACAAGACTGAATACACACTTGCAGCAAGCTTTTAAACCTCATCACAAAACCTTTGTGTAAATTATTGCCTGTTGAATTTCACTGTAATAGTGTAATGTGGGCTATCAATATCTAGATTCCTTTATGCTTTCAAAATACACAGAGCAAAATCACCCATGGTGCTGTGAAATAAATTTGTACTCTTTGAGAAACTAACAGCTTAAGTCGACTGTTACATAGAGAAAATTTGTACTCTTTGATTCAGATCCTATTTAGACAGGAATTAGAGTACTTCCACCTACTAAATTTACAAACAATTTCTCCAATATTCTATCAAACACCAATGTATCCGAACAAAAGGTGTAAAACAATGTTACTTGAGCCCAATCTATTACTGAAGTTCAAATAAAATGGAGAAAATAGAGGAGAACTCAAAACACGAAAGACACAGTTTTAATATGAAATAGAACAAATCAGTTTTCAATCTTCGGTCTCCCAAAACTTAGAACCAGTTTCACTGTCCACAAGAGAAACCGGTTTTCTACAGTCTGAAAAGTCTCTATAGTATAATATACCGAACTCAGAACAACAGGCTGTGGTGACAATTCTGCAACCATCTACTGACATGGCATATACACCATCTGCTAATATATCTTCACCAGGTATACGGCAATCGAGAGAATTGAAAAGTTTGCAACTGCCAGCATCCCAGATATTGACAGAGTGGTCGAATGGGCCTGCAGTGACCACTTTATACGGATCCATATGTAGCAATGTTACACTCCCATTGGAATCCAATTCAGCCACAGGGGTAGAATCCTGGGATGATTTACGGATGTCCCATAGCAAAGCCCTGGACCATTAACATTTCAAATTATTGACCATTAATTTCAATGCCTTTGATATATACAATGCCGTGCATATAGCATAAGGGGAAGAGACAAACTCAAATGGTAATAGACGAACAATTGATATCATTACCTGTGTGTGGATACATTACTGATACAGAATAATCCTATCTCAATCTATTTTTAATTATTTTTCAAAATTTCTTCTCCTTTTTTGCCCAACAGCTTAACATAGGTATAGTTGCAGCTATTTGAGGCCTCAATTGTCACAGAGGTGTAATTGTGACTGTATGAAATGGACCTCAATTTGATACAAAAAGCATCGAAGGCAACAACACTCAAAAACAAACAATAAATAAAAGAGTAACGAAAATTAAATCAGATTACATAATTGCCTCTGTCAGAATTTCAATGATCTAACCTGTCATCACCACCAGTACACATCATCCATTTAGAGGGAAGAATCTCAAAGGAACATACTACAGTACAATTAATCGGTAAGGTAAAAGCCTTTTGCATAGTGCGTAGGTCCACAGCCGTTACAGAGGATCTGGTTGCAATATAACAGACTGTATCATGGCATTTTATCCCAACAGGTATACCAGAAAGAGAAGTCATCCCCACACATGGTGATGAGCCAGAGGCATTTGCATCCCATGCTCTTATCTAGATAAAGAGAAAATGAAGGTAAAAGAGAGAAGATTCTGCAAAATGTTCCAATCAGTTGTACCCATAAACAACAAATAACAATCTAAGACAACAGTACATGTGAGTCCCTAATATTCCAAAAGAACAACAGATTTGATCCCCAAGTATCATTCTATAATGACAACTACGATATTTTAATATTCACATAATGTTTAGGGTGGAGCAGTCATAATCACAAAAGAAGCTACCAACAAATCAGATCATCTTTTATCTACTGATAGGTTAGCATTTACAACACAGGTTAAATCAAGTCCAGAACACAAGTCACATTGATTTCAACATAGGTTCAACCAATAATTCTGAGTTACACTTTATCCAGTGTGTGATCTTTAGGTGTGCCCAAAATAAAGGAGACCACCTAATACTTGCAAGATTTAAATTACTGAGGGTACACATGAAACAATCATGAGATTAATTCCTTAAAAGGTTTTTCAATAATCAAAAACTACAAAAAAATGCTGAAAAAAGGATGCAAAATGATTCCAGAATAAAATAGGAAATTGTCATCACCTTTGAGTCTTTAGAGATGCTAATTAAGAGGGATGGCTTGTGCCTGAAATGTCATAAAAGAACTGTTATATTCACAAAGTCGTCCTATATAAGACACAAATTCAAACAACCAACATGAGCCCACTCTCTTGAGCAAGCATGCAATTAAAAAGGATTGCAACTTTTGGCCTGTGGATACTATTAATGCTCACAAGTCACAACTTAAAACGAGCTCCAATCTTGCAAACTACTAGTCACCAGATACAATCAGTCCGAACACGTTTAAGTTAATTAACCCACAGTTTTGCATAAAAGCTCAACTACAAAACCAGACGTACTTTGCAAAACAAGTTTAAGTTAATTAATTATTCACATTAGCATGCCTCTACTTTACTCAATTTAGCAGTTGGTTGATTCAGCTGTTCACAAGTAATAACATAAAAGACAGAAGTAGCAAAACCCAATAGAAATTTTATACTGTAAATCAACCAAAACCAGTAGTCCAATGCATGATGTTACCAGAAAATCCAGAGATATCGTAAACAATAGTAAAATAAACTGGAGTCAGAAATCTTGATGGAAATAACAGCAGTAGAGCTCAAATACAAGGAATAACACTTATTTGAAGAAGATTTACAAAGAAGCCTACCACGCCACTGCCAGAAATGACAAAGGTTTCTCATGTCCATGATAAGTTGCTACTGCATGATTCTTATGACCAGACCCAACAGACCAAACCCTAACTGTACAATCTTCCCCTCCACTTGCAAGCAATTTTGCATCTCCTAACCCACCAACCAATTTGTCAGCAATTGCAGTTACAGGGCCATTATGGCCTTTAAAGCAACGTTGTGACTTGCCCTACATTAAAAATGAGTCATTACTGACGACACAACAAGTACAACACAATGATCCTGGGAAACTCATTTGAGAATATTCCTGGACTGCTTGAAATATTTACAACAAAATCCAAAATTAAAGAACAAGGTATTCACCGATCATAATAATTTCACATTTATTTATATGAAGAAAAATTAGCCTTCGACCCAATAGTGCTCAAGGACAAGCAACAGATTCTCACCTTGTGGGTTACAGATCTGTGTGATAGTCAGAAAATAACTATTAATCCAAGAAATTGATATTCTCTAACAATAGGCCATAATCTACAAATATCAACAAAAGTTCATGCTGGGTGTATTATAAGAAGTACTGAGTATATTTTGCTAATATATATATATATATATATTTTTGGGCCGGGGGGATGGGGGTGGGAGGAGGGTTGGGCAGTTTGGCATTCAGATCTTATTCAGGAATAGATTGGTGGTAGTGACATTTCAGATGTACTAAACATTGAACACAAAAGATCAAATTCAGTGAAGATGAACAGAAAACAAAGAAGATATTATTCGTATTCTTCACCGGAAGAACTTTTCTTGCACCTTTGTTTATCAATCTTTAATTCCAAGTTTTCCTAGGGAACCAAATTCAGAAGAGAAAACCTATGTTTATCAGTGGAAGAGATATTTCAGAAATTTTCAACACCGAGCATAAAATATCAAAATCAGTGAAAGATGAACAGAAAATATAGAAGATATTGTTTGTATTCCTCAGTAGAAGAGCTTTTCTTGCAAAAGATAATCTATATGTTTTTCCTCCAAAACACTCTATATAGGAAGCACTAGTAGAAAATTTTGAAATAGAGCAGAACTAGAGTTCTGCGACAATAGCTTTCATCTACAAGGAAGAGAAATTCAAATTACTTGGAGCCTATAAAGTTCACTAATTTGTGTGTTTAATGATTAATGTGCACTGATGTACTATTACATCATTGCACATCCTACCAAGTAACATGACATGACCTCATACAGGTATTGGCCTATTGCCTCCATTATGCACCCGATAGTATTTAGGGCATTGGATATGCCAACAATCAAAGTTATTTGACAGCTATAACAACCAACATTCAATTCATTGCATTGAAATAGTAAAATTATAGTGGTGCGTCGTTGTCATTCAGATAGACAATGAAATTTTTGGTGCAATTTGAGAATCATATTCTCAGATAGAAAATTTAATAAAGCTGAAGTGTTAACTCTTCATATGCAGAAATCATATCTATGTTTCAGTTCTTTTTTCATTTTTGTTAACATTTTGACAAGCACTGACTTGGTACTCATGGTTCTCGTATAATTTTGATTTCAGAGAAGTAATAGCTAATAAGCACATATAAGGTTTTTTATATAATTAAGAAGCACAGTACCTTCCACCAGAGTCGAATGGTTCGATCAGTACTTGAAGTCACCAACATATTTTCCTTACTTGTCACACTCCGAGATAGCCACGTGTCAGTTATTGGAATCAACCTGTCAGGTATTAAGAATAAAAAATCACCCACAAAACAAGACAGTGAAATAATTTTTTTTTTTTTAAAAAACCATTTGCACTGTGGAAGAATAGTATGTATCTGGGACAACAAAACACTAGTAGTTCAGCAAATTCTACTTGCAATTGAATTTTTATAAAAGGTTTCAATTAAACTTCAAAATAACAGACCGTACTAAAGTGTCCACTTTCAAGAAAAAGGTTAATGGAAAGTAAAGGACCAAACCATACCGCATGCTTGTGATCCTTGATCCATGAGATGTAAGTCTCTGAACACCAACTCTTGATTGCATGGCATCCAGTCGATACACTCCCACCTCTGGTCCCTAAACATATGCACAAACGAGTTTTGCAATCATCTGGTCATTAAATCAAAAACAGTGCACCAGCAGATATTGCATTGTACAACTGACCTTAGCAGCATAAAGGCTGGACTTGTCGATAATTAGATGACTGGCATGCTGAGTTGGGTATGCGAAAATATATCTGAATGATGGGTCTGAAAATGTCATCTGTTGTATTGCAGTTAGCCGATTGATGTACTTTCCTCGGATATCTGACGCCCCAACACTCAGCGGTAGAGTCGGCCACCTCTCCCTACAATTAGTTACTTGTCAGTATAAGATATTATTAATTAAGTACTGAAATCAGTTCCATAATTCAGCCTATTTAAGTTATTTGACATAAATCAACACCAGATTATATTTCCCAATATACAATTATGTTTCGCAACGCGTAAACCACCCTCGTACCACTTAAACCTATGATATTATGTAGACAGATATTAGATTGAAAAGAGAAATGAGTAGAATTGATGGGGGATGAAGAGAGTATACTTGAAGAGGCGGAGCCAGACGTAGTCGGAGTAGGCAGCGGCGCGCAGCGATTTGCAAGTCACGGCGAGGCTTGCGACGTCGAGGAAATCCATGAACTCGGTGCAGTGGGCCACCGCATCGGCGGGCATGTCTGCCAGCGTCTTCCCGGGGGTCGTCGCTTGCGCCATTTCAAGTGTTTGGAAATTGGAAGAGTAAATCGTCGGCAGCCTATGCTCTGCTGATCGTCAGAGTGCCAACCTTCCATCCGAACCTCTGATCTAATCTCGACGGTTCAATTTTTCGGACCTATGATCTAATCTCGACAGTTCAATTTTTTCGGATCTACAATCTAGTATATTTAGAGGATATCCATCATTAATCGGACGGTCCGAATCGTAAGTTAGCTAAGATGTGATTCCGGTATTGTCCCCTGTGTTGTTAAATTGATCTTAATTTTTAGGGAAAATTTGTTATGTACCCCTCAAAACTGAGAAAATGGAGAATTTACCCCCCCAAAATAAATTCTTCTGATTTTGCCTCCCAAAACTTCAAACCCTTCCTGCGTTTGCCCCATTGAATTTTTTTATAATATAAAAATTATTTAAATAATATAAATTATTTTATATGACTGTACTACCCCTGTTGATTTAACCCATTCGAAAACAAAAACCAAATCGCACAAACAGGAGAAATTCTCCTCTCGATCGATCGATCGATCGATCCAACCCTTTCTCCTCTCTCTCTCGCACACAAATAGGAAAAATTCTCTTCTTTCTCTCGCACAAATCTCACCAAGCAGAACTCATCGCAAACTAGGAGAACTCAATGGCACATTCTGTCGCTGACGAACCCTAGATCGATTTCCCTCTCAATCGCACATCCCGTCGGCCGTCAGCCTGTCGCTGATGAACCCTAATCGCACATCCTGACGCACATTTTGGATCAGTTTGCTACTACCGGTGCACCAATTTGGCTCACTGAGGTTGATATGTCTGGTACAGACGCAACTCAAGTATAAGCTATATGCATAATTTTTGTACTGTACCAGTTTTCCTCTATCACCGCTCTTTTTGCACAAATTCCTTTTATTACTTTTTCATTGTTTCTATTCTTTTTTACAATTTTTCAAATATCCCTACGTATAAAATGTACATTTCGAGACTTTTACCAGTATGACCAACTGCTGCCATTTCCCTAGTTCTGTTTCTTTTGATCAATGATAATAATGATTTCTTTTTTTTTTAAAACACTAATATTGACTTGTACAGCTCAATTCAGAAAGAAAACTAATGTGAACAGCCAAGTATGAAGATAAATTCTCATATTGCTATACTGAAATTTTCATGTACATGATAAAAAGGCTGATTATCTAGAACAAATCTTGAGAGAAGGATACTCACATCCAGCAGTTCAAGGAAACATCATGTGAGCTTCATGGAGCCCTAAAGGGTGTTACAGGATGTGTCTAATAGACAATGACTTCAAGGATCATCAAATTGCTTTTTTTTTTTTTATTCATCGCCCCTGATGGTGGCATTGTCAAATGTAATCAATTGTTAAATTTTACTTGTAAAGGGTGAATATTGATATTGATGTGATCAAATATAGGAAAGGCAGTGAATACAAGATTGTTAAATGTAATAAAGGCACTCTGAAGAGTAGTATTTTACACTTGTATCTCTCTCTCTCTCTCTCTCTCTCTCTCTCTTTTAGTGTTTTCTTTTTAAACTGTTTTCATGAATTCAGTAGCCTTTATAATATGTTTACAATGTAGTCACTGTTTGTAACCGTTTCCTCTATTATTTAAACAATAAACATATGAATCAATTTTAGAGTCATCTGTCTTATTAAACAGTGTATTGTTTTCAATGGTTATGTTTTAATAGTTAATACTTTTTGATGATCAACTAATTAAACTTTTAAATAATTTAAGATTTATGCATGTCCTATATAAATATTGGAGAACTTATGTGCATTTTTAATTTTTTAATTCGTTTATTTACATAATAACTTTGGAAGTAATGATAGATGCCCCATTAAAAATAACACTGTTGGTACTAGTAGGTACAACACAACCTGGTACTAGCAGGTACAACACAACCTGGTATTAGTAGCCATGGCAATTTTATCAAACTAAACAACAAAATAAATGAAGATAGAAGAGGTACAACACAGTTTCATACCAATAGACAGCATACAGTAAGTGTTAAAAAACCAATAAACGATATATAGTAAGTGCATATGCATCAAATAGAACTTTCTGAAAGCACTTAATCTACCACACAATTTAATTCCAGCAGTACAGTAAGTGCATATGCTAAACAACATCAAATTTAATTCAACTCAATACCAATAGAAAACATCAAAATGACCTAGAGTCAAAGTAATATGACCCAAAATATTCCAGAATTTTAATTGACCTAGTGTTCTATTACACATAATGTTGAGTCAGAATTCATATTGCTTCCATCTCAACAGCATCCCTTCTATTTCTGCAAAAACATGGATTAATAGATCAGATATTTCAGAAATACAAATACTGTATAAACAATTACATAGACGAAATTTCACTTGAATGAATTAAGCTCTTATCTAAGTAAAAATGGCTGATGATACTGTCATGCATTTCCAAATGCTGATCAGATATTTGAGTTAATACTGTGAAATTTATGATGGTTTCATCTGTACTGATATTCTTTGAAAGCTAATCAGACCCAAAAATTTATGATTTCTAATCAAACCAAACAATCAAAAGAGAAACAAAAAGGACCATACAATTGCGTCTGTACTGATAACCCAGTGGCTTTGTTCTTTTGAAATGATAACCCAGCGACAAAATGATAAATTACCCACTACCTTTGTTCTTTTGAAATGAACTTTCCAGAAAAAAAAGAAATGCAGTGAAAAGAACTTTCCAAATAAATTTCGCAAAACCAAAACAAATTGATCAATTAAAATGCGATAAAAAGAAAAGACGAACCTGGTTCGTGCAAGGGAGATAGATGTCGTGCGAGGAAAGAGCAGTGATTCATGAGTGAGAGAGAAAAAAACAGGATCAGAGTAGTTGAACAAAAGAGAAGCTTCTTGTAGATCTAAGCTTGTGGATCGGAAGGGAGAGGAGAATCCGTGCGAGGAAGGTAGACTGGATGGTTCGATTGGGTTCGTGAGGGAAGAAGAGAGGAACTTACAGTTTATCTCCTGGTTTTTTGCGCGCGAGAGAGAAGAAAGGGTTCGAGAGAGAGATCTGCGAATCCGTGCGAATGGGTTAGATTCGAACAGGGTTTGTGCGATTTGATTTGGTTTTCGAATGGGTTAAATCGACATGGGGGTAGTATGGTCAAAGAAAATAAAATATATTATTTAAATATTGTTTATATTATAAAAAAATCTAAAGGGGCAAATGTAGATGGTGTTTGAAGTTTGGGGGGGGCAAAATCAGGAGATTTTATTTTTGGGGGGTAAATTCTCCATTTTCTCAGTTCTGAGGGGTACAGAAAAAATTTTCCCTAATTTTTAAGGTCCTTTTAGCAAGAAACTGTGCATACAGCGCAATTTATCACCTAATGTAAAAAAAATTATGAGCCGCTGTCAATGATTGCTCTAAATGTCAATATTTTACTATTAAATTATCTTTTCAAATTTAAAATTACAAACGTTAAATCTAAACCGTTGATCTTATTTAGTTTAACGAGCGATACGTTTTCATATAAGTTTTGTAAATTTTGAAATTTATTTGATACTCAATCAATAGATAGAAAAACAAAGGAACCAGGTTAACTATGATAAATTCGTTCTAATATGTTCATGTTTTAGTCTTTGATCAAGTATCAAATAAACTCTAAACTTTACAAAACTTATATAAATATACATTGCTCATTAAATTAAATAAGATCAATGATTTAAATTTTAAAATTTAAAAAACTAATTAAATAATAAAATTTTGCTATTTGGATAGGTGTGGGAAGAAGGGAAGAAGGGAAGAAGTGAGAAGAAGTATTGGGAAGTGTGTAACTTTGTGAAAAATTTGAATTGTTTATAATTTTTTTTCTTCCTTCTTCTTTCTCCTTCTTCTTTCTTCCTATATCCAAACGCACCCTCTATGAATATTTTCCGACTCCGCCTCTATATATGTTACCTCAGTAAAAACAAACAAACTTATGTTTCACCTCGTTACCATTCAGGATTTCAGGGGTAATGCCTGATGGGGTGGGCACGTAAAATCTGTACTTATTGTTGTGTCAGTTGCAAATTTAAGCAGCGCTATTTATTTTTAGGCAAATTATGCCATGTATATTTTATTGTTAACATGAGGCCTCTATAACTGATATAATAAAAGAAGAAATACTTTTTGTAAGACTATTTTTTCTATCTTGT
The DNA here is from genome assembly GCA_028095005.1 of Rhynchospora pubera. Taxonomy (NCBI): domain Eukaryota; kingdom Viridiplantae; phylum Streptophyta; class Magnoliopsida; order Poales; family Cyperaceae; genus Rhynchospora; species Rhynchospora pubera. The sequence goes on along the minus strand of CM051460.1, from coordinate 220,943,168 downwards.
GTTTCTGTTTTATTTATTTATTATTATTATTAATTTTTTTTTTTAGAAGTCCACAGCTACGACCGACTTCACGAGAGTGTTTTTTTTTTTTAAGAATCATCTTAGAGGGCTAAGCCGCCCTACACAGTCTAAATCAATTAAACAATAATAAAATCGTAAAAGAAATAGTGTTTTTTTTATAGAATCTATATTTTGAAATATATAAACTCACTGCAGGAAAAAAAAATGTAAAATCCCGTTGCAAGAAAAAAAATGGTCACTCACTTGTTAGTATCCAAACTTGAGTTCATTTAAAAGCTCAAATTTTTTTCCCTTCTTTTTTTGTATAGTGTATACTTATATCGTTTTATAAAAGCTCAAATCCTTGATTAACAGCCCGTGGTCAAGTTTCTTCTCTCATTTCTCAAATCGTAGTTTATTTATCTAACAACATAAAATTTTCCGTTCAGTTCGGATCGTATGGCCATCCGATCAATCTCAGCGTCCGTTGTTTTAAAGTTTCACGGATCTTAAAGAATCCATTTCTTGTCCAGCGCGCATTTTCGGTGCTTGGCGCCCAAGTCCCTTATTCAGTCCACTCGTCAATTCATCATAGTCAAACTTGCAATGTCAGCAATGATTTAGAAGGAAATCATATTTTAGAGAGGCGATTAATTTGCTATTATAACATCGAGACTGTGATTATAAAAAGGGAGAAAAAGCAACATCAATATCTGTTGCCCTGTTGAGCCATGATTGGTTGGACATGGTTTATATTTAGTAGATGAATTATGATATTCAATACTGTGAGCTTTTTAATTTTAAAAAGTTGTTAGTACTTATTGCAACTACATGAATTATTATAATTATTTTAGCGAAAAATAAAGTTAAACTTATATGCATGTAGATAATAAAATTTTGCTCAAGTATGTCAAAATATAAATACAAAAGTATTATAATTCAAATCTAACATTGTTTCGAACACTAGCACAATAAAAACTGTACAATACGACTAATTACATTTTTAGGTCCGTTTGGACACCAATATTTTGAAAATATTTGTTTAAAGTTCATTTCGAAATTATAGGGCTAATATGGTCAATTCTATAACCCTCAGAAAATTTAATAATCCAAATATTAATACGATTAATTTTTTAAGATGAAACTCCACTTCGGAATTTAACGCTAGAAAGACGAAATCTTATGCATCAGGGAAGTAACCTAACAAGCACCAGTGTACGGTGCATTGGGCCAGGTTGAATCAACTCTTTACAAGAGAAAAACTTGTGGCCCACTCTTACTCGTCAGGTCCACTAAACTCTCTTTAATTTCCATTTTATTTATATAAATCCCGCTAGATTAAATTTCTCCCAATACAAAGGAAACACTCTCTTTACCAAAACCATTTTAAAACCTCCCAAGCGCAAAAGCACATTTACTCCTCTCTCCCTGGAGCAATTCGACTGAGATGGTGGTGGTGGAAGGCGGAGATTCTCCGGCGACGGAGAAGCTGGAGCTTTTCCTGTCGATCGGACTGGATAGGAGAACAGCTGAGAACGCGCTTGTCAATCCGAAGGTTACTTCTAACCTCGTTGCTGTTATCGAAGAGGTATGTGTCAAACATCGCCATCCATGATTTAATGGATTGAATTAGTGGCTTCAAACTAAAATGAGTTAGTTAATTCGTTTATACTTGTGATTTGTGTCATGCATTTCTAACTTTTTTTTTTCTCTCACATATTGAAATACATTTCTTAAATCACATTTTTAGTATTTGAATACAACTTTAATTGAGCTGTATTTTGTACTAATATCCAATTTCAAGAATATTCATAGAAGTTCATTCATTCAGAAACACAATGATCAATCTAATTAAGTTCAATAATACTTTTCCTTTGCTATATCTATTGAACTACTGCAATTTCTAATTCTTGTTCTTAACAGGCCGGTGTTAAGGGATCTAGCAAGACCATTGGTAATCTTCTTTATACGGTAACTTTTGTTTCTGTGCTTTTAAAATTCTATTCATAATGAGGAATATGATAATTAAATTGATAATGCATCCAGGTTTGACTAACTTTGGAGCTTCAATATACAATCTAAAATTAACTGAGGATTTGTCTTACAATTAGTCTCTACCGAACTAATTTCTTTCTTCATTCTTTTTCATAATGAGCCAGGTTGCTACCAAGTACCCAACAAATGCTCTATTGCACCGACCTGTTTTAATCAAATATATTATCTCATCAAAGGTATTACATTCTTTTTGAAGCAAAGAACTTGTTTGCTTCATCTTTGTTAAGTCGACCTTTCATTAAAGCTGTTATTTTTTCCTTGATTTTTCAGATGAAAAATTCTGCACAGTTAGATGCTGCGCTGTCTTTCCTTTCTTCAGTTGGTTCTGATTCTTTCGATTTTAAAAACTTTGAAGAGGTCTCTGGAGTAGGTATGTACGGTAATACGAGAAAGAATACTTTTCTATGTCAAAGTATTACTGCCAGTTAAGAGACATGTAGAGTATGAGATACTAGACAATAGTAGTTGTAATCTGATCTATTTTCAATGAAGGAGTGGAAGTTTCAATTGAAGAAATAAAATCAACAATTGAAGCTGTGCTTGAAGAGAACATGAAATCCATCTTGGAACTTCGTTATCACATAAATGGTTCTTCCTAGAAACATTTTACTTATTATTTTGATAAACAATCTCATACTGTATTTCTATTCTTGAAAGTCCATGCAAATATTAAAAAAATTATTCTCCTTAATTTCAGTGGGTAACCTATGTGGACAGGTCAGAAAACGTCACCCTTGGGCAGATGCCAAACTTATAAAGGTATGGACTATGGAGTTTTGATATCACAATACAATGTGCGATGATGCCAAAAAAACTAAAGTTAATATTCTTACTAAATCTTTTTTCTTATTCAGGAACTCATTGAAAATAATTTACCTCCTATCCTGGGTGAAAAAACTGATGCTGACAAAGAACCTATGAAAAAGAAGAAAGGAAAGCCTGTCAAATTTGAGGTATCTTAATTTCACTGGTGGGTTTCCAGTGTTTATTAAAAAATAATATTTTGAAGCAAATTATATTTTCTGCATTAATTTAGGATAAAACTGAAGCCATTGTTGCCTCTTCACTGCTATCTGAGGAGGAAGAAAATCCATTCTCCATATTCCCTAATCCAGAGGAAAACATCAAGGTACTTTATATTTATTTTAAATCTCGCAGCTGACCACAACTAAGGCAATAAATTTTCTTAAATACTTTCACTATATTGGTTCGGGCAATGCAAGAGAAACAAATTGCACAATAAATAGCTTAAATGCTTTCACTATGTTGACAGAAAAGAGAGCTTATTCATTCAAATTGTAACAAGTGCATTAGAAGTGCCTATATGGTACCTATATGTTACAAAATAACTCTGTCATGATTATATTTCAGATTGAAATGTTTCTTGTCTGGTAGAAAATAATGAACTTATCTGGTGCATTGATCTAACACGCCAAATTGAGATGCTATTTCAATGATTCTCTTTGTTTCCTTCAGGTTCACACAGAAATATTTTTCAGTGATGGAAACATATGGAGAGCTTATAACACCAAGGAGAGACTAGAGCAGCATCTCAAAGCAACTGGAGGAAAGGTTTTCACTAGGTTTCCTCCTGAGCCTAATGGTTATCTTCACATTGGCCATGCTAAGGTCATTATATAATTTATAATTAGTATGGATATTTTGTAGTATATTGTAATGACAATTATTTTATTCTTTTTCCATTTATATTGGCAGGCCCTATATATAGATTTTGGTCTAGCTAGGGAGAAGGATGGGGTTTGTTATATTAGGTATTTATTTAAAAAATGAATTATAATTTTCCAAATTTTTGGAGCTACTGTTGTAACGATCTTATTCTTGTTCGTGTTCAGTAAGAAAGTCATCACTGTACTTATCTGGTAGAAATCATCAATTTAAACATTAGATGAAGAAAATGTTTGCTAACTTATCATTAATCTACCAATGGTTAATAATTTATTTCTATCAGGTTTGATGATACGAACCCTGTAGCTGAGAGAATGGAATACATTGAGCACATTAAGGAAATTATAGAGTGGATGGGTTGGAAACCTTTTAAGGTAGAAATCAAGCACCACATGTCTCTCAATTTTGGGTTGAACCCTGTTGATCAAGCATGTTATTCTGTTTATCTTCCTTTCTTTAATAGGTTACTTATACTAGTGACTATTTTGATCATCTGTACGAGCTAGCAGTTGAGCTGATAAAAATGGGTTTAGCTTATGTCGACCACCAGGTTTGTAGTTTCTAATGATAATCAATTTATTATAGCACTGGTGCAAACAATTATTAGAGAAATAGCAGCACCTTATATTGTAAGCTTCGCAAATTAGTGCTTCAGCTCACAATAGTCTGGTTGAAACAATGTATGCATGTAATGGTGTTACTTTCTTGAGTCAGTAGTTTGTCATTTACCCAAATTATACCTATCTGAGAAAAAATTTAGTTGCAGCTGTCCAACTGGGATCTTCCTGAAGTTGCATTTGTAGAAATAATTCTCGGTTCACTCTAAACTGTTAAGCAGCTATGAAACAATCAAACAAAAGAAGAAAAATGAAATGGCCATATGAGTAGGAACATACAGTTACGAAGAGAACTGATTCTTCATTTTGGAACCTGGTATGGGAAACCTGGATTGAATGGGGTTCAATAAAACACTTCTCGTGGACTTATTAGCTTCTTTTCATCAGACTCCTGAAGAAATAAAGGAATACAGAGAAAAAATGATAAATAGCCCGTGGAGAGATAGACCCATTGAAGAATCACTAAAACTTTTTGATGAAATGAAGAGAGGAATGATTGAAGAAGGGAAAGCCACTCTCAGGCTGAAGCAGGATATGCAGAATAATAATAAAAACATGTGTGACTTGATAGCATATCGCATAAAAGTAAGTAACTATTTATAATAAATTACTAGTTTTTGTGCAAATTCATGGGTTGAAAGGAAATCTGACACGCCTTCCAATTTTATTACACTTGTTATATTTCAGTTTAGTACTCATCCTAAAGCTGGTGACAAGTGGCACATATACCCAAGCTATGACTATTCGCACTGCATTGTGGATTCTCTTGAGAATATTACACATTCGGTTGATTTTATTCTTCCTTTTATATTTAAATTGAAAGATGCTTGTTGCAAAGATAAAAAAGAAAGATCAAGTATACCATGACTAGCACATAGAAAGCCATTTGTATGCGCCCCCCCCCCCCCCCCCCAGTAATTCAATATTTGGATGGAATCTGAATAAGATAATGATCGAAGAGACAACAATTAAAAAAAAATTAACTTTACTATCATTTTGACACTTGCTACTTCTGGTGTTCGGTTTGAATTTATCCTTAGTATATTACTTTGCAATTACAATCAATTTGTTTATATTTTTATTTTTAATGCTTTTCCATTATTTTTGTAAAATCACAGCTATGCTCACTTGAATTTGAGATAAGACGGCCTTCTTACTACTGGTTGCTTCTTGTGTTGGGGCTATATCAGCCCCATGTTTGGGAGTATTCACGCCTAAATGTGTCTAACACTGTTATGTCCAAACGCAAGGTATGTTTGTACAACAAATTTATTCCATAACAAAACATAAGAATTCTAAAATGAAGGTTCATATGAAAGGGATATTGTGTGCCTCTTTGAAATATCAAAAGTGTTCAAGTCAAGATACACGTCAAGAAATGATATTTCATGCATAACCCCCAAAATATAGATGTTGCTATTTTCTTTGATTCCCCAGAACGACAGGGTGGTTTTCGTATATAATCTTGAGGAAATCAGATAAATAGATAGAGAGAGAGAGAGAGAGAGGAGTTATATGTTGTTATTATTGTCTATAATTGTTATTTGCCGTCTCTTAGAGGGGTATGCATGATATCTCTCCGTTCTAATAGTCTACATGGTATAATTAAATTATTGTAGGAATGAATCTGAATCTTGTCTGCAATTTACATAATGTTTGTTGCAAAGTCTTTTCCTGTAATGCTTTTTGCCAGCAGGGGCCAAAAGATAGATGTGTACCATGCCCTTAGAAATGGTCGGCATACTGTGTACCCATGTTTATCTTTCTTTTAAACTCGTGCCCTATTCCTTCTTATTTTTCTCTTTTCCCTTTTTTTAGTTGAACCGTTTAGTAACAGAGAAGTGGGTAGACAGCTGGGATGACCCTCGTCTAATGACCCTGGCTGGATTGCGCCGAAGAGGGGTTTCTTCTACTTCAATTAATGCTTTCATTCGAGGAGTTGGAATTACTAGAAGGTATATCTTTCTTTTAACTCTTAGTTCGTGACTGCTTTTATGGCATTTATGGGTCCATAAAAAATATGAGGATTTAACAAAATTTAACCAGAGAACCATACTTTTTCTTTAGCAATGCCTCTTCTCAGCACCTTCAAATATTGAATAGTACTAAATATTGTACAGCTTTTTGTTGTAATCTAATTTGTTTACTTTCATTTGACTTTGTATAGTTTAGACCTTGGTAATTAAGTGTCTTTTGCCTCTCTTTTTTCTTGGATTTTGCTTCATCTATTCAACCATAGGAGGCTTAGACAGTTTATTTACCAGTGTACTGGTGAGATAAAATTATCAATGTTCCAAGATTGAAATGGAAAATGAAACATATGATCTTATCAAGTTTACTGGAGTTGTTATAGGAATTTTACACTTGGTTTCGAATTTAACAAAAGTAGGTATGTTTTGATTATTTGGTTACTGATAGCATATAAATCTCAATTACAGTGACAATAGTATGATAAGCTTAGATCGACTTGACTATCACATTAGAGAAGAGCTCAACAAAACTGCACCTCGGACAATGGTGGTATTGCATCCATTAAAGGTTTGTCATGCCTTATTTTATATTCTAGGAACTTCCTGAATATGCTCTAGAACAATTCACCAATCACTTTACAATTTCAGGTTATTATTACTAACTTGGACAAAGAGTCGATACTGTATCTTGATGCAAGGATGTGGCCACATGCTCCTCCAGATGATGCTTCCTCGTACTATAAGGTACTTTTTGTGATATTAACTTTACATTTAATCTGTTGTAACCAAACTTCACAATTGGGTCAAATATTATCTTTGTAGGTTCCTTTCACGAGAGTTGTTTATATTGAAAGCTCTGATTTTCGACTGAAAGACTCAAAAGATTACTATGGGCTTGCCCCTGGTAAATCTGTACTGCTCAAGTAAGTCTATGCTGAAATTGGTGCACAACATATCCAATCGTGTAGTGATTATATCTGTTGAGGTTTTTATTGTTTCATTATGTAAATTACGGCAATTCAGGTACGCCTTTCCTATAAGATGCACAGAAGTAATATATGGGGAAAATTTAGACACCTTCGTTGAAGTCCATGCAGAGTATGAACCGGTGAAGGAAACAAAACCCAAGGTATTGATATAACTATGGCATTATTAGAATATATTTTCCGAAATTTCATTACATATATAGCAACCAAACAAATATACTTTTCCACTTAATATCTAAAAATTTAATGCAGGGTGTCCTTCATTGGGTTGCTGAGCCGTCCCCTGGGGCTGAACCTCTCAAGGTGGAGGTTAGACTATTTGAGAAATTATTTCTTTCTGAGGTTTGTTTTTCTATTGTCTTTATATTTTCCCCCGTATATACTGTCTATATACTAAGGTTGTACATTCATCATGACTACTTTTATGTAATTTAGAAAAAAAGATTTGGCTGTTCAATAAAAAATCACATACATTTAAATTGAGAAAAAAGATGAAAATAATAACAAGTTTTAGGTAATTTATGTAATTTTTCTGTCCTATACAGAAATAGCTCTTTTTATGTATGCATGATCTCTTTGTTACCTGGAACAGAATCCGTCTGAGCTGGAGGATTGGCTTGGAGACTTGAATCCACACTCAAAGGAGATAATAAATGATGCCTATGCAGTGCCATCGCTTGCTGGAGCATCTATAGGTGACAAGTTTCAGTTTGAGAGACTTGGTAAAGTTTGTTTTTCTTTTTATATTTTTGTTCCACTTATTATTTTGTTATGTGTATTGTCATGTTGGATGCCACTACTATCCTAGTTTAAGGGTAATTTTGTTTGTCTAATTCGGTCCCTTCATTTCAAAAAAAAATGTCAGGTTACTTTGCTGTGGACCTCGACTTGACTGACAAAAAGCTTGTGTTCAACAGAACTGTTACACTTCGTGATTCTTTTTCTAAAGGTGGAAGCAGTAAACCAGTCAAATAGACCACTTCAATTGTTTGAATACAGTAGTACAGAAAAGTATAGCCTGTAAAGCAATATATTTTATCTTATATTTTGCTACTGAGTTATATTTTTGTTGGATGTGCATATATATAGTCGCTCACTGCTTATTATATAAGAACTAGATGCTTTTATCTAGAAAAATAATCAGTATGATTATTTATATTATATTTTGAGTTAATCACATTTATTATCTGATCTCAATCACCATGGGATCGGCGTTGCTCCCATAGTCCCAAGTCCCATCTCACCTTGAATTAAATTTATAATCTTTCATCTTGGATCGATTGCTACAAGTCTGCAACCACAGCTTAGGCAGTAAGAAATGAAACAAAAAAAAAGGTTTTTAGGTCGGTGTTTGTTTACTTCTGTCCTGTTTCACCTTTTTCAACGGCCAGAAGAACAAAGAAAGAACAACAGCCCCGTAGGCGTCGATATTAAGCATCCACAGAAATGATTCAAATTATTTACGCAAGGTAATTGTCCATGAGCACTATTACCATAATCATGTGGAATTTTGAAATTAGAAATCTGCCGAGACATCCGTCTCCTTGTCTGTTCCTCCTATCTCGTCTCCTCTGTGCCATGCAATATTTTTAAAACCCTACCGGTTATCGTACCGGCGATGGCAGCGGTATCCGGTTTACCGGTAACCGATTTGTGAATATGCAATACCGGTTGATAGTAGTTTCAAATTAGTATATATATTTCGGAAATACTAACTGCCATCCCAGCAATTTGTCATCCTGTGACATTCCAGCATAGGAAAGCCCCATATTCTCTCATTTGCACGCTCACCTCATGTGAGCTCCTCTCTTTTTCTCATTCACACTCTGTCTCACTCCCACTATTTCAAACAAAAATCCATTTTTCTCTCACATCTTGTATCACGTCTAGGGTTAGAATTGTTTGGATTAAAATCTGAATCTAAATCTATTCTCTTCTCTTTTTCCCACTCACTCTTCTCTCACTCCCTCTTGCCGTTCTACTTTCTCGTTTAGATGAGAAGAAAAGCACTCATACTAAAACAAAAGCAAAGATCGATATCGGCATCGACTTTAGGTATTTATCGATTTACTTATTTTCATTTGCGAAATTAGAGTTTTTGTTCTATAATTTCTCGATTTTGTATTTAGAAAATAATATCGCTTTTGTATAATTTCTCGATTTACTCTTTTATCTTGGCGAAATTAGAATTTTTATTGTGTAATTTTTCAATTTACAACTCAGTTTAGGTTTATTTTTGGCAATCTTTACTTATTGTTTCAAGGTATTCTCATGAATTTTGCTTTGAGCGAGTATATAGTAACTATGTATATAGTTTTTATAACTTTATATTTGATATCTTTATTTGACCAAGGTTGGATGAAATTTTAACATTGGATGTTTATTTGAATCCCTTATGAAGAAGTTTATACTTCTTTTTTAAAATTATATACTCCCTTATTATATTGAATTATTATTTGTACAATTTTTTGTCTGTTTGTTAAATACTAATTTTGTATTTCATATGTAGAAGTATGTACTCTCTTACGGAGAAGTATTTACTTCCTTAATATTTTCAATTCTTATCTGATTGTTCTTATTTGAAATTCTTATGTTGAATGCTTATTTTAACCTTTTTACGAAAAAAGTATATACCCCCATATTGAAATGTATATACTCCTTTATGAAGAATTACATACTTCTTTAATATTTTCAATTCTTATTATATTGAATTATTAATTGTACAATTTTTGTCTGTTTGTTAAATGCTAATTTTGTATTCCATATGTAGAAGTATGTACTCCCTTACGGAGAAGTATTTACTTTCTTAATATTTTCAATTATTATCTGATTGTTCTTATTTGAAATTCTTATGTTGAATGCTTATTTTAACCTTTTTACGAAAAAATATATACTTCCATATGAAGAAGTATGTACTCTTTTACGAAGAATTATATACTTTCTTAATATTTTCAATTCTTATTATATTGAATTATTACTTGTACAATTTTTTATTTGTTTGTTAAATGCTAATTTTGTATTCCATATATGGAAGTATATACTCCCTTACAAAGAAGTATTTACTTCCTTAATATTTTCAATTCTTAGTTAAAATATTTATCACCTTATAATTTTTTAGCACTTTTTGAATACTAAATATTCGAAAATAAGTACTGCATTATCGAGAATAATTAAATCCTTTGTATACAATTATATACTCCCTTGTATTTCCAACCGATAGCTCCAAATGGCAGAATTTGATTTATTAATAATGTAATTAATTTTTTTAATTTTACACTGATTTAAGTACTCCCAGTTTTTAAGTGAAAGTTGGTGTCGCGCGTAACGATGATGCCATCGTGATCGCGTAACACATCGAAATTCCGCAAAAATCGCAGCGTCTTTATTTTGGGCCAGATTTGGGCCCAGTGAAGCGTGGGATGTCGCGGATGTCATTTCAATGGGATGCCTCGTATCAGCTCCGATCCAAGTTTTTTTTTTGGGAAAATTTTTTCTGTGCCATTCAAAACTTGCAAAATTGAGTATTTACAATCCAAAAGTTCAACTTTCTCATTTTACCACCCGAAAACAAGGTCACCCTTTTGTTATTGCCACTTTTGATTTTTTTATAATATAAATAACATTTAAATAATATAAACAGAAATTTATGACCATTCTACCCTCGTTCCGATCGAACCCATTCGAAAACCATATCGGCAAATTCAAAACAGTAGCAATCTAATCCTGTCCAGTCCAGTCAATGTTACATCTCTCTCTCTCGCGCACGAACACCTTCTCTTCCCTCGTATAAACCCTAAAAATTTGATCCCTTTTCCGCTCTCACTCTGAGTGTCGATCGATGAACCCTAAACTTTCTCTTCATTCCGATCCAGAAGGTGAGATCTGTAAAAAGCTTCTCTTCTCCTCAACTACAGAATCCTCGCTTCTCTCCTCTCAACTACTCTCCTTCTGGTTCTTCGCTCTTGCACCGAATCGCCGTCGATCCTCGCACGACATCCGTCTCCCTTTGCTGATCTCTCACTCAGGTCACACAGAACGTGCATCAAGATCACTCACACTTCAATTTCTCCGTTGCATTGCCTATCTAAACCCAGTTGATCTCCATCGCCAGACATAAGCAAGTAGTCTTGGTTGATTCTCAGATCCTAACTTTCCAACTCTGTCACCCGTGGTCTCCAACTTCCCTACTATCTTCAATTTGTGCTATGTTTTAATTAGATTGAAGATAGCATGAAATTTTCTATTTTATTGTGTAACGTTGTTGCTTTAGGCAAAGTATAATATGTCTATTTTATTGTATAATTTTTTTTTATTGTAAGATGCAATTTTCTGTTTTATTTGTACTAGCAACTTGTTTGCTTTATTTACATTTTTGGTAATTTGCTGGGCTATTATTGTAAGATGCAATTTTCTATTATTGACATACCAGCAACTTGTTTGTCAAATAAGAAAGCTTAATGGATTTCTTGGTAAATTTTATGGGTAATCGGGTTTGGTACTAATAGCACAATACAAAGACTTCATGTTTGCTTTTCAGGTTTTCACTGTGATAAATCTATAATGGACAGAATTACCATGTTAATAACAGGACTTTAAATTAAATACTGATGGAACAACACAACTGAGACTTCATGTTTGCTTTTCATATCTCTCATTCAGGTCACATAGAGCGCGTACCAACTATAGTGGTACAAACTGTCGTGACAGTCAACTAATTAATCAGTTATGTGCTGGGTCAATTAATCAGTTTTGATGTGAACGTTTTCCTTCCCGGACTCTTTTAGTGCTGCTGCAAAAAAAAATTTTATTAGGCCGAAAAGACAGCTTTAAATTGAACAAATACTGTGGCCTATAAGTCAAACCAGAAAGCAAATTCGTGTTACAACAATTTCAGTCCACTTCTGGTACCGGGTTGAACAAAAATAACAATCACAATGGCACTCGTAGTCATGAATACTACAACCTATAAGAGTGTTGCAATTTTTATGCTTGCTTGATTAATTTTTACTACACTAATGACATGTATAACAAAAACAATATAACTGCAAAGACATGTAATAAACAAGCATATAAAGAAAGAGTAATTACATGTACAACCTGAAATCATAGCTTCTAAATAATTTTAAATTAGTCCAAAATCCTTCTCTCATAAGAAACTGATCCTGTCTATCCCTTTGTCAATTTAACAGTCTAGTCATCAAAATGAATTACAAGAAACAACTCCTAGAAGAAACAATTTCTACAATTGGCTCCTGTAATAGCCACTGCGGTTTGAACCACTCCAGTTGGTAGTTTTGGCCATTAGAAATTAATCACATTCAAGACCTGAAAAGCATAAATATTGTACTGTAAGTATTAGATAATGATATCAGTATTGAACATTCAAGACCTGAAAAGCATAAATTTTATATTGTAAGTATTAGAGAATGATATCAGTATTGATATAATAACCTAATTGCCTTTGCACTTGTTGATTTTCCCTATCGATATTTACTGATATTGGTTCATGTTTTTCTGTTTTGAACCAAATCCTATTATACAAGACCATTGTTATTAGTTCAACATTTTCCCTCTGTTGCTCAAAAAACAGTTTTACTAAGTAACCTGGAAAAAATCGCTTCAATAACATGCTCAATTGAAGTACCAACTGGTTAAATAAACCTCTTATAAGTTGCAATTCAACTATTGCACAAAAAGTATCCAGACCAATAGCAATTGCTGAACACACAAGTATACAATTTCTAGAGTATGAGCATAAATTAGAAAATTATTCGATAATTAGAATCATACATTCAATTAAATATATAACTTCCAAAAGGAAGCATCCCAAATTTAACAAAAAGAAAAAACAAAATATATTTTCTCCGAGACCAATTTATTGAGGCCCCGAGACTACAGATTGGAAATTGAATATCAACAAATAAGCAAAGAAACCAATTCAGGCATCAAGTTATGGCATCTACAATAGCCGCCAAAACTCAATTGTGCTTCAGCGCATGCTCCACATATGACGTTAAAAATTGAATGGCCTAAGAGGACAGAAGGAAGACATACATGAGCAAGAAAAGACGGAGCGCCTGAGGAAGACCTGAGCGAGAGATCAGCAAAGGGAGATAGTGATTCGGTGCGAGAGAGAAAAACTAGGAGGTGCGATTCAGAATGAAAGAAGGTTTAGAGTTCATCGATCGACGGTGAGAGTGAGAGAAGAAAAAAAACGAATTTTTAGGGTTTATATGAGGGAGGAGAAGGTGTTCGTGCGCGAGAGAGGAGAGAGGTAACATCGACTGGACTGGACTGAGTTAGATTACGACTGGTTTGAATTTGCTGATTTGGTTTTCGAATGAGTTCGATTGGAACGACGGTAGAATGGTCACAAAATTCTGTTTATATTATAAAAAATCCAAAGGGGCAATAACAGAAGGATGATCTTATTTTTTGGTGACAAAATCAGAAGATTGAATTTTTGTATGGTAAATATTCAATTTCGCAATTTTTGAGTGGCATATAAAAATTTTCCTTTTTCTTTTGGTACTAGTACACGTGATTCCGTCTTTCAATTGTACAACCCAATCCTAGTTTTTTTTTTTTTTGGTACTGGTACGTCTTTCAATTGTGCTAAAAGGCGCATCTCTTAAAATTATCCAAACCATTACCTTCCAACAATTTTACGAAAAAAAAACCTAATTTTGCATTTAAAAGAAAAACTGAAAACGAGAGGGGTATAGGCTGTATAGCAGCAGGAGAGAGAGCCAGACTAGAGGTGGAGGAAAGAGCGATGGAGACGCCGAGACGGAGGGAATTGAAGGAAAAAATGGAAAGAAAGAAACAAGTTATGGTAGAATTGTTGCATCATCGATTTGTTCCCTTCTTAGTTAACCCAGCGAAAATAGAAAGCAAGCAACCCAGCGTAAATTACAGAGGAAGAAAAGGAAACCGGCCCATCCCGATAATATACAGATATTTCCGGTTTTTACGGTTTTTGACCGGTTTTGGCCGGTTCGCATCCAGTAGGGTTTTATAGACTTTTCCTACCGGATCTTCATCCGGTACCCGAGCGACTCGACTTCATATGAGGGGAGTAAGACGAGTGGACAGAATATATTCAAACCATATCTCTTTCGATTTCTCGTGCCGAGGAGATCACGGAATGTTAATCGATGGCAATATTGGTCGATGGATGGTTGGAAAAAATGACGAAGAAGGAACCAAATGCTGTGCCGCGCAACGCACAAAATCCAACCGTACCTCAAATCTAACGATCCACATTTTACCGCTCGCCATATCGGATTTTTTCTTTTTTTTTTTAATTAAAAGGCAATTGGCCATCCATTAATAATAAAAACATATTCAAAATTCCATGAACAACTGATTGAGTGAGAGCTCTACTTTCTCCGGCGATTGTTATCCACCCCCGATGATAACCACAATTGCGCTCGATCCAATTCCTGATGCGAAGGTTATTGAAGGGGAGCACAGCGGAGGTGGTGCCGCCTCGTGTCGAGATCCGCATCCAAGAGCTGGGCCCAGCAGGCAGAGGAAGCGAACCAGTTGCAGCTTGCTTTTGCACTCCGTCACTGTTCTCAGGCTGCTTGCATTAGTGAACCCAATTTCTTAAAAGCTGCAGAGTTGATACCAACCTCTCAACTCTGCTGAGTCTGTTTCACACCGATTTTGAGTATATATTTGAATGATTGGAACCATCAGTGACAATTTTGTTAATAATCAAAATGATTTATCAAACTCAAAAAATGCACTAATCACACTAATTGACACCAAATTCAAACTATATTACCCGTATACAAAATTATCTCCATCTTAATCTCATCACCGTAACAATCCATTGGCCCTTCCGCCAAATCAAACTTTTCCGCCACGAATTAACCCTATAACCTACCTCTCCTCACATTCACGAAGCTAATGAACCCACCCACGCCCAATACTGTGGCCTGGATCACCGGAAAATAAAATTAAAAAAAATAGAGACTTATTCGGAAAATAACACAGTGAAGCGGTTTCTGTGCTGTTAGTTCTTTGTTTTTTTTTTTTTTTGAACTTCAAAGCCCGTAGCCGTGTTAGTTCTTTGTTTCGGATCCGATATGGAGAGCGGAGAGAAAAACAATATGTGGGTTCGGAACGGCTTGATTTTGTACGCTACAATCTATGACGCCACTGTCGCGCGACACAGGATTTGGTGCTCAACAGGAACCCACCACAATGGTCCACGCTGAATTAGATGCGCCAAATTCATTTATAAAAGAAAAAAGTAATCTTGTGGTGGCGGGACCCCGTCATAGAGACTGCGCCATACGTCCGTGGGCGAATAGCACTAGGAGCGTCATTTTTAACCGGATTGATTTGCATGGAATATAACCTGCCATACAACTGGATGCACTAAAAACTAAGGTAAAAATGTGGCAGATCTAGAACTCTGCGATTGAGATAAAAGAGGCCACTTTTAAAGGCACAGCCACTCAGTAAATTTGAGATTAACACTTTTGCATCAGGCAAGGATTAAACCTGGTAATTCTAGAATAACGGTAGAATCATTAACCATCTACGCTAGATTTCATGTTCATTCGCATTAATATAATATAAGTACAATTTGGGAATAAGGAAAAAATATATTACTAATTTTAGGCTCCGTTTGGATAGATGTGGGAAGAAGGGAACAAAGGAATAAGTATTGGGAAGTGTATAATTTTGTGAAGAGTTTAGATTGTTTATGATTTTTTTCTTCATTCTTCCTTCTTCCTATATCCAAACGCTGCCTTAGTTCAGGTAGTTCACAATTTGGGAAATGTTAAACAAACAAAAATTACAAGTCTTATTTAATTTACTACACTGTAGTTGCAATGCTGTTAAAAATTAGTCTCATGATCTCTACAGTGCTGAGGTAGAAACTGCAGATTGTTGCAAATTAACACGACCATTTCATATCTTGGGGCAATGGTATTTTGATCAACGACGCCGGCATTCAAGATGACGTGTTCTACAAAAATATGAACCTGCAATGAGTAATCATGGACTTCAACATTAAATTATAATGCTAAGCTTCAAATGTGTATGAAATAAACATAATATCCTAATATTATCTCTTATACGTATGCGTTAGGGTCAAATGATTAGTTCAAGAAATGTAGTATCAAATCGTGCAGGTGTTGTACTGTCCAAGTCCAATGATAAATTGCCCTCCTCGATGCACGATTTCTCGCAATTATTTTTATGCTCTCAAAGGACAAATTGCCCACTTATAATAGTATCAAATCTATTAGTAGGACTGTCAATATTACGCCATGCCATTTTGTAATTCCGTTCAATCTAAATGGAATGATAAGTGGCATAAAAAATTATATCGTTTTTTAAACGAAACGGTATGTGGTATAGTTGGTTACACTGTTATCAGAAAATGAAATACTAAAATTAGTTATTTTAATAGAAAATGGTAAGTTGCACGGTTAATGATGGAACATAATGGAAAAGATGCACCGTAAACAAATTTTATCTTTTTGTTAATTATGTACACGTCGTTGCGTAAAAGAATTTTTTTTAAACAAAATTTAATTTGAACACTCGATTGAAGGACCATAAATAGGCTTTTAGTAACGTACCTAATATTGAAAAATTCCAGTAATATCGAAAATCTGGTAGGGGCGGGAGCTAAAAAATTATGATAGGAGGGATACAATTTTAAAAATTGAACAATTAAATAGAAATTTATTTGGTTCCGTTTGGATGGGTGCAAGAATAAAGAAATAATTTCTTCCTACTCACAAATTTAATATAAACAATCCAAACTCTTTACAAAGTTACACACTTCCCAATACTTCTTCTCTTGTTTCTCTTATTCCCACACCATCCAAACAGAGCCTTTATGACCGAAATTATTTTATATAGGAATTCAGACGCAAAAAATTTTAATAGAAAGAATTATTATTATTTTTTTTAATAAGAAGAAAGTTCGAACGCGTTTTATAAAAGCGTACAGTCTCTCTCCTTCCTACCCGTTTATAAAACGAGCTCGAAGACTTCGAACGCGTTTTATAAACGGGTAAGAAGGAGAGAGACTGTACCGCTTCAGTTACGCCTCAAAAGGATGGTCAGACTTTCGTACCCGTTTATAAAACGCGTTCGGAGGGTTATTACTCGACTGGAGTAACCTCAATGGAGTTATAACCTCAAAAGGATGGTCAGACTTTCGTACCCGTTCATAAAACGCGTAAATTTTTCGAAATAGAGTTATTACCATTTTTTTTCAAAATTAATGTGAAAATTTAGGTTAAATTTACAATTTTTAAAATATCACATTTAATTTCATATTAATTTTATTTAAAAATGATATTAGAATATTAATTTTGACATTAATATCATTTTGATTGAATAACTATCAAGAAAGTCACTTGATTTACTATATTTCTCTTTTTAATGATTAATTTATGATTTTAAAATTTTTTTTAGTAGTTTAGAGTGGTTTTTAGGTTTGTAAAGTTTCAAAGTTGATTTTGGAGGTCTAGAGAGCGTTTTTTGGCTTCGAAAATGGTCGTTACGGGGTTTAACCCCAATAAAACGTGTAGATCTCGTCGCCAGCTTTTCGGATTGTGCTCGATCGCCCCAAACAGACCTTCCTATCAAAAGTTATGCCTGTTTACAGTTTTAATGTTCAAAATTTTCTAAAAAATTTATATTTTAATTATTTCCATATTATATATTATTTGATTATATATGGCTAACATAAAATAAAAAAAGGAGAGACTACAATGCAAAAAGATAAGTTTGTAGAATTAAATAGTAAAAATGCAAGGTCATCGGTGAATAATTATTCAAACAAAATGATATTGTACACATGTTCAAAAAAAATATGTGCAATTGAATGAATATAAAATATGTGTAATATATATTTCTTATATCTATTTAATACATCTTTAATTGGAAATAAAATTTTGAGAATTTCGTAAATATGAAATATGCAGGGACCTTGTTTCAAAATATTATTTTTAATAAGTTTAATGTTGCGGCTTGAATGAAAAATATGAAAAACTAATAACACATTTATAAAACGCGCTCGAAGGCTCCGAACGCGTTTTATAAACGGGTACGAAGGTCTGACCAGGTAACTGAAGCGGTACAGTCTCTCTCCTTCTTACCCGTTTATAAAACGCGTTCGAAACCTTCGAGCGCGTTTTATAAACGGGTAGGAAGGAGAGAGACGGTACGCTTTTATAAAACGCTTTCGAACTTTCTTTTTTTTAAAAAAATAATAATAATTCTTTCTATTGAAATTTTTTGCGTCTGAATTCCTATATAAAATAATTTCTGTCTTTATGAAGAAGAATATTTCTTTCCTAAATGAGTAATTCATGATTAATTAGGGAGACAAATTATAGAAAATTTTAAAATATAAGAAAATACACATAAAAATTTAATATATTTTTTTGGAGCATAGGGTCAATTGCCTTCAAATCGGAACTGTCACTGAAATGACAATATTTGATATTATAAGATTTAAATATTGAAAATTTAAAAAAAAAAACAAATTTCGACCACGAGGTGACAGTATGGTATTAAAAGTACTTAAAAAACGAAGCACGTTGTTAGCCCCGAAATTATTTTATATAAAAATTTAGACACAAAAAATTTTAATCTACAGAATTATTTTATTTTTTTTTAATAAGAAGAAAGTTCCAACGCGTTTTAGAAGAGGGTTTAACAATTTCCCTCCGTACGCATTTATAAACCGCGCTCCAACCCTCCGAACGCGTTTTATAAACGCGTACGAAGGAGAGATAACTTCGCCTCTTCAGTTACGCCTTTTGAGGAGCTGACACCTTCGTACGCGTTTATAAAACGCGTTCGAAGGCCTGGAGCGCGTTTTATAAACGCGTACGAAGGTGGTAATTTTTCGAAAACAAGTTCTAACCGTTTTTTTTCTTTCTTCGTCGCTTCAGTCGGTCCAGAGAAGAGAAATAGAAAAAAAGAGAGAAGAGAAGAGAAGGGAAAAGAGAAGAGAAGGGAGAAGAGAGAAGAGAAGGAAGAAGAGAAGAAGAGAAAGAAAGTTGCGGCCGGAGAAAGAGGGAAGAGAAGAGAAGGGAGAAAAGAGGTTGCGGCCGTCGAAAGAGAAGAGGAGGCCGGAGGTGGTTGCCGTGCGAAGAGAAGAGGAGTTCGAAAGACAACGTACGCCGATATCGAGGTTTTTGATTTTGCATTTACTGAAAATTATGGATATATTAGTAAAAATTGTGGATTTTAGATTAGTAAAAATTGTGGAAATTAATAGTATAATTTGTGGATTATTATTGAAATTGTGGTAATTATTTGTAAAATTTGTGGATTATTATTGAAATTGTGGTAATTATTAGTAAAATTTGTGGATTATTATTGAAATTGTGGTAATTATTAGTAAAATTTGTGGATATAATTGGACATTTTAGTAAAATGTTCATGGAATTTGTATGGAAATTGTGTAGGAATTTATTGTCAAAATTAGTGAAAAATTTGTATTGCATTTACTGTAATTTGTATGCAAATTGAATGGAAAGTAGTCGAAATTTTAGTAAATTGTATGGAATTATTGGAAATATTATTGGACATTTTAGTAAAATGTTCATGGAATTTGTACGGAAATTAGTGGAATTTCTATGGAAATTGTGTAGGAATTTATTGTCAAAATTAGTGAAAAATTTGTATGGAATTTACTGTAATCTGTATGCAAATTGAATGGAAAGTAGTCGAAATTTTAGTAAATTGTATGGATTTAGTGGAAATTTTAGTAAATTTGATTATTGAAAAAAATATTAAATTCATTGTTGTTTTAAATTGTTGTTCTTATATTATTTGAATCAGATGAGTTCAGCAGAAGATGAGGCTGGTCCTTCTGGTACTTCACCACCTCCCACCGAAGCACCCTCCACCCAGCCTCGGCCAAAAAGACGTAGGCGTCGCGCAGCCCGTCCGACCGCGCAAAATGTCAATCCACATGTGCAACCGGCCAACGCAAAAAACCAACAGGTTTTGTTTGTTACGGATAACGAGCATCTCGTTGGTTTGTCTTTTGAGGAGGTAATAGACTGTTTTATGTTAATTTATATTTTTTTGCTTTAATAATTTAGATTTCTTAATAGACTTATAAATTGTATTAAATGCTTATTATAAATTGTATTAAAAAATTAATTGAAAATGAGGTTTATTATAAATTTTTATGTTGAATCTAATAAATTGTATTATAAATTGTATTTATTGTAAATGCTTATAATATTTTTATGTTCAATCTAATAAATTGTATTTATTGTAAATGCTTGTAATGCAGCGTGAAACACATTTGGAGTTGAGATCGCACAAGCGAACGATTAAGGTGGACGATCGGATTGAGGGAAAGCTGATCAAACTGGGGCTCAGTCACATTACGAAGGTGAAGCATGTCAACGTCGACATGCCATTACTGAAGGCAATGGTCGAGTTTTGGCGTCCGGAGACGCATACTTTTCATTTTCCCGTTGGAGAGATGACCGTTACTCTACAGGTAATTTATTTAAACTTGATATTAAATTTTTTTAATATAATTTTCGTATTAATTTTCACAATTAATTCTAACATAAAATTTTGACTTAACATGACACGAATAAATTTGTACATTTATTTAAACTTTATATTTAAAATTCAAATTTGAATATTAATTTTCGTAATATTAACATGACACAAATTGCAATATTAACATGACACGAATTTAACGTATTTTGTAATTGTTACCAGGATGTTGCCTTCTTATATGGTTTGCGCTCGACGGGCATTCCAGTTAGATCGAATACGAGAGGGCCCTGGGAGAAAAAGATTCGTGCAAATCTTTATCCTCATGAAGATTTGGGAGAGTGGCACCGAGAAAGGAGTAGCAGGGAGTAAGTAAAAAAAAATAAGAATGCAATATTGATTTTGCATATTCAATATATGCATTGCTTACTTGTATTGATTATTTTAAATTTGTACAATGCAGGGGCGATGTTGTTGTGGGCAACAACATCAAGTTGAAATGGTTGCGGCAAAATTGCGGGGTGGCGCCACAGGCAGATGCTCCTGGTGAGGAGTTAGACCGATACACGCGTGCAGTGGCTCTAGAGCTATTTGGGACGTTGATGTTTCCCGATATTTCTCAGAATTTCGTCCCAGCATACTATTTAGAGCTCGTATCGGTATAATTTTCTTAACTTAAATAATATTTTTATTTGTTTACGAAAATAGTAGAATTCAATGTTACAAATTCAATATTTTTATTTGTTGACACATAATGAAGCTGCCACTTGAAGAGACTTTTCTTTTAGTTTATTTTTATAATTTCTTGATAATTTGGATAGTTCAATAATTTGGATAGTTCAATAATTAGTTCAATAATTTGAAATAATTTGAAATAATTTAATACATCAGTTAGTATCGAAGATAAAGAAATTACCAATTTTTGGTGTTCATGGATCAATTTTTGGATGAACAATCAATGTGCTTCCCTTAAATTTATTTTTTACTTCTTGAATAAATCTGGGCCGTCTGATTTGATTTAAAATGACAAAAAAGAAAAAAAAATGTTGAAATTATTTTCAATGTTGCAATTTAATTTTGTTATTTTCAATGTTGAAATTATTTTTTTTTCAATGTGTTGTTTAATTTAAATGCAGGGCAATTTGAATGAAGTTCCGGACTCCAATTGGGGAGGTGTCACGCTTGCTTGTCTATATCGTGCTCTGGACCGTGCCTCCATGCATTTCAAGGTTGTGACGGGACCTTGGATGCTACTATTGTTTTGGGCATGGTCATACCTCCCTGTTTGTCGCCCAGAGGTTGCTCCTATCGGTGGATTAGGACAGCCTAACCTAGATTCATGTGTGTCGTTTGGCAGGTAATAACTTATAATAATTTTTCAATAATTTTATGCAAATTACAACACATCAATCCTAACCTTCAAAATTTTCAGGAAATGGGGCGAAGCTCGGTTTTTCTCACGGAGCCAGCACCGCGGGGCAGTGGAGAACGCACGGGACTACCTAGCCGTGTTGAACGTTGAAGACGTCAACTGGTTTCCGTACGTACTCGACAGAGCTCTTATGCCACGGGTAGCACAGCAGGGTTCCATAGCGGAGCATGTTCGGTTGCCGCTCATTTTCTACCACATTGTTGCCTACTACTACCCCGACCGTTGTAGGCATCAGTTTGGACTGTACCAGTTTACTCCTCCTCCACTACCTGTGGTACGTTTGCTATATTTTTCCGATTTATCATACGATCAACTTCAATTTAATTAGAGTAAAGAACTAACGTGTTTATTTTAACAGAGTTGGGACGTGACACAGAACCTGCTGGGTTTCCAGCACGGTACCTATCGAGATCGCCCAGATTTTGCTACCATTTTTGCGAGTGCACATGCTGAGTGGACTGACGAGGCATTACAGACACGCCAGCTGGAGACTCGATCCTGGAGTGCTACTGATACGCTGCGGTACTTCCGATGGTTTTGGCGATACGGTGCCTCCGAGAGACCCACGCCACGAGAGGATGCCGAGGCACGTCTCCAGCGCACTCAGCAGCTGCCTCTTGCTCAGAGGCAGTACACAAACATGGGGTCCAGACTTCGCAATACGGTACATCTTAATTTTTAAAATATGGAATGTATGATTGGTAAATGGAATTGTGCAATATGTCATTATTCTCGTAAATTGCAGGGCAACTCTACGCTGAAGAATGCACTTCATGCATTGGGACTGGTTGTGAAGAAAGGGTGCAGAAGGGTGGGAAAGGCAATTCTCGCCAACTGTCGTTCGTAGTTGCATGATGCTTCCATCCCTTTGAGGTAATTTTAAATAATTTAATTTTTTGATAGCGTTTTTGCATTTTAAATTCAATAATTTATAAATTACAGGGTGGAGGATTTGTTGAAGCAGCGAGGACTTCCAACAAATATTGAGGACATACCAGATTCTGGGGACGAGTCTTCTTCTGCACGTCCGACTGTACCCACAGACCTTCAGGCGGAGGATCTGATGCATGCGGTTAGTATTCGTTCATATGCAAGTTTCAATTTTAGATACTAATTTATTTATATTGACATTGTTTTTTTTAATATTATAGGATGGTCGACTGAATACCGGGCGATTAGATGATATTTTAGGACCACGCACGTTCTTTCCTACTCAGTTTCCAGCCTCAGGTCCTACTCCATCCATGCATAGTGCATCAGCATCGACCTCGCAGTTTGCTGGCATTTCTCAGGATCCCACTGGCATTTTCCAGCCTCAGGATCCTCCACCGTACTCCTTTGCACCATTTGGTATGCCTTCCTCTTTTCCTGCATTTACTGTTCCGTCGGTGCCTACGCCTTCTTCTATTCCATCATTTGGCACTCCGTTGGGTAGTATGGGAGGGACAGACTCGTTCAGCACATTACTGCGGACGGCCGGAGATGAGGAGGGTGATTATGTCCCTATAGCGACTCCTCAGGAGGCTGGGCAGCCTGTTGAGTTTGGGCCCATACAGCAGGAGGCTCAGCAGGACCAGCAGGAGGACCGCCAGGAGGAGGACGATGGGGATACGGACTCCACTGACTCGGGAGATGTTACTGCCCCGGCCATACGAGATAGGCGTGCGGTGAGGATGATTGACAGATTTTCACTTTCGGGACCTAGGAGGAGGCGACGGCGTTAGTTATGATGATGGACTGATTTTATTGCTGATGATGACAGTTCTTTTTTTTATGGACTTGTGTATTACTGATGATGGATTGATCGTTTATTTTTCGTTTATGGACTTGTGATTGACTATTTTTCGTTTATGACTTGTGATTGACTTGTGATTGACTTGTGTATTTATTGGATTGCTTATTATGACTTGTGATGATTGATTTGTGTATTATTATGACTTGGAATTTCGGAGTGCAAAGCACTACTTGAAACATAAACGTTTATGTATTGAAACGCCAATAAATGAAATACTCCAAACAACAACTTTTATCCATTGAACGTCAACACATTAAAACCACAACTTATAGTGCAAAGCACTACAAAAAATAAAGGAAAATAAAAAAACAACCATAAAAATAAAACATTGCATTAACAATTCCAACTAAATTACATTAACAACCATAATAATAAAACACATAAATATTACAATGATATAAATATTTAGAGATTTTGACTATCTACATGTTGTAGAATTTCATCCCACCATGGTTGCTCATCTTCATCATTCGGTTGTTGTTGATTACTCGCACCAGTGTTGTCAGCGAACTGAGCGACTTCGTTCCAAAAAGCAACATCATCTTCTTGTTGATTACTCGGAACACTTGTTGATTACTCGGAACACTGTTGTCAACGAATTGAGCGGCTTCGTTCCAAAAAGCCGCTTCGGTTTCTTCTTTTTCTATCTCTGCCATTCGGCTTGCCGCAATTTGTCGAAGTTCATCCCTCTTATTCATTTCTCTCAATTTTTGCTCTGATTTTTTGAGCCTTTTTTTCCTTGTCTCTTCTTCCCTAATTTTTTGTTTACGATCCATTTCTTCATTTCTTTCTTTAATAATCCTCTGCGTCTCTATGTCCCGAGCTCTTTGTTCATTCTCGTCGTGACGTTTGTGCTCATGGTAGTGGTCACGCAATATATTTTCTTTGTAATTGAAAACTTGAGCACACCTTGTACAGGTCACTGTGTGGTCTCCATTAAAGTTGTATATTTTCTCGTAAACGGTCCAGTGAGTTGGTTCAGACGAGAGGTAGGGTTTCGGTTGTTGTTGGGGGATGGGTTGAGGTTCTGTGTAATATTTTTTGTACCAGTCATATCGCCTTTCTCGGTTCAGATTCTTTTCGTGTTCCCGCCATCGCCGCTCCTGGTACTCCTTCTGTTCCCTTTCCGGCCCACCATTAATGTGCCATTGGTAGTGTATTTTTAACTCGAGCACGTCTCCCTCTTCAGTCGTGTCTTCATGGATGTTGTATTTCAAAGTGCGATAACAAGAGCGACAAATTGCCTCGTATTCTCCGTTTTCTGGTTGATTTCTATTGATAGGGTAATGGTAGAAAGTTGGCCAATACTCAATGCGGGTTGCTTTTCGATAGTTTGGAACATCATTATTTGAGTTAGAGCTATTTCCTTTGTCCATGGTACTGAAGGTTTTAACAAGAAGGAGGTAGTGGGTGTTTGTGCATTCTAATTCAACAATGGCTGCTTTTATAAATAATTTCAGTAGTTGAAAGATGACATTGTAAAATCAAAACTTGTCATGTCTTTTGCAGTCTTTATCAGAGCATGCTTGTACTTTTTTTTCTAAAAATTAAATAATACACCTTCGAACGCGTTTATAAAGTGCGCTTCAGGGCTTTCAACGCGTTTTATAAACGCGTACGAAGCTCTGACAAACAAGAGGAAAGTGGACAGCATCTCTCCTTCGTACGCGTTTATAAAACGCGTTCGGAGGGTTGGAGCGCGGTTTATAAACGCGTACGAAGGGGAATTGTTAAACCCTCTTCTAAAATGCGTTGGAACTTTCTTCTTATTAAAAAAAAATAATAATTCTGTATATTAAAATTTTTTGTGTTTAAATTTTTATATTAATTAATTTCGGTGGTTAGCCTCATGCTCCAGAAGCAAATTAGATGTAGCACAGTATCGTGTAGCTCAGCAATCTAGATCTTTCAAATCAGTCTAACGGTTCTCTAATTTCGCTCAATTTTTCTATAACAAATGCAGATTAGTGAATTGATTTTGAAGGACCTAAATTGTTGCGCAGATTTGAGTCGTGCTTCCCATCTGGTCAAACAGGACTCATCGTCTACTTGACTAGCTACTTAATTTGGTAAACAGTACTTCACCAATCTATATCTATATCTATACTACTTATAAAACATCCATATAAAAAAAGTAAACTTGTCAGATAAAAGAGTATAAGCAATTTTTATATTAATTATGGATCACTGATTTGTGTAATTTGATTTTATTAAAAAAATTAGACTTTTATTACAGATCAAAATTAATTATGGATCACAGATCAAAATTAGACTTTTATTAAAAAAAATAAGTTACTACCAAATTAGTTATTTATTTAAAATGAAATACTAAATAATTGATTTTACCATATCTTTATTGTCTAACATGTAACATTTTATATATAACAAAAAATAATATCAATATTTTATGTTTTTATTTACCCACGGACATCTTTTGCTAGTATTTATATAATTAAGAATGATTTGCTCCCCCTCAAAAAAAAAATAATAATAATAATAATAATTTTAAAAAAGAACAAAGAAGGAAAGTTTTCCAAAGTACATTTACAAGGTACAGAAATAAACTAAACTCACGATCCGATATCTGATTTTGACGGACAGGTTCCGGCTCGGGTTTTTCGTGGCCAGAATACTGATGGTTACCAGTATTGTTCTTGTTGCCCTGAGGAATTGGTTTCCCCTCCTTGCATTTGAATTTTTCGCCTTCCTTAGGTGATCGTTCAACAGGAAAATATATGTACACGTTATATATTAGTACTGGCCGGCATATATATACATTATACGTCGGTACGAAAATTGGCAGATAATATGCTTGAACTTAACTATTAATATTTCCACATGATTTTTCCAATTATTTGTTAATAAAAGTAGTAACTTGCTTTTCTTCCACATCTTTTCTCGTACTAAAATTCATTTCTAGACTTAAAAGGTTTAGTTCTACCATTAATCTTGCCGAACATAAGCAACCTGAATGCATTCTTTATCCTTGATTTTTATTTCATGCCACATGCACCACCGAATGGCAGATAAGAATTAAACACTCTGAAACTACCCAAATATTCAATCAATCATTTGAGAACTGCATATATCAAGCAAATGTACGTGTGACCTTATTCTCAAATGAAATTCATTAGCTTTTATCGGTGTTGTCAGAAGGCCCTAATTAAGCGATTATCCACTCTAATAATTAAATAAAAAAAATTGCTGCAAGTATTACAGTCTGTATTGTTTCAAATTGACTGCCCAGAATCCTCTTTTTGTTGGAATATATAAAGCAACAATTTTGTTTATTATCTAATTAATTGAACATATATAGGGTTCTAATGCTTACTTTTACATTCTTGATCTTCGATTGTTGGGGAAGGTGCCGTGGTATTCAGTTCAGAATTGGAGAGATATGAGGCTCAAGCTTAGAAGCAGAACAACTAGAAACACCTTTGGACCCATGCTGTAGTTCATGTTTTTCTGCCAATATAGCTCTTACTTCATTTCTCTTTATATAGACACGCTTGTACAGTTGTAAAGTCTGGAATGCAGGTTAAAAAACAATTACATATCTTATCTGGGCCTAGTGGAAAGTTTGGTGCGCTAGGGAGGATGTAAAACAACCCTAGGTTAATTAACAATATTTTGCATGCGGCTAGCTATAGAATTAGGATCCTCATTTCTATATTCATCAGGCAGATCGAAACAATACGTCGTTATATAGTTATTGTATAATCCTATCTTGGTAGATGTATATTTATTATTAAACTAGGCCTTATGGTCGATTTATGGGTTTTTTTTTTTTTTGATGAACCTCGATTTATGGTTTTGCTCTTTGGGACATACGAGTATACGACTATTGCTGGTCAAAATTAGAAATAGTTATTAGCACAAGTTAGTGCTGAAATCGGAATGCACTCATATAGTGGAGGGGCTAATAACTAGATTTGACTTATAAAAGTTAAAATTGTTGACTTAAATAGGTCTTTTTTTTTTTTTTGGGAAACATGAATTAAATACACGTTTTTGTTTAGAGTAGCAATAATTCCACCCAATGTGAAGCCAAATTTTGGATAAGAGCATATTTGAATCATGCAAAATATAATACAATATATAGAAATATTATGGTGTATTGGCGATATATGTCACGACCCTATTCGTCGATAGTTTTGCAAATTGACAATTCTTATTTAACCAATTCAATCTACATATTGAAAAATCACAGAAAACTAAATTCATATTTTTCTTAAATTTTTTTGGACTTGACATTTTTGGAATTTTCCGATTATTAGTTAAGTAAAACTATTGTGATCCATGATGCATATAAGCTTCCGTGCACCATGACCGTTTTGGTCAGTGGTTTTACAAAGTGTGAATCTAATTTAACCAATTTAATCTATGTATTGAAATCTCACCGAAATCAAATTTTACATTTTTTTTGAAATTTTTTTACTATTTTTATTTTGATTTTTTTATGCTTTCTATTTTTGGATATTCTTACTACTAATTTGTATCCAAAAATGGTAAGCGGAAAAATTTCATAAAAAATAATAAAAGAAATTTTTAAGAATATAAAATTTTATTTTCTATGAGAATTTAATATATAGACTGTGATGATTAAATTAAATTTGACAATTTGTAATACCATCTACCAAAATGGTCATGGTGCACGAAAATTTATATGCATCATAGTTCACAATAGATTTACTCTTATTAGTTTATATCAATAAAAGGAAAGTTTAAAAAATCCACAAAAATAGTAAAAATCAGAAAAATATAAAATTTAGTTTTCTATAAGATTTAAATATTTAGGTTAGATTGGTCAAATTAGATTTTTCAATTCAAAAAACAACCGACGGATATGATCGCGATGTACAAATTCTCAATACATTGCGATGAACTATAACATTTCTCATACAATATGAAAAATAATTTTTCATGCCTGTTGCTCCACTCACTACAAGAAAACTGGTATATAGGAAGACCTTTGCTGCAAGATTTTTCAATTAGCAATGCAATTGGTGTTCTTGCAAGATTACGCTGCATGACAAATCGTTTATGTAGCAGCAGTGTTAAAAATTAACGTTATTTGCAAGATTAACTTGAAAGACTTTTTTTATATGTTGCATGCTGATAAAAAGTTAATACCCATTCCAACTTTCTTGCCAAAAATTTCCCCGCATATGGCATATATTGGTGCCATCTCACAGATCTCCTAATTTTTTTTCCACCTAAAATTGATATTTTGGATTTTTTCTCTCATTTCTCCTTCGTTTCACTAACATGTGGGACCGTTGCTTAATCTTTTTTGATATTTTTTTATATATCTCCTGCAATTAATATATTGTGCAATTCAAATTTTTTGTGAGCACGTTTCATCCTCCAATAATATATATCATTAGATTTGGAAATATTTTGATATTTGTGCACTTAATTAAGAAAATTATATGTGAAGATTTCATTCCAAGTAGTATTTGCCATTTCACATTTATTTGCTCTTCGATATTGTTTACTTTATATAATAATTTCTTTTCTTTCTATCATAATTCTTTAATAAGGAAAATAATGAGTACATCAAAGCCCCTTTTTTTACTATTAAAAAAAAACTAATTGAAGATTGTAAACAATTAAAGAAGGGTGTAAATAATTTCAAACCAGGGTAAATATGGATCATTGATTCTTAAAATTTGATTTGATTAGTGATGTTGATGGTAGCCTCATGTGAAATAAGGAAATTACTCTTCATTTAATATGAAAAGATTGATTTTACAATTTCTTTATTGCCTACAGTTTATATAAAACAAAAAATAATTAATATCAATTACTTTTGTGTCCTTATTTGTCCACATATTGGGGGCATATTTTTGCTAGCATTTTATTTTAAATCTTCGGCTTTCAATGCTGCTCTACATTTTATTTTTTCTATTTAATCAAGGAAGAAATATAAAATTATATAAGAAAATAATGATTGCCTTCATCATATAATATCTCATTTAAAAAATCTCATGGATTTTCATAATAAATTCATTGCTAATGAATAAATAATCGAAATAATATTAGTAATAATAACAAGAAAAATAGTAATATAGAAGAATTTTGACTTATGTCGTTTGAGAAAGCTAAATTTTGAAATATATCATTGCAAAATCACTTATTAGTTGTAAGCAACTACAAAACAGAGAAAAATTTTATTCCATCAAATAATTAAAAATTAGTTTTAGGCAACTGCACGATTATTTCTATGCCGCTAGTAAAAAAATGGATCTTTTTTAAAATAACAGAATTTGGAGAGACAAATATGAAATTTATGATGAAGGAACAAACATTTATATAACATCGTAAGATACTTGGAATGATGTTGCTCAGAACTTTTCGATTATCCAAATATATAAAAAATAAGTAATGATGGCGAATGTGTTGGAACAATTTATTGACCTGAATTTTTGCCGTGATTAGTCATAGCATTTCATTTTTTTAACAAATAGTCTGTTTTTTAGTGCACTTCAAAAATAGTTCAATGTATAATAATAATAATAATAATATTAATAATAATTATTATTATTATTTTAATATAATATAGAAATTATTATTATCATTGTTATCACCAAGTGCCACAACTTTATTTTTTTATTATTATTAAAAATAGAGAATGCAATGATCGAATCTAAATTGTTGATCTTATTCAATTTTAATAAATAGATGATATATGTCATATATGAAAAACTGATTTAAATCGAATGACATATATAATAATGAAAATGGATTTATCAAATGCAAGCAATATATGTTATACACTTATACAGTTATACTTAAAAAAAATTATTTAAGCTTAATCATATATATAGATAATAAAAAAAATGAAAAATGAAATTTTTTTATCGAGATTCAGTTATCTTTCTTGAGCAATGCTAGATTCAAGCGTGTTTGACAGTTAAGCCGCCAAACACATGGAATCTCAATTTTCAAGGTTACAATGGACAATCTAATCCTCTTAATATATTCTCCATAAATGAAATCACAATGGAAATCAAATTTAAATTTTTTTTTAGAATTTGTTTACTATTTATTTTGAATTTGAAAATTTGTTTATCTAATTAATTTTACCATTTAATTTAAAAAAAAAAACATAGTTAAAAGTTCGAAAAAAATGTAAAATACGTAAAACTTTAAAATCACTGATATGAAATGTTCAATATCATATTGAAATTATCTTGAAGACAATTTTTTAAAAAAAATTTAGCTATTTTTTCCAGATTTTTCAAAATCGAGGGTCCAGAACTTATAAGCTTAAAATTTTTCTATAATTAAAAACTAGTAAAAATTTTGAAAAAAAAATTGATCTCCAACGAAATTTTATTGTGGAGAACAAATTGAACAATTCGGATTGACGATTGCTATCTTGAAAATTGAAATTCGATCACGTTTGACATAATCATATCTCAAATGTGATTGGCTCTAGCATTACTCAACTATAATTTTAGGATTAATTGTGCTATCATGTATGGGTTTTAATTTTTTTTATTCTTCAAATAATCGATTAAAATTGTTCAACATCATCTTTGTATTAAAAGTATTTAAGAAAACTAAATTTCATATTTTTCCAATTTTTATTTTATTTTTTTAAGCTTTTAGAAAATCATCGATCTAATTAGTTATGGACTGTCCAATAATAATCACTTTGAAAAAAAAGTATTTTTTGGAAAAGAAGATAAAACTTTAATAAAATATTAGATGTATTTGGATCACATGAGAATAAAATTACGATTAGTTATTTTAAATAAAATATAAAATAGCATATATATAAATATATAATATCGTCCATAATATATATAATGTAATATAATATATGTAAGCATTTAGCAACTATTATTTGTCATAATATCAGTCTTTAAAGGAGAATAATTTTCCTTTCTTTAATATCGCGCCGCGCTATCTGGCCTCCTACTCCCTCTCGGACGCTCGACACAAATCTAAAAATTGAACAAAGTTTCGAACGGGAATTGCTCAGCCCACGCTCAACTTACTCATTCACTCCCTAATTTTTTAAAAAAGACCAAAATACCCCTGTACAGTTGGAACTGCATCCTCTGGATGGCCATCCATGGATGGTTTTCGATCTCAGCCGTCTGATTTAATCTCAATGGCTATAGATGCCCCATGCATGATACCTGGATTGATAGGCCCGAAAAGATCTAACCGTTGAGATTAAATCGGACGGCTCGGATCGAAAGACGTCCACTGGATGGTTGAATACAACCATCCAGAGGATACTCTCCCCTGTACAGTTACCGTCGCTCTCTATTTTTTTTTTACATATCGCAATTCGGAGTTGTTACCAAATTTTAGATATCCCTCTCTATTTTTCTAAACTCCCGCCAAATTCAGCATAAAATATCTAATTCACATTCACATATATATAGTCCCCTCTCTCCACACCTCTCTCTCAATGCTTATACGCTGCTGATCTAGCCCCACAGCTTGTTCATTAATTTGTTGTTAGTCGGCCCTCATGTTACTGGTCTAGTCCCCACCTCTTCTTGCCCTCTTCTTGCTCATTTGTTGTTGATCTGGCACTCACAACATCACCTCTTTTATCAAAGTAAGAGCTATGATCCAAAATCTTTTTTGAGCGTAGTGGTTTTTAGAAATTAATATTTTTTTTGTATAAAGTGTTTTATTTTATACTAATTTCTTAGTACCAATTTTCTGGTACCGCTTCCCATCCCTTTATTCTCATTATATCTACCATATTTTCACAATCACCATGATATTTCTCTCACATAGCATTTTTAATGAAAAATTGTAGGCACTGAATTTCTCATTTTCTTAGCAAAATAAAACCAATAACAAGAAGTCAATAACAATTCCCAGTATCAACTTCCTAAAGCCTAACCACTGAATTGAACACTTACAAAGCTACCCCAAATTACTAGCTTTAAACCAGTATACCATACAAGGTTACATACAAAATCAAACAACAAAGTGATGTTCACTGTATTGAATTTACAATAGTAATAAATTGCAAATTCTAAAACTCTTGGCTCCCAACTAGAGAGGATGAAATCTTGTCTCCAGTTCTAGATATTGTCGTTGGCATATGCTAGCCACAAACCTGACCAGTGATATAAAAGTTTGACACATTAGCCACAAAGCAATTGTTACATGATTATCAATCAATCTTATTAGCTTTGTGTTCATGTGCAGATGGATCCAAGCAATGAAGACCAATTGCTTTCTACCAAGTTTGAAACACGAGATAAATTGCTAGATTGTGTTCGAGTTTTTTATTAAAAAAAAAGCTATGCTTTATCTATCCTTCGCTCAAAAGCGGAAAGGTATGTAGTATTGCAATGTGATAGAGGTGGCCATTATCGGAATACCCGTAACCTTTCAGAGAATCAAAGAACCAGAGAGCTTACAACAAGTTGTTTGATTAATTGTCCATTCCAGCTATATGGAAAAAAAGATATAGAAGGTACATGGACAGTTGAGATAAAGAATAAGTTACACAATCATGAGCCTTCAAATGATGTTTCTGGTCATCCATCCTTACGTCAACTTACTGGTGATGAAATGGAGGCTGTGGAACGCATGATAAATGCTGGAATTCGACCGATGCAAATACTCTCATCTCTTCGTCAAAGTAATCCAAACACGCGAGTCACAGCCAAACAAATCTATAATGCAAAAAGAAAAATCCA
Organism: Rhynchospora pubera; assembly: GCA_028095005.1. Taxonomy (NCBI): domain Eukaryota; kingdom Viridiplantae; phylum Streptophyta; class Magnoliopsida; order Poales; family Cyperaceae; genus Rhynchospora; species Rhynchospora pubera. The sequence continues at coordinate 220,909,423 of CM051460.1, read as the reverse complement.
GACGGAGAATTTGCAAGGTATAAACATTAATTCAAAAAAATTCTTAAGAGTTTAGGCAATTTAAATCTATTTACTCAACAATTGTTCTTTACAATCTAATAGGTAAATCAGTGATTCAATCATTATGTGACGATCTCGGAGAAGGTGGGTTCAGCTTTAATGCTTTGAGGGATGAAGTTAGCCATATTACTCATTTTTTCTTTGCTCATCCTCGATCAATCATGTTAACCAGAAATTTCCCTTATGTGTTTGTTATGGATTGCACTTACAAGACAAACAAATACAAATTGCCATTGTTTGAAATTATTGGAGTGACAAGTTTCAATACATCCTTTTACTCTGGATTTGCATTCTTAAAGAATGAGACAACTGAAGATTATATTTGGGCTTTGCAAATGTTTAAGGAGACTCTCCAACATGAGAATCAACCATCAGTTATCATTACGGACAGGGAGCAAGCACTAATAAATGCCATATCAATTGTTTTCCCATCAGCAACAAGCCTTCTTTGTGTATGGCATATAAATAAAAATCTAGTTTCAAAGTGCAAACCCTTTTTTGAAACAAAAGATGGTTGGGAGACATTCATGTCTTATTGGAATAATATTGTATACTCATCTTAAATTGATGAGTATAAGAGTAGCTGGCAAGTGTTTGAATCAAAATACAAGGAGAAGAAAGGTGCTCTAGTGTATATAAAAAAAACTTGGTTATCTTTGAAGGAGAAATTTGTTATTGCTTGGACAGATAGACATCTACATCTCGGTAATCGAGCATCATCAATAGCAGAAGGAGCACATTCTAAACTCAAAAAGTATATACAAGTGTCAACAGGTAAACAAAATTTGTTAGTTCATTTAATGTTAGCAATAATTCAAATTGAAGTTGTTTCACTAATTGTAAATCTTTACATTCTAATAGGTGATCTGCTAACTATCAAGAAGAAGGTGTGTCTAGCTATTGACAATGATTTTAATGAGATAAGAGTGCAACTTGCTAGTGAAAAAATTCGAGTACTTCATGTTTGCAATATTCCATTATGGAGAATTGATACAAGGGAATTGCATGAGTTGGACACTAATCTAAGTGCCAATCGTGCTGAACAAATGAAAAATAGACTTGATCATTTTTACAGTGAATATCTCAAGTGGCCTCTTGAGAAACAAAATCAGGCTGAAGAGAAAATTCGAGAGATTATGAACCAATGTGATGTGCTGTTTGAACCGACAATTCCATTACATGAAAACAGATTTCAAGTAGCCAAAAAAAGAAAAGTAAAGAATTCTACCAGAAGAGATCCATCCCAATTTGAGATTGTTGAAGCAAGATGGAGTTCTTCAAATGGAGTTACTCATCGCAACCAAATGCATCGAGATACTGACGTATCTACTACAAAATTTGAAGTTCCTGCAAATATATCAGATGATAATGTATTAGATTGGATTGACTCAAATATGTAACTTTTATATTTATGTTAATTTATCTTACCATCCTTTTGTGACTAAGACTGATTAGGACCAACTTTCACTGGTAACTCTTATATGTATCCTTTTATAGCTTTTATATATATCCTTTTGTTTCATCAAATAGAGGTTAAATTCTTATAGTATCTGACTGTACAAACTCAGTAGAGAGATAGAGAGATAGAAGAAGTTTAGTTAATCTTTCTTAATCCTTATTTCACTTTACAAGAATAAGAAACTCTCTAAAAGATGTTGTCAGATCAACTGGATAGTGTAACAGCAACTTCACTGATTTTGCTAGTATCGTAGAAATTTTTACCATCAGCTTTGCAATTACTCCTAAAAGTCTATCTACAAAAAGTGAGAACTAAAAGCATATTTGATTGTTCCTACAAATTTCTCTAAAAGCATATTTGATTGTCCGATCCACATGATAGTTCCTACAAATTTCTCTAAAAGCATATTTGATTGTCCGATCCATAAAAGTTGAGACAATTTGAGTAAATCTTTTCAAGTAATTATTACCTTATCCAAGAAGAAATTAAGAGATGGTCGCTGTGATTCGAAAATCGAAGGTTAGAGATTCCATCAGTAGGCGATTTTCACAACTCCTTGCCTCCGCTGCCAAGTGGAACTGGAGCGGCGCTCATGGCGGTTTCAGCCGATCGATGGAACTTCTAGGGTTTCGTTACGAACACGAGCGGAAGAGAGATGTGAATTCGGTGAAAGAAAGAGGCCAGTGTTTGCGCAGATAAAACGAGCGGAAGGAAGAGTGGCCAAGTGTGTCGTTAGGCGGAGCCGGAACAAGGCGAGAGAGAAATCAAGCTCCAGCGCTAAGTTCTGAGAAAAATAAGCGAAAAACGAAATAGGAGAGGGGAGGATATTTTGGTCCAACGGGGAGTGAATGAGTAAGCGAGGCGTGTGCTGAGCAATTCCCGTTTCGAACCTCTCCTGCTCCACCTCAAAAACCCTAGCCTCTCTCACTCCTCCGACTGAACCGGTCGACCTCATGCCCGATCGCCCTCCTCTCTTACCCCGACCCGATTGAGCTACTCTCCTCTCCTCAAGGTCAGGCTCCCAAGCACAAACCCTAGCACCACGTCTCCACCTCATTCGCCTCCGCCTCAATTTTTACCACTCTGCCTCCTCGAAAGCCCTAGCACCGCCTCCTCGCAAATAAGGGGACCAAGATGTAGCAAAGGCCTATCTTCCAAACTTAGCCGTGACCAACACCAATAAAAACACTAACTCTAGATCCGAATCAGCAAATCGATCGCGCTATCTCGATCTCTTTGCTCGAACTGCCATAACTCGATCAAAGCACTTCTCCCTTGGTATAACTAACTGGACCTGGAGCTGAGGGCTATTGGATCCTCTATGTATTGCTTTGACCCGATTGGCATGCGACTACATGTTTAGGTCTTTGACTGATTGGCCATCTGTAAGTGCGTTTTTTGCCTTGTGATTGGTTTAATTAACAGAATTTCTGGTTTCTAAATATTTCTTTTGGAGTTAACAATTATAACTGCCCATTAACAATTTTGAGTTGTTTGTTGGAATATTTGTGATTTTATATGGTCTAATTTGGTGGTTTAGGTTGGAAGATTGTGTACCAGTACATGAAGAAGAGAGCTTGTGGCCCCAAATGTCCAGTAACTGGAAAGAGAATCAAGGAGTAAGCAATGCTTTTTCTTATTTGCTAGCATGGTTCTCATAATATTTTCTTTCATAACTTCTAAGCTGGAAATTGAAGGTGTTAATAGATGACTTATGAAGCAAGCACAAGCCGAACTGTCATTGGTTCTAGCTTGGTCAATCGTGAAATACTTCAGGTTTTATCTCATTTTAATATTGAGATATAGTAGCTCATTTAACAGATATTCAGTTAATTTCTTTATTCCGTATAAAATAGGGATCAAGCTTTGGATTATACTTCATATGCCAGCTAGAATGCTGGATCATGCAAGCTTAGATTATTCTTACATCTCTGTACCGCTATATGATTTTATTCCTTCTCCGTTACTAAAATATTTCTTTTCAAAGTTTGTTAAAATGTTGTCTTGATTAATTTACAGGATCTGATGCTGTGAAACGCATTGTGAACTATGCATGTGTGCAAGTTTTTTCTTGTGTGCCACAAACATTAAGCATAGTAAGTTTTATCCATTTATTAATCTTTCTCTCAATTGCTCTCAGTGAAATTCTAACAGAGGGAATCTGATGTTAGATATGCAAGGATAAAGATGAAGCAGAGGTGTGGTATTGTATTGTATACCAGATTAATTTACATGAATCATTGGGTTTGTCAATATTGCATGAATTATTTGGTTTGATAATTTAATGTAGATCAGTAAGAATTATACTCTTTGTTTTTCACTACATTTATCTCTGACAGAGATGACTGGACCTGGAGCTCGGAGCTGACTGTTAGTATGCCGATCTCTTTATAGTTTATATCGTGCTAAAATCTTCTCAATCTATTATTGATTTGAGTAAGTGAGAATTGAGGTATGTATTCTGAAAGTTTTCTTAAGACTTTGGAGAAGTTTTCACAAGCATGCTTTTAGGTGATTACATGTCCCACTTACATTTTAATTGTATAATATCACCCCATAAGCTTTACTGCTTTGACTTTAGTAACATTTTGTGTAGTTAAAGATTTAATTTATGCTTTCTAATTATTTTGCTCTTTTGTCAAACAGGTTATGAACTTGGAGATGTGAGGGCAAATTGAGAGATTTCAAAAGATCTTGCATGGCTTGCGAAAGGACTGATAGAAGTTGCAGGAACATAGAGGGTTCAATATAAATGGTTATTGGTTTCGACTCGCTCGAAGTCACAATTTTGAAGTTGAAGAGACACGGCAACTTCGAAGGGCTAATAGTTTTTAGATTTATTTTTTTGCATTTTAAGATATGGTTGTACTTTACCTATTTATTATGATTTTTGTTGCAAATTATTTGGAATTACGTGTGTTTATTATAAATTGATTTTGAATAATTTCATAATGGTTTAAATATTATGATTCTTTATATCTACGTGTTTAATAGTAATAATATCTTTCAATATTTTTTGTTATCATTTAAATTTAGATAGACGTTAGGTGTCTTTTCTAAATAGTCATATTTTGTCTTGCAAGAAATATCGATATTTAATTAATTATTGTCTTATAATTAAATTATAAAATAAAAAAATAGCAAGATTATTTGATCATGCTAATCATTCTGCAAGTGTGTAGCTAAGGAATTAATCTTCGAAGATTATTTGATCATGCAAGAATAAAACTGTAGCAAGGGAATTATCTTTGATAGACTTTTTTGCATCATGCTATTGTTGAAATAAATGAGTGTAGTAAGAATTTATCTTTGATAGATTTTTTTTTATCATGGTATTGTTGAAATAATAAGTGTAGTAAGAAATCTATTTTGGAAGACTATTTTTAACCTTTACCAACACACTAAATAAGTCGTGCAATAGACCATAGCAACACCGAGTTGTGCATGACAATAGTAAGTCTTGCAAGAAATTTTAGATAGAGTTTTTCTAGCATGTTGAAAGAGAATCAATTCTATCTATAGCCCATACTTGTTGTAGTGACTATTGCAACACAACAACACAGTGAAAGTGATCATGCTTACTGTGGCAAATAAATGTTAGCAAAAATATTATTATACTTAAAAAAAAATTAACATATGAAAGAGAAAAAAAAATTAACTGTTAATTGGAAAAAATATTATTATACTTTAAAAAGTGATCCAACTCCGACAATATCTACAAGCCTATGTGAATTTCCTTCTTTATTCATACAAAATTTGATTCAATTTATTCTGCTAATGTGTGCTATATTTAATACTATTTCTTTCATAATTTGTGGCATAAGGCAAAAAAAATTATTTACAAAAGTCTTGTAAATTGCCATTCTCTGATTTGTATTTATCATTTGGTGTATAAATTTGATCAAATTAGTTTTAATTTTACCGGTTGCAATGATGAGTGTTGAAAGAGAATTTTTTTGCTGTGTAATTTATTAAAGCTCGTTAAAAAAAAAATCGAATGAAAAATGACTTTTGAATTGTAATATTATATAACAATTTGAACCTATGATGACACGCAAAGTATTTCTAATTCCGTTAGAAATTATATTTTACTGATAGAGATATAGATATTTAAAAAATGACTAGATTTATGAAAATATTATATATTTTGTAATAGTATAATTATAAATGTTTAGAATGACTTTTTTGGATTAAAATTATCATTTATTTTTATAACTTTAAAACGACGGAAAACGCATAGTAACAAACTAACAGTCCTCCAGCCAATGTCGTTTGAGTTGAGACGAGGATCCTACGTCTCATGGAAATCAGCTTTCCGTTGGATCTTCTGTGCAGAGCGTGGTGAATTCCCGTAAAGGAGGTTGAAAAAAGGCACGACGGATAGGGTCATAGGGATTGAAATCCTCAACAGGCTGAATGGCCGTAGAGGTCTCCAGCCGTCTCCAATTTTAATAATATTTTATAATTTTAAAATTTAAATATTAAATCTAAATCGTTGATCTTGTTTAATTTTACGAGCGATGTATTTTCATATAAATTTTATCAATTTTGGAGTTGATTTAATGTTAAATCAGGTAGTCAACAAATGAACGAATTTGGTTAATTATCACTGATTAATTCTAATACGTTCATAATTTCATCACTTAATCAAGTATTAAATAAACTCAAAAATTTATAAAACTTATATGGAAACGCATCGCTCGTAAAATTAAACAAGATGAACGGTTTGAATTTAATATTTAAATTTTAAAACTATTAAATATTATAATAATTGGAGAAGGCTGGAGACTACAGCTGTAGAGGATTTCAGTCCCGACGGATAGGGGGCCATTTCTTTGGAGAGTGAGAGCGCTACGCAAAACGCATTTATGCATCGTATCTAACAATTGGAGACCGGGGGGCCCTGCCACTGCCAGAGAAGGTTACGTATTTCGGCTACAGATTTTGTATCGCTTTGGATTCTAAATATCGTGTCAGTGTCACACGAATCTAAGTGGCCCAAATTTGTGCAGGAACTGAGGAACGGAACGGTTTTCATTGACTGACTCTGACCTAATCGACACGCTAATAGTTGACTGGAGAACAATGCTGTCAGTTGTCAACTCTGCCCCATTGACACGCTAATACCAATTCAATAGACATTTGAATTTGGATATTTAAAATCCAAATACAATAGAAAAATACGATTCAACAAGGCAGATTTAAATTCATTTTCTTTTTTTCCCCGGAATTCAAACTGCATGATCAAATAAAAAAGAGATGAGCTTAAAATCAGCCACGACTGACGGATGCAACCGTCAGCTACGAATAAATCTCAATTTTCGTGATTCTAACAGTCGATCCGAACCGTTCAATGTGTTCTCCATATTGAAATCTCGTCGGAGACAAAATTTTTTATTTTTCTGAAATTTTTTAGTATTTGTTTGATATTTTACAAAATTCTTAATCTAAACAATTCTGAACCCTTCAATAACTGTGATTTTTAAAAATCTCAAAAAATAGTAAATAAAATCAGAAAAATGTAAAATTTGGTCTCCAATGAGATTTCAATATGGAGAACACATTGAACGGTTCGGATCGACTGTTAGAATCACGAAAATTGAGATTTGATCGTAGCTGACGGTTGCATCCGTCAGTCGTGGCTGATTTTAGCCCATCTCAATAAAAAATGATGTAAATTGAACTGTCGATTAGTTTTGTTAAATTTTATTTCTATTTTTCTTTAGTGGATAAATTCGGATAGTTCTTTCTTAGTGGACAAACGTCAAGAAAATGCGTCTAGATATAGACTAAAGGCAATTGTGCCATAATATGAACTAGTTGACAAATCTGATTGTTACAAATTCAACTTTTCATGTTTTTAGTTACTATGTATTATTTTTACGTGTTTAAATTTCAATAGTTTCTACCCTCTGATCTTAACACAAAATGAGTTTAAGAATATTATAAATAAAAAAACATAAGCTCTGCATTCTTAAAGTGAATTAAAATGCACTACTTTAATTAGTCAATTGAAGTCGACGTAACATGCTGCATGTATCAAATCTCATTACTTTTACAATCGCAACATATTCCATTTTTCATTTTCTAAAAAATATTACGTTTTTCAAATCTCATTTTTTTATTTTCTAAAAAATATTTATCAAATCTAATTATTTTGTAATATTCACGATATTAAAACATTCCAATAAATGGACCTAAAAATTACAACCAATATTTTGAAATCACTACACTTACCTCTTTACATCACCATGGTCCGTAGGCCGTAGCATTTAATTTTCTCAGGTCCACCACCAATAAAGCAAATGGAAGACTAAAGACTTCTAGTTCTATGCAAGTCAAAAAATGTTATTATAACATAAAATATTCCTGCAAGTTCGAATTGTTAGAACAAAATATTGGTAAGAAAAACTATTATGGATCCCATTTGGTTAGTAACAATAATAGTAATAATAGTACCTTCTCTTGCTTTCGTCCTCATTGTATGGCTACAACTCACCCTCAAGCGACCGCGAAGAAACAAGCTGGTAGAAATGTCCTTGGCATTCTCCATGCGCAAGCACATGAAATTGACTTACCGTGATATTGCCATCGCAACAAACTGCTTCTCATCTGATAATTTAATCGGTAGAGGAGGTTATGGTTCAGTTTTTATAGGCCAACTAAATTCAAACTATAATGCCTTTGCGGTGAAGGTTTTTGATCTCAACCTCTGTGGATCAATTAGGAGCTTCCATGCTGAGTGTGAAGCAATGAGAAACCTTCGTCACAGAAATCTATTGGCGATCATCACTTCGTGCTCATCTTTAGATTCATATGGGAATGAATTTAAAGCTCTAGTATTTGAGTACATGCCTAATGGAAGCTTAGAGCAGTGGTTGCATCCAGATGTTTATTGGTTCAGCCAGATGAAGCAATTCAATCTAATTCAAATAATAAACATAGCAATGGATGTAGCCTCTGCTTTATGCTATCTTCACCACCACTACACATCTCCAGTGATTCATTGCGACTTGAAACCCAGTAATGTTCTTCTCGGTGTTGATATGACTGCTTATGTGAGTGATTTTGGATTGGCAAGATTCCTCGGTAATTCAATCTCATCGATGAATATCTCTGGGGTAAAAGGAAGTATTGGTTATATTCCCCCAGGTAAACATGATCACCTGAATAAATTTGTAACTTCTTTAAAATTTTACTAGGTCTTCATTTTTCTTTCTTGTTCATCATAGAGGAAACTTGTGGTTTATACCTTCCTTGCAAAGTAGCAATTAGTAGCTACATGAATTAGGAACCCTACAACAAAATTGATTTTCATAGCAGGTAATTTGGTGATTTTGTTTACCATTTCTATGTAGTAGGAATATATAGTTTCAGCATTTTAGCATACATTTAGCCCTCATGCCATTGAGAACCACACAGTATTAGCATTTTACATAAAATTAGATACATTTTTACTATTGCCTTTGCTGGCTAGCACAATCATTAACTGTTATTTTCGAAAAAATGTGGGAACACCACCCAGTTTAAGTTTTGATAATGAAACAAAAAATTCAAAAACAATACACACTCAATCATTAATTGTATCTCTGCTCTTTTCATGAAACACATCATATCCACCACTTTTGTGCAATTGGGAAAAATAATTGAAGAATATGGAATGGGAAACCAGATGTCTACACACGGAGACGTTTATAGCTATGGCATAATTATACTTGAGATGCTGACAAGAAAGAAGCCTATCGATAAGATGTTTCAAAATGGGTTGAGCCTCCACACATATGTTCAAATGGCTTTTCCAGATAAGTTGGATGAGGTTTTGGACCCATTAATATTCTTTGAAGGAGTGGAAGAGTTCCAAAACCAATCTAAATGCAGAGATTTGATGAAGACAATGATGGAAATTTGCATTATACCACTTGCACAAATTGGTCTGATGTGTTCAATGGAATCACCAAAGGAACGCATGGACATGAAGGACGTTGTAAAGGCAATTCTTTCCATCAAATACGCATACCTTAGCCAAAACATGTGCTATATATAGGTTCTTGTAGTCCCTACAAATATTTTCTCTTGAAAGTATAGGTTCTCGGAACAAATAAATATATTCTGAAGGAGCAATAGTTCATATGTATTGATTTTTTTGCACCAAAGGGTTACATCAAAAGTCATGTATACATACAAAATAGTAAACTCATGTTTAATTAGTTTATGCAAACTTGTACAGAAAAATTAATCACTCTTAAATGAAAAAGTATAAGCCGAGATACTTTATCATTTGGCAATAGCGATTTGAGCTCATGACCTTGAAATAATCCTGTAATTTCACCCCCAAAAAATTAAGAAACCAGGCCAGTTATGAAACCAGTAATCTGCTTATGCCTCTCTGTGTTAGGCACTTAGCCAATAAAGTTCTGAAAGTGACGCATAAATATATTGGTTTGAAGAGCCATCACAAGAGAGAAAAACACACACACACACAAAGAAAGAGAAAACAATGAACACTGCATCTGTAGACAAATATGTAAATATGGTTTCTATGAAAACCTAAGCATTTGGTGGAAAAGGTAGCTAAAACAGGTACCACACTAGGCCTGTATACACCAAACGCACCAAACTGGTATTGTTTACCAGAATATAAGACAATACCAGAACATTAACTGGAAATTCTCTTAAGAAAGCCAAAACAGACTGTATCTATTTGAAAAAATAGGGAAGGCTGCAGTATATGTCAAATAGTTAGTGCAACTGGTACTAGTTGTACCAGCGCTGCACAATTCCTTTATGAGTACAAATACATGAACTAGTACACATAGAGTCTTTTACCCTCAAAACTTGTTTAATGCAGACCCGAAGGGGACTTTGATCTTCAGATCAACTTTCCAATAAAGCTATGAACTTACACCTAACAATTCAAAAACGGAGCCTTGAAATTACAAGCAAATTATAAATTTTGTTACAAAATCTCAAACGGAGCCTTGAAAACCTAGAATCCAGAAAACTTCATATAATTGGAAATATATAAATAAATAAATGGGATGGTTACTGTTACGGATACTAAGATGTACATTCATAACATCATACAGAACTGACCCAGTAAATGTGCTCATATGTTATTATAGAACCAGCAACAATATAATCTAGAATTAGGATTGCAATGATCAAGTTTCGATTGTTATAGAAATATTTTTTTTGTTGTTCCTAACAAGGACGAATGGAACTCATATCAACAACACATAAAATTTGAAATAAATATTTGTATAAAGTTATTATTGTAAGATTTCAGTATTTTTGTAAATCAATTTAACAGGAATCATATACATAGAAAAGGCCTGAACATTTTGGTTTGTATGAATTTAATGTAGCTTTGGAATATGACAGTATAAGGATCTTTTTCTCTAACTCAGTACAGCATCTTATTCACTCTAACCCTCTTAGATTCTAAAAATCATAAAACAATAGATTTTCCAATAAAAATACTCCCAAGTACATTATTAAACATAAAACTCTCAAAATAACCAGCTTGATATTAAACGTACAATTCCCCAAATAAACAATGTGCCCTTTCATGTTGAACCAAATTTAAAAGAAAAACATCTCTTTTGGTACTTATGAGAAAATCAGCAGTGTCACTATTAAAGTTATTAAAAAGGGTAAAGGAAAAAAAAAAGATGAAATAAAACCTGAAGGAGCTTGAATAGATAGCGACTATCGCAGATGAAGCATCAGCAGCGGACAACCTCTAGGTCTCGGAGGGTAGAGAGAGCACTTCCATCATGTAATTATGACATAGGCAAAGAAAATCTTCATATTTTTCTTCCTCCTCATTCACCCTCCCGAATATATGATTTAGGATGGCGGTGAGAGAGTGAAGAAGCAAGGAAAAGGAAAAGAAAAAATGACCATATATAGCTTCCGAAATTATTCACAAAATAAAAAAAATAAAAGAATCTGAACATTCTTTCTTCTCGATCCCGAGTCCCGACGATCCCTCTCCACTCCCTCTGACTCTGAAGTAAATTTCTGGAGCAGCAGAGCCTAACAGAGAGATGGGCCTTAGTTGTGGGCTGGGCATTTCTGCTGGTAGATAAGTTTCACATTTTGATTGCTTTTCAAGTTTCCAATTTTACATGAACTATGTTGAATAGGATGAATAATGAGTTTTGATTTTCTTACGGATCCTTCAAATTAATAGCTCGGATTAGAATACAATTTTTACAAACAGTTGGATTAGCAACATCAACATGTCCAGAGCTTTTCCAAGTTTAATTTGCAAAATTTAGTGGGGGACGCTGTAAGAGGATGGGGAATTCGGGATGGCATGTGCTGCACAAAATGTCGCCTAAAGCCTACATAGTGAATCATAATAGACTGATTAGAGTTCTAAGGACAGTTGTTTGGGAATTTTTGTCTAATCTCTCTTAAGAGTGAGATATGATATTTTATGTTCTTCAAATTTGAAAATAAACTGGCTTGACTTGTAATGCTATAAATCGATGGTATACTCCAAGGACTGTCTTGATTTCTTAGGCCCTGATCAAAATCTCATGTTTTTAACATGAGATTTCATTTGATTTTATTTCGTTGGAAAATTCTTGATCAAAATGAACGAATTTGGTATCATTTGGTTAGAATTCCTATGTAATTAGATCCGACGAAATTCTACGAAATCATATAAAATCGAATTGAATTGAAATTCCATGAAAAAACCATTTTGATCAGGGCCTTAGAATGCCACCACCAATTTTGGCGCTGTTCAAGCAAGGTTCATAGATCACAATAGACAACAGAATGACAAGTTACAAGATTAATCAAGTCAATTCAGATTAAGTACTATGGATTTAGGTATGCTTTCGTCAAATTGAAGTTTTTAGTTCATGGTTCAGTTAGTTGATTTTGAGACTCCTAATCCCCAACAAGTCCATCGTATATCTTTCGGTATTTTGTTACACAGGTACCGTTTGGATGCGTTGAGAAGAAGGTAGGAAGAAGGAAGAAGGGAAGAAATAAATTATAAACAATCCAAACTCTTCATAAAGTTACACACTTCTCGATACTTCTTCTCTTCTTCTCTTCTTCCCACACCTATCCAAACGGAACCGCAAATAATAATTTGCATTCCACATTTTTGAGTCAAGATGTAATTTACGAATTCAAATATTAAAATACGCACGGATATATACCATGTTCACCGACACTGCGCAAAGATTTATGCTATTGTCCACAACACTGACCTTAATTCTAAATCCATTATGAATTAGTAATTTGCAAAACTATTATATTGTTATTTCCGAGGCACTTGTACTAATTACAAATGGTAATATTATTCTTACAAAAAGACATAATATGATCTGTCATTCATTCAAAATACAATGAAACTTACAGAAATATATAGACAAAAATACATGACTTGCATAATTATAGATGCGATCCACAGTCTAAACTTTTTGTCTTGAAAATCTATATATGATCTTATAAATTATTCATAAGAACATTGAGTTCTATATGTTTCCAATTGAGGCAAGGTTTTATAAATTGATCTGTTTTAGCAAGGTCCTCAACACTATGTTTTTGGGGCATCTATTTGCTGTGTATGCTTCTCTTGGTCGTGCTGTGTATGCTACGTACGCTGCTCCTGGACTTGCCAATTGATTTTGGCGAACGGTCGGAGGTGTCGTATGTGGGTATTCATGATTCTTGGCGTTGTTGCCTTGAGGAATCGGCTTGCCATCGATGCATGTATAGTTCATGCCATTTATAGGAACTACCAATCAAATTGAAAGATAGTACTTCAAAATTGGAATTCTACCAACGTAAATTACAGACAAATTAGAGTTACTTTACTCACTAGTCAGTAGTCACTAATAAGACCATCTCATGAAAAGGTGTCCCAATTCAAAAAAAAAAAATGAAAAGGTGTCGACTGACTTTGACCAGAAATTATCCACGGTTTGTGCCGTACTCCTATTATCCTATTTCAAGTTTTTTTTTTAATATATATATGTATATAAAGCATCGTGCTTGACCCGTGCACCAAGTCTTGTTCGAGTGTGCAATGCAAAGTTTCCGGCCTTATGCATGTCTAGTTATGAAGTAGTCCCATCATAAATTCATAATCCATTGAAAACTTGTTATTAATAACCAAATCATGATTTTCTTAAAGAGATAAATTTCTCTTGTTTAGGTTATCTTGGCTCGTCCATCAGCATATTGATTCAGACTAGAGTAACATATATAATAAGCTCTTCACAAATTCAAATTATATGTTCATTATATTTTGAAAGCACATTTTCTGACTATTAGGTGAAATAAATCAGCGTAGATAATGCACATATAATTCCAAATTATTTGTGAGTATTATAATGAATATTTTATTTTGTACTCCAATAAAATTTAATACAAATGTCATAAGTATTTTGTTTGCTTTCCTGAATTATTGATATTTAGTATGTTATTGTACTTTTTACTTAAAAAAATAACATTTTCACAATTGTGCTATTATTTCTTTTTAACACCTGTTGTTTCAAATAACAGATATGTTATTTAGGCGGTGCAAAAGGTTTTTCCCTAGTAGTGCTTGTCGTGTTATTATTATTGTTATTATTATTATTTTTTTTTGGTGTTTAATTGCAATTGCTACATCTTTGGTGTCAAAAAAAAAAAAAGGACTTATGGTTGGTGCCGTGCTCGACATGCTTTTACTAAAGGCAATCCGGATTCGCTGTTACGCGACACACGGTGTAGCGCACTGCTAGCCGTCTGATCTTGATCGGACGGTTAACTTTTTACGGGCCTACCAATCTAGGTTACATGCACGGAGCTCCCTTGTCCATTAGATCTTAATCAAACGGCCAGCATACCGCACGACACGCTGTGTCGCGCGGCAGCGAATCTCAATTTTACTAAAGGCTATCTTTAATTACAAGAAGGCGTGGACACGTGGTTGACTGACTTTGACCAAAGTCTCGCCCGAGCGAGTGTGCAACACTGCAACTGCAATGCAAAGCTTCTGCATTTTTTTTTTTAAGTAGTGATCAAATATATTGTTAATTTTAGAATCGATTCAGACTGTAGTAATTAATAAAGTTCATATTTTATGTGTATTAATTACTTTTTAAGCACATCTTCGAACACATGGGTGAAATTAATATGTGGTGAATAATAAATGTACTATGTCAAAATTATTCGTCAATCTTAAGAAACATCTGATTTATACTCGAACTTTATACAAATTTATAATCTTTTTGTTTGATTTCAAAATATTGATATTTTAGTGCTTGTATAAATCATTCTTCAAGCTTTAAAAATTAGTGATACAAATTTACTATTTTCTGAGCCCTTTGACCTGTTTCTCTCTGATCCCTTTATCTGAATCATCCGATCAGCTGATCAATACCTAATAAGCAGTATCATATATATGGTGAGCCTGGTGCAGTGAGCAGATGCACCGATCACCACACAACTAACGCGAGATTCAAATAAAAAGTCATACTAGTCATTACTGATTTAGGGGCGTTTGTTTGTGTAGTAAGGAGTTCTATAAGTTAAGGAGGTCTAAATGTTTATGTAATGTTATGTAATGGAGGTTTGATTGTATAGTAAGGAAGATTAATTTAATGCATGCATATATTCATGTTAAAAGACTAAAATTCCCTTAATAATTTGAATTAGTATTATGTATTATACGTTGTGACGTAATTATTCTTAATAATTAATTATTATAAAAATTAATTATTAGTGATGATAATGAATCATTTTAATTATTATAAAATATTAATAATTAATTTTAATTAAATATTATAAATATTATTATTTATTTTATAATAGAAATTATTATTGATTAATTATTTTAATTCATTATTAATAATTAATATTAGTTGTTAAATATAATTAATTATAATAATTAATTTTTATTATTAATTATGATTTTTTAATAACTATTGTTACTTATTAAATATTATTATTAATTATTTCTAAGGGGTATTGTTGGAAAATAATTCAAAGGGACTGGTGCATAACTTATGCAATCCATTTAGGTTGCATAAGTTATGTACCCTTAAGGCTTCTTATGTAAGAGGTGTTCCACTTAAAGATGCATAACTTAAATTATGCACCCTTTTAAGTCACAAACAAACGAGATCTTCCTGTATATTTTAATTTATATAGTGCCTTCGTGTCCAGTAGCGGAGCCAGCACAGGGGCCACAGAGGGTCTGGCCCATGCTCAATTTTGAAAATTCTATTAGTAGTTAATGGACTTTTATAATTTGGGCTCCCCAGCTATAAAAAAAATGGGTGATTTAGGTTTATGCCACTGCGAAAATTTAAAATTAGAGATATACCATCACTAAACGGAAAATAACTTTTATGCCACTGTCAAATAATAAAAATTAGTATTATGCCATTGGTCAATTGATAGACCATTCTACCCTTTAGAATATGCCACTATAAAACACTAAAATTAGAATTATGCCATCAGAAAATAAATAAATAGTTTTATGCCACCGTATTACAATAAAAATCGATTTTATGCCACTTAAGAATTGTAAAAAATGATTTTGTACCATCAACACAGTTTCAATAGGTTGGTTTCATCTTTCTATTACCACGCTTGTATTTTTACAAATTGATAAATTCAGTTCCGGATCCATTTTGTTTTAGGAAAAAAATCGTTTTTTTATTCGTTAACGTTTACATGACAGGATAAAGTTTGGCTTTTGAATTTTTATTTATACCAATAAACCATAAATCCTCTTGGTAAAAATGGTCTTGGTAACGTCCTCAATCAATCTTCAATCTTTTAAAATAGCACTTAAAAATCTAATCGTGATCTCCAGCATGTGTAAAATCTAATCTTCAATCTTTTAAAATAGCACTTCAATCTTAGAAGAAGTGGGAAGAAGCATTGGAAAGTGTGTAACTTTGTGAAGAGTTTGGATTGTTTATAACTTTTTTTTCTTCCCTTCTTCCTTCTTCCTAATTCTTCTCAACGCATCAAAACGGAGGCAAAAAAACTAATTAATCCTTTTGTCGAGTTCTTTTCTAAAGTAACGGAACAATGATAATTTAAATACTGTTTAAATTTATGAGTTAAATACATAATTTTGATTTCTTGCGAATGTTCAATGGCTAATTATGTTTGGGATGGAAGGGAGAGGAGATGCGCGCTGTTTTTATTTATTTCCTTTTCAGTATTTTATTTTTCCTTTTCTGAATGATTTAATATTATAAGGGTAATTTGGGTATTTTTTAAAAATATGATGATTTATGGAGTGGCATATTTCTAATTAACTATGTTTTAGGAGAAATTAATGGTAAAAAACTAATTTAACCATTTTATAGTGGCATAAAACTTATTATCATTTTAAGATTGGCATTTTTCAAATTGACAGTTTTCATAATGACATATATCTAATTATTCCAAAAAAAATGGCCCAATACTCTTCTTTTTTTCTTCATGGTCACTGAAAATTAAATGCTAGAACTGAAAAATATGAAAGTTTTCAGCAAGTTTCAAACTAAATTCATGCTGTTCAAGTCAAATCAGTAGATAAAATAACTCAATATTTGACCTCGGCCCCCCTCATATTCAAATTCTGGTTTCGCCCCTGCTCATGTCCTGGCTTTATAGTTAATGTCAATTAAAAAAAATTGTTAAATTCACTTGTTATCAAGATTTAAGATAGGATGAAATTACGAGATGTCTTTAGAATGGTCGATCTATATTCCGCACTTAAGCTTTATATACAAATATAATCATTCTAAGCATTTGCATTTAAGCTTTAAATACGAGTGGTCGATTATAATCACTTCTTATTTCTTACTCAACCCCTCATCCAAACAACTCCAAATTTTTTAGCAATAGCAAGGTCCTCAATCTCCACAGTGGTTTTTGTATGTGCAAGTTTTTTGACTTTGTCGAACAGTAGGAGGTGTCCCTCTTGGGAATTCATGATTGCTGGTGTTGTTGCCTTGAGGAATGGGTTTGCCATCGATGCATGTGTAATTCTGATCATTCATGGGAACTAGTTACCAATCAAATTGGAGTTAGAAATTAAACATGAACACATATATAAAAGCTTATTTCAATCTAAATACAGACCGAATATATAAAATAAATTGGCTTTTATAATTTGTTGGAATTAGATATTTTACATGGTTGCAAATTGCAACAGGAAGTGTGGTTTACCATTTGTAGAGCAAATTAAGTAATCTTTAATTGTTGTACATTTTTTATGTTTCTGAAACTCCGACTCGAACTGTTTATCACACGAGTCAAATGGGATGACTAAAAAAAATCGAATAACTCGGATCGCAAATCGGATTTGTTACTGTTTAGAGTAATGATAGAATAAAAAGGACGTCAAACACGATTAAAACGTCGACCATTAAAATTTCAAATGGCCGATCCAAACTGCTCAATATGATCTCTATATTAAAATATCATTAAAAATTAAATTTTATATATTTTTTTCAAATTTTCTAACTATTTTTTCGAAATTTCAAAATCGTTCATAACTTTTTAGATTGAGCATATTCAAAAGTTCCAAAAAAATAATAAAAAATATTGAATAAAATATAAAATGTGGTCTCCACAGAGATTTTATAACGTAGAACGATTTGAACGATTTGGATCGGCCATTCTAATTTTAAAAATTAAAATTTTATCATGTTGGATGAGTGTATGTGTCCTATAAGTTATAACTCAAATATTTGAAGAGAAAAAATAAACTACAATATAAACTAATATAACTTTAATTTCTTCTAAAATAAAATTAATAAGAAAAATAAGAAGAGTTTAAATGATTTAATAAAATATATTTTAAAATTAATTTTTAAACGAACATATTACAATAGTAGAGAACATAATTATCATTTTTTGTATGTTCTTAGATTAAATTTTGGGTCAATTATCATTTTATTTTTAAATTATTTCAAATTTGATTAATCTGGACCGTCTCATCATATTTAAATGAAAAAAAAATGCAAAAATGGAGCTGCCCATTGCAGTCCTTTTGCCAACTTCTCCTCTTTTCCGTTCCCAAATCGTCTCCTCTTTTCTGATGGAGCACTGCTTCACCTCTCTCCATGGATAAAAACTGCCATTAATGGTGCCCCAACCTGAATCCACTCCAAATAGCCAAAAATCGGATCGGTGAAACTAAAGAGGCATGCATTTGAACAAGTGGTGTCCCTAAAATAGTTACAAAACGTAAATCAATTAAGCTTACTGGTACAGTTTTTGGCTTGACTCGTAGGAGTTTCGTTGTTTTCTCCCATCTCATCGGAGTTGAAGATGAGCACGCACAGTGACAGTAGCACCAGGAGCACGAAACCCTTTCTTGCCATTTGTAAGCCTATGCTTACGTTATTGGATACTGCTTGTAGGTCAGTAGTTATAAGAGGCGTTATATAGCCGAAGATGCGTCAAGTATCAATAGATTCTGAAAAATATCTAACAGAGCTGTCAAGAGTTCACAACAGCAATTTGAGAATTCCTTGCAAGTAAAAAATAAATAAATAATTACCCAAGGTTTGAAATAAGATTGGAGTTTTTTCATAACATTTAATTTAAAAATAAATTAAGAAGCTTGATCCTAATTTATCTTAAAAATAAAAAAACTTAATTAGAATAACGTGAAAGGTTCAAAATCCTAAAAATACCTCTAGCTACATATTGCTAATTAAATTTTGATTGTTAATTGTGTCATTGTCAGAAGGCCCTATGAGACCAAAGAGCGATATTCGATGAACTTTCCTCATAAACCTTTTGTCTCCCTTTAATTCTTTTTCTAATTCTTCTCAGAAACCTTAATATGAGGCAGAGAGTGAATAATCCTAAAAATTATCCATTTGAATTACGGATATGTAAAGATATTTTCATTCAGCTAGTAAATGCATATAAAAAGGTGTCAATTAAGGACTGAGAACACACTATAAATCAAAGGGCTGGTAGGTTGGAAGAGTGCCTAGGAATAGGATGATTTTTAATAAGACAGTGATCGATAACTAACTAACTGGTGGAGAATTTTAGTTTCCATTAGCACGAGGTAATTTACTATTCCATCGATCCTTTTCGCAATTTAGTTTTGGAGTTCAAGTTGCAGGGTTGAAGACTATGAAGTTCCGTTTTCAATATCTGACTGGCATCCTCAAATAATTATTTAAATATATTCAATGTTTTTTTTTTAAAATAAATTGGAGTCAGGCCTCTCAATTTATTTCTAAATTAAATATCTATAAAAGATTCCTTAATTGGATTTCGAATCTGCGACATCTCACTTAGATACATTGCTCTTTATCGCTAGATCAAGAGCTGGTTTTCTTATCCAATGTATTAAAAAAGACAAAACAAATTTAAAGTCTAGCAAATATATAAACACTTTTTTCTATAGTTCAAAACTACTAGTCTTCCATAAGAAGAAACTAATTAAAGTGCAAAACAATGTTAAGTATGATCTTACGAGACACACAAATTACAAACCAAGCTCATATATTATATCTTACAATAATACAATATGATCGAACAACAAAACACGGGTCCAATAATAATAATCATCACCGAGTAAATCTTTTTGATATGTGATATTGCGGTCCTACCATTATGTTTTCGGACTAAAAAGTTTGGTTTAACTTTGACTAATTTCTTTTTTGATGGTCATGTGGCAATCACAGGCCGACAAATTTTATTAATAAAAAAATTACAAAATTACAAAGGTTAAAGGTAAAAAAATAAAAAAAAGAGAGATCTAATCCTTAATATGTACAAACTTTGACTAATTTCTTTATATTAACAACAGTTTGGTTGACCATATACAAGGAATGGACGAATGGTTGACGATGTTGCATACAAGTCTACAACATTAAAAATAAATGAGTAAAAAAAAAAAGGAAAAAGGAGAAACCTTTTGGTCTAAACAGTCGACCAAACTATTGACCGCCATTGAACCCAACCACGACGAAATCGAGATCTGCTGCTGCGCGACACCGCGTGTCGCGCGGTATTCTGGCCGTCTGATTAAGATCCAATGGACAAGGGAGCCCCGTGCATGTAACCTAGATTGATAGGCCCGTAAAAAGTGAACCATCCGATCAAGATCAGACGGCTCGTAGTGCGCGACACGCTGTGTCGCGCAACAGCAGAGTCGGATTGAACCACGACGCGACAACACTTTACCCCAACACACACAGTCATTTTCATCCACGTGTCCTGCCGTCACTGGTCGGCTCTTGCCAATCCAATTCACATCCTTTTAAGGTAAGCACGATGCAGATCTATGATATGAACCGTTCGATCAATAATAAATGTCCGCTAATTAATACCATGCTCATAAAAATTCACCGTCAAAATTAAATCGAACAGTTTGGATCGAAGATCAGCACCTTGTTGACCATAAAAAGTTAGCATAGGATACCTGCTCCTTGCCAATCTCCACCATCCGAGATTCTGGATTGACATCCTCTACAGCCTCATTAATCGACTGTTCCGTCCTGGCAATCCAAACTTTTTTAATATTTAAAAATTTTAAAATTCAAAAATACTGAATCCAAACCGTTGATCTTGTTCAATTTTATGGACGATGTATTTTCATAGAAGTTTTATAAAATTTGAAATTGATTTGATACTTGATTAAGTGACCAAATTATGAACGCATTAGAATTAATTAGTGATAGTTAACCATTTTCGATCATTTTTTGATCACTTGATCTAATATCAAATCGACTACAAATTTTATAAAACTTATATGAAAATACATCGCCCGTAAAATTGAACATGACCAACGGTTTAGATTTAACATTTAAATTGTAAAATATTTGAATATTAAAAAAAATTGTGTTGGTTGTGCCGTCCAGCCAATAAGTGAGGCTGTAGAGGATGTGAAGTGAATCCCCCAGATTCCCGGTCCTCGATTTTGTTATCATTTGATATTTTAATAGAAAAAAAACATTTTTTTTTCTTAATTTTAATTTAACTCCTGAAGTTAATATTCGGAAACAAAATAAATATACTTATAAGTGTTCTATCTATTTCTTCCTTTTGAATAATGCTTTTGACAATATCTATTTCTTTCTTCTTAATTAATTTTAAATTTTAAAATTAAATTAATTGATGAACCGTAAATACTACTTCCCCGGAGCATTCGTTTGAGATTCGCTTTCTAAAACTACTGTAGTTTGGACAATATAATCTTCAAATCATATTGGGTGCGTTTGGATAGGTGTGGGAAGAAAGGAAGAAGGGAAGAAGTGGGAAGAAGTATTGGGAAGTGTGTAACTTTGTAAAGAGTTTGGATTGTTTATAATTTTTTTTCTTCTCATCTTCCTTCTTCCTCTTTTTCTTCTCTCATCCAAACGCACCCATTGAGATTCTTCTTACTAACTATTATTTTTTGAAGGTATAGGCTCCGTTTGGATGTGTTGAGAATAAGGTAGGAAGAATG
Organism: Rhynchospora pubera; assembly: GCA_028095005.1. Classification (NCBI taxonomy): domain Eukaryota; kingdom Viridiplantae; phylum Streptophyta; class Magnoliopsida; order Poales; family Cyperaceae; genus Rhynchospora; species Rhynchospora pubera. The sequence goes on along the minus strand of CM051460.1, from coordinate 220,887,464 downwards.
AAGAAGGGAAAAAATTTATTGGGAAGGGGTAAATTTATTGGGAAGTGTGTAACTTTTGTGAAGAGTTTGGATGGTTAGAAATAAATTTATTGGTAAAAAGTGGTTATTCCTTATTCCGAAAAGAAGCCATCCAAACGGAGCCATAAATAATAATCTCCTAATAATTCTTTCATTTTGATTGGATTCGAGTTTAATGGGGATGAGCCATGAGCAACTGAAGTAAATGACAATTCAACAATTTTTCGAGTCTCTACATTCACAGTCGTACTATCCAGTAAATGACGATTTAAAACCAACCAATCAGAATTAACATCGCGGTTAAGTTATCTTGCGTCCCAAATTTCTACCTAATACCTCCATATAAAAGAAAAAAAAATATTATTTTCCGAAATCATCTTCAGCCGAATCTAAGACAATAGAAAATGAGATGCAAAATACTCCGGTGTGCCAATATTGATAACATGGGCTGAAATTGAGTTGGGGGCAGTTAAGTGAAAGCACTTTTTACGAGCTACGAGCCGATTTAATTTGAAGCCCACGAAATCCAAATTGAAAATGCGCCAGATTTCTCTGTTTTGTTTTTGACTTTTCACAAACAAATGAATGATAAAATTACAATTTCTGATAAATAGCTAATTAGCTACACTACCTAGGTTTGTCGACCAAAGGCAAAGTTTTCTTACTGCTTTACTTGCGCAAGTTTCTTTTGATTATTATTATTGTTTTGGTATCAAATTGAAGGGCAAGGTGCTTAATTTTTTCTTTTTTTTTTTGTTCATACCAACTGAAAATGTTGTTATTACTTTATATTGTAGTGTTAATTTCAATGTAGCAATTGACATTTTTTAGAATCTTAGAATCAATTACTTTGGGGGTTAAAAAAAATAAAGAAACTTAATTACAATCCTATCATAGTGGCTAGCTAATAACAATTGCATAACAGGGTTCAGTAACTCAAGAAAGGGTAATGTCGTCTTACATTTTTTTTTTCCTTGTTCTCTTTCCTCGATGGGTTTGGCCCAAATTGTCAGTGGGGGTGAGGGTAGAAATCGTAGGTTGTTACACAGTGATGTGAAGTTAATTTTCTCAACAATTATGCTCGGAATTTATAAAAATTTAGATGGTAGATGCAGCAGACAAATTCCATCTAGGCTGGTTGATCATAATATGTAGACCACTTGTTCCTAAAGACTAGGGAGGATAATCTCAGTGGTCCGGAGCAATTCTAATTAAAACTCTTGATCACTGTCTCCCTTGTTGGGGGTTTTAATTCTAATCCCCCATGAGAGTGAGATTTTGATGTGTGCATGATTTTAGAATTGAATGTTATTTTAATCATAAAAACTTGATTTATAATACTGTTTAATTGCGGTATATTAATTCTTTTATAATTAGCATTCTAGCAGGTTAAAGCAAAGCTCAAAAGATATATGTGAAACTTTTGTGGTGTTCTGAACTTTTTCCTATTCGGACTAACCTGATGGTACAAAGATTATTAATTGTTGCATGTCAATAGGGAATCCTAGAAGCGATTGATGTCATGTTTTTACATTAAACAATAGAATTACAATCTTATACCAACACACGGGCAAACTATTCTACACTATCACAACCACAAGACAGATGACAAATTACTTTTGTTTATTAAGAGGACAAAAAATGATAGTATGGCATAATGACTTTTGAATGGATGCCTTCTTTGGAGCCATAGTTAAGTTGATTCGGATTGACACACATGCACGATCGACCACTCAAATATATCTTGGGGCATTCTTTTTGATCAACGACCCTGGGGCTGGCATCCACTAGGAATTTTCTGACACCCACCTGCAAATATTTGTAAGTGTAACCATGGGCTTCACTGCACTCTGGTAGTATGTATATTTCAATACTGTGCATCCTGTACGTGAAATAAACATTGAATCCTAATAACACGGACTGGTATCTATTTGCCATATAAATTTTTGTTTTCAAGTATGAAAGCTGAATATATATCTCGCGCGTATACGTGCAGAATATATCAAATTAACAAGGGGTAACCAATTAACCAATGTCAGGTGTATGTGCAAAAAAAAAAAAAAAAAAAAAAAAAAAAAAAAAAAAAAAAAAAAAAAAAAAAACTCTAATATCTCGTGAATGATTAAATATTTTGTGTTCTTGCATTTAATATCAAGAGATCAAGTCCTTGAGGTGGGACGAAACCTGGCCCAGTGCCAAACTGCTGGTGGAAGCAACAAAATAAGTCATTGTCGAGTGCTTTCATAGTGTTCGATGAAATGCATGCCTCAACGAATCAAGTAGATTTGTGCTATTGTTTTAACTTTTAACCCTCCAGTGGATTTCCGTTCTTACGAACTTATTAGGTTGAGAGGAAATAGGAAAATAAGATTATGCATAATAAAAAATATTAACTACATATCTAAAGTAAATAAAGTAAAGAATGAAGAGATGCAAAGCACAGTGAGACTAGAACTGAGTGGACAATTTCGTCATATATAAAATATGAAAATCAGTTTTTTATATTCAGAAATTAATTAAAAATTGACGAGGAGGGTATCTATTTAGTAACTTTTAGTTCTATCAAGCATTGAGGGCTATGGGGCTAATTTGAATAATTTGAGGGTTAAATATCTAATTAAGAAATATTTGAGGGGTACAGGCCCAATTTTGTCTTTTTTTGTTTTTAAACGGAATTCAAATTTAAGACTGAATTAAATGATCAGAAAGAAGCATATGTGGGTTAGCCTTCGTGCTTCTATCTGGTTAATTAAACATGACCAGGGAGGTAGAAATTTGACTTGAGGGGCACAAAATAGAAAATCCCTAACAAAAATACAGGACAATAAAAATAATATAATAGAGAAATTAAGTAATATTTTTTGTATTTTAAATAATAATTAAATAATAAATTTTTATTTTAAAAATGTTATTTACTAATTAAATAAGAAACAATATTTTTAGAAGCATGAGAGGTATCTTAATTTTATTTCCTTTGGGGCTTAGGATGAGTGCGCTTCATTATTTATAAATCATGTTCGATCATTCTAAAACGACATATGTAATCATTATTTGTGATACTTTAAATGCTAAGGTCCTATTTGAAAAATGTTCATGTTTATCCATTTTGAAAATATATCTTTGATCTTATCCACATTTTTAGTAACTAAATAATCAATATTTATATAAATAGTTTTATATAATTAATATCTTTATAAATAGGCTCCAATATCTTTATAAATAGTTTTAATATTTTCAAAAATAGTAGTTAAGTAATTCTTTTTTTCTTAATTAGCCATTAAGTAATCTATAATATTTACCATTTTAGCCAGACCTCCACTATAAATAGATCCCAACCTTATTTCATTTCATTTCGTATATCATTTCCGTCTCTCTCTCTTCCTAGCAAACTTTGAATACCGCCTTAGTTTTGATTAGTCGGCCATTTGGAATTCGAGTTCTACGCCACAGTTATAGTCATCCCGATTTTCTTGTGCACTGCATCGCTCAGTCAGGTAACCGGACTTCTCTATATTTAGTTTCGTATTGTTTGATTTGATTATCGCCTGGCTTTGCTTGCATGTGTATGCCTGTATGTGGTATGTTTTGCGGGATGTCGAATTTAGAATTCTGAATTTCTGAATTTGTTCATGCAAGTACCCTGATCTCCCTGCAAGGGGAGGGGTTTGGTTATGATCCCCGATATAGGGGATGAACTTTATGTCCTGATTTGGTTCCGATCCCCGAGACTGGGGAGGAACTTTATGATTGGTTCTAATCCCTGTGACTAGGGAGGAACTTTTTGTCCTAATTATGATATGATTTGACTAATCTAGACCTGGTTATCTCCGTGAAATATATGTTTTGTTATGTGGATTAATCCAATCATGTTTAATTTGTTTTATCAACTAATATAGAGAAGCTGCATCGTTAAATAGCCGGTTACTGAGCTTTGTAGCTGACATCCGTTTTGTTCCTTTTATGCTTGCGACGTAGGTTGACGGACCGTCGGATAGATGCAGAAGATACCGCCCCACCGTCGCGCCCCGTGTGTATTCGCGGGGTGTGACATTATTTAATTTACATTATTCATATTGGTAGTAGGCCTCCTACTTTAAAAAGAAATTGTACGAAGTATATTTGTAAAAAAATACATTATTTTTTCATCTCAATGTGAAAAGAGGCACAGAAATAAACTAAACTCACGCTGATATGGATTAATCTGACTTTGACGGGCAGAATAGTAAGAGGGTTTGTCGTGGCCAGAATACTGGTGGTTACCAGTGTTCTTCTTGTTGCCCTGTGGGATTGGTTTCCCCACCTTGCATTTGAATTTCTTGCCTTCCTTAGCTGATCAGTGAACAGGAAAATATAGGTACATATTAGTACTTAAATTGGCACATAATTAATATGCTTAGACTAAGTTATTAATCTTTCCACATGATTTGTCCAAATATTATTTGATAATAAAATTAACTTGATTTTCTTCCACATCTATTCTCATGCTAAAATTCATTTCTATCCTTAAATATTTAATTCTACCATGAATCTTGCCGAACATTTATGCATTCTTTATCGGTTTATCCTGAATTTTTATTTCATGCCACTGAATGGCAGCTAAGAATTGAATAATGAATACTCTGAAACCTACCCAAATATTTAATGTTTAATTAAGAACTTCATATATCAAGCAACTGTGTTCATTATTATCGAAGGAAAATTCATTATTTTATTGCCATTGTTCCAAACAATTAATCAAAAACAATTGCTGCAAGTATGCCAATCTGTGTTGTTTCAAATTAACTGGCCCGATATTTTTTTTTTTTTGGAATAACCCAAAAATTTAATATGTAGATAATGTAAAGCAACAATATTGGTAATTATCTATTTAAACATAGAGTTCTGATGCTTACTTGTACATTCTTGATCTTCGAGTGTTGGGGAAGGTACCCTGGTATTCACTTGGGAATTGGAGAAACATACGAGGCTCAAGCTTAGAACCAGAATAACTAGAAGCACCACCATTGAAGCCATTAAATTATGGTTATCTGTCAATATATCGCATTAGTTCCCTTCTCTTTTATAGACACGCTTGTAAATTTTAAAGTTGTAAATAGTCTGGAATGCAAGTAAACGCCATGTTTTGGGTCAATTGAAGTCAACTGGCTTAAGACGATCAGTCTTTATAGCTACATTCTTTCTAGAGAGGCATGGACCTGTTAACTACTTCGGGTCGAAAAAAAAAATAATAAAAAAAATAACTTTTAGCTTTGCGCGTCTTGACGTGTTTGACGCATGTCTGGACTGTGGTATATATTTTTTAAAAGGCAGACCAGCAAACCAGGGGCGAAGTCAGAAATATGAAAATTTTATATTTTGGAGGGGCTATCTAAATATTTGCTCATATTTTTACTAAAATAATATTGTAATTATGAGTAAAATTAAAAAATCAGTGGGGCCTACCAGCCACCAGGAACCACGCGGTCCACGCTGGGTTCGCCCCTGCTGCAAATCAAAGAATTTTTCCTTTATCCATTTCGTTTCGCCTTGATGAAATAATTAATGAAATAAAATTTTATTTCGTTTGGTTTATCGAAATGATTAACAAAACAATGAAAAGGGCGAAATTAAGTGAATTTCGTAAAGATCACATAAATTTTGACCATTTATTTATTGCGAAACAGTTAACGAAATTAAAATCAATTTTGTCACTGAAACGAAACGGTTAACGAAACACTCTAGTTCCATCGTCATTTCTAAAATTAGACACCCCTGTTAGAAGGTAAAGTGCACGTTGAGTTAATTAAACATTCATTTGTTATCGAATAGTAAACTGCGCATAGGACAATTAATGAAGGGAGGATCAATCTAAATTCCTCGAAAAGAAAAGATTGTATTTTGATATGAGAAGGTCCGCTGTCACAAGTTGCCACAAATAATCAGCCATTTAATTAATTTTGATCTACGGCTGTGATTGATTTTTCTAGAAATATTATTTTATTAAATTTATTCAAATTCCAAAGTCAGTTTATAGCCTTTACCTTTCCAGTACAATAAATTATTACAGATAGTACTTCCTCTTCTTTAGCTATTAAACCAACGAGAAAATATCATTTTTTTCTTCTAACATTCACTTCTTAGATCTCACTCGCTCTTTATCTTTTGCTCGCAACATTGTCCTAATGTCCTTTAACCGTTGCTCCGCTAGCTAATTTCTCAGTTCTCTCCACCCCTAAAAGTCACTTATCACTCTCTTGTCCAACCATATATGCAACTTTGTAATGTTCCTGAACTCAGATTCAGCTCAGATATGCACTGATTTTGAGTAAAACCAGCAAAACAACAAAACCCACTCTGATGCTTGTCAGACCAACAGGTAGAGAAAGCTCAAATTGAAAGGAAATATAAGTAATTGAACTAAATTGATATGAAAATAATGAAATTGGATAAGAAACATGCTATTGAATAGTCACTTGGCTATTGAGCCGTACAATTCTAGAAAATACAAGGATAATTGCTAAACTGCAAGAAAACAATAAGAAAAGAGGAATAATAATTTCAGATCTAGATTCCACATGAAAAACCTAATCTTCCGAAAAAGAAGCTTATATATATGAGCCACAATTATCTTCTAGTAATTTTGATAATTACAATTTTACTAATTGAGTTTAACCTTCAACAATTCAGCGTTTTTCTTCTTTAACTCAACTACGGACCAAAGCCACGTGTCAGCTCCATATCACCAGAGCCCTTTTGCTAATGCTGTCCAAGAACTCAACATGGGCCCCATCTACACTAAGCATGAGTTTATAGTCAGTCTGAGCTTCGAGGCATACGAGTAAGTTATCTTTTTTATTTTTATGTATATAGTTAATAATATATATAGGAAATATATATTTTTTTAAATTATTTAGCCGTGGACGCCCGAAGTGCATAAGGCAAAAATGATACGAACCGAGGAGGTGGACCAGCGTCTTGTGACATTGGGCCTGATTCATTTCGTTGAGTTAGGTCACATGCCATTGGATCGTTCCATGATACAAGGTCTAGCCATGTTCTGGAGGCCCGAGAACCACACATTTCACTTTCCCCGCGTAGGCAAGATGACCGTTACTCTTGAGGTATTATTTTTTCCAAGTTTTGTTGGTACATATTTATTTATTGTTTTATTTTTGTTGTTTAATAAAAATATGAATATTTTATTTGCGGGATGTCGCCTTTATTTTTGGCTTGCCTACGACTGGACGACCGGTGACCGGTCGTACTGATTACGACAATTTGCAGAAGCTAGCAGACTTTGCATTGCCACGGGACACTCCTATGGAGGCCGTTCTAGATTGCTTCAGAGAGAGGGCGACGGATCGACGTGCTGGGAGGTAAGAAACGTTTTAAAATTTAATTATAATTTTGAGATATGCTGCAATATATATATATAGAGAGAGTTTTGCTATAGTGAGTCGCAACTCACCAAAGCGTCCGTGAGTCGCGCTCAAAATTCCGAAATTAAGTTCAAAACGACCGATCCAAACCGTCTAATACAATCTTCCTATTGAAATCTCCATGCAGACCAAATTTTATATTTTTTTCGAAATTTTTAAGTATTTTTTTGAAATTTTGAAAAATCATTAATCTAATTAGTTCTGAACCGTTCAAAAACAGTAGTTTTTAAAAATCCGAAATAAATACTTAAAAATTTCGAAAAAATGTAAAATTTGGTCTGCATGGAGAATTCAATAGGGAGATCGTATTAGACGGTTTGGATCGGTCGTTTTGAACTTAATTTTGGAATTTTGAGCGCGACTCACGGACGCTTTGGTGAGTTGCAACTCACCATAGCAAAACTCTATATATATATATATATGTGTGTGTGTGTGTGTGTGTGTGTAATGTTTCTGTAATGCATGAAATGTCACGCAATACAGTTTGTGAAACTACGTGATATGGGGGCACATGGGCCTGTGTCAGAGGACGCAGATAGGATCGATAGATACACACGGGCCCTGGTGTTGGAGTGGATGAGTTGCGAGATGTTTGCAGATACCATAGGAGATTTTGTTCCTTGTTTTTATCTGGAGTTACTTCGGGTTAGTAATTGTAAATATTAAGAACATCTCTTACATTAGTAGTAACTTGAAAACTTAGTTAAAAATCTCGAGAAACTAACGAAAATTATTTTTTCTTATTTGCAGGATGTTTCTTCATCTGAGTCAGTGAAATATAACTGGGGTGCGGCCACACTTGCCATGTTATACCGCGGCCTGGACTTGACTGTCCTGGCAAATGGCGCTCAGAAGGTTCCTGCTCCGTGGCTACTGCTTCAGTTGTGGTCTTACACCCGGTTATTACTTTGTCGGCCGTAAGTTACGAAAAAATTCGATGGTTGTGACAAGCCGTCAGTTGAGAGATGTCCGCCGTATGGGAGGTATAATTTTTTTGTAAAATTTTTTTCACGTATAAATTTTTTTAAAATTTTAATTAAAATAATATAATTATATAAATTAATTAAAATTAATTAAATTTTAATTATATTTGTATTAAATAAAATAATTCAAATATTGTAATAGGAAATTAATTTGCTAGTTAAAAAATTATCATTAAGATTTTTAATAAAGTGTAATTTAAAATTAATTAGTTAGTTTAAAAAATTAAATTACTCATATTTTATGTAATTAGATTACTAATTATTAATATTTCAAGCATGACAATTAATTAATATTTTATTAATATTTCAAGCATGACAATTAATTAATATTTTATGTAAAATTGAATTGTAATGATTTGCCAGGCAATGGACGACATGGCTTAGGTCAAAAAAGGTGAAAGGTCCCGTTCGCAGCGGTATTGAGTACGCTCGAGACGTATTTGTGAAGATGGAGCATGCACACGTGGTGTGGCGGCCATACGAGGATGAGCTTAGACAGGTGGTCATGCCTCCTTATGCCCTCTACGACCAGAGGTTCTACCGGCTCCGCGTTCCATGCATTCATTTCTGGGTCGCGGCGTGGCACTATGTCGATCGGGTGATGCATTAGTTCATGTTGTTCCAGATTGTTCCGCCTCCTCTTCCTACGGTACGTTATTTTTTTGACCTTCGTGATTTAAATTAAAATATTTATAGTATATGCATTAAATATGACCTAAAAAAACAGGCTTGGAGGAGGATGGAGGCGTTGTTACAGTACAGGCATACCACATTTCGGCAGAGGGATTGACAGGATCTTTTCACTGTAGAGGTGGCAATGTGGACCGACAAGACCCAGGTCGAGGTGGCAGAGGCGCGGCCATGGAGTGACGATATTTTGCCCTCCTACGATAGATGGATGCAGATACTTGGAGGTGCTCATCTTGTCCCCATTCCGGGAGCAGCACAGCAGATTCCGGCTGGCCGGATCACCTACCTAGAGGATGCGCCCGAGCGCGTGAGTATGGTAAGTTTTTTACTTATGAAAATTTATATTTTTAGGTACAATTAAAATGGATTGCTTTGTATTTTGGACACTAACAATAAATAAACAGGTGAAGCACATATTGACGCAAGCTCTACGAGCATGTGGATGGGCGGTGAAGAAAGGATTCAGACGTGCTAGGAAGGAACCTTGTACAAACATGCATGTGCATGTGGTATACCTTTGTCTTTACCAGAAACCTTGTACACATTTTCACATAAATGTTGCATACAATACCGATGTACGGCCAATGCAGGCTCCGCACTTTCTTGCCATCCGTACTGTGGTCTTTTAAACATGTTCCTTATTCTCCAATATTGGTCCGAAACAACACAAAATTTTTTTGGTCCCACCACTTGTTCCCTTAGAAATTTCATGAACCAACCCCAACAAGCTTCATCCTCTGTTCGCACTAAAGCAAATGCTAACGGAACCAGCCGTTGCTCAGGATCGTAACCGCAAGCCGCTAAGAATTTATCCTTATAGTGACCTGATAAGAAAGAGGCATCAATGCTAATCACGAGCCTAATATACGGAACCGCTGCGATACAAGGCCCGAATGCCCATGCTTCTGCTTCGAACATAGCTCTGTTCGGATTACCTACGCTTTAAACAGCCACTTTATCTGCGTCCCGGGTGTCGTCCTCTGTATTGCCAATAAAAGACTCGGGAGTTTGTTGTACGAATCTTCCCATGATCCGAAAAGATGTTCGATTGCTCTTTCTCGGCCCCGCCAAATCTTGTTATAAGTGGGCACCACATTCGGGTATTCTTTCTCCAATAGAGATTTCACGTCGGGTAAGGAAATACCGACATCACTCTTTACTGCATTTCTAATACAGTTGGCAATAACCTCAGCCGTTAGATTATCATGTGTGAAGTCTCCGGCCCTCGTCACGCATGTATGCTCTTGTTAATTCGTTATTATCTTCTAAAATTTACCTTCTCTTTCCGTACGGACATACAAACGCCACTTACAACCATATTCCTTACAGTTCAATATTAATTTTTTCGGAAAACTAGCAGTGGTTTTGTGTTGTACATTTAAACGTAATGAGTAATTATTACACGCTTCTAATATTTGGTCTTTCGAGAAAAATATTGTCCCTTCTGCTAATAGCCCTGATCCATGAGGTTGATGAAGGAGGTGCGTTTTGAAAGTTATCTTTATTAATGATAATTTATGTATTGTTCATGATGTTGAATGTTATTATACATTCTTGTTCCTTGAGATTAATATGTTATATCTTTAGAAGTGTTCAAGAATATGCTCGTGGTCTTGAACCATAGAACTCTTAAGATGAAAACATATAATCCTAAATGTATTTACAATCGTGGTAATTAAAGAGGAACAATAATTACCGAGTAAGATTGTCATGTCGATTGAAAGTACATTGTAGTTCTATAAATGTTGATAAGTGATTATCATTCAATGACATGAGTATATATAAAATGAGCATGCTTTATATATATTGAATATGACCTAACTGGATGGAATATTATATGGATTGTGTTTTGTGTCATTAATATTTCCATCGTGTCTTTGAATCCAAGATATGAGATGTATAGATTTCTCACATGAGAAACATGCAATGTAATTACTGATTAAGACCATCTTTTTACTGATCTTAGTTATCTGTTGATGGAGGGAATTAGTAGTTCATTGAATGTGACTTGTGCGGGAGAAAGTTATATGTCGATTATCATTGTCCCTCAGTTATTTGAGTTATGATATTACTGGGCCCCTTGGTAAAGTGGAATTATATAGCATGCAATATATATGTAGTTATAATTATAATTGACTTAAGAGACCAAGAAAACGAATATAATGCAAAAATGACATGATCCTATTCTGCATATTATTCATAATATCATGAGACAAGGATAGACACAGATCAAGTGGATCGAGTACGTAATGACTATGTCGTTTGGGTGGCTATAATGTAGTGACAGAACCTCTTATAGTCTATAATATAAAATATTTTATATTATTTCCAAGATGACGTAGATCCTCTGTAAGGTCACACAAACTGAAAAGAAACAACAAGTGTTTTACATTTTATACGATGTATGAAAATACATGTGATAAAATGTTAAAATAATGTCATGAAAAATGACATGCTTAGACCATAAATAAATTCATGAAAATATATGAATATTATTGGTATAATGTTAGAGAGCATTATAAGAATAATATAGACATCATATATTGTATTATTACTTCATGAATTAATTTATTAAACAAGATGCAAAATATAATAAGAAAAGTACTAGTGACATTTGCGTAAATAACACAAAAAGTTTGTCATAGAACTTTCGTATAAAAGGATGTGAGAATCTTTTCATTTTAGGAAAAATTATTTTTCCATTTCTCCATTTCTTAGCATGCCCAGATATTGGGTTTTCTTGCGCACAAGGAAAAGCAAAATAAGGAAATTGGATTTTCTCTCTGCTCCTTGTATTGGCCGATATCCAATATATTTATTTGGCTTTTCTATGCCTGTATTAGTTAGTGATTTTCCTCTCGTGCGAAAAGAAAAGAGAAATAAAATATTTTATATTTTGCATATTAGTTTAGCCATCAAGAAATCAAATAGTTTGTTGATTGAAGATCTAAGGTGGTTGGATCTAAGTTTGAAACTCACCATCGATCTATCTAAGTGTTGGTTGAGTTTGTTGTTTAGGTTCAAGGTGAACCAAGAGAAAGAAACGCGCTAAACGACAGCGACGAGAATCGAAGGTTTCCAAGAGACCTAGAGAGAAACCGACTTCTCTCTACTAAGAGATTTGACAATCTCTTTAGGTAAAATATTCCTTCTCCTCAAATAAAGTTATTTGATGATTTTGTTATGCACATGGGATGTTTGATTAAATGTTTAATCGTTATCTTGCTTGCTATTGTCATATAAATAAAGTCCTTTGTGTATCGAGTCAAATAAAAATTTTAAAATTCCGCTTCCTTGACATACACACGAAATTCCAACAGTGGTATCAGAGCATAGATTTATTTTATGACAATAAGACTATTTAATTTGTGTAAAATTAATTACGCAAGTGTTTAGTTAACTATCTCTCAAGTTTATAATTCAGAAATCTGTTTTTTTTTTATGTCTTGATGCATTTTATCACTTTGGTAATTTTTGAATCATATTTTTGTGGATTAAAAAATTACTACACAAGTATAATATGTGTAGAAGGTAAATCAATAATAAAATGAGGAGTTTAAACCGTTTTATTATGCTAAACAAAAATAGCAAAAACAGGTACAGTGCTGGATTTTTGGTGTCCAGTTTTTCTGTTTTGGTCATGATTCAAAATAGTTTTTCATAAACTTGGATGAATGGATTTTTGACTAATATATATCATTGGAAAGATATTGAAGTCTAGTTTCCAGAAAACTAAAATATGTAATACAAAAGTTTTACAGATTTTAAGGAAACGTGAAAATTACTATGATAACTACCTGCTGTTTTCCAGATCTGGAATTCTGGATTAAAACGTGATTTTCTTTTAAATGGCTGAACCAATTTTAGATTTTTTTATATATTTAGAAAGATTCTTAAATCTAGTTTCCAGAAATATATATATTAGATTTTAATTCGAATCATACAATTTTCGGTAATAAAATATTTGACTGGTGCGCAGCTGTCTAAAATTAGAAATCTTTTCTAAATCTGTTTTGTATTACTTTTCTTGCACAAGGGGCTACTTTGTAAAGTCTATAGTGTAAGTGCTCATCCAAGGACCAGATGTGATATTAAATTAAAAATTTTAATTTAACAATAATGATGATTAAAAAATCTTTAACATATTATTTAGAATAACATTTGATTGGTAAATGTTTATTCTATAGAAATCATTTTTGGGATTTGAAATGATTTAGAAGAATTCTATGATTGAGAGATATTGTGATACCCAGTTTTTAGAATTTTAATTTTTGCATGCTTAATTATTTTAGTTGCTATGTAAAATTATTTTAAGCATTATTTTTTTGTTGAGTACAAAAATTTCTGAGGTTTATTTGGGTTTCAAACTTATTGAAATAGTGCTTAAATCTGAAGTTTTAAGTGCATAAGCAATTCTAGAGGAAATAAAGGACTATTTTGTAAAGTCCACCATATAATATTTACCCCATTTTCACATTTTCCCCACCAGCCACTATTTTCTTCTCTCTCCCACCTACTTCTTCTTCCTCCGACATAAATTTCTTCTTCTTCTTCCAAGTTCAAGCTCCACAAATACCCCACCCAAATAAATTGATAAAAATTCTGAAAAATTCGGGAAAAATCAGATTTAAAAAGAGGAAGGTGAGGAGAGTACATGCAAGCCAAGTAATTTCGGATTTGAGCACCATTTTGGTAAGAACTCGTTTTTCTTCAAATCATTTCGATTCTTGGACAATTTCTGGGATTTAGCTAAAATAAAGGGTTGAAAATGATATTTTCTATTAGTATTAGTTGCATGCAAGGTTTTGTTAGCTACATTTAGTGTTCTATTTGATTTGTGTGAGGTTTTGGTCATGCATGAACTAAACTTCGAGTTAAAATGAATTTCTGAAATTGTTTGATTGATTTGTGCATTAAACTAGATTTCAAAAGGGGGTATAGTTGCATGCATGGTACATTTATAAAATTTGGGTTTTATGCTGAGTTTTTGGTATGCATGCAAGGTTTGATTTAGTACTTTCTGTTTTGGTAAAGTTTTGTAGATGCATGAGAATTTGGTTAAGCTATAAGGTTGCATGTAACGATTTTCTCACAAGTTTGCATTTCATTCTTTGTTTGAGAGTTGGATTTAACCCTTTTAAATTGTGGATTAAAACTTATTTCGAGTAATTTTGGTATTTTAACTTATTTGTTAAGTTAGATAGTAATCTATGAAAATTTTAATAGTTTAAGTGGTTAATTTTGTGTTTGAATATGCTTGGTTTAAGCCATTAAATTAGTAATTGGTACCAAATTCTATCCTTGTTCAGTATTTCAGCCCAGAGACTGGAATTCGGTCCGAATCAGTTATAATCCGGTCCGGATTGGTTCCTCTGGAAATTACATCTTCTGAAATTCGGTCCGGATTAGTTGCAATTCGGTCCGGATTGTTCCCCCTGAGAATAGATTTTGTTTTGACCATAACTTTGTCATCCAGAGTCCGTTTTAGGTGATTCAAAGACCGTTGGAAAGCTCGTGAAGAGCTCTAGAACTTCTTAGGTATTACTTGGTGGTTTGAATATTAGAAATGTATTTTTTAAGCCTTAAACTTACTCGTGTCATGTTTGTTTGTGTTAAGTTGTGGTAAACCTTAACCCGACCACATATTGTGTCTAATTTGGAATTGTATTTAAGTGTTTGTTGCTTGTATCTTCTTGTTACTTGTTTGATTTATTAAAGTAAGTACTTAGATATAAACTTTGTTTGTTAGACTTGGATAAACGTATCGGAGCAAGAAGTAACCGATACAAATGAAGTACTACAATTGTTTGTCAATGCTTGATGTTGATTGTTGCTTGCTTGTTTCTTATGAAGTGCTTTTGCTATCAGGTGCGGATTCCACACCTGACTTGAGTTATTGTTAGAACTTATTACTGGCATGGCATATTTGAATTGATTGAATTGCAAGCATGTTTGCATGTTACCATATTGTTATTTTGTTATAAATAATATGTATGCATATTGAATGGTTATTCGATTGATGTGAATGGAAATGGTATGGATGGTTAAGTACTCTTGTACGGTTGAATGACACTGGTTTCGTTTGTACGCGGGCTCGCTACCCGGCGTGTAAATCGGTGTGGTTAAGCTTAATCCAAGGTCTACAGTGTTACGTCTTGAGGTACTTGTTGAAAGTCCGATTTGTCTGAATTGAATCTGAATTGTACTCTGATCCCTGTGTCTGGGGAGAAGTAGGTTCTGATCCCTGTGTCTGGGGAGGAACCAGTTGACTCTGAATTTTACTCTGATCCCTGTGCCTGGGGAGGAGTAGGTTCTGATCCCTGCTTCTGGGGAGGAACCAAATGACTCGTGATATTTGTAAACCATACTTGCATTTGAACAACACCAAACTGAGTCGGCATTTGCATTATTACTTGATGGTTGAGATTGTCTTGATACTTGAATGAATTGCCGAACTCATTGCATTGTATGAATTGTATTTATATATGGATTTACATGAATGTATTTATTAATGCAATTTTATTTTATTATTATCGTATCTTATAATATGTATTGCTTAATTGTTGCTTTTAAACTCGGTCGGTAATTAGTTCCGAAACATGTACTCAAGGCTCGTGTGGCTGGAACTGAATACCGCACTGAGATAATTGTATAATTGTCTCATTCTCTGCTTGTTGCATTGTTTCCACTTTGGTTGTGGGTTCCAGGTTTTGGATCAGAGTGACGCAGCAGAGCTTGGCGACTAGTAGGCCATCGTGTTTTTTTGGTTGGTGTCCAATACCTTATGACCAGACTGTTGCTTCTGTATTGTATCTTTAGTTAATAATTTATGGACATATGTAAGATTAGACTTTGATATTGTACATTAATTGGGAATAATAAATGTTATTTGCATAGTAGGATTGGTTGAGCCTTGCGGGTGCACGGGTCGTAGCGTGCGCTCGCGGCGGCTGCGGCATCCCCGTGGTTCCGTGGTGTCACAGATATGGGTTTAACTAAAATGAGATTAAATAGTGCAATAAGATTATGCATGTGCACTAACTTTATTTTGCAGGAGGATTGTGGGTTTGTATGGCTCAAGTTTTCAATGCCTTGTGTGTTGTAATGAATGATGTGAATGAATGCTTGTAATATGGCTAAAGTGCCAGTTAAATTCATTTAATTAATATTGATGTATTAATTTATTCATGGCTTGCATGCCACATATGAAATTTAGGATTGAGGGATTCTAAATGTAATTTTTATTTTATTTTTAGAGTAGCTCTAAAGATAGGATAAGAATTGGGTGGGTTCTTATAGCTTAGAAATATATCTTTCATGAAGGTGATTGATAGAGCTACAAGAATGCAAGCAGGAGCCATACAACCCGCGTATTATATGAATGTATGAATGTATGTGATAATTTGAATGGTTAGGATAGGTATTGGTGCATGAATACATGACCTACCAAAATTATCGAAGCGTCATATATGTCCATGAAAAATTTAAGAGTATTTTTGCTTCTCATTTTATCCACTTTAAGCTAGTAATTCGAGATAAGCATGAGTGTGACCTGGTTGCTAGAATTCGTGGAACTTGCATGAACTTGTTGTTATGCCAAAAGTGAGTGGGAGTTGTGTGAGGCACTTCTCTTGCTCATTATGTGGGAACAATCCGGTTGTGCTTGTTGACCAATAGAATGAGTTTTCTTATAAAAAATCACCAAGATCTAGGCTTGGGTTTTGGGAAAGAGAGTTCTATTAAGAAAAGGGATTATTCTTTCTTAATGAGAACGACAAGAGTCATAAGGATAAGTAAAAGTCACGCTTTACTTAAAGGTTATGATTGGTGATTAGTACCTACCTGGACAAGGCTATGTCTACACTTCCTAATTTTATAGCGTTCTATGGTCGAAAAACACCCACTTGCTAATGACGGGTCAAACTATTCCGATTGGAACCTCAAATTGAACATCGTCTTGCGCCTGGAGGATCTCTTGCATATTCTGAGTGACAAGTACCCAGAAGAAGCAAAACCAGGTGCACCAACTGACGATGAGAAAGAGGCCCAAAAGAAATGGAAAGAGCAGAAACGCACTGTGCGTGGGCTGATCTTGGCCACGTTTGGCGATCAGTTGCAGAGAAAGTTCCTTGAGACTCCAGCCAAGGAAATCATGGCACAATTGGAGAAGATGTTCACTGATAGCGCTAGCAAAGAGCGTTATAAGACCACCATCGCACTCACAAGGTGCAAGATGTTGGAGAGTGAATCTGTCTTAGTGCATTTTCTCAAGATGCAGGGCTATATGGAGAAGTTGGAGAAGTTGAATTCTCCAATTCCCCAGGACTTTGATGAAGATATCATTCTCGGGTCTCTTCCTTATTCATACAAGGACTTCATCATGCATTATCATATGCGTGAGAAGAAGATGACATTGAATGAGCTTCATAATGCCCTCAAAACTGCTGAGGTTGACATGGGAAAGACAAAGGAGAAATCTGTCTTGGTCGTCGCGTCTAGTAGCAAGAAGATTGCCAAGAATAAAGGCAAAGAAAAGAACAAAACAAGTAAGGGCAAGAGTGGAGGGGCTCAAGCGAGCACCTCTAAGGGAAGTAAAAAGAAGAACTCTCCAAACTCCGATACGGAGTGTTTCCATAGCCACAACTATCCAAGATTGGGTAATAGATACCGAATCATGTGCTCACTTAGTCTCTAATGTGCAGGCACTAAGGGATAGAAGGTCTCTTTCAAAAGGAGGAGTTGTGCTGAAGGTCGGTAATGGTGTGATGCAGTTGCTGACGACACTTTTGAATACTTAGTGGTTTATGTTTAAATTTAATGGATGTTTATCATGTTCCTTCTGTATTTCGAAACATTAACTCTGTATCATGCTTGGATGCAGAAGGCTTTTGTTTTGTAATAGATAACTCTCGTATGGTTATCTCGAAGAATGGAATAGTTTATGCAATTGGAACATGCGAATCTTGTTTAACTGGAAAGATGACCAAATCACCATTCAAGAAGAAAGGTGTAAGGGCGAATGGCTTATTGGAATTGATACACTCTGATGTATGTGGTCTAATGAGTAAGAGTGCAAAAGAGATGGTTATAGGTACTTCATTACCTTCATAGATGATTATAGTCGTTTTGGCTATGTGTATCTTATGAAGAATAAAAGTGCATCCTTTGAGAAGTTCAGGGAATACAAAAATGAAGTAGAGAACCAACTTGACAAGAAAATTAAAGCCTTACGAACTGATCGTGGAGGTGAATACTTGAGTAATGAGTTTAGCACATATTTGAAGGAGTGTGGTATCATACCACAACTCACTCCACCAGGTACACCGCAGTGGAATGGTGTTTCTGAAAGGAGAAATCGAACCTTGCTGGATATGGTTCGATCAATGATGTGCCAAACTGAGATACCTTTATATTTTTGGAGTTATGCACTCCAAACAGCAGCTCATACACTAAACATGGTTCCATCAAAATCCGTTGAGAAAACTCCATATGAGTTATGGATGGACAAACCACCCAACATATCTTTTCTCAAAGTTTGGGGTTGTGAGGCATACGTCAAGCGTATGATGTCAACAAAACTTGAACCCAAAGCGGATAAGTGCTTCTTCATTGGATACCCAAGAGAGACAAAAGGGTATAGCTTTTGGCACAAGGAAACGAATACTATATTCGTTAAGAAAGGTGCAGAATTCTTAGAGAAGGAGTTTCTCGAAAGAATCAAAAGCGGTGGCAGTAGTATAACACTTGAGGAAACTCAAGATGACCTACAACTAAGTGATCATGAGATGAACGATATTCAATATGATCATGAAATGCCATATGAAGCTCCTTTGATCAGTGGGAGTACGAGCAGTCAACCTTCACAAAGAATTGTCGAAGAGACTCAGGACTCTCCACCAAGTGTTCGTCTGACTCAAGTTGAGCAAGAACCGATTCCGCAAGAAATTGTGGAAGAAGTTCAAGAAACTCAAGAGGAGTCACAAGAACAAAGAGAACTTAGAAGGTCAACAAGGTTAAGAAGGAAATTCGATTTTATATGGGCCTTCATGAGATCTTGTTAATAGATATAGAAGATCCCTTGACCTATGAAGATGCAATGAAAAGCAAAGACTCCAAGGCATGGCAAGAAGCCATGGAATCCGAAATACAATCCATGTATGACAACCAAGTATGGGATTTGGTTGAGCTTCCTCAAGGAAAGAAAGCCATTAGAAACAAATGGGTTTTTAAGAGGAAGATGGATATGAATGGTAACTTGGCGAACTACAAGGCGAGACTTGTAGCGAAAGGTTTTAGTCAAATCAAAGGAATTGACTATGATGAAACCTTTTCACCAGTTGCTATGTTCAAGTCCATTCGGATTATGCTAGCTATTGCTGCATTTTATGATTATGAAATATGGCAATTGGATGTCAAAACAGCCTTCCTAAATGGGAAGTTGGATGAGGATGTTTACATGGTACAACCTCAAGGTTTTGAAGATTCCAAGAATAGCAGCAAAGTATGTAAGCTTAAAAGAGCCATTATTATGGTTTAAAGCAAGCATTAAGGAGTTGGAACAAGCGCTTTGATGAAGAGGTTAAAACCCTTGGATCCATTCAAAGCAAGGAAGAACCTTGTGTATACAAGAAGGTTAGTGGGAGTCACATTTTGTTCTTGATCTCATATGTCAATGACATATTGTTAATGGGAAATGAGCTATCTTTGATGAAGCAAACAAAGAACTCATTAAAAAAATATATAGCAGATTGCACTGATGCTAGTTTTATGACCGATCTAGATTATAGAATATTCTAATCTGGATACGTCTTTCTTCTGAATGGTGGAGCTGTGAGTTAGCATAGTTTTAAGCAATCAACTACGGCTGACTCAACCACCGCAGCAGAAGTCATGGCGGGCGCAGAGGCAAGCAAAGAGGGAGTATGGATAAAGAAGTTCCTTAAGGAACTAGTTGTCGTTCCGTGAAGTGAAGGACCTTTGGAGTTATTTTGCGACAATAGTTCATCTATCTCGATCGCAAATTAAAGAGCCAAAGTTACATCACAAGATGAAGTACATGGACATAAAGTACTTGTGATAAAGGAATTTATCAATGAAAGGAAAAATTCAGTATTATGGGTAAGCACGAACAGCAACACAGCTGATCCCTTCACAAAAATATTATCACAAGCCACGTGTCAAATTCATTTTGAGACCATGGATCTGCGAGACCATGGAGAGTGACTTGAGGATTGGTATTGTCATGTTTCTAGTTTTTGAGGTTTATGCATAAGGTATGCATGTGTAAGAAACTTTAAAAACAAGTGGGAGACTGAAGGAGGTGTGTTTTGAAAGTTATCTTTATTAATGATAATTTATGTATTGTTCATGATGTTGAATGTTATTATACATTCTTGTTCCTTGAGATTAATATGTTATATCTTTAGAAGTGTTCAAGAAGATGCTCGTGGTCTTGAACCATAGAACTCTTAAGATGAAAACATATAATCCTAAATGTATTTACAATCGTGGTAATTAAAGAGGAACAATAATTACCGAGTAAGATTGTCATGTCGATTGAAAGTACATTGTAGTTCTATAAATGTTGATAAGTGATTATCATTCAATGACATGAGTATATATAAAATGAGCATGCTTTATATATATTGAATATGACCTAACTGGATGGAATATTATATGGATTGTGTTTTGTGTCATTAATATTTCCATCGTGTCTTTGAATCCAAGATATGAGATGTATAGATTTCTCACATGAGAAACATGCAATGTAATTACTGATTAAGACCATCTTTTTACTGATCTTAGTTATCTGTTGATGGAGAAAATTAGTAGTTCATTGAATGTGACTTGTGCGGGAGAAATTTATATGTCGATTATCATTGTCCCTCAGTTATTTGAGTTATGATATTACTGGGCCCCTTGGTAAAGTGGAATTATATAGCATGCAATATAACTGATGTAGTTATAATTATAATTCACTTAAGAGACCAAGAAAACGAATATAATGCAAAAATGACACGATCCTATTCGGCATATTATTCATAATATCATGAGACAAGGATAGACACAGATCAAGTGGATCGAGTACGTAATGACTATGTCGTTTGGGTGGCTATAATGTAGTGATAAAACCTCTTATAGTCTATAATATAAATATTTTATATTATTGCCAAGATGACGTAGATCCTCTGTAAGGTCACACCAACTGAAGAGAAACAACGAGTGTTTTACATTTTATATGATGTATGATAATACATGTGATAAAATGTTAAAATATTATGTCATGAAAAAAAATAACATGCTTAGACCATAAATAAATTCATGAAAGTATATCAATATTATTGGTATAATGTTAGAGAGCATTATAAGAATAATATGGATATCGTATATTGTATTGATATGTTTCATATTATTGTCTCATGAATTTATTTATTAAACAAGTTGCAAAATATAAAAAATATGTGCCACGTGAAAATTTCAGAAAATAAGGAAATTTAATTTTCTCCTTATTTGATTTTCTTGGCCGACACATCTAATTTATTTTCTGATTTTTCTTGTGAATTCGCAAGGAAAAAAAGAAAAAGGAAAAAGAACAAAAAATGGAAACATATATTTCTCTCTCCTTTTATAATTGGCCGATACCAATTATATTAAACGACTTTTTTGTGCATTTGCTTTGGTGTTCTGTTACCATGCGAAAAGGAACAAAACAGAAGAGAGAAAATATATTTTTCATTTTTCATATATATTTTGCATATTAGTTTAGCCACCAAGAATCAAATAGCTTGTTGAGTGAAGATCAAAGGTGGTTGGATCTAAGCTTGAAACTCACCATCGATCTATCTAAGTGTTGGTTGAGTTTGTTGTTTAGGTTCAAGGTGAACCAAGAGAAGGAAACACGTTGAACGGTAGCGACGCGAACCGAAGGTTTCCAAGAGACTTTGAGAGAAATCGACTTCTCTCTACTAAGAGATTTGAAAATCTCTTTAGGTAAAATATTCCTTCTTCTCAAATAAAGTTATTTGATGGTTCTGTTATGCACCTGAGATGCTTGATTAAATGTTTAATCGATATCTTGCTTGTTATTGTCATATAAATAAAGTCCTTTGTGTATCGAGTCAAATAAAATTTTTAAATTCCGCTTCCTTGACATACACACGAAATCCCAACATTTAACGTGGAGATAACCTATATTACAATTAAGCTGATTTGCTAAGCTAACTGCGCTTGAATGGGAAATATTAAGAGGCACTACGCCATTTTAAAACATTAATACCGGTTTTTAATGTATTATTAGTACCGGTTTTGTACCGGTACTAATAATAGGGGGTACTAAAATCAATAAAAAACCGGTACTAATAAGCCGGTACTAGGAGGCTTAGGAAAGTGGCGGCAAGCACTATTAGTACCGGTTTTTTATAAAAAGCCGATACTAATTTAATTTAAAAAAACCGCAATTTTTTTATTCAATTTAGTACCGGTTTTTTATAAAAAACCGGTACTATTTTAATTAAAAAAACCGAAAATTTTTTTATTCAATTTAGTACCGGTTTTTTATAAAAAAATCAGTACTAAATTAATTAAAAAAACCAAAATTTTTTATTTAATTTAGTACCGGTTTTTTATAAAAAAACGGTACTAAATTAATTAAAAAAACCGAAATTTTTTAATCAATTTAGTACCGGTTTTTTTTATAAAAAACCGGTATTAAATGATTTTTTTTAAAAAAAAACAGATTAGCTAAAACTAGGTATAAACCAGAAGTGAAAATAAAAATGAAGAAACAATTTCATCAAAAGAAAAAGAAAAGCAATTGTAAATAGATATAGTAAAAAGAAGTATAAGTTTCTTGAGTCAATCAGTGCCGTAATGGGTGCTCATATGAGATATTTTAAACGGGAAAGCATTACATAAATTAGACAACTTAGTTTGGATTCTCTACTTTAAACCAAATTAACCAAAATAGCAAAATTAGCGAAAAATTACAAAACAAATTAAACCATAATAGCAAGAAATTAGCTAACAAATTAACCTTAAAATAAACAAAGATAGCAAAATTACGGCTTAGAGTTACAGAAAAAAGATAATTCTTACTTGGATCGTGCTTTTCAGGTATACGGAGGCTGAGAGAGACGTGTGCTAAAGGTGCTGAGGCGGAGGCGCCGCGATCAACCAACCAGGGTTAGAGGAGAAAAGGGAGCACGATTTGTAGAGAGGAGGAGGAGGAGAGAGAGCGACAACTAAGGTGACTTGAGGAGTGAGGATAGTTAGCTAATCTCTAGTTTTCTCTAGGGTTTATATTGATCTGGCGACCAAAAAACAATTTTTAAAAATAAAAAAAAAACAATTTTTAATTTAGTACCGGTTTTTTATAAAAAACCGGTACTAAAAATAAATATATTAGCACCGGTTTTTTATAAAAAACCGGTACTAAAAATCGCCTGCAAAAAAAAACCGTTTTCAATTTTAGTACCGGTTGTTTATAAAAAACCGGTACTAATATATTTATTTTTAGTACCGGTTTTTTATAAAAAACCGGTAATAAATTTAAAATTGTTTTTTTATTTTTGTCTTTATTATTTAGTACCGGTTTTTTATAAAAAACCGGTACTAAAAACCAATTATTTAGTACCGGTTTTTTATAAAAAATCGGTACTAAATTAAAAACGTTTTTTTTATTTTTCAGACGATTTTTAGTACCGGTTTTTTAAAAAAACCGGTACTAAATAATAAATCTGACAATTACGAAATTGCCATGATTTATTATTAGTACCCGTTTTCTTAAAAACCGGTACTAATGAGCCGGTACTAATAATCGTTTTTGTTGTAGTGAGGAATCAACTCAGACTTAAAAAAATTAATTTTAAGGCCTGAGATTCCTTCAAAAGATTTTAAAGCCCAAAACAACTTTTCCACAATCAAAGCATCAGCTTTTATAAAGAGGAGAGTGTCATCTGCATATTGTAAATGCATGATCTTGTGCCCATTGTTTAAAATAGGACCTAGACCAATCAGATGACCTTTATCAATACCATTATGCAAGATTTTAGCTAAACCATGAGCAACAATTAATAAGGAAAAGATAAGGAGAAATAGGATCCCCTTGTCTTAACCCCTTTTTGCATTCAAAAAATCGACCTATACTTCCATTAACAGTAACTGTTGTCCTTCTCCCTACTAATAACTAGACAATTCATCTAACAAAGTTGGAATGAAAACCTCTATCTATCAAACATTGAATTAAGAAGGACCAATTGATCTTGTCAAAAGTC
This sequence comes from Rhynchospora pubera, assembly GCA_028095005.1. Lineage (NCBI taxonomy): Eukaryota > Viridiplantae > Streptophyta > Magnoliopsida > Poales > Cyperaceae > Rhynchospora > Rhynchospora pubera. The sequence goes on along the minus strand of CM051460.1, from coordinate 220,863,083 downwards.
TTCTCAAAATCTAACTTAAGAAGTAAACCTTCCTCCTTAGATTTATGAATAGAATGTAATAATTCTTGAGCAACAACAACTCCCTCTAAAATGTACCTTCCTTTCAAAAAAAAAAACACTCTGATTGGGGCTGATGATTGGAATAAGAACAGAAACTAACCTATTAGCTATTACTTTAAAGAAAATTTTGAAAATACAATTAATTAAACTAATTGGTCTAAAATCAGTTACTTTAGCTGCATCCTCAATCTTAGGAATCAAACTAATAGTAGCCCTATTAAAGAAAGAGATATCCAAGTTATGCTGATGAAATTGAACAAAAAGATCCATTAAGTTAGTTTTGAACAAAAAGTACCCGCTCAATGTGCGGGCAGACTTCAAATGCAAAAAAAATATATATTATTTTGATATGAATATAGTTTGATAATTGTAATAATAGTTAAATTAAATTCGATCTATTTTTTTATTCATGGTTGTTACTTATAATTAAACTAATATTTCCCCTGACTTCTCAAGTCAGGTACGCATATGACTGATACAAAATATTATGTTTATTTAATTTTATAAATAAAGGGGAAAAAAAGCTTACATATATACAGACATTATGTCCATCCTTGATTGGAGTTTAATTGGAGTTTTTATATATGCAGGTGACCTTAGTGAATAAAATTAAGAAATTATTTTGCCAGGATCACTATTTTTGTTTTTGTGCTTGAAAAGGAATTACATATGGTCACCAAAATAATTGGGCGCACTCTATTTCTATTATTTGTGCATAAAAAGGAATTGTATATGGCGCAGTATCACTATTTACATTTTTTCATGATATTATCAAATCACAATTAGATCATATAAGGTAGTCAACTAGAGAGAAGTGAGAAACCAAGGATCTTTGATGCTAGACCACGCTACATCTTTTCAATATCTTTTTTTTTAGTAAATCAAGACAATTATCAAATTGGAAAATAAATACGATTGTAGAAAAATGAAACATCTGGCACAAAATGAACTCTCTTCTGCTTTCTCCTTAGCTACTGGTTTCTGCAACAATAAGAGGCCGATCAAATTGAGAATGAAGGCAAATTGGTAAATTATCAATCGGAAATATAGAGGAGAAAAAAAAATGTAATATTACCTATGTAACCAAAGGCCTCTGGCAACATAAAAAGAATATAGAAAGTTACATCCAATAATTATAATATTGCTCATACAACACAAGTCAACGGTTTGTTGCAATCAGTTTGTTTAAATAGGATATCTGCAATACAAAGAATGATATGAGAAAAAAGAAATACGTGTAAAACAAACAATTACGTTTCAGTACAGGAAAGTAGTTTGACCAGAATTTTTACCAGAAAAAAGTAGCAACCAGAAACAAACAAATAACGAAGAAATTAAGGCACCTTGAGTTTATATCTAATGCTGGTAAAGAAATAAAATCAATTAGCAACGTTTGACACTGAACTTTCTTAACTTAGCGGTACAATGACACGCTATAACATGACAATTGCTTTGTAACATGAGGTTCACCACCTCACAACATGACCCATAGTTTTCTCTTAGAACAGATATATCAACTGAAGGATGTTTCCCAATTCGTACACACATAGACTACCAGGATATGGCAGAATCTTGATATTGAATCGCTTCACTATGGCTGGTGGTACAAACCTACCCCCCTAGAAAGTGGTGGGGCCCAGTGAATTTCTTTTCACAAAGTTTTGGGACAGTTAACGATACCTAAAATAATGTCAACAATCTAATTTTAAATACTGTACCTGTCATACAACCGGTGAAAAAGGCAGTTTTCCAGCATGGTCTGTATGTAAATGGCATCAGTTTTTAGATACTAACCATCATGTGAGGTCTGATGTCTCGCACGTCACTATCTTCCTGTGCAGGGTCACCTAGTTCAACATCCCATCAAGAGGTAAAATCTATAGAGACGACCTTTGTTTCCTTCTTGTGTTGTATATTGGCATAAGTTAAAGCACTGACAACCCTGATTAGATATGCAAATGGTTCTCTTGGCGTTCCTACAGAAAATTAAGAGACATTTAAATAAATGTAGATGAAAAGAAAATCCAATTTAAGATCATTTACAAAACTAACTTATTTTGCATATCTTTAAAAGGGTGTTCGATTAAATCCAAAAAAGAGTTTAAGAGAACTAAAGAGACCAATGAGTTTTTACATTTAGATTTGGAGACAAAAGGAGCCAAAATTGATACTACTGATGTATTGGTCGAATTTGCCGGTGTAGGTGCCATCGCTCAGAGTCACCGGTGTAGGCCCCGTCGCTCAGAGTCGCCACCTTCTTATACTTGATCTTCTTCCCTATTTCACGATCAATTGTGATGGGTTGTTGTTATCATCATCTCCAAGAATATTAAACAAAATCGCTGTAGCCATCTTTTTCAGATCACCCCCTTGGCTTCTCCCTATTTTTATTCGTTGTTGCATGTAATATAATCATTTCACTGTTCCTTGATGTAACAGTAACAAAAAGCTACTTGCCTCATTACTAATTACGTCACATTCCATCTACCAGAAAAAAGATCAATATATTTCTTCTTAGCGCCTTTCCAAAGTAGCAGTGGGTACAAACATACACGACATCTTGTCTTACACAAAATCGTTAATCTCTCTCAAAGTCATAGAGAAATACAAACCAAGATGACATGGGCTCATCTAAAGAGTTAGTTTTAATTTTTTTTTTTTATTGTGGGTTGTTTACAGCTTCTTGAAGTGTTGCTGCCATTGTAGAAGTCCAGCGACACTCCTGCAATTCCAGATCATTGAGATAAATGTACATCATGTATTATTGAGCATTATAGTATGCATATTTTAGCATATTTATTACCAATCATAGAATATGAAAATTATATTTCCCCATATATCCCTTGCTAAATAGTTACATACACTAAATCATGCCAAATATTGCTCCATAATATTAATCAAATCCCTTAATTTTAGGCAATCGAATTAAGTATATAATAATTTTATCACATTCTAAAAAAGCCAACAACCCATGTTCACTCTTTACTTTTCCGTTTATATCCTTTTCCTATTCTCATAAAACCTTCAGGAATTATGTTTAAATAAGATTCTTGTAAAATAAGAAAGGATCTATTATGATGTGCTTGACATGTCTCCATTTCATCTCGTGACCACTTGAGAGAATCTCAACTATTAACCATAGCTAATACAGGGGTTGTATATAATATACATAGGTTTCATGTAACTCTTTACCAGTATAATAAACGTATTCATTCTATGTTGAAAATCATCTATTTTTAGAAAGTTACAAAGTCATTAAACAAATTTTATCTCAGTGGATCCATCGGGAAAGTTAGGGTTAAAGTTAGGAGGTGATGGCGCTCGAAGTTGGGCAGCGTCCTCGTGGTGTCGTGCACCTCTCTCCTGGCAATGAAGATTGCCCTGACCTCTCTCCAAAGCTGGAAATAGTATGTAACTTTGTATTTGTATAATGTAGGTCTCTCCAACAATTAAAAAATTCCTTTTTTTCTTTGAATTTTTTATTCATGACTCATGAGAATATATGAACGTGAATGCATATATAAGAAAAAAGTCCAGGAAAACAAAAATCACAAGTTCAAAACCTGAGCATACTGCTGCCCTCTTCTCTTAAAGCCAGTTTGTCCTTTTTCGGATTCAGTTAGCAATTTTGCATCCACTGTTCTGAGATTTCAATTCCTTTGCAAGCTTGCAATCCTATTGTCCATCACTTGATCTGCATTTTTTGATTCAATAAAGCGCGGCTCTAATTCAATAGGTTATTTCATTTTAAGGGATTTCTATAATGAACTAAACTGCAATATATTACGTGTGACATTTTGAGCCCTCTCAATTTAACAAAAATACAAATATCAAAATTGAGCTGATTAAGTTAAAATTTTACCTAAAGCCAGCAAACATGTATCTGGTATTTCCTTGCATACAACAAGTACCATATATGCTAAAATGTACCACAAGTACACAACTATTCTGAATTTCTGATAAATAGCCTATGCAGTTTATTTGTCAGAATTAATGTATATAAATTCAAAAAATGACCAAATAAAATATAATAATTTGAATATCTGTGAGCTTGTTAAACTACTATCGGACTTGTCCAGAACTTTTAGCATTTCACGACATGTGCAAAAGGTTGAATGGTTAAACACCTTTTGATGCTCTTATCAATTTCATTGTGCGATACAAAACTGGAGAGTTGCAACGATCATACCAGTAGAGGCACTGGGACATTAAGTAAGCTAATAAGAAATTTATATACCAAATATCAGTCTCAAAAAAGAAAGCCAAAATGAAAAATGAACAATTAAGTGCAACAGAAAGCAAACTTGTGCTGTCGATAATAATATAGTAATAAATTGTATAATTCACTGAATGTACCTTTCATACACTTTTAGAACCAAATTAATATGCCAAAATCTTCAAATAAAAAAAACCTTGTAGAAATGTTAACACAACTTGACGTTTATTTGTTCTTTTCCCATAGCTAATATCATTTGCAAGTAAGATCAAATTCACTATGTGTCATTTGCAAATTGCAATTAATAGTCACCGTGAGTTAGCCAATGAAATTGTGAAAAAAATTGATTAGAAGAGAAGATAACTCGATTCCAAATTAATAGACACACAGGGAATAACTCGAATCAAATTGTGTAAGTTAAAGAAAAGTAAAGTGAAATTCAGTTCTGATAACAAATCCAGATAGGTGTAATTTAACAAATCTGAAGCAAACCTTAGTTATGGAGAATCTGTAAAAGTCTCAGACCTTTCTCCATGTGAGAGGAGACGCTAGGAAATATACACAATCCATGTTTCTCTTGATCTCGTCCTCCTCGGCCGTCACTTGAATCGGCGACGCCACGCCTGCCGTGGGAGGGCGGATCCAGCCTGATTCCATCAATTCTCAACTCCCCTTCAATCTTTCTTCACTTCTCAGACAGATCTTGTACAAATATTGCTGAGAAGAACTTCAAAATTAGGCGAAGATTACAATTCATTGACGGATCCGAGAATTAGTTCAAAGAATTTAGGAAAGAGGAAGAGCTACAGAAAATGAGAAGAAGAGGAGATCGTACCTCACAGCTCGAGAAAAGAAGGAGACAAAACCGTAGCGGCGAGGGTGAGGAGTTGAAATTTCTATCTCAGGATTACGTACGGGGATAGGACAGGAAATTGCCATCTTTGGATCAAGGGAATAGCGTAGGGTTTGTGGGCTTTAGTAATATAATATTGAAGGGCTAGGGTTACGGCGCAGCTTTTTGAGCGAAAAGAGAAAGATATCTCCAGAGGTATGTTATATTAGATCGATGTAGAGCAGGCTATCTGATAGATGGCTGGAGAGCGGAGGGTGATCATCGTTGATAGGCATAGAGGAGGGGGAGGGATCTAGGGGAGATTGGGATCAGAATAGAAGATGGGGAGGGGAGGGGCTGCGATTCGTTTGGCTGTGCTTGGCGTGTGCACCGATAGAACTAAAGATAGCAGCGGAAAAAATAAATCGCTGTGCTTTGGCATGTGCACCGATAAAACCTGCTATTTTAGGAGCAGCAAAAAAATAACAAAAAATTTTAGCGCAAAAACCGATTCGAACCCTCGCGCTGTGCCTGTATATGCGAAACCAAACAGTCGTACCATCAGCGACTTGACTTATTTGTGTGTAGAGTCGACTCCTTTATAGAAATAGCAATCCAAACCGTACACCATATTGATCAATGGTTTATAATGATGCTAACAAAATTGTTTGGACCCCTTTGTGTCAAAAATGCTGACCTTGCTAAGGGTGCTTTATAAGTAGTAGAGATATGATGTATGAAAATACATGTGATAAAATGTTAAAATAATGTCATGAAAAATGACATGCTTAGACCATAAATAAATTCATGAAAATATATGAATATTATTGGTATAATGTTAGAGAGCATTATAAGAATAATATAGACATCATATATTGTATTATTACTTCATGAATTAATTTATTAAACAAGCTGCAAAATATAATAAGAAAAGTACTAGTGACATTTGTGTAAATAACACAAAAAGTTTGTCATAGAACTTTCGTATAAAAGGATGTGAGAATCTTTTCATTTTAGGAAAAATTATTTTTCCATTTCTCCTTTTATTGGCCGATTCAATTTTTCCTTTTTTTTTTTTGGTTTTTCTTAGCATGCCCAGATATTGGGTTTTCTTGCGCACAAGGAAAAGCAAAATAAGGAAATTGGATTTTCTCTCTGCTCCTTGTATTGGCCGATATCCAATATATTTATTTGGCTTTTCTATGCATGTATTAGTTAGTGATTTTCCTCTCGTGCGAAAAGAATAGAGAAATAAAATATTTTATATTTTGCATATTAGTTTAGCCACCAAGAAATCAAATAGTTTGTTGATTGAAGATCTAAGGTGGTTGGATCTAAGCTTGAAACTCACCATCGATCTATCTAAGTGTTGGTTGAGTTTGTTGTTTAGGTTCAAGGTGAACCAAGAGAAAGAAACGCGCTAAACGACAGCGACGAGAATCGAAGGTTTCCAAGAGACCTAGAGAGAAATCGACTTCTCTCTACTAAGAGATTTGACAATCTCTTTAGGTAAAATATTCCTTCTCCTCAAATAAAGTTATTTGATGATTTTGTTATGCACATGGGATGCTTGATTAAATGTTTAATCGTTATCTTGCTTGCTATTGTCATATAAATAAAGTCCTTTGTGTATCGAGTCAAATAAAAATTTTAAAATTCCGCTTCCTTGACATACACACGAAATCCCAACAGTTGAGACGGTTGAGGTACGAAATTTCTATACTCAGAAATATCTAGAAATTGCTCTACGGGATTGGGGTTCACGTTTGATTGGGGTTCACCATCTGTCCTTCCTGTAAGGTAATACTGGTGATTGGGGTTCACCATCGATTCCCTCTGAATCAAATAAGTCTGCTTCTTCATCACTAAAGTCCTCACCTGTTGCATAGTCTGACTGAAAATCGGGACCTCGGTCGTATAAGTCATCGAGTCGACGTGTTTCTTCTTCATTTTCTTCGTTCAGTTGTTCGACCTCTTCTTCTTCTTGTGGCCGTCATCGCCTACTACTACCACCATGTTCTTGCCTACTACTACCACCATGTTCCCAAGTGCCTTGACCGATGTAAGACTCGTAGTATGTACCTTCTTCTTCCTGAAGTGTACTATCACGAGGATCTGTACTATTAGGGTCCCAAGGATCCCAATCTAATGTAATGGTTTCATTGTCTTCTTCTTGATTAGTTGCTTTGGCTGTTGGTGTTCTTCTTCCTCATAATTTTGTTGTTCATTATAATTATAATTATAATAACCACCTAATTATAATAAAAACAAATGTGTTATAATTACATATAAAAATTAAGTCTAAGTGTTCTTCTTTCAATTTAAATTTACATACTCACATAATTAATATTAAAAAATAAAGTCACAATTATAAATATATATATATTAACCACGTAATTATATTAAAAAATAAAGTGTAGGTGTTCTTCATTCAATTTTAATTTAAAAAATCACACTTATAAATATATATATATTAAAGTGTAGGTGTTCTTCTTACAAATTAAATTTAGATAGTCACAATTTAATGATGTTTTTCATAGTTAATATTATTATAAATATATATATTTAAGCACATAATTATATTTTTCAAAATTAAATGTCAGATAATTACATTCAAAATTAAATTTATCTTGTGCTGGAAATAAATCGACATGCATTTTTAGACTATCAAGTCGCCTTGTCTCAAAACACTCGTGTTGAACATATCGCCATTCATTTTGAGAGTTCACTGGCAAAATAATTTGTTGAAACCTTCCTTCCATAATGACGTTGAAACGAGAAACGATTCTCAAATTGAACTCACCTTGATAAATTCCTAATGAGGACAAAATGATTTGTTTAATAGATTCATAATCAGCTTGTGGAAAGACATCAAAACGGAAATTGTTTGCTGGATTAAATGGAGATTGATTGACAAAAACATTAATTGAATACATTTCTATATGGCTAAGAGATAATTTGAAAAGATAGATGATATTAAGATTGTGATAACGACCAAGTATTTATAGTGATAAGATCGGAATTTGAGATTTCGATATTAACAAACAAAATTAAATTAATAAATAATTAAATTAAATTAATTTTTTATGTCATTAAATTCATGCAACAGGACTAGCACTGATAAAGTCTGAAAAGTATACTAATACCTACCTAAGCTCTGCAAAAGTACAAGCGTGCTCTGATAAAGGCTGAAAAGTATACTGATGCCTACCTAAGCTGTGCAAAAGGACAAACGTATTCTGATAAAGTCTGGAAAGATATCACATTATAATTATTAATTTTAAATAATTGTAAGTCTAAAATGATCTATAAAAGTATCCTTCCTCAGCCAAAATATGTCACACCCACTCAATCCTTCTATCTAAAACATTCACTACCATGGAGAAAGGAAATACCTCCAACAGTGAAGTGCCGGAATGGGTAGCTATCCGACATGAGTACTGGCCAAATTACAAACATTTCCCTGCCAATCCAAATGAGATCGAAAAAGGAGATTATCATGCGAGTGGCCATTATACACCCACTATCAGTGGCACATTCATGGTGGCCCAGAAAGAGACCGCAGGGAGAGATTGCGACATTACCTGACTAAACCTTGTCAGGTTTTCAATTTCAAAGATACCATTTTGCGTGGCCACTACGATGAACACAAACGACAAGAAGAGAGTGATGAAATTCTAAAGAGGTTCACAGTGAAAGAACAATGGTTCGAAAGGAGAAGAATGGAAGAAAATGATGCCGAAGAGAGCCGGAGGTTGCAACAAGGGAAAATTGGAAAAAAAAATAAAGGAGAGCCTAATAAAGATCAATAAGAGAGATGAACAACGAAAAATTGCAGTAGCTAGAATGGCTGAGATAGAGCAACAAGAAGCCGAGGCAGCTTTCTGGAACGAAGCCGCTCAATTCGCTGACAACCCTGGTGCGAGTAATCAACAAGAACATGATGAGACTTTTTGGAACGAAGCCGCTCAACTCGCTGAAAACCACGGTGCCCGTAATGAAAAACAACCTGATGCCGCTCAATTCGCCGACAACCATGGTGCCAGTAATCAACATGAAATGAATGCGGAAGAAGATCAACCATGGTGGGATGAAATTCTGCAACATGTAGATGGTCAAGATCTTTAAGTATTTATTATTTTGTTTTTAAGTAGCAACTAAGTTGAGTGTGCTAATTTATATTATGGTTTTTTATGTAATTTTTCCTTTTTGTTTATTTTAGTGTGCTAATTTATATTATGGTTTTTGATATATTTTGATCGGGTGCAAATCTAGTCAAAATAACCTCGTTTTACCTGATTTAATCTATCGTACGAACCACAGAGACGGTGTTGGAATATCGGTCTTTTACTTTAATTAATTAGCTAGACAAGTTCAATTGTTTTGGGTGTTTAAAGAATCGAAGGTGGGTTCAAATCCTAAGTCTAAAATCAAGGTCAAACTAGAACTAAACGGCAGATAATCAGCAAATCTGAATTCTATGGTTTCTGGTTTCAACTTAATCTGCTTAGCTCAATTCTCAAACGGTCCGTTTGATATCTCAGATGGTCCGTTTGAGCCGTGAAACTGTTTACTGCTTAGTTATTCCTAATATGTGTGTGGAATCGTATTTTAATCCTAGGTTACCAGATACTAACCATCGTTACAGTTCTGGTTTCGTAGGTTAATCTACTACTTCCCTTAAAAATCCTAAGATTTGGTCATCACCATTGGCTTAAGTTTTCTAAGTCTATCTTTCAATTCGAAAGATATCTCACAACCATCGTTGCGAGAAAGTTTCACCTATCGGCTACTAAACCCTGGTTTCACTCATCAGCTACTACCATCCTCAAGTTGGTCAATCAATCATGCAAAGGTATAGATTATTATTACCATACTAGACAAGGCCTTAATCTACTTGGTATAATCAATTCTACCCTAGCAATCAATGATATCACATAATAATCAATTAAATCATGAAAGGTAAAAACACATAATGAAATAACTAAGCAAATAAACGACTAAACAAATAAGTTTACAACCATAACCCTAGAACAACAAATCAACAACTCAAAGACATCGAACAAACAAGAGAAAATGAGAAATAAGAGAAGTTACAACCAATTGCCCTTGCTTTCCCTTGAATTTGTCGAAATCCCCTTCTAAACGACTCGTTGTTGTCGCACACGACCCGTTTAACGCTGCCACGATCTGGTCTTGAGACTAAACTCTCGGATATTTCTATGGCTAACCCTAAACTTTGACCTTGGATCTAAAACACCACCTTGTAATGCTCTTGTATGCCCTTGTATGGACTTGTTTGGGCTTATCTGCTCAAAATCTCCTCAAAGTCCTCTTAAATAGGCATTGGAATTGTTTAGAGATGAAGGAGAATTGTTCTGGACGTGTTGGGAGTTGAAAATAGCCATCCCATCAAGAATAACCTCTAAAACGGGCACTTTCTGCTATTTCTGGAAGGTTCCAAACGGACCATTTGAGCCTCCAGACGGACCAACTGAAATCTGGCTGAAAATAGCAGTTTTTTCCTGCGAAAGTCAAACGGTCCGTTTGGAAATTTCTGCACTGCGCACTGTTACAGTTTTGTCCATATCTCCTTCATCCGGACTCCGTTTGAGGCGATTCAAAAACCAGTGGAAAGCTTACGAGGAGCTCTACATCATCATTGATTCATCCAGGCCATGTTTTTGTCCAAAGTCTGCATTAAAGTAGAAATTATGGTAGTAACTCGTTCTTAACATTAAAACCTAATTAACCTAACTCAAGTCAAATGGTTTAGTTTGGAGTCAAAACCCTACCAAAATATGTATATAAAATCATCTCATCATATTTTTTTCTTTCTTTTATTTTAGTGTGCTAATTTATATTATGGTTATAAAATTCAATTCTTTTCCTAATGGTGTGTATTTTTATATTATGAATTAAATTAAATAAAATTTATATTTAATTAAAAGTTAATATTATAATTAGTGCCATATTATTGTCATAAATAAATTTGTACTTAAAGTATTATTTAATTATTAACGTAAAGTAAGAACAACAACATTTAACATAATTCAAAAAGAAATAAAAAATAAACCATCCATATTAAATTAATATCAAAACTTTTAATATTAAAATATTATTTATAATATAGAATTATATTATATTAAAATTATGCAAAATGTCAAAAATCCAATTCTGGCCAAACTAATATTTATAATATATTAACTTAATATAAAAAATTTTAAATATTAAATTAATATTTATAATATAGAAGTATAATAAAATCATTAAAAACGATAAAAATCCAGTTACAGCCCTGTTAGGAATCCAGGATTCCGATCTTGCATTCGGAATCTGGGATTCCGATCTCGTGATACTATTTAAAAAAATATTATTATATTGATATTATTTTTAATATATTATATTAATTTAATACTATTTTTAAATTTTTCGGGAAGTGAAAGCACTTCTTACGATTTACGGGCCGATTTAATTTGGAGCCCAGCCGTTACATCTGTCCATTAAATACCTCGAAATCCAAATTGAAAATGCGCCAGATTTCTCTCTTTCGTTTTTGACTTTTAGCTAACAAATTATTGATTAAATTATAATTTCGGATAAATAGCCACACTACGTAGATTTGTCGATCAAAGGAACCAAGGTTTTCTTACTGCTTTACTTTCGCAAGTTACTTTTGATTATATTTTTATTATTGGTATTAAATTGAAGGGCAAGTTGCTTAGTTCTGTTTTTTTTTTGTTTATACCAACTGAAAGTGTTGTTATTACTTTATTGTGGAGTTAATTTCAATGTAGCAATTGACATTGTTAGAATCTTAGAATTATTTACTTTGGAAAAAAAAAATGAAACTTAGTATCCGATCATTGTTGCTAGCTAATGGCAATTGCATAATCTAATCTATTGAGTGTCGTCTGGTTTGGTTAAACTGTTAAAGTGGGTTCAGTAACTGGAGAAACGGTAATGCTGTCTCTTTCCTCGAGAGTCTTGGCCCAAATTGTCAGTGGGGATGAGCGGAGTTAAAAAATAAATAAATAATTTGTCAGTATATTTCCAAAGAGTATGGAGGCAGGGACAATTATGGCTAGCTCTGAGCAGAGTGTCTTCAAATTATCTGAAGAAAGCAAGGGGTCCTAAATCTACAGACTTTGGAATATCTGAAGTAATTTGAAGCGCATGCTGTAATATTACATAATAAAATTGCAATCTACTCGCAAGCAAACTTCTCTAATATAATGTACCCAAAACATTACATAGTTTAAAAATATAAGTTTGAAGAATGGATGCCTTCTTCATAGCCGCATCTTGATTCAGCTTGAGAACAACACCGCTTTAATATATGCAATGATATTTAGTAATACACGTCCTGGTATATGCCTTTCCCTCTGCAGCAACAATGTGTAACAAATGAGTTTCAACATTCTGTAGTAAGCTTCATCCCCGTTTGGATCGTATGAGAATAGGAGGAATAGCTTCTTCCTAGCGTAAATTTATTATAAACAATTCAAACATTTAACAAAATTTACACACTTTCCAATACTTTCCGCCTAAAAATAGACTATTCCTCTTATTTCTAAGCAATCCAAACGGAGCCCATATGTATAATGCAATACCGTGCATTCTTAACGTGAAATGACCATAATATTCTAATAACAAGGATTGGTACCAATAGAGAGAAAAGCATTTATTTTCAAGAAAAAATAAATATGCTTATTTATCAAACTTCCTTTAATAATTAAATTAATCCGAGAAATTTTGTTCCAATTTAAGCTGATGTAGCATTGTCCAAAGAAAAATTGATCCTCGCTTATTTAGGATCTCTCTTTACACTGAGACTCTTTTGTGGATCTCTTAGCATGGAGTACGATTTGTAAGAGAGATGCTTTAAATTAAATTGTTTTGAAGCCAAAATTTGTGGATCTCTTAGCATGCAGTACGATTAGTACATCGCACCGCCTTTAGAGGCTATTTTCTTCTGTATGTATATTTGTACCGTAGTGGGAACTATAGAATTGGGGTTTTCAACCTAAGCCTCCGTTTGGATGCGTTGAGAAAAAAAATTATAAACAATCTAAACTCTTCACAAAATTACACACTTCCCAATAATTCTTTTCACTTTTTCCCTTATTTTCTTCTTCCCACACCTATCCAAACGGAAACTAAATAAAGTTGTAAACGAGTCGAACTCGAACTCGAACTCGCTTTCTCTAGTTTGAGTTTGGATTGAAACCAAACTAAATCGAACTGAATTATAATTACGAATTTAAAAACCTTGTTTGATTGGTTAAAACTAAAAAATTCAAATTATTTTGTTCGATTCAAGCTGACTTGATTTACACGATATAATAAACATTCAATCACTACAACAAAAAGGATTATTAGTACCGGCTTATTAGTACCGGTTTTTAAGAAAACCGGTACTAATAATAAATCATGGCAATTTCGTAATTGTCAGATTTATTATATAGTACCGGTTTTTTTAAAAAACCGGTACTAAAAATCGTCTAAAAAAAATGTTTTTAATTTAGTACCGATTTTTTATAAAAAATCGGTACTAAAGGTTCGAAAGAATAAAAAAAAATCGTTTTAAATTTAGTACCGGTTTTTTATAAAAAACCGGTACTAAACTTTACATTTAATTACGGTTTTTTTAAATATAATTAGTACCGATTTTTTATAAAAAACCGGTACTAAATATATTATTTTTAGTACCGATTTTTTATAAAAAATCGGTACTAATATCGTTTCCCGCCACCTTCCAAACCATGCTACTACTGGCTTATTAGTACTGGTTTTTTATTGCTGTTAGTACCCCTATTATTAGTACCGCTGCAAAATCGGTATAAATGATAGGAAAAAAATCGGTACTAATATTAAAATTAGGCGTAGTGAATACTTGAATCATGCATCAATCATGCTGATCAATAATGTAGAGTTTTCTATAATTGAGATTAAAGTAGAGATTCAAAATTATTTTGTTTCAATTAACAAAACAAGCTTTTACAAAATGTAAATAAGATATAAAAATTATTTTAATTTAAAGAAAATTATAACTAAACGAACATCTAAACTGTATTTGAAATCTATTTAACTAATTCAGTTCTCCCCAAGCGGACAAATTTTTCCCTTTTGAAAAGTGTAAAGTGGGGATCAATATAATTAAGAATGCATATTTATTCCAGGTATTTTTTAATACGGACATTGATTTTACTAATTCAGTGACTATCCAAGAGGGTTGCTTAATGAGTGTTTTTACCTCATTGGATAGATTCTGTCACATAAAAAATGTGTCCTGTTCGGAGTCTGCATGTGCCGCGGAAAATAAAAGAGAAAAGATGATTTAAATTTATGACACTGCAAGTGTTTGAGATTTGCAGTATATGATCATAAATGATGAAGTAATTACCATCATGGGATTGAAACTTCTGGGGATGAAAATCGAGTTCATGGGCCCCAATTAATTCTTCTACACAGCATGTGCCACCTCTAACAACTGCTTTTATGCAACTGTAAATCATATCAGAAAAGAACTTTCCAATTGTTCCTACATTCAGATTGGCATAATTTGAACCATAAATTTGAAACAAAGAAAAAAAAAAAAATATATATATATATACATACTGTTATCGCTGATTGTGTTAAGGCAGCAGTACCTCTTACAGAGTCCCTAGATCTATCAATAAAAGAAATGGGGCTCAACCAAGAACGATCTCTGTTCATCAGAGTTGAGTGAAATTTCAGCAGGGAGGCTTCAATCGGACCTCGCATGATTGAAAAATTAAAGAACATCTAACTAAGCCTAAACACAAATCGTGATGTTAGTTAAAAATATCTTAATCAACTTAAATGAGAAGGCAAACGCAGAGAGAAAGGAAGCACACCTCGATACAACATTGGAGGCGAAGGAAAAAGAGTAGTAGCAGCGAAGAGAGGAAAAGATGGTTGATTGCAGTTCAGTTTTCTCAAATTGAAGAGCAAAAAGGGTGGAAACGGGATATGAATTCTTAACATTGATGAGGTACCGTTAATTCTGATTAATTAGGTGTGGTGAGAGAACATATAGAAAATTAATTAGGTTGAAGGTGATTGAAGGAAGCACAGAGAAGGGACGGCGGCTCGAACCAAAATTAATCTAAGTTTTGTTTCTTTCTCTTACTACGTTCCAGTTTTCCTTTTATTTTACATTTATTTTACATCAAAATCGCATAAAAAGCAACCAAAATTACAATATCACTATTTAGTTTGTATCACACATTTCATGCTGAGGCATGTGCGCGGTGTGTAGTGTCATCCTGGTGCTGTGTATAATTCTCATGGTCCTGGTATAAAATTTCTATATGTCCGCGATTTGCCGGTTCGTCCTAATTGATTTTGGCGAACGGTCGGAGGTGTCGTATATAGGTATTCATGATTCTTGGTGTTGTTGCCTTGAGGAATCGGCTTGCCATCGATGCATGTATAGTTCATACCATTCATGGGAACTACCAATCAAATTGAAAGTTAGTATTTTAACGTGGACGTAGATATTAAACATATATATATATATTTCAATTAATTAAATTTGAAAAAAAAAGGTACATCGTCTTTTTTCATTCATTGTAACCAGTTTTTCATGGTTTCAGGTTGCAAAATGTAGTGTGGTTCACTAATAGAAAACAAAATTATTTGTAAAATTTTGTAATATTTCTAAGAAGTTACTTTCTTCATTGAACAGGAAAAGAGCACTTGAAAAAAATTATTCCTAGAGGAGTTCCATAACAGAATTTAAACTTACTGGTACAGTTATTTTTGGCTTGATCCCTAGGAGTTGCCTCGTGTTCTCTCATCTCATCGGAGTTGGAGATGAGCACCAGCATGCACAATGAAAGTAGCACCAGGAGCATGGAACCCGTGTTCGCCATTTGCATGTCTATGCATACGTTATTGAATGCTGCTTGTAGGTATAAAAGGCCTTATATAGCCAGAGAGGCTGAGATGCAAATAAGGGAGAACAGAACTTGCAGAATATCTCGTTCTTTTTTTTTTCCAGAAAAAAAAGTGTAGGCCAATTAAGTGGCCAACTGAGAAAATTACTAATTATCGCACTGGAACTTTCAAATGGTGTGAAAAGGTATTTGACTGCTTAGGTAGTATAAGTGTATAACCATCAATTATTGCATGGAATTAGGTTGTCAATATAGTGCCGCGTTTTTGCATGTTTTCATTTCGTTCCGTCCGAAACGGATCAAAATCGGAAGGATAAATTGGTTTCGTTCTTGAAAACAAAACAGAATCGAAATAGACATTTCTTAACGTTATAATGACAGAACGGAAAGGAAGAACGGAAATGAGATAAATATAGTGAAAAATGGAGAACTGAACAGAAAAATATTTCGTTTTCAAAACGAAACAATAATTTTGTTCCGTTACCTAAACGGGACTAAATCGGAAGAAGATATTTCCGTTTCCGTTTTCAACGTTTGACACCCCTGCGTGTAACTAATCTTTTAAGTCTTTACAAAATAGAGTCGCTGCATGTTTTGCCCACGCAATGAAGATCAAATATATTTATTGCGAGATGTATATTTATTGTATAATCCTACCTTGCTAGATGTATATTTATTGTCAAAACTGGGCCTTATGGTCGATTTATGGTTTTGCTCTTATACTAGTATATACTAATATTGCTAGTCAAAATTAGGAATAGTTATTAGCACAAGTTAGTGCGGAAATCGGATTGCACTCAAATAGTGGGGGGGCTAATAATGATATTTGACTTAAAAAGTTAAAATTGATGACTTGAATAGGTTTCTGAAAAAAAAAATTTTTTGGGAAACAAGACTTAATTAAATACACTATTTTGTTTAGACTAGCAATAATTCCACCAATGCGTAGCAAAATTTTGGATAAGAGCATATTTGAATCATGAAAAATATAATAAAATATAGAGAAATACTATGGTGCATTGGCGATGTATTGAGAATTTTATACATCGTGATCGTATTCGTCGATAGTTTAGTAAATTGACAATTCTTATTAAACCAATCCAATCTACATATTGAAATCGCATAAAAAACTAAACTTATATTTTTTAAAATTTGTTTTTTAATTTTTTTAGACTTGTCATTTTTGGAATTTTCCTATTATTAGTTTATATCAATAAAAGGAAAGTTTAAAAAATCACAAAAATAGTAAATCAGAATAGTTTTATAATTACAACATACGCCATATTTATTTGCCAAAAAAATTTATTTTCATTTACTATGAAATACTTATCAAATCTAATTTTTTTCATATTCAAGATATCTACCAACATTTGGTTGCCCCAAATGTCAACATTTTACTATTAAGTTTTTTTTTCAAATTTTTAAATTCAAATGTTAAATCCAAATCGTTGATCTTATTTAGTTTAACGAGCGATGCGTTTTCATATAAGTTTTGTAAAATTTGAAATTTATTTGATACTCGATCAATAGATAAAAAAACAAACAAACCTTGTTAACTATGATAGATTCGTTCTAATACGTTCATGTTTTAGTCTTTAATCGAGTATCAAATAAATTCTAAATTTTACAAAACTTATATAAAAACACATCTCTCGTTAAACTAAATAAGATCAACCAAAATGTTGATCTTAGAACTTTGCTCTTAGAACATACCAATAGATGCATCTAAAAATTACAACCAATATTTTGAAATCACTACACTAACCTATTTACTTTACCATGTTCCGTGGCATTTTTCTGAGGCAGTCAGGCCCACCACCAATAATGCAAATGGAAGACTGAAGACTTCAGAGCTGACTATAAGTCTAATGAATGTCAAAAAGTACTCCTGCAAGTTTATTAGACAATGTACTGGAGACACCAGTACCAGGAACTGGAGAGGGCCGAGATGTAGCTACTCAAGATCAAGATTACAGGAGCGTATACCGTAGGTTTACTGTATAGGTTAAATATAATTACCCCTTGAACTGGTATTGGCACACTGGACCTGTACACACTATTGGCACCAAACTGGTATTGTTTACCAGCATATAAGAAAATACCAGAACTTTAACTAGAAATTCACTTATAAGGAAGCCAAACAGGAATGCATATATTTGAAAAAAATTAGAAAGGCTCCAGTATATTTCAAACAATTATTGGAACTGGTACTAGTTGTATTTTACCAGTGCTGCACAATTCCTTTAAGAGTATTGAGATACATGAATAAGGCTATTGGAGATGACGGACGGTAGAGAGAGCACTTTCAATCTTTCATCATCGAATAGTGGCACAAGGCAAGAAAATCTTCATATTTTTCTTCCTCCTCTCTTCCCTCTCCTCCTCATTCACCCTTACGAATATATGATTTAGGATGACGGGGAGAGAGTGGAGAAGCAAATGACCATAGCTTCTGAAATTATTCACAAAAAATAATAATAATAATAATCTGAACATTCTTTCTTCTCCATCCCTCTCCTCTTTAATCTCCCAATAAAAGAGAGATGGGCCTTGGTTGTGGGCTGGACTTTTCAGCTGGTAGATAAGTTTCTCATGATTTTGATTGCTTTTTAAGTTTTTACTAGATCCTTCAGTTGTGGCTTCGCCACAACATGAAATGGTACGTGTATCAGTCAAGATTGCAATAATAAAATGTTATACCACACTTGAAGTCTATTATTTTACGTGTTTTATTCATTAACATCACCATGATAGTAGTATTTTAAGGAGTAAAATTATATACATGCAAGGATAAAATTATCACATACAAAAATAAAATTGAGCAGTTAAAACATTTAGACTGTTTCTTAATTTACTACAATAAGAGTGGTGCAAGTCGAAGATTAATCAAATTAAAAAAAAGTTTAATCAAATTAAAATATAAGTGGCAAAAAAGTAATTGCATGAACATGTGAAAAATATTCTAGTAGCCTAAAGCCAGGATTGGCCAAGGCCATCTGCACCTTAATCGGCACCGTTTGGCTTGCATGTTATCAAAGCTATGAAGCAATTTGCAAGTCCAATCGGCATCCTATCTATCCCATTTCGGAGTAATTCATCCAACTTTGGAAGTTTGGAACAATTTGCGCTATGATTTTAGGCTTGAAAATGAGACCATGAACTGACAAATTAATAAAACATATTTGAGAATATTTTTTGAGTTTGCTAGCATGCCATGCCAGCGCAATCTCTAATCTCTTAGATTTAAAATTTCGCAATACGTACAATATGTAGTCTTATGTTGCGGAATGAATTGTGGGTTGTGGAATTATTTTGATAATTGACACTTCGGTTTTTGGTTGACCATTCTTTGATTTTTTTCAATAAAGTTTGGACGATGATGATTTTAGACATTTTGGCCAAATAATTTTTTAGTACATCTTCTAGACCAATTGCAAATTTCTCGCATTCACATTTTGGCATTTTTTAGAACATCCTCGATCGACTCCTTGTCATAAGGAGAACAACATAGAAACATAGACGAAGGCCAAAACTATCACTGGATCTTTGTTGAGGAAGAACGGAAGACGTTTTCTCTCCTTCACTCCATTAGAAAAGTGGGAGAAATAACAGGGAAGAGGAAATCTTTTTTTTTATTTCTAATTTACAAAAGGAGGGCGCAACATTTGTTATTGAAACCAAATCCAGATGAGCCTCATATGGCTGGAGAACAATAGGAAAAATATATCAATAAATTCAGGTGTCAGTAGTAGAATAGGAGCACATAGAAAGAAAGAAACACAAATGCTTGTGAACCCACCCCTATGCAACCTAATCTATAACGAATAACAATAACAATAAAATTCGACTTACAGTCATTCAGTTGCAAACAAAATAATGGGACACAATAAATCCCAGTGATTTATGCTATATGCACATAGACGCAGAATAGAGTACGGAGATGCATGGTTCCACCTCACATTAATGAAAGACACGACCCTGCCAAGGCTCACTGCACATGGTGCACACAAATCCAACAAAAATGTCATTTCCCCCTCATAGGTCCACATGAGTTCACCTTCACGCAATATTTCATACAACGACTTATATTACCTATTGTATGGATCAGATTGACCCGTGACACATTACCTCCACAGGGAAGTGCCAGAAGAAACAAACCCGTGCACTGTTCATTCAACATTGAGGATATATGGTTTTTAGAATGTTGAATAGGATGAATAATGTCAGATCCTATTTCTGATTTGGGGGTGACCATTGGAACTATTGACCCAGTCAACAGAGATAAAGAACAGAAGAAGAGAGCGCTGTCAGAGGAGGCGTTAAGTCACAGGGACCCACAGGAGTAAAATAAATGACGTTAGAGATGGGCAGCAGAGATGGTCTCAAGTTGCGTGTTAACAGAAGATGGATGGTTAGATTGCACTACTGTATTGAATAGAGTTAAAGAAGTGATGACGTGTATGATTTTGATTGGTCAGTAGAAGGAGTAGTAGGAATTAGGAGTAGAGATGACTTTTTGTAATGAATTAGTTAGCTATATAAAAACAGCTGAAAGGTAACTTTGTAAGGGGGAAAAAACTTGAATAAAACTTATTCTTGATTCTCTTTCTTCTCTTCTCTTTCCCTTCCCTGCTTAATTCCCCAAATTAACCCTAAATCTCAATCAAGGGCGTGACAAGTGGTATCAGAAGCCTTCCGATTACAGCTGGAAAATAAGTGCAAGTTATTATGCCGCCCAAGAAAGACAACCAGGATTCTAGCACTAGTGAGCTCTCTTCTCAAATCACTGCAGCAGTTAATGCTGCCATGGAGAACCATTTGGCATCAATGCGTCAGGAATTACTGGCAGTGAAGGATTCAAGCATCAACTCCACCTTGCACATTGGAGGTAGAATTGACTTATTGGAGACGATGTTTTCTAAGTTTTTGCACACACAGAACCCCAATTCTCCCCCACTGGCAGCTACTGCTAGTGGGGGTATGACCAAAACCCCTCTTCAACCTCCAAGAAGGAATCTTGATCATTCTTTAGGGGATTTCAAAGGTGATTCTGACAATTACAAAGGTGAGTTCAATAACCCCAACTACAGATGTAGTTTGCCTAGGTTGGAATTTTCCTCTTTTGATGGTTCTGATGCATTGAGTTGGGAGGAGGATTGTGAATTTTATTTTGATGTCTTTCAAACTCCTAAAATGTACAAAACACGAATGGCTACTAATTTTGGAGGAAATGCTAGAGAATGGTATAGGAGATTTAAAATGGTAGAAGAAGTGAAATCAAGATTTCTTATAAATGGTGCTGATAACCCATTAGAGGATTTTAGAAAAGTAATTCACTTAGGAAAAGTGGATGACTATGTACAAAATTTTGAGAAAGTTAAATCTAGGCTGATGAGCTCCACTAGAGTAACAGATGCTGGGTTTTACTTGTTGGCTTTCTTGAGTGGATTGAGGGATGAAGTGAGGCATACTGTAGAAATGTGTGGGCCCTCTAGCCTAAATCAAGCCTATAAATTTGTAAAACAAGCTGAATTATCCCTAGAAGGCCAAGAAAGAAGGGGCAGGCTGCTATCCAGGCAAATGTTTCCTACCACCAACCCCACTAAATTTTTGAAAGCTCCTGATAACATTGATAGGAAATAACCATCCTATATACAACCGCATACAAAGCAATTACCTGCTCCTCAAGAACCTACCAAGTTGACCTTTGACCACATGAGAAAACTGGACTTATGCTATTGGTGTGGGGAAAAGTATCACCAGGGGCACAAATGTCAAAAGAAAAAGCTTCATTTGCTGGAAGCTAGTGAAATGGCAGAAGGAGAATGTTCAACTGATGTAGAGGGTGATGATTCTGGAATTAATATTCAAGAAATTGGGGAGGGAGGGTATTAGCAAGCTGACATTTCTATGTGCTCTCCACAAGGCTTTTATGGCTCTCAAACCCTGAAATTCAAAGGTTTTATTAAACAGATTCCCATCCTAGCCCTCATTGATAGTGGCAGTACCCACTCTTTCATACAACCATCTATTGTTCACTTAAATGAGGTACCCACTATCCCATCTCCTCCCATATTGGTGAAAACTGCTAGTGGCTCCAAGTTACTGTCAGATCTTAAGTGTCAACCATTGAGGTTCTAGTTACAAAATCATGAATTTGAAGGAGATTTTAGAGTGCTTGAGGTGCAAGGATATTATATTATTTTGGGGATGGATTAGATAGCAAAGGTGGGACCAGTGGTGATTGACTGTGTACAAGGCCTGATCAAACTTACACATCATGATAAGGAGATTTCACTTCAAGTTCAGAAAGAAGTAGCTGAGGTTAAATTATGTCAAGGGGAAATATGCCTCAGCAAGGAACAGAAGAAGTGCAGTGATATCATTTTAGCTCAGTTATTCCTCACACACGTGCAACCTGACAACCAAGACTCAACTGTACAAGACATACCACCACAGATCTTGCCTCACTTGCAGGAAGTGGTCAATTCATTTAGTATGGTATTCTCTAACCCTTCATCTCTCCATCCTACTAGATCCATTGACCACCAGTTACCCTTAAGTCTGATGCCATGCCTGTTAACATCAGACCATACAGATTCTCTCATTTTAAAAAACTGGAAATAGAGAAAATTGTGGAGGAATTGTTGGAGTCTGGTTACATTAGAGCTTCTACTAGTCCCTTTGCTTCACCAATTTTGCTAGTTAAGAAGAAGGATCAGACCAGGAGATTATGTGTGGATTACAGGAAGCTTAATGACAATACTATAAAGAACAAATTCCCTATCCCAATAATTGATGATCTATTTGATGAGCTTCATGGCGCTAAGTTCTTTTCTAAAATTGACCTTAAATCTAGTTACCACCAGATTAGAATGTTTGAACCAGACATCACTAAAACTGCTTTTAGAACTCATATGGGGCACTATGAGTTTACTGTGATGCCATTTGGTCTCACCAATGCCCCTGCAATATTTCAGGCCCTCATGAACTCCATTTTCAATCCACACTTGAGGAAATTTATCCTTGTTTTCTTTGATGATATCCTGGTTTATAGCACTTCCTTAGAGGAGCACAAACAACATCTATCCATTACACTTCAACTCCTTCCGGACAATAAACTGTTTGCTAAGTTAAGCAAGTACACTGCTAAGTTAAGCAAGTGTGTACTTGGGGTTAAAGAGGTGGAATACCTAGGCCATATCATCTCTGAGGCAGGTGTGGCTACTGACCCTAGCAAAGTGTCAGCTATGACTGAATGGCCCACATCAAAATCAGTCAAACAATTGAGGGGCTTCTTGGGCTTAACTGGCTATTACAGAAAATTCATCAAAGGCTATGGCATGATCAGCAAACCTTTAATTGACCTCCTCAAGAAAGATACCTTCCTTTGGAATGATTCTGCTGACATGGCTTTCCAGCAGTTGAAATCTGCCCATGAGTCAAGCCCCAGTTTTGGCCTTACCTGATTTCTCCAAACCATTTATCATAGAGACTGATGCAAGTCAGCAAGGAATTGGGGCTGTGCTCATGCAAGAGAAAAGACCAATAGCTTTTTTCAGCAAAGGCTTAGGAAGCAAAAACCAAGGTCTCTCTACATATGAGAAAGAATTGTTGGCCTTAGTTTCTGCTGTTACTAAATGGAAACACTGTTTGCTTGGTGGCACTTTTGTTATTAGAACAGATCACATCAGCCTGAAACACTTATTGGAACAAAGAGTTAACACTGCCATGCAGCACAAAAGCCTGAGCAAATTATTGGGGTTACATTATACAATTGAGTATAAGAAGGGGTCTAGCAATGTGGTGGCTAATGCTTTATCCAGAAGAGAGGGACAAATGGGTCCAATTCCCTCTGAATTTGTGTATGGTGTCTGAAATAATTCCCCAATGGATAAAAGACTTACTAGAGAGCCATGAGAATGATGAATGGATTATGGGATTAAAGAAGAAGATGTCAACTGCCACTACTGATTCACACCATCTTACTGAGCACCAGGGAATTGTCAGATATAAAGGTAGGATGTGCATTGGATCTGCAAATCACTGAATTATTCTACTGGCCATTCATGAAGGACTATAAAAGACTCAAACATGGGTGAAAGACTCAAGGCATTATTCTACTGGCCAGCCATGAAGGACAATGTCATGGAGTATATCAGAACTTGTGACACCTGTCAGTTAACCAAACCTGAGCACATCTCCACTCCTGCTTGTTACAACCTCTTCCTATCCCTCCTGAGGTTTGGAATAGCATAGGTATGAATTTTATTACTGGATTACCCAAATCTGAGGGTAAGGAGGTGTTGTTAATTGTGGTTGATTGATTGACCAAGTATGGTCATTTCTTTCCTTTAGCCCATCCTTATACTGCAGCTTCTGTAGCTCAATTGTTCTTAGAGAACTCCATGGCCTTCCTGTTAGCATTGTGTCTGATAGAGATCCTGTATTCACAAGTCAATTTTGGAAGGAACTCATGAGAAAGTTAGGGATACAGCTAGTGATAGTCCAAAAATCCTTGGCCCTTGGCCCGTCCTTTGAAAGACCGTCCTAAAATCTTGACCGGACCGGCCCTTCGAAGGGCTTTTCGATGGACAAGGGTCTAGAAGGGCCGAATTTTGGAAGGGCCGGGTCTATTTTTTTTAAAGACGGATGTTGAAGTGCTGGATTTTGAAGGGTCGGATCCGACCTAATCGTTCAATACTAGTGGCTATTTGATCATGATGGAACGATAGAGATTAAAAAACTATTAAAAAAATTAAATGTTGGTATTATTTTAGAAGGACTAGAAGGGCCAAGGACCTATAAGGGTCGGGTTTTAGAAGGACCGGTCTTGTGTTTCAAAAAACAAACCCGTCTAACCCGTCCCATCTCGATCCTTTTCTTAACCCGGTCCGATTCGGCCCTTCTACCGAATCCGTCAAGTCCGGTCCTTTGAAATCCGGCCCAGTCCTTTTGACTTTCACTAGATACAGCTCAATATGAGCACTTCTTACCATCCCTAGACTGATGGCCAAGTGGAGAGAGTTAACCAGTGTGTAGAGACATACTTGAGAAGTATGGTCATTCAACAACAAAAGAAGTGGGTTAAGTGGGTCCCACTGGAAGAATATTGGTACAACACCAACTTTCATAGCTCACTTCACACAACCCCCTTCAAGGCATTGTATGGCTATGACCCTTCCACATTAGCTCTAAGGTCAGCTCCCAAGAGTTCCATTGAATCAGTTAATGAATTGCTCAGGCAGAGGCAGTCTATGCTGCTAAACTTGAAAACCCAACTCATCAAGGCACAGGAAATGATGAAAATGTTCGCCGACTCCAAAAGAACTGAAAGACAATTCAGCAAAGGTGACTGGGTGTATTAGAAATTACAGCCATACAGGCAACTCTCTGTGTCTGGCACTCAACATAGCAAACTCAATCCCAAATTTTATGGTCCATATGAAATCTTACAAAAAGTGGGTACAGTAGCCTACAAATTAAATCTGCCTGCCAACTCATCAATTCACCCAGTAATTCATGTCTCCCAATTGAAAGCAAGAGTAGGACGGGGTCAGGCTGTGGCTCCTCAATTACCTCTTATTGGTACCACCAGTTCACCTGTCAGAGCTCCTGCAGCAATTTTGGCACGGTGCCTTATTAAGAGAAGAAATGAGCCCATTCCTCAAATTCTGGTTCAATGGCAGGACCAACCACCTGAGGACGCTTCATGGGAGGACTATGACACCATCAAGCTGAAGTATTCAACAGCAATCCTTGAGGACAAGGATAATTTCATCGGGGAGGGAATGTCAGACCCTATTTCTGATTTGGGGGTGACCATTGGAACTATTGACCCAGTCAATAGAGATAAAGAACAGAAGAAGAGAGCGCCGTCAGAGGAGGCGTTGATGAAGGTTTAAAACCTAGGAATCAAATAAATTTATAGACCTAGAGCTAACCTCACTAATCGTTTGGAGTAAAGCTTTAGGGTCGAACCCAAGGGACGGTTTAATTGAATACCGGACTTATCCTTTCTCAGAAGCTAGACAAGAATATTTTGGTGGAGAAATAGTTGAAATAAATCTAAGTGCAATAAAGTAGATATTTTTGGTTGTTTTTGTCAATTAAAATAAAGTAAACAACTAAAGTAAGGTTTTTTGGGTTTTCAAATAGTATCAAAAAGCGTCTTAGGGTTCGGGTTTCACCTTGGTTTGGACTCTAGAACACAGAACTTATCACTTTCGTGCATCAAATGGTGTTTTTCAAGCGTTTACTTCTCTGTTCGGTTCGAACAAGGATCTGTTCGGTCCGAACAGAGGGTGAAAGTGTGTGGTTTTGACCTTTTATGATATTTTATGTTTTGTGCTAGGGTTTGTTGGCTAAACCTAGATTCACTAAACCTCAGCTGTCTCTTGTTGGACTAGAAACTGGTTTAATCACAACCTAACCTAATTAACTTGATTGGTTCACAACTTTTGGTATAGAATTCAATCAACTTAAACTTGTTTGTTGGAGTTCATAAGGATATCTAGAGGTCTTTTGGACTTGTCTAAAAGTTACACTTTTGGTGCCAACTAATCTCCCCTTTCGGATCTACGATTTATCCCAAATACTTTATCTAAATTATCTTGATTAACCTAACTTTAGAACTTAACTAAATGTGGCCATTCATCTAGAAGTTAATTAGACTTAACCAAGCAATTTAAATAAGCAATTATAATAATTCTCAACAAAACAAATCAACAAAACATATCATAACATAACGAGTCAAATCACGACATCCAAACCTAAGTTACTACCTTACCCCTAAGACTATATAAATTTAGCCTAACATAGTACTAAAACACACAACAAATAACATAGAAATCACAAGATACAAGCCCATTGAAAATAGAGAAGAAAACATAGAAGAATAAACCGAATACTCCTTTATGCTTTCAAACTACGATCTCTAGGCAGTGGTGTGTTACAAGATGGTCACCAAACTCGTCTCCTTGCTGCCGTCGCTTCAAAGAACCAAGCTTTGATGATCTCCAATGGTGGAAGAGAGAAAAACGCCTCTGGAAAGTGGAATTTTGTGGTATGAAAGGTTGAATCCTCTTTCCTTAGGCTTGGGGGAGCTTATATAGCAATTTTCAAGTGCTTGGGAGGTTGCCTGGTCGTCAAGGCAAGAAAATATGCCAAAATACGAGTTTCCATGTTGAAAATACTTCCAAATATGATTTTTCGGCAGTCTGGTCGGATCGAACAGGGTTCTGTTCGGTCCGAACAGGAGTCTGTTTGGGTCTGACAGGCTTCTGTTCGGGTCGGACAAGCCTCTGTTCGGGTCGGACAAGCTTCTGTTCGGTCCGACCAGGGGTCTGTTCGACCTGACCAGAGAGCTAGTATTTCGGCCATAATTCCTCCATCCGGACTCCGATTGAGGCGATTCAAAAACCGTTGGAAAGATTAGGATGAGCTCTACAATGCTAATTTGACCAATTGCTTCTCTTAATTTCTCATTAGCCCCAAGCATGAGTCATTTGGTCCAAACGGTGGTTTGAAAAGTGCCTTCAAGTGCTAGGAATGAGTCGTCTAGCGTATGCCAAGTGCCGGAAATCTTCAAATAGCTCAAATATCACCAGAAAATCAACAAAGTCCTGTAAAATAAGGGAAGAAACGACGGTAGAGCCAATTTCCTCATAAATCATAGCAATTTATTAAATAATTTAATGGTTTGAGTGTTATTTGAGTGCCAAGTACGGTCCAAATGTCTACAAATAGTGACGATATCAGGCGTTAAGTCACAGGGACCCACATGAGTAAAATAAATGACGTTAGATATGGGCAGCAGAGATGGTCTCAAGATGCGTGTTAAATAAATGACGTTAGATAACAGAAGATGGATGGTTAGATTACACTACTGTATTGAATAGAGTTAGAGAAGTGATGACGTGTATGATTTTGATTGGTCAGTAGAAGGAGTAGTAGGAATTAGGAGTAGAGATGACTTTTTGTAATGAATTAGTTAGCTGTATAAAAACAGCTGAAAGGTAACTTTGTAAGGGGGAAAAAACTTTAATAAAATTTATTCTTGATTCTCTTTCTTCTCTTCTCTTTCCCTTCCCTGCTTAATTCCCCAAATTAACCCTAAATCTCAATCAAGGGCGTGACAAATAATGGGTTTTGATTTTCTTATGGTTCGTTCAAATTGATAGCTCGGATTAGAATACAATTTTACAAACAGTTGGGTTAGCAACATCACATGTCCAGAGCTTTTCAAAGTTTAATTTGCAGAATTTAGTGGGAGACACTATAAGAGGATGACATGTATATGTGCTGCACAAAATGTCGCCTACAACCTGCAGAGTTGATCATAATAGAGTAATAGAGGCTCCGTTTGGATAAGGTGTGGGAAGAAGGGAAGAAGGGAAGAAGTGGGAAGAAGTATTAGGAAGTGTGTAATTTTGTGAAGAGTTTGGATTGTTTATAATAAATTTATTTTCTTATTTCTTTCTTCCCTTCTTCCCAAATGGAATCCAAACGAAACCAGAATGATTTGAGCTTCTAAGGACAGTTGTTTGGGAATTTTTGTGTAATCTCTCATAATAGTGAGATATGATTAGACCTGTCAAACATTCATAATGTCCACGGAAATGAACTCTTACGTTTAATGTTTCGTTTATTAAACGTAAGAACTTTTTCTTCCGCTTAATGTTTCATTTGTTTAAACGGTACAAATGTTAAAACGTTATAAATGTTGCTTCCATTTTTTTCTCCAGATAAACTGTCTTAGACTTCATCCAAATCACATTTTACAAATTATAACATAGCAATTTTGTAAGCAAAATTGAAAGTCACTCCATATTACACAAATTAGTTCATAACTCATGATGCAAATAAAACTCATAACAGAAAAATATGGTTCTATAACTCAGTAAAACCAGACAATTTCTCATAAAAAAACTTAAAAACAAAAAAGATACAAGGTTGAAAAATAAAATATTCAATTTTCTGATAATTTTTGTCAAAGTACAAGGTTGAAATCACAAATCACAAAATTCTAAGAACACAGAAAATTACTCTCAAAATCACAAACATGTCCTTACTAGTTTAAACAAATTTACAAGAAGGTCCTTAGAAGCTAATTGAATCACGTATCAGTCCCGAAAGTTGTACTAGAAAAGAATATAGTCTTGTGCCGACCTGGTACAAGGTACAAAGGGGTCAAGCAGCTATCAATGATCCTCACATTTGTCATAGAAGTCACTAGTGGTGAAGCTCAACGCAAAAGCTTATCAATAAAAACAAAAATGTTTAAAGTATAGCAAGCCATCACAAAAACAAATCAACTCAAAGCAAAGTCATAAGCATTTTAAAGGGATGTATACCGGTATAAACAAAAAATGTTTAGAGAGACATCTGGCGCAGAGTTTGATTCATCATAGACCATGATCGAGGGTGTGAACCAAGGTCAAACAAATAAATCCTTGTACTCGACTAGTCGTTCGTAGTAGAGTAAAGGTGTCGAACCCACAGAGATGGATATGAATATTATTCTTATTATTTCGTTAAAGCTAGACGATAAAAATCGAGAAGAGAATTGAAGTCACAAATAGAACAAATTAAAGAGAAATAAAGGAATGCAATTGCAAGTAATAAAGATTATGCAAAACAATTGGAATAAATATTTTTGGGGTTTTCTAACGGATTAAAATATGATAATAAAGATGCCTTAGGGTTCGATTTCACTTAGAACTGGCCACAGAGTCGCAAGACCTAGCACTGTCGTATTCGGCCTTGCTAATTCCACCGCGTAAATGCTGTGGTTTACCGTTTTGTTGATTTATTCAAGTCAAGGATCCATCTAGCCAAACCTAACTCCCTAACCCTCCGCTTTCGCCTATCGGGTACGGTATTTGGAATGGGATCTAGTGTTGAATAACCCTCGTGGAGTGTATTGCACCCCCAACTTTCGTTGTCCGGTGGGCTTACTCGAGTTTACCAATGGTTTTCTACGAGGTATCTAGTTAGATTTTCGCCTAACTAGAAACGTTTACTTTTGGTTAATAATTGGTCGACTTTCGCCATTGACCTACCTCGAAATACTTGCACAGGACTCGATTAATATAATGTAAAGAAGTTCCCAACAAATGCGCGCGTACAAAAGTCGAGCAATACAAGTAGTAAACGGTCCAAACATAAGCAATTTCAATTAAAATCCCAAGGGTAATTGACTTCATCCATCAACAAAACAAATAAACCAAGCAAAACCTAGATCTAAGCTACATCGTTCCCTAAAGCAAAGAGTTTTTAGCCTAACATACTAAGAGTAACAATGCAAATAACAGAATATAGAACCAAACGATCCATAAAACCAGAGAATAGAGAAATAGTACTAGAAAATACACAAATAAACCAGTCTATGAGATAAAACCACTGCCAAATGCACACTAGAAGGTAGGGAATCCGTCGGAGCAGCAACCGCAGCGATGTCTCGAGTCTAACCCCTGTCACAGTCGCCCAAAGCCAAGAGAAAGAGCCAAAAAGTGGATCTGGATCTGCTGGGGAGAGAAGGAGAGAGAAAAGAAATGAAGAATGCCCCCCTCTATACATGGAAGGCGCCTATATCATCTCCAACAGCTGTCACATCAATTTCCCTTCAATTTGGGCGGAAATCGAGGCTTCCAAATGGAGAAAACGCCTCTAGAACGCTGCCAGAACACTTTCCATGTATAGCAATTCGGACCGAATTCAGGGGAATTCGGACCGAATTGATGCCGCTGGATTTTCAGGAGGGAGGTCTGCGCAGGAATTCGGTCCGAATTCATGGGAATTCGGTCCGAATTCATGGGAATTCGGTCCGAATTGAAAGGTCTGGTTCGCGAAATGGCTTGATTCGAGCGGGGTTGCTTCATCGGGTCGAGTCGGGGCTTGGTCTAGGCTAGGCATGAGTCATCTAGCACCTGAATTGCTGCTTTCCTTGCTGATTTCCTTGGATTCCTACAAATAAGATCAAAGTGCAAAAGGCAGTGCCAAATCTGGCAAAGAAAGGCAAAAACGGCAATAAATCAAAGTTTTAGTAACAATTTCGATGTAAAGTCTGGTTAGAATAGCAATATAAATATGAGATGACAAATCCCCCCAAATTTAAAACTTGCTTGTCCCCAAGCAAAACTCTAAATTTAGAAGAAATGACAAGACTTAGGCTTACGATCGAAATTGACATTTGGAGTTTGGAAGTTGATTTAGTGCACAGTTCAGTTTAATTTCGATTCACGCTTTTCGAGAAATGCTCAATTGGGGTTCTCAAACTAGGGTTAAGTTGTTTCGATTCTGTTCAGGCAACTCTTGGTCCTAAGGAAACCTTGACCGAGGGCTAAGAGTCCTAGCTTCTATTCATTTAATCACAACGCAAACCCGAGCTTATTCACCCGTTCATTCCCATGACCCGAAAGGTTTTGCAAAAGAATTTTTGTTCAAATTAGAAATCTTATAGTGGCCCCCTTCTCAAAATAGTTTTCGATCTTTCACCAATTTTTGTAATTCTGCAAGTCGAGTCGTGGGGCTTTGCACCCTAGAGGATTAAGCGCGAATCATTGACTTCGAGTGAGCTACTGGCACATGTCGCACCAGTGGGTTTTGTCTAGTTTCTTTTGCAATTTATTTGTTACGGTCCACTATGAGACTAGCAGGGACTACCCAATCGTCCTCGAGAGCTTTGAGGTATCGATTCCTGACAGCCCGTAACTAGCCCCACCCTCCAAGCTTTGCTACTGGCACATGTCGCACCAGGGAGGTCGGTCCGGTTTTTACACAATTTTTGCTACTAGCTCCGCCCCCAGAGTTTGTGGTTAAGTTGGTGTAAAGAAGTCTCAACGCTCCTCGTTTTCACAACTATTTTAAATTATCCAATTTGAGGTTGCTTGTTGGTGATTCAAGCCTTAAAACAATTTCATTCACAAGACAGGGTTCACTTTACAATTTCTAAGGATAACAAAGTCTTTCTTCAAAATCAAGCGGTTTCACAAGTCCGTTCACTCGGCGAAACAATTCAGTTTTGACTAACTCGTGTTCAAATGATTCTTAAGCAACCAAGTTTTGGACCCAAATGCCCTTAGTTTTGAAATCCCTCGGCCCATTGGTACTTAAACAAACCCAAAATATCTCAACAACTATAGTTTTCGAAATCCAAATTAAGATTTTTAGAAAAGAAGTTAAACACTGAGTTTTTGCAATGAATCAACATCAAGAAGAGCTTAGCTATGCTTAAAATCAAGTTCCCAACCCTCAAAATCAGTTTAAAAACAATCGTGACTCAGTTCAGAAAAAACAGGGAAGAATTCGGACCGAATTAGGGGTTCTGTTTTGCGAAAATTTTTCAGAAAACGAGCTATTTGACGAAATTTTCAAGAAAACCAAGGCTTGTTTCGTTTTTCCTCCCCCCCAAACTTAAACGATGCATTGTCCCCAATGCAACACAGTGAAAAATAAAAATAGGAGGGAAAAAGGAAACCAACCGGATCAGAAGAAGGAGAAATCATGCCCGCCTGAGGTACGTGCGGGCTCATCATCCGAGTAGTGATGGGGGTTGGTGAAAATATCGTAGGGGTCGATATCTTGCTCTCGGTAGTACGGCTGTGGTGCATTGTCTTGCCAATAGCCGTGCTCGTAGCGGAAATTCCATTCGGCTTGGTTTTGCTCGATGATATCGACACGCTCGTTGAGCCGAGCGATCCCCTCTGCATTTTCTGCTGCTAGGCGTCTTGCCTCACGTGCATCCTCTCTAGTGGAGATAGAGAGGTTCATGAATTGAGAGAACCAAGCCGGTTGGTCCTGAGGCATGCCATGTGGATGGGGCATTTGTGGTGCGGCTTGCGGTTCCTCTTCCATGGGCATGGCCCCTTGTGCTTCGGCTTGATCTGCCGGTACTTGGTGGGATGGGAGGAGCCAAGTTTCAGGCCGGTAATCAACCGGCGCACCATAGGGCAAATCGAGGTCGGGGCGACCTTCCATTTGCAACTTGTATTGTATATCCCCGTCCTCCCTCACTATTCTTATGAAATGGACATCCGAGAACCATTTCAAATTCATGAGACGGGGTCCAGAACACGTCTCTGTGGTATTAATCTCGATCCCCTTTTCTTTAGCAATTAAAGTAACATATGCCCCCATTGTAATGCTCCCTCCCGTTCTTCCCTTATCTCTTACGTTCCCCCAATGCATTGCCATTATCATTGAGAGATAAGGCTTGACAGGGTTTAGCCTCAACATGTGGTCAATGAGGCGACCATCGTCATCGTTCAATTGGTTGGAAGACTCACCTCGTGCAAATATCGTTTGGGCTAGAACCCTCTGTAGAATTCGGATGGAGGGGTGTTGGATGAACCGTGCTTTGTATCGCAGTGGCAGTTGTTGCCCGATGATTGCCTTCCACAAATCCATCTTGCCGTGAGGCCATTCGTTTCGGTAGAGAGGGGCCTCGTCCACGGAGTCGGCATCGAACCCCATGATGGCATCCAATTCATCGGAGAACATGCGGTGGGTCTCATTTGAAAGTCGGAACTTGATGTAATTGCATTTATCCGTCTCATCGTACTTGAGCCTTAGCGAGGAGAGGAACTCGAGAGTCGGTAGGCGATAGGTTTGGAAGTTGTGGTGCTAGAATTTTGTGCTAAAGCCGATAGAGCCAGTGAGTTGCACCAAGTCCTCGGGTGTTTTCAATGGCCCGGTCAAGGAGAGCTTGGAGATAATGGAGCATGCGGCGGGTGGGGATGGAGAAACCGAGTTGCCGCTCTAGAGGCCGTGCCTCTGGGTCATAGTGGCTATTCTCGTCCTCCGGGTCGGAGTCGTAATCGACTTGGAGAGAGGGTCGCGGTTTCGGTTGTTTGGACGGGGTGCGGCGGGAGGACTCGCCTTGGGTTTGTTTCCTTTTGCCCTTGTCCTTCCCGGAGCCAGATGAACCTCGGGTGACTCTGCCGGACATGTTGTTTTGAGAAGGAGAGGTGCAAACGGGTCAAGCGGGTCGGCTTTGTGAGGGTTGAAAGAGAGAGAGATAGGGAGAGTGGAGGGTACCACGAGAGAGAGAGTGGAGAGGAGAGGAGATTGGTGGGTCGATCTCGTGGAGAGGTGGGCTGAGGTGGCGGCGCGGCTAGGAGGAGGGAGAGGTGGCCGAGAGGGTTTTGCGAGAGGGGATTTGTTTTTGTTTGTTTTGGGTTCGGGTATGGAGAGAAGGAGGGGACGAAGGGAGAAAAGAGGGGGGGTAACGGGTTGGGTTTGGGTCGGATCCGAAAAAATTATTTTTTATTATTTTTTTATTATTATTATTATTTTTTTTTTTTTTGGGGCCTGGGCTTGCCTTTGTTTGTTGGGCCCTTGTTGGGCTCCCCCCCAAACTTAAATTTTCCATTGTCCTCAATGGTATTCTAGGGCTGTCAGGAATTGTCGAGATTTGAGATTCAAGACTTCGATTCGGACTGGATTCAATGGAATTCGGACCGAATTCACCCCCTTCTCTGAAAATTGGAAAATAAGGTTGGCATTAGTTTCGGATGTCTTGGCAGGAAACCCAAGCTAAATAAGTGTATTAGATTAAGCGTTAGAGCAAAAAGATAAATAAGAGATAAACATTAGCGTTAGAAAAATCTAATAAATAATTTAAATTGCGAAGAAATTTGAAATAAATAAAATTAAAATAAAGAGAGAGAAAGTGAGAGAAAATCTTGGGTTGCCTCCCAAGTAGCGCTTCTTTAAGGTCATTAGCTTGACCCTCAGTCGACTCATATTGCGGGTGGATCGAGAAGCGAAACGACCCTTGCTTCTCCTATTTCGTGATTGGCGATGTAGTGCTTCAGGCGCTGTCCGTTGACCTTGAAAGGTTCACAATTCTTGTCGCATATGTCCACTGTTACAAAAGGATAGACCTTCACGACTCGGAATGGTCCGGACCATCTCGATTTGAGCTTTCCCGGGAAGAGCTTGAGTCTCGAGTTGAATAGCAACACTAGATCGCCTTCTTTGAACTCCCGCCTTGAGATGTTCCTATCATGCAGCAACTTCGTTTTTTCTTTATACAATTTTGCATTTTCATAGGAATGGAAACGTACCTCATCTAGCTCATGTAAGTCCAGGATTCTCTTTTGACCTGCTGCGTGCAAGTCCATATTGAGGGTACGGATCGCCCAAAGCGCTTTGTGCTCGATCTCAATCGGTAAGTGGCACGGCTTGTCATACACCAATTTGAAAGGGCTCATGCCAATCGGGGTTTTGAAAGCAGTTCTGTATGCCCAAAGTGCATCGTCGAGCTTCATGGCCCAATCCTTTCGTGTTCGCGTCACCGTCTTTTCGAGAATGCTCTTGATCTCACGGTTTGAAATTTCGACTTGACCACTCGTTTGCGGGTGGTAGGGAGTTGCCACCTTATGCGTGACCCCGTGTCTCTTTAAGAGGTTGTCGAATTGACGGTTGATGAAGTGCTTGCCTCCATCGCTTATCACGGCCCTGGGGACACCAAAACGAGGAAAAATTATCCTTGAAAAGAGTTTGATTACCGCTTTTGAGTCGGCTGCCTTGCATGCGATCGCCTCAACCCATTTGGATACGTAGTCGACTGCCACCAAGATGTACTCATTTCCATAGGAGGAAGGGAAGGGTCCCATAAAGTCGACGCCCCAAACATCAAAGACTTCCACCTCTTGAATCGGGTTGAGGGGCATCTCGCTCCGCTTGGATATGTTTCCCGTCCTTTGACACTGATCGCAAGACAAAACAAAAGAACGAGCATCTTTAAACAAAGTGGGCCAATAGAGACCAGATTGCAATACCTTAGCGGCCGTCTTGGAGAAAGAGGCATGTCCGCCATAAGCTGAGCAATGGCAGTGAGCGAGAACGGGTCGGACTTCCTCGTAAGGAATGCATCTGCGATAGACATCATCGATGCCCAACTTGAACAGGTAGGGCTCCTCCCAAAAATAGTACTTGGCATCCGATTTGAGCTTCTTTCTTTGTTGGTAAGTCATTTCGGGAGGCAGCGCACCGCTGGCCAAGTAATTTGCCAAGTCTGCGTACCAGGGTGCCCTGAATTCGGACCGAATTGGCTGGAATTCGGTCCGAATTCTAGGCTGAGAAATCCTGTCGGCAGCTCCAGAGGAACGAATTCGGTCCGAATTGGGTGGAATTCGGTCCGAATTCTAGTATGAGAAAATTTCTGAAATTCCAGAGCCTTCAATTCGGTCCGAATTAGGGGTAATTCGGTCCGAATCACAGTGAATCATCATCAGATGTTCGTCAGGGAACGATTCGTTGATCGGTAGCTCTTTCCCTTCGCTATTTTCAACATGTAATCGCGACAAATGGTCGGCCACCGAATTTTCTGAACCTTTTTTGTCCCTTATCTCAAGGTCGAATTCTTGAAGGAGTAGAATCCACCTTATTAGCCTCGGTTTCGCATCCTTCTTGCCTAAAAGATAACGGATTGCAGCATGGTCTGTGAACACTATCACTTTTGACCCCACAAGGTAGGATCTGAATTTGTCGAGGGCAAAGACAATGGCAAGCAACTCCTTCTCCGTGGTGGTATAGTTCAGTTGAGCTGGGTCAAGCACCTTGCTCGCATAGTAAATAGCCACGGGTTTCTTGTCTCGCCTTTGACCGAGAACGGCTCCCACCGCATAGTCACTGGCGTCACACATGAGCTCGAAAGGCATGGACCAGTCCGGAGGTTGCAGTATTGGTGCGGTGATAAGAGCTTTCTTTAGTTCCTGAAAGGCATGGAGACAATCATCATTGACAACAAAATCGATATCCTTTACCAATAGATTAGTGAGAGGTTTAGCAATTTTTGAGAAATCTTTGATAAAGCGACGGTAGAAGCCAGCATGTCCCAAGAAACTTCGCACGTCCTTTACGTTGGATGGCATTCCGAGCTTCTCGATCACTTGAACTTTCGCTTCATCGACCTCGATTCCGTTTGCCGTGACCACGTGTCCCAACACGACTCCCGTCTGCACCATGAAATGGCATTTTTCCCAATTCAAGACAAGATTGACTTCTTCACAACGCTGCAAAATTTTAGAGAGGTTAGTCAAACAAACGTCAAACGAAGTACCATAGACGGAAAAATCATCCATGAATACCTCCATAACATTCTCAATAAAATCAGAAAATATGACCATCATGGCACGTTGGAAAGTTGCTGGTGCATTGCACAGCCCAAAAGGCATTCTCCTATAAGCAAATGTACCGTATGGACAAGTGAATGTGGTCTTTTCTTGGTCATCAGGGTGGATGGGTATTTGGAAGAAACCGGAATAACCATCTAGGTAACAAAAATAAGAGTGAGAAGCAAGTCTTTCGAGAAGTTGGTCGATGAATGGCAAGGGAAAATGATCCTTGCGAGTGGCAGCATTGAGTTTACGGTAGTCGATGCACATGCGCCATCCCGTCACCACTCGGGTTTGAATCTGCTCGTTTTTCTCATTTTTCACCACGGTCGTCCCGCCCTTCTTTGGGACGACATGGACTGGGCTGACCCACTTGCTGTCCGAGATCGGGTAGATAACCCCCGCATCGAGAAGTTTGAGGATCTCCTTTTTAACGACCTCCTTCAGGTTTGGGTTTAGCCTTCTTTGAGCCTCGATGGTTGGCTTATGGTCGTCCTCCATCAAAATGCGATGTGTGCAGAAGGACGGGTGAATGCCCTTCAAGTCTCCAATTGAATACCCGATCGCCTTTCGATGTGCTTTTAGTTCCTCCAAAAGCTTCCCTGTTTGCTCATCATCCAAAGCAGCGTTAATAATAACAGGGTAGGTTTGATTTGGTCCAAGAAATTCATACCTTAAAGTGTCGGGCAAGGGCTTTAATTCGACTTGAGGTGGCTGACCAGGGGCTGGAATTCGGTCCGAATCAGGAGGAATTCGGTCCGAATTCTCACATGAGAAAATTTCTGAAATTCCAGAGCCATCAATTCGGTCCTAATTGGTTGGAATTCGGTCCGAATTGATGGTGTTTTGTGGTTCTGGCTCTTTTGCCGCCTCTCCAGTTGATTCCTCCACCGCTATTACTTCTTGTATTTCGCTAAGGAACTCGTAGTAAGTCGTGAGAGCATCAAGGTACCGGTCTTCGAGTCGCTTTTCGACCGGGATCTCCTCCACGTCGATTTGGTAGCAAGACTCGAGCTGGTTTGAGCATTTCATAGCTTGGTCGATGGAGTATTCCCATTGCTCACCACCGACTCTCACCAGAATGGTCCCGTCTCTTATGTCCATCAAGATACCTGCAGTTCTAAGGAAGGGGCGTCCCAAAATGATGGGAACATCCTCGTCTTCCTCCATGTCCATTATCACAAAATCACCAGGTACATAGAATTTACCGAGCTTGACTGGGATGTCCTCGATCTCACCAATGGGCAGTCGGATTGACGAATCTGCGAGTTTGAGAGTGGTGTTTGAAGGTTTCAATCTCCCGATGCCGATCCGGTCGAACACGGATTTGGGCATCAAGCTCACGCTTGCTCCATTGTCACACAGGGCTCTTTTTATCTGAGCTCCGCCAATAGTGCACGGTATGGTGAATCTGCCCGGATCGTCCATCTTAACGGGCATCTTCTTTTGAATCACCATGTTGCAATGCTCTGTAATCCCTGCACTTTTGAACTCTTCTAAAAGAAATTTGTAAGTAATCAGATCTTTTAAGAATTTGGCATAAGAGGGAATCTGAGTCATTGCATCAGTGAAAGGAATGGTGATTCTCAAACCCCTAATTACCTCTAAGAACCTTTTGAACTGCTCGTTTACCTTTGCTTTGGCCAATCTTTGAGGAAATGGGGCCCTTATGCGCTGATCGGGAGCCTTCAGCAGTGGATTTGGGGCAGATGTACGTTTGGCCCCTTCGAATTCGGTCCGAATTGGCTCTGATTCGGTCCGAATTAGAGGTTCTGGAATTCGCTGCGCAGCAATTCGGTCCGAATTAGATGGGATTCGGTCCGAATTTTCTTCAGGTCCAGCTGCAGATGCGACCTTCGGCTGGACTTCTTTGGGCATAGGTGGGTCCTTGTATTGGGTGCCACTCCTGAGTGTGTGCACTGCGTTGATCTCCGCGCGAGGGTTTGGCTCGAGTTGACTTGGGAGCTTCCCTTGCTCGCGAGTGTTTTGAGATGCAAAGAACCCCTCGATCATCTTCTCCACTCGCGAGGCGGCTCCGGCTTCTTTTTGGAGTTTGGCCATTCCATCAAGGAGCTTCTCATTTAGGGCATTTTGAGTTTCAACAAAGTGTTCGAGCTCAGGTGTAACGTAGAGTTTTCTTTGAAAATTCTGCCCTCGATCGTTGTTGGGCAAGGGACCTCGATTTTGATTCGGTTGAGGTGGATTTCCAGGACGGTTGTTGTATATTCTCCTCGGGACAAACCCGCGGTTTTGGAAGTTGCCTTGGTTACCACCTGTCTCATTATTCCCATTAACTCCTTGGTACCAGTTACGGACATCCTCAAAGGAATTGACTTCCTCTGGTGCGGGGTCTCCATACTGGAGAGGGCAATCTGGAGATTTGTGCCCTTCCTCCCCACACACTCCGCACTCTTTCGAGAGCAAGTGAGTGCCACTAATCGATTGCATCTTAGCAAGCTCGGCCTCGAGATAAGCGATCCTATCGCGAGTGTCTTGGACTTCCTTAACCTCGTGTCGAATTGGGTTGCCTCTCGACGGGTTAGGTGCTGGCCAATTGTAGTGCAGCGCACATCTCTCAATGGCTGCGCGTGCTTGCTCCGCATCGAGCTGCGTGAAACTTCCACCTGAAAGAGCATCAACATTCACTTTAATACCATCGTAAAGACCGTTATAGAATGAATGGATAGTCAACCAATCCTGAATTCTATGGTTAGGACAAGAGTTCTCTAGGTCTCTAAACCGTTCCCAAGCTTCTCTATACGATTCATCACCCCTTTGTTTGAAATTTGTGATTTCCCTCCTAATTTCAAAGGCTCTTTTTGCTGGAAAATACCGTTCGAGAAAAATCCTAGCCATGGCTTCGCAACTATCTATTGACCCTCTTTTCAGTGTGTTGTACCATTTTTTTGCCTTATCCCTAAGAGAAAAATGAAACAAGAGAAGTCTAATAGAATCCGGAGAAACCCCGTTAAATTTCAACAATTTGGTGCAATCAAGAAAAGCTTGTAAATGTGCATGTGGGTCCTCTTGGTCAGCCCCATAGAATTGGTTTTGTTGCACGAGCGCGACATGCGCGGGGTTGATTTGCATGTTGTTTGCGGCGATTCCTCTAATCACAATTGGTCCATCCACGTCTTGGACTCGAGGGGCAGAGTGCTCGCGAAGAGTTTTGTGTGGCCCCTGAGCTTCGTCGGGATTAACCGGTGCTCCATGGATGCTACCGCCGTCATTGAAATTTCCATTGCGCTCTTCCTCGAAGACGAGTCGCTCTTGCTCGAGGGCGAGCCGTTCTTGGAGAATCCTTTGCTGTGTGGCCTCTAACTCGAGGCGTAGAGCCTCAAGTTGCCTAGCTTCATCAGTTCGATCAGCCATTGGAACGCTTGTTCCTTCGCCCGTCTGCAGGTTCTGCAGGAATTCGGTCCGAATAGGTTGGAATTCGGACCGAATTTGACCCTCTGGAACTTGCTGAGTTTCGATTCGGACCGGATTGGGCGGAATTCGGTCCGGATTCGGTGCTGGTTGTTGTTGCTTCTTCCCCTTGCGAGCAGCGGCTTGTGTTGTGCTCGAGCTAGAAGTTTCGTGAGGGTTGTCTCCCTTACCCCTGAGATTGTATTCGTGTGGAATTTGGGGTTGGGTGTTTCTTGATCCTCTAGCCAGCGTTACCCTACACACAAGAGATTCAACAACAAAAGTACCGAATGAGTAAAAAGAATAAAAGAATGAGTCTAGTCTCTAATTACTTTAAAAAGAAATAATATCATAACGCCATCCCCGGCAACGGCGCCATTTTGATCGAGGGTGTGAACCAAGGTCAAACAAATAAATCCTTGTACTCGACTAGTCGTTCGTAGTAGAGTAAAGGTGTCGAACCCACAGAGATGGATATGAATATTATTCTTATTATTTCGTTAAAGCTAGACGATAAAAATCGAGAAGAGAATTGAAGTCACAAATAGAACAAATTAAAGAGAAATAAAGGAATGCAATTGCAAGTAATAAAGATTATGCAAAACAATTGGAATAAATATTTTTGGGGTTTTCTAACGGATTAAAATATGATAATAAAGATGCCTTAGGGTTCGATTTCACTTAGAACTGGCCACAGAGTCGCAAGACCTAGCACTGTCGTATTCGGCCTTGCTAATTCCACCGCGTAAATGCTGTGGTTTACCATTTTGTTGATTTATTCAAGTCAAGGATCCATCTAGCCAAACCTAACTCCCTAACCCTCCGCTTTCGCCTATCGGGTACGGTATTTGGAATGGGATCTAGTGTTGAATAACCCTCGTCGAGTGTATTGCACCCCCAACTTTCGTTGTCCGGTGGACTTACTCGAGTTTACCAATGGTTTTCTACGAGGTATCTAGTTAGATTTTCGCCTAACTAGAAACGTTTACTTTTGGTTAATAATTGGTCGACTTTCGCCATTGACCTACCTCGAAATACTTGCACAGGACTCGATTTATATAATGTAAAGAAGTTCCCAACAAATGCGCGCGTACAAAAGTCGAGCAATACAAGTAGTAAACGGTCCAAACATAAGCAATTTCAATTAAAATCCCAAGGGTAATTGACTTCATCCATCAACAAAACAAATAAACCAAGCAAAACCTAGATCTAAGCTACATCGTTCCCTAAAGCAAAGAGTTTTTAGCCTAACATACTAAGAGTAACAATGCAAATAACAGAATATAGAACCAAACGATCCATAAAACCAGAGAATAGAGAAATAGTACTAGAAAATACACAAATAAACCAGTCTATGAGATAAAACCACTGCCAAATGCACACTAGAAGGTAGGGAATCCGTCGGAGCAGCAACCGCAGCGAAGTCTCGAGTCTAACCCCTGTCACAGTCGCCCAAAGCCAAGAGAAAGAGCCAAAAAGTGGATCTGGATCTGCTGGGGAGAGAAGGAGAGAGAAAAGAAATGAAGAATGCCCCCCTCTATACATGGAAGGCGCCTATATCATCTCCAACAGCTGTCACATCAATTTCCCTTCAATTTGGGCGGAAATCGAGGCTTCCAAATGGAGAAAACGCCTCCATAACGCTGCCAGAACACTTTCCATGTATAGCAATTCGGACCGAATTCAGGGGAATTCGGACCGAATTGATGCCGCTGGATTTTCAGGAGGGAGGTCTGCGCAGGAATTCGGTCCGAATTCATGGGAATTCGGTCCGAATTGAAAGGTCTGGTTCGCGAAATGGCTTGATTCGAGCGGGGTTGCTTCATCGGGTCGAGTCGGGGCTTGGTCTAGGCTAGGCATGAGTCATCTAGCACCTGAATTGCTGCTTTCCTTGCTGATTTCCTTGGATTCCTACAAATAAGATCAAAGTGCAAAAGGCAGTGCCAAATCTGGCAAAGAAAGGCAAAAACGGCAATAAATCAAAGTTTTAGTAACAATTTCGATGTAAAGTCTGGTCAGAATAGCAATATAAATATGAGATGACAGACCATTATTAGAAACAATATCTGAAATTGAAAGCCGACCAAAAAGCCACAAACAATGTCTGAAAAAAAGTCAAGAGAAAGCCATGAGAAACAAGAAAAAGTCAAGAGAAAGGGGAAGAGCTGCCCGGTCAGAACGGAGGAGCGGACACGGATCCTTCTCCAATGTTGAAGGGGAAGAGTTTCCTAGGTGTGAGGCAATGAAGGAAGAAGAGTTGTGGCTTCACTGTGGTAATAGAGGAGATGTGGTCTTTGATGGAGACGATCAGAGAGGAGAAACAGTCGCACGACGATATGCCTTGTCATCGTCGCACTCACATGGGTTGAGAGGTTTCACAGACCTCAATTTGTCATGGGCATTGTGCGAGAGAGACAGAGAGAAGAAAGAGATGAACAGAGAGGAGGAAGCATACGAAGAAAGTGGTGATGCGGCACTTTCTTGGTGAAACCCTTATCCGTTCCTCGTTGTCTCCGTCGTTAATGGGTTTCGGATTGTTTCTTGCTCTTTCGGCCCATACATAAACTAGAGGTGCAAATAAACGTAACAATGGAAATAAACGTAACTTAAGGGCCCAATTACGCTTACGTTACGTCGGCCCAAACGTAACTAATTTTTCATCCGTTTAATGTTCCGTTCAGTATTAACGTAACGTTAAAACGTTAAAACATGCACATATTGACTGGTCTAGATATGATATTTTATGTTCTTTAAATTTGAAAATAAACTGGCTTGACTTGTAATGCTATAAATCATTAGTATACTCAAAGGACTGTCTTGATCTCTTAATAGAATGGAAAGTTACAAGATTAAGAAGTCAATTCAGATTAATTAAGTGCTATGGATTTAGATATGCTTTCGCTCAAATTGAAGTTTTTAGTTTATGGTTCAAGTGAGTTGACTTTGAGACTCCTAATCCAAACAAGTCCATTCTATCTCTTTCGGTATTTTGTTACACAAATAATAATTTGCATTCAACATTTTTTAGTTAAGATGTAATTTACGAATTGAAATATTAAAATATACACGGATATATACCATGTGTCACCGACTCTGCGCATAAGATTTATGCTATTGTCCACAACACTATTATAAATTAGTAATCTGCAAAACTATTATATTGTTATTTCTGAGACAGTTGTACGTACTAATTGCAAATGGTAATATTATTCTTACAAAAAGACATAATATGATCTGTCATCCATTCAAAATACAATGACATTTACACAAATAGACTAAAATACATGACTTGAACAATTATAGATGCGATTCATAGTCAAACTTTTTGTCTTCAAAATCTAGATATGATCTTATGAATTCTTCATAAGAACATATTGAGTTCTATGTGTTTCCAATTTAGCCAAGGTTTTATAAATT
Organism: Rhynchospora pubera; assembly: GCA_028095005.1. Taxonomy (NCBI): domain Eukaryota; kingdom Viridiplantae; phylum Streptophyta; class Magnoliopsida; order Poales; family Cyperaceae; genus Rhynchospora; species Rhynchospora pubera. The sequence goes on along the minus strand of CM051460.1, from coordinate 220,819,100 downwards.
GATCTGTTTTAGCAAGGTCCTCAACACTCCTTCCACTTGTATCTGCGGCACACTGTGTATGGTTGGCCTAATTGATTTTGGCGAACGGTCGGAGCTGTCGTATATGGATATTCATGATTCTTGGTGTTGTTGCCTTGAGGAATCGGATTGCCATCGATGCATGTATAGTTCATGCCATTCATGGGAACTACCAATCAAATTGAAAGTTATTATTTCAAACTTGGACGTATATATTAAACATATATTCAATAATTAAATATAAAAAAATGAAAAAAAAACCTTAATTGTCTTTTTTAATTAATTGTAACTAGCTTTTCATGGCTTCAGCCTTTGACGTTACAAAGGGAAGTGTGGTTTCACTAATTGAAAAGCAAAATTATTTGTAATATTTTGTAGTTCTAAGAATTTTTTTCTTCCATGAACCTGAAAAAGACACTTGAAATAAAGGTTGTTTCCTGGAGGAGTTCAATAACATAAATTAAACTTACTGGTACAGTTTTTGGCTTGACTCATAGGAGTTGCCTCGTTTTCTTTCATCTCATCGGAGTTGGAGATGAGCACCAGTACGCACAATGAAAGTAGCACCGGGAGCACGGAACCCTTGTTCGCCATATGTAAGTCTATACAAACGTTATTGAATGCTGCTTGTAGGTATAAAAGGCCTTATATATATAGACAGAGATAAGCAATAGGTGATAACAGAGCTCTCGCAGAATATCTCTTTTTCTTTCATCGTTTTTAAAAATAAAAATTGTAAGGCCCAAGTGACCAACTATAGAATTACTAATTTGGGAAAATTTATGTTGCATACTAATGTATCGGAGTTTCCATACATATTGATTCAAACTCTTTGATCTATTTTAAAATAACCGATTCAAACCGTTTAATATGATCTCTCTATTGAAATCTTCTTACTCGCCAAATTTAACATTTTGTATTGTACTTTCTAAGTTTTTTTTTCAGATTTTTAAAAACTGTTGTTTTTGAATGATTTGGAAAAAAATTTGATTAGTGATTTTTTTAAAATTTCAAAAAAAAAGTAAAAAAATTCATAAAAAAGTAAAATTTAGTCTGCAAAGAGATTATAATAGAGAGATAATATTGAACGGTTTGGATCAGTCATTTTCAAATAGATAGAAAATTTTGGATCAATATGCACCGAAACTCCGGTACATTAGTATGTTCCATAGGTTTTCTCTTACTAGTTGGAATGTAACTTCCAAAAGTTGGAAAAAAAAAAGAGCTTGAATGCTTAGTATAATTATCAATTATTGCATGTAACTAATCATATTAATCTATAAAAACAGTTGCTGCTTTACTCCACGGAATAAAGAAACTAAGAAGTAAAATATTCGGCGATAAATTTTTTTTTTTTGGCATTGTCGCCATGTGAGAATGACTCTGAACTACTGAAACATGATAATAATCTTATTGTTTATTTTTTTTTTTTTTGAGATAAAAGTATGGGTCATGCCCATTACCTTTTCATATTGAATTAAAAAAGTTTACAAAGTACAATACAAAAGGAGAAAATGAAAACACGGGAAGCTGTTGTTCCCAAGCAGGGAACAACTAACAAGTTAAACCAAAAAACAAACAGGAACGGAAGCAAGCTGAAAAAATTAAAACTTTAAAAAATTACAAAATCAGTAGGAGAGAAGCAACATATAACTAGTTCGGATGCAAGGTGCACCATTCTTCTAGAATTAGAGCTTTTAAGAAGGAGGCCGTGTTGGTACAATTCTTGAAAATTCTGGTACAACGTTCCCGCCAAACAATGTAACAGATAATGGCAAGGATGCCTTTATGCTTCTGCGAGATTGTTTGGTCAACTAGCAAGGATTGAGTTGGTGCAGTAGTTTGTATAGTAAGTGCGAGGGAGTTGAAGACAAGCTGTTTCACTTCAAGGAAGAAGGGGCAATGATTTGCCAGATGAGTTGCAGACTCACAAGCCAGCAAGCAAAGAGGGCATCTATTGACCAGTGTCATACCTCTCAATTGTAGGTTATCAATGGTGGCCAATTTGTCATGCAACAGCTGCCAAGTGAAAGTAAGAACTCTTGGGGGTATCTCGAGGCTCAAAATGTGATAGATTTCTGAGTTGACTTTAGGATTAAGGTTAATGAATTTATAGACAGAAGAAGAGGTCAACTGGTCAGGTGAGATTTCAGAGTGTATTTGATCGGGTAGTGTCTGGTTTGGAGGGTAGGGTAGTAGTCCAGGCATTGAAAGGGCTTGAGTGAGTTGTTGTAGTTATAGGCAAGATATGGATGAGGAAAGAAGTGAAGGCATGAACATTTGGTGTGTGTCTTGCAAATTTGCCAAAAAATCAGAAAGCATGATGTCGGGGTCCAAGCAAAAAGAAAAGAGTATTTGGAAGCAAGAACTAAGGATTCCTAGGCCCCAATTTTGATGCCAGAAGAAGATTGAGTTTGCTGAGTTAACTGAGAAAAAGGTAACAGAGGTGAAAATTGGTAGTAAATCGGCAAAGGTTTTAGAGAGGGGAGAATCGAGAGGTATGATGGAAAAAGAGAGTTGGAGTGTCGTGATTAGGGTTTTCCAATTTGAGGCATCAGGTACTGTCCATTTCCAAAGCCATTTTGCCAGAAGGGCAAGATTGAAAGAGTTTAGGTCTAATACTCCTAGGCCACCAAGTTTCTTAGGAGAGCACACCGTCTTCATAGAGCATCCAAGGATCGAATGACCCATTTCGGTAATCTGAAGACATACATAAAAAAAAAACATGTAGCGAGGTGAGGCACGGGTTTACCAGCACTAGTCTACCAGCCATTGAAAGATGAGAAGAGCTCCAAGTGTTCAGTTTAGATTTGACACGTTCAATAAGTGGCTTGTAATCATCTCTGTTGAGGTTTCTAGTTGAGAGTGGTAATCCTAAGTAAAAGATAGGAAATTTTTTTATTTGGCATTGCAAAACGATGGCACAATTTTCCAAGAGTTGTTGGTCTGTACTGACACCAAGTAATTCTGACTTTGAAGGGTTGATTTGAAGCCCAGAAAAAAGGTGAAAGAAGGAAAAGAAGATTTTGAGTATTTGACTTTGTGCCATGCAAGGTTTAAAAAAGAAAAGAGCATCGTCAGCATATAGTAGGCACGATTGTAAGTTAGGAAAAGGGAGCAGTAGGTGGCCATTTTGGTGTAGTTTGGTAAACCATCTTGAGAGAAAATCCATAGCCAAAATGAAGAGGTAGGGTGATAGAGAGTCACCTTGTCTGACCCCTCTTTTGAGAATGATTTTCTTGCCAGCTAGACCATTAATAATGACTCTCGAGCTACCTTGAAGCACACAACCAGAAATCCAATGAATGAAAGTAGGAGGCAGTGCCATAGCAAGGAGTACTTTAGAGATGAACTCCCAGCTGATAGTATCAAAAGCTTTATGTATATCCGCTTTAAAGATGGCAAGAGGGATATGATTGAATGAGCAGTGTTTAACTAGATGTTGTGCATAAAGAAAGTTCTCCGTGATCAATCGACCTTGTAAGAAACCAGATTGAGACTGATGAACAAGGCCCAACATGAAAGGGAGTAGTCGATTAGCTAAAATCTTAGAGAGCAACCTTTGGGCTGAATGAACGAAACTAATTGGTCTGAAATCCTTGGGTTCAGTCAGGTTGTCAGATTTTGGTATCAGAATGATGTGTGATCCATTGATCGGAGATAGGGAGCCATTGAGGAGAGCTGAAGGAACAAGTTAGGTCAGGTAGCAGCTCATTAGCAAAGAAATTGAAGAACTCTCCTGTGAGACCATCTGGTCCTGGAGACTTGTTAGCAGGCCATGACTTGATGGCCTTTAAAACTTCATCATCCGAGATTGGAGTTGACAGATGGTCTGGTAAGGCTTGTTGGTTGGGATATAAAGCAATCCAGTTGAGGCTTGGAGGAGCAGTAGCGGTAGTGCCCATCAAAGATTTGAAAAATTAAAAGAATGCTCTACCTTTAGAGCTCTGATCGGTAAGAGTCTGACCTTGGAAAACAATGCTTTGGATATAGTTGTGTCTCTTATTGTTAGTGGCTTTGGCATGAAAGAAACTCGTATTTCTATCTCCATCTAATTTCCATCTCACCTTTGAACGTTTCCGCCAGTATTGCTCTTCCATTACCGATAGCTCGGTGTATTTTCTTTTCAGCATGGCTTTGAGCCAGCTCTCTAATTCAGAGAGGTTTCGAAAATCAGATGCACGATCACAGCGCTTAAAAAAACGCTCTGATAAAGGTCAGCTGACTCTTCATGGCAGGAAATCTCTCTTTGGCCCAAAATCTAATTTCTTTAGTAAGCATGCTAAGTTTTGAGTGAAACTGCACGGGTGAGGTTGCAGTCAGAGGAGCTCTGTTTCAGTCAGAGGATTGTTGGAATGGTCGTCTCCAGCGAGCAAAAGCTTGGAGCGTCCAGTAGACGGACCTAATGGACCTCGCTTGTGTGCAACAAGTTCCTGTGATACACCGAAATCTTGTCCTTTAGGGGCTGATGATTAGCTTGCTGCTAAACCAGTGGGGACCATGGGGCAAGTTCGCAACGAATGTCCAGGTGTATTGCAAAGCACACATTTAATTGCCGAGTTACACGTAGAGCTTAAGTGTCCCTTAGAGAGGCAATTGAAACACCTACCACCCCTTCTGAGTTGTCGCAACCTGTAGTTAATGAACTCAAGGGGTTTCATAAACTTGAGCTTTTTTGAGGTTAGAAGCAGCCTTTCGAGGGTGTATGCTGGTCCATTCATTACTGATTTTTGCTGCTCTCGGTGGAATACCCTTCTTCTTCTTCTCAACAGATCGCTTGAAAAAGACCGGGGCAAGCTTTAGCAAGGTTCCGGCTTTGGAAGAGGTTAAGGGTTGCAAGGGAAAAGGGTGGTCTGGGTAGAAGAGGTTTAAGTTTTTGTTTTTCTTTATTTTGGGGCTGTGTGGGTTTTAATTGTTTTTTTGTTTTGGGTGACGGACATGGATGTTGTTGGTGTTTAGGATTAGAGGTTGGGTTACCAGTGGTGGTGGGATGGTTTCCGACGATAAAAGGGAGGCATGGTGTGTGACACCCCGTCGAATACTGTAACTTGACAACACGCGACGGAGTGCCCGCCGCGGATGCCTGCTGCACCCGCAAGGCTTAGAACCACTCATTTTACAAATTACTGTGATTATACACAATTAATATATGTGTCAATTATAAATTTATAACTAATTACTTCAATATGAATTAAATCCTACAAAGTCTGGTAAATATAGGTTGCTAACCACAGTATCCAATGGCTCGCTACTCGTCCTGCTGTCCAGCACTTGACCTGAAACCTGGAACCCACAACCAACCGTGGAAAACAATGCAAAAGCACGGAATGAGATAAATAAAATTTATCTCAGTACGGTATTCAGTTCCAGCCACTTGAGTTTTTAGTATCATGTGTTGGAACTAAATACATGACTGAGTCAAATAAATTCCAAATTAAATTTCCATATTTATTTCAAATAACATTAAATCTAACTTTCGATCAAGCAATGCAATTAGAAAATAAATTCAGTACTCTTCAAATCATTTAAAAATTCGGAGTTTGCCAATTGTCATTTCAATTTATTAGAAAAGTAATTAATCATATGCAACAACTATCGTGTAAAAATATTCACATCTTGTTCCAACCAGAAATAACAATGTCAAATTAATTAAATCAATGCAATATGCAATGTGAGCTCGGCAATCAATTCCATAACAATTCAAATTCCAAAGTATAACAAATGCCGACTCATTTGGTTGGACAACTTTCTAGTATGCAAGTCTGGTTTATCACAAGTCAATCATTTCAGTCATTTCCTTCAGATACCGCGAACCACCCTATAGATGGATGCCAACGGCCAATTCAAAGTCAATATGTCGCGAGCACCTTCTACGAGGGGCTACCCCGACCAATTCAATTCATATACCATTCAATCAATTAAATCAACAAATGTACAAGCAAGCTGGGAACACTCACACTCCGGTCCATTCCAGACTAGACCTACTGAGTCCCGGTACATAAGCGCTTATTACACGGTGCTTGGTAGGATGGGTCATGACTCCACCTCCAAACATTACGAGTGTCTATCTCAACCACACAAGTTGTACTTACCTCAATCAAATCACATTTCAATCGGATACCATTCAATATGCCACTTTCCAACATTTCAATCGGATACCATTCAATATGCCACTTTCCAATCATGCATCATTATACAATTTCACAAAATGATCTCATGAACAAAATTCCAAGTATGAATTCAGAATGCATAATGATCATAATAATAACAATAATAACAACAATCAGAATACATATCACATATAATTAAAACTCAAGTGAAATCCGTACCTTAATAGAAAGCAAATTCCAAAGCTAAAATGCAAGCAAGCAATCAAACCGGTTCTATGTAAAGCCAACTGCTCTTACATTTCCACTCATAACCTCCTGATATCTAAACAACATAAATTTTCTTTTAAGTTTCAAGACTCCAATAAATTCAGTTTTATTTTTAGAACAGCCCTTAATTTACAAATTTTACTCCAAAAATGCCCCTTAAATATTTCAATATCCAACACAGTTCAAAAGAGATATAATCACAGTTCAAAAGAGATATCTAACTTAATCCTTTAGTATAGTCTTAGGAATATCTACTCATTCATTGTATAGCAATAAGACTGTGTGGTCTTCTAGATCAATTCACAACAAGCTTTCCTATGTTGACTATTAAATGCCTCAAAGGCCAAACAAGAACAGTTCACAGAATAATTAGATTGTATTGCTCACTGACATAGAGCATAACATGAAATACCTTTTCATTTCTTAAGATATATATTTGAGTATGCGGCATAAGTAAAGAATCAAGAATTGTAATGGAACACATCCGAACTATAGTATTCTGTGCTTGACAGTGTGTACCGAACAATGCAAGAGTGGTATCAAATGGTGGTTAGAAGGTTGAAAATTTTCTGGTACAACCAGTGAAGGGTATTTCTGACAGTTTACAAAAGTTATTTTTGTTTCAAGAACGGCTGATCGGAATCCAATGAAAATTTAACTGTGAATGAAACATAATATGACACATCTACTGTAAAAATTTCATGTTGTTTGGACATACAGATTAATTATAGTGAATTTTCGAAATCAGACAGAATCAGGTTTCAGAAAATCTGTTCCAGCAAATCGTGCCAGTAAATACGTCTGAAAGTTCCTGCCTTAAAACCCTTCAAATAAATCTCTAAAAATTTTGTAAAATTTACAGAAGTTGCGTCTGGATGTCTATTTTCAGACCTAAAAGTTTCAAGTCCTAACTGCAAACAGAGGATAAATAAATAAAAAAATAAAAACCGCACTGGGTCTGTCTGTTCCAGAAAGCTGTTTTCCAAAACTTGCCCTGGTTTCAAAAATCTTGTAAAAATACCAAATCAACTCAGAAAAATTCATATTAGATACCAAAATTTTTGTCTAGAAGTCTAGTTTCAAACAAAACTATTCTCACATCTAAATTCGAAATAGAATAACGACAGTTACTTAAAAACTGAAGCAAGGTCACAGTGGTATGTAAAATCAGAAATGTACTTATTCAATTTGACCCTTCAACAAAAATACCGATTATCTTTTCCTTTAACTTACTTCACTTGAACAGGAACCACAGGTGTTTCTCTTGTCATCTAAATCATTTAGTTAGAACATAAAGAAAGTAGAAAATACCAAATTTAAAGAGCTATCCACTTCGGCTCAGGGATTGCCACGGCTCGAAAATCTGCTTCCTAGGACAGTTCCTATCTTTCTTTGAATTTTCCTCTATCTTTTTCACCCTTAATGGCCGAATTTTCAAAAGTTTCTATGGCACAAAGAGTAGCTCGGTTTGAGGAGAGGAACAAAAGAAAATAAGGAAAGGGAGACGTGGGTTGGGGAGACCAGATCCCAAATTCCAGCCATAAAGCTTCTCTACTCCTTTTGTTCATTTGCACATGGTGCATTCTTAATCCCATGAACCTAAGACATACTACTATGGGTCCTACTTGGAAGGAAGCCAAAATTGTAAGGAATACTCAATTTAAGGACATAATTAATCCAACGATTTAGAGGCAGAAAAATATGTAAATATACTTTTATTCCAATTATTACTGTTTCACCATAAACATCCAGCTAATTCAGTTTGTAGAAATTTATGATGAATAGCAGCAACCTTTATGATACAAAGGAGAAGTTACAAATTTCTATGTTCTTATTCCAAAAATAAGAGCGAGTACGAAATTTAATTATGCCACATAAGTAACCTAATTAAAACTCTTTTAATGCAACTAGAAATTCAGAAATTTTCGTATTTCTATTTCAACACAACAGTTAATATAGAAATTTAATTTCATGCAACGATATTACTCAAAATAAAACTAACCAAGTGCACCTTATTTTATATTAAAAATAATTTTCAGAAACAATAAAAATTTCGGGTGTCACATTCTTCCCCCCTTGAAAACAATTTCGACCTCGAAATTTATCTAAATACATAGCAATCATAAAATCAGTAATACAATCAAATGGTACAAACATATTATGCAACAATTACAGATTTATGCAATGCAACTCAGCCCGACATTTTATTCAATTCAAAATTAGAATACTAATGATAATACTAGAATGTCGGTCCAATCTCGGTAAATTAAATGCAAGCAAGGCAATCATAAGTCACAATTACAGGTCAATCAATTCAGGGTCAGATATCGCGAGTCTCTTTCTCATAGAGCAGCCAGCGATTACAGATATTCGGATACCGTGAATCACCCCTAAAGAGGGTTGCCAACGGTCAAACAATTCCCTTTACAATTCAGACAATTCCATATCATAACATTATAACGATTCAAATAACAGAGTACTACAAGTAGAAAATTACTACCACTTCTTACGTTATCTCTAAAAAAAAAAACACAAAATTTTCAATTCTTGCAACTAGTAACATTTTGAAAGGTCTAGTTCATTTCTTATCTTTTAGGAAGCACGGTAATATCAAAATTATTCTTGGCTGCCTTGGTGATCAGTCAAGGAAGTAAGAATAATTCTGGTACTATTGAGATTCAATTAACAAGTCAGATGATCAGTCAGCTTGTTTGATCCTTGTGCCAACAAAAGATAAGATCTTTACTCAACCAAGCCACTGAAGCTTTTAAAATAACTCAAATCTAAACTAGCTCATATAAAATATTAACTATGAATTTATATATATATATATATATATATATATCATAGTTAAAAGTAAGTTAGACAAATACAAAACATTCTCACATGAGCAACCTTATCAACAAGTTAAACAAATTTTAAATCTACCGTCACAAATACTATGAAATAAAATCTACTTACAAGAACACCCATTAGACTCAACCCACTCACGTGTTCTATTGGTCTGGTTCAGTTGCTAAACCATTCTCTGATACCATCTGTGACACCCCGTCGAATACTGTAACTTGACAACACGCGACGGAGTGCCCGCCGCGGATGCCTGCTGCACCCGCAAGGCTTAGAACCACTCATTTTACAAATTACTGTGATTATACACAATTAATATATGTGTCAATTATAAATTTATAACTAATTACTTCAATATGAATTAAATCCTACAAAGTCTGGTAAATATAGGTTGCTAACCACAGTATCCAATGGCTCGCTACTCGTCCTGCTGTCCAGCACTTGACCTGAAACCTGGAACCCACAACCAACCGTGGAAAACAATGCAAAAGCACGGAATGAGATAAATAAAATTTATCTCAGTACGGTATTCAGTTCCAGCCACTTGAGTTTTTAGTATCATGTGTTGGAACTAAATACATGACTGAGTCAAATAAATTCCAAATTAAATTTCCATATTTATTTCAAATAACATTAAATCTAACTTTCGATCAAGCAATGCAATTAGAAAATAAATTCAGTACTCTTCAAATCATTTAAAAATTCGGAGTTTGCCAATTGTCATTTCAATTTATTAGAAAAGTAATTAATCATATGCAACAACTATCGTGTAAAAATATTCACATCTTGTTCCAACCAGAAATAACAATGTCAAATTAATTAAATCAATGCAATATGCAATGTGAGCTCGGCAATCAATTCCATAACAATTCAAATTCCAAAGTATAACAAATGCCGACTCATTTGGTTGGACAACTTTCTAGTATGCAAGTCTGGTTTATCACAAGTCAATCATTTCAGTCATTTCCTTCAGATACCGCGAACCACCCTATAGATGGATGCCAACGGCCAATTCAAAGTCAATATGTCGCGAGCACCTTCTACGAGGGGCTACCCCGACCAATTCAATTCATATACCATTCAATCAATTAAATCAACAAATGTACAAGCAAGCTGGGAACACTCACACTCCGGTCCATTCCAGACTAGACCTACTGAGTCCCGGTACATAAGCGCTTATTACACGGTGCTTGGTAGGATGGGTCATGACTCCACCTCCAAACATTACGAGTGTCTATCTCAACCACACAAGTTGTACTTACCTCAATCAAATCACATTTCAATCGGATACCATTCAATATGCCACTTTCCAACATTTCAATCGGATACCATTCAATATGCCACTTTCCAATCATGCATCATTATACAATTTCACAAAATGATCTCATGAACAAAATTCCAAGTATGAATTCAGAATGCATAATGATCATAATAATAACAATAATAACAACAATCAGAATACATATCACATATAATTAAAACTCAAGTGAAATCCGTACCTTAATAGAAAGCAAATTCCAAAGCTAAAATGCAAGCAAGCAATCAAACCGGTTCTATGTAAAGCCAACTGCTCTTACATTTCCACTCATAACCTCCTGATATCTAAACAACATAAATTTTCTTTTAAGTTTCAAGACTCCAATAAATTCAGTTTTATTTTTAGAACAGCCCTTAATTTACAAATTTTACTCCAAAAATGCCCCTTAAATATTTCAATATCCAACACAGTTCAAAAGAGATATAATCACAGTTCAAAAGAGATATCTAACTTAATCCTTTAGTATAGTCTTAGGAATATCTACTCATTCATTGTATAGCAATAAGACTGTGTGGTCTTCTAGATCAATTCACAACAAGCTTTCCTATGTTGACTATTAAATGCCTCAAAGGCCAAACAAGAACAGTTCACAGAATAATTAGATTGTATTGCTCACTGACATAGAGCATAACATGAAATACCTTTTCATTTCTTAAGATATATATTTGAGTATGCGGCATAAGTAAAGAATCAAGAATTGTAATGGAACACATCCGAACTATAGTATTCTGTGCTTGACAGTGTGTACCGAACAATGCAAGAGTGGTATCAAATGGTGGTTAGAAGGTTGAAAATTTTCTGGTACAACCAGTGAAGGGTATTTCTGACAGTTTACAAAAGTTATTTTTGTTTCAAGAACGGCTGATCGGAATCCAATGAAAATTTAACTGTGAATGAAACATAATATGACACATCTACTGTAAAAATTTCATGTTGTTTGGACATACAGATTAATTATAGTGAATTTTCGAAATCAGACAGAATCAGGTTTCAGAAAATCTGTTCCAGCAAATCGTGCCAGTAAATACGTCTGAAAGTTCCTGCCTTAAAACCCTTCAAATAAATCTCTAAAAATTTTGTAAAATTTACAGAAGTTGCGTCTGGATGTCTATTTTCAGACCTAAAAGTTTCAAGTCCTAACTGCAAACAGAGGATAAATAAATAAAAAAATAAAAACCGCACTGGGTCTGTCTGTTCCAGAAAGCTGTTTTCCAAAACTTGCCCTGGTTTCAAAAATCTTGTAAAAATACCAAATCAACTCAGAAAAATTCATATTAGATACCAAAATTTTTGTCTAGAAGTCTAGTTTCAAACAAAACTATTCTCACATCTAAATTCGAAATAGAATAACGACAGTTACTTAAAAACTGAAGCAAGGTCACAGTGGTATGTAAAATCAGAAATGTACTTATTCAATTTGACCCTTCAACAAAAATACCGATTATCTTTTCCTTTAACTTACTTCACTTGAACAGGAACCACAGGTGTTTCTCTTGTCATCTAAATCATTTAGTTAGAACATAAAGAAAGTAGAAAATACCAAATTTAAAGAGCTATCCACTTCGGCTCAGGGATTGCCACGGCTCGAAAATCTGCTTCCTAGGACAGTTCCTATCTTTCTTTGAATTTTCCTCTATCTTTTTCACCCTTAATGGCCGAATTTTCAAAAGTTTCTATGGCACAAAGAGTAGCTCGGTTTGAGGAGAGGAACAAAAGAAAATAAGGAAAGGGAGACGTGGGTTGGGGAGACCAGATCCCAAATTCCAGCCATAAAGCTTCTCTACTCCTTTTGTTCATTTGCACATGGTGCATTCTTAATCCCATGAACCTAAGACATACTACTATGGGTCCTACTTGGAAGGAAGCCAAAATTGTAAGGAATACTCAATTTAAGGACATAATTAATCCAACGATTTAGAGGCAGAAAAATATGTAAATATACTTTTATTCCAATTATTACTGTTTCACCATAAACATCCAGCTAATTCAGTTTGTAGAAATTTATGATGAATAGCAGCAACCTTTATGATACAAAGGAGAAGTTACAAATTTCTATGTTCTTATTCCAAAAATAAGAGCGAGTACGAAATTTAATTATGCCACATAAGTAACCTAATTAAAACTCTTTTAATGCAACTAGAAATTCAGAAATTTTCGTATTTCTATTTCAACACAACAGTTAATATAGAAATTTAATTTCATGCAACGATATTACTCAAAATAAAACTAACCAAGTGCACCTTATTTTATATTAAAAATAATTTTCAGAAACAATAAAAATTTCGGGTGTCACATGGTGTATCATGAAAGCTCCCATGGAAGTCCCCAAACCTTAAAGAAATGGCAGCTGAGGTTGAAGGGTTAGAAGAGGAATTCGCATGGTGTATCATGTTGTTCTCTCTATGGATTGATAAGGAAAAATTATCTTATTGTTTATTTAAACCAGACATTTCAAGTTTAAAAATAGAAGCAATACATACATAATTTTTTTAAGACGGGATCGATAAGGTAAGAGACCTCCAACTTAACGAAATTAAATATTCACAGATTGTCCAGCCTGTTGGAACCAGTTCCGGTGAGGGGGACCAGAAGGCCTGGCCTCTCTAAGGGTCCGCTCCAGAAGGAGAGATTCGGAGCGAAGAGAAGTGAGGAGAGTTCGGATAGTCTGCTCCAGAGGAAGAAAATCGACGGAAATTAAGGAGAGCAGAGAGACAGATAGAGGGAGAGATCGATTACTCCCAAAATCGGAGAGTACCAAGTTCCCTTCCCTTCGCTCCGAGTCTCTCCTTCTGGAGCGGACCCTAAGTGTCCGTTTGGATAAGGTGTGGGAAGAAGAGAAAAGGGAATAAAGAAATAAATTTATTATAAATAATTCAAACTCTTCACAAAATTACACTTTCCAATACTTCTTTCCACTTTTTCCCTTCTTTCCTTCTTCCCACACCTTATCCAAACAGAACCTAAGATTTGCATTTTGATTAAATTATATTGGAGTATATATAAGTTAGTTTGAACACATAAAAATGTCTCGGCCTCCCCTAATTAAGTTCTGACCAAAATTATGCAAGGTGTCATACTCACATCTATATTCTCTCGCTTCATTATAAAAGAGAAAAAATCATACAATTATAGCTTCTTAAGGTCACAAAAGTACCACCGGAGTCCCTAGAATTTTTCAAATGTTACAATAACAAACCTCGGGATGTTCTAAAATATTATTATAAATAATTAATCTAGTGTGATGGTCTGATGGACTATAAGATGTTCTCTGACTTCTCATGGCATACAAATTTTCTCCTTAGGGTGCGTTTGGATAGGTGTGGGAAGAAGGGAAGAAGTGGAAAAAAATATTGGGAAGTGTGTAACTTTGTGAAGAGTTTGGATTGTTTATAATTTTTTTTCTTCTTCTTCCTTCTTCTTCTTCTTTCTTCCAACGATCGAAACGCACCCTTAGTTTTTTTAATAAATTGTAAAATAACTTTTTAAAAAATAATTAATGGAATAGTTATAAAAACTTGGTAGTTTTGAATTTGCACTTAATTATGTAAAAATAAAACTAATATCTACCAATTACTTCAGTTGAGGCGCTGCCCCTATTTGGAGCTCGTGCCATCCAGTTCCGATACCCCTTATTTCGGTATGTTGTCTTTTGAATATCAAAATAATATATTTTGCAATTGTTTCTCTAACATAATTGTAGGAAAGAGTTGTATGCTTGTAGCTAAAGAAATTATTGAAATAAAGGTTTGTTTGGTCCACAACAGAGGAGTCAATTTACTTGGCTTACACAAAGCCATATAATTAATCGGCAAAGAATTAGTAGCTTGAGAAATCTTGAATGGTAGGTTCTAATCTAGCTTTGCAACTTATAGTGGAATTAATAAACCGCACTATTCTTCAAGGGGGGTTTTGGACATATCATAACTCATAAGTTAGGCGTAATTAGGGGTTAAAATTATTACTTTTGGAGTTAGGGTGAGATAAAATTAAATAAAACTCTTTGAGGGATTTTGTACTAATCATGTTGACCACAAATTAATAAACATTGACTTCCAAGTTTAACAATTGAGTAATGACTAAAAAATAAAGAAACACATTGTTTTTTGTTATTTATTTTTTAAGCTGCTTTTATCATGCAATTACATGTTATTTAGTACAAATCCCACAAACGTGCGATGCGTACATACGAGACACTGTTTGGTTGGCTTTGAACAGAAAACTTATTAGTGGCATATAGAAATGTAGGCCAGTAGGAATCATGATTTCACGCTTGGGCTTCGTATTTATTTTGCTTAAGCAAAGTCCGAAGAACCGCCCAGTTTAATAATTAGGTAAACTGATGTAACAGTTTAAATTATACCAACACAATGACATAATTATTAGGTTAACTGATGCAACAGTTTAATTGTTTAGTATGTTATTGCACTTTTTACTAAAAAAATAACATTTTCATAAATTAAGCATGTCTTATATCCGAACAAGAAGTAACATTATTTACTGAATTATTCTTTTAGTTTAGAATTGTTACTATCGGTTTACAACTAAATATAAGTACTAATTGAATAGGTGTTATCAAAACAACTGATTCCTAGCAAAGTCGGCATCTGTTTAATAGTGTCCGACTCTTCTTTTTAAATTAATTATCCTTCGTGACAATTTATCTTTTCTGGAACATATTTGCCCCAGAAAAAAAGTCCTTCGACCTCTAAGGGTTTCTAAGTGACCACAAGGCTGGTAGGTTGGAAGATTGCCTAGGAATAGAATGATTTTTAATAAGACAGTGATCGATAACTAAATAAATGGTGGAGAATTTTAGTTTAGGAAACTTTTCCATCGATCATTTTCGTAATCTAGTTTTGGAGTTCAAGTCGCAGGGTTGAAGAGTATGAAGTACCATTTCCAAAAACTGAATGGCATTCTCTAATAATTATTTAAATATATTCAATGTATTAAAAAAGACAAAACAAATTCAAAGTCTAGCAAATCTATAACTGCTTTTATCTGTAGTTCAAAACTACCAATCTTCCGTAAGCGGAAACTAATTAAAGTGCAAAACAATGTTCAAGTATGATCTTACGAACTACAAGTTACAAACCAAGCTTATATAATACTAGCGGGTCTTCGCGCGTTGCGTGAACTATCGTTTTTATAAAATAGTATACAATATTCTGAGAGTTGGAAAAAAAATTTGTATCGTATATTTGTTCTAATTTTGTGATTATGTTGGTAAAATTTCATAAAAAAATATATTTTGGAATGTTCAAAATAATGAAAAAAAAAGTAAATATCAAACCATAGAAATAAAATATGATGAGAGCTGGAAATTTATTTTAATTATTTTAAAAGTATATAATAAAAAATTATCGCATCTATTAATTATATATATTATTTGAGCATGCATACAGATTTTCATGGATTTCAAATAATTGAAAAAAACAATATATATCCTTCTCAAATACTAGAAATGGAGACGACCATTTTAAAAAAATGGAGAGCAAAATAGTGTGGACATACATATGATTCAAACATGCGTACAGACAGTCATAAAAAAAACATGTGATTCGGATTTGGGATTTTCTGCGAAACTATTTGTAGTTGTAATTGACTTTCACTTTGACCGCCATAAAAAATTATGGTAACCCACCACCACCCAAAGCGCGTGGACCCCATCTACATGGCTGGATTTGCAGACCTGATTTTTCGTGGCAATTACTCTTTGGTTGTGTCTAATTTTTTTCAGACCATCATAAAAAATTCGGACAAACTATTTATGTTTAATTTAAAATATTTTTTTGATGAGTGGGCCGCACTGTTAATCAACAGTGCTTATGAATAGTGTTCAGATGTGGATCATATACTCAGGATTAATATATGTATTGATAAAAAACATAGAAATAAACAAATTCAGAAAAGTTATCAAATAATAAAAAATAGAAAAAATAATTGAAAAACTAAATATATTTTTAAAACATAGAAATAAGATATGATGACTTTTGAAAATTATGTACATTATTTTATAAGTTTATGACTAAAAAAGATTATATTTATTAATTGTGTATATTTGTTTGAGAACGCATAAAAAATTTTATGGTGGAATAAATTTCGAAAAAAATTGAGAAACGGAGGTGGCCATTTCCATAATAAACGAAGAGAAGAACTACAATACAAAAGCTGAAGGAGAGCTGGGCCTCGAATTGGTAACCCCTGTCCTTCACCATGGTCACGTGCTGCTGGGGCCATCTGACGCGATATGCCATTCATCAATTGCCACGCAGCCCATTGTCATTTACTGTAATAGAACGGGAATTAGATCCGCATCCAATAAATGGCAGTGGGATCTTATGTCAGCCACACTATTGCGCAACAGTGCTTATGAATAGTGTTCGGATCTGGATCCAATAGGCCAGGATTAATATATGTATTGATATCTTACAATAATACATCTAGAGTATTTTTTCGGCGTGGATTCATCCATCCGAAGTAGGGGTAATTTGGTCTTTTTAAAAAAACGCACCTAAATAATCTTTCCTTTTCTCTCGCGTCTCCAAACAGTTACGTCTCACCTCTTTTGTTTCAAGATTTAGGGTTTCTGAACCCTCTTATCCGAAACCCTAGAAGGAGATTTCACAAGATATATCCACTATTTGTAACAATGGCGACCACAGACGACTCCATCTCCTTTTTGCCTTATCCGAAACCCTAAAAGGAGATCTTGCAAGATCTATCTACCATTTCTAGATCTCGCAAGATTTATTCGGGTGGCCGACGAAGGCGACGTAGTGAGGCAGGTTGTGGCCAAGCTCATCTTATCCTTTTTGCAACCACATTTTCTTTGAAATTTCCTAAATTGTTGGAGTTTCTTGAGTTGATCTGTTAGCCTTTCTGTTGGAATTGCTTGAACTAATTTGTTAGAAAGGCTAGTTGTTTTGATTAACACTTATAGTTATCTAAATCTGTTATGTGTTGATGAACGTGTGTGATTGCTCTCTAAATTTAAAAATCTGAGTCGTGCTTGTCAATTGGTTGGTTGCTTTCTATCGAGGCTTATGATTTGTGTGTTCTATATCCTTTTATACCTTGTAATAGATCGGTACAAGGCTCTGTTTCATTCTGTTAGGAATTCAAACCAAGAAGTCTCTTGGTTTTTATTTTGGCTTTCTTAAATGTTTACTTATTTCAAAATTTGCACGAAGGATGTATTAGATAGTACAAATGTTAAGTTAAATAATATAAGGGATCATCTTATTTTTCATTGTTAGAAACTATCTATCCAATTGTACAAATGATGTATTAGATAGTGCAAATGTTAAATTAAATAACATAAGAGATCATCTTATGTTCCATTGTCAGAAGCTGTCTACAATTGCACAAAAGATGTATTAGATACTGATAATATTAAGTTAAATGATATAAGGGATCATCTTATGTTCCATTGTCAAAAACTGTTTTTGCATAAAGTTGCCTGAAATGATTATTTAGTATTAAATTGTACTTGTCAATTGTTCAGCTAGTTGCTTTATATGTTATATTATATTCATCTAGCGATTAGATTATAATATATGATGTGTAAACAATTTACTTGTGCAAATGTTAACTTACATTCAAATTTCCAGAAAAAATGTGTTAGATGTTGCAAATATTATGTTAAATGACTTAAGGGATCATCTTATGTTCAATTATTAGAAACAAGTTTCTGCATAAAGTTGTTTGAAAAGTTTATTTAGTATTAAAATGTGATCTATTTGTCACATTAAGGAATCATATTGTTAACATCTTATATATGTATTTTTATTCATATTACACAGATTTTGGCTGCGGTTTGATCGAGTTGGTATCCTTATATTTGTTCGTTCTCCACCGACATTCTGATTTGTTCCAAAGTGAACATTTTTATTGTACTTTATAATTTTGATTTGTGCTAGAATTATCGTATTCGACAATACTTTTATTGTTGTGTGATGTAAAATTTGAATTGTTTTGAATTGATTTTTGAATGGCTTGTTACTTTTTAAATTATCCCATAACTAGTTTAATTGAATAAAAAAACTATGAAATTAAATTTCTGCTACAACTAACTGAATACATGAACACTTTAAATTCATCACTTAACGTGTTTAACAGAACACAAAAGCTTAAAACTTCATATTACGACTGCACCAAACTGAACACTTAACGCAAATTAACCCACCCCTTAACTCATCTAACTAAAATAAAAATTCTGTCTATTTGATAACGTCAGAGCGCAAAAAAAAATGAGAAATGCTAGAGTCCAATATATTGGACGGATGGACTCCGTCCAATACGATATTTTTCACATTTTTAAATTTCAAATAACCGATCCAAACCGTTCAATATGTTCTCCTTATTGAAAACTTATAAGAAATCAATTTTTACATTTTTTCGAAATTTTTTACTATTTTTTTTGGTATTTTAGAAAATCGTTGTCATTGGACGATCCATAATGTTTATATCATGAATTTTCAAAAATACTAAAAAAATAGTAAACAAATTCGAAAAAAATGTAAAAATTGATTTTTTTGTAAGTTTTAAATATGGAGAACATATTGAACGGTTCGGATTGGCAATTTGAAATTTAAAAACGTGAAAACGATCGTATTGGATGGACCCATCCGTCCTATATATAGGACACTAGCAATTTTAAAAAAAAAATTGAATTTTTTTTCCGAAAAGTTTTTTGATGACATCAGCACAAAAATTGTTGACATCAGCGACAGATTGATGACGTCAGTGGCAGATTAATGACGTCATCAAGTGAAAAACTGAACTCATCCATTGGAATGAGGTTGGATGCTTGGATGTTTTATAACTCTTCTGTATATCAGCTCCGTTTTGAGATGCAAAACCGCTCCGATGTGCCAATGATAACATGGGCTGGAATTGAGCTGGGGGCAGTGAAGTGAAAGCACTACTTCCGAGCTACGAGCCGATTTAATTTGGAGCCCAACCGCTACATCTGCCCATTAAATACCTCGAAATCCAAATTGAAAATGCGCCAGATTTTTCTCTTTCGTTTTTGACTTTTTGCTAACAAATTAATGATTAAATTATAATTTCTGAACTCAATGGAAAAATGGAGCTAAAGAGAAATGGATTAAGGAAGGAGATTTAAGCACTTCTTATTTTCATAAATGTGCAACTTTTAGAAGTAAGAAAAATAATATTTTTCAATTAGAGACTGAAGGTAAAAAAATAGATTCCCAATCAGATATAGAGCAACATCTGTTTACTTACTATAAAGATCTGCTTGGTACCACCAGCACAATAGGGGCCTATATGGATCACTCTTTCTGGGATCAGTCCCTTAGGCTAACTGTTGAGGACCAGTCCTTTCTTGAAAATACCATTACAATAGAAGAGTTACACAGATTTATTTTTTCTGCTTCTCCATCTGGTGCCCCTGGACCAGATGGTTTGACTTTCTTCTTTTATCAACAATTTTGGGATCTTGTTAGAGATGATCTTTTCACTTTAGTTCAGTCTTTCTTTGAAGGTGACCTTAATCTTGCAAAAATAAATAAGGCCATAATAGTATTAGTACCAAAAGGAAGAAATAGCATACTAGCTAAGAACTTTAGACCCATTAGTTTGGTTAATTGTAGTCTTAAAGTAATTACAAATATTCTTACGGATAGGTTAGGTAAGGTGATAAATAAACTCATAGACCCAGTGCAGACTGGTTTCTTACAAAACAGATTCATCTTAGATAATGTAGTGATTGCACATGAGGTGATACATGACGGTCACATATCTAAACAACCAAGGGTTGTTATTAAAGTAGACTTTGAAAAAGTCTATGATAGAATTAGTTGGGAATACCTCCAACATATTTTAATTAGTAGAGGCTTTGGGTCCAGATGGAGGCAACGGATTCAAGCTTTATGCACTAGTAGTTATACTTGTGTGAATGTTAATGGACATTTGTCCCAGTATTTTAATTGTAAGAGAGGATTGAGACAGGGAGACCCTCTATCTCCGTATCTTTTTAACATAGCTGCTGATACTCTGTATAGAATGTTCTCTAAAAGTAGAAGTTTAAATATAACTAGGTGGGGAAGCGCGGCTTCGCCGCGTCTTAGTAGATTTTTGTATTTTAATTTTCAGAACCACTAATAATTTGTCATTAAGTCTAAATTGTGTGCGACAGTCATATAAGTGCAAAGTCAAAATGTCATAATTTTTCTTTTCACTTGAGCTTTAAAAAATTAAGTACATAAGCATCATACATTTTTAATTATATTTTGTAAAAAAAATTCTAAATATTTTTAAAAAAATTACATATGTACATTTTGAATTATACCCACACATGATGCACTTGGCAGAGGAATAAGAAGGGTGCAATTCAGAGGCATACCCAATTGAGAAAATTTCAGCACGTAGATAGCTCGGTTTGAGATTAACAAATCGAGCGAACTCGATGGAACTTGGCACATATTTTTAATTGTGAGAAGGGATCCACCTCTCTAGCCCATACATGCCTTTCGTTGCTCTCTTTACTGAGAAATTTGCCTTGACAAAATTTTCTTCCAACTTGAAACCACTGTATAATGTAGAAAAATAATCAAGACTAATATAAATTTAAATGGCACGAAAGTAGGTAACTAAAGAAAGTAGGCATTAAAGAAAAGTTTTGAAATGTATTGTAGTAATATTGAGTTTGCATTCAGTTTTATTAAATTATGACAAATATGAACAAACCAATCAATATTTACTCTAATTAAGTTATGCCTAATTTTTCATTGAATTAATTGAACCAACAGAGAAAAAAAAATGATATATAGAATAAATAATGAAAACTCAAAAGAGAATGAGGAACAAAAAAAAATATTTAAATACTTTCTATTACTTAGTCATACTTAACTTATCAGATTGAAATTTAAGTCTTAATATATAGAGATTCATGTCGTGTTTCAAAAAGCTTGCATATATGTGAAAATGTGCATGTGCCTGTGTGTGTGTGTGAGAGAGAGAGAGAGAGAGAGAGCTAACTTTTCACGTAGGTCCTTGTCTTCTCAAAATCGACATCAAATCACTCAACTTGGATGCAGAGGTCACTTTCATTATATCTATTTAATCATAAGTAAAATTTAGAAAATCTCTTGCATTGCCGAAATTTTTACGATTCAGAAATGATAGAAAGGCCTTTGTTTTCAAATATTGTTAAGAAAAATAATGCCAAAACAGATGATGTTGAGAATTTTTAAAAATGTAACAGCTTACATTTTGTGAAAAAGTAAAAATAAAAAAAACTGATCCTGCACCCTTTTTTTTCAGAACTTGTATGCCAATTCATTGCAGAAATATGCAAAAGAAAAAAAGTATTTTATTTTATATATAAAAAGCTAACATGAAGTATGTATTTTTCTTTATTTAAAAAACTACCAAAGTTGCACAGTGTTCATGTACCAGTACATTATACATATCGGAACACACCAGTACTTATGTGATCAGTGTGAAATCGAAACTGGAAACAAAAATTAGAAAGTAACAAATAGTTAGTAATTACAACCTAACATATTATAGTAATTTACCATATATTTACTTATTGCTATGTATAATTTATACAGTCACCAACTAATATACTATATTGAATATTATTCTAGATTTTTCTAAAACTATGACTAAAACATAGATATTACTCAACGAAAATTATCAATTGTTCATGCATAACCCCAAATTATTAAAAATATCGATCTCTTGTGCAAATGAAGGAAATGTGTTGGTACTATAGACAAAATTGTCTTTTAAAAGACTTTTAAATTATACAAAGGGGATAAATATACTGGTATTTTCTGTTGTAAAGAGTAAAGAGCTTTTATATTAATGTGAAAGAATTCCTAAGCTTCTATCAAAATGAGCATTTAAGAAAATTCTCAAGCTTTTATCAAAATGGCAAAACAGGAAATTAAATAAAGAATTCAATTGTCGGAAAATCAAAACTACTATCATATTATATTTATAGTTAATTTATTTGATTTTATTTATAAAAGGATCTTTCTGTTTGCTTAAAGCTATAAATGGCGAAGCTTCACTTTTGCCTTTTGGATTCTTCAACTTCTATGCTAAATAAAATGAAAATTTCATATTAAATGGTTATAAGAATTAATACTATTTCCAGAAATATCTTTTGGCAGCATCATTATCACACATCAACATTAATCTATGTCAGGCCCCTCTTCCCACCTTCACTGATACCAGTACTTGTTAGTGCCATTACTGGTACACCCTGACAAAGTTGTGAACTTACAGAGAATATAAAGATTGATTGCATGAGTGAGAAAGTCACTGGGTTGGATGCCCAGAAGGGAAGTAATATGCACGAATTTAAATGCTATCGCATTAGGATTTGCAAAAACTGTTTGGAGAAAATCTGTAGTGGCTGGGCACATGCATGTTGGCTCCTCTTTTAGAACAAATTATAGTTAGGCCTTGTTTTTTCATAAAAGATTATGATTATACTAATAGTAAATTGGAAATTGATTTCCTATTACTTACTTCTAATTCTTTTGTGAGTACTCACAGAGTCAAGGGTTGTTGCATGAAAAACTCTCGCATGAACTACTCTATGGATCCTGTTACTAAGTGGCGAGAACCTGAATACGATATAAATGTATATGATTAAAAAAACAAACTATATAATCAAATGCAACTAATTTGTAAATAAGAAGCCACAAAAAAAATCTGAAATGAAAAAAGATACATGAAGTGTGAAGCCATTAGCAAAAATTGCCATGTCCTAAAAGGCAGACTCAAGGAGGCTAAAATTAAGAGCCATGTTGTCTCCCTTCACCCATGCGACAATCAAAGTAAGAGGCATCTTCCAAAGATGTGATATGTCAAAATAAAGCGACACATTAGAGGAATTAAACCGTTGTAATTTATTAGATCAAGAACCCAGTACTGGCACCATTCTGGTCACTTTCATAAATGGAGATGCAAGAAAATTTGTATTCAGTATATTACATGTTGGGTGGATATTTGTTCTTGTTTGTGTATAACCACCAAATACAACTGGCCTTACCACAAAACATGAAGAACTGAGTTGCAGAGCCAAGACTTCAATTTTTAACTAAGTCCTGCAAAGCCAAGGAAATGCCTTACTACAAAACCTAAATTGATCTCATGTAAAGCCAAAGATACCAGAATAGTTAATTTCTTTCAATTTACTGACATCTATTAATTGACATCTACAAAACTCACATCTATTAATTGACTGAATTTGATTAACAATCACCTCAAAAAAAAAAAGAAATAAAGAAGTTTAAAATAAGGATACTTACTGAATATAATTTCTTCAGTTGCTTCATCTTTTCCCTTTTGAAGTTCCGAACCTATCCCACGATTTTCAATTAGTTAGAAAGAAGAACAATTTTAAAAAAAATTAGTGATAAAGGTAGATGTATACAATACCTTAAAGGGAATAGAAAGAAAAAATCATGGGATCGGTGCAAAGGGAAAAGCAATGGGGTGATTTTTCTTTCGATGGCATCCCTTTAGCTTTCCCTGATCTCTCCTTTTCTCTATGGCGTTGGTCTCCTTATCTTTACCAATCAAACCATTATCCTTCTAGCCTAGAAAAAAAAATAAATGTACTGAAAGGTTTCAAGCAAAAATAATAATAATAAATAAATCAAAATTGATCTTAGCGTATGAAAGAAAGAGGAGAAATTATCAAACCTAAAAGTAGGATGCATGAGCGTTCTGATTTGGGGTGCAGAGACGGTTCTCCAAACTATTAAATTGTTATTATCGAGGGAGCGGTATTGACGGAGGAGGCGGAGAGAGAGGTGCGCGAAAGGGAGGATGAGGATTGGGGGTGCCATGCGCGAAATCGACGGAGGCAGAGAGAGAGGAGTTTAATTAAGGGAGGCGCTGATATGTCTATAAAAAGAGGAGAAACAAAAAGGAGATTTTAGCGTAAGAATGTTTCGGATTGCCGTGTCGAAATCGAGAGATTGGCAGAGAAGGAGGAGGGCTGGAGGAGGAGGCGGAAAGGTGACAAGACAGGCATGTGAAAGAGGGGATGGGGGTGCGCGAGGTCGGCGGAGGAGGAGGCAGAGAGAGAAGAGTTGAGTAGGGGCGCTAGACAGGAGAAAAAGGGGACGATTAGATTTCAGCGTAAGCGAATGAATGATTCAGATGGCCGTGTCGCTAACCAAAAAAAAAAAGCGGTCCACGACACCCACGGGATTTAATTAATACTATAGACTATAGATTAAAGGATTAGGAACCCCTTGTGTGCAAGGTAAAACTATAACTAATACACACCATGCCGATGACATAATTATTTTTTTGGAAGCAGATGATAGGAACATAGAGTATACTCTGTGGACTATGCTAGGATTTGAAGCAATTTTAGGGATCAAAATGAATCTCAACAAGACTGAAATGCTCCCTATCAACAACTCTGTAGAGAGGGGAGAGGCTTTAGCTACATTGTTTGGCTGCAAACAAGGTAACTTTCCTTTACAATATTTAAGAATCCCTATTTCTTACAAAAAACTTAATACTTCAGATTGGGAATTTCTAATTCAAAAAATAGAAAAAAAATTCAATCTTGGAAGGGGGCAATGTTGTCTATTAGTGGAAGAGTAACTATGATCAAATGGTGGTGGAAATTTTCTGATCCTAATTTTCAAGGGATTTGGAAGACTTTAATACACCCTATGATACTTGGATACTCCATTTTACTGGCGTATCCCGTGTCGGAGACGTGTCCGACGCGGATTCGGTTGCGATTCGCACCGGACGCGCCATGTGGCATATCTGAATTCTTTATTCAATTTTGACCGTCGGATACGGTTCAATACGCGTGTCAGAACTATATAATATAATATTATATATTAATTTATCCAACACATAAAGGTGGTCCCATGCACGCATCCAACAAACACAAACCTGGGACATGTGATGCGCACTGTCACGAAAGCCACGCACTATCCCATCGAAGACAATACCATATATACCATCCATAGTAGCTTTGATATCAATTTGTGGGACTAATAAGTCACCTCAAAATCGGACAAATAAAACCACATGTTGGGCCGAGTGAATAACTTTGGGCTATAAAATATTGGATTGTACAAATAATATTCAATTGGTCCAATAAGTCAATAACAGAATAAATAACAACGAAAGGCTGAAAGCTATCAACAATTCAACATTATGTTAATTATATTGTTAACATTATGTTATTAACTGTTGAATTTCTCAATATAAATTTAAAGATTATAATATAATGTTATTTATATAATTTATAAATTTGTTTTTTCTAATTATAAAATATATTATTTTAATTATTTTATATACACTGCCGTATCCTAGTTTTTTGAAAAATGACGAATCTCCCCACCCGCATCATATCCGACACGATACCCGCACCTGCACCCAAGTAACATAGGTTACACCTAAGGTAACACTTCAAGAAGTGATTCTGCATAAAGGGAACAACGTGACTTTTTCCAGAACCTTAACAGGTATCCTTTTGCGAGAATGGTTAGAAATTCAAAATCATTTCATTCCTTCTTATTATACTAATGAAACTGACCTTATGTGTTTTAGATGAAATAACAAAGGTTTGTTCACTTCTCATGATATGTACAATTTCTTAAACTTCCGAGGTATCACCATTGACTCTCCTTTTCTTTGGTGGCATTTGAAAATTCCCTACAAGAATAGAATTTTTATGTGGCTTTTGAATCTCAATAGAGTTTTGACCAAGGATGTATTAATGCAGAAGGGTTGGATAGGCAATAGTACTTGTTGTTTTTGTGATTTAGATGAAGGTAGAGATCATTTGTTTATTGGTTGTAAATAGGTGAGCAAAATTTGGTTCTGGATAGGAGAATGTGTAGAAGTGTTTACTCAATGGGTAACTTTTCAAGACATTATTAATTTTGCTAGTGAATTGACCCTTAAAGATAGATAAAGTTTTCTTACTATGGTAAGTGCAGTGTGTTGGATTGTCTGGATAACCAGGAACAAAGTAATTTTTAAAGAAAAGACCCCTTTGACAATTAAAAATGCACCGACTCAAATATCTTCTTTACTTAACTATTGGACAGGACTTATGGATGCAAATGGTAAGAGGGCCTTGCAGAAATGGATGACAAGCAATTGGGAATCGATTCCACTGCAGGAGACTCCAGGACCAATGCAACTCTCTACTGGTACCCAGGAGGAAGAGGCGTATCAACAATGAATGGTAGCAATTTACTGAATAGATCAATGTAAAAAATATGCCTTCTGAAGAGTGTTTGACTTGTGTGTTTTCTTTCAATAAAATTGTTGTTTGTTGATCTGCTCAAAGGAGATGTACGTTTTTTGGAGGGTTCTTAACAAGCTAATGGGATTGGGATTTAGATAAATGAATATGAGTTTAAGTGATATGTAAGGATTTTTTTTTTTCGTGCATGAGACTTAGCTGTATTGGTTTCATTTCTAAAAATGGAACTGGGTGGCGCTCCCACCTTTTTTCAAAAAAAAAAAATTATAATTTCTGATAAATAGCCACACTACGTAGGTTTGTCGATCAAAGGAACCAAGGTTTTCTTACTGCTTTACTTTCGCAAGTTACTTTTGATTATATTTTTATTATTGGTATTAAATTGAAGGGCAAGTTGCTTAGTTCTGTTAATTTTTTTGTTTATACCAACTGAAAGTGTTGGGATTACGAGTTAATTTCAATGTAGCAATTGACATTGTTAGAATCTTAGAATTATTTACTTTGGAAAAAAAAAAACGAAACTTAGTATACGATCATTGTTGCTAGCTAATGGCAATTGCATAATCTAATCTATTAAGTGTCGTCTGGTTTGGTTAAACTGTTAAAGTGGGTTCAGTAACTGGAGAGAACGGTAATGCTGTCTCTTTCCTCGAGAGTCTTGGCCCAAATTGTCAGTGGGGGTGAGCGGAGTTAAAAAATAAATAAAAATTTGTCAGTATATTTCCAAAGAGTATGGAGGCAGGGACAATTATGGCTAGCTCTGAGCAGAGTGTCTTCAAAATATCTGAAGAAAGCAAGGGGTCCTAAATCTACAGACTTTGGAATATCTGAAGTAATTTGAAGAGCATGCTGTAATATTACACAATAAAATTGCAATCTACTCGCAAGCAAACTTCTCTAATATAATGTACCCAAAACATTACATAGTTTCAAAATATAAGTTTGAAGAATGGATGCCTTCTTCATAGCCGCATCTTGATTCAGCTTGAGAACAACACCGCTTTAATGTATGCACTGATATTTATAATTACACGTCCTGGTATATGCCTTTCCCTCTGCAGCAACAATGTGTAACAAATGAGTTTCAACATTCTGTAGTAAGCTTCATATGTATAATGCAATACCGTGCATTCTTAACGTGAAATGACCATAATATTCTAATAACAAAGATTGGAATGAATAGCTAAAAGCATTTATTTTCAAGAAAGAATATATATGCTTATTTATCATACTTGCTTAAATAATTAAATGAGTCCGAGAAATTATGTTTCAATTTAAGCTGATGTAGCATTGCCCAAAGAAAAATTGATCCTCTTTTATTTATCATTTCTTTTTGCACGGTCGATCTCTTAGCAGTACGATATGTAAGAGAGATTCTTAAAATTAATATGTTTTTAAGCTAAAATTTTGTCATTTACTGTCATCATATGGAATTATTCACAGGTCTCTGTTTTTTTATTATTGATTTTAGTACTTCGCACCGCATTTATAGGCTATTTTCATCTGTATGTATATATGTACCGAAATGACAACTAATTAAAGAATTCGGGCTTTCAACCTAATAGTGATGTAAACGAGTCGAACTCGAATGAACTATCTCTAGTTTGAGTTTGAATTGAAACTTTATCGAACCAAACTAAATCGAACCGAATTATAATTATGAATTTAAAACCTAGTTTCAGTTTGGATGGTTAAAAATTCAAATTAATTTGTTCGATTCAACCTGACTTGATTTACACGACATAATAAACATTCAAATGAATTGAGATTAAAGTAGAAATTCAAAATTATTTTGTGTCAATTAACAAACAAACATTTACAAAATGTAATTAGGAGATAAAAAATATTTCAGTTTAAACAAAATAACTAAACGAACATCTAAACTTTATTTAAAATCTATTTAACTAATATTTCAGTTCTCCCAAGCAGACAAATTTATCCCTTTTGAAAAGTGTTTTTTTGAAATTGAAGATACCCTTTTTGAAAAGTGTTAAGAGGGGATCAATATAATTTGGGAACTTGCGTTAAATTAAGGATCGATCGATTGCGTATTTATTCCAGGTACATTTTAATACGGACATTGATTTTACTAATTCATTGACTATCCAAGAGGGTTTCTTAGTGAGTGTTTTTACCTAACTAGATAGATTCTATATCACATAAAAAAAAAAAAAATCCTGTTCGGAGTCTGCATCTGCCGCGGAAAATAAAAGAAAAAAAA
The DNA here is from genome assembly GCA_028095005.1 of Rhynchospora pubera. NCBI lineage: Eukaryota > Viridiplantae > Streptophyta > Magnoliopsida > Poales > Cyperaceae > Rhynchospora > Rhynchospora pubera. Next base: position 220,790,076 of record CM051460.1, on the reverse strand, counting down.
ATGATTTAAATTTATGACACTGCAAGTGTTTGAGATTTGCGGCATATCATCATAAATGATGCATTATTTTATATCACTACAAAAAACTAAAAATTAATTTTATACAATCGAACAGTTAATATGATCATTGCGCCATTTCTTTTTTCTTTTTTTTTTTTGTGAAACAAGCAGGGGTCAACCTGCCACTTTCTATTACCAGAAAGTGACATTGATATTACAATTTTATTGAAAGTAAAAGCAAAAACCTCCCAAGCTGAAGCACGTGTACCTATTTTGGTACCAGTGAACCTAGATTAGCGAAGATACTTATTTTCCTGAATCCCAATGCAAAAATAAATGTTGCTAGATTTAATTCATACAACTTAGCAAAACAGTATGTCAGATCATTGGGCCATTTGAATATATATACCCGACAAACTGTGGGTTCAACCAAAAACCAGACCGAACTTGCCTGTTTTCAGTTTTCTCTGATTTGGTGATGTTAATTTGAAGACTAGTAATATTTGGACAAGTTTGATAATTAAGCGCTTCGCAGCTGAACTGGTCCAGCTGCCTGTGCGATCTGATCTTTAAAACTCTGTTTATAAGCATACGAGTTTGACCTATCTCCCGTCAGTAACTCATCAGTATATGACAATATACTTAACAACTATTATTATTTAATTTCGATATACCATCAGTAGGAGCTTTCTGGCAAACCTTAAGAAACATATGTATATGTATACTTCAACTAATATAACCCTGATTTATTTCAAATTAAAAAGGTTGTACACAATACCTTAACGAAAAATCAATAATTTTTTTTAGCTCAAATGCGGTTTGTGCTAGGAAATAATTAAATAAGTATGTCACCGAAAAGAAGAATGAGTAAACTCACGGCTTTGTCGGACAGGAGAGGCGGAGGAATGGTCGTGGCCAGAATACTGGTGGTTATGAGTATCATTGCTGCCCTGAGGATATGGTTGTCCCTGCTTGCATTTGTATTTCTCGCCTTCTTTAGCTGATCATTCAATAGCCAAATATATTCATCAGTTACAAAGAGATCGATGCTTGGTATACCTCGTGAATGAACGAAATAGAATACGCTTTAAGCCAACGTTTTCGCGATTTGGATAACTTAATTTTAGTTGTTTTTTCTCTTTGTGATGCAATTTGAGTTTTGTTATTTGCCTTTGTTCCACCATTACATCCTTTATTTCTTTCTATCTTATTTCATGCTGTTAAATGGCATCTAATTAAGAAATTAAATACTCTGAATTAAACTACTTGACGATTCAATCTATCAACAAATAGCGATATCAAGCAAACGGGTTCCTTTTTTTTTTTTTTTGGCAACAACGCTTAAAAGGCAAAATAATAATAATAATAATAATAATAATAATAATAATAATAATAATAATAATAATAATAATAATAATAATAAATAAGGGCTGTGAAGGAAGCAATGGGTCATGTGGCTTACTAGTACAATCCAGATCTTGAGGTGTTGAGGGTGTTGCCGTGGTATTCAATTCGGAATTCGAGAAAGATACGAGGCTCTAGCATAGAACTAGAAGAGCGAGAACGAGAAACATCTTCAGACCCATCTTTTAATTGATGTTTATCTGCAAATGGCACTTATTGGCTTAATCCCTCTCTCTTTTATAGACTGGCTCGTAATAGTGCGGAATAAAAGTGTAATGGGTCAGCGAGTCAACAACAAAATTCCTAATTGACGTTGAATGACGTATAACGCGCTGCCGATATCCTGTAGATGAGAATCTTAATTACTTTTACAGTTTTACGTTTGTTGTAGTTAGTATCTACACTGAAAAGAGATGCCTGAGTTCATCCACTAAATATCTGGTTTGTTGTACTTCTGATTCAAATATTCAAATTCTTTTGTAAGACGAATTAATGATACTCATAATCACAATTTGGCCATAAAAAGTACATTTATCACTTTCTTCTAAGTCCCAACAAAGATATTGGTGGACTATACTGAGGATAAAGCTTAATTTCCAGTAACCTAGCCTGAAATAATGCAGTATTTTACACACCCAAAAAAAAATATCATCTAAAACAACAGGTCGTACTTTAGTTAAAACTGAATTTCTCCTAATTAATCATAATGTAATTAATTAAAAATACAATTTCGACCTTTCATATAGCTTTATTAATTGGAACAAAAGGAAATGCGGAGTGGTAAAGCGCAATTCTGATCCATTTGCCAAAGGATAATTGCTCTTTCCAGACTTCCTTTTTCTTTAGAAGATGTTTGTCTCGTCTCCGGGAGTGCCCCATTAATGTAAATTTCAAGTGTCCCAAGCGGGATTGGGAAAGGCAATATAAAATAGCATTATGAAATTGATTTCTTTATTTTGTTCACTTTGCTTTTACCAGTGTCTAGTGATTAGGAATTTAGGATGGAGAATATCTCCAATCCTTTATTTTGTTCACTTTACTTTAAGAATTGATTTATTAGTTTAGTATGGAGAACACGACATTTCCAATCCTTTATATTTGTTCACTTTATGTCTTTTTTTAGAGAGCTTTGTTCACTTTATGTCAAGGATAAAGCTACAAATAAATCAGTCTCAGCACAGGAACCAGGATAAGCAAATGGACGACTTGAGTGACTGTAATAGCTTTGCCTAACGGACTGATTTCAAGAAACCTTACTCTAATTCTTTGTACTTCGACCTGTTAACTCTGTATCTTGCTAGTCCATATACATCTGTACTGTACTCAGAAATCGTGTAGAAAATCAATTCATTAATTTTACGTTTTCTCTCTGTCTTCTTCTAATCATCTATTACCAGTGAAACTGGTTACCAGCGTCTTTCGTTACACTTTACTTTACTAGCAATTAGGATATAGGATGGAAAATATCCAATCCTTTTCCATTTTGACGTGTAAACCAATACAAGCAACTTTCATCATATGCGAGATTACTCTATATGCCTGAATGCATATGCAAATTTCGGAAGATATATTAACTCATAATAAAAAAAAATAATTCTATAAATAAGGAGCTCTAATTTAAGCTTACATCAAAGCATTCAAATATATATTTTTTTTTTTTTGCAGGATCTCCATGTGAAATTGAGATTTTAGTGGAGCTACTTCTTCTTCATCAGCTGCTTAATTTGTGCCATTTGGAAACAATTGTTTTTTCTTGAGGCAATTCTGCAACTGGCTTCTTAATCCACTGGTGAGCATCTGCAGCACATTTTTTGCAAAACACCCCTTTTTTATGCCACTGCAATTTTGAGGAAGCCTGCACTACACTCTTGTGAAGGGCGTTAGGCTGATACAGGTTGCCCTTCTTCAATCAGTACTGTGTCTTGATGTTACGGAATGGAGAAATTCCACCCACCTAAGTAAAGAACTGTGACAAATAACGAAGGAACTAATAGATTTAGGTAAGAAGCAAGATAAAAGAGAGCATATTTGATACCCGAATATTCGGTTTGATAACCTGCTAAATCAAAGGGCAATCTCTCACATTCGGCTAGAGAAGAAATGAGAAAAACTAAAAAGCCTATAGGCTGACGCCACAGATTCCACCCCCAAAAACCATCATCACAGTTCCTTGGTTTCATTTTTTTTGTTTTTTTTTTTTCCACTTCAGTCTCTCAACAGCCGATTGTTTCTTCTTGATGTTTGAAATTCCAGCAAGTTGCTTTCTTTCTTTTTTTTTTTTCTTTTTATCTGAACAACATCAGTCCCATGACCCATCCCTTCATTACTCTGTTTTTGTTTTATTTATTATTACAGGTCTCAAGATTCTTCAAAAAAAAAAAAAAAAGAGAAGCATCAGTTTATTTGTCCTTGCACTGTCTTAGGTTAGCGTAGCCCTCCTAATTCCCACTTTGTTTATTTCAGAATCATTAGGGTATTCCATTGACATCCCCATGTTCACTTGACTATCATTTCTGTACGGCCTCCCTTTTAGCTTGTTGGCGAACAATCATTAAACACATCCTTTATTAATGTCATTGCCTCTAGATCATCCAGCTGAAGAGATTTTTCTAATTCTCATCTTTGCTATTGCCTTCTGAATTAAAAGCTGGGGTTTCAAAGAGACCCTTCTTCCACTTCTCTTTTTCTTCTTTCAGCAACTCTTTGTTACAACTTACTTAAACAGTGGGTGTGGGTGGAAGTGTCGATGTAAACATAATTATGCTCACACTAGCATAATTGCATCCCCATTAATCGATTAAACTTTTGTCCTCCCTCCAATGATGGTCAGGAACTGATTCTGAGCGCCTCTGAAATTCAATTTTATCACCAATTCCCCTTGGTTTAATGCAATGGCTGATTTCAAATCGACTCAATCTCTGCCTCTATCTGCGTGTCTAACTATTAAAACAGTGGCACCTGCTTATGGCTTTGAGAGAAAGAGGGTTGTGAGGGAAATGAAAGGAGATGTCAAGTCAATCAGCCTTGTTCTTCAATTGCATTTTGGCGTTAGTGAAAAGTATGGATATGGAGAGGTTCAATTGATTGCCTGCTGCCATTAGTCTTTGTCACTTCCCTCCTGACAAAAGGAGATTGCTTCTAAAAGAGCCTGAGCACAGGAGGAGTTTAGTGAGGGTGTACGGAGGGATTCTGGGAAGGCAAATCGATGCTCAGCTGACACTCGTTGCTCTTGCTGACGAGTGGGGTTCTTAGTATCAAGCATAGGAGCGGAGAGAAATTCAAAGGTGAAGTTATTAGCTAAGAGCTAACGATAGCGATGCTCTGCATCTGTCGAGCGAGACCCATTATCTCAGCGCGATTGTGGCTTGTGAGCGAGAGGGAGAAGGAGAGATCTGACAGGTGGGGGCAGCTAATCAGTGAGAGGAGCGGAATGTGATCGGCCCGAGAGGCCGAGATGCATTCAGCAGGCCTTCCCTTTTTTTTTTTTCTTTTTTTTTGTGTTTTGGGCTGCTGCTGAAAATCCTAAGGGCCGATAGCATTTCTAGTGAACTGTTTAAACCGAAAAGTTTAAAAATAATATTAAACTAATATAATATATTAAAAATAATATCAATATAATAATATTTTTTTAAATATTATCACAAGATCAGAATCTGGGATTCCGACCGCAATTATGGAATCCCGGATTCCGATCTTAGCTAACTACTCATTTAAATATTATTTCTAATATTTAAAGCTAAGATAGCTTTAAATATTACAAATAATTAAAAATAATATTTAATTAATTTATTTAATTAAATATAAATTTAATTTATTTATTTAATTAAATATAAATTTAATTAATTTATTTAATACATATAAAAATCATTTTGTGGCTATTACAATTAAGTTCGAGACAAATTAGAGACGCATTTGAATCATCTTTCAACTTTCGAGTCATTGTGAGAGGAATAAAGGACGTGCATGCCTATGGAGGACATCGAAACTTCATGAAATAAGAGATATTTGAGGAAGAACATGAGAAAAAGTGAGACAAAGAGGAATAAATAATGATAAACGGGTGGGTTGAACTATACACGGGTTTACTAGTACAAAATCCGTAACCCAACCCGAAGTAACGGGTTTGTCAAAATTAGAACCCGTACCTAACCCAACATCATGCTAACCCGGTAAAAAACGATTTGGGTCGGTGGATTGAACGGATTCACGGTTTTTTTGTACACCCGTACATGCGTGAGAAGGACCGGAGACTTCACGCATGATAATCTAACGGCTGAAGTTATTGCCAACTGTATCAAAAATGCACCCTCCATGAATATTACCTATGGTGAAATAAGAGACATTTCTAACATTACCAGAAAGAGACCAACGGATAATACATTTACAAATGGATTCACCCTCCATGAATTCGTTCAAACAACATTTTCTGAAAAACTAGGAGAAGTTTTGGATCCAGTAATCTTCCAAGAAGAAAATGAAGGAGCACCTGTTCATTTTTAAGAAGAGAGTTGGCGTATAAAAAGATGGAGATTTGCATTGTACGACTAACCAAAATTGGGCTACTTTGTTCAATGGAATCACCAAAGTGTCGCATGACAGTGGAGGATGTAGCAAATGAAATCCTTTCAATTAAAAAGGGGATGCAAGATTTGTGAATTAGTGAAATCCTTTTAATTAAAAAGGGGATGTAAGATATATAGTGTCTACTCGTTTGTGTAATACTCAACTATGTTATTATTTTTTTTCTTCTTTCCTTTCAAGTCAATTGTAAATTCGCAATTCCCATATTTGTGGAATATATCCAGTTATGCTATTTTTGGTGTATATTGAAGTATATTGAACCCAATAGAGCGATCTCATAGTAATATTATGAAGTTTTGAGCTTTACAATGTTAAACAGCTCTGTTAGGACTCGTCTTTCTTTCAGGTTGAGACTTGAGAGATCGATTTCATCCGGCTTAGTTCGGCTGTGTTTGTCAAGGGCTTTGATAGACTGAAAATAATAATAATAATAATAATAAAATATTCAACAAAGATGTATACATAATACATGGATAAGGTCAATTTCTACCAAAGAGAAAACAGAATGGTCTGGGTATAATACTTGAGACAATTCCCTTTTTTTCTTGCGTAAACTAAATCCGGTTAAATATACTCTACATGAGAAGCCGTTCGGCTTATTCTGGACTAAAGATTGTTATTGTTATGTTATAATTAAGAAGTCTAGAATATGTAAATATGCATTCAAAAGCAAAACAACTAATAAGAGAAATAAAAATATTTTAATTTTATATTTACATGAGTACGTACTTTAATTCATTTCATCTCATCATCTCATTTTATTTTATAATTACATGAGAACTGCACATCATCAGAGTGTGCATCCGACATGACCAAAATATTTGTAATTAATGGTCTCTGATCAAACTACATAACCAAAATATAATGTTGATTTTGATTTTGCATTAGCTAACGGTTGGATGTGTCGCAAACTCGAAGGGAAAAGAAATGATTTATATCTAAATACTTCATATATTTTCTCAAAGCTAGCTCCATCACGAAATACAATGGTATTTTTTTTTTGTGGCAGCATCACGTTGTCCAATATGTAACGAGCTAAAATAAAATTGAAACAGATTGCACGAACTACTGCATAGTGCGTTTGGATCGTTGGAAGAAAGAAGAAAAAGAAGGAAGAAGAAGAAAAAAAATTATAAACAATCCAAACTCTTTACAAAGTTACACACTTCCCAATACTTCTTCCCACACCTATCCAAACGCACCCAAAGAAAACATGAAGTCAGCGCACTAGATTTCTGAACTAGTTCTCTAGAAAGATTCTTGATCTTCTGTGGTTAGAATTTTCCCTAACGCGTTTTCAATGTGATTGACTGATTGGTACAAAATATATATGCCGCACGAATAATTACGTGATCCGGATACAGAAAATCCCATGTCCCATGGGGACAAAGATTGCCACGCTGCAAGCCTGCAACCAGCCAACCAGAACTGGACACACGGAACAGATATGTACACGCAGTTTTTTTTTCCTTCCTCCGAAAAAAATTCAAATCACCTACTTTCAAATAGGAGTGTAGATGAGCTGAGCCTGAGCGAGCCGAGGTTAATTCGAACTCAAACTCATCTCAAGTCGAGCTGGCTCAGCTCAGCACACAAGGCAATTCCGAGTTTTTTTAGCAGCTCAAACTCAACTCATTAGAACTCGAGTTGGCTCATGGCTTGAAAACTAACTCGTTATTAAATATCAAACTTTGAGAATTCGTAATGGACTAAACTAAAAAGCAAACAACATAAATATTAAATAATGTTTAAAATGCACATAGAAGGCACACGAAGAGATCAGGAGGAAGATACGGCTATTTCCTTCTAAAAATGAAAAGAACTTAGGGTTATAGAATAGTGATTAAAAACTGGGCTGGGTTACAGACTAAACAAACGAATTGGACTAAGTCTCACGAGTTGGACTGAGCGAGCTGAAGGCAACTCAAACTCAGCTCGTGGGCCTTCCGAGCCGGTGTAGCTCGAGTTATTCTAGCTCGAGCTGAAACAGCTCGAGTTGCTATCGAGTATTATCCGATTCGAGTTCGAGCTAGCTCACGAGGGCCGAGTTTTTTGCTCAGTCCTACTTTCAAATTCCTCAATTTTATCTTTTGGTTTGCGGAATAAAAATATAAATCAATATTATACTTCAATTTATTTATAAAATTTTATGGAAACACATCTTTATCAAATTGAACAAGATTTACAGTTCGGAACAGATTATGTTTTGAAAATCAATACATATACATATATTAATCCTGAGTATAGGATCCGGATCCGAACTGAAGCTAAGAAAATCCCTATAATCTGACAGGTGGAACCCCTACTCGAGGGTGACATCAGAAAATCCCTATAATCCAACCCGATCCGTTACTGTTGGTGGTTGCACATGCATGCATAAACACTCCGCGCACAACATTTTCGACCCATCTCGCTTCACCAGGTGTAATCTGTGATGGGAAACAGAGTGGGACAGTGCTGATGGGTGTAACATGCGTCAACTTATGAATAGGTAGCGCACATGGTCCAAGAAATAGGTAACACATGCACCGTACGGGATAGTCTAGCTTAATTACGACGCCAAACAATACCATCTGCTTATATAGTCCTTATTTCGATTTAAATTTCACGTGTGGGACTAAATTTCCTCCCCAAACCGGACACAATCCAGTAATCCACGAACACCTCCTCATTTCTACTCTCCATTTATTTTCAAATGGTCACCTCCATTTCATCAATTTTAGATAAATGTACATTGCTTTTTTGGTTGTTTTGCACCCTTAAAAAAAGTCATTCCACCATAAAATTTTATATGCCTCCTCAAACAAATATATGCAATAAATGGATATAATAAAATATACTTTTAAAATAATTTAAATAATTTTCCAAAAAATATCATATTTTATTTGTATGGTTTAATAATATATTTTGGTTTATAATTATTCTTCCATTCTTGTATTATTTCATAGGTCTTAAAAAATTATATATCGTACACGATCAATGACAATAAAAATATCGCTCATATTATGGCAGGCCTTCAAATATCATACACATATGTTGCAAAAAAATTAATTATTGTCTTTTTGTTTGAAATTTAAGTGTATTCTTAAGAGATTGTGTACTATTATATATATATCATGTTAAAAATTATCACACAACGCAACTAATTGATATGAGTCTTTGAATGATTAAAATGTAAAAAAAAATTATCAAAAATAAAAATAGATCGCGCAACGCGCGAAATCCCGCTAGTATAAAATTAAAGAGGAAAAAAAAGTGAAATTTGGGGAATTTTTGTCACGTAGAAAGTGAAGAATCGCAACCACCATCATATATAGAGACCGGATACGTTACTTTACGAAATAATCTGTGTTCTTTTGGCTCCTTTTAAAAAATCCGAGGTTCAAACGATCAATCCAAAATTTTCAATTTCTTCTTCATATTAAAATTATATTAGTAATGGAATTTTATATTTTTAAAATTGTTATTTTTTCGAATTGGGGTGAGCGGAGGGGATCTGTACTTTTTTAAGAATATTTCTTTCTTGTGAAAACCAAAGAGGTAATTAAATAATAATCGCATGAGATGGCCGTGGCCCGTGGTTGACTGACTTTGAACAAGATGTGACCATGGTTTGTGGCCGAATGACGAGCCACAAAAAATAAATTAAAAGAAAAACAATGCACCGTACTTGAAACTCGAAAGGAACCGTTATGTCGTCGTTTAAAGCGAAAGTAACTAAGCAAGAGAGGAACGTGTTGACTGACTCTGATCAGAAAATAACCACGATTAATGTCGCTGTCAGCCGTCAGACAGCCAGAAAAAAATGGAAAAAAGAAAATTTGTACCGTATTTGACTGGGCAGAAGTCTTGACCGAGTGGCAAACAAAGTTCCTCGCTTTTTGACATACAGTCCAATTTCACAATAAATAACAAAGACGATATTTTGAGAAGGTTTAATATGCACTATAGTGCATAGGGCACTCCGTACACCGTGGATTTTTTCGGAGGTATTTTTGTAAATTGACAAATATAATTTAACCAATCTAATCTACATATTGAAATCTCATAGAAAACCAAATTTTACAATTTTTGAGATTTTATTACTATTTTTTCGAATTTTTTAAAACATGCCATTTTTTAAAAATTGTAAATAGTACAACATTCCAAAATGACATGTTTTAAAAAATTCGAAAAAAATAATAATAAAATCTCAAAAATTATAAATTTTGATTTGGTATGAGATTTCAATATGTAGATTAGACTGGTTAAATTAGATTTATCAATTTACAAAAATATTCCTGAAAAAGTCCGTGGTACACGGAATACCCTTTACACTATGGTGCATATTAAACTTTCTCCGTTATTTTTGCAAGGTCAAGGCTGCAATATCCATTAGTCCATTATAGACTTTCCTTATTTTTATGACAGTCATCATTACTCATGCCATGTCATATATTGCTCATCCTTCAATTCTATTTTCTTATTAATAATTATTTGTGCTATTTTTATTTTGCACATTATCGAATAAATTGAAAAATAAACAAGTGTTAAATAATGCACTTATGATAATCAAATTATTCCCGAAGCTTATGAAGAATGCCCAACTTATACCCTAGTTATCCATAATTTTTTATAAATTTATGCCCTCTTTCTAAAATTGTCGATAGTTTTACTACTGTCTGCAACACATTCGAAAAAAGATAACAGATCACTGCTTTTACATGTAATATATGCAAACAACAAAAATAACATCTTACAAAATTAAATATTTCAGAAGATGCATTTGGTACTATAGGCCTTGATTTTACAGGGTACTAATTGGATGAAGTACGTAATAGACAAGATAATAGTATATTGTATATAAAAACCGAGCAAATATGGTGGTTGCTCAAGTCAGTTGAGTGAAGACGGTTCTTGCGAGCTGCTAGCCACCAAGTAGAAAGTGCGACGCCCACTGCCGGAACACCCTATTCCTCGTCGACACGATTCTATTGGGATCTGACCTGCTAATTGGGTCAATTAAACCCGACCTGTTAAGAATGATTATCCAATTGGAACTTTGGATGGAAACCAGTACATTACCACACTGCCATAGACAACTATTTTTGTTGTATCGATTTTTTAAGGCCCTGGTCATAAGGGAAATTTTAAGGGAGAACTTGGAATTGGAACAATTCTGATTTCATCCAAATATATTGCTAGGAAAGGCAGGAATTAACTGTGAAAATTATAGTTGATGGGAATTCACAATTCTCGAATTCTATTTTGAAATCCCATCCAAGAGAAAAACAATTGATGAGCATTGATAGAGGGCGTTTGATCAACCTTTCTTGTACGTGGTCACTGATGAAATGCTGTCGATTCTTCTAGTTGCTCATCCGATCAAAGAATTTCATTTCAAAATCAAATTATTTCTTTTCCACTGAAATCAACGGTTCATTAATTGCTGAATTTTTCTGGTAAGGGTGCAGCGGCCGTGGATGGGGGTTGTCCAGGTAAGGATTTAGCCAAATGAATTTATGCATCTACTTTCAGACGGTTATTTTTTTAACAAGCAAAGGTAATCCATTTATAGGAAACAATGTTACGTGTGGCTTTATTCTGTAACCCTTTCTTCGCAAGAATTGGGTGTTACGTTGGTGGGGATTAAATTTGTCAGAAAATTTTGAAAGAGTGCTCAGAATTAGTATCTCAGCATTTCAGGGGACAATTGTGATTATAAGTTCGAACTCTGAGCAGTCTCTGTTTTGGTTGAATATATGTGCGTTCTTCAAATTTGAGATGGATTAACTTGTCTACTCTTTCTTAATTAGCAATGCACTTTAGAGGTTTTGAAGCACAGCTCAAAAGATGTATGTCAAAGAGCTTTTTATTGAGTTGTGAACTTATTATTGTGGCCTCCGCCTATCCTTATGGTGATGTTCTCAGTAGTCGGTACGTATTGAACAAGGATAAGAGTGATATTTTAATAAATTAATGTATGCCAAAAGTGCATTCCCTTACATTAAACAAATAGAATTTTAAACATGACAGCAAGAAAACTTTTCTATAAATGGCATTACTTTGTTTTTTAAAAAAAAATTTGGATTCTGGAGCAAACTTTTATACAAACAACTAACAGGGACAAATTTAAAGTATTACAAAGTGAGTTATTAATGGATGCCTGCTTTGCAGCCATAAGTTCATCTTCACAGCATGACCACTCGTATCATGAGGCAATGGTATTTTAATCAACCATTTTAGCATCTGCGATAACTACATGATTTATTGATTTCCTCGCATCTGCAGCTGCCATTGGTAACGGCAAAATTTCAGCAGTCTGTTGCATGTTAAGCTTCATATGTGTAATACAATACCGTGCTGTATGTGAAATAAATTATACTCTTAAAATAAATTCTGCATTGCTATGAGATTTCAATATGTAAATTAGATTTGTTAAATTAAATTTGTTATCTTGGTCCGGTAAGGTATGGGACAAACACCAGATGGTCAAAGAACCGAGAAAAATCGGCTAAATATTGGTTAAACCGAGTATTTTTGTGTGCTAAACTGGTCGGTTCAATACTTAGTCTGCTGGCGGAGTATGTAAGAGTGGTTTAAAGTAGAAAGGTGAATCGAACTGGGGTTTCCTACGTCATGAGACACATGCTAATCCAATAAGACCAAATAACCACTTATAACAAGTTAGGACACATTTAATATATATCCGATTTTTCGAACCGGAAAAACCGATAAATTTGAAATACCCCATACCGTCTGTCCCACCGTTTCAATGATCGGTACATTATTTTAAACATTGTTTAAGGGATACTCAATTACTCATGTCATTGCTCACCCGTCTATTTTTTTTCCCTAGTAATATTTATTTGTGTTATTTATTTTTTTGCACATTATCGAAAAAAATAAACAAGTGTTTAAAAGTGCACTTATGATATTCAAATTATTCCAAAATCTTATGAAGAATGCCCAACTTAATTATACCCTAGTCATCCACAATTTTATAAATTTGCATGTGTCCTCTTTCTAAAATTGTCATTATTTTTAGTACTGTCTCCAACACTTTGGCGGAAAAAAAAAATGAACTGATCACTTATTAGTAATTACAAATGTATTATATGCGAACTCGAAAACGCGAATAATCACTAACCAGGGGCGGATTTACGTGTAATCAAAATTGGACAATTGCCTCCTTATATTTTTAAAATCACCCCTGAAAATATAAAAATTACATACTATTAATTTTGATTTATTCAATTTACCACCTAAAAAATCCTAAAAATTCAACATAGTGTCTCTTTGCTCTCCGTTCTTACTTTCTGGCTCCGTCCCTGCGAATAACAAATATTACATCTTACTAAGTTCATTTTTTCCGTAATTGGAATTGGCAGCCTTCATTTTACAGGGTACGTAGTAATTGGATGAAGTTTTAGTCAAGATAATAGCATCAATAAACCGATCGGGAAAAGATGAGGGCTGCTTAAGTCATCTGAGTGTAGTCGGTTCTTGTAAGCTGCTAGCCGTGAAATAGAAAGCAGGAATGATAACTGCCATCTATAATTTTGTCATCCCTGTTATCGCTAAATATAAAGTGAACATATAGACGATTTAAGTGAACAGTTATAAACAAACAAGTGTTGTCATCAACAGCAGTAATCAATTTCCAATAGAAAGTGCGAGGCGCACTGCCGGCCGAAAAATTTAAAAATAATATTAAATTAATATAATATATAAAAAATAATATCAATAAAATAATTTTTTTTTAAATAGTATCACAAGATCGGAATCTGAGATTCCGACCGCAATTACGGAATCCTGAATTCCGACCTTAGCTAAGATCGGAATTCCGAATTCCGACCTGATTCCGATCTTAGCTAAACCAATTTTTTGTTTAATTACAAGCATGCATGCTCCAAGTTTCAAGGGCACATAGAGCCGAAATTTTTTAATATAAGAATGGTTGAAATTAAATGGACCAGGTCTTTACTAACTTTTGCACTCGATAGGACCTTTGTTCTTCCCAGCCGAATGCAGGGATAGAGATACGAAATTTAGGAAGGTAGGTATTCTGGGTTTTTTTTCCTCCATAAAATTAATGGACAGCTCCATGTTTTATTTTAAATATTTTTCAATAGTGGTGATATTTGATCTTCTATTGTTTGAGTTTCATTTCAAAAGTCATTTTTCAATGAAAATTTAAGATTATTCTAAAAAAAAGATACAATAGTGTAAAGTTATTCTATTTATAGATAACCAAAACATTTTTTTTCCAAATTATCAGGACATTACTTGATTTGTGGAATTTAAGATTTAGTCATTTTGTAAATTATTTTAATTAGGTTTTCATAAATTAAGGACATCAAAATTAGTATAGAATTTTTTTTATTGAAACCTCATAATTGTGAAAAAAAATTGTAAATCTGTGACGTTATCTTAACTAGAATTATGAAACATTAAATTTTATTATTTTACGCGATTTATAAGATATCCCTTACAAAGCCCTTAAATTTCTTTGATGGAATTTAATATGGTCTTGATAATTTAGGAATAATGTAGAATTTATTTTGATGTCCTTCAAGATTTCTTCTACAATTTATTTTATAGACATTTTTGGTGCAAACTTTTGAATACCTTTGGCTTTGAATAGAGTTTGCACCATTGAAAAACAATACTTCTCAAAATTTCGCACCAAAATGCCTATGACAAATAATAGCAAAACTTCTTTACAGAAACCCAACTATATTCTGCATCATCCTAAAGCACCAAAATTCAATGAAATCCATCTGAGCAATTTTATGGAGCTTATAATTTAATGAGGTGTCAAAATAATCACCGAAATTATTTTATATAGGAATTCAGACTCAAAAAATTTTAATAGAAAGAATTATTATTATTTTTTTTAATAAGAAGAAAGTTCGAACGCGTTTTATAAAAGCGTACAGTCTCTCTCCTTCCTACGCGTTTATAAAACGCGCTCGAAGGCTTCGAACGCGTTTTATAAACGGGTAAGAAGGAGAGAGATTGTACGCCTCAAAAGCTGGTCAGACCTTCGTACCCGTTTATAAAACTCGTTCGGAGCCTTCGAGCGCGATTTATAAACGGGTAGGAAGGCGTAAATTTCATTTTTTTTCAAAATTAATAGAAAAATTAATGTAAAAATTTAGATTAAATTTATTTTTAAGGTTAAATTTATAATTTTTAAAATATCACATTTAATTTCATATTAATTTTATTTAAAAATGACATTAGAATATTAATTTTGACATTAATATCATTTTGTTTCCATCACTATCAAGAAAGTCACTTGATTTACTGTATTTCTCTTTTTAATGATTAATTTATGATTTCAAAAACTTTTTTAGTAGTTTAGAGTGGTTTTTAGGTTTGCAAACTTTCAAAGTGGATTTTGGAGGTCTAGAGAGCGTTTTTTGGCTTCGAAAATGGTCTCGTCGCCAGCTTTCCGAATTGTGCTCGATCGTCCCAAACGGACCTTCCTATCAAAAGTTATGCCTGTTTAAAGTTTTAGAAAATTTCAAAAAAATACCGGATTTCGGCCACTGATCGGTATAGGTGCCGGTTTGGTTTTGAAAACATTGGTTATAAGGTACTGGGACCTTGAAATGGCCTGAATCCACTGCGTGTTTATTTGAAAGGGGTTTGTCCAGGGAAAGATTGACTTAAGAATTACAATTTTCAGAGAAGCACAAAAGGACTCAAATTATGATATATATTGGAAACTAGAATCATGTACCGACCACAGTTACTTTTCTATATAACAAGCAAAGGTCCAATTAATCAATTATAGGAAAACCAATGTTATGTTTGGCTTTGTAAATCATTTTTCTCAAGAGTTGGTGCATGTTATGTTAGTGGGGTTTAAATTTGTCAAAAGATTTCCAAAGAGCCAAAGACTATGGAGGAAATTAGCGTCTCAGTAGTCAGGGGAACAATTCTGATTAGAGCTCATAGCAGTCTCTCTGTTTGAATTGTACGTCTAATATCTCGTAAGAAAGTGAAATATGATATATGTGTGTCTTAAATTTGAACTGGCTTGACTATCCTGTAAATAGCTGGTATATTCTTATCTAATTAACAATGCACTTTCGAGGTTTTGAAGCACAGTTCAAAAAATGCATGTTAAATAACTTATTGAGTTCTGAACGTTTCATTGCTGCAATTCCTTATTGTGATTTGTGAAAGTTCTCTGTAGTCAGTAGTCAGTGCTAAACAATGATAAGTGTGATTGATAAGCTCAGTTTTGGTAGAGATTAACAACGTGAAAGAGTTTAGAGATGAGAATGAGTGGAAAATGAACTTTATTGATTATTTTGGGGCTTAGAAACAGTTTTACAATCTGTCTAATACAGGCGCTTTTTCTCTACAAAAATGCCAACCCCCTATACAATGATCTACCCCTTCTATTTATAGGCCTATTTCTCATAACAGAATGCTGACGTCACCCGACAGCCGTTAGCCCACTAGATGCCTCTAGATTCTCCCGACTTATGTTCGGTGAGGTGCTCCGTATGAGTTTGTTATGGCCTGTCCCCCCGACTTCATTTGGGATGCGCTGTTTAACTCTACTTTTCCCGCTTCTTTACCCCCATTGCAGGCCTCTTTTGGGTTGGGTTCCATATCCTTCTATTTGGGGCCGAGCTTTATCAGGCCGGCCCTATCATAAGCCCTTGAACTTGGGATGAGTATTCATCGTAAGTTGGAAATCAAGTCGCAAGATTCAGGACTCTTAGGTGAGGTACGAAGTGGTGAAGCCCTTGAGTCCCGAACACATGACTCTTGGGTGAAACACAATGGTGAAGCCCTTGAGTCCCGATCACAAGACTCTTGGGTGAAGCACGAAGTGATGAAGCCCTTGAGCCCCGAACATACGACTCTTGGGTGAAGCACGAAGTGGTGAAGCCCTTGAGTCCCGAACACATGACTCTTGGGTGAAGCACGAAGTGGTGAAGCCCTTGAGTCCCGAACACATGACTCTTGGGTGAAGCACGAAGTGGTGAAGCCCTTGAGCCCCGAACACATGACTCTTGGGTGAAGCACGAAGTGGTAGAGCCCTTGAGCCCCGAACATATGACTCTTGGGTGAAGCACGAAGTGGTGAAACCCTTGAGTCCCGAACACATGACTCTTGGGTGAAGCACGAAGTGGTGAAGCCCTTGAGGCCCGAACACATGACTCTTGGGTGAAGCACGAAGTGGTGAAGCCCTTGAGCCCCGAACACATGACTCTTGGGTGAAGCCCGAAGTGATGGAGCCCTTGAATCCCGAACACATGAAACGGTCTGGCGGTCAAGTTACCTAGCTGTCGCTTGGTATGCACCTTGATCCCAACGCCAACCCTTCCATCTTCGCCTCGTGATCTGTGAAAGTTATTACCGCCTTTACTGCTGTCCTTTCAACTTCTTGCCTTTTATACTCCCATATCTCTCTCTTCTTCTGCCATTTATCACTTCAGCCTTCTCTTCTTCTCCTCTTTCTTCTCTGTCGAGCTCTCTCCTTTCTACTCTCCCGAACGATCGTTCATCCTTCCTCTCACTCTCCGGTGAGCCCCTCTTCTCGTTCTCCGACGAGCCTTCCTCTCCTTCTCCGGCGAATTTTCTCCGGCGTACTCCTTTTTTGTCAGGTATCCTCTCTCCCTTATCCTCCTTTTGTTCTAAGTTTTCCTTAAAAAATATCACGAAATCGCCTCTTTCTATCTGTTTGGTGTGAATGTGAGTGGATTTAGAACTGGTATGGTTGATACCTACTATGGTCTTGGTATAAAGATTATTTATTCTCCATGTTCTTGCTTATACCCTTCCTATAGTTCTCTACTGTTTCTTGTTTTATCTTTCTAGGTATGGTATATGCCTTATCTTTGTATCGATTGGTATAATAGGTATTGTTTACTCCCACTATACTGCTGGTATTTGTTCTGCGATGATCCTGTTCATTATTACCAGTCCCTGTTCTACTTGCATCCGAACTCCTTTCGTTGATGTCGCAATCTATCCTTAGGTATTATGCTTATGTGCTTCTGTTTTTCAGTTTCTATGGCTTCTAACAGTTCTAAGCCACAAATTCCATCTTCGGACGCCCCAGAAAAATCTGCCAATTCGGAACGACAGATGGTTGTTCATTCAACTGAGAGAAACCTGGAAGTCGACACTTCTTCACCTGTTCGGGATCCCGAGAAGGGGAAAGGTCGAGTGGCTCCCAGAAAGGAGGTTTTTCGTCGCACCTCTCGTCCTCTTGATGAAGTATTCAAGAAGACGCCTACCTTTCAATCTCAACCCTGGAGTGAGAAGTCTTTGTATGCCTTTTCTTGCCAGATTGGTCTCACTGAGAAGGATGCCTTAGAGGCTGCAGCCCCAGACGATCGACCTTACGATGAAGAAAAAGGAGCAGTTCTTTTCAAACCTTTATCGAGGTGTGGTTTCAAAGTCCCTCTTACACAGTTCGTGATTGACATTCTATCACTTCTCGAGATTGCTCCTGGACAACTTCACCCCAACGCTTGGTGCATCATTAGATCCTTCGAGACTGTGGTGACTTTATTTTCTTTGGCTATGGGCTTTGAAGGAATGACAGCTTCCTTGCGGATGTTCGGGTACTACTTTGGGTTTTCCAAAGCTGGGGATCTTTGTACTGTTCGGAACAAGGTGAATATGGTCTTGTTCGGGAAGGTCAAGAAACTCGACAATTGGGAGACTCATTTCTGTTATCTTCGTCAGCCTTATCTGGATGTGTTCGGGATTACTAAGAAGTGGAATAAGGACACTGACAGTTTCAATGGTGTCTCCATCGATCCTCCCACTATAGAAGAATACGCTTTCCTTCTCAAATTGGACTCAGTCATCAAAACCGAAGGTCCAATTCGCTTGGTATTCAATGGGACTTCCTTAGAGGAAGAATCTCCGATCCATCTCGGGGTCGAAACTGTTATTCCCCCAGTGGCCCCCCCGAAGGTCTTAAAAAGGGGGGTTGGTTCTACCACTGCTTCTGAGCGTCGCCAGAAGAAAGCGCGACGAGATGTTGGACCTGCTAAGGTGTCACATCCTGCAGTGTCGTCAGGAGGTATCTCATTGAAGGGGATCGGAAGTACAACTAGTGGAAAGGGTCCTTCCCACACCCAACCTTCCCTGGAGACATCTTCTCACCCTCTAGAAAGGGCAACTGCTGATATGTCCGACGACGAGTTGTTCGTGGTTCCCCCTCGATTGCCAAAACCTTGTTCATCCAAAGTCGCGATTCCCCCTGCTTCGGAGCCTATTCTGGAATTTGTTCCCGAGGTCATCCCAGAACATGTTCCCTCTCATCAGATTTCGGAGGGTTCAGCTCGTTCTTGTCCTCCGACTCCTGCCCGATCTCTTCCTTTGGAGGATGAAGACCTGATGCATTCTGCTTCTACCCCTCTTCAAATGCCTGCGAGTTCTTTGAGATCTCACCTGGATGCAGCTGTTGTCACTTTGCACCCAGTATCTCCTTCCTCTTCTCATTTAACTCATTGCCTGACAGAGCTTCGAGCGATCTTTTCTGCTCAAGAAGCTCGCATTGCTTCTTTGGAAGCAGAGTTGGCGAAGGAGAAGTCAAAGGTACAAAATTTACATGTTGAACACGACCAGCATTATAAGGACTGGCATTCTATGACTCACAACTATGTTGACTCTAACAAATTCATTGTACTGTTCGCTCAGAATCTTCTGAAGGAAAATACCGAGCAGGCCAAGAAATTGGAGGATTTCGAGCGGCTGAGGCATTTACTACTTTTGAAATTGGATTCATTCTTGAGACAAAAAGACCAAGTCGTGGGTCTTCTGACTTCTACTCGGAAAGATTTGGCTGAGGAAACAAGTAGAAGGCAGAAGTCCGAGAACGTCTCGGAAATACTCAAGGAAGAAGTGACAAAGTTATCAGTGGAGAATTCTCTTCTTGCCGGGGCTGCCGAGTTATCTCAAGATGACAAGTATAAGATTTTTGAAGGGCTGCTGGAATGCAGTCGGCGTCAGTTCTCAGAAGTGTTTTACTTCGAGTATGTCGCGGGCTCCAATGGTCCTACCCGATTACAGATGAAGAGTTTGGACTTCTTGCAGCTAGTGAAATTCCACATCTTCCTCCCGTTGCCGAGTGCAGCTGGCATCGTTCTGATGATCGACTTTTAGGCCCAGATGGAAATGTATTATCGGGTACCATTGATGTTTTGGGAGAGATGTTTGCTCCTCGGTACCCATGGCCTGAAGAACAAGTGCCTTGGCCTGCAGATGTTCCGAAGCCTGTAGATGACGAAGATAATTCGGGATCTGGATAGGCTAGTATTTTTATTATGTTTTTTAGGTATAGCTGGGGTCTAGCGAATTAAGGTTTTGGTGATGTGACTTTTGATGTAATATGGTGCTGTCTGAAATGAAAATCGTGACTTCTTTTGCCTTAATTTTTTTTTTTTGCGAGATGTTAACAACATCATCTGGGTATATCTTTTGCAGCTCAAAATTAACAAGTATACTAACTCCGAGATACGTTCTCAAGGAAACAAAAGATATATTAATTCCGAGATACATTCTTAAGGAAACAAAAGATACATTAATTCCGAGATACATTCTCAAGGAAACAAAAGATACATTAATTCCGAGATACATTCTCAAGGAAACAAAAGATACATTAATTCCGAGATACATTCTCAAGGAAACAAAAGATATATATTAATTCCGAGATACATTCTCAAGGAAACAAAAGATACATTAATTCCGAGATACATTCTCAAGGAAATATATTTTCTAACTATTGCTAACTGCACCGAGGACAATTCTTCTTGACTTTCTTTCTGTATATATTCGCGGACAATTCTCAGAAAGAAGTGATTTGGGTCATCTAACACTAACAATCCCGGGCTAGTTAATAAATCTTCCCAGCCTTAGAAAACAATCTCCTAAGGCTGGGGAGACCTCCATCACCCGAAACAAATTCGATCCATTGGATTCGGAACGACTGAGATAACAAAGCCGCTCCTGAATTTACTGGGGACATGAGAGGCCCATTCGAGATCCCGCATGGGAAGGCCCATTCGAGATCATCAAGTCTATTGAAGGCAGGGCCTACCATCTCAGGGACATGAGAGGCAAACGCATTCCAAATGCTTGGAACGCTGCCCATCTCAGAAAGTTTTACGTTTAGAGGGGATAGAAGTCGACCAATACCGTAGCCGGTCTCTTCGTGTCCGAGTTGTTTTTATGTTTTCATTTTTGTTTTGGATAAGAACAAGAACCAGACCAATACCGTAGCCGGTCTCTTCGCGTCCGAGTTGTTTTTAGGTTTTCGTTTTTTGTGGTAATGAATAAAACAAGAACCAGACCAGTATCGTAGTTGGGTATTTTTTTGTTCTTAGTTAGGGTGTTAAGGCCCTTGTATCTCAATATAATTTTGGTTTATAAATGGAGAGTTTGCTTTTTATTTGATTCTCGCATTCTTAAATAAAAAACAAAAAATATATAAAGTCGTGACCCTCCTCGAGAGAATTCTCGGAGTAAGCGCATGAAAAAATAAAGTCGTGACCCTCCTCGAGAGAATTCTCGGAGTAAGCGCATGAAAAAATAAAGTCGTGACCCTCCTCGAGAGAATTCTCGGAGTAAACGCATCGAAAAGTAAAGTCAGGAAAAGCTGACAAATAACTGTACTTTGCTTGTACTTGGAAATAAAGACAAAAACTGGGCAAATCTGACAATAAATGCTGACAATTAATACAGTTGGTTGGCAGTTAGCTGATAAAAGGCTATAAATAGAACCCATCGTCTTCCCCAAAGGAGATGCACCAGAACGCGTTCACCAAGCTTGAAATCAACAATGGCAAAAAGAAAGAAAAAGAAAAATAAAATATATCCCACAAAAATAAAAGGAAATTTAGGAGGATAGCTGAGAAGGAATCGGAGATTTAGGTGGATAGCTGATGTAAAGCAAAATACTCGCATCAGATATACACCAATCTTCGGTTCCGAACATCCCCGAAACACCTGGATCAAGTGAATTCAGGAGCGGCTTTGTTATCTCAGTCGTTCCGAATCCAATGGATCGAATTTGTTTCGGGTGATGGAGGTCTCCCCAGCCTTAGGAGATTGTTTTCTAAGGCTGGGAAGATTTATTAACTAGCCCGGGGTTGTTAGTGTTAGATGACCCAAATCACTTCTTTCTGAGGATTGTCCGCGAATATATACAGAAAGAAAGTCAAGAAGAATTATCCTCGGTGCAGTTAGCAATAATTAGAAAATATATTTACTTGAGAATGTATCTCGGAATTAATGTATTTTTGTTTCCTTGAGAATGTATCTCGGAATTAA
Organism: Rhynchospora pubera; assembly: GCA_028095005.1. NCBI lineage: Eukaryota > Viridiplantae > Streptophyta > Magnoliopsida > Poales > Cyperaceae > Rhynchospora > Rhynchospora pubera. The sequence continues at coordinate 220,767,792 of CM051460.1, read as the reverse complement.
TGTATTTTTGTTTCCTTGAGAATGTATCTCAGAATTAATGTATTTTATTTCCTTGAGAATGTATCTCGGAATTAGTGTGTTTATTTCCTTGAGAATGTATCTCGGAATTAATGTATGTTTGTTTCCTTGAGAATGTATCTCGGAATTAATGTATTTTTATTTGTCCTGGAAAATGTATTGTGAAACGTGTATTTTTTATTAAGAATATATCTCGGAGTTAGTATACTTGTTAATTTTGAGAACAAATCTCGAAACGAAGCTGCAAAAGATATACCCAGATGATGTTGTTAACATCTCGCAAAAAAAAAAAAAGAAAAAAAAAATTTAGGAGAGAGTATAGACAACTAAGGCAAAAGAAGTCGCGATTTCCATTTCAAACAAGCATCATATTACATCAAAAAGTCACATCACCTTAATTCGCTAGACCCCAGCTATACCTAAAAAACATAATAAAAAATACTAGCCTATCCAGATCCCGAATTATCTTCGTCATCTACAGGCTTCGGAACATCTGCAGGCCAAGGCACTTGTTCTTCAGGCCACGGGTACAGGGGAGCAAACATCTCTCCCAAAACATCAATGGTACCCGATAACACTTTTCCATCTGGGCCTAAAAGTCGATCATCAGAACGACGCCAAATACACTCAGCAACGGGAGGAAGATGTGGAATTTCATTAGCTGCAAGAAGTCCAAACTCTTCGTCTGTAATCGGGTAGGACCATTGGAGCCCGCGACACACTCGAAGTAAAACACTTTTGAGAACTGACGCCGACTGCATTCCAGCAGCCCTTTTGAAAGCACGAGAACGAAGGAAAGAAGGAAGAAGTTCTTCAAAAATCTTATACTTGTCATCTTGTGATAACTCGGCAGCCCCGGCAAGAAGAGAATTCTCCACTGATAACTTTGTCACTTCTTCCTTGAGTATTTCCGAGACGTTCTCGGACTTCTGCCTTCTACTTGTTTCCTCAGCCAAATCTTTCCGAGTAGAAGTCAGAAGACCCACGACTTGATCTTTTTGTCTCAAGGATGAATCCAATTTCAAAAGTAGTAAATGCCTCAGCCGCTCGAAATCCTCCAATTTCTTGGCCTGCTCGGTATTTTCCTTCAGAAGATTCTGAGCGAACAGTACAATGAATTTGTTAGAGTCAACATAGTTGTGAGTCATAGAATGCCAGTCCTTATAATGCTGGTCGTGTTCAACATGTAAATTTTGTACCTTTGACTTCTCCTTCGCCAACTCTACTTCCAAAGAAGCAATGCGAGCTTCTTGAGCAGAAAAGATCGCTCGAAGTTCTGCCAGGCAATGAGTTAAATGAGAAGATGAAGGAGATACTGGGTTCAGAGTGACAACAGCTGCATCCAGGTGAGATCTCAAAGAACTCGCAGGCATTTGAAGAGGGGTAGAAGCAGAATGCATCAGGTCTTCATCCTCCAAAGGAAGAGATCGGGCAGGAGTTGGAGGACAAGAACGAGCTGAACCCTCCGAAATCTGATAAGAGGGAACATGTTCTGGGATGACCTCGGGAACAAATTCTAGAATAGGCTCCGGAGCAGGGGGAATCGCGACTTTGGATGAACAAGGTTTTGGCAAACGAGGGGGGACAACGAACAACTCGTCGTCGGACACATCAACAGATGCCCTTTCTAGAGGGTGAGAAGATGTCTCCAGGGAAGGTCGGGTGTGGAAAGGACCCTTTCCACTAGTTGTACTTCCGGTCCCTTTCAATGAGATACCTCCTTCTGACACTGCAGGATGTGACACTTTAGCAGGTCCAACATCTCGTCGCGCTTTCTTCTGGCGACGCTCAGAAGCAGTGGTAGAACCAACCCCCCTTTTTAAGACCTTCGGGGGGGCCACTGGGGGAATAACAGTTTCGACCCCGAGATGGATCGGAGATTCTTCCTCTAAGGAAGTCCCATTGAACACCAAGCGAATTGGACCTTCGGTTTTGATGACTGAGTCCAATTTGAGAAGAAAAGCGTATTCTTCTATAGTGGGAGGATCGATGGAGACACCATTGAAACTGTCAGTGTCCTTATTCCACTTCTAGTAATCCCGAACACATCCAGATAAGGCTGACGAAGATAACAGAAATGAGTTTCCCAATTGTCGAGTTTCTTGACCTTCCCGAACAAGACCATGTTCATCTTGTTCCGAACAGTACAAAGATCCCCAGCTTTTGAAAACCCAAAGTAATGCCCGAACATCCGTAAGGAAGCTGTCATTCCTTCAAAGCCCATAGCCAAAGAAAATAAAGTCACCACAGTCTCGAAGGATCTAATGATGCACCAAGCGTTGGGGTGAAGTTGTCCAGGAGCAATCTCGAGAAGCGAGAGAATGTTTATCACGAATTGTGTAAGAGGGACTTTGAAACCACACCTCGATAAAGGTTTGAAAAGAACTGCCCCTTTTTCTTCATCGTAAGGTCGATCGTCTGGGGTTGCAGCTTCTAAGGCATCCTTCTCAGTGAGACCAATCTGGCAAGAAAAGGCATACAAAGACCTCACTCCAGGGTTGAGATTGAAAGGTAGGCGTCTTCTTGAATATTTCATCAAGAGGACGAGAGGTGCGACGAAAAACCTCCTTTCTGGGAGCCACTCGACCTTTCCCCTTTTCGGGATCCCGAACAGGTGAAGAAGTGTTGACTTCCAGGTTTCCCTCAGTTGAGGAGTGAACAACCATCTGTCGTTCCGAATTAGCAGATTTTTCTGGGACGTCCGAAGATGGAATTTGTGGCTTAGAACTGCTAGAAGCCATAGAAACTGGAAAACAAAGCACATAAGCATAACACCTAAGGATAGATTGCGACATCAACGAAAGGAGTTCGGATGCAAGTAGAACAGGGACTGGTAATAATGAACAGGATCATCGCAGAACAGATACCAGCAGTTTAGTGGGAGTAAACAGTACCTCTTATACTTTTTGTACCTCATATACCATACCTAAAAAGATAAAACAAGAAACAGTAGAGAACTGTTTGCTAACTATAGGAAGGGTGTAAGCAAGAACAGGGAGAATAAATAATCCTTATACCAAGACCACAGTAGGTATCAACCATACCAGTTCTAAATCCACTCACATTCATACCAAACAGATAGAAAGAGGCGATTTCGTGATATTTCTAAGGAAAACTCAGAACAAAAGGAGGATAATGGAGAGAGGATACCTGAAAAAAGGAGTACGCCGGAGAAAACTCGCCGGAGAAAACTTGCCGGAGAAAGAGAGGAAGGCTCGTCGGAGGACGAGAAGAGGGGCTCACCGGAGAGTGAGAAGGATGAACGATCGTTCGGGAGAGTAGCAAGGAGAGAGAGCTCGACAGAGAAGAAAGAGGAGAGGAAGAGAAGGTTGGAGTGATAAATGACAGAAGAAGAGAGAGAAATAGGAGTATAAAAGGCAAGAAGTTGAAAGGACAGTAGTAAAGGCGGTAATAACTTTCACAGATCACGAGGCGAAGATGGAAGGGTTGGCGTTGGGATCAAGGCGCATACCAAGCGACAGCCAGGTAACTTGACCGCCTGACCGTTTCATGTGTTCGGGACTCAAGGGCTTCACCACTTCGTGCTTCACTCAAGAGTCATATGTTCGGGACTCAAGGGCTTCACCACTTCGTGCTTCACTCAAGAGTCATATGTTCGGGACTCAAGGGCTTCACCACTTCGTGCTTCACCCAAGAGTCATATGTTCGGGACTCAAGGGCTTCACCACTTCGTGCTTCACCCAAGAGTCATATGTTCGGGACTCAATGGCTTCACCACTTCGTGCTTCACCCAAGAGTCATGTGTTCGGGACTCAAGGGCTTCACCACTTCGTGCTTCACCCAACAGTCATGTGTTCGGGACTCAAGGGCTCAACCACTTCGGGCCTCACCCAAGAGTCATGTGTTCGGGACTCAAGGGCTTCACCACTTCGTGCCTCACCTAAAAGTCCTGAATTTTGCGACTTGATTTTCAACTTACGATGAATACTCATCCCAAGTTCAAGGGCTTATGATAGGGCCGGCCTGATAAAGCTCGGCCCCAAATAGAAGGATATGGAACCCAACCCAAAAGAGGCTTGCAATGGGGGTAAAGAAGCGGGAAAAGTAGAATTAAACAGCGCGCCCCAAATGAAATCGGGAGGACAGGCCATAACAAACTCATACGGAGCACCTCACCGAACATAAGTCGGGAGAATCTAGAGGCACCTAGTGGGCTAACGGCTGTCGGGTGACGTCAGCATTCTGTTATGAGAAATAGGCCTATAAATAGAGGGGGTAGATCATTGTAGAGGGGGTTGGCATTTTAGTAGAGAAAAGAGCTGGTAGCTTACAGATTGTAATCCTTGAATAATCAATAAAAATACTTTTTTCATTCATTCTCATCTCTAAATTCTCTCACGTTGTTAATCTCTACCAAAACTGAACTTATCAGTTATGCAAAATGATGTTGGTCTACCCAGTAAATTACGCATCTGCAAAATGTTTACATCCGGATAACTTAATCATTAATTTCTTGATATCCTATTTGATTCTGTGGAATGAAATGTCTGAAAATAATACTAGAAAATTAGTCAAGTTTTTAATTAGAAATGGCAATGTCAATCAGTTGCGGTTCTTTAATTTGTTTTTTTTTTTTTGCAACAATTTAAAATTCAATAAATACTGGGGCTTTAGAGAAAGCAAAGAGTCATAACTTACTGGTACAATCCTGATCTTGAGGTGTTAAGGAAGGTGCCGTGGTATTCAGTTGGGAATTGGAGAAAGATACGAGGCTTAAGCTTAGAACCAGAAGAACTAGAAACACCTTTGAACCCATGTTCTAATTTTTGGGTATCTGCCAAGTTCCAATATATAATGCTCCTTGTTGGCTTATTCCCACTCTCTTTTATATACACACGCTAGTAATAGTGCGGATTGGAAGTGTAATTAGCCAATAACATAATTAAGTCATGATGACGTGACATGTGGTATAACGAGCTGCTGATCCCATATCTGTAAATGAGAACCTGTCTTACTTCTGTGTTTGTTATTAGTTAGTACAGTCACACTGAAACTAAAGAGAAGCCTGGGTTCATCCACAAATTTGACAATAAAAATGATATCGTTTTTTTTTTTATTACCTTGTTGAATCATTTTCTTTCACCACGCTTCTGATTCAAATATTCAAATAATTTGAAAGGGGAAAAAATAAAAAGAAGTAATAATCTTTTGAAACAGGATGTGGAAACCCTCAGACCTCAGTTTATTTTTGTTATAACTAATCTAGCAATTAATTAAATTACGTAGATATAATAATATAATTATCTTCAATAAGAATATTACTATCTAATTAAAACTACCGTCATGTATAATTAATGTTGCTCCCTTAATTCTACCATCTGATTTACGTAACAACATGAGAATTAATTATTCAAGATGAATTGATGTTTTTGCAATTTTTATCATATACACCATAGTGAAAGTCAAAAGGACCGGACCGGATTTCAAAGGACCATACTCAACGGGTTTGGTGAAGGGCCGGGTCGGACCGTATTGAGAAAAGGGGTTAAGATGGACCCGGTTAGACGGGTTTATTTTTTGAAAGAGGAGACCGGCCCTTCAAAAATCCGGGCATTCTAGATCCTTGGCCCTTCTAGTCCTTCTAAAATAATACTAATATTTAACATTTTTTAATATTTTTTAGTCTTTAATGTCTTGTCATGATCAAATAATCACTACGGCTCCGTTTGGATATGTTGAGAATAAGGTAGGAAGAAGGAAGAAGGGAAGAAATTTATTGGGAAGGGGTAAATTTATTGGGAAGTGTGTAACTTTTGTGAAGAGTTTGGATGGTTAGGAATAAATTTATTGAAAAAAATTCCTTATTCCTTATTCCTTCTTCCCACTTCCCACCATCCAAACACAGCCTACGATCGAAGAGTTAGGACGGACTCGGTCCTTTGGGTCCTTTGAAATTCAATCCTTCAACATCCGTCTTTGAAAAAAATTAGATCCGACCCTTACAAAATCCGATCCTTCTAGACGTACCCTTGTCCTTCATAAGCCATTCGAAGGACTGGTCCGGTCCGAATTTTAGAATGATCTTTCAAAAACGGGCCAAGGATTAAAGATATTTGGACTATCACTGTATACACCCGGCCGGACACACAAATGTGAAACAAAAATGGATGAAATTATTATGCATGGATGATAATGAAAGATAGATAGTGTAGCATAATAAAAGATATATAAATTATTATGGCTCATGTAAATTTATTATTTCTTTCCAACGGGTGCATCGAGAAAAAAAGAAAAGAAGATAAAAAGATAGTGTGCCAATAAGAAAAGAAAAACAAAACATACGCTTTTCAGTTCACCGCGTGGAAAATTTGTGGAACCTGGTGATTTGGGATAAGATCATACGAATAAATAAAGTAACCTGCTAAGGAGGTGGCGACTAGCGAGGCAAGGTTCAATAATCAAAAGCACAGTTTGATCACTTGATACGACGTCGCAGTTCCACTAGATGATGATGATGATTATTATTATTATTAATTTATTATATACATTAATTATAATAAATAAATGCGGTGATGATTGCTACAGCCTACAATTTTACTTATAAAAATATAAGAATTTTAAGTTTTATCCTACTAGGTATATTATTCATACATTATTGGAATGCAAAGGTACATAGATCGAACTTCCAAATTGGAAGATGGTCAAATTGTAGTTGTAATCTCCGTTGACTTTTCTTTTTTTTTTGAAATAAGTGGGTGAACTCACCACTTTCCATTAAACTGAAAAGCACAACAACATACAAGACAAATCAATGTTTAGAATCCACAAAAGACTCGACACTGGTACCAACCACAGTGTACCAGTGCCCTCTTTATTATCTAATTTTTTTTGTCTCTAAAAATCTCTGACATCTCTCAAAATTAGAGTAATAATGGTAAAAAAAACATTCAGCGGTACAAGTCTTCTTCTAGGGTGCGTTTGGATCGTTGGAAGAAAGAACAAGAAGAAGGAAGAAGAAAAAAAAAATTATAAACAATCCAAACTCTTCACAAAGTTACACACTTCCCAATACTTCTTTCCACTTCTTCCCTTCTTCCCACACATATCCAAACGGAGCCCTAAGTAGTATAAATCACCATATTGCCTCTTGTTTACTCTGCCAACCCTCCTCTGGTATCTTCCAACATTGGAACTGGCTGATCCTTCATCTGCTCAGCATCTCCATACCCCTGACTGAGTTCAGCTATCTCAAACTCTTCTCCAATACCTTCATTCTCCATGATCTGTGCCATCATTGTGTCTTCTCCAAGCCATAAGCGCCAGATATCCTCCCTATTTACTCCCTTCCACATACCAGACCAGTAATGAACCAAATTCTTGATATCTGCAATCATTTTCCTAAAAGAGTGAGGTCTGATATTATTAAAACTACACTCATTTCTACATTTCCATATGGTCCAAAGTATGGCTGTGCACCAGTATCTGTAAGGAAGTTGTTTATCTAGCTGAGTTTCACAAATCAAGAGATCCTCAATCTTGCCTGGCACAATATTAATATGTAAATATCTATGGAACCATTCCCATATTCTCACACTCTGAGTACATTTGAACATTAAGTGATCTACAGTTTCAAGGTTAGGGCAGTAATTACATCTAGGATAACCTTCCCAACCTCTAATAATCAGATTATCTCTAGTGAGTATTCTCCTCTGGCTAAGCAGCCATAAGAACATCTGAATCTTAAGAGGGATTTTCATATTCCAAATGAAATTCTTACATCTAACTACTCCCCCATCTTCTAGGCAATTGTACATCTGTTTTGTTGAAAATGTATCTTTCCCAGAGTGCATCCAAATTATCTTATCAGATGAACTTGCAAGAGGTAAATATCGTAAAGCTAATTGTATCAAAGATTCAAACTCAGTTATTTGTACCCTACTAAGTTGTTGTTTAAATGTAAGATATCTCATATTTTCCTGTAAGGCTTTTCTAACCGTAATTTTAGGATCAGAACATATCTGATATAAAGAAGGGTATAGAATTTTAAAAGATAAACCTTGATGCCATGCTTCTTTCCAAAATTTATGATGCACGAATAATAGAGAAAGACAATGGAACAATACGAATAAGAGAGATTTTGATTGAGATCACACAGATTCTCAAATGTTATCGATCAACTTCAATTCTATTGAAAAAGAAAACGATAAACATTAATGGCGGCTGTCGAGTTTTTTTTTATCTTCAATTTTTCTGTCCTTTTTCATTGGTCGCCTCCGTCTTTTTATACTTAGTACATTAGGGTAAATTAAGTAATATGGAAACAATAACCATAATTAAAAGAAAAATACAAGGTCAAGGCCCACTGGCCCATATCGTGTTCGTCTATCATTCTCCCCCTCTAAGAAAAAGATTCGTCCTCGAATCTACCACTACATCTGCTGCTTCAAATGTTTCTTTCTCGCTGTCAGTAATGTATGGGGTTAAATCTGCCACATTAAAGGTCCCCGAGACATTATATTCACATGGTAAGTTCACCTTGTATGCATTGTCATTGATCCTTTCAAGTACTCGAAATGGTCCATCAGCTCGAGGTTGTAGCTTGCCATACCTGCCAGTTGGAAAGCGCGTCTTTCTCAAATGAATCCATACTAGACCTCCTTCTTTAAACACCACCTTCTTGCGATGTTTGTCTGCTCGCTCCTTGTAATTCTTGTTAGATTTCTCAATCTGATCACGAACCTGTGAGTGCACTTGCTTGATGTGTTCAGCATGTACCTTTGCATCACCACTGAATTGACGCTGGACAGGCAATGGTGTGAGCTTGAGAGGTGTTATTGGGTTGAATCCATAAACAACCTCAAAAGAACTTTTTCCTGTAGTCCTGCTCTGTGATCGGTTGTAAGCAAATTCAGCTTGAGGTAAGGTGAGATCCCATTGGCGTGGACTGTCATCTACCAGACTCCTCAACAGATTTTCCAAACTTCAATTGACCACCTCCGCTTGTCCAAACTTAAATTGCAGCTGAGTGCCCATCTTGCACCGAGAGTGCGCCAAAAGTAACCTACAAACTTCACATCTCGAGCCGAGGTGATTGTTTTGGGCACACCATGCAATCTGACAATTTCCTACAAAAACAAACGAGCTACCTGCGAAGCATCAAAGGTTTTGTTGCAAGTAATGAAGTGTGCCATTTTAGAAAATCGGTCCACCACCACCATGATTGAATCTTTGTTTCTATGAGTTTTGGGTAACCCGAGAACAAAGTCAAGGCTGACATCTTCCCAAGGAGTCACTGGGACTGGTAGAGGTTGATATAGATCCGTATTTGTCCCTCGTGTTTTGGCCAGCTTACAAATCCTGCATCTCCCCACAAATCGAACTACATCTCGCTCCATTCTAGGCCAATAAAACTGGTCTTGCAACCACGCAAGTGTTTTATCAACTCCAAAATGCCCCGCAAGTCCTCCAGCATGTCCTTCTGTGATAACTGCCTCCCTCAACGATCCTTTTACCTTTGAAAAAAAAGCCTTATTGTCGGATAAAATGCTAAAAATGACCCGATTTGCATTTCTACCAGATATCTGCAAAATCAGGATTATCTCCATATAGCTCCTTGAATGAATCAAACCCATTCACTTGAACCTGCATAGTTGTTATTAGTGAATGCCTCCAACTCAATGCATCTGCTACCTAGTTCAACACTTCAGCCTTGTGTTTAATAGAGAAACTGAAAACCTGTAAAAACTCAACCCATTTGGCATGTCTTGGCTTCAGCTTTTGTTGCCCATTGATATACTTCAATGCTTCATGATCAGAGTATAGAACAAACTCTTTGGAAATGAGGTAGTGCCGCCAATACTCGAGACTTCTTACTATGGCATAGAATTCCTTATCATAAGTAGAGTACTTAATCCTGACCTCATTCAACTTCTCACTAAAAAATGCAACTAGCCTACCCTTCTGGCTCAACACGCCACCAATACCCACACCAGATGCATCACAGTGCACCTCAAAAATCTCCTCAAAATTTGGCAAAATCAGAACGGGTGCTTCAGTTACCTTTATCTTCAGTAATTGAAATGTCTCCTCAGCCTTTTTGGTCCAGGTGTACTTGCCTCCTTTGATACAGTCGGTAATAAGAGCAATGATAGTGTTGAAGTTACGAATGAACCTTCGATAGAATGAGGCAAGACCGTGAAAGCTCCTGATATCATGGAGGTTTGTCGGTGTTGACCATCCTGTGATTGCTTCCACCTTGGTTGGATCCATCCGAATACCTTCCTTAGACACTATGTACCCAAAAAATGTCACTTCACCAGAGAAAAAGTGGCACTTCTTGGTGTTGATATACAACTTCTGCTGGATCAGGATCTGATGATACTCACTCCGCAAGTCAATCTTGGAAAATACAGTTGCTCCATGTAATTGGTCAATTAGATCATCAAATCGAGGAATTGTAAAACAGTACTTCATGGTGATCTTATTAACAACTCTACTGTCTATGCACATCCTCCATGAACCATTTTTCTTTGGAACCAACAAAGCTACCACTGCACATGGGCTCATGCTCTCCTGCACATAACCCTTGTCCAATAACTCATGCACTTGTCTCTGCAACTCCTCATGCTCTTTCGGACTCATGCGATAAGCAGCTTTATAAAGAATGGTAGCCCCTGGTACAAGATCAATGCAGTGTTGGATATCTCTCATAGGTGGTAATCCGGACGGCAATTCTGCTGGTGCCACATCAGCGAACTCTTCCACTAATGACATGACCTGTGGAGTGAGTTCTTGACCATCATCATTAGCCTCTGTCACCACCAAGGCAAACACCTCACCCTTTTGCTCCACTTCCTTCTGAAATTTCACCCGAGATAGCAACTGACTTTTCGTCTCTTTTCACAAATCTGAAGGACCAAGGGTAATGGATACACCATCTTTCTGGAAAGTGTAGGTGTTTTTGAACCCATCATGCTTTGTTCTTCTATCAAACTTTCATGGCCTTCCTAATAAGATATGACAAGCATCCATAGGAACCATATCACACCAGACCTCATCAGTATATTTTTTTCCTATTGAGAATTTCACAAGGCACCGCTTTGACACTTTCACCTCACTACCTTTCTTGAACCGGGACAACTTGTAAGGTTGTGGATGATTTTCAGTACTCAACCCCAAATTCTCAACCATGGTGTTAGACACTACATTTTCACAACTACCCCCATCTATAATCACATTACAAACCTTACCTCCACTGGTGCATTTGGTATGGAAGATATTGTGTCGCAGCCATAACTCATCTTCACCGACATTAACACTCAACGCTCTTCTAACCACCAATGATTCACATGAGTCAGCATAAGTGATCTCCTCATCTTCAACTAAAGGGTTCTCATCATCATCCCCATAATCATCATATGTTGAGTCAACATCTTCTTCAACCAGTGTGACTATTTGCCTGTTAGGGCAGTCCGCAATAAGGTTCCCTAAACCTTGGCATTTAAAACATCGCCTATTTGTGGAAAGTCCTCTACTAGGCTGTCCCTTCTCCGAATAAGTTTTGGGATTTTTTATTTGGGTTGTTGTTGAGTTAGGTTTTGGAGGAGGTGCTCTTCTATCTGTCTCAATCCCTGAAGAACGACCCTGGAACCTAGAACCAGTAACCCTTCTCTTCTGCTGTGATTCAACCTTCAAGGCTAACCTACATACATCCTCAAAGAAATAATATTGTTGTAGGTACACCACATCAGCTATTTCTGGTCTTAACCCGGCAAGAAACTGAGCAAATGTTATCGATCAATAGAGAAAGACAATGGAACAATACGAATAAGAAAGATTTTGATTGAGATCACACAGATTCTCAAATGTTATCGATCAACTTCAATTCTATTGAAAAAAAACGATAAACATTAATAGCGGTTGCCGAGTTTTTTTTATCTTCAATTTTTCTGTCCTTTTTCATTGGCCGCCTCCGTCTTTTTATACTTAGTACATTAGGGTCAATTAAAGTAATATGGAAACAATAACCGTAATTAAAAGAAAAATACAAGGCCAAGGCCCACTGGCCCATATTGTGTTCGTCTATCAATTTAACTGATTGACCATTACCAACTTCATAAGTACAGTTAATATCTACTATGATGGAAATTTCAAGGTTTCTTCTACCTATCGTGCTTTAATTAGAGCCGGTAAGAAAGCCTTCCCTATGCACTTCATCTGAAAGGTCAATGTGCAACCAAAAATCAAAGTATTTTGTGTTTTACTAGTGCATAACAGAGTTTTGACACAGGAGGTTTTGCAAAGAAGAAACATTCCTTTCACTCAAGGCTGCTCACTTTGCGGTTCACTGTTACTAGAAACAATGAACCACCTATTCCTAAACTGCCCTTATACGCAGTCAGTTTGGAGGGAGGTTGTTGACCGCTTTGGCATACAGGGCATTGATGGCTATACCTCCTACAGTTCTATGCTTCTGTGTACTCGAGCTGCAGCATCAGGAGTTAGGAGAAATTTGATAAGTGCTACAGTTATGACAACAACATGGGCGATATGGCTAGAAAGGAACAACAGAATTTTCCGTCAGGAGTGCAGAAGGCCACAAGAGGTGGTTAGTTGGGTGTTTATTCTTCTCCAACATTTCTCGAGAATTTAGTCATTTATGTTTGTAGTTTTTTTTATTTTCTTTTTTTGCTTTTTAAGCTTGGCAGCCGCTGCCCCGCCATCTAAAAAAAATATCTACTATCTGTTTCAATTCAATGATCTTTTTCCAAAAATGAGATTTAACACCATCTGTACCAAATATACCATATTTAGTGGTTATCATCTGTTTTCACCAACTTTTTGATCTATGATCTCTTAATTTCCAATATCATTTGGCCAATAAAAGCATTATTCATTGTTCTCAGGTTTTTAATTCCTACACCTCCTTGCTCAACTACTACAGACAGTGTTCCAATTCACCAAATGATACTTTTTCTTGTTGTAACTATCCCATAAGAATCTCCGTTGACTTTGACCAGCAATTAACCTTTAATCATTCATTTTTTATTTTTTTTACCAGAAAAAAATTAATAATGGAAACCACCATATGCGCACTTACCGTTTAAATACTTTTCTTCTTTACTACTCATCTGCACACAAAGAAAATCAAAATTTATTTTGAAATACTGATTTATATATGATTGGCATAAGTAATTAGAGTTCTACGTAGTAATCGTATTAGGCAATTGTGATTCGTTTTATTATCTAAGCTGCTTGTTATCTGGTAACGAAATTTCTCATTGATAAATTTAATTTTTTGTTCATTTTTTAGTAATTGTCACAGGTACATTGATAAATTTAATTTCTCTGTTATTTTTGAAATGAAAATTGAAACTAAATTTAAACTTGATCCTCTTGAGTTTGAGGAAGGGCCGTCTGGTTCTTTTAAGTTCGGTGAGGGACTACTTTAATATGGGGTGGAGGTGATTTGGAAAATAAATATTCTTCTTCATAAATAAATTTCTATTTCATTGTTCAATCTTTAAAATTTTGCCCCTTCTATTATAATTTTCTGGCTCAGCCCTTATTTTAATTGTTGTCACATAAATTAATTATAGATAAGTGGAGCAATGGGTTAATTTGAAGCGGCTCATTTCGTACCATAGACACATGTATGAACAAAGATTAATTTTATTTCCATACAGGAATAGAATCAGAATTGAGTAGGCCAACTTAAAATTAATTAAACTTTAATAATTTAGATCGTCAGCATAGAGTAAATCTAATACTTCAAAATACTTGATTAATACTCTATTTGACCATAATTTAAAATAAAACTTTGAATCATGAATTGGCCATGGAGTAGGCCATGCCCATGCATATGTCTGCCCCTCGATCCCAAGATCCGCCATGCTTCCACACCTTACACCTAGCTACTTTAGGTTGGGATTTGGGAATAAGTCTCGGAGAAGTTTTAGACACCTTTCCATACTTTCCATACTTAATTTGTATCTAGAGTAGTTCATTTAATTTCATCTACAGTCTAAGATTTTGGCGGGGGAACTTTATAGCTAACCATGTTTGTTTCTTTTGTTGCAATGTAAATTCATAGGTCATCACGCTTCCTGACTTGTCGGTGCATAATATCAGTAATCATCTATCAAAAAATATGAAAAAACTAAACATATAAATATAAAATTTTGTATGCAGCAAGATTTTAATATATATATATCTCTACTATATTAAAAGCACCAATGGAAGGATGTAACATCTCAGGATACAATCTTGATCTGAACAATCTGCACCATTGATTATCAATTTTGAACGATCTACGCCGTTGGCGATCGAAATGTTAATTGATAAAGGGTCCAGATGATGTCTCCGAACGAAGAGTTGATTAATCTTTCGTTTGAAGCACTGCGCGTGCTGTTCCGTTCCTTTATACAAGTGAGCATCTTTCGTTTAGATTTATTTTCCCTTTTTTTTATTCATTTGAAATTTCGTTTTTCCTCTCTCCCACATTCCAGTCGCTTCTCTTCGCTGTGAGGAGAACGGAGATGAAACAAGCTTTGGTGTTACTGTACAACGGAGTACACGTCATCTGCGACGGAGCAGTGGCCATCTCAGGCGACCATATCAAGGCGGTGGGCCCCACCTCTCAGATTCTCGCTGATTTCTCCAGCGTCGCCGACCAATTGAAGCAGTTAAATTCCCCGCCTCCGCCATTTTATATCTGATCTCCTTAATTAGGGTTCGCAGCAACCCCATCTCTCGCCTTAAGACGAAGAAGGTCCTATTTAAGAGAGCGAGAGAAGAAGGATTTGTACAAATACTATGGCTCCGCCTGAGTACTCAGTTGCAAATCCATCGCCAGAGGCGGAGGAGGCCGTCGCCGCCCGCCACCGCGATTGGAGCGACCAACTTACCAACACCACACCTATCTCTATCATCCTCATCGTTCTAGGTATTTTTTTTTTATCTGTTTCTATTTATTTTGATGAGTTATCAAGAACTTCTTGCAAATATCCCTTGTAAGCATTACAATTATAATTTGGAACTGCAAGGATACTATAATTAATACATAGATGAACTATTGCATGATGAAGAAATGTGGAATTTGAATTTTTATTACATCGTATAAATTAGTATAGTACATGGGCTATTGAATAATCTTTTGTTTAATAATTTGTAGCTATACACACTGATGGCACCCCTTGTGAGCAAACTCGAGATTTAGACTATGGGAAATCTGTGAAAATTTAATACTTAAATTTTCAAATTCTTTTGGTTCCATGTTTTATTACATATTATTCATTTTTGTGGTTCTGATTGAGACATTGAATGTGCTCGGTGCAGAGATGCGCTGGTGCTCTTGCAATATCTTCTCAACTCAGGATCATGCCTCGGCAGTAATTGCCAGGGATTCGGCAGTAATTGGTTTTTTTGTTGCTGATGGCTGTACTTTATTTCATTATTTCCTTTTAGTGTATGTTATACCTGTATGGAAATTATAGTGTGAGAAAATTTACATCCACGA
This sequence comes from Rhynchospora pubera, assembly GCA_028095005.1. Lineage (NCBI taxonomy): Eukaryota > Viridiplantae > Streptophyta > Magnoliopsida > Poales > Cyperaceae > Rhynchospora > Rhynchospora pubera. Next base: position 220,752,296 of record CM051460.1, on the reverse strand, counting down.
TACTCTTTTGTTCGTAAAGTTAATAGGGATGGAGGTTTGAAACTAACATGGTACTGTTGATACGGACGGTACTAGACATTCAAAAATAAGGAATAAGTAGCTTTTGTCGTTCCCTTTACTCTTGCAAACCTTTAGTTCCCTTTACTTATTTTTGTTATGGTTTGATTTTTTATTGAAATGAGTAGGAGAGTGCCACATTTGAGACAATTATGGATTGGCTATGCTTCAATCTTCCAGGAAGTGAGCTCCCTCTCAAATTCTCTACTGGTGTTACCTCATCATCTCATGATGGTGTTCAACTCTTCTCTCTGATACATTTTCAGCGATAGTTTAGTTTTATTACTGTTAAAGTGTTAATTTAGCTAATTTAGTTCAGAATTTGAAATGTGATTGGATATGGTTTGATGAATGACTGTATATTATATTGTTTTTTATTTAGCTATCTTTTGTTGTTGAATATTTAATTATACTTATTTTTGTGTATCATATCTTGTTAACCATGGCCTCTTTTATAGTTGAATATTTAATTATACTTTAATTTATCTTTAGCTATTTCTCCTCTTATCAGTCTGTAGATTTTAATTAGTAAACATTGAACAATGGAACCAGATAGACAATATCAGAAATACAGATGCTCCACATTCTTGAAGCGTAAAAATTTTCTACATAATCTAGCATCTCATATACTGACTCACATATTTGTCTTTTTTACATAACTACTCTTCAATCATTGACGGTCAGCCAGGCACGCTTGTGGTGGAGTCCTTTGCCGTAAAGAACTACTCTTCGATTATGGCCACGAGGTATCTTTATTCAATAGTTCTCTTTAATCATTTTTGTTATAACCTATACATGATAATCAGAAGTGTGCATCAGCAAACATATTATTTGGATAATATCAGTTTCACGGATCTAATTGTGTTTGCTACTCATTGCTGGAATCTGATTTATCAAAGAAGTACTGGGTGTGAGCAAATTTGTACAACCAAAAAAGGTACAACGTTGATGATTAAATAGATAGATTTTGATGATTTTCATTTGTATGTTAAGCATTAGGTGGGAATTAGAGTTTTCTTTTACCTTTTTGTCACATGTTTATCACGATTTCTTTGATCTCAGGCCTCGCACAGTCTGGACAAGTCACGGAGATGAGGTGGTGGCGAGGAGCACCCAGGGGCTGTTGCAAGGATTGAAAATAGAAAGAGGCGTATGGTCTTTAATGCCATCTTTAGGTACTAAACGTACTAAAGTTCTGCTTGGAACAATTGGTATTTGTAGCTCCTCAAACATTTATTAAGATCGTTGCATCTAATACTCAATGTTTGTTTTAGTTTTTATCAAATCATGCAATCAACAGTCTGGGTTATTTACTTGAGAAGATGAGGTATTTGAAAGGTTGTTGGCGGCACTACTTTGATATCTCCTCTTCTCTTTCTCAGGATTGCACCTTGGCTGCAAATTCAGATAGAGGTACGTAGTCTCTTTTCCTAGAAACCTCTCTTCTTGTGCAAGAACCAAGGATTCGTACCTTTTTATCTCAAAAGATATGAAATGAGAAACTGTGCTATTTTCAACTGAAAAGATTCCTATGGTGAACATGAGATTGTTATGAGAAAAGCCTAATTTGGTACCTTGAAAGTTAAGGTTACGTTTAAATTTTTGATAGTTCCAGGGTCCTTTTTAAAATTTCATTTACATGTACAGCTGTGTGTGCCTATGATTTGTCTTGGAAGTTTGAATGAATGACCCTCTTTTTACTTTGATGGAAGCTATGTTCCATTTGAAAAATTAAGACAGAAAGAACAATAAAAGGCTTGCTGATTTATAGGTGTCAAAAAAAGAATAATGAAGCTATACAAATTGCAAATGAAGGGTTTCTTCCAAGAAATTATTTCAAATAGCCCTTTCTTTCAATTTATTAAAGTGCAAGGGTTATGTACAGAGGGACAGTATGAACTAATGAATGGGGTGGCATGTATAGGTGTGGTTCTTGGTGAGGAGGTTTGACCAACCATAGAAGTACAAGACATTCATCAGCAGATGTGTGGTGCAGAATGGTAACCTCGAGATAGGCAGTGTGAGGGAGGTCAATGTAAAATCAGGGCTCCCGGCCACGACCAGCACCGAGCGCCTTGAGAAACTGGATGATAACCAACGCCTTCCTCAGCGTCAAGCTCGTCAGTCGGGACCATCGTCTCAAGGTGCGTATATGTACTTATATTTTATTTGTCTCATTTTTGAGTAATTAAACAAAGAGTTGCTGATTTATGGTGTTATGCTAATGGTATGAAAACAGCACGATGTTGTGGTTCCATCTGTGGGGTGCAATAGAGGGTTTAAAGTGGATCACGAGATGTGAACACTCCATATGCTCTTCAGGTTAGACTTGTTTATAATTTTTCCCCCGGTTGAATTGAACACTCCAGATGCCGCGTGTATAAGGAATGTATCTCACCAATTTTTACAAATATAAAGAAGATAAAGTTCCACTGCATCTTTTTTTGGCTGCCACAAATGCCACCAAATTTCAATCATTTGATGAAAATTGATGGATGGTTCTTGTCTTTTTCCGATAAAGTAATTATTTAAGTTGTCTGCCTTCTCCTCTTAACCATAGGCTGAAATAACAAAAGATGAATATATACTAGACCTCAATTTCTCGCCACTCTTTTGCTCTCTTCTCTCTCGCATTCGTGCACTTTTCTCTATCTCCAGATTCTTTACCAAATAAGGCAGTATGAACAACTGTGGCAGAGTGAATATTTCAAATTATCTCTCTATTTTGTTTAGTTAATAAAGCTATATTTGTGATGCTACGGATTTACTTGGCATGATCAGTTTTAGTTACTATCCTGACAAGAACTTTTAGTTGCACATAATATGCATAAGGGCATTTTCGGAAATAGTACACAAATTATTGTTTTGTTTATCTTCTGAGAACCGTGAGAACTCTTGCTGGCAGAATCAAACCTAAATACAAGTTGCCCCACTGAGTCAGATCTTTTCCTTTTTCTTTTCTAATCTCTTTTAATCTTTTTTTTTTTAAATTTTGGATAATGAGGAATCTAATGAATTATAAAGATAAATAAATGTGACGATTTTTAAATTTTTCAGAAAAATGAATGTGGCATCAAGTGGAATCCATGATTCGTTCAGACCAGGTGTTGGTTTATAATTTGATTTGAATAGTAGTTTTTTCATTGATTTTCGTGTTTTTCTGCTATTGTTGCTTGTGTATATTAAAATATGTTACAATTTTGAATGTGTATTTCATTTGGAGAATCAGATGATGTGGGTCTATTAGACCCGACCTTGATGCGGACTGAATAGTGCAATCTTGGCAGGTTGGAGATAATCAAAGTTTAAACAGATGTTTCTCCTAATTATAAATTTTCTCATTTTTTTAATTCTCCATTATTTTTTAATTATGTTCAAATTGTATGCATAAACACACTCGCCCATTTTGGTATTTATGGTGAATTATATATGGACAATCTTTTGTTTTACAATCGAAAATATAGTCAAGTTAAAGACAAACAAAGTTCAACTTAATTCATTATTCTTTAATAAGAGAAAGGAACTGTTCATAGCTAAAGGAAGTTGCCAGACACTCCATATGAATTAAACTATTATTAAACATAGATTTGAAACCTTTCTAAATCCACATTTAAACCTTATAAAGACGAAAATAAGAATTATTATTCAAGTTTGGTTAAATTGTGTAACATATTTGACTTCTATATGAACTTTTCTGCACTCAATTTGAAAGGAGCAACTCTCGAGTCAATAGAAAAGGAATACGAAATTAAGCAACTCTCGAATTATTCTTTTAGTCGTTAACGTGTTTATTTTTATTGACTTTATTTGTTTAAATCGTTGAGTATTGTTGTTATCTTCAGCATCGATCAAGACAATATTGAGCTTAAATATTGAAAATGGACAATATTTCTATGCCAAATAATATTTTCACGTATTAAAATCCGCCCACACATTGGGTGGGCATTGCTGCTAGTATATATAATGGCTATTGTCCTTTGAATAGGACTGGGTACCATCCTATTCACTTTATATCCATTGGATCGCTTCAAAATTAGTGCACAGATGAGATCGAACGGACGAAGAAAGATGTCGCTGAGGGATGGTTCTTTTTAATTTCTCTATTTCGTTAGCGTTAACTTCTGTGATCTTATCTTTCCTCCATCCGTCGCATCGAATCTCCCCAACTCCTCTGGAACTCTTGCTCGGAGCCTCCCTCGCCTTCATCGTCACATCACCTTACTCTCTCTGCCTCCCTTGCTACCTCCCCATCTCTCTCTCCCCTTTACTGCCTGATCACCTCCCTCTCTACCTCCCCTTCTCATGAAAACCTTATTTTCATCGACGGAGAAAAACTGAGGCGGAGCTCAGACCCTATCATCGTCACCTTACTCCCTAGACGGTGTGTCTTTTCCATTATCGAAGCCTTCGATCAAACCTAGGCGGTGTGCGTTTTCTTTGAAAATAGGAAGGCACCACAGGTGCTCCCTCTCTCCTTCACTGCCTCTGCATCTCCCCCCTCTCTCTCATCAATCTATTTTAGTTTTTTGTTGCAATTTGTATGATTTTAATTGTTCAATTGGTTAATCTAAAGACATTTGTACTAATTTTTGTGATACGACGTTTGATCTCTCTTAATTGTAGGCCAATTTGTGCTTTAATTAATTTCAAATCTGTCTCATTATTGCTTATGGAATTTTGCTTCTGAAGCAACTATTCAATGTTTTATGTTCCGCATGCCAAAATGTTAAGCATGTTCAAGTCATTTCTATTAAGAATCAACCTAGCGTTTATTACACAATTTGATTATTTTAAGGGAGTGGCTAGTGTCAAACATATAGGATACATACTCTTGTCCAACGCGATAAAATTTTAATTTTTAAGATTGGAATGGCTGATCCAAACCGCTCAAATTGTTCTATGTTATAAAATCTTTATGGAGACCAAATTTTATATTTTTTCAAATTTTTTTACTATTTTTTTGAATTTTTCAATATGCTCAATCTAAAAAGTTCTGAACCCTTCAATTTTTGAAAATTCGAAAAAAATAGTTAGAAAATATGAAAAAATATAAAATTTTATTATCAAGGATATTTTAATATAGAGATTATATTGAGCAGTTTGGATCGACCGTTTGAAATTTTAATGTGCGACGTTTGAATCGTGTTTGACGTCCTATATGTTTGATTCTAGCATTTGTTTGGATTTTTGTTTTTTATTTTGTTGTTTGAATGATCAGATGAACCGACAATGAAGAAGGAAACGACTGAGAGGAAGGAGAAGGAGAGACTCGTGTGTAGAGGAGATGAGGCAGAGGCGAAGTTGTATGTGAGCCAGCCGTGTGTACAAGATTGGAGGCGAAGGTCCAGTCATCCAGATGAGAGATTTGTGCTTTGCGTGAGAGAGACTCAGAGACGGAGAGAAAACGAAGACAAGACGGAGAGGAAATAACAAAACAAAGAAAACATTTAACTCAACGCCACAAATCTCAACCTTTCGATTTGATCTCTGCACAGATCTTAACGCTATCCAACAATTAAAAAGTGAATAGGAACTGTGCTTAGTCCTATCCAAAGGACAATAGCCAATATATATATATATATATATATATATATATATATATATATATATATTGTAGTAGATATCTTAAATTTATCATCAATCTTTTAAAAAAATTCCGTTTTATCTAGATTTTCAGTACATACTCATATATACCACACAATCATTTTATCATCGATAAATGTTAAATCACAATCCAACTGCTAAACCGTACAAATCACAAATAAAAACCTTGTTTGTTTGAACATTTTTTTTCCCGACTTATCTGAACAATTTATTTCGTTCTTCATATTAAAATTGTTTCATTGTATTTTTTTTATTTTTTAATTATTATTTTTGGAACTAAATGGTTTGTAATTTTTCGATTATAACTTTATTCTGAAAATTAAAATGTAACAATCGCATTTACCGCGGGTTCGAAATTCGGCTAAAGTTCCCTATGTGACATTTAATTTCATTTTGAAACAAATTAGAGTGTCTTATCTTATTAAAAAACAAAAATAATCGCATGAACCGTAGTTGACTGACTTTGAACAGGAAAGTAATCATAACGGCCCGAAAAAGAGACAAATGAGTGAGATTGACCATTGACCGACCGACCATTAACAGGGAAGTAGAATGAGATGAACTTTAAGTTAATTAAAGCGATCGCAAAAGATAACGCGATTGACCGTCTTTGACCAGAACTTAACCACAAGAAGTGCTTAGTGCTGCTCTCACTTATACCTGTCAACGATATACCGTTTCGACGTGTTCCGTTCCGTTCCGTCGAAACGGAACAGCTAACGAAACAGAAAATTATTTCGTTTAAAAAACGGAAAAGTTAAACGGAATGGATTTACTGATACGTTCCAGTGTAATACAGTTCAAATTTCGACGTTCCGTTACGTTCCGTCGAAACGGAACGACTAACGGAAATTTCGGCATGTACCGTCACAAAAACGGAACGGCAAACGAAATGGCCTGTTCCGTCTCCGTTTCACACGTTTGACAGGCCTACTCTCACTCTCACAGCAGAAAAGAAAAGAAAAGGAAAAAAAATGCACCGTATTTGAACGGGCAGAAACCAGAAAGTCTTGCCCAACAGTCAAGTGGGTATATATGATATCCAAATTATTCGCAAATCTTATGAAGAATGTCCGACATATATGTGCCCTAATCATTCACCATATTTATAAATTTGTCAGTATTTTTAATATTTTCGGCCACATTTAATATATAAAAAAGTTGATCACTAAAAATATTCCGAATTTGAAATTGGTATATTGGCCTTAACTTTACTGAGTAGTGAGTACAAATGTAAATCCAAAACTTGTAAAAAATAACATTCTTAAACCTAATCAATAATACAGTTAAAACATGCTCATTTATTTCATGAGTTTGATCTACAATATAAGAATTAAGTGTTTTTTCCTCTGTCTCTTTTTTCAACCACCAGAAAATATAAATGCAAAGTTACATAGATACAGTTCAAAAGATTAATCGCTGAAAACAGGCAAAAACAAGCGTACACATAATCGCAATTCAAGCACAGGTTGTTACTTTAGATCTTAAGTATATTACATAGAAAACCAATTATCTTTTAAAAAAGCAAAACAGAGGAATTTTCATCCAAAATTTGATCAGTTTCCATCTTTGATATACTTCACTATATTATTTTTTTAAGAATTCCATTATATACTACAAATTGATAAAAGCATATGAGGTGGTGATCAAATACATTTATTTTTTTTTAAGTTAAAAGGGAGTAAACAAGAACCAGAGAAATAATTTTATGGTATGGCCTACCGAAATATTTGGAGAAAGGATGGTATATATAATGAGTAATACTAGAATCAAACGCGTTTGACGTCATACACGATTCAGACAATCAATCAGCCAAGTGGTAATTTCTAATTAAATATAATTTAATTATCACTTTCTTCTAAGTACTAACCTAGCCCGTCATATATAATGCAGTATTCAACAAAAAAAAAATTAAAAATCTAAAACGTACAACATGTCGTACGTTGGTTAAAATTGAATTTTCTCCTAATTAATCATACTGAAATTGATTTAAATTACAATGTGGAACAACAAGAAATGCGTAGCGCAGTGGTAAAGCGCAATTCGGATCCATTTGCCAAAGGAGATTAATTGTTCTTTCCACGACTTCCTTTTTCTTTCTATATAAGATGATTTATCTTGTCGACTTGTCCCCACTCTCCACTAGTGCTGCATTAACGTCTCGAGTGTCCCACACAGGACTGGGAAGCAGGCATGTCATAAAAAGTAGCATTATGTAATTTGTTTCTTAATTTCGTTCACTTTACTTTTACTAGTGATTAGGAATTTAGGATAGAGAATATCTCTAATCCTTTATTTGTTCACTTTACTTTTCCTAGCGATTAGGAATTCTGAATGACAATATCCAATCCTTAATTTTCGTTCACTTTAATCTTACTAGCGATTAGGAATAATTTAGGCTGAAGATATCAATTCCTTTTCCATTTGGACGTGTAGGCCAACACAAGTAGCTTTCATCATTTGCGAGATCACTATACACTCAATATGCCCAATTGCATATGCAGGAAGATGTATTAATTCGTAATAAAAATTAATTCTGTAAAACAAGGAGAACTAATTAATGGAAAGCATTATGATTGTAAATCATTTATGTGCTCGGTTCAATTAAAGAAAAACTTTAGTTACACGGCGTACTTCATAATCAAATACCTTCTCCACACAATGAAAATAACAAATTTAGGAAAGGTAAAAATGTAGTCAACAATGACAACATGATATATATATTGTGGTCGCACCAAAATTTAATTTTCTATTTCTAGGCCACCAATTAAACGGAAGACCTAGTAGCTGACTTTAAATTTGTAAGCAAGCACAACTACTGTTCAGAATAAAGACCAAGATTTCTAATTTTGGATTTACTGAAAAACTACCATTCAGTGATCTTACTATTAGTTGAAGACCACTGAGTTGAAAAAAATCAACTGTACTGAAGACCATTGGCATTGCTATATAAAGCGGTTAGATGTCTAATGCGTTTACAGCTAAAAATAAAATAATCAAGCCACTATTTACTTATGGCGATTGCAGACATTTCTCCTCTGTTTCTGCTCTTCCTACTCTATATTCTAAGCTCTTCTACCTCCCCATACTTTGCTGTCACCGCCACTAAAACTAGTTCACAAGATACCAGTAATGATCGCCTTGCTCTTCTGTCAATAAAATTAAAGCTGGAGGATCCTTATGGAGCCTTGGAATCTTGGAGCAACAATTCACTCCATTACTGCAACTGGACCGGCGTCAGTTGCGGCGGAAAACACGCTGTGCGTGTTACTGCATTGGACCTTGCTTCCTTGGGCTTGAAAGGTACCATCTCACCTTCCATTGCGAACCTAACATTACTCGAACAAATCAACATGTCAGATAACCAACTCAGAGGCTTCATTCCCAAAGATATAGGCAGTCTTCCACTTAAGAACCTCACCTTAAGCTTCAATTTTCTAGAAGGTGAAATACCTATTTCCCTAGCTAAAGCCTCTTCACTGATAAACCTTGACTTATCAGTGAATGATATTGGAGGTTTTATTCCAGGATCACTAGGAAATTCCACTTCACTAAATTACCTGGACTTATCAAATAATAAACTTCAAGGAGGAATACCAGCTTCACTAGGGACCTGTTCCTCTCTGCAATATTTCTTTTTGAACAATAATAGTTTGGTGGGGAGTATTCCTTCTTCCTTGGGTAAATATGCACCTCTCGTGTCTCTAGACCTATCACAAAACAACCTTTCGGGAACCATACCGCCATACCTGGGCAATGCCTCATCTCTGTTTTTCATAAACATGTACAAAAATAGTTTTACTGGAAGCCTACCAAACTTCATTTCTCAATCATTCTGGTTCTTTGGATTTTCAACAAATAAACTCTCTGGAACCATTCCATATTCAATTTGTAACAACACGCAACTTCTATATCTATATCTTGCTGAAAATAACTTTGAAGGGAGCATTCCCGATTGCATAGGAAAACTTCCATACTTAACAGAGATTGATTTGTCCCTAAACAATTTAACCAGTGAAATTCCGCCAACAATTTACAATCGAACATCACTTTCATATCTTGGTGTTGGAAATAATCAATTGCATGGTGCAATTCCATTAAACATTGGTCTTACACTCCCAAACCTACAAACACTAATTCTGCAATCAAATAGGTTTAATGGCCCAATTCCAGCCTCATTATGCAATGCCTCGCAACTTGGAGTAATTGATCTTGCAAGTAATGCATTTAGTGGCTTAGTCCCTTCCAACTTCGGTTCTCTAGAAAACTTGACTGAACTTGACATAAGTTGGAATAATCTAGAAAACAATGGATGGGACTTTTTGTCTTCACTAACCAATTGTAGCATTCTACAGAGGTTGTCCTTAGGGAGTAACAAAATTCAAGGAACGCTACCATGGTTTATAGGAAATCTTTCTTCACAACTTCAAAAACTGTCAATTGGGATGAATCAAATATCAGGTCCGATTCCAGCTGAGTTAGGAAACTTGAATAGTTTATCAATACTTTTTATGGACCAAAACAATCTAACTGGCGAAATTCCAATTACATTGGGTAAGCTTCATAATTTAACTATTGCTTATCTGTCTGGAAACAAACTCTCTGGTCCAATTCCATCCAGTATAGGAAACCTGACACAACTATTTGAACTGCACTTGGAACAAAATGAACTCAGTGGTTTGATACCAGTTACAATTGGAAACTGCCGAAACCTTAACATACTGAACCTTTCTTGTAATATCCTTGAAGGATCAATACCCAAACAACTTGTTAGCATGTCCTCTCTGACACAGTTCTTAGATCTATCACATAACCATCTCAATGGATCATTACCAGTGGAAATAAGCCACTTAATCAGCTTGGTTAACCTAAATATCTCCTATAATGAATTATCGGGTCAAATATCTTCACTCAGTGCATGTCAGTTTCTCCAATATCTTCACTTAGAAGTTAGAAGGAAATAATTTCAATGGAACAATTCCAAACAGTTTCAAGGATTTAAGGAGCCTAATAGAGTTGGATCTTTCCCAAAATCAATTGAGTGGACCTATACCAGATTTCTTTGATTTATTTGATTCCTTGAAGTTTCTGAACCTTTCATTTAATGAATTTGAAGGCGAGGTTCCAGATGATGATCTATTTAAAAACTCTTCTAGATTTTCAATTGTTGGTAATAGCATGCTCTGTAGCAGACAAGGCCTCTTGGGATTACAACCTTGCTCACATACCTCCTCAAAAAGTTCACATTTTCATAAAGTTTGGTTACCGCTAATCATACCAGTTATTATTTTGATCATCATTGTATGCCTGGTCATCTTCTATCGGAAAAGAGAAACAAAAAATGATGAGAATTCCACTTTTGAATTCTCCCTAGCCAAGTATAAGAAGCTTACTTACCGTGATATACTGAAGGCAACAAATGAATTCTCTCCCAATAATTTACTCGGCTATGGAAGTTTCGGTTCAGTTTATAAAGGAAAGTTGGATTCTGAAGCAAATCACATTGCAGTTAAGGTATTCAACCTTCAAATGTGTGGATCACTTCGCAGCTTTTATGCAGAATGTGATTCCCTGAGAAACCTTCGTCACAGAAATCTTCTCAGGATCCTGACTTCGTGCTCGACCATGGACACTTCGGGAAAAGAATTCAAAGCTCTAGTTTTCAAGTATATGCCAATGGGAAATTTGGAGGAGTGGTTGCATCCAAAAACTCAAAGCCACAATTTTATTAGAGACCTGAGTCTCTATGAAAGGGTAAGCATAGCAGCTGATATTTCCTCCGCATTATGCTATCTGCATGACCACTCTACTTCCCCAGTAATTCACTGTGACCTGAAACCGAGCAATGTTCTTCTAGATAGAGACTTGACTGCTTACGTAAGTGATTTTGGATTGGCTAGAATCCTCTCTGATTCCTTCTCTACATCGAGCTTGGGAGGATTAAAAGGAACCATTGGTTATGTTCCACCAGGTAAAAGTGCTAAAAAATTTTATTTACTTATTCTAGTTTAAATATATAGTTCTTGCTTTGATGTCATTTTTTCTCTATACTGAGTACTGACTATTGTTTCTTGTTCTTATGACATATGCATTTGGATCCTCTCCCATATTTATCATATGCTGTTTTTTCTAATCATAAGAGTATGGAATCGGGAACCAGATATCTACACAAGGAGACGTCTATAGCTATGGAATACTTTTGCTCGAGATACTTACCAGAAAGCGGCCAACTGATGAGGTGTTCACAAATGGGTTCACTCTCCACAAGTTTGTACAAACGTCTTTTCCAGACAAATTAGGGGAAATTCTGGACCCAATAATCTTACAAGAAGAGAATGAAGGAGCAACTTCTCAGTCTAGAAACAGAGAGTTGGGGCATAAGAAGATGGAGTCCTGCATTGTACCGCTAATCAAAATTGGGCTACTCTGTTCAATGGAATCACCAAAGTATCGCATGGCAATGAAGGATGTTGCAAATGAAATTCTGGCAATTAAAGAGAAGATGCAAGATTCGTGAATAATATTGATAGTATGTATTTGTTAGTGTGATATTTTAGGATTTCTTTTCTCCCTTTTTCTCGCTATTTTGTTTTAGTAGTTGTAATGTAATAATTGAATAGTTCAGTTCTGCAAGTTTTGGTTTATAGCACTCCATAATACTATAGAGGTTTTTCTTTAAATGTGCTAAACTTTTATTTGGATGATCCTTCTTTGATTCGGCTTTGAGAAATAGATTTCATCCAGCTCATCCTGGTTATTTTGCTAAGGGCTTTAAGCAGGTATGGCCTATTGGTCCTCGGAAATAATTGTGAAATGTTTTCCTATATAGTTACGTAAAACTGTGTGGTTCAATTCCTTTCTGGGTTCAGATATTCTGTTTGTTCTGTTTCAACTTAGCAGAATAACTACTTGACAGCTACTGTCAAGGTTTCGAAAAAAAAACTTAGCAGAATAACTTTTATAGGGAAAAAAATGTCAATTTTCTTTTATCCATGGTAATTAGATCAATTTTCCTGAAATGGCAAGGGAGATTGTATACATGTTGTCTCATATAGTGCACTTGTTAGTTGGTTTGATGAATTGGGTTGCAAATCGCTAATAAGATACTGTTGATCCTGTCAACAATATCTAAATATCTTTAAAATCTTGTACAAGTTTTCTTACCAGTAAATTATGATTGAAAGTCAATTGATTAGGTACGAGAGGTTGCTGCTCAAAACCAACTCAAACACTACTCAAACAGTGAGAACTTATCAGGACAGCGATATGCAATGGCTTTAATATAAAAATTAATTATCCTTCTACTCTATTCCTCAATTTGTCTATCCAAATTTTTGGTAACAACTTTCAAAATCACCATGAAATTTATGTTCACCTACATTTAAGCGCAAAAGAATTCAATTTTGGACTGGGAAAAATATGTCCACTTTACAAAATAATCATTTTCGTCCTTTTCCACGAAAATGCTCCTTAAAAACAAAAGAATTGCTACGGGCACAACAAAGATCATTCTCACCGAATATAGCGGATTTAAGTTAGCAAAACAGGTCTGACTCTTTTCTGCATCAGTAAAGTATCCAGGTCATCCTTTTGGGTGGCTGTTTTTCAAAAAAAAAAAAACAAAAAAAAAAGGTTAGCAAAACAGTTTTTAAAAATAATTAGCAGAGAAGGCTCCATTTGAGATGATTGTATATAGATTACATAGAGGTGCTAATGTACATCAATAGAATCACTCATTTGTATGTGCACAATAAATGATCTTAACTCTTCAGAGATACTAATGAACTTGTCAGCAATATAGCAAAAAACCCTTGTAATTCGTATAATTTTTTCTTACCAATTGTTCGCTTATCAGTTTAATCAGTTGGTTAGGTACTAGGACTGATCCTCGCAACCAACTCCAACACTGCCAACATACCAGGTTAACAATATCCAAAATACCCTCAAAATTTGTATGAGTTTTCTTACCAGAAGATTATAATTTTAAATTAATTGATTATAGGTCCGAGGCTGCTCAGTCCACACAACCAACTCAAATTTTACCAAATTTCGTACATATACATGCATCCCAAAATTTTCTTACTAATGCAATGTTCCAATTCCTCGCACATCCCAAATTTTTCGTACATAGCCAATGGTTTTAACTATACTTCCATTATATTCCTCAATTTTTGTATTCGAATTTTGTGGTGACAACTTCAAAAATCACTACCAGATATAATCCAAATTACATGTAAGTGCAATCTGCAAATAAAAAATCCTTTAGCAAATAAGAATTATGTTTTGGGTGTACGCATGGCAAAAAAATTCATTTTGCTCTGGGAAACAATGTCTACATTACAATTTTTTTTTTTTTTTTTGGGCGTACACAGATTTTGAGCGCTTGTCTAACGCTCCGTTTGGTTGGTGTGGGAATAAGAGGAATAAGGAAAGAAGTGAAAAAAAGTATTGAGAAATTATAACTTTGTGAAAAAATTAGATTGTTTATAATAAATTTATTATCTTATTTCCTTATTCCCTTATTCCCACACCTCATCCAAACACAACCCAAAAAATACTACTTACAAATAAATAGAATTCTAATAGTCAATAACTATTAACTGTATTTACTGATTAATAATTAATTACACACGCTACAGGCACCACGAAGGTCTTTCTCGCCTGATATAACAGTATAACGGATTTATGTAATGTTTAATGGGAGTGGCTAGTGTCAACGTACACTTGTCCAACGCGATAAAATTTTAATTTTTAAAATTGTAATGGTCGATCCAAACCGTTCAAATTGTTCTATGTTATAAAATCTTTATGAAGACCAAATTTTATATTTTTTCAAATTTTTTTACTATTTTTTTGGAATTTTTCAATATGTTCAATCTAAAAAGTTCTGAACCCTTCAATTTTGAAAATTTGAAAAAAATAGTTAGAAAATATGAAAAAATATAAAATTTGATTATCAAGGATATTTTAATATAGAGATCATATTGAGCGGTTTAGATCGACCGTTTGAAATTTTAATGTGCGACGTTTGCATCGTGTTTGATGTCTTATATATTTGATTCTAGCATTACTCATGTTTAATTTTTTGTTCACATGGCCGAATGGCCTAACTTTATTTTACAAAAGTGACTTTACTAAAAGCAATCGCATTAAGATGGAAATGGTTGACGGACTTCGACCTGGGAATGACTATGATTGCGCGCCACGGCACTCATATTTTTTTAAAACATAAAATAAAATAAAAATAGAAATGCACCTCGAGAAAAGTTTTTTTTTTAAAAAAAAAGAAAAGGAAAATAGCATAAGACCGACTTCGACCTGGAAGTGACCATGATTCCATAAGTTGTGCCCTAGTCGCACTCAGCGATTAAAATAAAGATATAATGGGGAAAAAAAAGGTACACCATACTTGACTCAGTCACTCAGGCAAGGTTTACTTCTTTTTTGAAGAACAGGCAAGGCTACTTCACTCAAAGCAATCGCTTAAGATGCACTGGTTGACTGACATTGACTAGATATTGAACAGATGACTCTTCAATTAATGGAGAATTAAATATATTTTTTAATTTATTTTATTAAACAGAATTCTGCCGTACTCGCCTCCTAAAAAAAATTAAAAAGAAATGTAAGACTCATGCTCATGCGTCTATTATTTTAGCTTGAAAACTTTTTTTCCGAAATAAAAGGGTATAACCGCCACTTCCGTTAAAAATAAGCACTATTAAATTATATAGTATCTCTATTATTTTTTCTTATTAAGAGTGATGAGTTATCAAATATAGTTTTCAGACTACAATAATGCTTGTAAGTTATATATACTAGCAAAGATGTCTCAATACATGGGCAAATAAAAATAATAAAATGTTGATATTATTTTTTGCTATGCATAAAATGTTACATGTTAGGCAATAAAGATATGGTAAAATAAATAATTTAGTCTTTTCTTTTAGATAAATAGCTAATTTGGTAGTAACTTATTTTTTTTAAGAAAAATCTAACATTGATCTAGACCACTGATCAAATCAAATTACACAAATCAATGGTCCATAATTGATATAAGAATTGTTTACACTCTTTTATCTGACAAGTTTACTCCTTTTATATGACAAGTTTACTTCTTTTATATGGATGTTTTTATAAGTAGTATAGATTGATAAAGCCAGAGGGATATTCCTCTTCAGATTCTGTGAGGCATTGATTTTATAGACTCACATGCTGTTTCTATTTTTTTTTTTAAGGCTACTACGGATTCGAGGATTTATTACATTTTATTTCTTTTTTCCGAGTAATCTTGTTTTTTAAAAATTTCTAGCTCAACTGTTTGATTAATTATATATATATTTTTCAATTGATGATTGATTCATAGCTTGTCGGAACTAATTTTATTAATGAAAATGACCTTACTTCCAAAAACTTGCATTGTCTCTTCAGTACCTATGCTGAAATCCAATACTTTGTCAAATTTATGGGCAATTTTTTTTTTTTACCTTTGTCAAAACTCGTAGCTTAAACTTCTCGCATAATTAAACTATTAAAATGAAAAAGAGTTGACAATTGATATGGTTAAAGCCTTTAAGAAAGCAGCAGGCCGAGTCGGATGAAATGAAATCCAACCCGAAAGCTTAAACAAAGCGGGCTGCTAGTCTGCTACAGAAGACAGATTAACAATTTAACATTGTAATTTGTAAAGCTAAAACTCACTAGTATTCTGAGGTTATTACACACCAAATAATACAAAATAATGCAAAACTGGGTTATTCAAATTTTAAGACACTGGATCGCCCAATTCTACTTAGACTTTGTTAGTGATCCACCACATATTTTTCTACCCAAATGGCTCATGCAATGAGGAAATAATATGAGCAATTCTGGTAGGCAAATTCTCTTCCTGGCCCAATTGCCTAAATGGAGGAAAATAAACAAGCCCACTATTTGTTATGTGGATTTACAAAAAGAGTTTTCACTGATAAGTTTAGTTTCCGCTCTTTATGATTTAGAATTTTAGGTGGTCTATTACAATCTTCATGTTCCTGAGGTAAAGAAGTTAGGCTGATATATTACTATCCAAAAGTGATACCCATTAAATTCATTTCTGGTTTTGCTTTCTAATCAGTTATGTTTTGGAGCATTAATCAGCTCAGTTGGTGTCAAAGTTTGGTGTGATATATATAAGTGGTGGTTATTATTTGAGCACCCTTTTCTCATATTTTTCAGTTTGCCTCCTCACCTTAAGACCCTACTTCACGTTACATAATTTGAACACTGCAATTTATAAAATGATCAAGTTCCTTGCATGTGAACTCATGTTACACAATTGAGCCGTCAAGTTATTTCTTGTGAGCTATATATATGTGTGTATATATATATATATATATATATATATGAGGATGGCTAATGTGCCATAGATGGCACAGAAGGTCCCGTGCCATAGAGTCGTTTTTCGAGATTCAAAATCCAAATGCTCAATCCGAACCGTTCAAGTTATTCACCACATTAAAATATTCTTGGAGACCAAATTTTATATTTTTTCGAATTTTTTTGCTATTTATTATGATATTTTTAAAAAACGTTATAATTGGAGTATTTCAGACCCTCCAATTTGAACATATCAAAAATAAATACCAAAAAAATTTAAAAAATGTATAATTTGGTCTCCAATGGTATTTCAATATGGTGATCAATTTGAACGGTTTGAATCGACCGATTGAATTTCGGATCTTAAAAAAATGTCTAAAAAAAGACATTTATGGCATTGCCATCTATGACACTTTAGCCCACCTATATATATAATGATCAAGTTCCTTCTATTTTATTTACCATTCTAGAACTTGCACCTTAGACTGTGTCGTCTAAGATTGGACAGTAAATAAATAAAATATTTACGACCATTTAGATTTTATATGGAAAAAAATATATGTGAGATCTGCCCCACCAAAGGCAAACCATTTAATTTTCGATGTCCTTAAATGTATAGGGTTTTTATTATTTTTTGGGGAAAAAACAAAAAAAATTGCTTCGGATTTTTTTTTCTTTTGGTTTGTATTTGTTCTTGAGACGGATGGATTCCATCCAACGCAATCATTCGAAAATTTTAAATGTGTTCTCTATATTAAAAACTTATAAAAATCACAATTAATATTTCGTTAAATCTTTTACTATTATTTTCAAAATCGTTACTATCGAAGGGTCTGTTACTCTTGTATCATGAAGTTTCTAATGCACCAAAAAATAATAAAAAATTTTAAAATATAAAAATTGATTTTTCATAGATTTTCAATACGAATAACATATGTGAGTGTGGATCAATTTCTCTTATATTAGACTTTAGCGTCTCATTGTTTTTTAATCTTTGACTACTTTATCTTGTAATTTTTATTCATAAAAATTCTAGTTTGACAGGAAAAACTTTTGATCTCGGTTATATTCGAGGTGTCATAACAAAGCTTGAAAACAATGAACTGACAAGCATATTCTATTTTATATTGAAAAAAATCAAAATTAAAACTGGCGGCAACATAAGAAAAAGACTCATAAATTGACATGGACAACGTTTAATTAGCCCAATTACTCCGATCCGGATTCGCTGTTGCGCGACACACAGTGTAGCGCACTACGAGCCGTCTGATTTTGATCGGAGGGTTTAATTTTTACGGGCCTATCAATCTAGGTTACATGCACGGAGCTCCCTTGTCCATTGGATCTTAATCAGACGGCCATCATGCCGCGCTACACCATGTGTCGCGCGGCAGCGGATCTCAGTTTCAATTACTCCGGCAGTCACCGACGTCGACGTGACGCAACACAGCTCGCATTATTAGTTGTCTATTTCTTTTCCTCTTTCTGGGTGCGTTTGGATGTATTGAGAAGAAGGAGGAAGAAGGAAGAAGGGAAAAAATAAATTATAAACAATTCAAACTCTTCACAAAGTTACACACTTTCCAATACTTCTTCTCACTTCTTCCCTTCTTTCCTTCTTCTCACACCTATCCAAACGGAGCCAAGAAAGAGATGAGAAAGTGAGTCACTTACCTTAATTTTCTGTGTTCTTCACGTTTAAAGCGTCACTGACGCATCATTGATTGCGATTTTCTTTTTGTTTTTCACTTTTTTGGTGAATTGACAGAACTTCAGGTGGATGACTGGATATATTAATAGAGAAAAAGTCTTAAAAGCAAAAGAATTTTATTTTTGTCAACAAAAATACTAGACTAAGTCGATCTATTTTTTTTTATAAAATGTGCTAATTAAGGCCCTGGCAACGAATTCATACTGAAGACAACTAATCTTCACAATAAAATACTGTGATTACTCCTTCATATCAATTTTTCTTTCTAAAGATCCGTACTGATATTTATCAATAAGAAAAGTAAATAAATTAAAGCATTTTTTTACCACGAAAGCATATGGGCTGCATATCGAAAAATAAGAATTGATCTCAATTCAAAAAAACCAAAATAATAATAATAATAATAAATCAATCACGAGCTGTAATTACCCAACGAAAATAATTAAGGTCACCAACAGGTTGTTCTTAATTTCATGAAACTAGAATACTAGATTAATCTGTAATTTAAGCCGGAAACTTGTTCAAAATTAAACTTGATTGCGCAAAGAATAAAATATATTTTATATCGCTAACAAGTTTTTTTTTATCGCAATAGGGGAAAAAACGAGATTTTTCAACCCATATATATATATCCTGATTAGAAATTCACTCGTGCAAGGACCAAATAATAATTTGTAATAGTCACCAAGTATAGATATCTCAAGTTGGAGTATCAAGTCAAATACATTATTTGCATAGGTTCAACTTTTGTTAGACAAATTCAAAGAAGAGAGCAACAGGCTTCATTCAATAATGAATGATCTTGTTATTGTGAAATTTTATTTTAAAACTCCAAAAAAAAAGATCAAACACAAATAGAGACCAAACAGAAATATCAAATAAATGCACTAGACTAGCTTCCAAAAAGTCAAGAGTTCAATTTCAAAAAACAAAAAAATTTGAATGACAAAAATCTCCCTATTTCTTAAAAAAATAATAATATATAGATTTAAGCTAAGGTCAACTAGACGAGTTCATTAATAATACTATGTAGATTCGATTAGAGAAAAGTCAGATTGATTTCAAAATAAACTAGCTATTGCATCGCGCTTCGCGCGATGTATGATTAGTATAAGGTGATTGTATAATATGATTTAAG
Source organism: Rhynchospora pubera (assembly GCA_028095005.1). Lineage (NCBI taxonomy): Eukaryota > Viridiplantae > Streptophyta > Magnoliopsida > Poales > Cyperaceae > Rhynchospora > Rhynchospora pubera. The sequence continues at coordinate 220,732,431 of CM051460.1, read as the reverse complement.
TGTGTTTTTTGTTTATCTAGTTATCTGACGATTGTTATTTTTATTCTTTTCGTATTTTTTACTTCACTGTATTGTGCACTGTGAAGGTCTTGTAAGTTATAGATGCTAATTGATTGACAAATATTAAATAGGAAATGAGCAGGTGCGCAGAGGGGAAATGTCGATGGAATCGAATGAGTCTGATTGTTTTTTGTTATCTATGTTTGAGATTTATTGCAATTTTTGTGTATGCAGAAGATTGCAATTTTTGTATAATTTTTGTGAATGCAAAAGAGACAGGATCATTAGGTGCATCGTGTCTAAATGAGTGCTTTGCACGATAAACGCTGCAGCAAAGCTTTCGTATTGTTTTTAGCAATAGAATACCATGTTTTGCTCGATATAATTGTCATTTTGAACAATAACAACTTTTATCCAGTTTAAACAGATTATATTCACAATAGATTTGAAAAATCCAAACCTAAATTAAAAAAAAAATGGAACTAAACTTGCAGAATTTAATTAACCTCATGGAACTTCAATGGGCTATTTTAAACAAATTAAGGAAAAAAAAGGTCATCGAGACCTATGGAAACCGAATACAGTGAGGCACAACCATAATCCATTTTTCCTTGCGTCTCCTATGATTAAAGAGCTCTTTACATTATCCATTGCACATAATTCAACCAAAACTAATTTCCTCAATCTCGGTTTCATGATGAACCCTCATTTTATCTGAACTCAATTTAATCATTTTGATCATGCAAATAGAACTAATCAAGCCACATGCAACCTCGAATTTAGCACCCATATAGTTATTTTTTCCTATCAGATTACTTCCATACATAGGTCTAACAGAGTATTAATTAAATGAGTTAATGGTGCAATAATCATACCAAAACAGATGAAGAAGCAGCCAGGCCTAGTCATTGCCTGTCTCGACTTGTCTCACTGTCGTTGCCACCTCTTTTTCCAACAATGGCAACCACAAATTTTGAATTTGTGCTCAGCCACCATCTTACTTTTCTCTACCTTTATACAATCTGATCAAGTAATGTAATCTACTAATCAATATAGTTGAATTTGAAAGATAAAAGAAGCAATGTGAATCCAAAAGATAAAGGAAGCAATGTGCTTCCTCTTGATTCAATTAGCTTTGCATCAAACGACTAAGAGGCAGGTATTAAGAAACATGAAAAAGGTAAGCCAAAGTGGTCAGATTAATTCATTAATGTCCATTTGGTGAACAAAAGATCATGAACTTTGACCGGACAATATCTAAAATATTTTTGTAATTATTTTTTGCCAAACTGGCCAGTAGTAAGGTTGTTATACTATAGTCTATAGAAGGCATGTCATGTATGAGGAGAGCTTGTGATCTCACAACATACAAAAAATACATACGCCACTTCTGTACAATAAGAACTTGCAGTAAATGTCTTTACTAGGAGAAGCTTAAATGAGTTAATTACCCATGTTCATCTTAAAATCTCTCGACTTCTCAATGATTAAAATTGACAGTGAGAAATGGTTAAGAAATACTCAGCTAATTAAAAACGTTACAATTTCAATTTTTGACTCACCACTGGATAAAAGCATATTGCTTGCATCTCTAGAACCTCTTCCTCCTTCATGGATGGCTATCTCTAACCTGAAACACCAAATATTGTAATTCAAATAAGTGACCTAAAATTTTTTAAATTATCAAGGAAGATTTTGAAACAAATCTCTTTATCTTTCTTTGCAATAGCTATAAAATTTAATATTCTAGAAAGAAAAAAAATAGTGCCAAATTTGAATCGCCTTAAACGCACTACAAAAGGAACATTTTCAAATTTCGATCACACTAAACCATCAACTCTAGAATTAGCATTCTAATATAAATCTCGATTATTCTTGAAAACCAAGAACTCTAATTGAGCCCTAAATAAAAGTCAGATTCTTGACCTTTATCTAATGTATTCCTTTCTGTGATAAAATAAGTTACTTGTTTGATATTGAAGCAAAGACTGCATCTCAATTTTCTTTTTGGGTGTCAGCCATATAAGTGAAAATGAAATTAACTACAAAAATTAGATTGTGATTACACAATTGTCTATCCATAAGTGTATGAATAAGATAACTGACCTTCTTTTTGTCCTCTTATGTAGTATCGCAGCCAAAGAAACTGAAGACTCAGACTATATCTTTGAACTTTATTAGCTGACAACATGAAAGTGTAAACAAAACATATAAAAAAAATGTTATGAATAAAAGTTTTGAGTATCCAAAAGTAATGCATAGACAATCTATTAATTCCTAGATTTATGGATGACTGTTTCTTAGAAAGTTACAATAAAATGGCAAGATTCTTTCTAGAAGAGAAAAGGAATGAACAAAGAAGCTGAGGAAAGAATTATCTTACGAATTACAATAGCAGACTAAAAGGAGCTTCACTTCCCTCTTTCTCTTGATGAAAGTAGGCCTGAGGCCGTTTAACTTGATAAAATTGAAGACCTGAAGAAGGATATAGCACTCACATATCAAATTTTAAAAACTATGGTTAAGCAACTAAATTTACTTTTTATCCACAACTGTATCCTACAGCATGACTATTTCCCAACATGTTATTGACCTGAAATATAAATCCAGAATTATTTACAATAATAATCCTATATTAAGATGACTTGTAAAAGTGAGGGGAATTATTTAAAAGATGAGCTGGTACCTCACTCAATAGAAGATGCTACTATAACTGAACAGGTCCACCATAAAAAATTGAATTTGTGTCTAATTCAACTTTATCTCTTCTTCTTTCTCAATTCCATGCAAAAGGAAACAAACTCCTTCTATTTCAATCTGGCACAATGAGAAGAAGCTATAATAGGATGACTTAATGGAATGAAGAGAAAAAGAAAGGGCTTGGCATAGGCAGGACACAATCCTCCTCAATTTTTAGCTTTAATGTCGGCCTCCTTAATTGAATGTTATTACATGACTCCAAAAAAACGTAAGCTAATTTACTGCAATCGAAGGTCACTGATTCAAAAAATTTGAGCCTATGTTTTATTGTCCTGCCATACTGAATTCAGAAGACTGGTTTGGTTCGATTCCATTTCTTTTTTTGATCCTTGAAGTCACAATCTCAAATCCTTTTTTATCCTATATATTCTAAATTCACTGTTTATTCCACAGTACTATTTTGGTGTACAACAAAATTGTTTCTATATTCACTCATGACTCAAGCGAAACTTGATGTATCCTCTAACTAATTATGATAATGTCAAATAAAACCCATAAAACAGTTTAATTTGTTTCGACAAAAAAAAAGATGAAATGAAATAGAAAAACCCGATAAAAGTGATATGTGCATAAACGGATACTTGTAGTGCATATCACTGCAATACAAATAAATGTTACATATGCTGATCTAAAAATGTGCCAAACAAATCATATGCCGATCTAAATGTTACATAGCAAGCAAATTCATTATTAATTTTCAATCTCGAAAATTAATTCCATTTTTTACCCTTGTTTATATCTAAATGGTTTCCTTAATTGTACAAAAATGTAGTATATATGATAAATATATATAATGTAATTTCCATCTTCAGTAAACCATCATATTGTGTCACTCATAATGATTTTGAACAAAGCTCATAAAATCGATCATTTTTTTTGGATCGGTTGAATAAGAGATGAAAGGAATAGCAAAACCCGATAAAAGTGGCATCCACAGAAATAGAGCTCATTGTGTATTCCCTGCAATATAAATAAATGTTACACATGTCATCTAATAAATTTGAGAATTTTTCCAAACTTGCAGGTAATATTTGTATGACCCCATCATTGTTTTCTCAGTGTAATCTGCTATATCAGAATATGTTTGTCTATTTGGAACATTTCCAACTGTATAGTTTCAACACTTCAATTTTGTAGCTTTAATCAAACATAAATAGAAAAAAAATCTTCTCTGAATTTAAACTGGTACCAACGGCATATTGAGCAAAGTGACTCTAAATTCACATGAATTTAAAGGAAAGTTCATGTACTATTAGATGAAACTTCAGATTTAATTATCGACATCTACAAACATTTTTGAGTAACATTTTCCTTCTTTCAATTACAATTGCATAAGAACATTGATCAATAAGAAGCTAAATGTTACTAATCGATATACCAATTTCTTTGCAACAAAAAGATTCTTATGATTAACCTTGCTGAGACCAGGTCAATGTGGTTGTGTTTCTGGCGCAGTGCTTGGGAATCAAATCGAAGGCTTCTTCTTGTCAATTTGACTTCTGACTTATCCTACAAGAACAAATAGAACTATATTAGCATAATAACAAAATTAAGGGAGCAATTCTTATTGTGTAAAGCTAATTAGGGGAGAGATTTTACACATACCCAGGAACTAAGATAACTCCTCCTAACAATCAGGCATAAATCATAATAGACAATCATTTTTCTAACAAACAACATAGACCCATTAAAATAATAACGGAAAAAAAAGATCAAAATAGTTTTAAAAAGAATGGCACAATAAATGGAAAATATATATCTATTAACCATTAGAATGGTTCTAATGGTTAAAATATAGTCTCTTCTTAATGCGCAGGGATTTGCTGTACAGTGAAACCTGGATTTCTACACAGAATAAATTCGTTTGGCCACTCGATCCCAATGTCCCAACAAAATACAGCAAATCCATGCACATCCCACTGCCAAGCAAGGATCAAGCACCAAAAACTGTACCTTATTTTCTTCTTTTCTTCACTCTCGCTCAACTAAAACCACCATGAAAGTCAGTCAACCAAGCAAGCTGTAAAGGAAGGATAAGAAGAACAAATGAGTCATGAGTGCAATATAGGATGTCAGAGCGAAATCCATTGGAAATTAGAAAGAAAAAGAGTCCAATTTGTAGTACTAATCGGAAAAATCAGAACGACGCTACCAAAGAGGAAAGAAAAAATAGAGAAGGCACACTTCATGGGCGAGCAAGATGAATGCTCACCTCATGGTCGAGCAAGCTGCAAACCTGTGCAAGAAACTTTGATGCTGCCTACGGCAGACAGGTCAATCGAGATGGAGGAGCTTTCTCCACCGCCGTCCCAAGAGCTGGTGAGCAAAAGAGGGAAGAACGGAGGCGAAGCTGGAGAATAGAAGAGGGTTCTCTCCTTAGGCCCATCTTCCAGAAAAAGAAAACTGTGGTTGTCTTCCTCTCTCACTTCGCAGATCGATCCAGCCGTAAGGAGTAAGAGAAACCCTAGACCTGGGAGGGAGGGAGCAGTTGAGATACATTTGAGGACGAAACTTCAGGGAAACAAGAGAAAAAGGCTTACCACTGCCGCCGTACACATCGGAATGAGGAGAAAGTACAGTCATCCCAATAGTTTCGTGCGCAAGCGAAGAAGGGCAGATCGGATGCGGCAAAAAAGAACAGCGCAAGGCAGCCAGAAAGGAAAGAGTAGGGACATGCACGAAGTAAACAAAGAGACGGCAGCAGAGAAACAAAAGGGACGGACGCAGCAAAGAGAAAGTGGGAACGGACGGAGCAGATCAGATCGATCGAATGAGGAACAGTAAGTTGAGCCGTTGCGATTGGAGATTCACCTACAGTAACTGAAGGTATTGAAATTGAGTTACTTATAATTTAAGCTAAGGTCAGCTCACCCGAATCTAACGCGTTGGCGGTCCGGATTAGAATATAGTAGCACCTGTTTTGTGACGGTAGCAGTGACATCAGCGAAGTGACTTAAACCTGTACAGTAGATAGCTGTAATTTTGGGCCATGAATTTTTTCCATGGAAAAAGGAATTCTGATTTCTAAAACTGCAGTTGGGCCATCCAGCACGAAGAAGTCTTGGGCTCGTGGCAGACTCCTGACGAATGACGATGACGTGATATACTCATTTGGTCAGACCCAGTGATTCATAATGCTAAAATCACTAATTCCAATTTCACTCCGCTTTAGATGGAAAATAATTATTTTTTCACTACAGGATAATTTCTGATTGGAGACTGGAGAAACGGAAAAAGATCCAAGTCTAGAATCATATTTGGATAGTCTTAAATTAATTTAGTGGTGTCAATTTTATTCTAATAAATTATGAATTTATAATAGGGCTGTCAACGGTATCCTTTTAACCGTTTATCCTACCCATATCGTATTCGATAAGACGGGTATGGGTAAGGTTTTATTTTCGTTAAGTTATCGGGTATGGGTATGGGTAAGAAAAAAATTTCATTAATTTATTGGATAAGGGTAAGAGTAACGCTATTTCGTAACCGTTATTTACCAATACCGTTATATATATAATATATAATTGATAATCATTAATGGGAAAAAATATGATTATAATATCCAATTAATATATTAATAACTAATAAGTCAATTCAATTGGTAGATTTAACTGAGACAATATATTACATTAATAATTTATAATTCATGATGATGAGTAAGTAAACTTTTAATTATTAATTAGTTATATATATTTTTCATGAGAAAATATTATGTGATTTTATTATATTTAAAGTATTATTCAATTTTGCACTTTATTATATTTATTTGATATTATTTATTCATCCATATTGTATATTTTTTATTGAATTATTATTATCATTATTATTCGTTTTCTACTGTTACCCTACCCTTATCGTTAATTCATAACGGGTAAGGATAGGATACTGGTAAGTTAATTTTTAACGGGTACGGGTAGGATATGGATAAAGAAAATTTTAACGGATGCGGGTAACGAAAATGTCTCTACCGTACTCTACCCTATCCATTGACAGCCCTAATTTTATAATATTAAAATTACCCCTAGGCCAAGGGCCAGCAATTCTTATTATTTAAAAAAGATTACAAAATGATTGAAATAACACTTATAACACAGTTCGTACCTGTACCAAATCAATCGGTACGAATCGGTCGTACCAGCACGTGAACCTGAATAATTAAACAAAAATAAAATTAATTAACTGATACCATTCATGATAAGATATCCCAATTTCTTTTATCATTAAACCCTGTTATGAAACGCCGGACCTCATCTTTCTTCCATCGATCAATGAGATCCTCACGGCCTCCAACAATTAGAAGGCGTACAAAAATTTTATATTACAGAACGTGGAGTCCAGCACATCAGTGGCTCTACCGTTATTTTAGAGATAAATAGATAAATAGCGTAGCTCTATAAAATTTATATTGCAATTTGATCAAACAAGTATAGTTAGAAAAAAATAAAATTAATCTGTAATCGTTCTTAAAAAAAAAAAACAATACGATTGGCGAGGAGAGGTAACATGTTTAATACATCAATATTAATATATTGAGTTTTGCTATGGTGAGTCGCGACTCACAGACCCTCTGGTGAGTCGCAATCCGGACCGTCCAATCTGCTTTAAGATTCGTGCAGATCTGTGGATGGATCGGCACTGATATGAATTAATTTTCTTCTGTCCGTCACTTTTTCTCTCCGTTTCCATCTCTCTTTACTTTGTCTCTCTCTCTGAAATCTAAACAAAGAGTTCCGCCTCCTCAAACCCTAGAAAGGGGATCGGAGAAAATCTCCTCGCGACTTGGTCATCGCACGCTTCAAAGAGAAACTGTTCCGTCTCTCTCCTCCACACGCCCTGCCTTTTTTGCTTTTTCTCTTGTCTTCTGTGTTGCCTCCTCTCTCCTCCTCGTGGTTGTTTCCTCTCTCCTATCGCACACCTTGCTTCTTGTCTGAGAGCGCTTCTCCTTAAGGTTTGAAATAATTCTTCTAATTTTTATTGATTTCCATGAATTGTTCTTGGTGATTTCAAACGATTTGTATTACTTTTTTTTTTTAATGATTGCCCGTAGGCCTGAGTGTTTTGTCCTGCAACAGCTATTTATTTCAATTGTTGATTTTATCGTTTATCCATGTCTATTGTTACAGCATGCTCAAACCAATATTGTCATCTTATTGTACTTAGGCCATTGGTAATTTCTTTACTAATTTCTATTTAATTAGACCATTGGTAACTTTTGTACTAAGCGGGTCACATGTATTTATTGTTTAATTAAGTCCTTAGAGTCAAATTTGGAGATGAGTCAAGAATTGGATAGAAGCAGCGAATGCCAAATCGGATAGCAACAGCAGTGTCAAAGTTCTTTTCAGAAGCTTTGACAGAGACTGTCAAAGAAGAACTAAAGACTAAAAAGAAAAGAAGGCAAAACTAAAAACTCAGTTGAAGAAGAGATGTAAGGCGTCTTCTAAAACATTTTGCTGGCACAAAACACAATGGAACTGTAGCTGTAGCAGGTTCCTTCTAGAGAGCTGTTGTTGTGTCAGCAACCTGTTATTGCACAAGAGGTGCATAAAGAGCTTCAAGGTTGGAGGGAGGCACTTTGAACTTCCAAAGCGAGGACAGGGCTAATTTAGATCTTAGTAGCTTCAGAAACTAGTTTTTTAGTATTTTTTTTTCACTTTTGTATATGATTTCCAATGTACTGCCGAATTGGCAATGGCACCTTAGTTTGAAATTTAGGACATGTTTTAGAAGCTGTACCACGCTAGGTATTAATCTGGATCTATACCTGCTATTAATTTGAATGAATCTGTACATAGTATTAATTCTCATTTTTATGTTTTGTGCTTGTATTAATTATTATTTTATGTGTGAATCACATTTCAATGGATTTGTACTTTGTTTATTCCTTAATTTTATTTATAATCTGGATCTGTACTTTGTTTATTCCACAACTACTGTGATTTTAGAAATACAATATAAGTTCTGTGAATTTGATGGAAATAATTCACGTATTATGTGTGAATAATTACAGAGAGTAAATTGTGTTGGTATAGTGACTTCCATTCATCTTAGCTAGCATGCAGACAAATCTTTAGAATTTGTATCCAGATGAATATTTACAATTTGTAATAGCTAAAATCTTCATATTGTGTTGCTATGTATACGTGCCAGTATCCAAATTTCAAATAACTGTAGAACCAATATCAAAATTTCAAATAAAGAAAATGAAATGATGCCCGAATTTGAAGACACATGAGACAGTTATCACATATCAGGTCAAGCTCCATTCCACATCAATGCACACAAACAAAATTATCACAGATATTAACAATTGATCGGTACAGAGTCTGTACCAGTTATCACAGATATTAACATACATGCAAGCACATAACTTGAACAAGTATCTTATAACATGGTACAGACATTATTCATTTTTTTTAAAAAAAAAGTCACCAAAGAAGGGATGCCTGCATACAGTAGTACTGATATCAAGAATTCATTACCGAAGCATGAAAAAAGGTCAAAACAAATGACCTAAAGATGTTATTCAACAAGCTAGAACCCAAAAGTAGAAAAAAACAAGTCGTAACCAACATCACATATGAGCAGTAATTAAGCTAAAAACAGAAGTCTAACGGAAGCCATGAATGTCAAGCAACTTAAGTGCTATTCCAGTTGCTTTTGTACCAACAAGCTTAATCACCCAGCAAATCCTCATCAGCTGTTGCATCTACATCTGTACCAGTACGGTTGTGGCTTGTTTCAATTCTCCTTAGTATTTGATTTTCAGCTCTGAAATCAAATACTAATTTAAAATAAAAAATTGAAATTATTTTTTTTTTGCGGCAGAAAACAAACAAATTAAAGATTTTAATATTCGTCCATCATCACCCCACTTGTGTGCGTCTGTATCTCAAATTGTGGATGGCTATAATGGATTTACGAAAAATCAAAGCTCAAACCAGAAAGGCAAACAACTGGAACAAGTTAAGGTTTTCCCTAATTTGAGAACAAACAAATTAAGATTTACCCTAATCTCAAATTGTGAACGGCTGGAACAACATGGATGAATTAGGGAAAACCTTAGGGAGATGCTCTCAGAGAGGAAGCTAGGCGTGCGACGGAGAGATAGACGGGACAGATCTGAGAATCGAAGGCGGTGAGAAGATCTCGGTGAAGCGCTGGGTCGCGCTGAGAATCCGATCCACTCTGCCTCCGATCCAATCTCAGAACTTCTAGGTTTGAGGAGGTGCTCGGTCTTTCTGGGAATCGATTTCAATAGAGGGAGAGAAAAGGGAACGGTGACAAAAGAGACGGAAACGGAAAAATTAAATTCGATCCAGCGACTCATCATCTTAGCCATCTGCACGATTTTTGAAACGAATCGGATGATCTGGATCGCGACTCACCAAAGGGTCTGCGAGTCGCGACTTACCATAACAAAACTCTTAATATATTTGCTATTTGCTAACTATCCGCGTTCCGCGACATATGAGCTATTCAATTTTCAGATGGTTCTCAAATTTTTTAACAGACCCAGTGATTCATAATGCTAAAATCACTCTTAAATCTTAATAATATATTTGGTCATAAATTATGTACTACAGACTTTCATAGCTAGTAGTTGTACATAGGTGAGATTCTTACTCATTAAATTAGTGGGATTAGAGATTAAAATTAGTACTTTTGGAATTAGTGTTTGAAATGAAGTTAGTAAATATTTGTTCTAATGTGAGTATTAAATTTATTGACCTCAAACTCGTCTGGCAATTGTAGATTAATAAGTTAGATTACTAACCTAAAAGTTAAGAAAGAGATATGGTCATGTACTTTAATCAGATAAGATCTGTCTCATATATTGATGATTAGGAAAGAGAGACTTTTTCATATCAATTGACAGGAACATTTTATATCTTATAATATACATCATATCAAATCAAATTCTTCCGTCACTACGCCAGCTCGAAAATCACCGCAAAATGAACATTAAAACATTTTCACGTTTAACATGTGAGATGGTATTTTGTAAACCTTTTTTTAATTATTAATGAAAATTTGCTAGCATTTGCTAGCCCTCAAAAAAACATGTGAGATGTGACATGTTCGACCGTGGCTTCTTGAGATGCCTCGGTCTATCAATACCAAATTACCAATCATCTTCCTATAAATAGCAATCTAGTCTGTTTCCAAACTCTGCATCACAGCATCACTAGATATCCTCTCATTCTAAAGTCTTAAACTATCATAACCTCTGTTTTTCTCAAAGTTAAAGAGCCTTCCAATTTTAAGAAAAAATAATAAAAAGAAGTTCACTAGTCACTACCGCTTCTGATCAGTTGATATGAGTATCTCATTTACTTCCATCAGAAACCCTAAAACTAGCATAAGTACCTTCCTCCATTCCAATTCTAATAGGTTAACCCACCAAACTATCACCATGAAACATCACACCTTGGCAAGACAATTGACTGTGCCACCAACACTAGTGGCGACTACCACCACCACCATACCAGAGACTGTACCGAGTTTTGATCAGTTCAAAAAGTACAGTCAGCTTCTTCCTGACAAAAATGGAAGGTTTGGAAGATTTGGCGGAAAGTATGTACCGGAAACCCTAATGTATGCGCTCGGTCAATTGGAGATTGCATTTAAAGCTCTCTCTGTCGATGCAGAATTTCAGAAGGAGCTTGATGAGCTATTAAGAGAGTATGTAGGCCGTGAGACCCCATTGTATTTTGCTGAGCGGTTAACTGAGCACTACAAACGAGCTGATGGTACCGGCCCTCATATTTACCTCAAGAGAGAGGATCTCAACCACACTGGATCCCACAAAATAAATAACGTTGTCGGCCAAGCACTTCTGGCAAAAAGGCTTGGCAGAAAACGTATCATAGCTGAAACAGGCGCTGGGCAGCACGGGGTTGCAACTGCCGCAGTTTGTGCCCGACTTGGGTTAGAATGTGTGATTTACATGGGTGCACATGATGTTGAGAGACAAGAACTCAATGTGTCACGCATGAGGCTTCTTGGAGCTGAGGTGAGACCTGTACACTTCGGGGCCAATACCCTGAAAGATGCCACGTCAGAAGCCATACGTGACTCAGTGTGCAATCTCGAGACAGCCCACTATATTCCGGGTTCAGTGGTGGGCCCACACCCATATCCAATGATCGTCAGAGAATTTCAAAGCATAATTGGCAACGAAGTTCGCAAGCAAGCTGTTGAGAAGTGGGGCCGGGCACCAGATGTGCTTGTTGCATGTGTGGGCAGCGGGTCAAATGCAATGGGATTGTTTAGTGAGTTTGTGGATGATGAGGAGGTCAGACTGATAGGTGTGGAAGCAGCTGGGCGTGGTTTGCAGTCGGGTAAGCATGCGGCAGCCTTGATCAAGGGAGACATCGGGGTAATACATGGAACTATGAGTTATTTATTACAGGACGATGATGGGCAAATAGTGGAGCCTTATTCGATTAGTGCTGGATTGGATTACCCGGGTGTAGGACCCGAACACAGTTATCTAAAAGATATCGGCCGTGCTGAGTATTACGGTGTCACTGATGAGAAGGCGCTGGATGCTTTTCAACGGCTATCTCGGTTGGAGGGGATCATACCGGCATTGGAGACATCACATGCACTGGCGTACTTGGAGACGCTCTGCCCCTTGCTGCCAGACGGAGCCAAGGTCGTTGTTAACTGTAGCGGCCGTGGCGATAAGGATCTTCAAATTGTTTCTGAGCACCTTAAGTTTTAGAATAAAGATTGGCGAGTTAACTCTATATCAAAATGATGTAGGTGTTATTTTATACAATTTTAATTAATAATTATATGTTTATATAGGTTTATATAGACATGTATTAACTCTTGCAGTGCTGTTATGTACTCCAAAAAACCTTCTGTTTGGATCAAATAAGATATAAGATTAAGGATATGATTAGTTATTTGAGATTAAAATTTTTATTCTTAAACGATCAAGAATAAGTTTTTTTGTGATCTAGAGTATTATTTTTAAGTGGTCTAATATCCGGATTAAATTTTTATTCCTAGAGTGTTTGGATCATCTTTTTAATTTGAATTAAAAAGTGGTCCCAAGTATTTCTTAATCCATATTAAGAAGATGATCCAAACACCTTAGGATAAGAATTTAATCTAGACGTTGGACCACTTAAAAATAACACTCTAGATCTCAAAAAACTTATTCTTGATCTTTTATGAATAATAATATTTTTTACTCATAATAACTAATCCTAATTTTATTTTATTCTTACATGATCTGTGTATTAATTAATTATAATTAACGTTCATTTAGTTCCTGCAGAGGTAGAGATCTCTATCTCTTCTTTTAATTTTTTTCAACCTGAGTTTTGAGATCGTTAATTGGTTTATAAACTGATTCAAATGTTGCATATATGCAACCAAAAATCTGAACATATGATTAAATTATTACTGCAAAATTGATTTAAAGTAATGATTTATGGCTATTGTCAGTAATTATTTTATGCTTACTTTGCACAGTTTTTTGCAGAAATGATTTAGCAGAATGTGTATGTGTGTGAGTGTGTATATAAAATGATTTTTGCAATAAACTTTAAGTTCAATTAAATTTAACATAATGAAAACTGGACAGGAAATCATCTAAGTCCTATCAAATGTTGCATATTCAATTAAATTTAACAATAGCCATTCTATATATAATTATATATAGAGAGAATGGCTAACGCGCCATCGATGGCACGTGCCATCAATTTTCTATCGGCTCGTTTTTCGAAATTCAAAAGTCAAACGGTCGATCCAAACCGTTCAAGTTGATCAAAATATTGAAATACCTTTGGAGACCAAATTTTTATTTTTTCGATTTTTTTTGCTATTTATTATGATATTTTCAAATTGGAGAGCCTGAAATACTCTAATCATAATGTTTTTAAAAATATCATAATAAATAGCAAAAAAATTCGAAAAAATATAAAATTTGGTCTCCAAAGATATTTCAATATAGAGAACAACTTGAACGGTTTGGATTGACCGTTTGAATTTTGGATCTCGAAAAATGACTTGATGGCACGTTAGCCATTCTCTATATATATATATATTTTGTGTATGTGTGTGAGTGTGTATAAGTATATAGTACATGCTAATATTTGTATACATGATGAACTATTAAAACAATTAATATTTCGCTTGATTCATGAACTTATATTAAATTAATTGTTATTATATTTCCATAATTTAATATGTTTATCTTACGATTGTTAGTTAAGATATGTATGTCTTTAGATGTATAATAGGTATGGTAATAGCATATTTGTGCGATATGTTGATGGGATTAAAAATAAATGAATTTTCTTGTCAAATTTTTTATCTAATAAAATAAAGGAAAAAAAAGTTTTGGAAACAACCTGATATTATACATCTAAAGACGTAATATTCACCTCGAAAGTTTTATAGCATAATTTAATCACGTGTTGCAGACAACTGATTTTTATAAATAAAACAGAAACAGAGTCGACACTTTGTGGTATCCATTACTGCTGCACCGACAAAAAACCCAAGACCCTGCACCAGAAAATACCAGAGACCCAACAAGAAAGATAGCCCAAATTCAGTACCAGTAGAAATACAATTGGTAAGATCAACGCCATTGGTAAATCACCGACCATGTGCGAACAATAGTATAATGTGAGTGATGAACACATTTCCAGGCTAGCATTCTTTTATTAGCATGGCATGCTCAGTCGGGAAGGTGAACACATAATTGAAAGAGGCAAATCTTAAACATTGCGTATTCATGAGTGCTACCACATTAGCCCAGAGGATTGCAGCTCAGATGACCTGGAAAAAACACGAAAGGAGTTTGAATTGTGATAAACCAACCTACTGGTGCGGTCGCAGTTAGGGGCTAGTTTCAATCTATTTGCAATGGAAATGAGAATATTTAATACCTTTTTTTTTAACAAACAAAATTGCTACCTTTTACGATGGTGTAATTTATAAAAAAGGAGTGAAGTTAAGTCAGTGTTCTCCAGCCTTCCAGGTATATAACGACTCAGCATTTTCGAAAGTAAAATTTATATATTACAGGCATAACGCAAAAGTAAAGCTGTATAGGCATAATTTTTCGAGTTTGGGTGCAAGTTTGAATTTCACCAAAACATTTTGATGCTTCAATTAGCGCCAAAGTTTGAAACTTTGAATTTCACCGAAACATTTTGATGCTACAGTCGGGAGGCGTGATGAGACATGACGGCTCTTGTCTGTGTCTGGTCCGGTATGAGAGAGGCTAGAAAGAGAGAATTTGGGGTCGTTTGGATGGGTTGGGAATTGGAAGAATTTCTAATTTCTAGCCATAAATTTATTATAAAAAATCTAAACTCTTTATAAAGTTACACACTTTCCAATAAATTTATGCCTAAAAATAAATTATTTCTCTAATTCTCAATCCATCCAAAGGACCCCTTTCTGACAGAGCTAGGGTTTTTTGGCGGCTCCGATCAGTCGGAGAAATGAGGACTATAAATCCAATACGGAGACGCCATGGATAATGAATTACAAATGGGACACAGAAATTGAAATAATCCATTGAGGTGCAAAATAAATTTTTATTGCTAAAACGGGTCATTTCTATACTCAATAATACTCGTTACACATACATTCACAGAGTTCAACGATGCGGGATTGGAAAACTTTTTTTATTTCACATTCATTGGAGCTGAACTTGTCGCCCAATGTTTAAAAAAACTAACCAACGAAACCCACACATCTTTATTTATAAAATACTGATCAGGAATTCAGGTATGTAGTCCTTGTTTTTTTTTTCCTTTTTTAAAAGATAAGGCACTTTCTGTTTTAGGAATTGATTAATTAGTAGGGGTTCAAGTATGTGGTCATTGTAATTCTAGCAAGTTCATCAGGATGTATTTGGATGAATTAAGAATAAGACGGGAAGATCGCTTCTTTCTGGAAAAGCTCTCTTCCGGAAAAAATAATTTCATCCAAACAACCAAGAATATGTCTCGGAAGAGGAGCTCTTCTCGGAAGAGCTTCCATCAAAAAGTCGGAATTCTTCCATAAAGTTGGAAGAGGCCGGAGCCCGGAAGAGAAAAAATGAGAACAAGGAAAAAAAGTAAAATAATGGCTGCATATATTTCAATGCATACTTTATTATTAGTTTTTTTCACGCGTACTCATTCCAACAAACGCTACCGTACTCATTTTATTTTTATTTTTATCTTCCATTTTTATTATTATAATGATAATAATAATAATAACAACTATTATTAGTTTAATTACTAATTATTTTATTTTAATAATAATATTATGTTATTGTAATATAATAATATTAATTACTTTTTGTTGTCACTAAAAGAAAGGCCTAGAGTGGAATGAATATGCACGAATTTGATTTCCTAAACCGATATGGTCAATTTTTTATTCAAATCAAGTTTGGTCTTAAAGCAACACAAGTCAAACACAAAACACAATGCAATTTAAGTAAAGAGAGGAGAGAAAGAAGTGACACGCGATATATTACGGAGTTCCGACCTGCTATGAAAGGCTAGCCTTAGTCTTACGTCTCCGGGAGTTTCGCAACCACGTAGAAGCGCGCTCCGTTCAATTCCACAATGAACGTTTCTACAAATTCGAACCGAATCACCTTGTTACAACAACTCTCAAGGTGGATCGGCCTAACTCAATGAACAAGTACAAACTCTCAATTGGATTAAGCCTCTAACAAAATCACTCAATTAATCTAGCAATTAGACAATAGGTTTGGTGTAGGCACTCTAATCTCAAGAATTTTGCTAATTCAATGCTTAAATACAATAGAAGAGATAGTCTAACTGGTTGGAGCTAAAAAAAAAGAAATTTCAAGGGTTTCAAAAGTGTCTAAATAGTTCCAAGAGGCCTGATATATATAGAGGGCGCCAACAGCTCTAAAACCAGTCAAAAACAGACTCTTGCGTTAAACAACGCTATATGGCATTGTACAACGTGAAACTAGTCGTTGTGAGTTGTCAGAGCATTGTGCAATGTCCTATTAGCAAGAGTCCAAAGCAGATGCTCGACAGTTCCGTTGGACCCTGTCAGAGCGTTGTGTAACGCTAGGAGGCGTTGCACAACGGAAGGTTGAAAAGAAGGGAGGCAGTTCTAACCAACTCAAACAACATTGTCAGAACGTCATACGACGCTGACTGACGTTACAAAACATTGATGTTGCTCAACGCTATTTAGCGTTAGCAAACAGAACATGCAATTTTGCATGCAAAAATGCTAACTTGCCTGCGTGCTGCATGCATGGAACATGGGTCATGCATGCAGCAACGCTGCTGAGCGATGTTTGAGTAATGTTTGAGCGATGTTGAGGTGCTGGGCTAAGACTAACGTTGTGCAACGCTGTAAGGCGTTACACAACGTTGACGTTGCACAACGCTATTTAGCGTTGGACAATATAACCTACAGACTAACGTTGTGCATGCAGCAGCGCTGTCTGAGCAGTGCAAAGTTGCCTGCTTCAGACTACCGTTGTACAATGCTGGATAACGTTGCACAACATAGAAGCGGAAATGTTGTGTAACGTTATTTAGCGTTGCACAACGTTCTAACAAGAAGAAATAACAGATTTAACAAGTTTTAAACAAACAAACTAGAATTGCACAACGCTACTGAGCGTTGTGTAACGCTGTTCCAATTTTGTCAGAAATTTTACAATTTAAGAACGAATTAACTTAGCGTTGTGTAACGGCAATTAGCGTTGTATAACGCTTGACTCAAAAAACTGAACATTTTACCAGCAAATTGATTGAGAATAGTTTAGGGTTTAATTATACCTAAACTATTGACTCTAATTAGTCCAATGCAATATTTTGAAGCTCCAAAACTTGTGCCACACTTGCTTTAGTCCATTCTTCAAATAATCTAGCCATTAAACACTAAATAGAGTTGTTAGTTTTAGGATTTGGTGTTTTTTGCAAATCGGCAAATCGAGAGAAAATGTTTAACAAATTTTTTATATTATTATTGTTACTTACTTTTTATTAGTATAATTATTTGTATTAAATAATATTAACAATTAATTTAATATAATTATTAATTATTTTAGTATAATAAATAAGAAAAGAATAACAAATTAAAATTAGTTGTGAAAAAATAAAATGAATGATTATTTTATTCTTCTCTTCTATTTTTATTCTCAACTCATAATTCAAAGAACATATTAAAATATTATAATATTAAAAAATTAATTATTTTTTAAATGTAATTATAATATTCTTATTATTATTACTATTATTAAAATAATTATTAGTTTATTCTAAAATATTAAATATTAGAATAAATAAGGAAAGAATAATATTACACAAATTAATTTAAAAAATTAAATGAATGATTATTTTATTTTTATCTTTCATTTTTATTATAATATTAATTTATTAATTTTTTCTATTATTATTATTGTTTCTTATTTTATTATTCTAATTATTAGCATTATTAGTAAATAAACTACAGCAATAGAAAAAGACAA
Organism: Rhynchospora pubera; assembly: GCA_028095005.1. Lineage (NCBI taxonomy): Eukaryota > Viridiplantae > Streptophyta > Magnoliopsida > Poales > Cyperaceae > Rhynchospora > Rhynchospora pubera. The sequence goes on along the minus strand of CM051460.1, from coordinate 220,714,178 downwards.
ATGAATAAACTATAAATAGATAAAAAAAGATAAATTATTTTTTTAATTCGACTCTTCCATTTCTTATTTCTAACTCACCATTCAAACAAGGATCCACATCCTCAGCGGCTGAGGTTTGGTTATTCCAAACAACCAAACACTTTTTTTTTTAAATATTTCAATATTTTAAAATTCAAATGTTGAATCCAAACTATTGATCTTGTTCAAATTTACAGCCAATGCATTTTCATATAAGTTTTATGAAATTTGGATTTGATTTGATTTGATACTAGATCAAGTAGTCAACAAAAAAACGAATCTGGTTAACTATCACTGATTAATTCTAATACGTTCATAATTTGGTCACTTAATCAAGTATCAAATTGACTTCAAATTTTATAAAACTTATATGAAAACGCATCGTCTGTAAAAGTGAACAAGATCAACGGTTTGGATTCAATATTTGAATTTTAAAATGTTGAAATATTAAAAGAAAATTTATTTGGCTATTTGGAATAATCAAGATTCTTGGCTGCTGAGGATGTGGGTTCATCCAAACAACATTTATTCTTTCCAGAATAATGTTAGGAAGTGTGTAATTTTCATTTATTTTGCTAATTACAAGTTAATTAAGCCAAGAACATCACACACAAAGAGATCTAGTACATAAGCTATTCAAACACACGAGAAAAGGGTTGGAAGTATACCTCTCTTGGTATCGCAACCAAGAGGCTCGTTCCAACGGTTTGGTGTCGGTGGCGTGCTCTCCAAGAACCTTCACGTCGTGCGCCTCGAGTCCACTAAGGAATTAACCACCTTCTCAAACCAATTATGCTAGTAATTAGGAGAAGTGTGTCTAATTCCAAAGCTTTCCCTCTTCAAGTTAATTCTCCAATTAATTTTGTGGAAAAGCTTGCTCAACACATGAGCTAGGTGGTGTGTGGAAGAGAGAAAGAGGAATAGAAAATTCTGAAATTTTCTTCCTCTTCTTGTGAGGTGCGGCCAAAGAGAGAAGGAGAGAGAGAGGTGTGTGGAGGTTTAGGTTTGCTCCCAAAAAACACCCCTTTATATAGGCCACTCAACCTAGCTCTCATCCAAATTTTCATGGACAAAATTGCCCCTTGCCCTAGCCGCACCTACCTACCCCATATATGGGTTGGGCCTCAAGTTAAGTTGAGCCCAATACTCTTCCATTTAATTGCACCTTCCATTTGACATTAAATTAACCAATTAATTTAAAGCCCAATTAGCTCAAATAATTAAATGTGTTGATTATAATTAATTATTAACTATTTAATAATTAATATGGAATTAGTCAATGCATTAAATTATTTCTATATGATCTATTTGACTTAAATAATCATAACGGTCCATAACGGCATACGATTAATTAATCAACTTATCATATTTTGCAAAATCAATTGTTGCAAATAAATAATTAATGCACGTGTGGTTAAACACCTTATTATGTGTGACCCTTTGAGGATTTATGCTATGTTGGCCATGGAATTAAATCGTTATTTAATTCCAATAATCATAAGCGGTATCTAGCAACACGTTATGACTCCCAATTCGCATAAATAGTGTACTGCTACAATATTTCAATCCTGCATAAGAGAATAATTAGTTTCTCTATTTTGATTCTTATGTCACACGATATCATCGTATAATCAAAGATAGGAATGTGCCATTCTTGCAGATTATACGTTTCTTGATCTAGAGATAATTGTATAAAGTTGCATGCAAACAATCTATCTCCATCAAGGGGCCCAAACAGATATCGTCACTCACTAAGTGAATTAATGAGGGACATACGATTTTCTTGATGATTAACTTTTCCCCGCACAATTCAAGAGAACATAAATAAAGTCCGTATAGCAGCCCTTATCGGGAATCAGCGGTAGACAGTATTTATTGAACCTATCCTCATGTGGAAAAGATAAACATCTCAAACTTAGAACCAAAATCACAACGAAATAAACAATGACACATAACACAATCCATATGTTTATTTCGATGGGTCAAGTCCTGTGCTATGTTCCATAACATACACATATGCAACTAAGTTGGTAACTCTTTACCTATGATTAGTAGAACTTAATCATCACTTAACTTGCATACTAATCTTATATGATAATTAATGTTCCTTGTTAATTATCAAGATTATGGACCGTTTAGATTTATTATTGTCATTCTAAAGAATGATCAACAGAGATCTACAATTCAGATCCTCAACCTGAATGATCTGTCAATAATAAACCTAGGAACATATGATAAAATCTCATCCAAAACATAAACTAATAATTAAGTCATTAAATTATTGACTTCTAGGACATAACTCTAACAATCTCCCACTTGGCCTAGAGTCAATCAGTAGTGACTTCTAGCCAACGAAGAATTGAGAACAATGTCATATATCTACATATATACATGTCTCGGACCTCAAAATAAATAATACGCTTATAGCTAGTTACTCATACGTCCACCACGTATGGATGCATAACTGCATCTCGTATACTGCTCAAGGTAGATGTCGTGCTAGAGTGTTCGCTGTGTTCGCGAACCTATCCAAAAATTGTTTGACTATATATATATATACACTCCTATATATATTCTTGATCACCATCATATGATATCAAGTGATATCGTTATAGATCATATTTGAATCTCCAATGTAACATTGGGCTCTTAGGAGTAAGTTATGGTTCGAGATGCTTAGAACCATAATAACTCAACTAAGAAACCGATCCGAAATAAACTTCTTTTATTGCTTCACAAGTTGCTATGTATTTTGCTTTGGTGACGGAAACGGTTGTAATATTCCATTTAGAACACCTTCTAAATTTACAACACCACCTTTTAGCAAAATATGTAGTTCAACTGTGATTATATCAATCTTTGGAAAAACTAGCATTAGTGTAATTAATTTACACGAGCTCTCTTTCATCTTAAGAGATGAAACATTATATCACTCTTTCTTATAAGGTACTCGAGGATATCCTTGACTATCGTCCAAATGTGTTTCTCTTGTATCCATTTGACAACTGTTTGTCATATCTTTTGGACACTACACATTGGGGCATATGCATAAATATGGCGTACACAATAAAACTCATAATGAAAGAATGCTTGAACTATTTCATGCACTTTCTCGAATTGAGTTGCAATAGACCGAGTTAAAACACTCAAGTCATGCCATGTGACGTACAGTTAGACATCCTTTCTTGGAGTGTAACTTTCGTGTTTCTAGAACACTTCATCAATACATGCATATTTGCTCAAACCTAACTTCCATCATAATCTATCTTTATAGATTTTGTTTCCTAGGATTAGGTGATTTCGCCCAAGTTCTCATTTGAGAAAGTATTCTCCAAAGAGATCTTGACAATATTCATTTTCTTAATGTTATTCCCAATTAATGAATTGTTATCTTGAACAATACAAGTAATACAATTATGCTCCCACTGAATATCTTGTCTATACAAGATACTTTTGACGAAGTTCAACTCCTTGACTTCATTGTCAAAACTTTTATTCCAATCTCCACAACACTTGCTTTAATCCATTAATGGATCCTTGAAGCATGCGTATGTTTTTAGCAATACATAAACCTCGATTTGCGTCAAATGCACAACATCATCCTCCATTCATACGAAAAAGGCGGTTTTATGTGTTTTTCCATATATCAATATATATGAAATACAACTATTGCTAGAATGATCTTTATTGACTTTTACATAGCCACAAGCAAGAGGTTGTGCTTTGTACGTAGTCAACTAGTCATCGACTTAGACATAGCTACAAGCGAGAAGCCGCGCTTTGTACATAGTCGATTTGTTATCCATGTCGATCTTTCCTTTTGAAGATCTAAAACGTTCTTGATGGATTGCTCCTTCATGAACATCAACCAAGGTCTATACCTTGTTGTTATACATGGATTTTATTTAAAGATCATATGAATTCAAACCATATATGTGGAATCGGATCGTTCCATCGTTTTTCTTGTTTATCAACGAATTCTCATATGCTAAGTTTGAGAATGTTGTGAAGCCAATGCACCAAACGGCTTAGGCAATCAACTCTCGTTGATCTTTTGTAGGATTGGTACTTGAGGTTCACGAACTTCTTCTACAACGGTTTGTTGAACGAGTTCTTGACTCCTCATATATTCCATGAGTTTCTCGACATCATCAACTCGTGAGATGGTTGAGTCCTCATTGGAAGGAGCGTACTATTAAAATTCTTTCAAAAACAACTTGTGAATGAAGTATCGCTCAACTCCCACTAAGTACCATGTATGGAGCGACAAGTTTCCCATAAGAGTACTTCTTGTAGTGACGCATAAACTATTTTAATGCTCACTTTACTCCCACTACTTCTTCTTGAGAATTTCAATTCATCAAGACTACATTATGACTAGCAACAACTACTTTGTTCTTATCATGTTCATGAAAGTAGTGCCTTTTAATATAAAGCATCCTACAAATACACAGTGTCTTATTTGGTTTAAGCTTACAAGTCATCAATACTTAAAATAAGCTTCTCAACACCAAATCTCGAGAAGTATTATACTTAGAGATCAAAATCTCGTAAGATATCTTCTTTAATAGACTTCGATGGAACACCATTCAGTGTAAACAATATTATCCTCAAACATAATTCCCTAATACGAGTCGAATAAGTCCATTTGATTTATTACCGATCGAACTATACAAAATATTGTTCGATACCTCCATTCTTGGACATATTATTCCTCATGGAGCGAGTTGTGAAACTACTTTCATACTCTTTAGATAATATTTCAAATCATATGACTTAACTACTTATTTATTTACCACAATTAATTGTAAGACTTCTATTTTTCTTGAACGGTCTTTTAAACTTCACTCTTGAACTCCTTTGAACTAGTCAAAAGGTTCATACTTATACCTTATCAGATAGATATGTTAATATCTACAATGATCGTTGGTCAAGTAGTAAAGTATCAATAACCTTTCATTACACAAGTACTTATAGGTCTTTATACATCGATATGTATAAGTCCTAATTAGTTCACTTGTCCTTAAACCTTCATAGGTTAAAGGCGCTTTTGTCATTTAACAAACATGATTCGCATATCAATCGATTTGAAATCGAATTGAATTTCGAGCTCTACGTTACGTAGACTCTCATAATGCGGTTCTCGTTTATGTATGTGACTAAGCGGTTATATATAACATGAAAGTCAAATACTTTATGTCAAGTCTTACTCATCCTATTTGTCATTCAAAACCTGTTTATCTATTTCAAGCAAATTCTATCAAGATGTATGAAATCATATAAACAAATTCATAATAAAAGATCTTGTCTTTTACAAAACATAATCATCCATCATTGAATATGAAATGGAGATATTTTGAGAGGTTAGGATTAAGGTATACAACCTTCAATTCCTAAACAAACTCTTAATAAAGATAACTCTACGTATTCAATGGTAATGACTTAAACGAATAAGTCATCTCCTATACGAAGTTTACTTTATATCTCTCGAACATTCTCTTATTCTTCGTTGCCAACACATTTCGTTAAATGCGAGCATATGAACTAGTCTCAAGTTACTAGTGTAAATTAGAGATAGTGAGATAATTTGAACGACAAATACACTTTAGGATTAGAATATTTCTAATCGTCACAATCATGGTACTTCGGACAACCTTTCAAATGCCTCCCATAAACGGCAAATGAAACATCTCATGTGACACATGGTCATCAATGAGAGTCTCGAAATTTCAACTCATACATTGGTGAAGTATTTCTTGAATACTTAACCAATTACCTTTTTCACCAACAAGTGTGCGTAAAAGGTAACGCCATATCCTTTAATACTAGAAAGAGATCGTATGACAATATCAACAATCCTTGATATCGGAGATTAATATCTCTAGTCATCAATTAGCTACTTCAATCTTTCGATTTGTGAGCTAATGAAACATTCATATAACTTCTTTTAAAAGAATAATCTCTTGGTCAACTCATATTCTTTATACTCAATCATAAATGATGGAGTTAATATCTACTTTCTCCAAGAACACTTTCTTGAGTAAGCGGATGAGAACGTACGAGTTAATTTTAGTCCATATGAATTCGCTAATTCAAAGGTCTAGAAATTTCAAATGAGGATATTAAGCATACGCTTTATTGAATAACTTTTCGCCAAAAGTCAATCAATCATCGCGTTGCTACGTTCGGGTAGTTTGAGGAAAGTTTTGGGAATTGACATACTCAAATTTCTCTTCACTAAGATCGTGTCTTAGGAATCGGTATTACTTCTTTAAGTGAATACTTTTAGAAACGAGTTTGTTAATTTTCAAAGATTGATCGCAACAAAATTAACAATTTAAACATCTATAACAAAATCAATTTACGGTCATTTAGTTTATGCAATTGTTTTATTTATAACAAATAAAACTCCCACTACAATTATTTAATGTCCCTAATGTAGTAGGTTTTCCAAGATCCCTATTTTCATTGAGATGGTGCTAGCGTCGGCGTGACACCAAAAACAACTAGATAGAGTAGGTTCTCCAACCAATCATTCCATATGATTCTTGGTTTGTGAAATATCACATGTACATCCACAAACTTTGCCGCGATGTCCAATCCTATTAGAAAACATCGTTAAGTAACATTTCTCTATTTGCTCCTAGTAAATCCGATTTACACCCCGACACGGATGATGGAACACGATGTCCCGCGTCGGCGAGAATGCATCAATGAACGATCATACACGTTAGAAGGGATAGAGAGAAGGAGGGCGATTTAACTTAATCATGTTTTGTTTGGGACAATCAATTAAGTGACACTTGTTTGGTGGTCATGTAAGCATACACCCATACCTAGCCTATGACAATTCATAGCAATCACAAGCAATCACATATAAGCATCTCATTATTGTGGGTTTGTATGGCTCCCGCTTGCATTAGTTTCGCCACATCGTCCATGGAGCAAAACTAATCTAATCCTTGTCCCTCCCACTAAATTCTATAAGGATCTAAATCCTATAAAATAAAGGAACAAAATACATGTGAAAAATATCATATTCCCATCCTATCCTTAGGGGCATGCAAGCCTCACAAGTTACATAAAAAATTAATCAACGAATTAATTAATTAATGGCACCAAAGGCCGCATTACAAACATTCACACATGCATTCAATTTACAACCACAAGGCATTGAGTCTTGAGCCATACTAAACCCACTATCCACCTACAAAACAAAGTTAGCACATACAAGCACTTTGTTTCCAATTAACGATTTTTAAGCATCTTTGCGTATCGTTTGCTATAAGTAAATTCCGTGTACAAATCCTCAATTTTAAACAACCAAACTTGTTTAAATTCATTTAGAAGGTTCTTTCAACATCCCATAACTGAAAGGAGATCAAACAAGGAGTTTTCTAATCAATTTCAACTAGTTTGAATACTTAGAAAAACAGTAATTTACCAAAAAACGTAACTAATGGAATCCAACAAAAACAATAGTTTTCGGTCTCCAAAAATTCTCAAATAAATTACTTAAGCTCCTTATCATAGTTGTGACTACCAGTAAAAAATTCAAGAAGAGATCTTAAATCATCTGGGAGAATCAAAAAAGACAAATCTCTTACAAGTGCACGAAACACCGTTATGAGATTTTCAGCTTATCCTCTCAACCATTTGGTCTGTTAGACCACCTTCTATCCAGTTTTTATATATACAATATATATAGAAAAACTTGTTTAGACTACAGGCTATCCATTCATGAAAAGAAAACAACCAAGTTCAGTTCAATAATATTAAGTTACATGCTAAACAATCAACAAATTCTGTACTGGAACAGACTGTCAATCGAAATGTTTTGACCTAGTTGAAGGTCCAACCTTCCACGAAAAATTATGAAATTAATTTTCCTGGAATCCTAGCTCAAAATAGAAGAACTCCATTTAAACTTAATATTTAAAGGAGTTCTCAGTTGGTACAGTTTATTAGAACAATCGATTTGCTCAATAAACTGGATCTGACAAGATCTTCCTTTTCATACTTGAAAACCCATAAATTAATCCGAGTCATGCAACATTTTATACATGCTCAGAAAGAGCTTCAAGTCCTCTTTATTTCTAGCCATAGAACACTGGTACTTATATTCAAAATATAAATCTTTCAAGCCATTCAAACAGGACAGTGCAAGCAAAAACTGGTTCTGCGCACTGTCGCCGTTTTATTCACAATAAATCCATAATAATTCAGAAAAATGTGAATCTAGCGCCAAAAGAATCACAATCCACAGATCTACAACTTTCATGTAGATGGAAAGATCTTCCAGAGAACATATCACAGAGAAAAATGCGAAACAACACAGAAAATACTATTTTCAGACAGCAAACAAACGCATCATCTCTACTAATCCATTAATTAGGCAATTTCTCTTAATTAAGTGTCAAAATAGCTTAAGTACGACCATGTGCTCTGATACAACTGTTAGGAAGTGTGTAATTTTCATTTATTTTGCTAATTACAAGTTAATTAAGCCAAGAACATCACACACAAAGAGATCTAGTACATAAGCTATTCAAACACACGAGAAAAGGGTTGGAAGTATACCTCTCTTGGTATCGCAACCAAGAGGCTCGTTCCAACGGTTTGGTGTCGGTGGCGTGCTCTCCAAGAACCTTCACGCCGTGCGCCTCGAGTCCACTAAGGAATTAACCACCTTCTCAAACCAATTATGCTAGTAATTAGGAGAAGTGTGTCTAATTCCAAAGCTTTCCCTCTTCAAGTTAATTCTCCAATTAATTTTGTGGAAAAGCTTGCTCAACACATGAGCTAGGTGGTGTGTGGAAGAGAGAAAGAGGAATAGAAAATTCTGAAATTTTCTTCCTCTTCTTGTGAGGTGCGGCCAAAGAGAGAAGGATAGAGAGAGGTGTGTGGAGGCTTAGGTTTGCTCCCAAAGAACACCCCTTTATATAGGCCACTCAACCTAGCTCTCATCCAAATTTTCATGGACAAAATTGCCCCTTGCCCTAGCCGCACCTACCTACCCCATATATGGGTTGGGCCTCAAGTTAAGTTGAGCCCAATACTCTTTCATTTAATTGCACCTTCCATTGGACATTAAATTAACCAATTAATTTAAAGCCCAATTAGCTCAAATAATTAAATGTGTTGATTATAATTAATTATTAACTATTTAATAATTAATATGGAATTAGTCAATGCATTAAATTATTTCTATATGATCTATTTGACTTAAATAATCATAACGGTCCATAACGGCATACGATTAATTAATCAACTTATCATATTTTGCAAAACCAATTGTTGCAAATAAATAATTAATGCACGTGTGGTTAAACACCTTATTATGTGTGACCTTTGAGGATTTATGCTATGTTGGCCATGGAATTAAATCGTTATTTAATTCCAATAATCATAAGCGGTATCTAGCAACACGTTATGACTCCCAATTCGCATAAATAGTGTACTGCTACAATATTTCAATCCTGCATAAGAGAATAATTAGTTTCTCTATTTTGATTCTTATGTCACACGATATCATCGTATAATCAAAGATAGGAATGTGCCATTCTTGCAGATTATACGTTTCTTGATCTAGAGATAATTGTATAAAGTTGCATGCAAACAATCTATCTCCATCAAGGGGCCCAAACAGATATCGTCACTCACTAAGTGAATTAATGAGGGACATACGATTTTCTTGATGATTAACTTTTCCCCGCACAATTCAAGAGAACATAAATAAAGTCCGTATAGCAGCCCTTATCGGGAATCAGCGGTAGACAGTATTTATTGAACCTATCCTCATGTGGAAAAGATAAACATCTCAAACTTAGAACCAAAATCACAACGAAATAAACAATGACACATAACACAATCCATATGTTTATTTCGATGGGTCAAGTCCTGTGCTATGTTCCATAACATACACATATGCAACTAAGTTGGTAACTCTTTACCTATGATTAGTAGAACTTAATCATCACTTAACTTGCATACTAATCTTATATGATAATTAATGTTCCTTGTTAATTATCAAGATTATGGACCGTTTAGATTTATTATTGTCATTCTAAAGAATGATCAACAGAGATCTACAATTCAGATCCTCAACCTGAATGATCTGTCAATAATAAACCTAGGAACAGATGATAAAATCTCATCCAAAACATAAACTAATAATTAAGTCATTAAATTATTGACTTCTAGGACATAACTCTAACAAATAATACTCTTTCCACTTTTTTCTCCTTCCCACTCTTCCTAAAAATTTCTTCACGTTATCTTTCTTTTTTCTTTCCTTATTCCTAATTCATCGAAATACATCCTTGATGAACTTACAGTATTAACTTAGTTTTAATTTATTTTGTGGAAGGTCTTTCTGAATTTGCAGTTGCACGATCTTGTGTAGGGTAAAAAATAAAAGTAATACTATGAAAAAGAAAGAAAGAAAGAAAGAAAGAAAGAAAGAAAGAAAGAAGAATAGGAGGGCACCACCGCTGTCCCGTGGTCCCGTGGTTCTGTGAAGGTAGATATGGATTATGCAGGAATGATAACTGCCATATGCATTTCTACCATCCCTGCCATCGCTAAATATAAAGTAAACATATACAGCAAACAAGGTGAACATACAGACGATCTCAGTGAATACATACAAACAAATAAGTCTTGTCATCATTTATTCAGAATTTTACATGCATATTCAACTTATTTTCATTAAACTTATTTATTTGTATGTGTTCATTTAGATCGTATATATGTTCACTTTGTTTGATGTATATGTTCACTTTATATTTAGCGATGACTGAGATGGCAAAACTGCAGATGACAGTAATCAATTTTCATGGACTATGTATTTATGTTGCAATAATTTTTGGTCATGTGAAGGTAAATATGGATTATGCATTTATGTTGCAATAATTTTTGGTCCCGTGGTCCCGTGGGCCGTGGATAACGTAAATTTACGGACGCCACCGCTGTCTAGGACAGTTGGTATATAGACATATAGTGTCATGTACTTCTCTAAGGGTGGGTTTGGATAGGCCGGGAATAGAGAATAGAAATAAAAAATTTCGGTTTGCGTGCTTATTCTTATTCTTGTGCAATTCAAACAACACAAAAATAAAAAATTTGAATCCTTATTCCTATACTAACAAAACCATAGTCTAAGAATAAAGAATTTGAATAAACACACAAATCGAAATTGTTTATTCCTATTCTCTATTCTGGGCCTATCCAAACAAACCCTAATAGAATGGTATAAATTCAATCCGAACTTAAAACTGGTTGTGTAGGTGAGTATGAGCGCTACGGCCATCAATAATAATAAAAAAAAAAACGTAAATTTACGGACAAATGATTTCCCAACGACAAGACTCTTTATGGTCACGTGAGTGACAGACTCACTTTTTCAATAATTTGCACGTGTGTTGATAGAGTCATCTGATATAGAATCAATCATCCAAGACCAATCTGGATTTGCTGTTGCGCGATAAATGGTGTAGTGCACGTACGAGTCGTCTGATCTTGAACAGACGGTTAATTTTTTACGGGTCTATCAATCTAGGTTACATGTACAGAGCTTCCTTGTTTTTTGGATCTTGATCAGACGACTAGTATGTCGCGCGACACCAGCGAATCTGAATTTCATCAAGACAGCCTTAGACAGGTGTGAGGTGTCCCATTACTCGGTTCGCTGCTCCACTCTTGTTGGAAAATAATCATTTTTTTTAATAATGGAGAAGTTCTAATTAATCAGTCTAAAATCATGTTAGTAGGAAAATAATTGGATGGTCTGAAAGTAATTTAGTGGTGTGAATTTATTTGAAATTAAAATTATGCGTTGGGAAATTGCTAGAAATTTGTGTTAAAGCAAAAGAATTGCAAATTTTTTCAATTAATAATTATATCACAATTTGTCCTTGTACCAAATCGGTACGGCAATCTGAATAAAGTAAGTTTTAAAAAAAAAAATCAGTTGTATTGATACCATAACAGTACGTGGCTCTTTTAATCATAACTCCCAACCTGAACACAAGTCGCGCGTATATATAGCTTGTAAGTTGCAATGAAACCGGACCTCAACTTTCTCTCATCATGAGATACTTACGGCCTCCCACAGGACGACTGGCCTTCATGATCTGAAATTTATTTTTTTATCGTTAAAATCACATAGAACAAGCAATAAGAAGGTAGCTAAAAAAATATTTATATGTATATATGAATTTAAACATACAATTAAAGTTAGACAAACCATTTCGTAAAAGAACCGTACAATTAATTATGAGATGGGCTAAAATCAGTCACAACTGACGGATGCAATCGTCAGCTACGATCAAATCTCAATTTTCGAGATTTTAACATTCGATCCGAACCGTTCATTGTGTTTTCCATATTGAAATCTCATTGGAGACCAAATTTTACATTTTTCTGATTTTATTTACTATTTTTTTGAGATTTTTAAAAATCATAGTTATTGAAGGGTCCAGAATTGTTTAGATTAAGAATTTTGTAAAATATCAAACAAATACTAAAAAATTTCAGAAAAATATAAAATTTGGTCTCCAATGAGATTTCAATGTGGAGAACACATTGAATGGTTCGGATCGACTGTTAGAATCTCGAAAATTGAGATTTGATCGTAGCTGACGGTTGAATCCGTCAGTCGTGGCTGATTTTAGCCCATCTCATTAATTATTGGTGAGGAGAGCAATTCCTGTTCAATACATCATATGTTAATACCGCGTCAGTTGCGCTATGAAGAGAGATACCAATCATAAAAATGTTAATTTAAATTACAATGTAATCAAAGTTAAAAATGACATCATATATACATCAATTTTCTGATGATTTGAACATTGTTTAATAGATAGATTGATGCAATTATAAAATCAATCTAAAAAATTGGGTAATGAAATATATACGCGGGATTTCACACATAGGTGAAATTCTTAATGATTTCTAATAATTTAATCAGATAAGATTTGTCTAATATATTGATGATTAGGATTTAGGAAAGAAAAGACTTTTTCATCACCTGACAGGAACATTTTATATCTTAATATATATTTCCTACGTCATAGCAAATCAAATTCTTCCGTCACTTATTGCCAGATCCAAATTCACCGCAAAATGAACATTAAAAAAAGCTTTCACGTTTACCATGTGAGATGTGATTTGTTCAACTGTCAACTGTCGACTGTCAAAAGTTTGCTTGTATAATTACCCTCCAATCGAGTGCCATTGACCCCGCACTCGCCGACAGCAATAATTTTTACTACAAAAATAATTTCAATTCAACATTAAAATTATACAATTATAGAAGTGAAGATCTTCTTCGACCTATAACAATTTAAATTTTTTCAACTTGTTGTGTGATTTAATTTTGGTGGAAACTATGTGAAATGCTAATTTAGATATGATTTTTGTGACAGAAAGAATTTTCAACAATGGATAACTTTATGAATACCTTATAAATGTGTCCCATTAAATTTCTAAAAAAAATTTGAGTTCACCCAAAGTGTTGTTTCCGTCGAACCAATTAATACAAGGTCCAAGTGAAATCAAATAGTGTAGCAAAATTATAGCATCCAATTTTTTTTTGTCGCATCCATACTTTACTACTTTTAATGTGACTTTACATACGAAGTGCAATACGTAGTGAAAGACGTTTCATGGTTGAAACATAGGAATTTGGCGTTCTGTGTGTTTTAAACGTGCAGTAAATCGTCGATGTCTATTTCATAGTTATGATCTGAAACAAAATGATTTTTGCTTTTAGGAATTGATGGTCAGAGATTGGCGATGTATTTAAGTCACGAAGTTGTAACATCTGTAATCTGAGGTTCTTGTGTGTATCCATGTCTTTAATTTATACGGTCTGAAAAGATAAGGCACTTCCGTTTTAGGAATATTGGTTATGAATTTTTTATAAACATTTAATTTAAAAATAAATTAGAAGACTTGATCTTAATTTATCTTAAAAAAAGTACGTAAATGTGGTCCTTGTAATTCTAGCTTTTTAAACGTGCATTGTTTGATTGTGATTGGTTATGCAAGTGTACAGTAGGATGACCTTGACCTAATTGCCCATGCTTGAACAGTTGAAAGGTATGCTTTTCTTGCATTATTTCTTTTGATTAAAAGCGGTTTCTAAACAAGGAAGTTTTCTGAATTGAAAAGGCGCATATGTTATCATGTAAAAGCATTATTAAAAATAATGTTAATTGTGGTTCTAAGAAGATGTTTAACTTGAAACTATAGGAGGTTATGATGTTATATTAAAACTGAGCGGTTCAACACGCATATTTCTCATAGTTTTGGCCATTTTTTTTAAGGGTTAATTAGTTTTATGCCATTGTGAAAATTTGAAATTAGTAAAATGCCATCACTAAATGACAAATTAGTTTTATGCCATTATAAAATAGTAAAATTAGTTTTATGCCATCGACAAATTGATTTACCAAATTTACCCTTTTAAATATGCCACTACAAAAATTTGAAATTAGAAAAATAGCACTACTTAATGACAAATTAGTTTTATGCCACTATAAAAATTTGACTTTAAAAATACCATATCACTAAATGAAAAATTAGTTTTATGCTATTATAAATTAATTAAAATGAGTTTTGTTATAGAACAATTTGTAAGGTCAATCCAATCGACCAAACATTATTTAACCGTACAATTATATATATTTCCCATTTTATGTGTATTATTATTTTATAAAGGGAGAATTTGACCGTTATTTTTAATTTGGAAAATTATGAAGAAATACACTTTGCCAATTTAGTAAATAATATTTTGTTCCAACGTGTCTCCTTCCTCCGTGCCTTTTATTTAGGTTTGTTAATTAATTGGAAATTTTTAGAAATATTAAAAGAATTCAGGATGGTATTTTTAGAATTGAATCTGTTTTGGAAAGAGATAATGGTATATATCTAACTTAAACAATTTGATGATGGCATAAATCTAATTTGCAATTTAACAATGACATATTACTAATTAGCTAATTTTCAGAGTGACATAAATCTAATTATTCCTTTTCTTATTATTCAGCGGTTGAGCACACGAATGGTTATATGACAACTATAACAGATTATCTAGAACAATAATGGAGTAATAAATCTACATCTAGTAGGAGGATGTTCTCCTTACAAGGTTTGAGGAACATTTTCTTTTTGTGTAATAAAAAATAGTAAGCCCAATTGTTAATTTGAGCAATGCAAGTGGATTATATATGGACTGATAATGATTAAGCTACATCTATATTCGTTTTGAACTTTAAGATTTGAATATGGATATTAATATAGATATGAATCAGAAATAAAATGAATACTGACACTTTCCTTAAAAAAAATACGCATAGGGATATGAATTGAATAATAAACTAATTATTAGTATTATCCAAAATGTTATAAAAAAAGTTTGATACTTGCTGAATAATGAGTACGTGTAATTGAATGATTTAGTCCAAAAAATTATCGATCGATTAAAAATTAAGTTTGATATTACACTTCAAAGTACAACTCAAAATTTTATACGACTCTTATAAATTTCAGAAAACAATTATCATCTCTCTATATAATTAATTAATTATCCGTATCTTTATCTTTTTATAAATTTTTTTCATTGAAATCATATCTGTAACCCATAAATCCCCATGTTTGTATCTGTTAAAACATCCGGATACAAATCGGTAGTGTTCTAAAAAAAACACGGCGTGTTTAAACACGACACGGTACGGAGGTGGTACGACACGGTAAATTACGGACACGGCACAACACGAGAACTTAAGCGTACCGTGTCTTTAGGCGTGTCGTGTCCAACTTTGATGGAATAGACACGGCACGGCACGACATGCGAATTGTCTAGACACGACACGACACGACACGAAACACGGCACGACACGGCACGAGACATGGAACGACACAACCTAAGAAACATAACAAGTTATAATCAGGATAAAAAATAATAAATATTACGAAATAATAAGAAAAATCCTTATATTGTCTATTTTTTAAGGATAATTTTATAGTTTGAATGTCTAATTCATCCATAAACATAAGTATATAATTATATTTTATGAAATTCAATTGTGTTCAAACATGACACGGTACAACACGTTTAAAGAAGACACGACACGAGCACACGAGGCGTGTCGTGTCCATCTCTTAAAATTTAGACACGGCACGACACGACAAGTAAAATATTTAGACACGACACGACACGTATTTAGAACACTACACATCGGGTAGAAAGGATAATATCAGACTGGTTTGCTAACATTGAAGACATCCTAGTTCTGAATCACTTTATTCAGAAAATTTGCTTCCCCCCCCCCCCCCCCCGCCTCCTTTCTATATTATTTTAATGTGCTTTTGCTTCTTAAAGAAATGAAATGATACTTTTTGGAAAATATAATCATCTTTCTTCCAGAGAAAAGCAGCGTTTTTGATACTTACCGACACCCCTAGGCGAAATCTGATCTCCTGGTATTCATGAAATTTTCTGATATTTCATCTCACAATACCAAATACTGCCTTATTCAGATACTACTCCAATTCTCGACATTACCAAAATTTTCCACTATATGGTCCGGTACTGTAAACACTGCGGAAAAGCTCTATCAAAAAGTAAACAACGGATCAGAAACATGTTCTAGATGAACAAATATCTTCATTTCGAAATATCACAAAAACATCTTGGGAACATCGTGGGTACAGCTGGAATCAAAATCTTCATTTTTGTAGTCGTGAATTCCCAATTTTCAAATAACAGTGGGTACGGCTTTAACTTTGAGCACAAGAAATGAATAGAAGATTGTCTTTAAATAGTCAAACTGTCGAACAAAATATAAGTTCGCCCAACAATCAATAGCAGTCTTTTGTTTATTGATCAAGTTGCAACCACAAGCTATTCGGAGTTTGAAGATTCAAAATAAAGAAATATAGAGGAGAATCTAAGAGCATGCCACAACTGTGTTATGGCACAGAAAACCAAATCCAATAGCAACCCAATGTGTTTCATCTTGCTTACTGCAGAGGCCCCCACATCAGGGTTTTTCTTTCTTTACTATTCACAAGTCGCAAAACTTTTACTAGTTTCACAACTCTTAAAAAGATTCAAGATAAGGACCAAAACCTAAATAAAGCGTACATTAACCAACAAACTTTACTACGTATTTCAATCATAAGGAAGCTCAGGTACTTGTATTGCTACTAATGAAATTTACAATAGCATCTTCACCGTGGCGGTCCTGCACAAGAAAAGGATTATAACTAAAAGGAAACCTTTATTTGTTTGCTGTAAAGATTCATGTAACCAAAAACTTGACACCAACAGTGATACAATTTCAGTTATGGATCATGATAGTTAATAACAAAGTATACTACCAGATTTGTATATAGATCTCACTGGCCTAACGCATTCTTATTGGATATCAGTATAGGTGTTTTTTATGGATCTGTATTGCATAATAAGAGAATAAAATATTCCATAACATAATTCAAAATACCTTGGGACTTTGTCATCAGCACCATTGCCCATAGCTCCGGATTCAAAGGCTTCTATCAAATGCTGCAGACCCTGTACAAAGGAGAGAACAAAAGTTAGTTCGATTTTTCTACCGAAAAGAGTTATCAAAAAGTTTCTTAATTTGCAACTGCACATGACCTCAAACATATAACATTTATGATAAACTACATACAGAAGGTTTTTTTTTTTAAATCATTTTAAAATGAAACAGTATAAAATGAGAATACAACCTAAATTGGATCAATCCTCACTGATATCAATATCAAACTGTACCATTACAACTGGATTGGATCTTACAAAGCTATCTTTCTTTTTTCTTTTATAGACTTGTTCCCTAAGCTATCTATTGTACATCAATGTAAAGAATATGATATATCAACAATGGAATTATTCGACAATCACAGCTAGCACAATACTTATGAACATGAACTCATCAGCTGTTCTGCATTAGACATCATGAATGAAATTTGTTGCAATTTCAGAAATGATTAAATTTAATGCCAAAGTTTTACCAGACATTTAGTCAGTAATCCAACAATTCTCCAATTGCAAAAACTTGGTTCAACACACCAACCTATTTAATGGGGAAGGACATTCAACTCCAAATATCTGATGAAAATCACATATATATTTGAAAATTTTGATATCAGATGCAAAAGTTCCTCAAAGAAAATTCGGTGTTGATATATCCTTCTCATTATCAAAATCTCCCAATTTATTCAAGGATCTAATGAAAATACAACCAAAGAATGCTTTATAATAGAAATTTATGCAAAAAAGTAACTATTTTGTACAATAAGAAAGATTGAACAGGAGATAAACCTGCAATTATCCTTCAGTGCATTAAAAGATAAAAAACTGAATTCTAAATGAAATACCTTCACACTATCCTTCTCTCCACACCCAATGAAACGTTTCCCTGTCAATTTGGAGGCATCCTGAAATAGCATAATCAACACATAAATTCTGGGTAACATTTGGAAAAGAAAAAAAATAGTAATCAATGATATGTCCTTTCCTACTGGAGAAGTTCAAACGTACAAACAGTTTTTACATTAAAAAGGGACCTAATTCCATGCAGCTAACCTATATCAGTCAAATGTAATTTAAAACATATACCTGGAGGAAATCGGGCATTTTGCCACCTTTTCCCTCAATAAATTGGCAAAGGTACATCACACCAGCACATGAAAAATTCTGCCATTAGAAAACACATCCATTAAAACCAAACTGAATTTGAAGGGTTTTGTACCAAGTGTGCATTTATTCTCAGAAAGCAATGGAGAAATATAACATTCAAACACTGAACTAATGAAAATTACCTGTTTGTCTTCCATTGAATTCATTTTATCATCCTGCAAATATCAAAAAAGCAACAAATAGTACATTATTTCATCTTCTTTTGGCAGAATATTATGTAAAGTTAAAAATATGACTCCTCTTACCAGGCCCCAGACCAGCTGCTTAATGCTGTTTATTTCTGTGCCAATGTTCACAATTTTCAAGTGAGCATCAGTAACCTACAAAGTACCAAAAAACGGTAATTAGGTTGAAACTTAACCAGCCAGTTAAAAAAAAAAATATGACAAATTGTCAAAATAATAAAAAATACCTCTTTCTTTATGATACCAGAGATTTCCTTCTGCTCATCAAGTTTATCATCCAATCTCTCAATCCGCTGTGTAAGATGGCGTTTGGCTGCCTGAAAATGAAAACCCAAGTTTTAGTACTGATATTGCACTGGTGCATGCGAAACATGCATACAAAATATCGAATACTTACTGCAAGGGCAGAAGAGACTTGCTCAAGGTGCTTGGTCATGCCTGAAACAGCATTGGCCATGTTGCGCTTGGTCACATACATCAGGTCTGAAAATTTAATCCCCTAAAGCAACAACACACCAAAAAACATCAAAAGCCTTTAAAATACAAAACTTCGGTGCACCCCTCCAGGAACCAAAAACATCAAGATTCATTTAATTAAAGAAACCAGAAAAAGGGAGGGACATACTTTCCACCACATGTATCCATAACCAAGTGCACCCACGGTAGCAGCTGGTACTATAAGTCCTGAAATTCCTGTGGAAAATAACACATAAAGCAAATCAAAAAACAAATTCAACCAATCGACAAAGCTTCTATCAATGGCAGACTAAACTAACAAATCAAATCATGTAAACACTAAAAGTAATGATGAGAATAGTGGTACCTGATTGGCCAGAGCCTCCATTTAATACAGTAATAGGGCGTGAAGAAGCCAACTGGCGCACCTCCATAGCCAACCGGCGAACCTAGATGAAACACCACACATTTTAGCATATTAAAAGAATTTGGAAAATTACACGTGTTTCAACTCTAGTTAAAGCAATTTATGTACAGTGGCGCATTATAACATGTTTTAAACTGGTTTTCACAATAATTTTAATTGTGCTCCACCAAAGAAGGATTAATGTCCATTTCTGAGGCTTACTTCCCATGCTTTTTAGCAAACTCGGTACCTTTTGTTTACCCAGTGACCTTAAGAATAACTTCATATGCACTACCAGGGAAATGGGATGGTTTGAATCACCAGTTGCTATCAATTATGTGAAAATCTTCTTTTCTTGGCTGTTATGGCTAATTCCTGGTTCCAATCTAGAACTTAGGGATGAGATATATCCATCAATTGATCAATAATAACGACATAGGATAAATGGTACTAAAAATAATAATACAGTCACTAGAAAAACATTGATAAATTCCTACATTCAAAGATGTAGGTTAAAACCAGAACTGCCTCTAGGCTCAAAAAACATGCAAGAAGAAGTGGTAGAGGTACATGGGATCAAACAAACCCAGCATTTCTGCAAATTTACCATACAACTATTTAATATTATCACAAGTCACAAGACTTCTATAAAATGCATATAATAACACCACTCAAAACATTTATTCCCACACCCACTGCTGTAAAAGAGGTGTCTTATGAACGTAGATGTTTGATCAGTGCAATTCAAAATAAAACACCACTACTTACAAAATCAATCATAGACACTAACTGACAAAAAGAGTGGAACTTGTTTGATATTTCAATTAATAAGAACATTTAAGATGTAATGAGAATTTTATTTTACTAAGAAAATACAAATTACCTGAGATGCCAGAACTTCATTCAAGTCGGAATCTCCATCCACCCCGCCCTTTTCTCTGGATCTCTCAAACCCCTTCACCAAATCCTACACACAAAACATTTCCAATCAAAGAGAATATCTTTTGAAAGCGCCATAGCCACACAAACTACACACAACAACAAAATTAGAACCTGAAGGTCACCAAGGAGATCAGATAGTTTATTGTTCTTCAGCACAACTGTACCAGCGGCTCCTAAAATTCAACCCAACAAAAATTAGATGCTAAATCACAGAGAGAAGAAAGAAAAACAAAACAAAGGAGAAGTCGAAGCCGCTCACCAGCGGAGACGAACAAAATGATTCGCCCAAGCCCCATCCCCGCTTGCATCGCCATGGCGGATCGACTCTCAAGAGAAAACCTAGATCCTTTCGTGAGAGAGGGAGAGAGGAAATCTAGAAGCGAATGGAGTCGAGAGGGGGCGGTAAGAGGTCAGAGGCGAAAAAGAAAGAAAGAGTGTTTTTACTTTCTTCTTTTCTTATATTTTCTCTCTCTGTTTTCTTTATTTCTTCTCTGTGATGATTTTCGCCTTTTTTGTCGCAATTTTCCTTCTTTTTTGTTTATCCTACGGTTCCGTATCGAACGATTACGTTTTTCTATTCAGTCATCTATGTAGCGACTCTACGGTTTTAATTTTGAATCTTGGACTTCGGACCCGCTATACAGGAAGCAACTTTTCGAGGAAACTTGGTATACAATCGAATATGCTTTTTGAAGAAGGCAAATAGGATCTTTTTCTTGGCTAGACTAGGTGTAGAGCTATTTTTGTACGCCATACAAGCAGCTTTTTGATGTTAGTGTTCCAATGGAACCAAACACGAAATGTGAATTGTTATTATTTTATAAATTCTCTTTTTTAAACAATTTTAATAAATTCTCATTCTTCCCATTGTCAATTATATTATTATAAATATTTTGTTCTCGTCTTTCACCCTTTTGTTGCATAATTTGTATTGTTTTATTATAGTTTTTTTATTGTAAATTTGGCGAATATTGTACACAACAATGATGTTGATGGGGCTGAAAAAACCAATAGCAAAAACCAAGAAAGTATCCATTCGCCACAAATAGCAAAAAACATCCACAAAATTACATGAATCTTCACTAAATATATCATATTTATTTCGACTGATATGCAGCTATGTAAATAAAGTAATCCATGAAATTAGTTAAATAAATCTGCTCAAAATCAAAGAAAAATCATCTGTAGAACTTGAAGAAAAGAAAAATTATTAAGGGAAAATTAGTTATTTGCCACCCAAAAACAAGGAAATTGGGATTTTGCCACTTTACCCACCTTTAAATGCTTTAGGAACCCCAAAAACTGTCCCCAAGAGAAACCAGATGTTGTAATAGAGAAAATTCAGGATTTTTGAATTGAACACTAAATAAAATGGTATAATTGAACCCGAAATGCCAGCCTAGAATATTTTGAAATTAAAAGTCATTTGGAAATTAAGAATAAATCTTGATTAAAATAAAACTATTTTTTTTTTTTTATGAGCGACTGGCGTCTCACTGCTGAAAGTTCAGTATACAGAGAGGCCTTACGAGCAACAGAATCATTAGAAGAGCCAGCCCTTGGTTTTGTTAAACCATCCGAAGCAACACAAAAGGGCACCTCAACAATTATCAAGCAGAACAACACAATCATTCAACTGCTTGTTAAAATCAAGGAAGAACTCGAAGATTGCAAGGATCAAATAAGAGACCTCAGAAGGACAAAAGCGCCTGAAGGGTCTGACACATCCGAGGCCCTAGAACAAATCCAAAATCAACTCAAGAACTTGAGTCTCGGACCGCCAACAACCTCAAAACGACCAACCATAACAGGCAAATTTTTCGTATATCGAGACCCAAAGGAAATATACGAAGAAGAAAAGAAAAAGATACAATGAGTCGAACTCAAACAGAAACAGTGGGTAGACCATCTGTATCAGGCCACGAAAACCAAATACCGACTGTTGAAGATCAAATTCGAGATTACAGACTCGGAAGTCGGTTACGATATGAGGCACAAAGAAGATTGCCAAGGCGTAGGCAATATCGAAGGACACTAGAATCTCAACTAAGTCCTGATGCAGAACTAAGCGTCTCACAGTTTCGCAGAGCACAACAAGTTCCGGCAGAAACACTATACCAAGCCGGATGGAGCGAAAGAAATCATCGGGTATACCAACATTATTCCGATGAAAGAATATTGGTGGTTGGAAATCAAAGGGAAATCCCCTTTATTTCCCAAGAAAGCTACAATAGCCTCGTAGAAGAAGGATTACAGCACTTACACATAGGTGTTGTAATGGTCAGGCTATATGCTCTGCACAGAAGAAGTGCAGGGGTAAATGCTCTAGTTGTTTTGAGAGACACAAGATGGGGTAATGATACCTCACTGATAAGTTCCATGGAAATGGACTTAACAGACAACACACAGCTGGCATACGCAGTTCCTGACATGATGGTTAGTATTCATGATTTCTACAATCACATCCAATTGGTTGTACAAACTCATGGGTATGAATCATGGCGAGGTGGAGAAAGCAACCTCTTAATCTCTCGATCTTTAATAGGGAGATTATCGAACACAAGCCACACAAATTTTCGGTACAATGTCCAAGGTGTAACAGAGCACCTAGCGAGCAGAGGCATAAGGGCTATACCGGGACAACCGAGATCAACCGAAGAATTGAGAGGCCAACGATGGATAATCAGGCCACCAGCAATTCCAGAAGTACAACACCCACAAACAATTCGAGTCAGATCAAGAACTGATGGCTCCCTAGCCATTAGATTTGGTGGATATACAGCAACTGCACCAGCAGAACCAGCAGCTGTCGGGCCTAATGATGAAGAAGAACTAGATGGAGAAATGGCTTTGATGGTGACAATTGAAGAGCCAGAAACCCTGGAAGAGTTGGAATCAATCCAACTACTAGCATCTCTGTCTAGAGAAGGGCCGATGCTAGATTATTGTCCAATCTGGGATAAAGATGAAGAATCAGAGGAAGAATGGCTCAATCCATTCGCCTCTGAAGGTGATAAAGACAAACTGTCGCATTTTGCATACGCGGCAGAAGAAACGGAACTAGAATATCCTAAGATGAAGGCTTTCACAAAAATGATGGAATCAGCTTTTTCAACAGCTGAGAGTTCACTCACCCAGAGAAGGCCAACAGAACCAGTAATGGGTCCTGTTAACTATCCACCAGCAAGCACATCAAGGCAAACACCGATGCCAACAATACATGAAATCAGAGATCATGTTGGCAGACTCAAAGGAGGTTATGCACAACAGCATAATGGGAGATTCAACCTTCCAGATGCTCAAAGTGACAAAGGTGCAATTCTGGTATTACCAGACGATATCGGGCAATATGGTGATGTAATTTCTCGATGGGAATCAATTACTCTCAATGTGGTTAATGACCGCAACTGGACGGATAACAAGAGTAAGGTGATTTTCATTGAAAATCTCCTAGGGGATGTAGAGAAAAAGATGTTCATCCAATGGAGAATGGCGTATCCCCATGAATATGAAGAATTGATAGCGGTTGCAGATGATCCCCAAAACGTGATCTCCTGCATTCGAAGAATGATACTGCTAGAAGACCCATACCAAGGGTCCACTGAGGAACAGACACGCGCTTACCAAGACCTTGAGCGCTTGTCATGCAACCATGTTAAGGATCTGTTCAATTACATGAATGATTACAAGATCCTTGCAGCAAAATCCGGGAGGATGTACATTTCCTCAGAACTCTCGGAAAAATTCTTCAGAAAAATGCCACCTCTGATTGGGCAAGAACTAGAAAAGGCATTTTTGGACAAATACCCTGGAGCAGCGATAGGCGTTATGCCAAGAATAAATTTCTCATACCAGTACCTGGCTGAAAGATGCAAACAAGCTGCACTCCAAAGGAGCTTGAAAGATCTCTCCTTTTGCAGCAAAATCCCATTACCAGGCTACTATGGAGAAAGAAAGAAGTATGGACTTCGCAAGTCCAAAACTTACAAGGGCAAACCCCACGAATCTCATGTACGCGTTTTCAAGAGAAAACATGCTGACAAGGTCCGCAAATGCAAGTGTTTCATTTGTGGAGAAGAAGGGCATTTCGCGCGAGAGTGTAACCGCAAAACAGGAAACATTGCCAGGGCAGCCATTATTGAAAATATGGAGCTGTCAGATAGCTGGGATGTCCTCTCAGTTGATCTAAATGAACCCGATAGTGATGCAATTTGCTCATTATCTGAAGGAGAAATTGGAAATGTTGCTTCAGCCGTAATCAATGATTTACCATTCGGCGAGCAATCATTTATGATGCAGGCAGAGCAATTGAGCTGGCGAAGTTATATACAACTGCCTGAAGATCAAAAAGATTGTCCCCATGACTGGAAGGACAATGATTCAGTTCCAACGGGACATGAAAAATGTTCCATGTGTAAGGAAATGACAACTGAATCAACAAGGGCATATTGTAAAAACTGCCGCCTAACAGTATGTCCTATGTGTTCAAGATTCAGGCTGGGCAGACGAATACGAACTAAGGTGCAGCCAATAGCACCTTATGATAGTAAGGATCAGCTAATCAATGAGCTGATGTCTTATGTTCAATACCTCTTGGCGGAAAATGGAAAACTCAAGCAACAACTGTTTGAGGCCAGAACAGAGGATCTCGAAGCCGAGTTTGATGAATTAATGAAGAAAGACAAAGGAAAAACCAAACTACGGTTCGAAGACGAAGAGGTAGATGAAGAAATAGAGATGGAACCCAAAAATCCAACAGGAGCTCTTCGAATAGCTTCTGCCAATACTATCTCTACTGAGGAAATTGAGCGATTTAATACAGTGGTCCAAGACCCTATAAGGGGCAAAAGAGTCCTAAACAGACTCTACAACATGGAAATAACCTTTGAAATTCCAGGAGTCAACCCATTCAAGGTTCAAGCAATTCTTGACACAGGAGCAACTGTCTGCTGTGTCAACCAAGAAATTGTCCCAAAAGAGGCATTGGAACCAAGTGCCTATCCCATACAAATAAATGGGGTAAACTCGACTCAGATAGCCAGTCTCAAACTCAAAAATGGCAGTATGCTGATTGAGTCGAATAGGTTCAGAATCCCCTTCACCTATTCTTTTTCGATGGGGAAGAAGGAGGGAGTTCAGATGCTGATCGGGTGCAATTTTATCCGATCCATGCAAGGTGGATTGCGAATCGAAGGCCAGAACGTGACTTTTTACAAAAATATCACGACAATTGCAACCACAACAGATGCTGAGGTGGTACAAGCCGCAATTCCTGAGCTCGACCTGACGGGCTTGGAATACATTGAAGTAAGAGAGGCCGTAGCATACCACCAAGAGCAAGAGTCACAACAGTTTAAAGAAAAGTTCAGACCACTACTCAACAGACTAAAAGAGCAGGGGTTCATTGGGGAAAACCCCCTGGAACATTGGTCGAAAAATCAAGTGACGTGCTCTCTTGACATCATAAATCCTGATCTCCAGATTCAGGATAAACCTCTGAAGCATGTGACGCCTCAAATGAAGGAGCAATTTGAAAAACATACAAAGGCGTTATTACAATTGGGAGTAATTAGGCCTAGTAAAAGCAGGCACAGAACTATGGCTATAATGGTCAATTCTGGAACCACCATTGACCCAGTCACTGGCAAAGAAATTAAAGGCAAAGAGCGCATGGTATTCAACTACAGGTCCCTCAACGATAATACCCACAAGGATCAGTATAGCCTCCCTGGCATCAATACTATCCTTAAAAAGGTCGGTCACAGTAAGATCTACTCGAAATTCGACCTCAAGAGTGGATTTCATCAGGTGGCAATGGCACCTGAGTCAATTGAATGGACTGCTTTTGTGGTGCCTGGTGGACTATATGAATGGCTCGTTATGCCATTTGGATTGAAGAATGCACCGGCTATTTTTCAAAGAAAGATGGATCAGTGTTTTGCTGGTACCGAAGATTTTATAGCGGTGTATATTGATGATATTCTAGTATTTTCTGAGAATGAACAACAGCATGCCGAGCACCTCAGAAAAATGCTAGAAATTTGTGAAAAATGGGGCCTCGTACTCTCTCCAACAAAGATGAAGATAGCAGTCAGGGAAATTGAATTCCTTGGAGCAATCATTGGAAAGAGTAAGGTAAAACTCCAACCCCATGTCATAAAGAAGATTGTCTCCTTTGATGAGGAGAAACTGAAAGAAAAGGCCGGCCTCCGAGCATGGTTAGGCATACTCAATTACGCCAGAAGTTACATCCCAAAACTTGGGACTCTTCTAGGTCCCTTGTACACAAAAACCAGTCCTCATGGAGATAAGCGCCTTAAACCGTCTGATTATGAACTAATCAGAAAAATCAAGGAAAAAGTGCAAAACCTGCCAGATTTGGAGCTTCCACCAACAGGAAGCTATATCATCCTTGAAACAGACGGATGCATGGAAGGATGGGGTGGCATATGTAAATGGAAACCAAAGAAGCATGACCCCAGATCCATAGAAAAGATTTGTGCCTATGCTAGCGGCAAATTTCCGGTGATCAAGTCAACCATTGATGCAGAAATACACGCTTGCATGGAAACATTGAAGGCACTAAAAATCCACTATCTTGATCAGCAGGAGATAACGCTAAGGACTGACTGTCAAGCTATAATATCCTTTTTCAATAAGTCAGCTCAAAATAAGCCATCAAGGGTTAGATGGATAAATTTTGTTGATTATGTAACAGGGACAGGAGTGCAGGTTAATTTTGAGCACATAGATGGTAAGCTAAATAGCTTAGCTGATGCACTCTCCCGATTAACAACAAAATTGGCTGTTACCAGTGAAATTCAAGAACAACAAGAGCTATTCTTAGCACATCTCGAAGGAGCATTCGAAGAGGCAGATCGATTTAGTGACAGCCTAAACAAGCAGATGAATGAGCTAATTTTAAAAATTAGCTCCTTACTCTGATTTCCCTTTTAAAATCCAAACAAATGTTTAATTATTTTGTTTTTTTCTTTTTCAGGTCTGATGGTAATCTACGGAAAACCATTGATCTTTGGCAGTAATCTACGGAAAACTGTCCTTTTGTTTAATAGTTTTAGTTTGTTTATATTTTTGCAGAAATGGTGCTGGAATATTTAACCCATATTTTTAGAAGCTATGAAGGATCTCCACGTTATAGTCTCAGGCCAGATTCCAGGATAGCGCTTAACAACGCTGTTCGTTGGGGAGCATCATGTGGCCAGACAGAAGAAATAGAAGACTATGAGACAATCACTTGTGATTTATTGTTTTCAAGGCCGACTTTAAATATGGAGGGAGGAATGAGAACAAGGCTCATGGAACTACACCAAGCCCAAATTCAAAAGTCCCTTACGGAGCTTGAAAAATTGCTAGTCATGAGCAATTTGCAAAAAGTTAGACTTGAACAAAATGCTAGCAAGGATAATTGGGCAAGGGATGCCCTCGAACCTGTTAACGATAATATCGAAAAGTTGATTGAAGCTCACAGTAAGCTTCGAATAATCCAGCAGAGCATCTATTATTAGGTAGTGTGCATAATATGCTTACTTTCGGTGCCAACCTGTTTGGTCTGTTAGTGGGCATCTTTTCTTTTCTAAAAGGCATCTTTATAATGGTGCCAATATGTAATAATTGTACTGGTGTGTTTTAGTGCGCCACTTGGTGCATCTTTAGGCGCATTATTGAAGTAGTGCGCTTTTCTTTATTTTTGCTTTTGGACAGCACTGAGGTAGTGCTTTCCTTTATTTCATTTTCAGATCGCACTAGGTGTGTCAGTGCGCATCTTTTATTTGAGTGGGAGACAAAAGTATGTGGTAATCCAATTAATTGCATGACGATGGGGCCCAATGAGCACCCGATGCATTATTGAGATACCAGACTCGAGTCTCTATAAAAGAGTGTCATTCAGAAGTTGCAAGACACACAGAAAAACTCTGAAGTCTTACTTCTTCTCTTGTAATTCTTCTATCAATAAAATCCTCCACTCTTTTTAAATCTTTGAAGCCAGTATTATTTATAATCTGAAGTTTCAAAGTCGATCAGTTAGCTTACACCTTCACTTTGGTATCAGAGCGAGGTTTGTTTCTTAATACTATTTATGGCTTTCTAAATTTCTGTGTGTTCTAGGTAGGCACTTAAGGGGGAGATTATACCAATCCTTAGAAGGTTCAAAACTTGAAACTAATAATCAATAATTAATTAAGTCTGTGAGCATTAAAAATTCGAAAGTTCTAAAAGTTTTAGAAGAATCAAAAGAATCACACTGCCGTATAGTAATTTTTAGATAAATGAAGATTGCGGAAAAACACTGTGATGTGAGAGGAACCTGAAATTAATAGAACCTAACAACTAAAATCTAAGGCTGTTAATTATTAACCTGGGTGCACAATTGGAGTGACTCTAGTATAAATACCAGGGAATATTCCCTCTAGAGTGGCAAAAACACAATTTTGAAGATTTCGGGTGGCACAAACAAAATTGCCCCAATTATTAAACATTAACGTATGTGTCAGATTTCGTACCGATCATAAAGATATGATCTGCGGGAACCCACGTGGCTGATCAGCATCAGGCATCAGCTGCAGAATTTTTGACTTGTAAATAACCTACATCATCGACACGGATATTTTAGCTTTCTTGGACGGTTGGACCTATGAAGATATTTTACAATTTGAGGCCTTTTAGTTTGCAACGTAAACAAAGCCTGGTTTCATGGGCTGTACATAATTGGGCCTTCAATTACTAATTTCCCTCGCTTTATTATGAAGCAACCGAGAGTCCGAGAGCTCTATGGTTCGCGATTGGCATCCTCAGCAGTCAAAAAAGACTGCTTGGAGCAGTCCTTTTTATTTTTTTTAATTTTTAAAAATTATAAAATTTAAATAGAAAATTCAAACCGTTGATTTTGTTAAGTTTTATCGGCGATGCGTTTCTATATAAGTTTTATAAAATTTGAAGTTAATTTGATACTAGATCAAGTGGTCAACAAATGAACGAACTTAGTTTGATTAATTCTAATCCGTTCATAATTTGGTCATTTAATGAAGTATAAAATATACTTCAAATTTTATAAAACTTATATGAAAATGCATCGCCGATAAAATTTAACAAGATCAACGGTTTGGATTTTCCATTTAAATTTTATAATTTTTAAAAATTTAAAAAATTAAAAAGGACTGCTTGGAGCTGAGGATGCGGTTCCCTATGGTTCGAACTTCGAACAAAATGTTCGTCTCAGTTGAATTTAACGATGAGTTGATACTTGATCTATGGTTATATGCTCATATTAAGCTATGAAAACTGACTAAAATACTAATAATAATTCTAACGGAGTTTATGATCTTTTTTGTTAAATGGGACACTTTGCTTCTTCTTAATTCCTGGGTCTTCAATTTCAAACGTGAATGAGCATTGATGTCTGGAGCATTCCCTCAATAAATCCATACCTCCATTGCAAAGGCTAAGGAATAGATAAATAAGGGTGTGTTTGGTTTTGACACGAACAAGGGACGAACTAGAGCTCACGCGAACAGCTAGTTCGCACCTAGCAGTTCGCCCAGTTCGCCAAAAACCTAGAAACAAGGAATAGGGGGAGTAGTTCGTAGTTCGTCCTGTTCGTGCTTTGTTTGGTACCTGCGAACTAGCGCTGTTCGCGAACAAGCTGTTCGCGTGCGCTGCCAAACACAATTTGAAGGGGACTATTGAGACTCAATCAGGCAGAAATCGTGTAGAGATTTGACCAAGCAAGGACGCTGTTGCTCCTTTCCTTTTCCTTTCTGTGGTACTGGATTTTAAGGTTTGGCGACCTATCTTATTTTCTTCTCCCATCAATTTTGCATCTACTCGATCACTCTTGAAAAAACAAGGCAAAATTTGAAGGGTTGCCATTTATTTTTATTTAGATAAGAGCCAATGTGTACCCAAATACAAAAACTACTCCTACAAAGCAGAAGCCACGCCACCTGACAATCCAAATTAACATCTATGCTGAATGCAAGAGGTCTCGATTGGATCAAGTATAATATCTGGACAGCAATTAGAAACTTCTCTTAAAGGGAGCAGATCATGCTGATACCAAAGTCTCAGACAACCAAAAATTAACACAATGACGGGCTCCAGCCTCCAACCAATTATATTTTACAATTCAGTCCTTGTATAACTCGCAAATTACAACACCACTGCACTATATTGCATTGACACCAGACCACCATCAGTGATATTATACTATTAGGTACCACCTGATTCTGTCTCATCTCTAGTCATCATGTCCCAGCTGCTAACTACCTTCGGAATAAGTTCACACCAGCTGGTAAAATAACATAAAAACCTGTTTCCATGTCTGTCCCAATCCACCTTTCCAAGCATGAACCCTTAATTTAACGTCCACATTTGTTTTTAAGAAATAAGAAGAACCATTTTCTTCCATTCTCCATTAATTAAGCACTGTTTCTATTGACAACTTGAATGTTTTTTTCTTTCTTTTTTTTTGAAAAAAAAGAAGAAAATGAAAAATAGATATATATGTCAAAAGTGATAATTTACCAGAACCCAAATGATTCTTATCTTGATTTTTTATTCAGAAAAACAAAATACTGTACTTGATAAATATCATTCAGGTTTAAAATTTAAATATGAAGTCACATCTTTCACTAGGCACCTTGCAAACAAAAATTACTTGCAAGTTGGTATATATATAATCAACTTATTTTCATTACAGCAATACAAACTAGCTTAAAATTACATTAAATTAACCCCACCCACCCAGCCTCAGCCCTCTAACATAGATGCAATCAATTTGTTCCTCCATCAGGAATTTCCTTATTCAAAAACCTCTCTTTAAGTAAAGAGATTTCAGTAGCAACATCCTTCATGCTTATTCTATCTTTTGGTGCTTCCTCAGAGCAAGAGAGGCCAATACGGAACAGTGAAATTGCACATTTATGCATCAAAAGATCCTCAATTTCTTCAGAAATAGTAGTGTCCAATATTTCCCCAATTTTCTCAGGAAATGCGGCATTCACATAACTACGAAGGTTCAGGCCACCATTAAACATGTCATCTGTGGGCCTCTTTCCTGTCAGCATCTCGAGTAGAAGAATTCCATAGCTATAGACATCTCCGTGTATTGAAATTTGACCTCCCATAGCATACTCTGCAAAACAAGGGGAAGAAAGAAAAGGAATTAAACGAACACAAGTGCACTTTGACCTTATCTGGCTATTTCATAGGCATAGTCCGAAGTCTGAACTTCAAAAAAAATTTTAAAACAGCAGTTCAAATCAGCACTAAACGTAGATCCCTTTCAAAACAGCAGTTCAAATCTGCTATGGATGAGATAGAATTTGAATTGCAGTTTGGACCTCGATTTTTGAAAAAAGATACAGATAAGAAAACAAAATTAGATAGCATAATTTGTGGGGTAAGAAATAGTAATAAATGACAAGAATTTTATCTTGGAATGTAAGAGGGTTAAGAAAGAGCACTAAACGTAGATATTTGCTAGACACGATTCGGGATAGTTATTGTGATGTGGTAGAGTTACAAGAAACTAAAAAAGATAAGCTTTCAAAAACTTTTATTAAAAATTTTTTGCCTCCAAACTTTGAGTGGTGGCACTTACCGGCTAGAGGGACAGCTGGGGGTGTTCTGTTAGCTGTGGATTCAGATAAATTTAAAGTTCTCCACACTTTAATATCTCAATATGTGGTATCAGCAGTGATTCAAAACAGAACTGATAGTTATATTTTTGGAATCTCTGTTGTGTATGGTCAAACTAAGTATAAGAATAAAAAAGATTTTTTTACAGAAATAACACACTTGAATTCCCTTTGGCATGGACCATGGTTGATATTTGGTGACTTTAATGCTCTGAGATATAGGCATGAAAAAAATGGACACCACTTTCATATTTCAGGGGCTAGAAAGTTTAATGCTATGATTGATGACCTCAATCTTGTAGATATTCCTTTGTCAGGACAAAAGTTCACTTGGTCCAATATGAGACATAAGCCTTGCCTGGCTATGATAGATAGATTTTTGTGCTCTACTAGCTGGATTATTCACTTTGTTAGAGCTGTAGCTTCAGCTCTTACGAGATATAAATTAGATCATTCCCCTTTGATTTTAGATTGTAATGATAATTATTTCTCTAATAAGCATATTTTTAGAATTGATAGGACTTGGTGTGATGAGGAAGACTTTGGTAGGTTGGTTCCTAGATGGTGGAGTCACATTAATCCCCCACAAAAGATTGCAAAACAATGGTGTAACAATATAAAAAAATATGAGGACAAAGATTAAGGGGTGGGTTAAAAATTTTTATGGGGCAGTTAAAAGAGATAAACAACACCATTTGCATGTAATAGAAGAACTGCAGAAAATTCAAGAGAATAGGGATTTGACATATGAGGAAGAGGACTTAATTTTAGATAATACACAAAAATTAGATACAATTTATGAAAATGAGAAAATTTATTGGCATCAAAGAAGCAAGATCAAATGGTTGCTTCAAGGAGATAATAATTCAAAATTCTTTCATCAGATAGCTACTATGAGGAAGAAAAAGAATTTGATTATGGGAATGAATATAGATGATAATTACTCCAACAATTTGAAAGATATTGAACAACATGTGCTTGCTTTTTATAAAGATTTGTTTGGTGTTCCAGGGGATAAGTTGGCAGCGATTTCAGATGATTTTTGGACAGATGATCAGAAAGTGACAGATTTGGAGAATTATAAATTGATAGCACCCTTCACTGTTGATGAGATTCAGAAGGCCTTGTTTGATTCTGAGGCTGAAAAAACTCCAGGTCCAGATGGTATGACATTTTATTTTTATAGGAAATATTGGGATGTAGTGAAAGATGATGTAGTTAGATTGTTTGATGCCTTTTATAACGATAGACTAGATATAGCTAAATTGAATAGAGCAATGATCTGTTTGATTCCAAAAAAAAAAGATGCTATGGAAATCAAACATTTTAGACCCATCAACCTGTTGAATTGCATATATAAGTGGATCACTAAAGTTTTAACTGATAGATTAGCCACCGTGATCGATAGATTGATAGACCAGTCTCAGGCCGCTTTTATAAAAGAAAGATTTATACTTGATAATGTAGTGTGTGTGCATGAGATATTACATTCTGTCAAACAAAGTAAAGATGAGGGGGTGGTTCTGAAATTGGACATGGAGAAGGCTTATGATAGGGTCAATTGGCAGTTTTTATTTGAGATGCTGTATACTAGGGGGTTTCATGAAAAGTGGATAGGTTGGATTAGGAGAATTTTGACAGGGGGTCATGTGTGCATAAATATCAATGGGAAACTTACTCATTATTTTGAGGTTAAGCGAGGACTGAAACAGGGAGATCCCCTTTCACCTCTCATGTTTAATCTAGTAGCTGAATGTATCAATCAAATGATAAAGAAAGCAAGAAATAACCTGCTGATTAGGGGTTTAGGAGTACCAATAGATACTGGTAACCCTATAGTGAACCTACACTATGCTGACGATACCATATTGTTTTGTCCAGCAGATCGTGCCATGATGCATACTCTTAAGTGGATTTTCATGGGGATCAAAGCTCTTTCAGGTTTGAAGATAAACTTTCATAAGAGTGAGATATATTCTATTAATGTCTCCAATGATAAAATAGATGTGTTAGCAAATGCCTTTGGTTGCCAGGTGGCTGATTTTCCCATCTCCTATTTAGGAGTTCCTATACACTGGAAAAAATTGAAAAATAAGGATTGACAGATTATAATCGATAAAATTCAGTTCAAATTACAGTGGTGGCAGGGAAACTTTTTTTCATATGGGGGGAAGATTACTTTGATAAAAAGTGTTCTTTCCTCTCTACCCTTATATATGTTATCTTTTCATAAGATGCCTGTTGGGATACAAAAAAAGATTGATCGAATTAGGGAAAACTTCTTATGGAATTCGGGGGGTACCAAGAAATATCACTTAGTTAGATGGGGTGTGGTATGTAAATCTTATGAAAATGGGGGCATAGGGTTGACTGATTTGATAAGCATGAATACAGTCTTATTATGCAAGTGCTTTTGGAAGTTGAGAGATACTTCAGTGTCTGGTTTGTGGAAGGATATGATCCAATATAAATATGGCCATTTTGGGACAGATAAGAAAAAGTCATATTTTTGGAGTAAAGTAATAGAGAATGCACACATTGTGAATATAAATTGTAAATTCAAGATAGGGAATGGGGTGGGGGTCAAATTTTGGTTGGATAACTGGTGTGATGATCAACCACTTAAAGTGACTTTTCCTACTTTGTTTCAAATAAGTACAAACCCTGATATCACTATTGCTAAAGTGATAGAAAACAATTTGAGAAACCTAAGATTTAGAAGACAACTAAATCCTGTTCAGATACGAGAGTTTGAGAGTTTATGTAGAAAGATAATGAATCAGATACCACTTTCTTTGTCCTCAGATAAAGTGATATGGGGATTGCAGGCTGATGGTAAATTTTCCACTAAGTCTCTATACCAGTGGCTAGAATATGGAGGGATAGGCACTCCTGATAATACTTGGCTCTGGAAACTAAAACTACCAATAAAGATAAAAATGTTCCTATGGATTCTAAGTAAGAGAAGACTGCTTACTAGGGACAATTTAGTCATTAGAGGATGGGTGGGAGATCCTACATGCTGTTATTGCAACAATTTAGAGACCATAGATCATCTTATGTTCACATGTGCACAGAATGCCCCGATATGGGACTGGATTTTACAAAGATTACAAATTGTGGCTAGACCACAAAATTTAGAAGAATTGATGGTTACTATCACACATTATGATAAAAATAGAGCCTTTGGTTACTGGTGCGTTGCCATTCTTTGGAAGATATGGAAGCATAGAAATGATAATTGTTTTAACCATGTACACCCTCAATCAGTTAGGCAATGCATTTCAGATATAAGAAGTTTGATTATATACTAGTCAGGTCTCTGGAAGGACCCTCTCAAGTAGGAAATTGTTGATTTGCTGCCCGAGTTTGAGATGCTGCCAGCAGGAGGATCAGGAAGAATGGAAGGGGGGCATCAGCATTTGATTCATGTTATCTGAGTGCTTCTGGATAAATTGGTGTTTTGTAATTCATGTTAATATTGGTAACAATGTTACAACTT
This sequence comes from Rhynchospora pubera, assembly GCA_028095005.1. Taxonomy (NCBI): domain Eukaryota; kingdom Viridiplantae; phylum Streptophyta; class Magnoliopsida; order Poales; family Cyperaceae; genus Rhynchospora; species Rhynchospora pubera. The sequence goes on along the minus strand of CM051460.1, from coordinate 220,678,282 downwards.
GGATGCAGGGGTTAGAAATAATAAGATAGGAGAGGGGGCACTGGTACCAGTTGTGGGAGGTACCAGTGCCGAGTCTTTGACTTTTGTGAATTTTTGTTTTGGTTGGAACGTTTGCCTGTACTTCTTGGTTACGTAAGTAATGAGAAGTGGTGGGACAACCCACTTATTTTCAAAAAAAAAAAATTTTAAATGAAAAGCTATATGTAAATATTTAGTACAGCCGTATTACATATTTACATATCCATAGTCAGTGTTGTGCATGGGAATATTACACATGATTTACGGATACTAAACAATAAAAGAAATGATGTGAATTAATTTTATTGATGCTGACCAGATATAAATAAATAAATAAATAGAAGCACAAAAAGTTAAGGAAGCATGATTACCGGGAGCGATATATCCGATGGTTCCCTTTAGCCCCATCAAGCTTGTTGAATTCTGACTTGCTGGAGAAGGCAAGAACTTTGCCAGGCCGAAATCACTCACCAGTGCATTCATGTCACCATCAACTAGAACGTTACTCGGCTTCAAATCACAATGAGCCAATGGAGGCGTGCAGTGGTGGTGCAAATAGCTCACAGCTGAAGCCATATCTAAGGCAAAATAAATTCTATGTTCTAGGCTCAGTTTCTTTCCTTCAACCTTTGGATGAATCCATTCTTCAAGGCTTCCGTTTGTTATGTACTTCAATACCAACGCTTTAAACTCATTGCCTCTTGGGTTCACTGTTGAGCATGAAGTAATTACACCGACGAGGTTTCTATGACGAATATTACGTAGGGACTCGCATTCTGTGTTGAAGCTCCTATGCGCACCAGTTTGATCAAGGTTGAATACCTTTATGGCAACTTGACCCTCCCCATCCAAGTTACCTTTGTAAACAGAGCCGAAATTTCCTCGACCAATGAAATTGGCAAGAGAGAACCTGTCAGTTGCTTTGAGAAGATCATAGTATGACACCTTTTTGTACATCTCAACTTCAGAGCCTGTTCCCTCATGCTTTGTGTCTTTCTTGTTTTTCAATCGGCTAAAAATGGTGCTGATGATAACTATAAGAAATGAGATCGAGGCAATACAAGTGGCAATTACGATTATGGATTGTTTTACAAAATTTCGCTTGTGCTTAGATGAATCTACAGGACATGGAGGAAAATTTAGCAATGAATTACCACCACATAAACCTAAGTTTCCATGTAAAAACACTGCACTTGCATTTGAAAATATTCCCCCTTCGGGCACATTTCCCTCAAGGGCATTGAAAGACAAATTAAGATACTTCAATGACCGAAATGAATCAAAATACTCAGGAATTTTCCCTGATAGGTTATTTAAGGAAAGATCCAAATATTCAATTCCTCTCAGGTTTCTTAAAGATTCAGGGATACTTCCTTCAAAATGATTTCCACCCAATTTGAGTTGTTGCAAAACTTGACAATCACCCAGGGATAGAGGGATTTCGCCTTGCAAATTATTGTTTGAGAGATCTAGATAAGGGAGGTTTTTCAAGCTGCCCACTTCCCAAGGTATAGTTCCCTCAAGCAAATTATTTGCTAAGTCGACCTCTTGTGATAAAGTGGTTATGCCAAATATTTCTTTGGGAATAATTCCTTCTAGATTATTCGTACATAATTTTAGCCTAAACAAATTACTGCAATTTCCAATACTTGTAGGAATGGCACCAGTTAACTGGTTTTCCATTAACCAGAGCTCACTCAGTTTTGTCAAATTTCCAATAGAAAATGGGATTGGACCTGAAAGCATATTTTTAGATAGGTCTAGTATATCTAGGTTGCGAAGGGAGCCGATGCTTGGAGGCACCATCCCAGTGAAAAGATTTTGATCCAAATATAGAGCGGTGAGATTGACGAGATTCCCAATCTCATATGGTATGATACCAGAAATGTTGTTACTTCCCATCAATAATCGTTCAAGCTCTGTGGTGAGATTTCCAACAGTAATCGGTAAGTTCCCAGTGAGATTGTTGCTGATTAGATTGAGAATCCGTAACATTTTACAATGGGTTAGGGAAGAAAAAAAACTCCAATCACCAGATTCAAGTTGATTCCAACTTAAATCAAGGTAGCTAAGATTATGCAAAGATCCTAGATTGGTAGGGACTTTACCATACAAGGAGTTGGCAGTAAGAACAATATTTTGGAGGTGTGAAGCATTTGATAGTGAAGTGGGTATTGGACCCACGAACCAGTTGACACCCAAATCTATTGTTTCAATATTTGGAAGTGTGTGACCAATAGTCGAAGGTAGAGTTCCAGATAATTCATTGTCGTTCAAATTCAGGTAAGTCAGAGTTGTTATGTTGTATATGGAATCTGGGACTTCTCCGGAAAGGTAGTTATTATATAAATTTACATGTTGTAATAAATTGGAGTTTATTCCTAAAGTTTTTGGAATGCTTCCCTCTAAAATATTATCAGAAAGGTCAAGATAGGTTAAGGAAGAAATATTTCCTATGGATTTGGGGATGGTTCCACTGAGATTATTGCGTGCCAAAGAGAGATATTGAAGTCGTGGCAAGAGATCACTTACAAAATGAGGGATTCTTCCATGTAAGGTATTTATTGAGAGATCGATTGAAACAAGTGATCGACCATTGAATAGGGCTGAAGGGATATCGGCATTCAGAGAATTCATGCTTAGGTTAAGATACTCCAAATGGGAGAGTCGACTGAACTCAACTGGAATTTGACCAGAGAATTTGTTGTTTGACAGGTCGATTCTTTGTAGGAAAGTGAGGTTGGCTATATAAGGCGACAATGCACCTGCGAGTGTAAGTGAATGGAGATCTAATTTGATTACATAAGTCTGGTTTTTGCATGTCACTCCACGCCATCGGCAAAAGATGGTGTTATTTGTCCATGAAGCCAAGGCTCCAAACGGGTCAGATAGTTGCGACTTCATTAGGAGAAGGGTTTTCTGGTCACCATTGGTGGTGTTTAGAGCTTCAGTTCCAAACTTTGATGTTGAGAGGACGATGAGAAATAGAAAAGTGAGGATAAGTAAAGATTGGAAGTTAAAGAGAGATGGAAGGCTGCCTATTTCCCTCTCTTTAGTCATTGTTTTCACACACTGTACAAGTGTAAGACCCACTTCTTTATATAGACAGGACCAGCTCTCAGTTTCATACATACTGTCTTCCATTTTTTTTTTTTTCATTTTTTACCCTTATATTTATTTTCAAATTGTGACGCAGTATCATGATTTATGCTTCTCTCGGTGAACGCCGTTCAAAACAGTAAAATTGCGAGTTGAATAGTCTAATACAAGCTCCGTTGTAACTTGTAAGGATGCCAACTGGTCTGATACAGTGATACAGATTAGAGATGTTATAACATTCATGCTCGTTATTGGTTGAGCTTATTTATTATTCAATTCACTAATTAGAAATATCAAAAGATAGAACATCTTGAATACATAATAAATTTTTAATATGACGCAGTAAAAGGACAACAACTCCCCCTAGGCCTCCCCTTTTCCCTTTTTACAGTCATGGTTAGTGTTCTTCCCTCTTGTTCCTTTCTCGCAACAAATCATATCTATCCCTCTCTGTAACACACAATCCCTATCTCTCGATTATAATACAAACCATAAATAAAAATATGTTTCTTGCAAGCCCTTTGAAATTTGATTAGCTTAATCAATTATACAGACACAGCATGAATTTTGGATAAGTAAAAGACTGTCGTTTTATTTTCTTGTTTCGATTCGCTTTACCATCTTCTTCTCTTGTTTTAATCAATTTGAAAGGAAATACATAAGAAATTGAAATTATTATTACTTTATAATGAGAACCAACTCTTGATCTATTAGCAAATAACAATGAACCATGAGCGAAAGGTCGCAGGTTTGAAATTCGATTGGAGGTCTTTCATAGACATTTTAAAAATAAGTTGGGTGGCTTAGACCTCAATTTATCTTAAAAATATTATTATTTTATATTTAATTATTTCAAAACATGCCTAAATTTTTTTTCCCAGAGGACATACATGGCAGTAGACCTAACATACAAGTACGATGAAAGTAGATTGAATACGGCTCAGATATGATATGAATACGGATCAGATATTGCCGAGCACGAATACAAATATGAATACGGATATATTTCATATTTTAAAACAGATATCTATAACTATAAATTAACAAACTAATAGAAATAAAAAGTAAATAAAATAATAATATTGATATCAAATGTCACTATACATCAAAATATTATATTAATCATATGCAATCATCACAATAAGAGAAAAAGAAATAATTTTAATGTTATCATCATGTGTAATTATCTTGATAATATTTTGATATTACTAGTCCAATCAAAATATTATCGTAAGTCAATCTATCTAATAAAAACTAGGCATTATCTAATCAAATATTCTCTATAATATTAGAAGAGTAATTATATTAACCGTCTTGTGGCACTGAATATATGGATAAACGGATCGAATATCTATCGGACACGGAAAATATCTATAATTTTTTTGTTAAATACAGATACAGATCAGATAATGGTCAAAACTATATCCGTATCCATATTTTTATTTTATCGGATATAAATACGAATACGAATACGAATATGTTCGGATATGAATCATATTCGGATAGTAAGCGAATTTTTCATCCTACATATTTTTTTACAACAACTCTTTTCCATTTCAACCCAGGGAAAGTATTACAGACCACAGCGGTTGGATCCTTCAATAAATTGGTCCTTTGAAGGGTCGGATATACCCCAATTTTTAAGCCCTTGAAAACCTGTTTGATGCAAATCCAACCCGTTTAAAAACTGGTCAAGATAACCCACTCTGGCACTCTCTCCCTTCTATAATTTATACTTGGCTTGTCATAAAAAGAAAAAATTATACTTCCACAAAAATAATAACAAACAATGTTTTTACTTTTATGAATCTTGAAATGCTTTCTCAGTGCTTCTAACCACCAAGATTCAACATTATTCAATTTCTTTAATAATTTAATCATATCTTGTGGTTTGTATTATTTATTGGGTCAAAATAATTTAATCATAATTTAACCCTCAAGAACTCTAACGTCCTTTAGTATCTTGCATACATTTTATTGTTCATTGTAATTAATTGTGTGGAAATTTATTTGGGCACCCCTAAATTGATGGAACACCCTAAAAATTATCAAAATACGTTAGTTGCCAAAACCAATTTTGATATTAAAGCATTTATTAACAGTTGAATTACCAGTTAATTTTGTGGAAATTGTTATTAAAATACGCTAGTGTTATCCAAAATCCACCCCAAGTGGAAGCCCCTCGGCCCCTCGGCCTTGTAAAGGGTGCGTTTGGATATAGGAAGAAAGAAGAAGAAGAAGGAAGAAGAAAGAAAAAAAATTATAAACAATCCAAACTCTTCACAAAGTTACACACTTCCCAATACTTCTTCCCACTTCTTTCTTTCTTCCTATCTTCCCACACATATCCAAACGGAGCCAAAGTTTCTTACAAAATGAAACTCGGTCCAGGTAAATGTTATTATTATTATTTTTTTTTGTTGCAGTAATAAAATTGAATACTTCGACACAGCCGAGAGCCGGGGCCGGTAATGTTGAAAACGGATACGGAATGGATTGTTTCATTTACCGTTTTGTTTTAGTAATGGATTGTACCAAAATAGTTCGTTATTTGTTTCGTTTCGACGGAACGTGACAGAACAGTTATATTTTGAACTATATTTTATACAAATTTTATATTTGGACAGAATGGAACGGATTCGCGTATAAACGATATACCGCGCCTAGACACAGCTGAGAGCAACTGCTTTGTCGAATACCAAAAAGTGTCTTACAATTTCCATCAATAGTCCAACATAAAAGTTTGTCACGATAGCACATGAATTAACGAAAGGTCTCACCTAAAGCATTTCCTCAGTCAAAATTTGATATCTGCATGCACTGAACAAGTGAGAGCAACTGCTTTTGTTGACTTCACCCAAGTCACTATACTGCAAGTCTACGGATAAAGATTGCAACGGTCTAGGTTGGATTGGCATAAAAATTTTAAGTTCTGTCTAATCCTTTGATTATTATTCTATTCCAGCTCGACTATATATATTCGCCCAGAACATCAATTTCAATATTTTTAAATAATGAAAATTTATATCACCACTATGTTTAGTTATGTTATATTGACATGAAATTATTTCACATTTGCGAAACGGTTGTCAGCAGAAAAAAAAAAACTCTTTCTCTCTCTCTTAATTTTTCATTTTTGTTATTCACCATTATTTAATGGAAATTGATTCATGTCATCTGTAGTTTTACCATTACTTGTTATGACTAAACAGAAAGTAAACACATAAAATAGACAAGATGAACATATATAATGATCAAAGAGAACACATACAAACAACTAAAATTCAATAAAAATAAGTTGAATATGCATATATATATTTGTTTGTAAGTGTTCATTTTGATCATTTATATGTTTATCTTGTCGGATTTATGTGTTCACTTTGTGTTTAGCGATGACAAGTGGTGGAAAAACTGCAGATGACAGTTATCATTTCTGTTATTTAATTATGTTATGAATTTAATATTTTTGCTTAATTATATGTCGGAATATTGCACTCTTTCTCCCTCCCTCTCTCTGATAATTTTTTTTATTTTGTTTTTTGAAAGGACTATTATTATTATTTTGCAACATGCTCGCATTGACTTCTATTAAAATCATAGAAAAATATTTTTTTCAGTATTTTGCAAGCTTTTAAATTTCGGTTTTTTCGGTATGACGGTCCAGGTCCCCATGTTATTTCGGTGTTATTTCGATGTTATAACGGCGATATAACGGTGTAGTGTTTTTTTCAAAGTTTGACACACATCAATTCTATAACTATCAATTTATATGTTTATACATCTCCAATACTTCATACAAATAGCATACGGCCATACTAAATTCGATATATTGCACTGTACCAATATGGAGTAGCAGTAGAGCTTGTACCAATTTAACAATAGTTCAATATTGAATACACAATTTAACAATAGTAGTAATAACAGCTTGTTATTTCGCTGAAATAACTGAAATAACGCGTTATATCGTCGAAATAACTGAAATAACGCGTTACGTCATTTTCTCAATTAAGACTGTAACGTTAATGCAGTTTGACACAGAATACCGCTATTTCTGTTATTTCGCCGTTATTTCGCCGAAATTTAGAAGCTTGGTATTTTGAAATTTTCTATTAGAGCTTTAATCTCAAAGATATTGAACATTACTTAAAGTTCAATCCAACGGTTTACAGCAAGTACTTTTCGCAATACCAAAATACATTTCAATTTATATCGATAGTCCAAAAAAAAATTTGGACTAATCTTCAATTGATAGAACTTTGGCTCAGTCAATTGCAAAGGATTTCTCAAAAAATAATAAAAAAATAAAAATAAAAATAAAAATAAAAATAATAATAATAATAATAATAATAATAATAATAATAATAATAATAATAATAATAATAATAATAATAATAATAATAATAATAATAATAATAATAATAATAATAATAATAATAATAATAATAATAATAATAATAATAATAATAAGCGAAGCCCAGACGTTCTTCGAATATCATAAATATTTTACAATTTCAATTGTCACCCGAAAATTAAAATATCATGTATAGGTCATATATAGAGCATCGGCTCAGTCAAAATCTAGATAGCTGAATCCAACAATTTTTAGCATTAAACATGCATTTTGTCCAAGACCAAAATATATTCTTATTTTTTTTAATTAATAGTCCTAGATAAAATTTAAATTAATCATAACTAGGTTTTATGTAGAGTTTCGGCTAAAGCATGATTAATTGAACTATTAAGAAAGAACTTCTTTGTCGAATATAAAATTTCCATTAATAGTCCTAAATAAAATTTGAATTAATCATGTATAGGTCTTTATGTAGACCATCGGCTCAGTCAACAACTAAATAGTTGGATCCAACAATTTACAGCAACCATTTTGTCAAAGATCAAAATATATTCCAATTTCCATGAATAGTCCAAAATAAAAATTGGATTAATCACAGCTGGGTCTTATATAAAGTTCGAGTTTCCGGCTTAAGTCAAAAAATGAAGAGTTTGATCCAGCAATCTATAGCAACTACTTTGTCCATTACCAATATATTTTCCAATGTTCATCAATCGTCCAAAAATAAAATTTGGAGTAATCACAGCTACGTCTACAGAATTTTCGACTCAAGACGTCATTGAAAAGATTGATTAAACTATTAACAATAACTGCGCGCTTTGTCGAATATCAAAATATGTTATAATATTAAACTTTTAATTAATAGTCAAAATAAATTTGAATTAATCATAGTAAAAACTGAAAAGATGGATCTAGGACTGTATATAAGTCGAGTTTGAGCGAACTGGGATAACTTAAATTGAGCTCGACTAGAATTCGAATTGACTCGAGTCAAGTTAAGAAACAGTTTTAAACTTTTAAAACTAACTCAAACTCAATACATTTTCCACTTGAGTTGGCTCGTGATTCATGAGCTAGCTTGAAATAACTATGTGACATCCTTTAAAATTTATATGTTTAATTCATATTTTATTTTGATTTAAAACTAATTGATACAAATAACATTATAAACAATAAAATTATTATCATTTTTATTATTTCTATTAATTTGAAGTATAATATGTCTTGAAATCCAATCTATCATATGTTACAAATTATCTAAAATAATAAATATAAGAAGTTATAATCAATTTATAGATTATTAATATTCATGAATCATGTTAATGATATTATTTGAACAAGAAATTTATTCTATCACGAGTCGGCTCACGAATTGCGATGTGAATTAACCTTAATTTAAACTTACACTCGTTAGCGAACCGAACTAGCTAGCTGAACTCGAGTTCCATTGGAATGAGGTATAATCGAATTTCTTCGAGTCAAATTCGAGTAGGAGTTATGCTTCTCATCCTTGATGGGTCCACCAATGATGGATCCAATAATTTACAACTACCTAGTTAGATACCAATGTCTTGCGATTTCCATCAATAGTCAAAAATAAATTTTGGATTAATTATAGCTGGGTCTTATATAGACCATCAAATTAGTAAAACTTTTTATTGAATTAAACATTAACAATAATTACTCTGTCGAAGATCAAATTGTTTTGCAATTGTCATTATTTGTCCCCAAATAAAATTTCAATTAAGGCTTTATATAGACATTTGACTGGTCAAAAAATGAATAGCTGGATCCAAAAATTTACAGCAACTACTTTGTCAAAAAACGAATGTCTTCCAATTTCCATGAATAGACCAAAATAAAATTCCTAATTAATAACTGGATCATAGCTAAATATCTAGACTAGTCACAGCTAGGTCTTATATAGAGCTTAGAGTTGCTTAAAATTTAAAAATGATGAATGAAGTATTAATTAACAAGAACTGCTTTGTCGAATATCAAAATATCTTGCCATTTCCATACAACTCAAAATTGATAGGCTTTAAAAAAAATTATAGATAGGTCTAAAATATCTTGAACAATAAGATAGTCTAAAATATCTATTCAACAATTTTTTTTTTTTGACTTAACTATTGAACAATTGCTTTGGCAACTACAAAAATATCTTGCAATTTTCATCAATGATAGTCTTAAATAAAATTTAAATTAATTATAGATTGTTCTTGTATCAAGATATTGAGACAAGGATGATTTAGATTTATATCATATTATCACTATAAAAATTTTAATTAGAGATATGTCGTTACTAAATGACAAATTATTTTTATGTCACTATAAAATAATAAAAAATATTTTTATGTCATTGGCCCCCTCTAAACAACAAATATTATTTCCATTTCACTGCCTCTGTCCTAGATTTGGATTTTGGACCCACTTGATTTCTTTGAAATTTCCCGTCTCTCTACTGATTTGAATTATGAAAATAGCACATATTAAGAAAATCAATTGTAAAATTCTTTTTCGAAGTGCAAATTTTTAATTTTAGATGTAGTCAATGATGACTTAAAAATAATAAATAATTATACATATTAAGAAATCAATTTAATAATAATAATAATATTTAGAGCCCGAATTCAATTATCACGCTTCCTTTTACTTCACAATTAGTACTCAGAGAGTGAATTTGTCAGATTAATTAACACGGTTCCCCTTTCCTGCCGCCACTGCCCACTGATGTTGGGACAGCGAATAAGAGGTAATTATGATTCAAATACGTCACTACATCCGTACATGGAAAGAGAAGAGTACAAGTCAATGTTGGAGGTCAGGTGGCTAAAAGTAGGGCTGTCAACGGTATAACGTTCGACGTTTTCCGTCGACGTTCCGTTGGAACGGAACGAGTGGCGGAATGGATTTCCATTTCGTGACCTATAGTGGAACGGAGGACGGAATACAGTCTGATTACGTTGGTATTCACGGAACAGAAACGAAATGAGCCTCTATTGTTTCGTTTTTTAACGTTAATTTCGTGGCTCCTTTAAACTTATTGCAACCCAGCCCATATTGATGATTACGAGGGGTAAAAAGAGAGAGAACTGCTGAGGCGGAAAGATAGAGATGCGAGAGTCTCTCTCCAACCCTAGCGCCGCTCGTCGTCTCTCTCGCAACGATTGCCTGCCTCCTCCGTACTCATCACCTCCGATCTGAGCCAAGATAGAGAATCAAACACTCGCCGAGTCGCCGTATTCCTCTCTCTGGCCTGACCACCAGCCCTAAACCCTATTCCCTCTCTTCTCCGATGACCTCCGTCACCACAACCCCACCACTCTCTCTCCCTCCCTCAGCCGTATCCCTCTCTCTTACCCGAGCACCTTTCCCTTTCCCCTACTCACCGTCTCTCTCAAGCTTCCTCCACAATAACGCTTCCTCACTTTGTGGTTGTCAATGGAGGTGACTGGTGGCAGCTCGATGGCAGAGAGAAGGTAGAACAAAGAGAAGAGGAAGAATGATTTTGCACCTCATTGAATTTTCACATGAAATTAAGTATGTTTGCCTTCTATTTTTTTTATCTTTAATTTTTACATTCTGAATTTTTGTCTTCAATTTTTGCAATTCTTATTTTTTCTTTTTCTGAAATTGGAAATTTTTTTGTAATTTTTTACAATTCTGATTTGTAACTTTGTTGTCTTAACTGGGCTTGAGTTTCTATTGAGATTTGAAGATGAATTTGATGGATTAGTGGAATAACGAAGGATGTTTTCAGCTGTTAAAAAAGAGAGTGCAAAAGAGTAATATATAGTTAACTTTGTCTGTAATAAATGATTGAGTTGTACAGCTATATGACCAGCAAAAAAATTGTAGTTTGTTACCAATCTATCATGATGGTACGATTTTTCTCAGAGCAAACTTGCAGATTCAATCACTAACTCTTCTGTTGTTAGATTTTTCAGTTTTTTGTTATTTTCTCATGTGTTTTTTGTTCCAGATTCTACTGGTATGTGTTTTTTTTCTTTTGTTCCATATTTAATATGTTTTTACCAGTTTTTTTCTTTTTTCCAGATTACGTGATTTACATGTTTTTTTCTTTTGTTATAGATTTAACGTTTTTAACGTTTCTTCCGTTTAAATCTGACGAAACGGAAACGGTAAAAGTTTTGATTACGTTTCTAATAACAAAACGTAAACGTAAATTAGTCCTGTTACGTGCTAATGAACGGAACGAAAACGTAACCTGTCATTTCCGTGTACGTTGTACACGTTTGACAGCCCTAGCTAAAAGTCCTTGTAACTTGTAAGAGAGTAAACGTGTTGTTACTCTGTTGCGGCATCAAATCATTTTCATTTTCAGTACAAGTCAATGTTGTAGGGGGGTTTCATCCGCTATTGTTGATCTCAACTGGAATATATAGTAGAATTATTACACGTCCTCTTTGAAAGTTTCTTGCAGTTCCTAATCAGTAGGTTGAAAAGAATCAAAACAAACAAAACATTAGCCTGACAAAAGTTGGACACTTGGACTTACAAATTAGGAGAAAGAAAAATATTAGTCTAATAGATAAGATGCTAAAGATAGACAATGTGTGGTACGTACAACCTTTGTGACAAAGACTATTTTATTTTACTCCGTTTGGATAAGGTGTGGGAAGAAGTATTAGGAAGTGTAACTTTGTAAAAAGTTTAAATTGTTTATAATAAATTTATTTCTTTATTCGATTATGTTTTTCTTCCCAAATGGAATCCGAACGAGCTAAGACAAGATAATTCTAAAGTACATCTATTTTTTGGGTAGAACTAATTTTTATGTTCATACAAATATCCATCTAAAAAACTAATTACGCAGATGAGGTCCAAAACGGAGAATGGTTAACCAAACAAACGTGAATAATAGGAAAATCAAACTTGTCATTATAAATGCAACTTGATCAAAATTCAAGTTAAATCAAAATAGAAAATAGTCAGAAGTTATTAAACGATTATATTTATATGTAATAAGAATCTACTAAAACTTGAACGATCCAAAACTCGGATCCCAAATAAACTATATATGGATTCGACTTCAATAAAAATCAAATTCAACCCGAACCGCAATCAAATGATACAAATAATAGGGGGGGGGGGGGGGATATCTGAACCCAACTGACCCTGACTATTCAATTCAAATTTACTAAAGAAGATGATATCAATGCGTGGACAAATATATATATATATATATGAAAAATTATTGTTATGCTTCAACAAAAATATAAATAAAACATATGGACATGAAAAAAAAATAACCATTTGAAAATGAATATAAACAAAATTCCATCTATGTGTAGCTCTTATTTTTCATCTGAGCTCTATTTATATTAAAATTTCAATATATTTTGCCACCAGATTGCAGCCCTCTTTCTATTTTAAATGGAAAATTTATAATGAAGTAACTTTTAATTTAGTGATTATCATCTGCATGGTTGCGCTACTGTTTGAATCAATTTAAAAACGAAATTGCTTGTCATCATTCCATAGATTCCATCATCCATCATCTATCATCCCCATCTAACGTTTACATTAATTATCCATCATCCTCCTCAATGACGTATTTTTCCCATCCAACGTCCTCATTAACTAACTTACTATTTTTGTCGCTCGCCCAAAGTGTACTCCCCTCCTTCCCTCCCTATGTGTTCCTTCCTCTCCGGAACTAGGACAATTAGTTTTGAATTCTTCATTTTCTAGAACAATTTAATATGAAAAAAGCTAATTGTCCTAATTATGTAGCATAACTCTACTAGTTATATAATCTAATTGTCTTAATTTTCTTATGGAAAACTTGTTCATCTAGGAAAAAATATTAATTGTAAAAAAAAAAACTAATTATCCTAGTTTTTTAACAGAATTGTCCAAGTTTTGTTTGCTATTTTTCTTTGTTTTGTTTTGAAAAAAATGTTCAGTCCACCAAAAAAATATTGATTATCCTAGAAAATAAAACTAATTGTCCAAGTTATGTAACATAATTGTCCGAGTTTTTCAACAGAATGTCCTAGTTTTGTTTGCTAATTGTCTTTATTTTTGTGAAAAAAAATTTCTGTTCGAGAAAAAAAAATTAATTGTTTTAGGAAAAAAAAACTAATTGTCCTAGTTATGTAACATAATTGTCAAAGTTTTTTTAATAGAATTTTGTTAGTTCTATTTGCTAATTGTTTTGGTTTTATTTTAGAAAAATGTTACGAAAATGAAGGAATGGTAATAGAGTAGAAGGCGGCAAGAGTGGAGTGAGAGAAGTAATGAAAAGGAGGAAGGAAATGGGGATGGGTACACTGACTGGATGATGGAGATGAGATTGTAGAAATACAAAGGGAAAATATGAAGTTATGTTGGAATTCCAAAAATAGGAAAAAAACGTGTGACTAGAGGATGATGAGGATGATAAATTTCAGAAATGATTCTTATCTATCTTGATTTAAAAATTAATGACCAAAATTATATATAAAAAATTAGATACTTTTTTGCTAGGAGGTGACCCTTAAATTTCTATTTTATAAGTATAAGTGAAATTGCATACAAACATTATAGATTTTTGAGAATAGTGTTTTTTAGAAGAATGAATTCCCACCAATCATTTAACATGAGTTGCATACAAACATTATAGATTTTTGAGAATAGTATTTTTTTAGAAGAATGAATTCACATCAATCATTTAACATGAGTTTTATTTTAAGAATTTGGTTCTCTAATATTTTTTTCAAAAATAAATAATTCTATCTGAATTCCCACCAATCATTTTTTAAAATTGTGCTTTGATTGTCATAAAGTAAAACTTGGAATGTGGGAGTAGATCATACGCTGACAACTATTAAAAAATGATATATTAATAAGCAAAGGAGCAATTCTTTTAGATACTCGTCAATAACGAGAGCAAGTAATGTCGTCCATTAGTGTCTAATATATGCTTTCTAGCGGATATCAAGTGTACAAAAATTTAATATATAAAAAAATAATAATAGAGTCAAACACATTAACACTTGAACCCGTCAAAAGCGATCAAATCTCAACTTTTAAAGTTACAATTGTCAATTCAAACCACACAATTTGTTCGTCACGATGAAATCTCAATAAAGAACATGCAAGTTTTATATCTTTTCAAATTTTATTCTATTTTTTATTTTAGAAAATCCTCAATCTAAATAGTTATGTACCATCCAATTTTATAAAATACGAAAATATAGCTAAAATTTTTTAAAATTATAAAATTTAGTTGTCAAGATAATTTCATTATAGAGATCAAATTTAACGTTTCAAATTTGTCATCTGAAATTTCAATAATTGAGTTTTAATTACTAAAAAACAATATTATCGAATCAAAGAATATTCAAAAACAATATTATGGCACAATTCTTTGATTGCACTTTGTTAGTGGATAGGAATAAATAAATATGATGATTTGCAATATGTGTGATGGGCTGTTGGATTATTTTATTTTATTTTATTTATTTATTTTTTTTGTGATTACTGTTGGAGTATTGAGTTTATCAACCAATCATATAATTATATAATTCCAGGGGTTTTCCACAGTACCCCTCAGGATTTTTGTTGGATTTTTTGCGGCAGTTTTGTGTACTCTTATTTGTAACAAATTTATTTAATATACGATTTTTTCTAGGCAACATAGAAAGCTATACAGAATTATCTATTGATAAAAAAGTGAACAAAAGCATATATATGTGCAATTTTTTCGGATCTATTATGGCTCTTTCATGTTATTTTATATAAAGGGTCTATTATGATGTCTATTTTACCAAGAAATATAAAAAACTATACAAAATTGTCTACAGAAGAAATTAGTGAGAAAAAGCCAAACTCATGTTTCTTCCAGATCTTTTGTGGCGCTTTCCATGTTATTTTTATGTAACATGCCTCATGCTTCTATAGTTTTTATTATGCGACACCAAATAATGTGTATGAAAATATACATAAAATCGAATAAATATGACAAAAAGGACCAATGAATGATCAAACAAAATGAGAAAAAAAAGAACGCATCTTCGGGGAGGAATGGCACTTTTCTTATAGGCCCTCCAAATTTGTTTAATACTATTTTTATAGATCGGTCTTCTATTTCTTTTATTACATATATCAATAATTTTTTAAAATTTTAGTTCTTTTGTTTAATTGTTTACTAGCCTTCTCCAAATTACTAATTGCATCAATTTTTGTTAACGTTCCAAAAAAAAAATACAAGAAATCCAATTAGATATTTTTTATATATTTTTTTAAATCTTTAGTTTACTTCATCTATGCTATTTTTATGTTTTGGGACCCAAATTATTTTATTATGTGCCTTGCTTTATATAGTCCAATATGACTATGATTAGTTGCATAAATCATACAGGGGTCGCCACAAATTTAAATTACACATCTAATTAACAAATTTTATTTTAATTTTGTTCCTATAATTTATTATTATAACATATGTACAATTAGATTTGCACTCTTTCATTTGATTGTAAAAGAAAAGATTGTGATATTTTAATAATTTTATATTTTAGATTTGTAACACTTTGCTGAATTTTTTTCTAGATTAATATTTTTTTTTATATTTTTAGAGTTAGGTGAAATTTCAAAAGGTTGATACTGTCTTGCTAAAAAAAATAAATAAATAAAATCAAAAGATGAACTTTGGTCCAGCAATATTATAGCTAGTTGAATATACTCCGGTTATAATGTGAGTTAAGTTGACCACAGCTCAAACTTGACTTGTCAGTCAATTGAGTTATTAGTTCAAGTTTTACTAACTTGAGTTCCGTTAGTTCGAGTTATAACTGAGCTTTTTCTAAATCGAGTTCGATTGAGCTCATGAGTTACGAGTATTTTGCCTCACTTCTACGGACTACGGTGTAATTTACCCACAATACGGATTGCAGATTTTCTTATATATCGGGAAGCATATTTTCGTGGAATTTTTGAAATAATAATATACTATTGTGAAATTTAATTGTAGTACAAAAATTAAATATATCTTTCATAATGGTAATAATGGTGAGATGCAAAGTGCATTGACATCATCACACGGGAAGGCCATACTGTGGCGATGACGCAAAAATATTCCTTTTTATAAAGGAAAAAATAGATTATATGACCAGCACAGAGTTTTTAATAAAAAAAAAAGTGACACTATATACACATGGCATGACATATTGCAGACCTCAAATTCCTCATAATTAATGACTAAAAAGGGGAAAAAACATCCTCATGATTCATGTTAGCTTCTATGTTTATACTTCTTTCCAATTATGGCTTATATTACAACAATACAACAATTATGGAATAAAAAAGGCAAAAAAATGAGTGGCTAGAGTCCAACATGTTGGACACATGCCCACATCTATCATGATGAAATTTTAATTTTTAAAATTAGAATGACCGATCGAAACCGCTCAAATTGTTCTCCATAGTAAATCTCCATGAAAATCAAATTTTATATTTTTTTCAATTTTTTTTTGAAATTTTAGAATATGTTCAATCTAAAAGTTATGATTAATTCTCCAATTTTGAAAAAAAAATTAGTTAAAAAATTTGAAAAAAATACAAAATTTGATTTTCAAAGAGATTTTAATATAAAGATTATATTATATTTGATTTTGGCATTACTTTAAAAAAAATAACTGATCTTGTATTGTTTATATGTATTTTCTTTGTACTACATCTTCAAAGTGGATATATATTTTACTATTTAAAGGTGTTTACATTAAAAGACCGAAGTACAAATAAAAATAGGAAATTGTATAAATATGTTTACTAGTTAAATATTTTTTTACTAGTTGTATGTGTTCATATTGTATTATGTACCGTAAATTTTATAAATATGTATCATTCTTTCAGTAAATAAAAATAATTGAGAAATGCTAGTGTCCTATATATAGGACGGATGGGTCCGTCCAATACGATCGTTTTCACGTTTCTAAATTTCAAATGATCGATCCGAACCGTTCAATATATTTTAAATAGGAAATTGATTACTGCCATCTGCAGTTTTGCCATCCCTACCATCGCTAAATATAAAGTGAACATATACGGAAAATAAAGTGAACATATAGACGATCTAAGTGAACACATACAGATAAATAAGTTCAATGAAAATAAGTTGAATATGTATATAAACTTCTGAACAAGTGATGACAACACTTATTTATTTGTAAGTGTTCATTTAGATCGTCTATATGTTCACCTTATTTGTTGTATACGTTCACTTTGTATTTAGCGATAACTGGGATGGTATATTTGCCGACGGCACTTATAATTCCTGTTTTCAATATTGAAAACTTACAAGAAACCAATTTTTACATTTTTTCAAAATTTTCTACCATCTTTTTGGTATTTTTTTAAAATTCATGATATAAACATTATGGATCGTCCAATAACAACGATTTTCTAAAATACCAAAATAATAGTAAAAAAATTTTAAAAAATGTTAAAATTAGTTTATTGTAGTTTTTCAATATGGAAAACATATTGAACGGTTCGGATCGGCTATTTGAAATTTAAAAACGTAAAAACGATCGTATTGGACAGAGTCGATCCGCCCTATATATTAGACACTAGCATTTCTCAAAATATTTTACTTATCATCTTTGTGTAAGTGCTTCTTATTGGAAAGTAAAAATACTTTTCAGTAATAGATAAGAGGTACCAGTTCTATTGAAAAGTAAAAATACTTCTGATTCATATAGATAACAGGTACCACTTCTCCTATAAATAAGGCACCCCCGTCTTGAAAACCACGGTAGAACAACTGACAACTAGCAAAATGGTACAAAAGTGCTTCAAACAACTCCTGGTTGTCTTGTTACTTATGACTATCCTATCTTGCTCCTTTTTGCCTTCATCCTCATCTGCTAGAACTCTTTCAAAGACTCTGCCACCAAGTGAGTACCTCATACTTTATTTTTGTTCTAATTTAGTGCTTAAGTACTTTTCTCGCACTATGATTATAGAATAATTCAATAATAAAAAAGTTCGTTCATAACTCTGTTTTTCACAATTTTATATAACTATATCTAGAAATATGACTATATTGGTATTCATATTGTTATGTTTATGATTTGTCAGCCAAAGATGTTTCTGATGGGATGAGCACTACCATGTATGGCGAGGTCAAGCAAAAGATGGCCTCATTTCTGAGACGCATGCTGGCGGGCAATGAATATCCTACACCATATCCTACCAGTCCACGCTACTCGACCCCCAGCCCCAAAGGCAAAAAATACCCACCCTGATTGCAGTTTATAATTAACTGAATAAGTAGAATATTGTAAAATGGGCAATTGTAGTACGTTGAAATTGCATATTGGTTCCAGAGTCTATATATCTTCATTCCCACTTATGTTCTTACCAAAAAGGCAAAAATTGTAGGGAATATAATTGTTCTAGGAGTCTAAATAATCTTTCTCTACAGATATATATAATTGCTGATCAGGCAGACAAATAATTAAGGTTCATTCAATGTCATGATATGTAATAACTAGATAATAGGGGCCATATTGCAATTTTCAAAGTTGTGGCACATGCCCTCTTATGTATCTTCCACAATTTATTTTATAAATTAATGATAAATGAAGTAATTAACATATTTGTGAGGTACTATTTGTACCTTTTTGTTATGTTCTCTCTGGTCACATTTAAATAACATCTCCTGTTCGCATAGGAAGATAAAAATTTGGAATTAAATAAGCGACGGAAGGATATAAGATGATTATAATATTTTGATCGCACACCTTATTTGGAGGTTTCTCACTGTATAATCCAATCCTGTTTATGCCTCTGGTCAATGGTCATATCAGACATCCTTGAATATTATAACAATAGGAAGTGATGGATGGTATGTGTACAATAATGAAATTGATGCTGAGGGAGTTTACATGTTAACCAATATCTTAGCAGCATTTGTTGATTTGATTCAGAAATAATCTGAATCAATAGAGAAATCAGGACAAAAACTCTGTCAACAAAAGTAACAACGGTTAAAGCGAAACGACAGTAAGCCTTCAGATTAAATGGTCCACAATTATTTGATATTACAGATTAAATTTCATTGAGAGAACTGTTGAAGGCAGCTATGGATCTGAGTACTTTTATACAAGCTGTGTCCATGTGACGATCCAAACAGTGCCAACTTAACAGAGTGAACAAAGACTTGGTGGGACCACTGTTGATTTCGAACGTCCAGCGCGAAATTTCTTCTCTTAGGCTGTGTTTGGATGGGAGTGAGAAGAAGAGAATAAGAGAAGATGGGAATAAATTTATTATTAAATAATTCAAACTTTTCACAAAGTTACACACTACCCAATACTTCTTCCCTACTTTTTTCCTTATTCCACTTATTCTCACCACCGTCCAAATGGAGTTAGAGTTCAATTGGCAATGGAGGAAAACAAAATAAATTTAATTTATATGAAATTTAGGAAGCAAGACTTAATGCTTAAATCGCGACAAGCTTTGATCTGTCTCTCTCTCGAGATGAATGACTCGATCTTCAATTTGCCCCTTGTAAAAAAATATATATATACACGGAATAGTTCTAAAAAATCATAATGGTCAATTGTTCTTTCTAATTTGCACAAGGCATAACAAATATTAAATATATCTTTGAAATTTTGAGAGAAATTTTAACAATTGTTCTTTTGTAGTTAGGGTCGCTTGTGACTTCAATAATTATTTTTAGCATCCCAAGAAGCAAAGTTCTTAGCTGTACTAGGTCGCTCTGTCAAGTTTCAATACAAACTTCGATTTTTTTTTTCCCCTTAGAAAAGCTACTGAAGTTATTTTTAATTTAGATGGGGGCCTATCCGATATAATGATATGATGAACGTATACTTGTACGATACTTAATTGTGTGAAGAATATACTGGTTCAGTCATCGTCAGCAAACCATGTATAAAGTACAAAACATGGATGGAACTTCTACTGTGTTAAGCATATACAGTATACCTGTCTAACGTGGTGAAATGGCACGGAACAGGTCGTTCCATTTGCCATTTCGTTAAGAAAACGGTATGATATTTCATTCAGTTTACCGTTCCGTTTAGAAAACAAAACAATATTCAGTGCCACTATTCGTTCCAATTAGAAATTGCATATATTTTTGTTGAAAACGAAGCGAAACGGTTTGAAACGGCACAATTCCGTATTTCGTTTACCATTCCGTTCTTGAAACGCATCATTTGGCTCTACCACTAACCATTTCGTTAGTGTTTCACGTCACGGCAAACGGCATAACAGCTGTCATTGACAGCCTTAATATACAGGTATTCAAAGGTACTTGCAAAATTGAAAATTAAGTACAAGATTATAAATTACAAAAAAAAGGTAAATTGACAATAAAGAAACGGTGACTTCCTGTTGAGAATAAAAATTAGAATAAGGGTAAAAATGTAAAAAGGAGAAAAGTACTTTCGTACATGTGAAAGTTAGAGATTATAACGGTCATATTAGAAGGGTCAAACGGTACTCTACCGTGACAATATAAATACATGTAATACCTCTGTGAAATAGAGATAATACAATCAATAAAAAAGAAATACTCGATTCATAACCCTCAAATTCTCAATTCAATACTCAGTTTGTAACATGCTATCAGAGCAGTATAAAAATTGCTGCAAAGAAAATCCATCCAAAATCTATTCCAGCCAAGTTATTTTCTAATCTGTTTTTTTCTCAAATCTATTTCTTTTTCCCAGCAAAAAAAATCAATTCTCTCCATCTCAATTTCAACAAAAAAAAAATCCTTCATTTAAGCCCTAAACCAGCAAAGATTGTTTTAAACAACCCGATCCCTCAATGAAAAAAAATCAGAAAAATTCCCAAAACTGAACAGAAAAGGGAATTGTTACCTTAACCCAAGCCAAATTCGACCCAAATTGAGCAATCTTAGTGCATGAACCTTCAAAACTCTAACCTAGATCAGAGAGAAGGAAGGAGAAAGAAACTCAAGTCATGGCTGGACAAAATTCCAGCCCTACATATGGAAAAGGGGAGGAATGGTGCAAGAATTGCAAGAAAGAAGGACACCCCACGGATTGCTGTTGGTTTCTCTATCCCCATCTGAGGCCGAAATGGTGGGAAGAGAAGGCTGGTGAAAAAAATGGAGCGGAGAAAAACCCTGAGGGGGAGAGGAAAAGGAGGTTCGCCGCCTCTGTGCAAAGCGGAGACGAAGGGTTCTACAAACCGGAGTCGGATCCTCTGGTCGTTTTTTTCAAACGACCACCTGGTCGTTTTCGATCTGGACCGTCTGATTTTATCTGAACGGTTAACATTTTTTCGGGCCTATCAATCGTGGTACTAGCACGGGGCATTCATAACCATTAAGATTAAATCAGACGGCCCAGATCTAAAAACGACCAGAGAATCTCTCCGGTCTGCCGACCAGAGAATCTGGTTCCTCTACAAACCTATTCAATTCAGATTCGGAGCAAAAACGGGTGCGCAGAAAGGACTTGGATCCGACTTGCCTATAACCCAAGAAGAACTTAGTTGCCTTCTGGCCCAACTAGCTAAACTACTCAAGGCCCAAATATCAGGTTTTTTTAAATTATGAGAATTCTTATTGTTTGAACGTTTTTGATCTGAACCAAACTAGAATAGAATCGAACCAGACTTCTAGGAAATATGTCATACCAAACAAAAGGCCGGCCAATTGTCAAATAAATGAAAAAAATGAAAGTGATGGAGTTAACTAAACCGTCCCTATAAAATGTACAAATTTAGGATTCCAAAAAATTGAAAATTGTGAAAATAGTTATGTTTGGATTTTAGATTCCGGTACAACGGACCATATGACCGGAAACAAAAATATACTGCATGATTATCGAACAAGCAAAAATAAAGACTTTGTGATAGTTGCAAATGGTGATAGAATGAAGATTTGTGGATATGGTTCTATTGAGCTTTTTTCTAAAAATATCGAACACGTTTTGCATGTGAAAAATTGCACTTCAAATTTATTTTCTATAGGAAAACTTTCAAAAGAACTAGATTGTGAAATTAAATTTTCTTCTCAAAATATTTTATTTCGAGATTTGAAAACTAAGAAGATTAATAACAAAATGAGCCATATTTTCAAAATAATAACAAAATGCTTGATAACCATATTTCCACAAATGACTTTGTCCTTCCCATAATTCCTTATCAATGTGGTGAGAAAGTATTGGTAGAAAATGAAGGAGAAGAGGAATATGACCGAAACAATAGTGACAACAATACTCAAAGTGAAGCCGAGGAAGAAGGAAACACAAGTGTAGAAGAAGAAGAAAACACAAACACCGAACAAGAGATTCCATTGCAAAGATCTACACGTTCCACTCAACCGCCGGCAAGGTTACAAGATTTTGTAACCTATGAGGTTCAATATCCTATCCAAAATTATATATAATAAAATAACCAATAATCATCGCACTTTTTTAAGTGCCATATCCCAAAATGAAGAACCAAAAAATTTTGAAGAAGCCATAAACCTGTTAGAGTAATGTCCTAGAAGTCAATAATTTAATGACTTAATTATTAGTTTATGTCTTGGATGATATTTTATCATCTGTTCCTAAGTTTATTATTGACAGATCATTCAGGTTGAGGATCTGAATTGTGGATCACTGTGGATCATTCTTTAGAATGACAATAATAAAGCTAAATGGTCCATAATCTTGATAATTAACAAGGAACATTAATTATCATATAAGATTAGTATGCAAATTAAGTGATGATTAAGTTCTACAAATCATAGGTAAAGAGTTACCAACTTAATTGCATATGTATATGTTATGGAACATAGTACAAGACTTGACCCAACGAAATAAACATATGGATTGTGTTATGTGTCATTGTTTATTTCGTTATGATTTTGGTTCTAAGTTTGAGATGTTTATCTTTTCCACATGAGGATAGGTTCAATAAATACTGTCTACCGCTGAGAGTGGCACACTTGTAAATAGTGTGAACTCCTAGCTAGGGTTAAGAGGCTATATAAGGCACCTAAAGGAGGCTCCTTGGCTTCTCTTCTCTCTCCCCTCATCCTAGCCGCCACCTTGCCCCCCCCATAGGGTGCGCCGCCCCCCTCATCTCCTCTCCCCTCAAGCTCATGTGTTGAGCATCCCTTTTCTCCCACAAATTGGTTTGGTTCTTTGGTTGAAGAAAGGGAACGCTTGGGATTAGACTCGTTCTTCTCTTCGCTAGCAGGAATTGAGAAGAACTTGGTTAATACCATAGTGGACTCGAGGCGCCGCGAATAGGAGGTGATTGGAGAGCTCTCGATCGACTCCAAAGCCAAGGATTCGTGCTAGATCTTTATGTGTGTGATGTTTAATTGGTTAATTAACTTGTAATTAGCACTAAAATTGAAAATTACACACTTCTTAACAGACTTTTTGAAAATTAACTTGTAATTAGCACTTTTTGAAAATGAGCCATATTTTCAAAATAATAACAAAATGCTTGATAACCATATTTCCACAAATGACTTTGTTCTTCCCATAATTCCTTATCAAAGTGGTGAATAAGTATTTGTAGAAAATGAAGGAGAAGAGGAATATGACCGAAACAATAGTGACAACAATACTCAAAGTGAAGCCGAGGAAGAAGGAAACACAAGTGTAGAAGAAGAAGAAAACACAAACACCGAACAAGAGATTCCATTGCAAAGATCCACACATTCCACTCAACCGCCGGCAAGGTTACAAGATTTTGTAACCTATGAGGTTCAATATCCTATCCAAAATTATATTTCATATAATAAAATAACCAATAATCATCGCACTTTTTTAAGTGCCATATCCCAAAATGAAGAACCAAAAAATTTTGAAGAAGCCATAAACCAACCAATATGGCGTAAGGCTATGAAGGAAGAACTTCAAGCCTTAGAAAAAAATAATACTTGGACCATTATACCATTACCAAAAAAAAAAAAAATCCGTTGGATGCAAATGGATTTATAAAATCAAATATAATAGTGATGGTACTATAGAACGGTATAAGGCTAGATTGGTTGCCAAAGGCTATACTCAAACTTATGGTATTGATTACCAAGAGACCTTTGCACCCGTTGCAAAAATGAATACCGTTAGAATCTTGCTTTCAATAGCGGTTAATATTGGTTGGAAACTATATCAAATGGATGTAAAAAATGCTTTTCTTCAAGGAAATCTTGGAGAAGAAGTCTACATGTCTCTACCACCGGGTCATGTAAAAGAAAAAAACGCTAACCTTGTTTGTAGGTTAAAGAAATCCATTTATGGACTTAAACAATCTCCAAGGGCATGGTATGAAAAATTGTCTCATTATTTAATTTCTTTCGGTTTTAAAGTAAGTCATTCCGATATGTCACTTTTTTCAAAATATGAAAATAATGACACTACCGTTGTTCTTGTGTATGTGGATGACATAATTGTTACCGAAAATAATTTAGAAAAAAATAATTATGTGAAAAAACAATTAAGAGAAAAATTTGAAATAAAAGATCTAGGTGTACTTAAATATTTTTTAGGCATTGAGATAGCTCATTCTTCCAAAGGTTTATTTATTTGCCAAAGAAAGTATACGTTAGACCTTTTGAAAGAAACCGGTAAACTTAGTTCAAAACCGGCCTCTACCCCAATTGATAGCAATACCAAATTGAATTCCGAAGATGGTGACCCGTTGGAAAATATCAACCAATTCCAATGACTTGTAGGAAAATTGATTTATTTAACGGTAACTAGGCCGGACATATCCTATGCGGTAAGCCAAATAAGTAAATTTATGCATGCACCAAGAAAACCACTTTTAGATGCAATTGATAGAATTTTGAGATATCTTAAACAATCACCCGGAAAGGGTATATGGATGAAAAATAATAATTCTAATGATGTGTGTGGCTATTCTGATGCAGACTGGGCCGGAAGTTTTGATAGAAAGTCGACGATCGGCTATTGCACGTTTGTAGGCGGAAATTTAGTCACATGGAAAAGCAAGAAACAAAATGTTGTGGCGCGATCAAGTGCGGAAGCGGAGTATCGAGCCATGGCATCCACCGCAAGCGAGCTCACTTGGATCAAACAAGTGCTCAAAGACTTGCATATTTCAATACGCGAGCCGATGAAGATGTTTTGTGATAACAACTCGGCTCGACATATCGCTTCAAATCCGGTGTTTCATGAAAGGACGAAACACATTGAAGTTGATTGTCACTACATAAGGGAGAAGCTTCAAGCAAAAAAGAAATCGAGACTCCATACGTAAAGAGTGAAGACCAATTGGCCGATATCTTCACTAAAGGACTCATTCCGAAGGCATTCGAATTTATAGTTAGCAAGTTAGGATTAATAGACATCTATAATCCTAACTTGAGGGGGAGTGTTGAGAATAAAAATTAGAATAAGGGTAAAAATGTAAAAAGGAGAAAAGTACTTTCGTACATGTGAACGTTAGAGATTATAACGGTCATATTAGAAGGGTCTAACGGTACTCTACCGTGACAATATAAATACATGTAATACCTCTGTGAAATAGAGATAATACAATCAATAAAAAAGAACTACTCGATTCATAACCCTCAAATTCTCAATTCAATACTCAATTTGTAACACTTCCTCTTTAGTTGTAAAGCAAATCAATGTAATTTTATGCCCATCAAAATTAAACTTAGTTTCCTTCATCAAGAGGACTTACTCTCTTCAATAGTGCCTCTTTAATTGAAGAGATTTCCGCTGCAACATCCCTCATGCTCATTCTATCTTTTGGTGCTTCCTCAGAGCAACAGAGACCAATTCGGAACAGTGAAATTGCACATTCGTGCATCAAAAGATCCTCAATTTCTTCAGAAATAGTAGTGTCCAATATTTCCCCAACTTTCTCAGGAAATGCGGCATTGACAAAATTATGAAGGTTCAGACCACCATTAAACATGTCATCTGTGGGCCTCTTTCCTGTAAGCATCTCGAGTAGGAGAATTCCATAGCTATAGACATCTCCAAGTATCGAAATTTGACCTCCTATAGCATACTCTGCAAAATAAGGGATTAAAAGAATTTAAACTGAGAACTCATAACCTTTTCAGGCCACTTCAAATGCATACTAAACAATAAAAAGATTAGGAAAGATTCTGTTAGGTAAATATCATGCGAGAAATAAATAGAAATACCAAGAAAGGTAAGTTAGATACTTACCAGGTGCAATATATCCAATGGTTCCCTTCAGCCCGCACAAGCTTGTCGAACTCTGACATACTGCAGATTCTGAATCCACCAAGAACTTCGCCAGTCCGAAATCACACACGAGTGCATTCAGGCCATCATCAATGAGCACATTGTTAGAGATTGATTCAAAGAACTGGTTCTAGAAGAATCAGTTATGTATCTGTTTTTAGTATCAGTTATTTTTAGTTGTAGCAGTTATTTCGAGTTGTTTAATTATGCAGCAAGGTTATGTTTGTAGTGGGTTAAGTTATAGGATTAGTGGAGTTTATTTTTAGCAGATGAGAGATTATTTAAGACAGCATTGTATTCGTGTTTTTGAATGAAGCAAGAAGAAGATTTGCAATAGAGAAAAGCTTGTGTTCTGTTGATACGTTTTCAATTGTTTTTGCTTCCTCTTTCTTAACTGTTGAAGTTCAATACATAATTGTTGAACTTTCAATATACAACTGTTTGAATTCCCCAACAAATTGGTATCAGAGCGGGTTAGATTTATTGGGCTGTGATGGCAGAGAATGGCAATTCGATTCATCCTTCAATTCCACTTTTCAAAGGATAAAACTATGAGTTTTGGCAGATCAAGATGACAACCTTGTTCAAATCGCAAGGGTTGTGGGATTTGGTGGACAAAGGCGCTGGCACAGATGCAGAGAGTCAAAAGAAGGATGCAAAAGCCTTGTTCTTCCTCCAGCAGGCTGTACATGAGAGTATCTTCTCGAAGATTGCAGTAGCAACTTCAGCCCAAGTAGCATGGAACACCTTGAAAACTGCATATCAAGGTACTTCTAGAGTTATGGCAATCAAACTGCAAGGATTGCGAAGAGAATTTGAAACACTACTCATGAAGTCAGAAGAAAAGGTGCAGATGTTCTTAACAAGGGTAAACACTACAGTGAATCAAATCAAGTCATGTGGTGAAACCATCAAGGAGGAGACTATTGTGGCAAAGGTGCTGAGAAGTTTGACTCCAAAATTTGATCATGTGGTGGCAGCAATTGAAGAATCAAAAAACCTCTCAACCTATATGTTTGATGAACTAATGAGATCATTGCAGACCCATGAAGTCAGGCTCTCCAGATCATCAGAAGGATCTGATCAAGGTGTGTTCTTCACCAAAGGTGCTACTTCAGGAGGCAGAGGTGACAATAGCTCAAGGGGGAGAGGTAGAGGAAATAGTAGAGGTGGAAGAGGAAGAGGAAGAGGAGGATATGGCAGAGGCCAGAATCAAGATGTTGAAAACAAGAGTCAACAATCAGAGAAGAAAGACAAGAAAGATGTGCAATGCTTCAACTGCAAGAGGTATGGGCATTATCAATCTGAATGTTACAGAAAAACAAAAGAAGAAGATGGGCAAGCAGATGTCCAATGTTACTATTGTCATAAGTATGGCCATGTTCAAGCAAATTGCTACCAGAAGCAAAGAGAAGAAGGGCAAGCCAGCTATGCAAAGACAGATCAGCATCAATCCAAGTTATTCATGGCATATACTAAGGAAGAAGTTGATAGCAGTTCAATTTGGTTCCTAGACAGTGGATGTTCAAATCATATGACATGTCACAAGCATCTGTTTGAAGATTTGGATACTTCTCACAAGTTGAAGGTCAGGCTTGGAGATGATAAATCAATCCAAGTAGAAGGAAAAGGCACAATTGCAGTAAGAAACAACAATTCTGGTATGAAGTACTTGCACAATGTTTATTTTATTCCACAACTGTCTCAGAATCTCCTCAGTATTGGGCAATTGATGGAGAGTGGATATTCAATACTGTTTGAAGGAAGTACTTGTTTGATTAAAGAGAGTGAAACCAACAAGTTAGTTGCAGAAGTGACCATGGCAACCAATAAGTTATTTCCTTTAGAAATTTCTGGTGTTAGAGAAAAAGCATTGGCAATGAAAGAACTGAATCAATCTGAATTATGGCATCTCAGATATGGACATTTGTATGTTAAAGGATTAAAGTTGTTGAATCAAAAACAAATGGTCTATGGTTTACCTGAAATTGATCAGCTAGGAGTTTGTGAATGTTGTATCTATGGAAAACAAGCAAAATTACCATTCCCTAAAGGACTTGCAAAGAGAGCAACACAAGTTCTTGAAATTGTGCACACTGATCTCTGTGGACCCATGGAAACTATATCACTTGGAGGCAGTAAGTATTTTCTACTATTTATTGATGATTTTAGTAGAATGAATTGGGTCTATTTTCTGCAAAATAAAGGAGAAACTTTTGAGCACTTCAAGAAATTTAAGGCATATGCAGAAAAACAAACTGAAAAGAAGCTGAAAGTGTTGAGATCAGATAGAGGGGGTGAGTATCAATCCATAGAGTTTCAAAAATTTTGTGAAGCTGAAGGTATACACCATGAGTTAACAGTTCCTTACACACCAGAACAGAATGGGGTTGCAGAAAGAAAAAATAGAACTATTGTTGAAATGGCCAGAAGCATGTTGAAAACAAAAGGTTTGCCAAATTTGTTTTGGGCTGAAGCAGTAGCAACTGCTGTGTATTTGTTGAATTTGTCACCTACAAAAGCTGTAATGAACAAAACACCATTTGAGGCTTGGTTTGAAAGGAAACCAGCAATTGGTCACTTGAAAGTATTTGGATGTATTGCATACACCTTGATTAATTCTCAGAACAGAAAGAAGTTGGATGAAAAATCTGAAAAGTGCATCTTTATTGGGTATTGCACACAGTCAAAAGGATACAGATTGTATAATCCAAACAGCAAGAAGTTCATTGTGAGTAGGAATGTGCTATTTGATGAAAATGCATGTTGGAATTGGAAAGAAAAAACATCTGAGTGTGAAGTTGAGTTTCCAATAGAAGATGAAGAAGGAGAAGTTCAAGAAGAGATGCAGATGCAACAGCAAATGAGTTTCAACAGCGATAATACATCAACTTCAACTGCTAGACTGAGTGGCAATGTGCTTGATCCTGAAGATGAAGGAAGAAAATTCAGAAGCATACATGAATTGTATGAAGCAACTCAAATCTTGTATGTGGCAGATCCAACAACCTATGAGGAAGCATCAGAGAAGAAAGAATGGTGTCAAGCAATGCAGGAAGAGTTGGCAGCCATTGAAAAGAACAACACTTGGAAATTGGTACAACTTCCTCAAGAAAAGAATGTGATAGGAGTAAAATGGGTATTCAAGACCAAGTATGGTGCAGATGGCACAATAAACAAGTATAAAGCAAGACTTGTGGTCAAGGGATATGCTAAAAAATATGGTCTGGATTTTGAGAAAACTTTTTCTCCAGTAGCACGGTTTGAAACTGTGAGAATGATACTATCACTTGCAGCACAGATGAAGAAGCATGTATATCATCTTGATGTGAAATCAGCTTTTCTGAATGGAGATTTAAATGAAGAAGTGTATGTTGAGCAACCAGAAGGTTTTAAGAAGAAAGGCAAAGAAAATTGGATTTACAAATTGACAAAAGCACTGTATGGATTGAAACAGGCACCAAGAGCATGGTATAGTAAGATTGATTCTTGCTTTATCAAATCTGGTTTTGAAAGAAGCAAAAGTGAACCAAATCTTTATGTGAAGAAGGAAGGAGATAAGCTGCTGGTACTTTGTTTGTATGTAGATGACATGATTTACTTTGGGACTGATGAAGGCTTAGTTGAACAGTTTAAGAATAATATGAAGAAGCAGTTTGAGATGACTGATCTTGGACTTCTTCATTATTTCCTAGGCTTAGAGGTTAAGCAATTGCCAGGTAAAATATTTCTATCCCAAAAGAAATATGCATCTGATATGCTTTACAAGTTTGGCATGCAGGGGTGCAAGCCGTGTCCAACTCCTATGAATAAAAATGAAAAATTGTTGAAGGAAGATGGTTCAGGAGCAGCTGATTCAGCAAAATATAGGAGTCTTGTTGGATACTTGATCTATTTGACACATACTAGACCTGATATATCATATGCAGTAGGAGTGATTTCTAGGTTTATGCAAACACCAACAAATCATCACTATGGAGCAGCAAAGAGAGTGCTGAGATATGTTGCAGGAACTTTGAATTTTGGGATATGGTATGATCACAGCAGTGATTTTGTTCTTACTGGGTTCAGTGACAGTGATTGGGCAGGATGTGCTGACGATTGCAAAAACACTACTGGTTATATGTTTACAATGGGATCAGGAGCTGTAAGCTGGTGTTCTAAAGAAGCAATTTTCAGTGGCTTTATCAAGTTCAGAAGCTGAGTATGTAGCTATTTCTTCAACAGCTTGTCAAGCAGTGTGGCTTAGAAGAATTTTGTCAGATTTGTATCAACCTCAGCAGCAATCAACAACAATACTGTGTGATAATCAATCAGCCATTGCAATGACAAAGAATCCAGTTTTTCATGGAAGAACAAAGCATATTGACATAAGAGTACACTTCATCAGAGAATTGGTCTCAAGACAGCAAGTTCAACTCCAGCACATTAAAACAGATGAACAAGTTGCAGATGTTTTGACAAAGGCTTTGGACAGGGGCAAGTTTGAATACTTTCGAAAAATGCTTGGAGTAAAGAGCTTTCAATCAAGGGGGAGTGTTAGAGATTAATTCAAAGAACTGGTTCTAGAAGAATCAGTTATGTATCTGTTTTTAGTATCAGTTATTTTTAGTTGTAGCAGTTATTTCGAGTTGTTTAATTATGCAACAAGATTATGTTTGTAGCGGGTTAAGTTATAGGATTAGTGGAGTTTATTTTTAGCAGATGAGAGATTATTTAAGACAGCATTGTATTCGTGTTTTTGAATGAAGCAAGAAAAAGATTTGCAATAGAGAAAAGCTTGTGTTCTGTTGATACGTTTTCAATTGTTTTTGCTTCCTCTTTCTTAACTGTTGAAGTTCAATACATAATTGTTGAACTTTCAATATACAACTGTTTGAATTCCCCAACACACATTACTCGTCTTCAAATCACAATGAGCCAATGGAGGCAAGCTGTCGTGGTGCAAGTAGCTCCTGATGCTACGTCCAAGGCTACATTAATCCTTTGTGCTAGGCTCAATTTCTTACCTTGAATCTTTGGATGAATCCATTCTTCAAGGCTTCCATTTGGTATGTACTTGAAAACCAATGCTTTGAACTCATTGCCTCGTGAGTCCACTGTTGAGCATGAAGTATAATCACCTTGGTGAGATTCCTGTGTCGAATATTACACAAGGACTCGCACTCTGTAGTGAAACTTCTCAGCGCACCGATTTGATCAAGGTCAAATACCTTCACGGCAACTTGATCATCTCCATCCAGATTGCCTTTGTATACAGAACCAAAACTTCCGCTACCAATGAAATTGGGAAGAGAGAACCCATTAGTTGCTTTATTAAGTTCATTGTAGGATACTTTCCTGTACTTGTCATCTTCAAGGCACTTGACCTGACTCTTTGCATCTCTCTCCTTTAACCGGTACATAGCACCGAAGAGGAGTACTAAGATTGAGATAAAGACAGTAGTTGCAGTAGTTGTGACTAAAGCTAGTTTGACCACATAAAACTTGTGCTTAGATGAACTTTTAGAACAGGGGGGTAGGTCAAACAATGGATTACCACTACACAATTCTACATTTCCAACTAGAAAGACTGCACTTGAGTTAGTAAAAACATTACCTTCTGGCACAACACCCTCCAGATGATTGAACGACAAATTGAAATACTCCAATGACAGAAAAGTTTCGAAATATTCAGGAATCTGCCCAGATAGATTGTTTTGGGAAAAATCCAGATATTTAATTCCTTTTAAGTTTTTCAAGTAATCAGGGATAATTCCTTGCAACTGATTTCCATTCAAATAGAGTTGTTGCATCACTTGGCATTCACCCAAAGTTGGAGGTATTTCACCCTGTAACCTATTATTAGAAAGGTCAAGGTGAGGAAGATTTATTAATTTACCAACTTGCCATGGGATAGTTCCCTCTAGCAAATTATTTGCTAAATCGAGCTCTTGTGATAAAGTGGTTATGCTGAATATTTCTTTTGGAATGATCCCTTGAAGTTTATTACGACAGATTTTTAGCCTAAGCAAATTTCTGCAATTTCCAATAGTTGTGGGTATCGTACCAGTTAACTGGTTTTCCATTAACCAGAGCTGACTCAGTTGTGTCAGGTTTCCAACAGAAAATGGGATTGGACCTGTAAAGCATGTTTGTGGATAGTTGAAGTGTTTGTAGGTTGCGAAGTGAGCCGATGGTTGGAGGAACAATACCAGTGAGAAGATTTCGATCAAAATAAAGTGCAGTGAGGTTCACCAGATTGCCAATCTCATATGGAATTGAACCGGAAATGTTGTTCTTTCCCATCAATAAAATTTCGAGCTCTGTGGTGAGATTTCCCACAGTACTTGGTAAACTCCCGGTGAGATTGTTGCCATTTAAATTGAGAAACCGTAATTTTTTACAATTAGACAGGGAAGAAAGAAAACTCCAATCACCAGATTCAAGATTGTTCCAACTTAAATCAAGATAACTAAGATTATGCAACAATCCTATATTATGAGGGACTTCTCCATCTAAAGAATTCGCCGTTAGAACAAGTTTAACAAGGCTCGATGCATTTGACAAAGAAGTCGGTACTGGACCAGTAAATGTGTTAACACCCAGGTTTAGTGTCTGAATATTTGGAAGTGTGTAACCAATCGTCGAAGGTATTTGTCCATTTAATTCATTATAGCTCAAATCAAGGTAAGAGAGAGATGTAATGTTGTAAAGGGAATTGGGGACATCTCCAAGCAAGTAATTCAAGGATAAATCTAGGTGTTGCAAATTAGAATGTATTCCTAGATTTACTGGAATCCTTCCCTTTACCAAGTTTTCAGAAAGGTCAAGGTAGGTTAGGGAAGAAATATTTCCTATGGATTTGGGGATTGTTCCAGTGAGATTGTTGCGTTTCAAAGATACATGCAAGAGTTGCGGCAAAGGGTTGTTACCAAGAGAAGGAATATCTCCTTTGAAGTTGTTTTTCGAGAGGTCGATGGAAATGAGAGATGGACTGCTGAACAGCATTGCTGGAATTTCTCCTTCTAAAGAATTGCTGCTAAGATTAAGATACTGCAACCGTGATAGCTGGCCAAAGTCAAGTGAAATTCTACCAAAGAAATGGTTTCCTGGTAAATTGATTGTTTGAAGAAAAGTAAGATTGGCTATGTAAGGTGACAGTGGACCTGTGAGCTGCAGTGAATCAAGGTCTAATGTGGTTACTCGTGTTTGGTTGTTGCATCTTACTCCCTGCCACTGGCAAAAGGTGGTGGATTCGTTACTCCATGACGCTAAGGCTCTCAATGGATCGGATAGTTCTGACTTGATAAGGAAAAGAATTTGTTGGTCGCCATTTGTGGTGTTTAAAGTTGTAGAAGAAACGCTGCCAAATTCTGAGGATGAGAGTATGGTAACGAAGAGAAGCATCAGAGTGAATGGAGATTGGAGATTTGGGAAGGGGAAAATATCAATCTCTCTCTTTTTACAATTTTCAGAGGTATTGTTGGAATAAGGGAGAAACTAACCAGGTTACTTTTATACAAGAGATGTATAAAGTGCAAATTGTTTTTCTAGACACGTTTATGTGCTTCTTTCCACAGATTAAATAATTATTCGATGACTTTTGGGTTTAAAATACTTTCAACAGCAGAAATACTGGGTCAACCCGCCTTGTCTAGCATTGCTGACAAACAAGCTCTATTATATTATTATTAAGGTTAGAAAACTTTTGTACTCAACTCCAAATATATATACTTTGAAAGTAGAAGTCAACTTCAAAAGCGTCGATTCTCAAGATATATATCAAGTCTAAGATAATTATAGTAATCTCACAGAAAGGTTAATTAGGTTTATGTCACTGTAAAAATTAGAAATTAGAGAAATATCATCAATAAATGATAAATTATTTTTATACCATCACTAAATTAGATTTATGTCACCAGATTATGTCTAATGTAGTTTTCTCTTTGGATTCTGATTCTATTTTGTGGAAAGGAAACTCCTTTGGGTTTTATTCTGTAAAATCTTGTTACCATTTTATAAATGATGGAGGGACTGAAGTAGATTTGAATAAAAGTGTTTGGGTTTTGAAGGTTTCTCTTAAAGTTAAGTTATTTTATGGTTAGTTGTTCATAATAAAATTTTAACTCTGGATAATTTAATGAAAGACGGTGGTATGGTCCAAATAAGTGTTTCTACTGTTGTCAGGAAGAAAGTGTGGATCATCTTTTTATTAATTGTCCTAGTGTGGCAGAGTTCTGGCATTTTTTTAATTGTTTTAATGATAAGGGGATTAGATAATTTCGATAATATTACTTCTTTTTGAAATTATTTGGTATCTTGAGATAGTTCGGCTAGTAACTATGCTATGAGAATTTTTGCTGCTTTGGTTTGGGTTAGATGGAATAATAGAAATAAAAGGGCTTTTACATTTGAGGCAGGTAGGAATCCTTTAAACATTTATTTTAATGTTGTTAGTCTATTTGTCAATTAGACAGGTACTTCAAAAAATCTTCAGAATAAGATTGGGGATATGATTAGAGCTTCTCATGAGGATCAGAGGTTTGATGGAGCTGTGGCTGATCCTTCCTCATCTGATGAAGTTTGATTTAGTTTTAGTTTTTTAGTACTTTTCTTTAGCATAGCTTTATTATGTGGTTGTTTGGTTTTAGTTTTTGAAGTTGTTGGATGTACTTAAAAACTTTTTTAGTTTTTTTGGCTTAATGAAGTAGGAGTGTCTCTTGAGACATTCTTTTTTCAAAAAAAAAAAAAATTATGTCACCAGATAATTAATTTGACCATTATACCCTTTTAAATATGTCATTATAAAAAAATAAAATTAGAAATATGCCTCTATAAAACATTAAACTTAGATATATGTCATCGTTAAGTAAATAAGTTATTTTCTGCCATCGACAAAAGAAATAAAATTCAAATTTCAAATTTCAAAATTGAATCTCAAAAGTTTAAATTTAAAAATTTTAAATTTTCGAATTTTAGATTAAAAAATTTTAAAATTCAAAATTTTAGAAATTTAAAAAATTTTGAATTTGAAGTTTGAAATTTTAAATTTTTTTTAAATCTAAAATTCGAAAATTGATAATTTGTAAATCTAAAATCTAATTCATGTCAATAATTTTCTTTTTCATTTCTTAATGAGAGGTATTTTGAATTTTTTTTTAAAAAAAATTAGAGTGGCATTTCTCTAATTTCAGTGACATATCTCTAATTTTAATCTAAAATAATGGCATAAAAGAAATTTTAACCATTTTATAGTGGTATAAAACTAATTTACAATTTAAGAGTGGCATATCTCTAATTATCAATTTTTCAGAGTAGCATGTATCTAATTTTCCATAAATGATCTACATTTAAAATTGACCTTATTTTTTGTTAATAATAAGTTGACTTCCAAATAACTGCGAAAAAGAATGCAATCAACTTGAATTATTGAAGGAACATCGTTATATCATGGAAATCCAATAAAATGCTTAGTAAGGGAATTTAACTTTTATGTGTGAACAATGACTATTATATGGATTATTATATACTAAGTCTATTTTTTGTGTTTTGTTCAGAAACAGTATTATGTGTTCGAAAACGAGCTGAATTAGTTTTAATCACTGCTACAAAACCTTTTTACATTTATGAAACTTTTTATTTAATTATTTTTTAGATTTGGTACTTACAAACATTTTCTTATGTGGTAATTATTAAACATATATATGAAAAAGGTATTTTAAATATCGGCCTCCATCATGGATATTATCTCATATTAATTAATTTTTCTCTTTTTAAATATTGATTAGACTAAAATATTCTGCCGTTAATGTATAAGAAAATGAAGAGGCAAATAAAGAGGTGCATAAACTTTCTCTAACCATGGGTGTATTAACTACAAAGCACAATAGAGTATATGGAGACGAACCGTCCTAAATTAACGTAACATGGCGTACCTAAAGAAAAAAAAGAGAAATTAGAAGCATTTTATAGTAATTTTCTCTTATTTTGATTTAAAATAAACATGGCGGTAAATATATATGCAATAATTTGTCCACATATCTTTTTTTTTTACGATAATTTATATATATATATATATATATATATATATATATATATATATATATATATATATATAGAGAAAACCTATGGTGCATACTAATGTACGGAAGTTTCGGTGCATACTGATCCGAACTCTTGGATCTGCTTCAAAATGACCGATCCAAACCGTTCAATATGATCTTCCTATTATAATCTCCTTACCGACCGAATTTTACATTTTTTCGAAATTTTTAAGTATTTTTTTCAAATTTTAGAAAATCGCTAATCTAATTTTTTCTGAACCGTTCAAAAATAGCAGTTTTTAAAAATCCGAAAAAAATACTTAAAAATATCGAAAAAATGTAAAATTTGGTCTAAAAGGAGATTTTAATAGAGAGATCATATTGGACGGTTTGGATCGGTCATTTTGAAACAGATCCAAGAGTTCGGATCAGTATGCACCGAAGCTTCCGTACATTAGTATGCACCATAGGTTTTCTCTATATATATATATATATATATATATATATGTTAACACGTTCTGGCTATGACTTAGTAAAAGTTTACTAGAAAACGTATGAGTATAGGTTTGAAAAGTGTCTCCGTTTAGCTGTTGCACAATAGGCATTTTTGTCCTTGAATACTATTCCAGCCTAAAAGAGAAGACACAGCATATATATATATTAATATACTAGCAAAAAATGTCATGGACAAATTAAAAAAATGAAATAATGTTAGATATTAAAAATATCTGGTTGAATTTTTTCAACGATATATGTATCAAATTGCTTAAGATCATCCATAAGATTCTATCATTCCGTCATTCTCAAGCATTAATTCCTTTTATGTTTTTAATTGTTGATCTCATCCATCCCATCCACATCTTAATAATTGTTGCTAATCGCATCCCATCCACATCTCCTCTAGCGCTGACCCTCTGTCGTTGATCTCCTCTTCTCATCTCATCCCTTTTATTCGTTGTTTGTTCCCACCCATATTTTCATTCCAAGCATTAATTCCTTTTATGTTTTTAATTGTTGATCTCATCCATCCCATCCACATCTTAATAATTGTTGCTAATCGCATCCCATCCACATCTCCTCTAGCGCTGACCCTCTGTCGTTGATCTCCTCTTCTCATCTCATCCCTTTTATTCGTTGTTTGTTCCCACCCATATTTTCATTCCATCTCCTTCTGTTGTTTGCTGAAAACCCATGTTCTGGTTCCACATAACTAGAATAGTTAGGTTCTGAAACTAGAACATTAGTTTTTAGAACAAGAACAATTACTTTTCTAGAACATATTAACTTGAACAATTAGGTTTTGAATCTAGAACAATTAGCATCTGAAACTAAAACAATTATGTCCTGAAACTAGCTAGAACAATTAGATATATTAAATCTAATAGCTAGTCAGTTATATTAACTAGAACAATTTGTACCCAGAACTAGAACAATTAGGAGTGAGGGGGTGAGAGCTGGATAGGGATGGGGTGGACGCGCTGGATTAGATTCTTGAAACGGAAATGGAGTTACGCTAGAGATGATGAGGATAATGAATCTTAGAGATGATCCTTATCAGCTCTGATATAGGTTTATCTTTCCGAAAAATAAATTGTTTAAACCTAACTATTTTGTGGCAAATGGTTTGACATTTTATCTGAATATTTCATCTAGACCACACATCACATCAGATTACATAAATCAATAATTCATAATTGATATAATAATTGTTTCCACTCCTCCGGTGAAATTCTTTCGATCTTTTCAGGAGTGCTTTTATAATTGTAGCAGGAACATATTAGATGATGAAAATAAACAAAAATGCTTTATCAATTCTTATCAATATATAGTTAACCGAATTTTAAACTTTTATGTACATATTTCTTATATGCCATAATTAAATTATATGGAATAGGACTTTTCGGTAATGAAAAATTTATTTTCAAAAACATAACTTCGACAACTGGTGTTGCCCAGAAATATTGCCCCTCTAGATTTCTGTCCATATGCACCCTGTCTATACTCTATATATGAAATAAACTTCTAATTAATTCAATTTGAAAACTAGTAAAGTTAATTAGTAGCAAGAGACTTAGAAATGATATATCGTTTCCACCTGTCATATCAAAAGTTGCCGGATGTAAAGGGAAAATCTGTTTAATGATAGCTACATTGCGGTCAAGATATTTAATTAGTTGAAGATTTGGAAGTCAAGAAATTTACAAAGTCTTCAATTTTTCTAGTTGTACAAAATTTTTCTATGATTGGGTGGAAATTTCCACACCAACTACATTATAGAAAATGAAGTGTTACAATAAAGTGACAATCAGTATGCGATTCATGTGTACAATCTTGGATTATAATATGGCTGACTTTTTATTTAGTTATTAGGTTTCTTTTAATTTAGATTTTAGTTTTTTAATTTTTTTTACTCATTTTGTAAATATATATTTTTTATTTATTAAAATTTTCCGTTGTGGTAGTTTGCCACCGGATCCTAAAAAAAAAGACAATCAGTATGATATTTGGAAAAGAAAGACAGGTCCAGAAGATATGTTTCGCGCAAGTCGCGAATAAGCAGTTCACGAACTGCTTGTTCGTTTCCTTGTTCCACCAAGAATATAACGTGTAAAGAATGTGCATTAGAACTAGCTAGTGTTACTCGCAAGTTCGAAATCCGACTGGAGAATCTTTCAAAGACATTTAACTTAAAAATAAGTTAGGTGGCTTAGATCCCCAATTTATCTTCAAGAACTAGTGTTACTAATTCGTGCTTGTTCATGACAATATGTTATGCCTGGCATATATTCGTGTAAAGAATACAATCAAGAAGACATATACATACATAGATACATACATATATATAGAGAACATATTTATGGTGCATACTAATGTACCAGAGTTTCGGTGCATAGTGATCCAAACTCTTGGATCTATCTCAAAATGACTGATCCAAACCGTCTAATAGAATATCTCTATTATAATCTTCTTACCGATAAAATTTTCTATATTTTTTGAATTATTTTACTATTTTTTATTTTAAAAAATCGTTAATTTAATTTTTTTTCTGAACCGTTGAAAAACAACAGTTTTTAAATTTACTTGGTAACGATAAATCATTTTCCAGCGGTCAACAGAGGAAAGACCTGATAATGACACTTTGGAAGTCAAGATTTTGACTAAGTCGTTAATCTCCCTAAAATTTTGTAAATTGTTTACTTGATTGACCATGTTATTAAGATTAAATATGCATTAATCAGTGCCAACATATATAAATTCCAAGTGAAAAAAAGCTGACGCATCAAGACAGCCTTAAGATGAACAGTAAGGTTGGTCCCAGCCTTCACATTAGACAAATAGAGTTGACAAGGTACTTCTATTGAAAGAAATGAAAGTTTTACAGCATAGTAGAACTACTTGTATTATTGCATTAAAAAAATAATAATAATCATTATCATAAATTTACTTCAAATGCATGCAAAGCAAATCAACACTATAGGAAAAAAAAAAAAGTAACTAGTGCAATAGTTGGAATCGGAATTAATCGGTCTAGTCTGGTTTGCTGAATAGTTTAATGTTGTGTAAGAGTGTGGTTGTCACTTGTTGTAAGTAGGTTCAAAGACAACGATTGCAAGAGGGACTACAACCAAATTTTCATCATTTTTAATAAAGTCAACTGCCGCCAATTTCGTCTAGAAATGGTAAAACGTCAATGTTAAATATTTTCATTTAAGAGTATCTAAGAATGTCCATGTAAATTCCAATCAATTGCTTAGGAAAAGAAAGAGAATAAACAAATAAATTAGTGCTCTGAAAGGTGAACAGAAATGCCTACATGCATGGTGGAAGGATAAGCCTAGAAAGCTAGAACAATGAATCATGGTGATTATTAAAAAAGGTAAAATATGGAAGGTATAATGGGTAAACTTAATCTTTTGATAGGATAAATTTTGGATAGTAGATTGGAATTTTTAAAGGGTAGAAGCTTTTTCTGAAGGTGTGGAGTAAAAGGGTTTGCTGCTTCAAACTGCAGAGTTGTTATATGCATGCAATATATGAGTTGTTTATGAACGGTTTCAAAAAGTATATCACGAAAATTTCATGAAAATAAACATCTCATCTAGTCTAACATTGTGCTCCATACAACATGGCATGCCTAATCTGCGTCTTATAAAACTTGCCTTTTAGCTTCTTTAAAACTTTTTTATCACATAAGCCTTCTAATGCTTGCCGCCATTTCACTCATCCTGATATTATCCTATGACTAACATTTTCATCTATCTCGCCATCATTCTGTAGCATCCACCCAAATACTGAAAAGTGTCTTTCATAGACACTACCTGTCCGTCTAAATGGACATTTCCATCTTCTGGTCCTGCCCCACTAAACTCACACCTCAGTCTTGGTTCTGCTAAGTCTAAACTCTTTCGACTCTAGAGTTTGTCTCCACAACTCTAATTTCTTATCGACACTCGTCCTACTCTCATCGATTAGCACCACATCATCAACGAAAAGCATACACTAAGGAATTTTTTCTTGTATATCCTTCGCGATCTCATCCATCAATAAGGTAAAAATATAAGATCTCAAAGCTGATCCTTTATGTAGTCCTATTTTAATTAAAAACTCGCTATTCACACTATCACATATCCTAATGAAAGTAACAGTACTATCGTACATGTTTTAGATAATGGTAACGTACTTGGTGTGGGTTTTCTTCTTTTTCAGTATCCATCACAAGAGTTTCGTTGGTACTTTGTCATTTGCTTTTTCCAGATTGATCGGAGGTAAAATCTAGGTCAAATTAAACCTCAAATGTAATCTAATGCAGTATAGCTTGAGGATCGAATCTCAGGGACGGAGTTAATAAATTCCTAAGTTCTTAGCAACTCAATTCAAATTGATCTAGGGGCAAAAAGGTCTTAATATAAAATTGATTGATAAAAGCTAAAGATTATTCTAAGGAAATTGCATCTAAATTACTCTAACGATTAAATGAAATTATCTAACTCGGATTTAAGACTTAAACTAGGGTCATTTGATCGAGTTCCAATACTTGGCACTATTCAGGCGGAGTCGCCAGAATAATTTGTTATTCCAGTTTAATTGGATTTTACTTTTTCTAAGTACAGGTTATTGGTCAAACCTTAGGTTCAAATATCAACTGTCGTTCTCAATTTGGTATAACTAAGTTTCAACTTCTAAACATCCTAATTATACTAAAGTTTTAACTTTCGTTCCTTGGCTTAGGGCTCTTAGGTTCACTTTACTATTCGGTAAGATATCCTAAATATTTCGATCTTAGGAGAAAACAAACCTTTCGGCTAAATTTTGGTTTCACCTTTTGAGTCTACTCCTTATCCTATTGTAAGCAATTACAAATTAGCTTGAAATTAGGGTTTTTTGTACCAATTTATTAGATAAGGCCTTAATCTAATGGGTAAACCTTTGGGTCAAGCAATTTACAATCATAGAACAAGCAAATAAGATCATGTAAAGTAAAGAAATTAGAAAAAGCTAGAATCCTAAATTAAACTTATATTAACTATCAAGTTAAGGTTCTTTACAATTGCCCCTAAACTAAACTACTCACTACTTGTCATACTTAACATACAAACATCAGGTTTCATCAAAGCAAACATCAAAACTAGAAAATAAAGGAACATTACAATAAGAAGCAATGAAAAATCTCTCTCAGCGTGTATCCTGGCGAGGTCAATAGGAGACAAGCTATGGTTGATCTCTGCAACCTTCGTTCAATTCTTGCTCTCAAAATCTGCCTCTCTTCTTTGGTGGCCTTCGGCATGTTTAAATAGGCTCTCTAGTCAGTTTCCATGTGTGGAAAATATGTCTGGTTGGTCTGAAAATAGAACACACGTTTCTCCTGAAATATCTCACCAAATTTGGTTTGGCAGTTTGGTTCAGGCGGGGTCGCCTGGATCCTGGCGGGGTCGACATAATAGACACCTTGTCTGGTTTGAATCTGTTTCTTGGCTTCATCTGCTTGGATCTTGTCTTGCTCCGCTTGAACACTGTCCAGGGTCTAGAATTGCACCAAATCTTCGATGAACCTGAAAATAAACAAAGGACAATAGCAGTACCTTATTTCTAACCTAAAATGCAACAAAATCTAACTAAATCACAAACATTTAATTGAAATTAAGGCCTAAAAAGGTTGAATAATTTGATGTGATACCCGCCTATCACAGATCAATGAGAACAATATATAGATCTTTCTTCTGCTCCCAATATCTCTCCATAAACTGACTTATCAAGAAGATAGCCTCCATATTCCCAGGCATAAAATCAAATTGATTTTTCGAAACGTTTGCCATCTGTTTCAAGCGATCGATGCTCAATCACTCTCTCCCAAAGCTCCATAGTTCGCCTTCATTTTTAAAAATAATAATAATAATAATAATAATAAATTGAAGAAACTCAATATATAGAGTTTTGCTATGGTGAGTTGCAACTCACCAAAGCGTCTGTAAGTCGTGCTCAAAATTTCAAAATTTAGTTCAAAATGACCGATCCAAACCGTCTAATACGATCTTCCTATTGAAATCTCCATGCAGACCAAATTTTATATTTTTTCAAAATTTTTTAGTATTTTTTTGAAATTTTAGAAAATCATTAATCTAATTAGTTCTGAACCGTTCAAAAACAACAGTTTTTAAAAATCTGAAATAAATACTTAAAAATTTCAAAAAAATACAAAATTTGGTTTGCATGGAGATTTCAATAGGGAGATCATATTAGACGGTTTGGATCGGTTATTTTGAAATAAATTTTAGAATTTTGAACGCGACTCACGGACGCTTTAGTGAGTTGCAACTCACCATAGTAAAACTATATATATATATATATATATATATATATATATATATATATGTATGTATATTTAAAATTACAATTCAATATCTTACCATTGCAAAATTTAGATTTGTCTTTTAGCAAGTTATAATTTAGCCAATGTTACCAATCCATATATATCTACAGAGGTATCTGTTTATTTATCTGCTCTCAATTTGTTTTTGAACAGTCTTTGGACAAGTCATATGTTTTTAGTTTTTACATAGAAATATATTTCATATTTCCAGTTGAATTTAAATACGCATAATATATAACAACTCCCTTAGCAAAGCTGGTCATGGATAATTAATTATCTCACAATAATGCTCTTTTATATTGCGCTGTTTGGAAGTTTTTCAGCAATTCTTTTCCCATCACATCAACAATTTCCTGAGGAGAAAAGAAAAAAGACGCCTTGTTTGAATTAGTCTAATGGATGGTAATTGCCTCGTATGTTGGTGAATTGAACTCATATGGGCCGTAGTAATTCCACTGCAACAACTATATATAGGCCGCTTATATTCAACTGGCTTTCAAATTTTTAATAACAAGAGATTACCATAGCAAAAGCGAAAATAAAAAAGAAGAAAGAAAATGGCACACAAGTATTCCAAAGAACTCTCCATTTTCATGCTAGCATTACTTGTCCTATCTTTCTCTGTATTCACTCCTGCATCAGCTGCTAGAACTATCGCCAGTAGTCTGTCACCCAGCAGTGAGTCTAGTAACCCTTTCTTTGTTTCTATTGTTTGTACAATTATATATTTTACATTTCATTTGAGCACAGTTATCTGATGTCTTGTAATTTAGCTATTTGAAAATTGAAACATTGTCAATCCCCTCCAAACCCCACACCCACCCCGTACCATTACAATACAAAAAATTTTATATTTATCATTACAATATTTCAAGTACTGAGTTATTTTATTAATTTTCAGTTAAGGAAGGATATGATAGGGTGAGCCATGGCATGTTCAGCAAAGCTGGGGAGCAGATACTGTTAACAGGACGCAAGCTGAGCCAGGACTACTACCCCGTAGATCCTTACTACCAGAATCCCCCTTCAAGACCAAGTCCAAGTGGGACCCCACCCAGTTAATTACATATTAAGGTGAAATTGCAAAGGATGTGCGAAGATGTCAAATTTAATTAATGCAAATTTCAAATTAAAATTGTAAGTGTGCCATTGCAGTGTGCTTTCTAATTTGATTTATTGTATTAGAGAATAGCATGTCATTGGATAAGACAAGTTTAAAAAAATAGCTCTGTTTTTGTAGACCGTCTCCAAAGGTCG
This sequence comes from Rhynchospora pubera, assembly GCA_028095005.1. Classification (NCBI taxonomy): domain Eukaryota; kingdom Viridiplantae; phylum Streptophyta; class Magnoliopsida; order Poales; family Cyperaceae; genus Rhynchospora; species Rhynchospora pubera. The sequence goes on along the minus strand of CM051460.1, from coordinate 220,633,456 downwards.
TCGAGACTCGAGATTCTCTGAATCCAATTTAAATGCCTATTGAAATTTTTGCCGCCTTCGTAAATTAACACTTTATCTCATACAGCTAAATGATAAACTTTATGATATATATTTTTTTAAAATTATAAGAGAAGAAATAAGAAAAGCCCATCGTGAAAAATAGACTAAAATGTTAACGCCTTCTTCTGCTGGCTGCCAAAATAAAATAAAAATTTAACGTACTCAGCCATGCTACGTAATTGGGCACATACAAGTACACGCCACTGAATCAATTAAAAAGGAACCTAGTGTTGTCAACAAAAGGAACTGGACGCCCACTGTTGAGTCTGCTGTGGTTAGGCCTGCCGACGGTATGCCGTAAATCGTTTACCGTCCACGTTCCGTTCATACGGAACGAGTGGCGGAACGAAGGCACATTCCGTCGGTAAAAACGGAACGGAATACGGAATTGACTCAGGTACCGTTGGAATTGCGGAACGTCAAACGATATTGTCTGTTCCGTTCACGTTTCAGATTCGTTCCGTCCCTAATTCTATAATTTTAGAATAAAAACAATAGTAGAGAAGTTTGGTTGAAAGAAAAAGTTGAGGCTTTTCGCCTCCTTCATCATTCCATCGTTCTGACCTCACCTAACCCTATTTCTTTTTCTTTTCCCACTCTGGGTGCTCTCACCCAGTCACCCTCTCCGACTCTCCCTTCTCCTGCGCTGCTCCTTCTCAGTTCGCCGCTCCTTCTCCTTCGCAAGAACCGTTCTCACTCCTCTCTTTTCCTCGTGCTACAAGAGAATCTTCAAAAGAGAAAGTTAAATGGAGAGGTGCCGCGCCGTCGGCGATGGCCGGAGGTGACTAGTGAGACCTGAGCCTCTTTGTATTCCCTGTTTTCTTATGGTGTTCTCCTTCCATTTTTTCCCTCAAATTAATTATCAACGTTATTAACGTTCAATACGTTAAACTCAAACGAAACGGAAACGGAAAATAATTTTATACCGTTCTAGAAATAGAACGTAAAACGTAAAATTTTTTTAAACCGTTGATTAAACGGAACGTATAACGTATATGCCTTATTCCGTTACCGTTCTCAACGTTAAACAGGCCTAGCTGTGGTACCTTTTAGAAACCTTCTTTTTGTTTTGCTCGAATCAAAAGCCGAAGTATTGAAAAAACCAAGAACTAAGAATTTAAACAATGCCTAATATCCTAATTTACGTTACAGGCTTAGGCTTGATTTTGGGAGATGGTTTCTTCATAGGACGACATTCGCATCTATTTAGTTTGTCTCGTGCTATCTTTATTTATTTATTTATTAATTTTTAACTATTAACTATGGTATCTTTCAACAGCTTCTGCCTCTGACTTAGCAAAAGTTAATTTATTAGAGGACGTATGTATAGGTTTTACTATTCAGAACAATATCCTTCTGATTGACTAAACCAGTTGTCCAAATCAGTTACTAGATATCAAAATCAAAATAAATAACAATATATTTTATTTGTGTGGGTGTCGGGGCAGTTTTAGTTAGTATAGCGCAACACGGGATCAGCGCCCTTGAATTTTCTGCTCTGCCTCAATCTATGCTGTTCATTACCGGTTTCGGGGATTTCTTTTTTGTTTTTTATGGTCCAAAAGTCTGCAGCCTATCGTGTATCAAATAAAACTTTTCGGAGAAAGCCGTCCAAGCTACCCGCTACACCGTTCGTGCAGCGCATATTTTATTTTTATTTTTCTTTTATGAATGTTTTATTCTGATTCTTGAGGGGCGTTGGATGGTATAGGAATAAGAAAGGAATAAGAATTTTGGAAAGAGTCAGAAGAGTGTTATTCCGAAAATAAAAAATATTGTTTGGATGGTGAGTTAGGAATAAACAAATTAATATTAATTTAAATAAATTATTAAAATATTAAATAAAGTACTAATTAAAAAGCACACAAAAATTTATTTAGATATTATTATTTAGCTAATTTTGTTGAAATTTTGTATATATAATTGTTAGAAGAAGCTATTCTTCTTCTTATTCCTAACTTGTTTGGATACTTAAGAAAAAGCTATTCCTAAGAAGAAGCTATTCTTTCTTATTCTCATACCATCCGAACGGCGCCTAGGGGTTGTTTCCCCTCCTATCCTCCATCGCCTCTCTCCGAAGTCTCTGGTAGTCGGATCCTCTGGTCGTTTTTTACAAATGACCACTGGTCGTTTTTCGATCTGGACCGTCCGATTTAATTTCAACGGTTAAAATTTTTTCGGGTCTATCAATCGTGGTACTAACACGGGACATCCATGACCGTTAATATTAAATCAGACGGCTCAGATCTAAAAACGACCAGAGGATCTCGTTCCGAAGTCTCTGTATCGATCTTCCTCAATCGCCTTTTGATGGACAAAACGAACGTCCTGAGTCTCGCTCCATTGGCTTTTGCTGGAAAAAATAAAGATGAGGCGGATATTTTCTCCAAATCTATTACAAATCACAGGTTTATGAATTTTTTCCTTAGATCAGTCAATTTATTCCAACGATTAATTTTTAATTTATTTTGTAGCAAGTAGCAACTTCGAATTTTATTTCTTTCATTGAGTCATGTTAAACCTTTATTTGTTCCCTATATTATTAATTTAGGTCTTGGTGTTGAGATTTTTTATATATATTTTAATTAATATATTACATTAGATTTTTTTTCTGATTTTTTTATATTGTGCACTTTCAAAGTTGTAATTTTCATTTTTTTTCCTACTGAATTTGTGTTCAGTTTTTGACATTTTATTAATATGCTACGTTAAGTTTTTTCTGTGATCATTTTTGAAGGGGGACTTGGTCTGAATTTCAATTTGTAAGTTTTACTTACTACTGGATTATGAAATATCGAGAGATAGCTTGCTCTAATTTAGATGTTTTTATCCTTTTTGAAACAATCAAAGGAACTGCCATTGATTGTAAATAGAGTAATTAGGTCTTGCATTCTCATACGATATTACATCTCATGGTCATGGATTAATTTATTGAAAAAGTTTTGTGGTTGTTCGAATGTTCGGCTTATAGGATGTAAAATTTCTATATTGGCCATATATTCTGCTACATGTCATATTGGATCTGATAAAGCAACTTAGCTATTTTTCTTCTATGGTGATTGGTGAAGCTACTTAATGTGTATTCTGTAATGATTCTCAAAATATTTCTTATGGAATGTTAATTTTTTTTTTAATGAAAATAGGAGTCCATGGAAAGTTATTATTATTTGTTTAATATAAGAATAAAGAAAAGAAAGAAGGTATTTATTATGGCCTTAGTTCATTTTTTTCACTTCTCCAATCGTCTAATTTATATATTTGATAATTTTTGAAGATAAATTGGGGTCAAGTCTCCCAACTTATTTCTAAATTAAATGTCTACGAAAGATCATCTGGCCGAGTTTCGAACCTGCGACCTTTCACTCAAGATGCATTGCTCTTTGCCATTAGACAAAGAGCTAGTTCTCTTATATGTTTGATGAGTAAAGTTTCGGTGCCACAAATTTAGTGTTGATCTAGAGGTCAAACTATGAACGTATTATAATTAATCTGTTATAGTTAACTAGATTCGTTCATTTTTTAACATCTTGATCGATCGAGTATCAAATCAAATCTAATTTTTATAAATCCTTTCACCCAAAATTCGGTTTTTACCTTTACTTTTTATGTGCGGAAATGGGACAAAGTTTTGGTGAAATTTCATGGGTTGTGCCCTTATACTGGGAAATACTTAAAATTATAACCGAAATGTGTACATTTGAATTTCATCTTAATTTATTATAATTCATTTGATCGTCTTTACCAATGTTTTATAAATCGGACCGGACCGACCGGTTCAACCGGTTAAACCGCAAACCGCACCATGGTCCGGTCCAAATATAGCTGTAGAGTACATATACATCAAAATTACATAATGATTTATTTACAATATCATCACAGAACAAGTAAACACTTGATAAGAAGCAATTTATTAGCATACATGCATCATCAATAAGGATAAAAATTTGAACACAATACAAGCATCATCAAAACATTATACACTGTACATGACAAAAGCATACATGAATTTCATCTACTTAGAGCAAATTAGAATTTCACCACCATTAACAAATTCAATAGCACAAAATTGTTACCTAATCAACTTAGTTGTATCTCCTACATGCACATCAGTACATAAAAATGTAATTTAATAAGAAAGGTATTGGTTGATTGTACCAATCGTCAACAACAACAACATGACGGCTCCACAGATCTCTGTCTTTGTTCCTTACAATTAATCCTTTGTTCACCTTCTCAAATTTGGTTACACACTATCTAACCATGAAAATAAACCAGAAAGTTAATTCATAAAAGATAGAGAACAATTGACCGGTACCAAAATTATTAATAAGTTCTGACATACAAATAAATTCCTTTACACACTCTAGATAAATTGTATGTTAACGTTGTAACTTGTAACTCTAAAAACTCCTTTTATCGCGTCTGCTACTTAATTCCCTCTATAGCAATTCACTAGTTCCAGAATTTTTTATTCCACGTGGGCCCCTTTTTCTCCTCCTACTGATCTGTCAGAAGCAAATAACCATGAATGCTGGATATGCAACATGATTTGTTTCTCCGCTTGTTTCTCAATTTTGAGCCTAGATGAAACAATTCCCAATTTGAAAAAAAAAATAGGTAGGGTCACGACTCACAATCAACCAAAAATTGAAATTCTTTCACGTAGCTAGGGTGCCAACAGGTATTGAGTATGAGAGAGATTGAGTACTGTCTTCAATAGGTGAAACTGAGATTCTATATCGAGAGAGAGTCCGAGAGGAAGGATGATGCTACGAGTCTAGGGTTTCCTTTGGACGGGCAGAGAGACCAGAGGGCTTCGATCTCTACATTGAGTTGTCAGGTGCGAGATGCACTGAAAGAAGTTGAGACATCACACGAGAGTGTTGAGGCAGAAGGGAGAGTCAGGCTGTTCAGCTAGATTAAGAAGGAAGAGAGATGGAGAGGAAACGGAGAGAGTGAGAGACATACGCAGAAGCGGATGGAAAAATTAAAAAAATCGTCTCTCGACGATCTAAATCTTAACCATCGGATCTCATTTGTTCACCAATATGCACGCAATCAGATGGCACAAAAGTCTGGTCTATTTGTTTGGATCGTCCCCGTACACATGGTGCATCCGATCGCGTGCATATTGGTGAACAAATGAGATCCGTACATTAGTTTAGACCGTCCCATACAGATGAGTCACTTTTCGAAATCTAAAATTTAAACAATCAATCTAAACCGTTAAAGTTGTTCTCCATATTGAAAACTCTTGGAGATCAAATTTTACATATTTTTTATTTTTTTGCTATTTATTATCAAAAGTTAAAAAAAAAACACTACACAATTGAAGTGTTTATGTCCCTCCAATTTGAAAATATAAAATTAAAAAAATATATATAAAATTTGGTCTCCAAGAGTTTTTCAATATGAAGAATAATTTGAATGGTTTGAATTTTGGATTTCAAAAAATGACTCATATGTACGAGGACGATCTATACACATGAGTGCCTCTAAACAGGTCGTTCCTTTCCAGCCAGCAACTTTTCCCATAACAGGTGAAAATGATTTATTATTTCTAGGAGTCTAAATTATCTTTCTCTACATATATACTTGCTGATCAGGCAGACAAACAATTAAGGTTCATTCAATGTCATGATATGTAATAACTAGATAATAGGCACCATATTGCAATTTTTAATGTTGTGGCACATGCCATCTTATGTATCATCCACAATTTATTTTCTTAACATAGTTGTGAGGTAGTATTTGTACCTTTTTGTTATGTTCTTTCTGGTCACATTTAAATAACATCTCCCGTTCGCATAGAAAGATAAAAAGTTGGGGAAAATTTTTATCAATGATAAAAATGCCCGTGACAATTTTAAAAAAGACAAAAGAGCCTCTGAAATTTTAAAAAGAGCACAGCTATAGCGGTAATTGGACTGCCGTAATACCTCAGGCCTATAGAGGCAATGCTATTGCCGCTATAGGCCTTTTTTTTTCGGACTGACGGACTGACACAAAGGCAGATAAAGAAACGTGCTTTTTTTTTGGATTGTTCCTCTATAGCGGCAAAGGCAATGCCCCTACAGGGTTTTTTTTTCGCTGACTTCTCTATTGCATCTCTGTGGCACTTTTGTTTTTGTGCCGCATTTAGTAGAGTGGGTGGGAGGGGGGTTGGGTAGTAATGTTAAGAGCCTTTTATGCCATTTCTGCTGAGCGAGATAGAAAAGAGAGGAAGAAAGAGGGGAAAGAGAGGAGGAGAGAAAGAGAGAAGGAGAGGAAGAGGAGATTTATGGCGTGATTTTTGCTATTGCCGACCGCCGCGCACAGAAGGAGGAGAAAGCAGTCGGCCGCCACACACAAAAGGAGGAGAGGAGCGAGATATCAATATCAACCAACCGCCAACGACTCGGTGGAAAAGCATGTTTTTTTTTAATGTAAATTTTCATGTCAATTGTGATGGAAATTGTATGGAATTTTAGATGAAAATTTTTTATTGGAAATTTTCATGTAAATTCGTTTGTGTAATAGGATATGTTTATGAGGAATTATTGAATAATTTAGTCGATGGAAAAAATATTTAATATTTTTTTAATTTTATTTTTGAAATATGCAATGTAAATTGTGATAGAAATTGTATGGAATTGTTGATGGATTAGAAATTGTATGGAATTGTTGGAAAATTAAATGGAAATGTACGAAAAAATTATTTAATGTGAATTATTTGATTAATTAGTATATGGAAAAAATATTTAGGGTTTATTTTTAAATTTTATTTTTGAAATATTCAATGTAAATTATGATGGAAATTCTATGAAAATGTTGGAAAATTAAATGGAAATGTATGGAGATTAGGAAATTTTTTTGTGTAATGGAAAATTGAATAATTTAGTTTATGGAAAAAATATTTAATGGAAATTAAAGAAAAGAATTAGTTGATGGAAACAAAAATAAAGGAAATTGTTGAATAAATTCGTTTATGGAAAAAAATTAATGGTAATATTTTTTCATTATATAGTTTATTGATTACATTCGTTTATTAAAAATTAAATGACAGAAATTTATTTTTCATTGTAAAATTAGCATTTTGATAAAATAATTTATTTTTAAGAAAAGTTGATTTTAAAAAAAAAAAGTCTTCATAAATTTTGAATTAAATTTCGTCTATTCCAATTAGATGAGTTCTGGACCAGATGTGGTCGGTCCGTCTGGTTCTGCACCAGGTCCAGCCGCTACGACTAGGATTAGAAGACATAGAAATAGGACACGTCCTCCAAATCGGAGAGCGATGAATGCAATAGAGCGTGAAGGAGATCCAGATAACAGTCCAATTTATTTGTACCGAGATCGGATATGTTGATTTCCTTACCTATGGATGAGGTAAACATATTTTCCAAATCGGAGAGCGATAAATGCAATAGAGCGTGAAGGAGATCCAGATAACAGTCCAATTTATTTGTACCGAGATCGGATATGTTGATTTCCTTACCTATGGATGAGGTAAATATATTTTCCAAAATAAATATTTCAACACACATTTATATGAAAAGTTTTTAATTAAAATATTGTAATTTTTGTATGATTGAAGCGTGAAAAAAGTCTCTCAATATGCGGCCATAGAAGAGAATTGCCAAACGACGTACGGATTGAAGGTCGGTTGCGGAAAGTTGGCTTGCTTCACATGTCTAAGGTGCCGAATGCCAATTTGGATGTATCACCGTTGAAGACTTTGACAGAGTTTTGGCGTCCCGAAACTCATACCTTCCACTTTCCTATTGGTGAGATGACTGTCACATTAGGTAATTTTTTCTAACGAATTTTAAATTATTTATTTATCATAAATTATAGGAATTAAATTATAGTTTAAATTAAGAATGACACATTTAAAAAAATAATATTATTTATTTGAAGTTATTTGTTGCATTAGTTTCAATTAATTGAAATTGTAGTAAAATTCTCTGCACACTTGAAATAGTAAAAAAATATAATTTAAATTAAAAATGGCGCATTTTATTCAAATAAAATTACTTATTTGAATTTATTTCTTGTATTTATTTGTTTCAATTACTTTAAAAAAATAAAATTATTTATTTGAATTTATTCCTTATATTTATTTCAATTATTTGAATTTAAGGATGTCGTATTCATATATGGTTTGCGAACCGAGGGTATTTCAGTGATCGGATCGACGAAAGGTTATGAATGGGCAGAAAAAGTAGCGAGATTGATATGTCCGATTACTCCAGTGCATCATTGGGCGAGGCAGAATAAGTATGTGGCTGTACATATTTTATAAAATATTTTATTGTCAATTTTTTTTTACTGTATTGTAATATTTATCATTATAAGAGTATTGGTTCTGATTACAGGAGCGATTGTCATTTGATGAGGTTGAATTTTTTGTGGAACAAATTTAAGAATGGGCCGGTGGCGGAAGCTTCTGAGGAAGACCTTGATTTCTACACTTGTGCCGTTTGTTTAGAAATGTTGGCACAATTATGTTTCCTGATGCGTCTCACAATACCGTTCCCGTGTACTATTTGGATTTGATTGAGGTATGAATAAATTATATATTAATTGTGCAATTATATAATTAAACAAATTAAATTTGATAATTAATAAGCAGAATAAATTTCATAATTAAAGTAAAAAATTTACGAAAAAGTTAAATTCAATTATTAAACTCCATTGCGCCATTACTATGTCTTGACTAATGGACAAATATTTTTCTTGACTAATTTTATAACAGGATTGTTTTAATCAAGAAAGACAGATTAATTGGGGTGGTGCTGTTATCGCAACTCTGTATCGGTGTCTTGATCGTGCAGTCGTGAAATTCAAGAAGCCGTCAGGACCGTGGTTGCTTCTTATGTATTGGGCATGGTCTTATCTTCCTGTTTGTAGACCTGGCGTAGGTGAAGTGAATGGATTAGGCCTTCCTGATTTAGATTCTTGCCCGCCGTTTGCATGGTTTGTACAACCTTTTTTGAATTATTTTATTAAATAATTCTTAAAATTAATTGTAAAATAATGGAAAAAATATTTTGGACGAATAAAATAATTTTTCTAAATTTGTTTTTGGTTAAAAAATAAATTAATGTGAAAATTAGTAATGGAGTCATTTACTGTTGCATTAAATAAAAAAATTAGGATGGATGTAAAATAAATTAGTAAATTCAATTAGTGTATTAATGAATTATGTATGTTCATTTACTGTTGAAATAAATTTTGTTTAAATATATTAGTTAATTCAATTAGTGTATTAATGAATTATTGTATGTTCACTACCTAAAGCAAATGGAGTCAACCTCGAACATTCGTTCGAAGTAGTCATCACGGGGCAGTGCAAATTGCTAGAGATTCTTTGGTATTGATGGAAGTTGGTGAAGTGAATTGGCGGCCATTTTCGGAATTTTTTACATTGATGCCACGTCATGCGCAGGAAGGTTCAGTCACATTTTACCTAAGATTGCCATGCATACATTACTTTGGAGTTTGTTGGACATTTCTAGATCGTTGTAGACATCAGCAAGGTTTGGTGCAGGCTGTTCCTACACCTTTACCTAAATAAACAGTGTCACAGAACATATATTCCACAAATAATATCATATAATAAAGGAAGTATTGTTCATACATCAAAGAAGGGCTGGTTATAATATTTACATATCAAAATTTCCAGCCAGCATACAAACAAAATGACAATGTACAGCGGAAAGAAACTATTCCAGCTCGGCTTGATCTTCAATTGCTCCTCTACTAAGTCTATCAAACCTGAACCTGCTCCACAAACAAAGATGTGGGGCTGAGTACGCGAATACTCAGTGGTGGTAAAGTGAACTGGTCTTTTAGGATTAGGCTATTCAAAAGATTAGAACAAGTGTTTATATAAAAGTCACATTAATAAATGTCATTCAAGTATTACTAAATGTTTAGCAATATTATAAGTTTTCAGAAACAATTTATATTGTAAGTGATGATTGTATTCGGGTGCCATTGAGGATAACCTCTGGACCACGAAGGTCTGCCGTGCTACAATCTAGTAAAATTATGTTTCACTAAAAATATATGTGCCTAAGATAACTACCCGCGAGTATAACTCGCCCTGAATTCTCCGGGGGCCTCAACCATGATCAGTGGCAGAGGTCTGCATCGCACGGTACCGGGATGTTGCCAATGGAGTGCCGTTAGGTAGTACCTTTATTGACACGCCTGGAAAAAGGTACTAACTAGTCCACAATAAAGTACTACATACTAACTAACTGCTAAATAATATTTTGTTTGAGAAAAACATTTATCCCCTTTAAAAAGGTTCAATACAAAGAAATTCATAATTCTTCTCTAAAGAATAACAAAGTCTCAAAAGACATCCACACAGGTCATAAAAAGACTACCACACCTGGAAAAGTGGAGTGCAGAAGTAACTACTCTGCTGGAAGGTTGGTGAAGTCCTGACCAGCTCCTGTAATCTCGTGTTCGGGATAGAAGTCGTCCACCGGTCCAGAGAAGTCTTATGGTGCACCTGACGAACGAAACTCACACGTTAAAATCTACTCTAACGATCTATCCCATTCTGTTTACTGTGTGCAAAACCAAACTTAAATCCTAGATATTTACAAGGGAATTCAGGTTCTGATTTAAGAAGAGTTGGACCTAGGATTTTAGAGAAGGGATTCTGTTTTAAAATATATTATGTTTAGTAATTATTTTCTAGAAACAATTTGACAAAATTTCATCTGAACTAGTTGTGCAGAAATGTTAGTTTAAGAAATATTCTTGGAATAATTTTGCTATAGTTTGTTTTATAAAACTATTGTGTGGAAAGTTTGATTTAATAGTATTGTGATTACTTTTAGAATTAATTTGCTAAGTTTTGATTTATAAACAATGTGAAGATAGACGTTGTGACGAATCCTATAAGTCTTAACTACACGATAAATAGACGTGTCACATTTGTTTGGTTTGGAAAAACAGTTAACAAGTTTAATCTGTTTTCTAACAATGTTTTAATTAAGTATGAAAATTATTCTGACTTAAATCCCTAAAAAAAATAATAATAAATAAGAAAAATAAACTCAATTTATTTGATTTGGATTTGGGATCATATATTGTCCGATTATATCATAGTATCTGTAAAGTATTATTTTGCGGACATTTTAATCATCTCCCATTTAAAAGCCAACGAGTAAAATTTCGAATCCGACTTAATTCAAATTCTCGGCCGAAAGCATTTATGTTGATATCAAACTAATCATTTCATGCCAACGATTAGTTCTAGTTTTATTTTCCAAGTTCTAGTTTTATTTCTTAAAATCCAATTTAAGTAAATCCATAACAAAGCTTAATTAACAGAAACAACATTTGGGCCACGCAAGTAAATCACAGGGCCCACGAGAAAATCCACACGGAACAAATCACAACAGAGAGGAGTCCACGAGAGAAACAGGCCGAATGGCCCAGTGACAAGCACACAGTCCACGCGGAAATCAAGGATCCAAGCGGATCCGGATCACAACGGGTTCCGGGGATCAAATCCGAAACCCAACAGAGAAAACACAATCGGAACCAACAGTACTGAACTTTCACACTTAAGTCCCTGAATTTATTTCATTTACCTAATAGTCCCTAACAACAGTATTAACTCCTAACAAACCCAAAATCAGTTAAAAAATATTTACGAGCAAGTCCCTGACTGCAAAAACATCATACAAAGAGGTCCCTAGATGGAAGTATACATGTACCAGACTGGTACAAGGCCTGAACCAGCCCTGTACCACGTACCAGAGGCAACAACAACATTGCACAAGCCTCAAAAGGGCTTCACAACAATCACACAAGTCTAAACAACTAGTATTAACATTTAAACAGATTTTTTTTGAGTGTCTAAACTACCAAACAGATCCATTACTAGCACAAGTCCCCTAATCCACATTTATAAGCCTCGACAGAACACAAGAATCCCATAAAACAAGCACAACACAGAATTTTCACCATAGAGAAATGCATATCAGGTCAAGGATAACATCCAACATTCTCAACAGAATACACTGAGCCATCAAAAGCATGCAAACAGTCAAATAATAAGGCTCAGATGCACATTTCAATTCAAGGCATCACAAACACAGATCAATATCAAGCATCTCAAGCCTCAATTAACAACACAAAAGCAAGCCACAGAAACCAGGAACAAGGAAAAAGGGGTTACCAACAGAGGAGAGAAATGGAGCAAATGGTTCAGCACAGCACAACACACCACCTCGCCTCACTGTCAGCACCACCACCACCTAGCCCCGTCGATCGCCGCCGTCTCCACTCCAGTCCAACAGCCTCCACCTCTCTCTCTCTCACTCTTTTCCTTCCTCTATTCTGTTCTTATCTTTGAAATGGGTCTGAAGAGAGAGAGAGGAGAGGGGTGACTTAAAGGAGATGGAAATGGAGATGAGGGGTCGAGCTGCTGAGGTGGCAGAGGGAGAGAGGGTAAGAGAGGCGGTGGTGGGCTTTAGGTCACGGGTAGGAGGGTGACAAGTGGCATGAGCCCACACGGCTTGGGAAACCGGGGGAGAAAACCAGGTGCGCTAGAGGGGTCGAGCTGCTGAGGTGGCAGAGGGAGAGAGGGTAAGAGAGGCGGTGGTGGGCTTTAGGTCACGGGTAGGAGGGTGACAAGTGGCATGAGCCCACACGGCTCTGCTGGGCCAGCGAGAGGGGGAAGAGAAGATTGAGCGATCTGGGGAAGAGAGCCAGTAGGGTGGGGTCGAGAGCGCCAGTCAGAGGCGAAGGAGAGAAGCGGATTTCTCGAGAGTTTTTTTTTTCCGAGTGGAGGAACGAGTGAGGAGAAGCGGAAAAGAGGGGAACGGGTGAAGGGGATGACCCGTTTCGGAGAGAAAAAGAAGAGGGAGAGAGAAGAGATAAAAGAGAGAAAATGAGATGGATCGGACGGCTCAGATAAATCAAGATTTGCTAAACTCAATCAAACGGTCCAGAACCAATGAATATTAGGAAAATGATAACAATAGTAGTAGAAAAGGAGTTTCAACACAAATTTCAACTCATAATAATTTATTAAAATAGTTATTTGAATTCCTATAATATAAACTAGAAATTTGAGTAATAAATTTTTATGAAAATTTTGTACATGGCCGAAATTTAATTCTTATATCGGATTCGAACGAAATTGACTTCTAAATTTATGAGAGTTGATTATCCGCTAATTAACTGAGTTAAATTTTTAATCAAATTTATTTGTATTTATTTGTTTGCTTGAAGATTTTTAATTAATTATATTATCTCACAATTAATATCTTTAGGGTTTTCACAATAGGTGCAGCTGAGCTTCCTGTGAGCAGAGCTGACGCGTATGCTCGTTGCCGTCAGCAACCTATTAGTGAGTTTTAGTATGCTCCTATGACGCCCAGAGTACATTTACAGGTTTGTGTAATTCATTTAGTGATTTATCTTAATTTTTTCATTTATGTAATATTGTTAAATTTTTTATGCAAAAAGTTGCATTAATATATACAAGAATTACAATTGTATTTTTTTCGAAAATAAAATTATTTAGTGAATATTCTAATGATCAATTTCTTTTAATATTGTAGGGAAAGAGTGCGCTCGCTACCGCAATGGAGGCCATAGGATTGCTTGCGAAGAAAGGTTGTAGAAGGATTGGTAAGAAAATTCTTCGCAACTGTCAAGCACAATTGAAAAATGCATCTATGCCATTCCAGTTGGAGGACTTATTAGAGAATGAGGGATATCCACAAAATATTGATGATGTATCCGATTCTGATAACGAGGAGCATGATGATCCTGTGCAGCCTGTGGATGATCCTGTGCAGCCTGTATGTGAAATAAATATTAATTTTAATTACTTTTTTTTTTTTGTCATGTGTACAAGTTATATAGATGTTAATTAATGTTGTTACTTATTCAGCCTGAGGATCCGATACAGTCTCATTATACCCAGATTCCAGCTAGTGGTCGAACTCCTAGCCAGTTTCAGCCATCTGGCTCTACATCGACATCTTAGTTTGTAGGTATGTCGTATGACCCCACAGGCATATTTAGTTCCTTCACGCCGCAGTGTCCGCCTTACACCACGTTTGGTCAGCCATCCTTTCCATACATCCCACCATTTAGTAGTCAGGCAGGGCACACATCATACGACCCTGTATTCAGTACAGACCCACAGGGTACTATTTCTGGGATCCCATCATTTTTTTCTCAGTTTGGTAGTATGGGTGGGGTAGACTCGTTCAGTACTCTTTTACGTAGTGGCATGTCTCTAGATGGTCAGTATGGTTCATATGATCAGGGTCAGGGTGATGATGGGGCTCAGGGTGACGATGATGATGAGGATCAGGACGTTCGTATTCCTAGTCCATGCCTTGCTAGAGGACGGGATAAGATAGCGATTAGAAAAGTTAACTAATTAACACTGTCAGGGAGGAAAAGACGTTGATGCACTTGTAGTTTTATTATTATTGACATGGCTTGTAGTTTTTATATTATGGACTTGTAGTTTTATTATTATTGACATGGCTTGTAGTTTTTTTATTATGGACTTGTATTTTTATTATTGTTGACACGGGTTTTTAGTTTTTTTTTAATATGGACTTGTAATTTTATTATTGCAATGATACGCGATTATACAATTATACGTAATTATTCAATTAAACAAATTAAATTAAATAATTATACGTAATTATTGAAAGGAATAAAGTAAAAATAAAAAAAGAATAAAGTATAATTTAATTCTTATAGCTAAAAGGAAAAAAAAGGAATAAAGTAAAAGCTAAAAGGAAAAAAAAAAAATATGTGCCGACATGCCTAAAGTAAAGAAGTCCTTTTAGGGGGGAAAATTTAAAAAAAAAAATTCTCATAACTCTTATAGCGGCATGCCTATTGCCGCAATAAAAATTTTTATTTTTTTTAATATATTTATGTCATTTCAGCCGAAATAAATAACGAAAAGTCCAAAGTTCAGACAAACTTTTGTCAGTTCTATCGTTTCAGTCATTTCAAGTGTATTATCATTTGTATGGAAGCAAAATAAAATGCTTATATAATCACATAAACGAGCTCAATTCTCTCTGAAACAAATCAGTTCTTTCTCTTCTCACAAATACAATGTGTTCAATCAACTTCTATGTCATCCAATCTCTTACTACCGGACCCTGTTTTTTCAGTGTTGCTTGCACTCCGCAAACAACCTTTACAGATATTAGAAACGCACTATATTATCAACTCCAAATTTCTGAAATCCAATACAATATAGATATCCGAGGCCGTTATAATGATACAGTACAGGGGAGATATGAATCTTTATTTTTCCCTGTGAATTCTGAAGATAATGGCGTTTATTTTACCACCAAACATTCGAGACGAGGGGTTTACCATTTATTGAGTTGTACATCGATTTTATTCCAGTTTGTGGCACCGGCCCAGACGAGGGATTTCATGGTGCTGACGGTACCAGTGGCGGTGATATTCCATATGAGAGTCATGGCGTCGACAATTCTCCAATGTCTCCCGTGCAAAATAATAATGAGTCAGAAGATTATGTTGATGTTCGGGATGAAGGTGACGAAGAAGGTCCGTTCAGTCACTCTGACCTTTTGACCGGAGAGGAGTTCACTGATGTGGAGGACTATACCCCAACAGAAGTGCCCTTTTATGCAAATTGTGACGATGCATATGTGTCAGGAAGAACAGCCATGCAACATCCTGTAAGTCAATTGTCTGATATATCTGGTTTCGAAAGAGTTGGTATGTCGCAAAGAAATTTGGGGCACGAAGGGGAATTCGCGCCGGGGAAACTTTTTCGTTCTAAGAAACAATTAATTTTAGCAGTTTGTGATTATTCTTGCAAAAATAATGTTGAAGTTAGAATCCAATCAAGCAACAAGTCAAGAATTATAATGGTTTGTCTCCAAAAACCAAAATGTATGTGGAGATTGTTTGCCATACCGGAGGGTTTTAATTCTAATTGGAAGATTTCTACCAATCCAACGAACCATACTTGTAGTAGACCGCCTGGCGAGACATTGCACGGAAACCTTACCGTCGACCTTATTGCTGAACATGTCCGAGATGAATTGAAAAAAAATCTTGCCCTCACGGTGCAAATGGTAGGGGGGCTCATAAGGGCACGATATTCGCTTATTAATCCAACTTACAATAAAATATGGCGCGGAAGAGAGCGAGCGTTAGAGCAACTTTTTAGTTCTTGGGAAGGGTCGTACAGTAAGCTTCCACGATTATTGGAGGCAATCAAGAAGACGACTCTGGGAACAAAATACACTATCATCTCTTGGGAGACGAACGACCCGAACGTTAGAGTTTTCAAAATGGAGGCTTGGGCTTTTGGACCGTGCATAGATGTTAGAGATATGTCCTAGAAGCCAATTAGTTGGTAGCTATTATATTAGTTTATGTTATTGATGATGCTTGATCATTTGTTCCTAGAGATTATTATTGACAGATCATTCAGGTTGAGGATCTGAATTGTAGATCTCTGTGGATCATTCGTTAGAATGACAATAATATCTCTAAAGAGTCCATAGTCTTGACAATTAACAAGGAACATTAATTATCAGATAAGACTAGTATGCAAGTTAAGTGATGATTAAGTTCTGCAAATCATGGGTAAGGAGTTACCGACTTAATTGCATATGTGTATGTTACTAGAACATAGCACAGGACATGACCCAATGAAATAAATAAATGGATTGTGTTGTGTGTCATTATTTATTTCATACGTGTTTGATTCTGAGTTTGAGATGATTCAGTTTCTCCACATGAGAATAGGTTCTATAAATATCGTCTAACGCTGATTCCTGATAAGGGCTGTTATACGGACTTTATTTATGTTCTCTTGAATTGTGCGGGGAGAAACTGTTCATCAAGACAACCGTATGTCCCTCATTAGTTCACCTAGTGAGTGATGATATCTACTGGGCCCCTTGATGGAGTTGGATCGTATGCGCGCAACTAGGCGATCAACTCTAGATCAAGAAACGTATAATCTGCAAGAATGACACATTCCTATCTTGGATTATACAAGGATATCATGTGACATAGGAATCAAAACAATAAGATATTTTTTCTTATGCAGGATTGAAGTACTGTATTGGTACAGTATTTATTTATGTTAATTGGGAATCATAACGTGTTGCTAGATACCGCTTATGATTATTGGAAATAAATAACGATTTAATTTCCATGGCCAACATGACATAAATCCTCGAGGGTCATACAAATAAAGTTTTAACCAACAATACATTATTTTAGTTTATTTGCATTGGAGAATGCAATATATGATAAGTTGATTAATTAATTATATACCGTTGCGAACCGTTATGATTAATTAACTCAAAGTGATCATATGAAATAAAATTAATGTATATGCTAATCCAATAATAATTATCAATAAGTTGATAATTAAATTTGTTCAACTCAATTAATACAATTGTGTGAATTGTATAAATTAAATCAGAATATTTCAATATACCGAAATGGGCCGAATTGCGAATGCAATTGAAATGGAATTAGAGATGGATTTAAACACCAAGCATTATGGGCTTGGAAGCCCATAACGTGGCTGGCATGGAGATGGAGAATGGTCCTCAAAATGGAATTAGATTAATTAGCATATATAAAGAATGTATTAGAGAGTAATTAACCTAATTGCTGTTTTTTTTCCTCTCTCCTTGATTCTCCTAGCCGCCACCTCTAATCATGGAGCAAAAATAGTTTTGCTGCCATTTGAATTGTTGAATTGCATTTTGTTTGGTGCTCATGAGTTGAGAAATAGCCTCTTAGATTAAATAATGATTTAATTGAAGAAGAGAAATAATTGGATTAGCTAATTTCTCACGCTTTGCTAGCACAAGGCCTTGAGAAGTTGGTTAATACTTTTGGTGAACCTAAGATGAAGGAGATGAAGAGGAGAGCACGCCATCGACTCCAAGAGATTGGATTCGAGCCTTCCGAATACGATTTCGGAAGAGGTTATCTCCTACGCTTCTCCTTTTATGATGTTAATCACTTGAATGACTAGATCCGTTAATAGTGCGTGTTTAATTACTTGTTAAATGTTAATAAAAATTAAAATTGCACGTGGACTTGAGTTCCTAACAATAGAGGCACTGAAATACGCACGACCTGTGATTTCAATTGATGCTAGTTTTCTATCAGGCCGATATCGAGGGAAGTTATTTACGGTATGCGGTTATGATCCAGAAAACCGTTTAATTCCAATAGCATTCAGATTGGCGGAGAAGGAGGAAAATACTTCTTGGGGTTGGTTCATGACTTGGGTTAGATTTGAGGTTATAGGCGACATGACCACCAAATATTGTGTCATATCTGACCGTCATAAGGCAATTAAACATGTGTTTGCTTCAACAGAATATGGTTGGAAGGCACAAGGTCCATACAAGGTAGCAATTCATCGATATTGCATGCAACACGTAGCTGAAAACCTATGGAAAGAGGCAGGCGGGCCAAGCCACAAAGAATTGAAAGATATTTTTAAGTGTAGACTTGCGAATAAGAAAAACCCGTTTCGTTTCAGAGAGAAATAGTTGGAATTGAAGGAATCAAATCGCAAGGCTTATGAGTACCTTAAAAATTGTGGAAAACATAATGAAAGAGATTCCAAAGAAAGACCAAAACCTTATATGTGGGCTCTATCGGAAGACAAAGGTCATCGATGGGGTATAATGACAAGTAATGGATCTGAGAGTTTGAATAGTGTTTTTAGAGTGGAAAGAAGATTGCTGGTGATAGCAATAGTAGAAGGCACGTTTTATAAATGTGCTAACTGGATGAACGTCAGAACACAAGAAGCAAAGGAGGGGCTCAATTTGGGTGAAAGATGGCAAAAAATGATCAATGATAAATTACAAAAGCACGGAACCAAAGCAGGTAAATACATAAAATATTTTTATTTTCATATGTTTCTTTGTTTGTTTGGAATATAGTTCTCATATTGTTTACATTTGAAATTATAGCGTCGATGGAAACAACTGTGTTGAGAATTGACCTTGGAACATTCATTGTTAAAGTCCCGCGCGAATACAGGGATGGTCACAGTTTTGAATATCCAAAGTTTCAAGTCGAGATTCCACCAGGAATGCAACCAACCGATCCTCAACTACCATTTACAGGTACCACATGTAGTTGCCAGAAGCCTCAACTAACTGGTATACCTTGTGCACATGTAATTGTGGTTTGCAAGAAGTGTAATTATGATGTTGATCAATTCGTGGACACACGCTATAGCTTGTGGAACCAACATATGATTTGGTCTGCGGGTCAGTTCCATTGTTATAGGGATGAAGATCAATGACCAGTTTACGATGGGGCAAAAATCATACTTGACAAGGATTTGATAAATCGTGGTAGACGTAAGATTGTTCGTTCGGAGATGTGGATGGACAAAATGGAACGCAAGAAGAATAAGGGTCCTAACACGAAAAAGACAACCAAGAAGAAAGGTCAGTCTTCAACAAATGAAGCTTCCACCAGTCAAGTACGCCAACCACAACCACCATATCCAATGGATGCATTGCAATTTGGTCGTTACAGTAACACACCACCAACAATGATAAACAGTCCAACGAGGCAATCCCAACCAAACGTTCAATCGACATTTCAACCTTCACGAAGGTCACTTCATGTTGATTCATGAAACATGAACAGACATGACGACCTTGCTGCAGTCCAACCACGTAGAAATTCAATCAACACCGATCTGCGGAGCATGAATGTCCCATCCGGGAGTATGCGATCTGAGTCTGCTCGGTTTCTCTCAGGCCAAAGAAGCACTGCAAGTATTTCTGTGCAACGAAAAGGAAAAGGTTTGGCATCCTCAATTCGCAACATGTTCTCAAGAAAATAAACACTAAGTGTATGGATTAATTGAGTGTTTTAATATTTATAATTATAGATTGAGTGTTTTAATATTTGTAATAAGGGATTGAGTGTATGGATTGTTTGAGTGTTTTAATTTTCTTTAATTATGATTTAGTGTATGGATTGATTTAGTATTTTAATATTTATAATTATTTTTTTATTGTATTAATATTTATAATTATAAATTGTGTGTATGGATTGAGTGTTTTGACGTTACTACTTATGGATTGAGTGTATGGATACCAAAAGTATTACGCTAGAAAACCATCAAGAAAGCTTCCAAAAATTCTAAAACAAATACACAATACTTATTGTAGGACCTATTTTGGCATAGTAAAATTTCAAAATTTTTGGATAAACCATTTGGTCACAAAAAAATTGACAAAACGCCAAGATAATACAGTTTTCAGTTAAAAAAACAGCTCCGTATGCCAAAAGTATTGCGCTAGAAACCATCAAGGAAGCTTCCAAAAATTTTCAAAAAAATACACAATTCTTATTGCAGCACCTATTTTGGCATAGTTAAATTTCAAAATTTTCGGATAAATCGTTTGGTCACAAAAAAATTGACAAAACGCCAAGATAATACAGTTTTCAGTAACAAAAAAACAGCTCCAGATGCCAAAAGTATTGCGCTAGAAAACCATCAAAGAAACTTCCAAAAATTCTCAAAAAAATACACAATGCTTATTGCAGGACCTATTTTGGCATAGTCAAATTTCAAAATTTTTGAATAAACCGTTTGGTCACAAAAAAAATTTACAAAACGCCAAGATAATACAGTTTTCAGATAAAAAAACAACTAATTAAATTACATGTTTTGTAATAAAAACTGTTAAAAGGACAGACGTGCTCTTACAAAAACTGAAAAAGTTCTGTGATATCATGCTCCATCATATAAAAGGACATGCGTGATCTGATAAAGCTGAAAAACTATTTAGTGCTCCTGGTCCACCCTGTAAAAGGTATATTTGTGCTCTGATAAAGACTGAAAAAGTTTTTTTATCTCCTTGTCCACCCAGCAAAAGGACAAGCGTGCTCTGTTAAAGGCTGAAAAGGTGTCACATTATTTTTTTTTTACATTGAAAAATTCTACAACTAAAGTTGTGTTTAAAACAACCCATTCATGAACCAAAATACACAACATCCACTATATCCTTCTTCTTAAAAACTTCACTATAATGGAGAAAGGAAATAGCTCTAATTCCAACAATGATGAGCCAAACTATCGTACAGCTACCCGGATTGAGTATTAGCCAACTTACTACCATTACCCTGCCAATAGAAATGAACCAGAAAATGGAGAATATGAGGCAATATGTCGCTCATGTTATCGAAGTTTCAAATACAATATCAATGAAGACACCACTTAAGAGGGCCACGTGCTCAACTTAAAGATACACTACCAGTGGTACATTAATGGTGGGCCGAAAAAAGAACGGAAGGAGTACCAGGAGCGACGATGGCGGGAACAAGAAAAGAATATCAACCGGCCCAAAAATTATGACTTGTACAAAAAATATTACACAGAACCTCAACCCATCCCCCAACAACAACCGAAACCGATGTCGGAACTTAAACCGTGAAAACCATATCCTACACCAATGATTGTTTACGGATGTAACACCCCGTAATTTTACTAACATAAAATTTTTCGTTATTTTTTTTATTGCTTTTTATATATATATCAATATGCTACTTATAAGTACTTAATTTAAATTCAATTAGATATCTTTTTGATCGTTGCATTTGATTCTATCTCCTTTTGATCACCTTTTTGACCGAAATGAAAATACAATAAATGAAATGTCACGCCTAAATACCTCAAGGCCAAGTCATTTTGTCATCATGCCAACTTCCTACTTACATCTCCTATGATCAATTTATTTATTTGATTTTTATTTTCTTTTATTCTACCGAATCATTTCTATTCCCAGCGAACATGTACCATTTATTTTATAAACTATTACATAGTAATAACTACCCTTCTTAATAATAATTATATTATGTCTCTTGAATCCGATTTTAAATAACTTGGAGCCCACGCATCTTTTTGGTTATAAAACCGCTTTATTTTTCTATCTTCTTCCGAAAAATGAAAGGACTTTTTTCTTCTTCCATAATTCTAATAAATTCCACAGCCGAGAATTTATATAGGTTGTTGATTACAATTTCATTAGACACCCGAGTAAAAATATTGCTTCTCCATCCGATTAGATCTCGAGTTCTACGTCGTAGTCAACGTTGTTTCATTTTTCTAACTTGCTCGTCAAGTAACCAGACTTCTCTATAATTTAATTTTCGTATTGATTGATTTAATTATCGTTTGTTTATTTTAATGAATTGATATACGTGAATTCTAACTGATGTATTTTACGAGTCAACGGGTCTCTGATGTGACTTGATTTGAAATGGAATTGTGAAATGGAATGTGAAGCGGAATCGCCTAGAGAGGGATTCGCGCTAATGTGAAAGTGATATGAGAAATTGATTTGAGAAAACCTAGACCCGTTGATCTCTGTGAAATACATTTAATTTCTTGTTATTGATGTGTGGATTAATCCGATCGTTTGATTTTGGTTATATAAATTAGTTATAGAGAAGCTGCGTCGTTAAATAACTGGTTACTCGGCTTTGTAGCTGACTCCGTTTTGCTTTTATTTATGTTGTGACGTAGGTTGACGGGCCGTCGGATGGATGATCAGATACTGTGTCACTTCACGCCTTGTATCTCGGATACGGGGTTTGACATTTGGTATCAGAGCATTCGTTCCTCGGACTGTGTGTTGGGTCCGTTGTCGTTTCGTTTGAAATTTCTTTTATGGTACTGATATAGTCCTAGTTAATTTGAAATTGTCTGACTCGAATTCCGTTTGTTCAATTGACTTGTTATCATCCGATTTGATTCTAGTTCGTTTCATTTAAATTTCAGTTTGTTCGAATTTCGAGGACAAAATTCTTTTTATGGGTGGGAGTATGTAACACACCGTAATTTTACTAACATAAAATTTTTTCGTTATTTTTTTTTATTGCTTTTTATATATATATCAATATGCTACTTATAAGTACTTAATTTAAATTCAATTAGATATCTTTTGATCGTTGCATTTGATTCTATCTCCTTTTGATCACCTTTTTGACCGAAATGAAAATACAATAAATGAAATGTCACGCCTAAATACCTCAAGGCCAAGTCATTTTGTCATCATGCCAACTTCCTACTTACATCTCCTATGATCAATTTATTTATTTGATTTTTATTTTCTTTTATTCTACCGAATCATTTCTATTCCCAGCGAACATGTACCATTTATTTTATAAACTATTACATAGTAATAACTACCCTTCTTAATAATAATTATATTATGTCTCTTGAATACGATTTTAAATAGCTTGGAGCCCACGCATCTTTTTGGTTATAAAACCGCTTTATTTTTCTATCTTCTTCCGAAAAATGAAAGGACCTTTTTCTTCTTCCATAATTCTAATAAATTCCACAGCCGAGAGTTTATATAGGTTGTTGATTACAATTTCATTAGACACCCGAGTAAAAATATTGCTTCTCCATCCGATTAGATCTCGAGTTCTACGTCGTAGTCAACGTTGTTTCATTTTTCTAACTTGCTCGTCAAGTAACCAGACTTCTCTATAATTTAATTTTCGTATTGATTGATTTAATTATCGTTTGTTTATTTTAATGAATTGATATACGTGAATTCTAACTGATGTATTTTACGAGTCAACGGGTCTCTGATGTGACTTGATTTCAAATGGAATTGTGAAATGGAATGTGAAGCGGAATCGCCTAGAGAGGGATTCGCGCTAATGTGAAAGTGATATGAGAAATTGATTTGAGAAAACCTAGACCCGTTGATCTCTGTGAAATACATTTAATTTCTTGTTATTGATGTGTGGATTAATCCGATCATTTGATTTTGGTTATATAAATTAGTTATAGAGAAGCTGCGTCGTTAAATAACTGGTTACTCGGCTTTGTAGCTGACTCCGTTTTGCTTTTATTCATGTTGTGACGTAGGTTGACGGGTCGTCGGATGGATGATCAGATACTGTGTCACTTCACGCCTTGTATCTCGGATACGGGGTTTGACAACGAAAGCATATACGATTTTCGTGGAGACCACACAGTGAGCTGTACAAAGTGTGGTCATGTTTTCAATTTCAAAGATACCATTTTGCGTACCACTACGATGAACACAAAAGACAAGAAGAGAGGGATGCAATTCAAAAGAGATTCAGAGTGAAAGAACAATGGTTCGAAAGGAGAAGAATGAAAGAAAAGGCTGCCGAAGAGAGCCGAGGTTGCAACAAGAGAAAATTAGAAAAAAAATCAAGGAGAGCCTAATAAAGATCAAGAAGAGAGATGAACAACGAAAAATTGCAGTAGCTAAAATGGCTGAGATAGAGCAACAAGAAGCCGAGGCAGCTTTTTGGAACGAAGCCGTTCAATTCGCTGACAACCCTGGTGCGAATAATCAACAAGAACCTGATGAGACTTTTTGGAACGAAGCCGCTGAACTCGCTGAAAACTATGGTGCCAGTAATGAACAAGAACATGATGCCGCTTTCTGGAATGAAGCAGCTCAATTCGCCGACAACCCTGCCTCTAGTAATCAACATGAAATGAATGCGGAGTAGACCAACCATGGTGGGATGAAATTCTGGAACATGTAGATAGTCAATATCTCTAACTATTTATTACTTTTTAATATTTATGTATTTTTTAGTTATGATTATAAATTTTAGTTTTTCTTCTAATGGTGTGTATTTTAATATTATTAATTTTATTTGCATATTAATTGTGAACTATAGAATATCTAGTCAATCCCATTTGTAGTTGTAGCCCTGTTGTGACAAGAACTAATCCCGGATCCGCGTAAATCGCCACAGCCCACACGTAAGATAACCGAGCTGATGTTACACTCAACATTCTGGCCCTCTCTGTGCCTCTTTACCCTAATCAAAATATTTTTTTTCGCAGAATTTCATTTCAATTCAATTAATTTCATAAGATTTCGTTGGATCTAATTACATGAGAATTCCAACTAAATAATATCAAATTCGTTCATTTTTATCAAGAATTTTCCAATGAAATGAAATCCATGTCAAAAAAATGGGATTTTGATGGGGGCCTAAATGTTCACATATTGCTGAGCATCGACTTTCCTAAGAATAAATACTAATGAATGGCATCTTACATGATGTCCCTTACCTGAAGGTGAATAAAAAAGATTAGTAAGGAAGAGCTTGATGTCAAATTAATGCTCACTGTTAGAGAAAGCACTCCGAGAATACATTATTACCCATTGAAAAAGTTTTAAGCTACAAGTCTTACAACCAAAATGTATCAAATATAATACAAATATAACTTCACATCCACAAGCTTCTGCTTAAATAACATCATACACAACTCAACCAACTCCAGTGATTGATTACATTGCATCTAGAAAAATAATACAAAAAGATTTACATATGTTCTCTATTTCTTCTCCTTCTAATTCATGTGATAAAATAAAGACAGCGAAAAAAAAAGGTGCCACAGAGATGAAACAGAGAAGTCAGCGAAAAAAAAAAAAATTCTATAGCGGCATTGCCTTTGCCGCTATAGAGGAACAATCCAAAAAAAAAAAGCACTTTTTTTTCTTTGCCTTTGTGTCAGTCCGTCAGTCCGAAAAGAAAAAAAAAGGCCTATAGCGGCAATGCTATTGCCGCTATAGGGGACTATAGCGGTAATGCTATTGCCGCTATAGGCCTGAGGTATTACGGCAGTCCAATTACCGCTATAGCTGTGCTCTTTTTTAAATTTCAGAGGCTCTTTTGTCTTTTTTAAAATTGTCAGGGGTATTTTTGTCATGGATAAAAATTTTCCAAAAGTTGGAAATAAGCGACGAAAGGAGATAAAATGATTATAATATTTTGATCGTCACGAGGAAATTACTTTGTTAGACTTCATTCCTGGTTGGCACTCGAAAATTGAACTTTTTATGCCACTGGTTCATACTTCTTCTTCTGCTACTCAACAACTTTAGGCTTTGTCAATACAAATTTCTTCTTTGCGACTTTCTTTTATTGGCCTAAATGATGACTTTATTTGGAGATTGAATTCTAATAGCAGTTTCTCGGTGAACTCCTTGTACAAGCTACAGAAGGCTTTTCCTAAACCCAGTTCCTCCCTAGCTTTCATTTGGAATCTAAAAATTCCTCCACGGATGAAGATCTTCATGTGGCAGCTTGCACAAGATCGTTTGGCAACTTTGGATAATCTTAAAAGGAGAGATTGGCACCTTCCAAACCGTTGTTGCATGTGCAATTCATAGGAAGAAACTTCACAACACCTTTTTAATGATTGCTTTTTATTCTTATAGACAATCCACTTTGCTAAATCAACTTCCAATATGCTGGTCTCTGTACAGCGTGTGTCATTGGTGGATTTCATCTTAGATTCTTCTGCCAATAAAATTCATAGAGAGCTCCAGGTTATTTTATCTTTTGTTATTTGGAGACAGAGGTATGCACGCATCTTTGAAGGAATGATACTTTCTGCTTCTGAGTTATTTATCAAGCTTTCTTTGAATGGCAAGCTCTTAATAGTTTCAACAGTTTGTCATTTTGTTTCATGTTCTTGTCTTTTAAGTTTCTATAGTTTTGTAGTTTCTGGTTTTTTTTCTTTTACAACTTTTGTAATTAGCCTTAAATATAAAAAAATACGGAATAACTCTAAGAAATAATAATGGTCAATCGTTCTTTCTAATTTGCACAAGGAATAACAAAAATTAAATATACCTTTGAAATTTCGAGAGAAATTTTAAAAATTGTTCTTTTGTAGTTAGGGTCGCTTGCGACTACAAAATTTATTTTTGGCAAGAAGGGCATCACAAGAAACTAAGTTCTTAGCTGTACTAGGTCGCTCTGTCCAGTTTGAATAATACAAATATTGTTTTTTTTTTTTAAGAAAAGCTACCGAAGTTGTTTTTAATTTAGATACGGGGCCTATCATGCATAATGATATGATATATCATATATGTATACTTGTACAATACTTATTGTCCTAAGCATATACTGGTTTAGTCATCGTCAGCGAATTAACCCTGTATAATGCGCGCAGTACTAAACATGGATGGAACTTGTATCTGTAATAAGCATATATAGGTATTCAAAGGTACTTGCAAAATTGAAAATTAAGTACAAGATTACAAATTACAAGAAAAAGGTAAATTGGCAATAAAGAAACGGTAACTTGCTCTTTAGTTGTAAAGAAAATCAAATTAGTATTTTTAAGCGCAAAAAATTTAAACTTAGTTTCCTTCATCAAGAGGACTTTCTCTCTTCAATAGTGCCTCTTTAATTGAAGAGATTTCAGCAGCAACATCCCTCATGCTCATTCGATCTTTTGGTGCTTCCTCAGAGCAACAGAGACCAATTCGGAACAGTGAAATTGCACATCCATGCATCAAATGAACCTCAATTTCTTGATATATAGTTGTGTCCAAAATTTCCCCGATTTTCTCAGGAAGCGCGGCATTGACATATCTACGAATGTTCAGTTGGCCACTAAACAAGTCATCTGTGGGCCTCTTTCCTGTAAGCATCTCAAGTAGGAGAATTCCATAGCTATAGACATCTCCAAGTATCGAAATTTGACCTCCTATAGCATACTCTGCAAAATAAGGGATTGAAAGAATTAAAACTGAGAACTCATAACCTTTTCAGGCCACTTCAAATGCATACTAAACAATAAAAAAATTAGGAAAGTTTTTGTTAGCAAAATATCATGCGAGAAACAAATAGAAATGCCAAGAAAGGTAAGTTAGATACTTACCTGGTGCAATATATCCAATGGTTCCCTTCAGCCCGCACAAGCTTGTCGAACTCTGACATACTGCAGATGCTGGATCCACCAAGAACTTCGCCAGTCCGAAATCACTCACAAGTGCATTCAGGTTACCATCAATGAGCACATTACTCGGCTTCAAATCACAATGAGCCAATGGAGGCATGCACTCGTGGTGCAAGTAGCTCAATGCTGATGCTACATCCAAGGCTATATTAATCCTTTGAGCTAGGCTCAGTTTCCTACCTTGAATCTTTGGATGAATCCATTCTTCAAGGCTTCCATTTGGTACGTACTTGAAAACCAATGCTTTGAACTCATTGCCTTGTGAGTCGACTGTGGAGCATGAAGTAATCACCTTCGTGAGATTCCTGTGTCGAATATTACGTAAGGATTTGCACTCTGTGGTGAAACTTCTTTGCCCACCGATTTGATCAAGGTCAAATACCTTCACAGCAACTTGACCATCTCCATCCAGATTGCCTTTGTATACAGAACCAAAACTTCCGCTACCAATGAAATTGGCAAGAGAGAACCCATTAGTTGCTCTACGAAGTTCGTTGTAGGATACCTTCCTGTACTTGTCATCTTCAAGGCAATTGACCTTACTCTTTGCATCTCTCTCCTTTAACAGGTGCATAGCAAAGAAGATAAGTACTAAGATTGAGATAAAGACAGTAGTTGCAGCAGTTGTGACTAAAGCTAGTTTGACCACATAAAACTTGTGCTTCGATGAACTTTTAGAACAAGGGGGTAGGTCAAACAATGGATTACCACTACACAATTCTACATTTCCAACTAGAAAGACTGCACTTGAGTTAGTAAAAACACCACCTTCTGGCACAACACCCTCCAGATGATTGAACGATAAATTAAGATACTCCAAGGACTGAAAAGTTTCGAAATATTCAGGAATCTGCCCAGATAGATTGTTTTGGGAAATATCCAGATATTTAACTCCTTTTAAGTTTTTCAAGGAATCAGGGATAATTCCTTGCAACTGATTTCCATTCAAATAGAGTTGCTGCATCACTTGGCATTCACCCAAAGTTGGAGGTATTTCACCCTGTAACCTATTATTAGAAAGGTCAAGGTGAGGAAGATTTATTAATTTACCAACTTCCCATGGGATAGTTCCCTCTAGCAAATTATTTGCTAAATCGAGCTCTTGTGATAAAGTGGTTATGCTGAATATTTCTTTTGGAATGATCCCTTGAAGTTTATTACGACAGATTTTTAGCCTAAGCAAATTTCTGCAATTTCCAATAGTTGTGGGTATCGTACCAGTTAACTGGTTTTCCATTAACCAGAGCTGACTCAGTTGTGTCAGGTTTCCAACAGAAAATGGGATTGGACCTGAAAGCATGTTTGTGGAAAGTTGAAGTGTTTGTAGGTTGCGAAGTGAGCCAATGGTTGGAGGCACAATACCAGTGAGATGATTTCCATGAAAATAAAGTGCCGTGAGGTTCACCAGATTGCCAATCTCATATGGAATTGAACCAGAAATGTTGTTCTTTCCCATCAATAAAATTTCAAGCTCTGTGGTGAGATTTCCAACAGTACTTGGTATGCACCCGGTGAGATTGTTGCCATTTAAATTGAGAAACCGTAATTTTTTACAATTGGACAGGGAAGAAAGAAAACTCCAATTGCCAGATTCAAGCTGGTTCCAACTTAAGTCAAGATAACTAAGATTATGCAACAATCCTAGATTATCAGGGACTTCTCCATCTAAAGAATTCACAGTTAGAACAAGTTTAACAAGGTTCGATGCATTTGACAAAGAAGTCGGTACTGGACCAGTAAATGTGTTAACACCCAGGTTTAGTGTCTGAATATTTGGAAGTGTGTAACCAATGGTCGAAGGTATCTGACCATTTAATTCATTATAGCTCAAATCAAGGTAAGCGAGAGACTTAATGTTGTAAAGGGAATTGGGGACATCTCCAAGCAAGTAATTGAAGGATAAATCTAGGTGTTGCAAATTAGAATTTATTCCTAGATTTACTGGAATGCTTCCCTCTATCAAGTTTTCAGAAAGGTCAAGGTAGGTTAGGGAAGAAATATTTCCTATGGATCTGGGGATTGTTCCAGTAAGATTGTTGCGTTTCAAAGATATATACAAGAGTTGTGGCAAAGGGTTGTTACCAAAAGAAGGGATATCTCCTGTGAAGCTGTTTTTTGAGAGGTCGATCGAAATGAGAGATGGACTGCTGAACAGCATTGCTGGAATTTCTCCTTCCAAAGAATTGCTGCTAAGGTTAAGATACTGCAACCGGGATAGCTGGCCGAAGTCAAGTGGAATTTGACCAAAGATATTGTTTCCTGGTAATTTGATTCTTTTAATAAAAGTAAGATTGGCTATGTAAGGTGACAGGGGACCTGTGAGCTGCATTGAATAAAGGTCTAATGTGGTTACTCGTGTTCGGTTATTGCATCTTACTCCCCGCCACTGGCAAAAGGTGGTGGATCCACTACGCGAAATTTCGACTTCTGTAACGGTTAATAAAAGGCATTTGTAACGGTACACGTAACGTTACAGTAGCCCCCGTTACAGAATGTCTAATAACCGTTACAGATCTATAACGGTTATTATCTAATAACCGTTACAGAAGAATGGCTTCTGTAACGGTTATTATCTAATAACCGTTATGGTATAGTGGACGGAAAATGTGGTTACGGTTTTATTGAGAACATTTGTAACGGTTAATAGATAACAACCGTTACAGAAGACTGGCTTCTATAACGGTTGTTATATAATAACCGTTATCCTATTATTGACGGAAATACATTTTTACTATTTTTTTAGATCCAGTGTAACGGTTATAATCTAATAACCGTTACAGAATCCAGTCTTTTGTAACGGTTATTAAGGAATAACCGTTACAGATATTGTTGATATAAAAGAAATGAAATTATGAATTCTGTAACGGTTATTCCTTAATAACCGTTACAAAAGACCTTCTTTTTTTTTTGAATTTGGCATGTTTTATTGGCTAGCCCAGTTTTGCTAGCCGAATTGGTACCAAATTGGTACCCAATTTACATTATACAATCCAACATGCAGCAGACAAACATATATCATGCATATATCAGATGTCACATATATATACCAAGCACAAAACATATATCAATACATATATCAATATGTAGCAAAAATTAACAAAGTAACTATACATAGAGTTAACACCAAATCAAGTCAAAATTTTCCTAAAATAATACCCCATACATGAAGTCCATAACCTCCGAAACGACTGCATCAACGTCTTCGTTTTTATATGGTTGTCCAACCGGCTCGATATACTGCAATTTGATCATTAACAATTGATAAAGTCAAATAATTTTGTAAACCCTAAGCCCTAAACCAATAAAAATATAAAATCCTAAAATAATAAATCGGCTTAACATTACCTCAGGGAATTCTCCGACCGTAGTCCAACTACTTAATATCGCCCTCATGTTGAGCATTGTGAAATATCCACACTCTGTGCCGCCCCTTTGTATCGGTCCCTAATTAAGATTTCAACAAAAGAAACACAATCTTTTTTAGTTAATTTCAATTTCACAAACAAATAATATCTTAAACTGATAAGTTCTGTACCTTAATTCGGTACCAATCAAATCCTGTTCTGCTCTTTTGGCTATATCTTCCGGCTTCCACTAAATACCGCTTGTATACCCTGCATGCAATATTATTTAAAACAACAAAATCTAATATTTTTTAATTTGAAAAATCTCATCATGCTTTAACTTAATTCAGAAATGAAAACTTACGAAGATATGAATGGCTTAATATATAACTTTGGATTCTTGCGTTCCAGAGAATCAACAAAGTGAACGGTGCGCTTCTCGACATTAATAACAAGGACAACCCAATGAAACCTGTAATTAATAGAGATTTATTATTTTGGTGGAATTAAAGGAAACTACAAAATTCTTTCATTAGTAGCCATATTGGTTATATTTCTTACTGCTGATTATACGGCAAAACAAGATAGGAGGATGGATTCTCCATGAATGCTCTCGTTAGGTAATTCACCGCACCGAGTTCTTCGTGTTTGAACTTCCACTCAGCCAATAACTCTGGATCCAGTACGGTGATGCTCTTGGAGAACTCATTCTCTTCTTGCCTTGTTGAAAGTTCTTCCATCCAAAACCTGCAAACATGGATATCAAAGTTCAACAATTTCAATTTTGAATGAATTGAATGAAGAAAAAAATAAACATTAAAGTTGAAAAATTCAAACCAGCAGTAAAATTTCACAATCGATTGAGATAGCTCCTCCCTTTTAAAACATTCGACAATATCCTCGACATTAACGTTGAACTTAACATCGCCACCGTGCGTACCCCAAGGATTGCAATTAGGCAGCTCAAAGTTCATCTCTTCTTCTGGTTGGAGCATTAACAGTCTGTATACTGCTTGTTCGGATGGGCTCAGCCTGTCAATAATATCCTTAGGGAGGAGTGGATCACGAGTAACAAACGACCCCGCACTTGGGACCTTTGGACTCTCCTCCACATTCTTCGCCGCCTCCTTCGCCTTTGCCTTCTTTTTGGCCGGCTTCTTTTTGGTCAAACTCTGCATTCAATGACATCATATTAATAAGTCATTAGGAGAAATGTATGAAACAGATTGTCATAATTAAATAAAATGATACCTTGTGGCCTATGTCCACCAAAAATGACGGCCATGGGAATCGGCCCCCTATATTATTTCCCAATAGCTCATCTGACCTACCAGGGACTTGCCATTCACGAAATTCATCGCCTACTCGGAGAAGATGGACATACAATTGTTGATCAGTTAGAGGCACGCCGTGTACGATCTGACCAACAACACTCGGAATAATATTTCCTTCGGCCACCTTAATCCTCTGGTTGTTGTGATCAAGAGAAAAAAGATCGCACGGCATTTCTTCCTGAAATTCAGTTCAATCAGAAACTCTAATGCTGCCAAAAATAAATATAAAGAGAAAAGAGAAAAATGATCAATATGAACCTGAACAACGCTTCTCGGATCCGGAGGCATATAGCTTGAGGCAACCGTTCGGAATAATTCTTCGTTTGGCATTCCTGAGTCTACCTCAGCTTCAACGAATGGCTGATACGGCGTCACAAATTGCTGTGGTGCTTGAATCTGCAATCCGCTACTGGCCAACCATTGTTTCACGTCCTGAAAATTATGAAGCAACTGGATAATGAAGAATAGTTTTCATTCATTTTGATTACATTTTGATTATCAAAAAGGATTACCTGAAAAGCTTGTTGTCTCGCCGCATTCATTATCTTCTCAGAGTGAATCAAGTCCCTTTTGGTTTTCTCAGCGGCTTCAGCTGCGACCCTGCTCATCAATTCTTCAATCTGGTCTGGTGCCATCCATCCTTCATGCGCATCCTTTCTAGATTTTCTTTTATACACATCTTCCTTCTTGGTCCATAAAGGATATCCCCTGATTCTTCCTGGATGTTCCGGCCTGTCAACCGCCCGATTTAAGACTTCTTGTTCCGGTATTGACCCGGAATTGATTTCACCAGACATGGCACTCAACCGACTGAATGCCTCAATAGTCGACGAATCAGAGCTATGGAACGTGTAAGTATCTAACAAGCAACAAACAAATCTTATTAATAATCACAAAACAGAATTTGAAGTTAGCATATATAACAAGTCTTTACATGTGTAAGTACCTTTATCCTTCGTAGCCACAGTCCTTCCCATGAAATACCTTTGACTCCTCGGTTCCAAATCGCCGATGGTAATGCTCGTGGAACCGGCCCCTTCAGAATCTCCTGGTATGACAATCTTGTCTGTAGGTTTCCATGAACCTTTTTTTCCTCTATAGCCAGTGGAACCCATCCTATGAGGCTCTTTCCATTTCTTTCTCAACTCCTTCGCTTTGTTGCTCTTTTGTACAAAATCTGCACCCGTCCTTTTGTTGAAAAATTCTTCCCATTCCTTTTGTGAGATTGGGTGTTTATCGCATGAATTTTTTGGATTGTTTGGATCGGCATTTGTGATGTACTCCTCAGCAATCCTACTTCTATAAGCCCTGTGACTTATGCCCATCGCTTTGAGAGTATTGTTCATGGCTTTATCATCTTCGATGTTGAACATTTTCTGAAACATAACGAAACGTTAGTTAATTGGTAGCATAGAAATTTAAATTAGATGATTTAAGTTAAAATTTATTCACCTTGATGTCCAACCACAACTCAAGTCTGGTTTCCTTTGAAACGTCCTTCCGCCAATCATTAATTGTGATTGGCACTCTTGTTCTAGCCAGATACCCGCAATATGATGCAAATTTGTTCACCGCCTCTTCAGTACCAATTGGCACTCCTTCTTTGTCAAATTTAATCTCAAACTTTTCCCCAGCAGCTTTTTTCCTCCTAAACTCTTCCATTGTCGTTCTGCTCCTTTTCTTTATTTCGAACGTTGTGACCTCCCCATCGCTGGATTCTGTAGCCTGTTCACCCTGTAAATCTCTATCTTGGTCTCCAGACATATCTATTAACAAATAATTAACAACAATGAAAGCAATCAAATCAAGTTAACATAAACATAAACATAAACATAAACAAACATAAACATAAACAAATAACATAAACTTCAAATTACATAAATATTCAAATAATTAAAAATACATAAATTTAAAATTCATTTAATTAAAACACACTAATATTCAAACATGAATTCATACACAAATAACATAAACTTCAAATTACATAAATAAAGTTCACACAAAATAACATAGATAATTTTACAAATTCCTAAGACAATTCAACCCTAATTCTTCTCTTCCTTATTCTTCTCCTCCTTATTCTTCTCCACCTCCTTATTCTCACTGGATCCCTCATCTATTTGAACTCCCATACTAAAATCAGGGCCCCTTTCACAGCCTGGAGGAAGACGACGTACAGCCGAGACAGCCCTTCTTTTAAGAGGTCCGTAAAACGGGACCCTTTTTGACACCACCTTAGGTGTTTCCTCCCCCACCTTGGATTCCTCCCCCACCTTATTGACGTTTTGATCCTTCTCCATCTAATTTCCATTTTAAATAAAATTCTTAACTCCTTATCCATAATCAATTCACAATGCATATATATATCTAATAATCAATTCACAATTCCTTATCCATAATCAATTCATATGCACATCTATTCCTAGCATAGTTCCTTATCCATAATCAAAACAGCCCAATATTATCCCAAAACAGCCCCCAAACAGTTCAAATTTATACACATTAGTCCCTAAAATTGTGCTTTATGCACCATAGCAACAAACACCCCAATATCATCCCCAAAACAGCCCCCAAACAGTTCAAATTTATGCACATTAGTCCATAAAATTGTGATTTATGCACCACAGCCCCATATCAACCCCAAAACAGTTCAAATTGTGCATTTCAGTCCAAAATAAAACAGTTCAAATTATGCAAAATAGTACCTAATTTAAACAGTTCAAATTTTGAGAGAAAAAAGAGAGGGATTACTTGAGAGTTGGGGGTTGAGAGTTGCTGGCTGGCTGTCACAGCTGAGAGAGCGACAAAGGGATTGCTAACAGAGAAACAGTGAAAGGGAGTCAGTGAGAGAGAGAGAGAGGAGACAGAGAGGGAAAGGAAGAGGAGACAGAGAGGGAAAGGAATAGGGGTTTACCTTCGAGAGAGAGAGGGGAGTTGCTGGCTGTAGGAGTTGAGAGAGCGGCAGAGAGAGAGGGATCGAAACTGCACAACAAAGAGAGACAGAGAATGAGAGGGACTCAGAGAGAGCGAGGGAGTGAGAGGGGGAAGGAGGGGAGAGGGATTACCTTTTACGAGAGAGGGCCGCCGAGAGGGAGTCAGAGAGGCGCCGAGAGAGCTGAGTGCTTCTGTCGAGAGCTAGGGTTTTAAGAAAGAGGCGAGATCGAGAAAGGAAAGAAGTGACGGACAGACGCCAGGCTGGGATAATAATATAAAGGGTTTGAACCTTCTGTAACGGTTATTAGCTAATAACCGTTACAGAAGAGCCTAATCTGTAACGGTTATTAGCTAATAACCGTTACAGAAGGTCAAACGTTTTTACTAATAACCTTCTGTAACGGTTATTAGCTAATAACCGTTACAGATTAGGCTCTTCTGTAACGGTTATTAGCTAATAACCGTTACAGAAGGTTCAAACCCTTTATATTATTATCCCAGCCTAATCTGTAACGGTTATTAGCTAATAACCGTTACAGATTAGTTTAATTTCATTTTTTTTTTAACTTTAAAGTTTGTGTCTGTTTTAATTTCATTTAGTACTGATATTTTCAGTGTTGGTTTATCCATGCATGTTATTAAGTGTTTTGACTGAATTTAATTTTTGTGTTGGTGACACATGAATTTAATTTTGTTTTACATTTTTCCTAACAAAATAAAATTACAATTTAGAAAATTAACAAAAAATAAAAATACATTAGCTCCTTGTTAATAAAATATTTCACCAATTAATGACCTGCAAAAAATAAAAATAAAATTATTAACTTAACAATTTAGCATATCTATGTAGCTACTTTCTTTTTTTTCCTTCGTGTGTCGACCCACACGCCTTCGGTGTTATCTGTACGCCTACAACTGATCGATACTGGCTGTGGTGTATCGTCGATACCGATAGAAAAAGGAGGTATTTCCTCGAAGTGGTCGTATGCTTCTTCATCTACGACATCACCCACACCGACAATACGTCTTTTTCCTGAAAGTGGCAAGTAATAAATAAGATGAACATTTGTACTCAATAAGGTGAACATTTGTACTTAAATAAGATGAACATTTACCTTGAAGCACAACATGTCTTTTCTTATCCGCCGGATCTTGAATGTAAAAAACTTGCATTGCTTGCTTATTTGCAAGTATAAAGGGATCGTCTCGATAAGCCCTTTTATTGAAGTCAACAGTTATAAATCCCATCTTGTCTTTTTTAACTCCACCGTGACCGTTGTCGATCCATGCACACTTGAATAAGGGTATCTTAAATTTCAGGTAATCTAGTTCCCAAATCTCCTCGATCCACCCATAATAATTAGCCGACCTAACATTATCGCTAGATAAAGCTACAACAGTGACTCCACTATTTTGCACAGCACTTTTACCATCCTGTTTCCTTGTGTACCAGGTAAATCCATTCAAGTCATACCCTTGGTATGTCTCGACCACGGCATCAGGACGTCTTGATAACCATTTCACGGTTTCATCGACCTCTGTTCCTTCTTTCAACTGGGACTGTACTTTATCTTCTAGCCATTGGACAAATTTTATTTCATGCTCTATGGTAATCAAGTTTTCGGTGTAAGAAGGGTATTGTTCACGTAACTCGATTAGATGTTCATTGATGTAAGGCGCCACAATAGCAAGATGTTGGAGAACTTTCATATGTGCTTTGGTTCTCATTGCAAGATCCGGTATATGAGTACTAGCTCCAATTGTACCTGAAAGGTGAAAAAATATTGTGCTTTAAGTGAACATTTGTGC
This sequence comes from Rhynchospora pubera, assembly GCA_028095005.1. Lineage (NCBI taxonomy): Eukaryota > Viridiplantae > Streptophyta > Magnoliopsida > Poales > Cyperaceae > Rhynchospora > Rhynchospora pubera. The sequence goes on along the minus strand of CM051460.1, from coordinate 220,596,158 downwards.
TAAATAAGGTGAACAAATATTGTGCTTTAAGTGAACATTTGTGCTAAATAAGGTGAACAAATAGTGTGCTTTAAGTGAACAAATGTGCTAAATTAGGTGAACATTTGTGCTAAATAAGGTGAACAAATAGTGTGCTTTAAGTGAACATTTGTGCTAAATAAGGTGAACAAATAGTGTGCTTTAAGTGAACAAATGTGCTAAATTAGGTGAACATTTGTGCTAAATAAGGTGAACAAATAGTGTGCTTTAAGTGAACATTTGTGCTAAATAAGGTGAACAAATAGTGTGCTTTAAGTGAACAAATGTGCTAAATTAGGTGAACATTTGTGCTAAATAAGGTGAACAAATAGTGTGCTTTAAGTGAACATTTGTGCTAAATAAGGTGAACATTGGAAGTTAATGTATAACCTTTTCCTTCAAGTCTACCCTCATGTCGAGACTTTGGAAGACCGATTGGTTGTACATCCTGCAAATAATCGGTGTAGTACTCAATAACCTCCTCGGCCACATATCCTTCCACTATGCTTCCTTCTGGTTTAGATCGGCTACGAACAAGCCCCTTCAATTGACCCATGGCTCTTTCGAAAGGATACATGTATCGTAGAAATACAGGACCACACATTTTTATCTCTCTAACTAAATGAATGGTCAAATGCACCATGGAGTCAAAAAACGATGGCGGAAAGTACATTTCCAGCTCACATAGGGTTAGTACAATACCTTCTTGTAACTTGTCCAAACTATTCGGATCAATCACTTTAGAGCAAATGGAATTAAAGAAAAAACACAACTTAGTGATGGTTTTCCTCACTTCTTCCCTTAGAATTCCTCGAATTGCGACCGGAAGTAACTGGGTCAGTAGGACGTGATAATCATGTGACTTCACACCAAGTAATTTGTTGTCCTTAATAGAAACCTTTCTTGATATATTCGAGGAATAACCAGTAGGAACCTTAATAGATTTCAGGCATTCTAATAAGCTTTTTTTCTCTTGCTTTGATAAATTAAATTGTGCTGCAGGCAGCCAAGTTTGGCTTTTTCCCTTATCTTGTGCCGCTAGTTCTTGCCGGATCCCCATTTCAACCATGTCCTTCCTCGCATTTACGCCATCTTTAGTTTTCCCTTGAATTTCCAACATGCAACCGATCAAAGCTTCACATATGTTCTTTATTATGTGCATCGCATCTAAGCAATGCCTAATCTCCAAACTCTGCCAATATTCAAGATTCCAGAATATAGACTTCTTCTTCCATATCCCCTTGGGTATCTCATTTGCAAATTTCTTACCAAATTTTACATTAATGTCCTTTACCTGTCGATACACCCATGAACCGGATAACGGTATTGGGGCCTTGTCTTTTTCTACAGTACCGTCAAACCTTTCCTTGTCTCGACGGTAAGGGTGGTTGCGGTTCTTAATAAACCTCCGGTGTCCCAAGTAAACATTTTTTCTGGAGTTTTTCAGGTACACAGAATGGGTGTTTTCCATGCAAATAGGACACGCTTTCGCTCCTTTATTCCTATACCCTGACAGGTTTCCGTATGCAGGAAAATCATTAATTGTGCAAAATATCATGGCACGGAGGTTAAACTCACTTCTAGAGTGTGCATCATATATTTTCACTCCATTCTGCCACAATTCACCAAGGTCATCTATTAATGGAGCCAAGTACACATCTATATCATTACCTGGTTGCTTGGGACCAGAAATCAACAAGGGCATCATCATGTATCTCCTTTTCATGCATAGCCAGGGAGGAAGATTGTAAATACACAACAAGACCGGCCACGTAGTCTGCCGGCTACTCATGTTGCCGTAAGGATTCATCCCGTCTGTACATAAACCCAATCTCAAATTTCTAGGTTCACTGCCGAAATCTTCAAATTCCCTATCTATATTTATCCAATCTGGAGAGTCTGCTGGGTGTCTGAGCATGCCATCGCCTTTTTTCCTGCAGTCTGCGTGCCATCTTAACAATTTGGCATCCTTCGCGTTAGAGAAAAGCCGCTGGAATCTTGGTATTATTGGTAGATAAAACACCACTTTCGCAGCTGGTCCCTTACTACCTTCATCTTCAATTTGATCGTCCCTCGGTTTATACCGTGACGCATTACACTTTGGACATTTATGCAACTCTCCGTACTCATTCCGGAATAATATGCAGTCATTTGGACATGCATGAATTCTCTCAACTCCAATTTTTAAAGGACATAACATCTTTTTAGCCTTATAAATTGAATCTGGCAACTGGTTATCTTTTGGAAGAAATTCTTTATGTAATAGTTTGAGCAAAGATGTGAAACTTGCATCACTCCATCCATTTTTGGCTTTAAGATTGAACAGTTTGAAAACAGCATTAAGTTTTGACAATTCACAACCAGGATATAAAGCTATTTTATCTTCTTCACGTAACATACCAAAAATTTCAACATTATCAACAAAATTTTCATCCACATTGTTCACAATTTCATCTAAATCGGCATTAAATTCTGAGTTATCTACATTTCTATCATCATCTACATTCTCATCATCAAATACATTGACATCATCAATTTCATCATCCAATGATACATTTTCTTCCTCATACACAGAATCCAATACATTTGTGCTAGTACTATCCCCCCCATTCTCTCCATGGAGTGTCCACCGACTATAATCCGGTTGAAATCCATTTATAATCAAATGAGCCTTCACTTCTTCAAAATTAGACCACTTCAACAAATTCTGACAAACACGACAAGGACAATACATTTTATCATCTTCTTTCATTTTCAAATTCTCTTTAGCACAAACCATAAATTCTTCAAGTCCTCTCAAAAATGTAGACGAGCATCGATTACTTGAGTACATCCACGTCCGATTCATCTGAGCAATAAAATTTATGCAAATTATTAGGGTTTCGGACCAATTTGTCATATTAGGTTTTCGGACCGGTCACCATCCTAGCCCGCTCTTTGGATACTCTGTCTCATTAGCGAGCGTACGTTAGATGCAATGTGCTATCTGAGAAAAATTCGGCAGCATTTCCCCTTATGTTCCCTGAATACGCCAACACACGATTGCTCGTGCGTACGTATCCGTGGGAACACAAGGGAAATGCCGCCGAATTTTTCTCAGACAACACATTGCATCTAACGTACAACTCGCTGTCCTAAATGAGACAGATCGTATCCAAAGAGCAGTACTCCCGACCGGGAGTACTATCCGAGATTAATCCCTAATGGATTAATCTCGGACGGGCAATGACCTAAATTCAGTTGAGTTCCGGTATTTGGTTCCTATATGACAATACAAAATCCATGCCTATATATATATGCAAATTATTAACCAAATGCAAATAATTTAAAAAAAGAGAAGTTCATGAAAATATATACTTTCAATCGTGTGACTTCCGATCCGTTGAATCGTGCGACTTATCCGGCCGATGTAAGATCTTCTCCTATTCAATGAGATCTGAAAATATATAAAAAAACAAAAATAACCATGAATTAATGAAAAAATCGAAATAAATAAGAAAAAAATGTAAAAATAAAAGATACGGTTCGAAATTAATTTTTTTTACCTTAAATCTGCTCTCCTTCGTATTCTCTTTCTAATTATTATTTTTTCAGAATTTTTAGAAAATTTTTGCTATTTTTTTGGAGTGAAGTAGGACACCACAAATCGCAATAAATGAGAAGATCAGAAAAGAGTTAAGTGCGGCGCTAGCTGTGAGTTTGTTGGGATGGGAAGAAGACCTAATTAAATACAGAACTTTTCTGTAACGGTTATTAAAAATAACCGTTACAGAATCAATAAAAAATAAAAAAAAACGTTAACCTACTGTAACGGTTATTTACTAATAACCGTTACAAAAGATGGTTGATATTTATATATTTCTTTTTTCTTTTCTGTAACGGTTTCTGGATAATAACCGTTACAGAATATTAGAAATCTGTAACGGTTATTATCCAACAACCGTTACAGAAGCTTGATGCATTTTTTTTCCTGACCATGACGGAAATGTTATTACGGTTGTTTCATAATAACCGTTACAGATTTGTGGCGCCAATTTTCCCGCCTAATGCCTCACTATTCTGTAACGGTTATTTCAAAAACCGTTACAGAAGTGCCGTTACAGAAGGTCCTTTTTCCCGTAGTGATCCGTTACTCCATGATGATAAGGCTGCCAATGGGTCGGATAGTTGTGACTTGATAAGGAGAAGAGTTTGTTGGTCGCCATTGATGGTGTTTAAAGTTGAAGAAGCAACGCTGCCAAATTCTGAGGATGAGAGTATGGTAACGAAGAGAAGAATCAGAGTGAAAGGAGATTGGAGATTTGGGAAGGATAAAATAACCATCTCTCTCCTCTTGCAATTTTCAGAGGTATTGTTGGAGGGAGAAACTAACCAGGTTTCTTTTATACAAGAGATGTATAAAGTGCAAATTATTTTTCTAGGCACGTCTATGTGTTTCTTTCGACAGCTTAAATTATTATTCGATGACTTTTGTGTTTAAATTACTTTCAACAACAGAAATACTGAGTCAACCCGCCTTGCCTTGCCTAGCATTGCTGGCAAATAAGCTCTATTATTATTAAGGTAAAAAAAGTTCTGTACCCAACTCCAAATGTATATACACTTTTAAAGTAGAAGTCAACTTTAAAAGCGACGAATCTCAATATATATATCAAGTCTAAGATAATTCTAATAATCTGACAGAAAGGACCTTACAATTTCATCATTAATTCTCTCCAAAAATTGGCGTATTCTTATACCAAACCTCGGATCTATCAATAAATGATCTAGATTTATAATTGACCTTACTTTTGGTAAACAATTGACTTCTACCTCTAGCAAAACTGGCAAAAAAATGCTATCAACTTGAATCGTTGAATGAACATCGATTATATCATGTAAATCCAATAATTGAGCCTTAGTAGATTGAAAAAATATCTACTTATATTGTTAGTAGATTGAATCTTTATTGTCCAACATATATTGTTTTATATACACCCTGTCTATATGAAATATAAGCTTGTAATTAATTCAAATTTTCAACTAGTAAACTTAATCACTAAGAGGACATAGAAATGTTGTATCATTTCCACCTGTCAAATCAAAAGTTGCTGGATGTACAGGGAAAACCTGTTTAATGATAAATACAATGCGGTCGAAATATTTAATTGAATATTTGGAAGGCAAGAAATTTAAAAAGTCTTTTATCTTTTCTAAGTTGTGTAAAATCTTTCTAAGATTCGGTGGAACCTTACTACACCAACTACTACATTAATAGAAAATAGAAGTGTTACAGAAAAGTGACAATCAGTATGCGATTTGGAAAGAAAGATAGCTAAAAGGACAAAATGCGTCTGCCTATCATAAGTGTAAAGAATACAAATTATCGAATAAAGAATAAGAATAAAGAATTTCGGTATGCGTGTTTGTCCAAATTTTTTATTCTTATACTATGATTTTGTTAGTAAAAATAAGGGTCCAAATTCCTTATTATTGTGTTGTTTACGTTGCACAAAAATAAAAAATTTAATTCTTATTTTTATCCAAATCTTATTCTCCTTGGGTGCGTTTGGATCGTTGGAAGAAAGAAGAAGAAAAAGGAAGAAGAAGAAAAAAAAAATATAAACAATCCAAACTCTTCACAAAGTTACACACTTCCCAATACTTCTTCCCACTTCTTCCCTTCTTCTCACACTTCCCTTCATCCAAACAGAATAACCTTATAACTAATTTCAAATTGTCAACTATCAAAATTACTCGGTAACGATCGATAAATAATCATTTTCCAGATGCCATATTAAAGGCAGTTGTCACTTGTCGGCTGCAAAGGAAAGATCCTGATAAGGACACTTTTGGAAGTCAAGATTTTGACAAAGTCATTATTCTCGCAAAATTTTTGTAAATTGTTTACTTGATTGACCATATTAATAAGATTAAATATGTATCAATCAGTGCCAACATAAAATCCTTGTGAAAATAAACTGACACATCAAGAAACTCTAAGATGAACAGTAGGTTGATCCTAGCTTTCACATAGACAAACAGAGTTGGCAAGGTACTTATATTGAAAATGATGGAATTTTTACACAGCATAAGTAAACTATGTGTAGAACTTACTGCATTAAAAAAATGAAAAAAGAATCATCAATTCATCCTCATATATTTACTTCAAATGCATGCAAACAAATCAATACTATAGAAAGAGGAGTAACTTGCTCCATAGTTGGAATTATCGGTCTAGTCTGGTTTGCAAACAAATCACTACTAGGTTCAGAGTCAACGATTGCAGGAGGGACTACAACCAAATTTTCATCATTTTTAATAATTAAAGTCAACTGTCCCTAATTCGTTTAGAAATGGTAAGATGCCAACGTAAAATAATTGAACCCGAGAATATCTTAGAATGTCCATGTCAGATCCAATCAATTGCTTAGGAAAAGAAAGAGAATAAGCAAAGAAAGTGCTATAAACAGGTGAGCAGAGATGCCTACATGGTGGAACTGTGGAAGGATAAACCTAGAACAAAGAATCAATTAGTTGAATATTAAAAGGTCAACTATGGAAGGTTTAATAGGTAAACTTAATTTTGCGAGGAGATAAATTTTAAATAGTATATATTTGAAGCTTTTTCTGAAGATGTGGAATAAGTAGTTTTGCTGCTTGAAACTGCAAGGTTGTTTACCGTCAACTGTTTCAAAAGTACATCTCCAAAAATTCATGAGGATCCACATTTATCATTCACATTTTATCAACTTTATATCCGCCCTCACTTTCTAAATTAAAAAAAAATTATCGAAGGAACTAAATTTTTTTTCCAAATTTCTCTTAATAAAAAAGTTTCACAAAGTCTAGATTTGTCGATGCACGAACTACAGAGAAAGATATTAATAAAACACGAAAAATCGAGATTTTTGTTTTTGAGATCACATAGATTTTCAGTTTTATTGATAAGTGATAACCAAACTATATATAAAAAACACGGTGGATGTCTTAAATAAGAAAAATATAAAATTTCAGATAAAATACATAAAAATTATTAAAACAACTCAAAAATTATTAAAATTATAAAGAAAGGCTCAAAAGTCCATGAAAGTCCAGATCATGAATCCGAGCTGACGGTTATGGATCACGAATCCCTAGTCATAATTTCAGCCCCATCCTATTGTCGGGTCAAAAGTTACACCTTTTGTGTGGAGTGTGCGTGGGGCCATGATATCCATGATATCATTGGTATTTTGACCGTACTTGGCACTGAAATTATACCCAAACCATTAAATTGCTTGACAATTACTTGCTATTTTCCCAGGATTTGGCTCTGCTGCTGCTTCTGCTTGTTTTTACAAGGTTTTGATGATTTTTCATGGTTACATGCACGCCAGACAGCTCATTCCTAGCATAGGGACACGTTCTAGACCGACATACCACTACGGGAAAAAGGACCTTCTGTAACGGCACTTCTGTAACGGTTTTTGAAATAACCGTTACAGAATAGTGAGGCATTAGGCGGAAAAATTGGCGCCACAAATCTGCAACGGTTATTATGAAACAACCGTAATAACATTTCCGTCATGGTCAGGAAAAAAAATGCATCAACCTTCTGTAACGGTTGTTGGATAATAACCGTTACAGATTTCTTATATTCTGTAACGGTTATTATCCAACAACCGTTACAGAAAAGAAAAAAGAAATATATTAATATCAACCATCTTCTGTAACGGTTATTAGTAAATAACCGTTACAGTAGGTTAACGTATTTTTTTTTAATGATTCTGTAACGGTTAATTTCTAATAACCGTTACTGAGATGGGACGAATTTTATTAATTTTTTTATGATTCTGTAACGGCTTTTTTTATATTTTTTTATGATTCTGTAACGGTTATTTTTTAATAACCGTTACAGAATAGTTCTGTATTTAGGTCTTCTCCCCATCCCAACAAACTCACAGCTAGCGCCGCATCACTTAACTCTTTTCTGATCTTCTCATTTATTGCGAATTTGTGGTGGTGGCTTCATTCCCAAAAAATAGCCAAAAATTTCTAAAAATTCTGAAAAAATAATAATTAGAAAGAGAATAAGAAGGAGAGCAGATTTAAGGTAAAAAAAATTAAATTTGAACCGTAATTTTTTTTTACATTTTTTTCTTATTTATTTCGATTTTTTCATTAATTTATGGTTATTTTTGTTTTCTTATATATTTTAAGATATCATTGAATAGAAGAAGATCTTACATCGGCCGGATAAGTCGCACGATTCAACGGATCGGAAGGCACACAATTGAAAGTATATTTTCATGAACTTCTCTTTTTTTAAATTATTTGCATTTCGTTAATAATTTGCATATATATATATATATATATAGGCATGAATTTCGTATTGTCATATAGGAACCAAATACCGGAACTCAACTGAATTTAGGTCATTGCCCGTCTGAGATTAATCCATTAGGGATTAATCTCGGATAGTACTCCCGGTCGGGAGTACTGCTCTTTGGATGCTATCTGTCTCATTTAGGACAACGAGTTGTACGTTAGATGCAATGTGTTGTCTGAGAAAAATTCGGCGGCATTTCCCTTGTGTTCCCACGGATACGTACGCACGAGCAATCGTGTGTTGGCGTATTCAGGGAACATAAGGGGAAATGCTGCCGAATTTTTCTCAGATAGCACATTGCATCTAACGTACGCTCGCTAATGAGACAGAGTATCCAAAGAGCGGGCTAGGATGGTGACCGGTCCGAAAACCTAATATGACAAATTGGTCCGAAACCCTAATAATTTGCATAAATTTTGTTGTTTAGATGGATCGGACGTGGATGTACTTAAGTAATCGATGCTCGTCTACATTTTTTAGAGGACTTGAAGAATTTATGGTTTGTGCTAAAGAGAATTTGAAAATGAAAGAAGATAATAAAATGTATTGTCCTTGTCGTGTTTGTCAGAATTTGTTGAAGTGGTCTAATTTTGAAGAAGTGAAATCTCATTTGATTATAAATGGATTTCAACCGGATTATAATCGGTGGACACTCCATGGAGAGAATGGGGGGGATGGTTGTAATATCACAAATGTATTGGATTGTGTGTATGAGGAAGAAAATGTATCATTGGATGATGAAATTGATTATGTCAATGTATTTGATGATGAGAATGTAGATGATGATAGAAATGTAGATAACTCAGAATTTAATACTGATTTAGATGAAATTGTGAACAATGTGGATGATAATTTTGTTGATAATGTTGAAATTTTTGGTATGTTACGTGAAGAAGATAAAATAGCTTTATATCCTGGTTGTGAATTGTCAAAACTTAATGCTGTTTTCAAACTGTTCAATCTTAAAGCCAAAAATGGATGGAGTGATGCAAGTTTCACATCTTTGCTCAAACTATTACATAAAGAATTTCTTCCAAAAGATAACCAGTTGCCAGATTCAATTTATAAGGTTAAAAAGATGTTATGTCCTTTAAAAATTGGAGTTGAGAGAATTCATGCATGTCCAAATGACTGCATATTATTCCGGAATGAGTACGGAAACTTGCATAAATGTCCAAAGTGTAATGCGTCACGGTATAAACCGAGGGACGATCAAATTGAAGATGAAGGTAGTAAGGGACCAGCTGCAAAAGTGGTGTTTTATCTACCAATAATACCAAGATTCCAGCGGCTTTTCTCTAACGCGAAGGATGCCAAATTGTTAAGATGGCACGCAGACTGCAGGAAAAAAGGCGATGGCATGCTCAGACACTCAGCAGACTCTCCAGATTGGATAAATATAGATAGGGAATTTGAAGATTTCGGCAGTGAACCTAGAAATTTGAGATTGGGTTTATGTACAGACGGGATGAATCCTTACGGCAACATGAGTAGCCGGCAGACTACGTGGCCGGTCTTGTTGTGTATTTACAATCTTCCTCCCTGGCTATGCATGAAAAGGAGATACATGATGATGCCCTTGTTGATTTCTGGTCCCAAGCAACCAGGTAATGATATAGATGTGTACTTGGCTCCATTAATAGATGACCTTGGTGAATTGTGGCAGAATGGAGTGAAAATATATGATGCACACTCTAGAAGTGAGTTTAACCTCCGTGCCATGATATTTTGCACAATCAATGATTTTCCTGCATACGGAAATCTGTCCGGGTATAGGAATAAAGGAGCGAAAGCGTGTCCTATTTGCATGGAAAACATCCATTCTGTGTACCTGAAAAACTCCAGAAAAAATATTTACTTGGGACACCGGAGGTTTATTAAGAACCGCAATCACCCTTACCGTCGAGACAAGGAAAGGTTTGACGGTACTGTAGAAAAAGACAAGGCCCCAATACCGTTATCCGGTTCAGGGGTGTATCGACAGGTGAAGGACATTAATGTAAAATTTGGTAAGAAATTTACAAATGAGATACCCAAGGGGATATGAAAGAAGAAGTCTATATTCTGGAATCTTGAATATTGGCAGAGTTTGGAGATTAGGCATTGCTTAGATGCGGTGCACATAATAAAGATCATATGTGAAGCTTTGATCGGTTGCATGTTGGAAATTCAAGGGAAAACTAAAGATGGCGTAAATGCGGGGAAGGACATGGTTGAAATGGGGATCCGGCAAGAACTAGCGGCACAAGATAAGGGAAAAAGCTGAACTTGGCTGCCTGCAGCACAATTTAATTTATCAAAGCAAGAGAAAAAAAGCTTATTAGAATGCCTGAAATTTATTAAGGTTCCTACTGGTTATTCCTCGAATATATCAAGAAAGGTTTCTATTAAGGACAACAAATTACTTGGTATGAAGTCACATGATTATCACGTCCTACTGACCCAGTTACTTCCGGTCGCAATTCGAGGAATTCTAAGGGAAGAAGTGAGGAAAACCATCACTAAGTTGTGTTTTTTCTTTAATTCCATTTGCTCTAAAGTGATTGATCCGAATAGTTTGGACAAGTTACAAGAAGGTGTTGTACTAACCCTATGTGAGCTGGAAATGTACTTTCCGCCATAACCAAAGCACATATGAAAGTTCTCCAACATCTTGCTATTGTGGCGCCTTACATCAATGAACATCTAATCGAGTTACGTGAACAATACCCTTCTTACACCGAAAACTTGATTACCATAGAGCATGAAATAAAATTTGTCCAATGACTAGAAGATAAAGTACAGTCCCAGTTGAAAGAAGGAACAGAGGTCGATGAAACCGTGAAATGGTTAACAAGACGTCCTGATGCCGTGGTCGAGACATACCAAGGGTATGACTTGAATGGATTTACCTGGTACACAAGGAAACAGGATGGTAAAAGTGTTGTGCAAAATAGTGGAGTCACTATTGTAGCTTTATCTAGTGATAATGTTAGGTCGGCTACTTATTATGGGTGGATCGAGGAGATTTGGGAACTAGATTACTTGAAATTTAAGATACCCTTATTCAAGTGTGCATGGATCGACAACGGTCACGGTGGAGGTAAAAAAGACAAGATGGAATTTATAACTGTTGACTTCAATAAAAGGGCTTATCGAGACGATCCCTTTATACTTGCAAATAAGCAAGCAATGCAAGTTTTTTACATTCAAGATCCGGCGGATAAGAAAAGACATGTTGTGCTTCAAGGTAAATGTTCATCTTATTTAAGTACAAATGTTCACCTTATTGAGTACAAATGTTCATCTTATTTATTACTTGCGACTTTCAGGAAAAAGACGTATTGTCGGTGTTGGTATGTCGTAGATGAAGAAGCATACGACCACTTCGAGGAAATACCTCCTTTTTCTAATGGTATCGACGATACATCACAGCCAGTATCGATCAGTTGTAGGCGTATAGAAAACACCGAAGGCGTGTGGGTCGACACGCGAAGGAAAAAAAAAGAAAGTAGCTACATAATCACATGTGAGTTTAAAAAACTGTTATGTGCTAATATAAATTATTCTTAACATAGATGTGCTAAATTGTTATGTGAATATTTTTTTATATGATTATTTTTTGCAGGTCATTAATTGGTGAAAAATTTTGTTAACAAGGAGCTAATTTATTTTTATTTTTGGTTAATTTTTTAAATTGTAATTTTATTTTGTTAGAAAAAATGTAAAACAAAATTAAAATTCATGTGTAACCAACACAGAAATTAAAATTGTAATTTTATTTTGTTAGAAAAAATGTAAAACAAAATTAAATTCATGTGTAACCAACAGATTAGCCTCTTGTAAAACAAAATTAATATGTAAAACGTTTGACCTTCAGTAACGGTTTTTAGCTAAAAACCGTTACAGAAGAGGCTAATCTGTAACGGTTATTAGCTAATAACCGTTATAGAAGGTTATTAGTAAAAACGTTTGACCTTCTGTAACGGTTATTAGCTAATAACCGTTACAGATTAGCCTCTTCTGTAACGGTTATTAGCTAATAACCGTTACAGAAGGTTATTAGTAAAAACGTTTGACCTTCTGTAACGGTTATTAGCTAATAACCGTTACAGAAGGTTCGAACCCTTTATATATCGATCCCAGCCTGGCATCTGTCCGACACTTCTTTCCTTTCTCGATCTCGCCTCTTTCTTGAAACCCTAGCATACATCTCTCGACAGTCGACACAAGCTCTAGCTCGCGCCTCTCTCGACACAGAAGCTCTCGGCTGCTCTCGAGGGCTCCCCTCTCTCTCTTGAAAAAGGTAAATCCCTCTGTCTCCTCTTCCTCCTCCTCTCACCCCCTCGCTCGATCCCCTCTCACTCTCTGTCTCTCTTTGTTACAGCTTCGATCCCTCTCTCTCTGCCGCTCTCTCAACCCCTCACTCTCTCTAACTCCCTCTCAGGTAATCCCTCTCCCTTTTTATTTCAATATAATTTGGGGCATAAATTTGGACTGAAATTTGGACTGTTTTGGGGCTGATTTGGGGCTATTTTGGGGCTGTGGTGCATAAAGCACAATTTTAGGGACTAATGTGCAAAATTTTGAACTGATTTGGGGCTATTTTGGGGCTGTGGTGCATAGAGCACAATTTTAGGGACTAATGTGCAAAATTTTGAACTGTTTTGTGGCTGTTTTGGGGCTATGGCTCATAAAGTAATTATTTTAGGGACAAATGTGCATAAATTTGGACTGTTTTGGGGCTGATATGGGGCTATTTTGGGGCTGTGGTGCATAAAGCATAATTTTAGGGACTAATGTGCAAAATTTTGAACTGTTTTGTGGCTGTTTTGGGGCTATGGCTCATAAAGTAATTATTTTAGGGACAAATGTGCATAAATTTGGATTGTTTTGGGGCTGATATGGGGCTATTTTGGGGATGTGGTGCATAAAACGCAATTTTAGGGACTAATGTGAAAAAATTTGAACTGTTTTGTGGCTGTTTTGGGGCTGTGGTGCATAAAGCACAAATTTGAACTGTCTTGTGACTGTTGTGGGACTGATATGGGGCTGTTTTGGTGCCTAATGCACAATTAATTTTGAAATGTTTAGAAATGTTTATTACAAATGTTTATTAGAATTGATTATTAGAATTGATTATTACAATTGATTATTAGAATTGTTTAATAGAATTGATTAATGGAATTGATTATTAGAATTGATTAATTATGATTAAATTAATTATTAGAATTGATTATTAGAATTGATTATTGGAAATGTTTAATAGAATTGATTAATGGAATTGATTATTAGAATTGATTAATTATGATTAAATTAATTATTAGAATTGAATCACATTATTAGAATAAATGGACAAAGCCGAAGGTAGCAATCCTAAGGTGAATAAGGGGAAAAATGTGACAAAGGACAAGAAAAATACAGATGTGACCAAGAAGGAGACGGAGACGAAGCCGGATACCAAGCCGGAGTTCGATGTCACTCGTCAGAGATATGTGCCTCAGTGGATGCGAGATAACCCTCTACCTAGGCGGTCTGTATCTGCTGTGAGGCGCTATCCAGTTGGTTGCGGACGAACAACTGCATATGGGGAGGAGGGACCAGAGGAGGTGCCAGAGGAGGTGCCAGAGGAGATAGTGGAGAAAGAGAAGGAGTGAAATTAGGGTTTACTTTAGAGTTTAATAATTATCTATGCTATTTTGTATGAACATTGCTAAATGTGTAATTTTTGAACCTTAGGTTATTATCTATTTATCTAAATTACTGTCTATGATGAGTGAACCTTAATTTGTGTAAGAATTGATGTTTTATCTATGTTTAATTATTATCTCAATTATTTTGTATGGTGTGATTCTTTATCCATGTTTCAATATATTAATTAGGTACTATGAATTATTTTGCGCCAACATTAATATATATTATATATGGTGTTTTAATTAGGTAGTAATGGAGAAAGGTGAAGGAAGCAATTCAAAGGGAAAAAAGCCGATCGAACGAGTGTACGTTAGGCGCAAAATTCGTGCCAATCCATCCTCTCAAATTCAAACGAACCAAAACCAAGGCCAACGAAGCCTCTCAAAATATGAACAACATGCAATGTTTTTCAAGCTTTTCATTGACAAGTTTGTGGCACCGTACACAGAGTGGAGAGAAGAAGTCATTGAAATATCAGATGATGAAGTTATTGTTTTGTCGGATGATGAACACTAGTTTTAGGATTTAGATTTATGTTTATCGGATGAAGAACACTAGTTTTAGGATTTAGATTTATGTTAATGTATTTTGTTATTTGAGATTGAACTTGTCGTTTAATGTTTATGTTTATGTTAATATATTTTGTTTATGTTGTTAATGTTTATGTTTATGTTTGTTTATGTTTATGTTTATGTTTATGTTTATGTTTATGTTTATGTTTATGTTTATGTTTATGTTTATGTTTATGTTTATGTTTATGTTTGTTTATGTTTATGTTAACTTGATTTGATTGCTTTCATTGTTGTTAATTATTTGTTAATAGATATGTCTGGAGATCAAGATAGAGATTTACAGGGTGAACAGGCTGGTACAGAATCCAGCGATGAGGAGGTCACAACGTTCGAAATAAAAAAAATGAGCAGAACGACAATGGAAGAGTTTAGGAGAAAAAAAGCTGCTGGGGAAAGTATGAGATTAAATTTGACAAAGAAGGAGTGCCAATTGGTACTGAAGAGGCGGTGAACAAATTTGCATCATATTGCGGGTATCTGGCTAGAGCAAGAGTGCCAATCACAATTGATGATTGGCGGAAGGACGTTTCAAAGGAAAGCAAACTTGAGTTGTGGTTGGACATCAAGGTGAATAAATTTTCACTTAAATCATCTAATTTAAATTCCTATGCTACCAATTAACTAACTTTTCGTTATGTTTCAGAAAATGTTCAACATCGAAGATGATAAAGCCATGAAGAATACTCTCAAAGCGATGAGCATAAGTCACAGGGCCAATCCGGATTCGCTGTTGCGCTACACCGCGTGTCGCGCACTACGAGCCGTCTGATCTTGATCGGACGGTTCACTTTTTACGGGCCTACCAATCTAGGTTACATGCACGGGGCTCCCTTGTCCATTGGATTTTAATCAAACGGCCAGCATACCGCGCGACACGCTGTGTCGCGCGGCAGCTGATCTCAATTTTCACAGGGCTTATAGAAATAGGATTGCTGAGGAGTACATCACAAATGCCGATCCAAACAATCCAAAAAATCCATGCGATAAACACCCAATCTCACAAAAGGAATGGGAAGAATTTTTCAAGAAAAGGACGGGTGCTGATTTTGTACAAAAGAGCAACAAAGCGAAGGAGTTGAGAAAGAAATGGAAAGAGCCTCATAGGATGGGTTCCACTGGCTATAGAGGAAAAAAAGGTTCATGGAAACCTACAGACAAGATTGTCATACCCGGAGATTCTGAAGGGGCCGGTTCCACGAGCATTACCATCGGCGATTTGGAACCGAGGAGTCAAAGGTATTTCATGGGAAGGACTGTGGCTACGAAGGATAAAGGTACTTACACTTGTAAATACTTATTATATATGCTAACTTCAAATTCTGTTTTGTGATTATTAATAAGATTTGTTTGTTGCTTGTTAGATACTTACACGTTCCATAGCTCTGATTCGTCGACTATTGAGGCATTCAGTCGGTTGAGTGCCATGTCTGGTGAAATCAATTCCGGATCAATACCGGAACAAGAAATCTTAAATCGGGCGGTTGACAGGCCAGAACATCCAGGAAGAATCAGGGGATATCCTTTATGGACCAAGAAGGAAGATGTGTATAAAAGAAAGCCTAGAAAGGATGCGCATGAAGGATGGATGGCACCAGACCAGATTGAAGAATTGATGAGCAGGGTCGCAGCTGAAGCCGCTGAGAAAACCAAAAGGGACTTGATTCACTCCGAGAAGATAATGAATGCGGCGAGACAAGAAGCTTTTCAGGTAATCCTTTTTGACAGTCAAAATGTAATCAAAATGAATGAAAATTATTATTCATCATCCGGTTGCTTGATAATTTTCAGGAGGTGAAACAATGGTTAGCCAGTAGCGGATTGCAGTTTCAAGCACCGCAGCAATTTGTGACGCCGTACCAGCCATTCGTTGAAGCTGAGGTAGACTCAGGAATGCCAAACGAGCAGTTATTCCGAACGGTTGCCTCAAGCTATATGCCTCCGGATCCGAGAAGCGTTGTTCAGGTTCATATTGATCACTTTTCTCTTTTCTATTTAGATTTATGTTTGGCTTAGAATTAGGGTTTCTGGTCGAACTGTATTTCAGGAAGAAACGCCGTGCGATCTCTTTTCCCTTGATCACCTTAACCAGAAGATTAAGGTGGCCGAGGGAAATATTATTCCAAGTGTTGTTGGTCAGATCGTACATGGCGTGCCACTAACTGATCAACAACTCTATATCCATCTTCTCCGAGTAGGCGATGATTTTCGTCAGTGGCAAGTCCCAGGTAGGTCAGATGAGCTATTAGGAAATAATATAGGAGGGTGATTCCCATGGCCGTCATTTTTGGTGGAGATAGGCCACAAGGTATCATTTTATTTAATTATGATAATTTATTTCATCCATCTCTATTAGAACTCACTAATTAATTATGTGATGACATTGAATGCAGAGTTTGATAAAAAAGAAGCCAGATGCGAGCAAGGCGGTGGCGAAAAAGGTGATCGAGAGTCCAAAGGTTCCAAGTGCAGGTTCATCCAAAACCTAATTAGTTCAATTGATTGTTTCAGGGTAAATTGTTGCTCAATGTCGAATAATCTATTCTTTTGTGTCTGATTATTTCAGGGTCGATTGTTGCTCGCGATCCGCTACTTGAGCAGGATGCAATTGAAAAGCTTACCCCATCCGAACGAGAATTGTATGAACTATTGATGCTCCAACCAGAGCTTGAGAAAAATTTTGAGTTGCATAAATGTGATGTTTGGGGTACACACAGCGGCGAGGTTAAGTTCAACGTTGAATTGTGCGACATCCTCCAATGCTTTAGAAGAGAATCTCTAAACGTGTCGATCGTCAAGTTGTACTGTTGGTATGAATTTTCAACCTTTAAAATATTTTTTTAAAGTACCGTATTCAATTGGAGGTGAAAAATGTATGAATTAATATCCGTGAGTGTAGGTTTTGGATGAATGAACTTTCAGAGGGAGAAAACAACATCACCGTATTAGATCCAGAGATGTTGACTGCTCCTAAAATCAAACAAGAACAAAATACTGCTGCGGACTACTTGATTAAGTCATTCGCGCAATATTCATCCAATTATATAATTTTGCCTTATTTACAAGAGTAAGGACAATTATAACTAATAAAATATCAATTATCTCGTTTACATGTTTGGTTCATTTTCATGAAAACAATAATCTCTATTCTTGCAGCTTTCATTGGGTCCTTCTTGTTATTAATGTCGAGAAGCGCACCGTTCAAATAGCAGATTCTATCGAGCGCAAGAATCCAAAGATATTGATTAAGGGATTCATAACCCAGTAAGTTTTCTTTTCTAAATGAGATTCTGATATTGAGATAAGGACTATGTACGGTTCTATTTAAGCTATTAATGATATTGTATGCAGGATATACAAGCGATACCTTATGGAAAATGCAAAATATAACGCAAGGACCCGAACAACATTTGATTGGTACAAAATTCAGGTACGAGACTTAAAAAATATATTAGCTACCTAGGGTTTCTGAAACTGTGCAAAATCTTAACTATCTTTCTTGTTGGATCTTTAATTAGTGTCTGATACAAAAGGGCAGCACGGAATGTGGATATTTCACAATGCTCGCCATGAAAAACGTATTATCTTATTGGATAGCAATTCAGGAAATACCTCATGTAAGTAACTTATTCTTTTAACTAATAACATTTGATCAAACAATTAGATTTTAGAATTTCATGATCTAACTAATAATATTTTTGACTTGTTTATCATAATATGCAGATGATCGAGCCGGTTGGAGTACCATACAACAAAGAAATGATTGATGGTGTCGTGATAGAAGTTATGGACTTCATGCAAGGGGTATTATTTTGATTAAAATGTGTTATTTGATGACTTGCCATGTTTGATTATACTTGTGATATATGTAAATACTTTGTTTATTGTTTGTGTGATATGCATGATTATATATGTTTGATATATGTGTGCTTTGTGATATATATATATGCTGCATTTGTTAATGTAAATTGGATACCAATTTGGTACCAATTCGGCTAGCAAATTGGGACTAGCCAATCAAACATGCAAAACACAAAAAAAATTAAGAATTTTGTAACGGTTATTAAGGAATAACCGTTACAGAATATTATAATTTCATTTTTTTTAATTATAAATATTATCTGTAACGGTTATTACCTAATAACCGTTACAGAATCCAGTCTTCTGTAACGGTTATTACCTAATAACCGTTACAGAAGTTCTCCAAACACCACACCTGTTCCGTCCACAATACCATAACGGTTATTAGATAATAACCGTTACAGAAGACAGGATTCTGTAATGGTTATTATCTAATAACCGTTACACATGTTCTACAAAAAACTGTACCAGATTTTTCCTTGCGTATACCATAACGGTTATTAGATAATAACCGTTACAGAAGAGGGGGCTACTATAACGGTTGTTGTCTAATAACCGTTATAGATCTGTAACGGTTATTAGACATTCTGTAACGGAGGCTACAGTAACGTTTCGTGTACCGTTACAGATGTCTTTTATTAACCGTTACAGAAGCCAAAATTTCGCGTAGTGTACGGGCCACATGCCACCTAGATGACTCATTCCTAGGCTCTGTTCGACCTCACCATGGCTCCGTTCGACCCCAGCACCTCTATTTGGTCTGTCTCTCTCTCCAGTTCCCACCGAACTGCCCCTGCTCGAACCGAAGTGCCCTCTATGCACTTCACTTCTCTTCTCTAGGTCGAGCCCTTCTCCAATATGGTATGTTTTTCACACATGGAAACTGAAATTTTGGCAACTTTTGATGCTCTGAATGCCCTAACCTCGTCCCCAAGCAACCGAAGTGCTATAAAAAGACCTCTCCTGCCTCCAGAAAGACACTTTTGATTCTGGAGAGAAAGTTAGCCACCTAGTTCGAATTTTCATCATTACCCTAGTGTTCTACGACTTGTTTGAAGCGACAGCAGCAGCAAGGAGCGATTCTCATCATCTCATCTCTCATCCACTGCCTAGGATAAGTTGTTTTAGCATTAAAGGAGTAGACTTTATTTTTCTTTATGCTTTTATATTCTTGTTCTATGGGCTTGTATCTTTATTATGCTTATACTATGTTTGTTTACTGTTTCGAGAACATGTTAGAGTAGTTTATTACATGTCTTAGGGTATGGGTATAGCTTAGGTTTTGTTTGATGTTATGACTTGATATGACTTGATGTTTGGCTTTATGATCTATTTATTGAGTAGTATTTTCATTGCTTGTTTAATTCTCTTGTTTTGACCTGATTTACTTCTAAATAAAGGCCTGTTTAGTTAAGTTACAACGTTAGGTTAAACAATTAGGATTGAATTAAGTATTTGGGATAAGTTGAAGATTCGAAAGAGGAGATTAGCTAGCACGGAAAGGTGTAGTTTCTAAGTTGGCTGAAAGGCAACTTAGATATCCCTAAGAAAATAAATAATTAAGACATAGGATAATTAAAACACCGACACGAAAGTTTAGGTTTAATTGGCCTATGTGGTTAAAGTAGAGACCTGTACTATTTTCTAGTCCAAAAGACGACAGTTGAGGATTAGTTAATGTAGCTATAACCGTTCCGAGCCCTTCATAAAGTTAAAAGTCAAGTTGTAAGGTCATAACTCAACATACCAGCCTCTGTTCGGACCGAACAAGTCGTGTTCGGACCGAACTGAGAGCGTGTGCCTTAATCTATTGGTATTTAACGTGGCAGCGAGCAATCCAACAAATCGAAGGCTAAACCTAAGTGAATCCTGGTCCCAAAGATGCCTTTTTATATCAGAAAAACACCAACATTTACTTGCTTTAGTTTACCTTTCTTGGATTATCAATTAGAATAAAAAAAATCGAACAAAAATATTTACGTAATTGAATTGTTTGTTAGATTCTTTTATTTGCAACATTCTCTTTCATTTTACCATTTAGATTCTAAAAAAGAACAAGTCCGGTACTCGTTAATCCGTCCTTTGGGTTCGACTCTAAGCTTAACTCCGAACGACTAGTGAGGTTTGGTCTAGGTACAAATTTATTTGGTACTAGAATTTAATTCCTTCATCAGGCCATATTGCATCATTTGTCTTTTAGCAAGTTAATTAAGGTTTTAGTCAATCTTACCAATTCATATCTACAGAGATATCTGTTTTTATCTATCCAATTTATTTATGAACAGTCTTTGGACAAGTAAAATGTTTTTCCAGAGAAGAGAAATTTATTTCATATTTCCCAGCTTAATTTAAAATTCGCATAATAATTAACTCACAGAGGAAAATTTATCTTCGCTAGTCCTGGGTAATTAATTAGCTCACAGCAGTGGTTTTCTGCAATTCTTTTTCCTATCACATCAACAATTTCTAAAGGAGAAAATAAAGGACAGTTTGTTTGAATTAGTCTAACAGATGGAAATTACCGCGAATGCTGCTGAATTCAACAGGGCGGAGCCAATATGGGGCTGCTTGGGGCAGTTGCCCTGTGCTCCAAAAAAAAAATTAAATTTTTATGTATATTTTTTTATTTTTAATATTTTTTTTATAATTTGTCCCTCTAATTAATTATGAATTACTGATTTAGAAAAAAAAATATTATTCTTCATAAATAAAATTCTATTTCATTGTTCAATCTTTAAAATTCCGTCCCTCCTATATATCAAAATTTTCTGGCTCCACCCCTACAATTCAACTCATATATGATCACTCACTACAACAACTATATATTTGCCACTTATCTTCGACTAACTTTCAACAACAAGAGATTACCATAACTTTTAAAAAATTGGCACGCAAAATATTTCAAAGAACTATCCATTTTCATGCTAGTATTACTTGTCCTTTCTTCTTCTGTATTCACTCCAGCATCGGCAGCTAGAACTATTACCAATACTTTGTCACCCAGTGAGTCTAATCACGTACCCTTCCTTTGTTTCTATTGTTTCACAATTATATATTTTACGTTTAATTTGAACTAGCTAGCACAGTTATCTGATGTCTCTGTAACTCTCCGTATACACACTCTTAAATAAAACATGTCTAGTTTTTGGAATTGATTTTCTATTTTAGTTTCTGTATAGCCTTTTTTTTTACTCTTTTAACTCTTTTTGTAAATAAATTTTTTAATAAAATTTCTGTGGGCATGGTGCTTGCCACCCAACCATCAAAAAAAAAGTTGAAACATCATCAATCCCCTCCAAACCCCACTCACCCCCTATCATTAGTTCATTACCGTACAAAAATAGTTATATTTTTATATTTATAATATATCTAGTACTGTGGTATGTTATTATTTTTCAGTCAAGGATATGATGGGGTGAGCCATGTCATGTTCAGCAAAGCAGGGGAACCGATACTGTTAACAGGGCGCACGTGAACCAAGCGTATCGCACAGATCCTTAGTACTTCCGCCACTATAAGAGAGATGATCTATTGCTAGATTTGTTAAATCTTTTAGATAGATTTTTTTTTTATTAGTGTTGTATCTTGTTCTATTGCTAGATTTAATTGATGCACTAAAATCTAGTAATTTCTTAGCAAGACTTATTTTTTTATTAATAGGTACTTAAAAATCTAGCCGTTTATTTTTTATAGACTTTTGAATCTTGCAATGTTTAATGTAGCAATTTTTTGCTACATTAATTTATGGTATAGCAAAAAATAGCTACATTAAACATTACAAGATTCAAAAGTCTACATTAATGTAGTAATTTTTTGCTACATTAATTTATGGTATAGCAAAAAATTGCTACATTAAACATTGCAAGATTCAAAAGTCTACATTAATATAACAATTTTTTGCTACATTAATTTATGGTATAGCAAAAAATTGCTACATTAAACATTGCAAGATTCAAAAGTCTACATTAATGTAGTAATTTTTTGCTACATTAATTTATGGTATAGCAAAAAATTGCTACATTAAACATTGCAAGATTCAAAAGTCTATCAAAAATAAACTGCTAGATTTTTAAGTATCTATTAATAGAAAATTAAGTCTTGTTAAAAGATTGCTAGACTTTAGTGCATCAATTAAGTTTAACAATAGAACAAGATCCAACACTAATAAAAAAAGTTTATCTAAAAAATTTAGCAAATCTAGCAATAGACCATCTCTCTTATGGTGCGCACACCCCCTTCAAGACCAAGTGGAAGCCCATGATCCCAGTTATTTACATATTAATTAAGGAGAAATTGCAAAGGATGTGCAACGAATTTTTTTAAATTGCATTTAATTTGGTGTCGGTAACCTGTTTATATGATTATATTGCAGATGTCAAAATTTAATGCACTTTTTAAAAATCGAAAGTGCGTCACTGCGTCTATTGTTCGCTGTTAATGTTGTTCGTAAAAAAAAAAAAAAGGGATTATAAGAGAAGAAAAAAAAAAAAGCCCTTGGGGAAAAATAAATTGAAATGACTTTACTTATCGCCTTATGGTGGCTGGAAAAAGGGGGGAAAAAGTACTCAGCAGTGCTTCATATTTGAAAAATGTCGCACCGTAGAAGAACAACGCAGTCTTAAGTATTTTTTTTTTTAAAAAAAGGAGAAAAAACGTAGTTTACAGTTGACCAAATGCAACAGCGAACAAAGTTTTGTTGAGATTCGTGCCAGTCAAATTAACCCTCCACATCCACCCCCACCAGGTCTGACAACATGCAATGCGTCAAGGTTCAAGAACAATCAGATGTGATCAACATCAGACTTGGAAGTACTGGTACGTCAGTAAAGCCTAATAGAATGAATCACCACTAATCACTAATGCGTTGCAAAAATAACTGGAGTCTAGGAGACACAAATATTAAAAGATTGCTTAAAGTTGTGTATTTATCTGAACCTCTAGGTAGTTCATATGCACCCTGTTTGTGAATGAAATAAGCTTATACCTAATTTCAACCATCAAAATTTATTGGAAATAATAAATCATTTTCCAACTGGTAATCAACGTACGGCATTCAAAAGGAAAGACCGAATTACTACCCTTTTAATTCGAAGTCAAAACATACCAATGTATTTTGGGAAGTGAAGAGTTTGTCAAAGTCATCAATCTCCCAAAAGTCGTTAAATTATTTCCTTGATTCACCTTACGTCCTTACATTAAAATTAAATAGGTACAAATCAGTGCCAATCAGTGCCAACATAAAACCCTGGTGAAAATAAATTGACTAATTAAGATGCTTGAAGATGACCAGTAGGTTGATCATGGCCTTCCGATAGACAAACAGAGTGGACATGGCATTCCAATGCATGCAAACAAATCAATAATATAGAAAAAAAAAATAACTTATGAAAATAAAATTAAATAGGTACCAATCAGTGCCAACATAAAGTCGTTAAATTATTTCCTTCATTGACCTTACATTAAAATTAAATAGGTACCGATCAGTGCCAATCAGTGCCAACATAAAACGCTGCTGTAATAAACTGGCATTCAAATGCATGCAAACAAATCAATAATATAGAAAGAAAAGTAATTTCCTCAATAATTGGAATTATTCTGTCAACTCTGGTTTGCTGAAACGATTAATTTCAAGCAAACAAGCCCATTCAATTATTTGTTAGTTGTCATGAGGTTCCAGTTCAAAGATTCCAATAGGGACTACAAAATTTTTTTCATTTTTATAGTCAACAGCTATGTTGCCGGATACTCCAAAAAGCAGCCGTATCCCGTATCGGATACATATATATCCGATACGCGTGCATTACGCAGCAGATACGTCACGGGGTGAATCCTATTATTTTAATGCCGTTGACTGGTAGATTATGTCAGGATTGGCCTTGGATACGGCTAGAATATGGCCGGGATTCGAAAAGCTTGCGACGAGATCTACTGGGTTTATCGAAATTTATCCTATAACGACCATTTTCGGGGCCAAAAAACGCAGTCTAAACTTTCAAAACCCAATTAGAATGTTTTCAAATCTACAAATTATATAAAAGCTATCATAATTAGTTTTTAATCTCTACAAAATATTTACTCTGTCTATACAAGTTAGTTACAAATTACAAAAGATATAAATTCTAAAAATATATATTTTTAATAAAATAAATAAATAAATTTTTTTAATTATAAATATATAAATATAAAAATATATTATTTTAATTAATTTAATTATTTTATATATATTGTCGTATTCTAATTTTCTGAAAAATGACGTATTCCCGCACCTGCAACGAGATCTTCTGTGTTTATAGTTGTACTGTTCAATACCTCAATTTTATAATAGCAAAAGTTTGGGTTTGTCTTTTAGCAAGTTAAGACTTTAAAGATGTTACCAGTTCATATATATCTTAAGTTTTGGGACAAGAAACATTTTACAGATCAAATTCATGTCATATTTCCTGTTGAATATCAATACGCATAATAGCTACCTGCGCAAGCTGCTCCTATAATAGGATACTTAGTTAGCTGACAGTAATGATATTCTCTATTTGTGGGGATTTAAAATACACGAAAATATTTTCAGCAATTCTCTCCCATCACGTCAACAATTTCCAAGGAGAAAAGAAAAGGACGCTTTGCTTGAATCAGTCTAAACAGAAAAGATAATTGCCGTGAATGTTGGAAAATTTAATTCATAAATGACTATATATGTCAGCGACTCTACTACAACAACTATATAAACCTAGCTTTCAACAACAAGAGATCACGAAAAAAAAAGATGGCACACAAGTATTATAAATTGTTCTCCATTTCCATGCTAGTATTACTGATCCTTTCTTGCTCTGTATTCGCACCAGCCTCATCTGCTAGAACTTTTGGAAATACTGTGTCACCCGGTGAGTCTACTAACTCTTCCTTTTGTTGCATTGCTTGTACAATTGTATATTTAATAGTTAATTAGAGCACAGTTATCTGATGTCCTTTAATTTATATGAAAGTTGAACGATGATCAATCCCCCACACACCACACCCACCAGCGTCCCTCCTATATATTACAATAACAACAACAAAGTCTTTAGTCCAAAATAAGTTATGCTAAGCTAGAAACAGAACCAAACAATGATCAAAGTCTGAAAATAGTACTATTGGAGCTGTTTGGATGGGTAAGAAATAAGCAAAAATAGCAAATTCCGGACGAAAATTTATTTCTAACCATCCAAATTTTTCACAAAATTACATACTTTCCAATGTTTTCGGCCTAGGAATAGACTATTCCTCTTATTCCTAAGCGATCTAAACAGCCCCATTATTATTAATAACAACAATACTAACAACAACAACAACAACAACAACAACAACAAAAAAAATCCCATCACCCCCTACAATTACCATACAATATATTTTTTTTTTTTACAATTTATCTAGTTCTGAATTATGTTATTGTTTTGCAGTTAAGGAAGAACATGGTTGGGTGAGCCATGATATGTCCACCAAAACTGGGAAACAGATATTTTTAATAGGACGCAAGCTAAGCCAATACTACCCCACTAGGGATCCTTATTACGGCAGACCCCCTTCAAAAAGAAAACCACGAAACTAGTCAATTACGTATTACCTATTTTACCTATTATGGAGAAATTATATACGATGCAAATAATTTTCTGAAATTGAATATTGGTGTCGGTAACCAGTTTATGATTAGACTGCCCATGTGCTATTTTGAGAAATCGAAGTGCGTCCTTGAGTTTGCTTGTAATTTGGCTATATTTTATTATGAGTAAGATTCTGCTACCAACATTTTAGTTGCCCCAAATACCAACATTTTACTATTAAGTTATTTTTTCAAATTTTAAAATTCAAGCATTAAATCCAAAACGTTGGTCCTATTTAGTTTAACGAGAGATGCGTTTTGATATAAATTTTGTAAAATTTGAAATTTATTTGATACTCGATCAATAGATAGAAAAACAAACGAACCTTGTTAATTATGATAGATTCGTTCTAATACGTTCATGTTTTAGCCTTTGATCGAGTATCAAATAAATTTCAAATTTTACAAAACTTATAAGAAAATGCATCGCTCGTTAAACTAAATAAGATCAACGGTTTGGATTTAACGTTCGAATTTTAAAATTTGAAAAAATAACTTAATAATAAAATGTTGGCATTTGGAGCCAACCAAAATGTTGGTAACGGAACCTTGCTCTTTTATTATATTTATCTAAAAATTATGAAGTTAATGTTGTACTTTTTTCTAATTTCATGTTATCGTCTCATATTGTATTCAGAAGTCAGAATAACATGCCTTAGGAGAAAAGCATGTAAATAAAAATTAGCTTTGTGTTTGTAGAATGTATCAAAAGATCGGTGAGATTCTCTACACCAAAATGCCTGTCGAAATTATTGCCGCGATGATTAAATAAAGGGGCAATTGGATCTATGTCATTTTAAAGTTACAAAATTAGAAAAATATCACTCTAAAATGAATTCTTTGAAATATGCCACTTCAAACTCAATATATTCAGATATTTACCACATTTATACAGTTATTATACCATTTTATTATAAAAATATTGTATTTGGAGATATATTTTTGTATTTCCAGAAATACCCTTAAACTCCCTCTCCAACTTTCTTCCCATTTCTGTGTGTTGGTGTGACGCCTGGCTTTTCCCCTCCTCCTGATCTCTTAAACATTTCTCACAAATCATCAGCTAAGAGAAAAAAATCTACTCTCGTTTACCCTTTCTTCACATCTCGCTTGTCTCTCTCTCCGTGAATATTAAAAGAGGAAAGGCGCATCAATACAATGACTCATCATTCCTCTCCGTCTCGCCCTCTTGCTACTCTCGCTCACTTCTAAATTATTTGTTTTTCTCGGACTGAGTTAACTTGTTTGCAAGTTCGTGGATTTTAGTTGAATTGGCAGATGAGTACTGCCAGGGTTGGGGATAAAATTCAAGGCAACTTCTTCAAGTCGCTGGTGCTGTCATTGGATTTCAATGGTAATTAAGCATAATTCCAAGAGTTGGCAGGATAAAATATGCTTACTGTATCATTAATTGACAATTTTTTCATTCTTGTAATTGATCAAATCAGGGAACAACTGGATACGTCCAGTACAGATGAAATGGATGAGTAAAACGATAGTTAGTTACTGTAGTTAATGTAGTTGGTTAGTGATGTTTCACTGTAACTAATCAGATGTGTATATATACAATGTAATGAGCTCCGAATCATTTTGAGAGAGAATAATAAAAATTAGATTCTTCTCCTTCTTCCTTCCCTTTTCCTTATATGGTATCAGAGCAGTAAAAGAGCACACGCTCAAGATCTCCATGGCAGAAACCTCTACTATCGCCATGGCCAGATCAACTCCGATCCAATTCACCCATCAGATTCACACAGTTCTCGAGAACATGTTAGAGAACATGTTAGAGTAGTTTATTATGATTATACTATGTTTATACTATGTTTGTTTACTGTTTCGAGAACATGTTAGAGTAGTTTATTACATGTCTTAGGGTATGGGTATAGCTTAGGTTTAGTTTGATATTATGACTTGATATGACTTGATGTTTGGTTTTATGATCAATTTATTGAGTAGTATTTTCATTGCTTGTTTAATTCTCTTGTTTTAACCTGATTTACTTCTAAATAAAGGCCTGTTTAGTTAAGTTACAAGGTTAGGTTAAACAATTAGGATTGAATTAAGTATTTGGGATAAGTTGAAGATTCGAAAGAGGAGATTAGCTAGCACGGAAAGGTGTAGTTTCTAAGTTGGCTGAAAGGCAAATTAGATATCCCTAAGAAAACAAATAATTAAGACATAGGATAATTAAAACACCGACACGAAAGTTTCGGTTTAATTGGCCTATGTGGGTAAAGTAGAGACCTGTACTATTTTCTAGTCCAAAAGACGACAGTTGAGGATTAGTTAATGTAGCTATAGCCGTTTCCGAGCCCTTCATAAAGTTAAAAGTCAAGTTGTAAGGTCATAACTCAACATACCAGCCTCTGTTCGGACCGAACAAGTCGTGTTCGGACCGAAATGAGAGCGTGTGCCTCGATCTATTGGTATTTAACGTGGCAGCGAGCAATCCAACAAATCGAAGGCTAAACCTAAGTGAATCCTGGTCCCAAAGATGCCTTTTTATATCAGAAAAACACCAACATTTACTTGCTTTAGTTTACCTTTCTTGGATTATCAATTAGAATAAAAAAAATCGAACAAAAATATTTACGTAATTGAATTGTTTGTTAGATTCTTTTATTTGCAACATTCTCATTCATTTTACCGGTTAGATTCTAAAAAAGAACAAGTCCGGTACTCGTTAATCCGTCCTTTGGGTTCGACCCTAAGCTTAACTCCGAACGACTAGTGAGATTAGGTCTAGGTACAAATTTATTTGGTACTAGAATTTAATTCCTTCATCAGGCCATATTGTATCATTTGTCTTTTAGCAAGTTAATTAAGGTTTTAGTCAATCTTACCAATTCATATCTACAGAGATATCTGTTTTTATCTATCCAATTTATTTATGAACAGTCTTTGGACAAGTAAAATGTTTTTCCAGAGAAGAGAAATTTATTTCATATTTCCCAGCTTAATTTAAAATTCGCATAATAATTAACTCACAGAGGAAAATTTATCTTCGCTAGTCCTGGGTAATTAATTAGCTCACAGCAATGGTTTTCTGCAATTCTTTTTCCTATCACATCAACAATTTCTAAAGGAGAAAATAAAGGACAGTCTGTTTGAATTAGTCTAACATATGGAAATTACCGCGAATGCTGCTGAATTCAACAGGGCGGAGCCAATATGGGGCTGCTTGGGGCAGTTGCCCTGTGCTCCAAAAAAAAAATTAAATTTTTATGTATATTTTTTTATTTTTAATATTTTTTCTATAATTTGTCCCTCTAATTAATTATGAATTACTGATTTAGAAAAAAAATATTATTCTTCATAAATAAAATTCTATTTCATTGTTCAATCTTTAAAATTCCGTCCCTCCTATATATCAAAATTTTCTGGCTCCACCCCTACAATTCAACTCATATATGATCACTCACTACAACAACTATATATTTGCCACTTATCTTCGACTAACTTTCAACAACAAGAGATTACCATAACTTTTAAAAAAATGGCACGCAAAATATTTCAAAGAACTATCCATGCATTTTCATGCTAGTATTACTTGTCCTTTCTTCTTCTGTATTCACTCCAGCATCGGCAGCTAGAACTATTACCAATACTTTGTCACCCAGTGAGTCTAATCACGTACCCTTCCTTTGTTTCTATTGTTTCACAATTATATATTTTACGTTTAATTTGAACTAGCTAGCACAGTTATCTGATGTCTCTGTAACTCTCCGTATACACACTCTTAAATAAAACATGTCTAGTTTTTGGAATTGATTTTCTTTTTTAGTTTCTGTATAGCCTTTTTTTTTACTCTTTTAACTCTTTTTGTAAATAAATTTTTTAATAAAATTTCTGTGGGCATGGTGCTTGCCACCCAACCATCAAAAAAAAAGTTGAAACATCATCAATCCCCTCCAAACCCCACTCACCCCCTATCATTAGTTCATTACCGTACAAAAATAGTTATATTTTTATATTTATAATATATCTAGTACTGTGGTATGTTATTATTTTTCAGTCAAGGATATGATGGCGTGAACCATGTCATGTTCAGCAAAGCTGGGGAACCGATACTGTTAACAGGGCGCACGTGAACCAAGCGTATCGCACAGATCCTTACTTCCGCCACTATAAGAGAGATGATCTATTGCTAGATTTGTTAAATCTTTTAGATAGATTTTTTTTTATTAGTGTTGTATCTTATTCTATTGCTAGATTTAATTGATGCACTAAAATCTAGTAATTTTTTAGCAAGACTTATTTTTTTATTAATAGGTACTTAAAAATCTAGCCGTTTATTTTTTATAGACTTTTGAATCTTGCAATATTTAATGTAGCAATTTTTTACTACATTAATTTATGGTATAGCAAAAAATAGCTACATTAAACATTACAAGATTCAAAAGTCTACATTAATATAGTAATTTTTTGCTACATTAATTTATGGTATAGCAAAAAATTGCTACATTAAACATTGCAAGATTCAAAAGTCTACATTAATGTACCAATTTTTTGCTACATTAATTTATGGTATAGCAAAAATTTGCTACATTAAACATTACAAGAATCAAAAGTCTACATTAATGTAGCAATTTTTTGCTACATTAATTTATGGTATAGCAAAAAATTGCTACATTAAACATTGCAAGATTCAAAAGTCTATCAAAAATAAACTGCTAGATTTTTAAGTATCTATTAATAGAAAATTAAGTCTTGTTAAAAGATTGGTAGACTTTAGTGCATCAATTAAATTTAACAATAGAACAAGATCCAACACTAATAAAAAAAGTTTATCTAAAAAATTTAACAAATCTAGCAATAGACCATCTCTTTTATAGTGCGCACACCCCCTTCAAGACCAAGTTGAAGCCCATGATCCCAGTTATTTACATATTAATTAAGGAGAAATTGCAAAGGATGTGCAACGAATTTTTTGAAATTGCATTTAATTTGGTGTCGGTAACCTGTTTATATGATTATATTGCAGATGTCAAAATTTAATGCACTTTTTAAAAATCGAAATTGCGTCACTGCGTCTATTGTTCGCTGTTAATGTTGTTCGTAAAAAAAAAAAAAAGGGATTATAAGAGAAGAAAAAAGAAAACCCCTTGGGGAAAAATGAATTGAAATAACTTTACTTATCGCCTTATGGTGGCTGGAAAAAGGGGGGGGGAAAAAGTACTCAGCAGTGCTTCATATTTGAAAAATGTTCCACCGTAGAAGAACAACGCAGTCTTAAGTATTTTTTTTTTTTAAAAAAGGAGAAAAAACGTAGTTTACAGTTGACCAAATGCAACAGCGTACAAAGTTTTGTTGAGATTCGTGCCAGTCAAATTAACCCTCCACATCCACCCCCACCAGGTCTGACAACATGCAATGCGTCAAGGTTCAAGAACAATCAGATGTGATCAACATCAGACTTGGAAGTACTGGTACGTCAGTACAGCCTAACAGAATGAATCACCACTAATCACTAATGCGTTGCAAAAATAACTGGAGTCTAGGAGACACAAATATTAAAAGATTTCTTAAAGTTGTGTATTTATCTGAACCTCTAGGTAGTTCATATGCACCCTGTTTGTGAATGAAATAAGCTTATACCTAATTTCAACCATCAAAATTTATTGGAAATAATAAATCATTTTCCAACTGGTAATCAACGTATGGCATTCAAAAGGAAAGACCGAATTACTACCCATTTAATCCGAAGTCAAAACATACCAATGTATTTTTGGAAGTGAAGAGTTTGTCAAAGTCATGAATCTCCCAAAAGTCGTTAAATTATTTCCTTGATTCACCTTACATTAAAATTAAATAGGTACAAATCAGTGCCAATCAGTGCCAACATAAAACCCTGGTGAAAATAAATTGACTAATTAAGATGCTTGAAGATGACCAGTAGGTTGATCATGGCCTTCCGATAGACAAACAGAGTGGACATGGCATTCCAATGCATGCAAACAAATCAATAATATAGAAAAAAAAAATAACTTATGAAAATAAAATTAAATAGGTACCAATCAGTGCCAACATAAAGTCGTTAAATTATTTCCTTCATTGACCTTACATTAAAATTAAATAGGTACCGATCAGTGCCAATCAGTGCCAACATAAAACGCTGCTGTAATAAACTGGCATTCAAATGCATGCAAACAAATCAATAATATAGAAAGAAAAGTAATTTCCTCAATAATTGGAATTATTCTGTCAACTCTGGTTTGCTGAAACGATTAATTTCAAGCAAACAAGCCCATTCAATTATTTGTTAGTTGTCATGAGGTTCCAGTTCAAAGATTCCAATAGGGACTACAAAATTTTTTTTCATTTTTATAGTCAACAGCTATGTTGCCGGATACTCCAAAAAGCAGCCGTATCCCGTATCGGATACATATATATCCGATACGCGTGCATTACGCAGCAGATACGTCACGTGGTGAATCCTATTATTTTAATGCCGTTGACTGGTAGATTATGTCAGGATTGGCCTTGGATACGGCTAGAATATGGCCGGGATTCGAAAAGCTTGCGACGAGATCTACTGGGTTTATCGAAATTTATCCTATAACGACCATTTTCGGGGCCAAAAAACGCAGTCTAAACTTTCAAAACCCAATTAGAATGTTTTCAAATCTACAAATTATATAAAAGCTATCATAATTAGTTTTTAATCTCTACAAAATATTTACTCTGTCTATACAAGTTAGTTACAAATTACAAAAGATATAAATTCTAAAAATATATATTTTTAATAAAATAAATAAATAAATTTTTTTAATTATAAATATATAAATATAAAAATATATTATTTTAATTAATTTAATTATTTTATATATATTGTCGTATTCTAATTTTCTGAAAAATGACGTATTCCCGCACCTGCAACGAGATCTTCTGTGTTTATAGTTGTACTGTTCAATACCTCAATTTTATAATAGCAAAAGTTTGGGTTTGTCTTTTAGCAAGTTAAGACTTTAAAGATGTTACCAGTTCATATATATCTTAAGTTTTGGGACAAGAAACATTTTACAGATCAAATTCATGTCATATTTCCTGTTGAATATCAATACGCATAATAGCTACCTGCGCAAGCTGCTCCTATAATAGGATACTTAGTTAGCTGACAGTAATGATATTCTCTATTTGTGGGGATTTAAAATACACGAAAATATTTTCAGCAATTCTCTCCCATCACGTCAACAATTTCCAAGGAGAAAAGAAAAGGACGCTTTGCTTGAATCAGTCTAAACAGAAAAGATAATTGCCGTGAATGTTGGAAAATTTAATTCATAAATGACTATATATGTCAGCGACTCTACTACAACAACTATATAAACCTAGCTTTCAACAACAAGAGATCACGAAAAAAAAAGATGGCACACAAGTATTATAAATTGTTCTCCATTTCCATGCTAGTATTACTGATCCTTTCTTGCTCTGTATTCGCACCAGCCTCATCTGCTAGAACTTTTGGAAATACTGTGTCACCCGGTGAGTCTACTAACTCTTCCTTTTGTTGCATTGCTTGTACAATTGTATATTTAATAGTTAATTAGAGCACAGTTATCTGATGTCCTTTAATTTATATGAAAGTTGAACGATGATCAATCCCCCACACACCACACCCACCAGCGTCCCTCCTATATATTACAATAACAACAACAAAGTCTTTAGTCCAAAATAAGTTATGCTAAGCTAGAAACAGAACCAAACAATGATCAAAGTCTGAAAATAGTACTATTGGAGCTGTTTGGATGGGTAAGAAATAAGCAAAAATAGCAAATTCCGGACGAAAATTTATTTCTAACCATCCAAACTTTTCACAAAATTACATACTTTCCAATGTTTTCGGCCTAGGAATAGACTATTCCTCTTATTCCTAAGCGATCTAAACAGCCCCATTATTATTAATAACAACAATACTAACAACAACAACAACAACAACAACAAAATCCCATCACCCCCTACAATTACCATACAATATATATTTTTTTTTTTACAATTTATCTAGTTCTGAATTATGTTATTGTTTTGCAGTTAAGGAAGAACATGGTTGGGTGAGCCATGATATGTCCACCAAAACTGGGAAACAGATATTTTTAATAGGACGCAAGCTAAGCCAATACTACCCCACTAGGGATCCTTATTACGGCAGACCCCCTTCAAAAAGGAAACCATGAAACTAGTCAATTACGTATTACCTATTTTACCTATTATGGAGAAATTATATACGATGCAAATAATTTTCTGAAATTGAATATTGGCGTCGGTAACCAGTTTATGATTAGACTGCCCATGTGCTATTTTGAGAAATCGAAGTGCGTCCTTGAGTTTGCTTGTAATTTGGCTATATTTTATTATGAGTAAGATTGTGCTACTAACATTTTGGTTGCCCCAAATACCAACATTTTACTATTAAGTTATTTTTTTCAAATTTTAAAATTCAAGCGTTAAATCTAAACCGTTGGTCCTATTTAGTTTAACGAGAGATGCGTTTTGATATAAATTTTGTAAAATTTGAAATTTATTTGATACTCGATCAATAGATAGAAAAACAAACGAACCTTGTTAACTATGATAGATTCGTTCTAATACGTTCATGTTTTAGCCTTTGATCGAGTATCAAATAAATTCCAAATTTTATAAAACTTATATGAAAATGCATCGCTCGTTAAACTAAATAAGATCAACGATTTGAATTTAACGTTCGAATTTTAAAATTTGAAAAAATAACTTAATTGTAAAATGTTGGCATTTTGGGGCAACCAAAATGTTGGTAGCGGAACCTTGCTCTTTTATTATATTTATATAAAAATTATGAAGTTAATGTTGTACTTTTTTCTAATTTCATGTTATCGTCTCATATTGTATTCAGAAGTCAGAATAACATGCCTTAGGAGAAAAGCATGTAAATAAAAATTAGCTTTGTGTTTGTAGAATGTATCAAAAGATCGGTGAGATTCTCTACACCAAAATGCCTGTTGAAATTATTGCCGCGATGATTAACTAAAGGGGCAATTGGATCTATGTCATTTTAAAGTTACAAAATTAGAAAAATATCACTCTAAAATGAATTTTTTGAAATATGCCACTTCAAACTCAATATATCCAGATATTTACCACATTTATACAGTTATTATACTATTTTATTATAAAAATATTGTATTTGGAGATATATGTTTGTATTTCCAGAAATACCCTTAAACTCCCTCTCCATCTTTCTTCCCATTTCTCTGTGTTGGTGTGACGCCTGGCTTTTCCCCTCCTCCTGATCTCTTGAACCTTTCTCACAAATCGTCAGCTAAGAGAAAAAAATCCACTCTGGTTTACCCTTTCTTCACCTCACGCTTGTCTCTCTCTCCGTGAATATTAAAAGAGGAAAGGCGCATCAATACAATGACTCATCATTCCTCTCCCTCTAGTCCTCTTGCTACTCTCTCTCACTTCTAAATTATTTGTTTTTCTCGGACTGAGTTAACTTGTTTGCAAGTTCGTGGATTTTAGTTGAATTGGCAGATGAGTACTGCCAGGGTTGGGGATAAAATTCGAGGCAACTTCTTCAAGTCGCTGGTGCTGTCATTGGATTTCAATGGTAATTAAGCATAATTCCAAGAGTTGGCAGGATAAAATATGCTTACTGTATCATTAATTGACAATTTTTTTCATTCTTTCTGTTTCTAGAGGCATTAACCTGGTTAATTTAACTATTTTATTATTAACGTTGTTACTTTATTGACTAATTTAACCTATAATTTGGGCATAAGAGTGGCATAGAGTATAATACTTTTCATGGCAATATACTGATTTTTGGTCTCTGTTGTCTTCCTCGTCCAATAGATTTCCATAACTTAAATTGATAAAACTTTATATTCTAGTCAAATGTTGCAACGCTGGATGAGAACAGAAATAGTGCTTAGTAGGACGGTATGAATGAATTAATTCCATGACGTTCGTAATAATTGGAATTAAACAAATAATAGTGAATTTACAATGTCTATATGGGGAAAATCGAAGGAATAGAGGGACAAAGCTGGTGATATGTGGGAGCGAATCGAGAGAGGAGACGAACTAGGGAGAAAGAGCTGCCACTGAGGTCAGGCGGAGAGAGAATTTGGTAACTTTTTATCTCGAGAAGAGGAGTAGAAGGGTATTTTAAGGAAGAGCAAGATTCCGGTGCCACATATTTTTTGTGCCTCAAATGCCACACTTTATTTTTTTATTTAAAATTTTAAAATTTAAAATATAATCGTCCGATCCAAATCGTTGATTTTGTTCATTTTAACGATGGATGCATTGTCATAAAATTTTATAATTTTTGAAGTTTATTTGATGCTTGATCAAAAGGTCAAAAATGAACGGATCAAAATAACTAAAATAGATTAATTCTAACATGTTCATTTTTCAACTTCTTGATCAAGCATCAAATAAACTTTAAAAATTATAAAATTTTAGGACAACGCATCCGTCAATAAAATGAACAAGATCAACGGTTTGGATCGGATGATTATATTTAAATTTTTAAATTTTAAAATAAAAAAGTAAAATGTGGCATTCGTGGCACCAAAAAAGTGTGGCACCGGAACCTTGCTCTTTAAGGAATACAAAATTATTTATTCAAAAATAATATTTTTATAATAAAATGGTATAGCATTTGTATAAATGTGGCAAATATCTCAATATATTGAGTTTGGGGTGGCATTTTTCAAAGAGTTCATTTTGAAGTGGCATTTTTCTAATTTTACAACTTTAGCATGGCATGGATCCAATTTCTCTTAACTAAGGGAAAAAGGATAACAACTAATTAAAAGCTAAAACTTAACGATATATATATATATTTTAAAAAATAATAAAGAAAAATTATAAGAGAAGAAAAAACAGAAACCCTTCCTCAAAATTAAAGCGAAATGACATTGTGCCTTATCGCCTTCTTCTGGTGGATGCCAAAAAAGTACTCGTCAATGCTTCATTACAAACAAAATGGGGCACCGCATACATGCTACTCAATCATTTAACCAAAATTATATTTTGCAATTCTGCAAGTTTCGTCTTGACTCTTCGGTTTAACCGTATGCTACTGTAAAAATTTAACAGTATTAGGGAGTAGATGGAGTTTTAAAATCTCACATGTCCTAAAATCAGAAGTACGAGTACAATGAAGCTAATATTTGCATGGTGAATCGATACGGTGTCAGCAGGTACTAATTCATATGCTTAAGTTAACTGGAAAGACCAGCAACATAAATCCAAAAATGTACAAAGCTTTGTTGAGGTTCGTGCCCATCAAAATCAAACTCCACCACTGATTCTTTTCTTCAAAACCCCCTAACTAGTGTCGTCAAACGTGATAAGCCACACATTGTCTCAGACATACAGCAAGCCACACAAGCGTTAGCTACAGAAGATCCAACTGTTTCAGATGACTAACTGTGTAACTAATTGTAATTCAGTAACAGACTGTAATTAGAGAAATGTAAAAAGCTTAGAGCCGATATAAATACTCTCTCGATTGTAATTGAAAGAAAGATGAGATAATACCATACAAATGAAATTGTTTCTTATCTCTCTCGTTTTCTGTATCTGATTTCATGGTATCAGAGCCATAGACATGGTGTCAATTCCAGATCCAAACCCTTCTTCTCTCAATTCATCTCCTCTTACATCGTCTACTACCTCTCAAATCTCCAATCCGTCTTCCACGAATTCAGTTGTTCTGATCAATCTACCTATTGCTACAAAATTGACATATTCAAACTACCTGGCATGGAAATCGCAGCTTCTTCCACTCATCCATGGCTATGATCTTGCTCAGTTCATCGATTCCTTACCTTCAGATCCAACTAGAACAACTGACAACGGATCGATTGAGATCAATCCTGAGTTTCTCCCATGGCGACGTCAAGATCAACTTCTCTTAGGCTGGATCCGCTCCTTTCTTATTGAATCTGTGCAAGCTCAAGTTGTTTCTTGCGTCACAACAAAATAATTTTGGGATAATCTACAACATCTTTATTGCTCCACATCTCGTGCCAGGTTAGTTGAACTCAAATCTCAGATTCAAGCAGCTAGAAAAGAAGATGAGTCATGCTCTGAGTACCTTCAGAAACTGAGACGCACATGTGATGAGATGGCTTTCATTGGATCTCCAATTCCTGATGAGGAACTGGTAATGGCAGCTATTAATGGATTGGGGAGTGACTATAATTCCATAGTTGCTGCTGAGCCAGTCGTCATGAATCTTTCTCCTTTTTCCAGATCTGAGAGGCTTGCTTCTAGGTCATGAAGCAATGCTAAAATCTCAGAATAGTTCTGCTACAGCTTTTTACACCAACAATACTAATGTCATAGGGGTTACAACAACAGTGGTAGAGGTGGTTATAATAACAATTCTGGTAGAGGTAGCTTTAATAATAACTCTGGTGGAGGTGGCTACAATACCATTGGTGGCAGGGGTAGTAACAAATCAAACACAACTTCATCTTTTCCACACCAGAGCAATGTTGTTTCAGCAGCTGCTGAAGATGGAAGCAAACCCACTTGTAAGATTTGTTTCAAGCCAGGTCACTCAGCCAAGATTTGTTATAGAAGATATGATGCTGACAATGATTGGGCCCCACCTCCTCCACGCAGACAGGCCTACAATGCACATCTTCCACAGCAGGCTACCTCTTCCACTGATCGGGTGATTGATTCAGGAGCAAATTGTCATGTCACAAATGACATGAACAATCTCTCCTTCTTTGGCTACACTGGACCTAACAAACTTCAGCTTGGAAATGGTATTGGTCTTAACATTCTTCATACTGGTTCAATTTAGACACATTGTAGAATTGTCTCTTTCTACTATGTCCCATGGTTCAGTCCCAACAAAGTATTGGGATGAAATTTTCTCAAGTGTTGTTTACCTTATCAATAGACTGCCATCCAACAAGCACATACCATTTGAGACTCTCTTTGGCAAATTACCTGACTATAACCATCTCAAGGTACTTGGTTGCCTTTGCTTTCCTCTGACAAGACCATACAACAACAAGAAGCTTGAGTTGTGATCTCTCCCATGTGTTTTTCTTGGCTACTCCTTGACACAAAAGGGGTATTGATGCCTACATTTAGACACTAATAGAATTTATGCGTCAAGAAATGTAACCTTTGATGAAGCAATTTTTTCCTTCAAATCAGCCACTTCATCCACCAATCAGAGAGCTCCTGACTCCACATCCTTCTCCTCTCAGTTCCCTCTTTTGTTGCCGAATGCATCAGAGACAACAAGTACTTTTTTGAACTCGATTTCTCCAGTCACAGATATAGATCAATGGCTCATCTCCAATACAGTCTCAACAAATGCTGAAGCCTAGATGGCCCAAACCACTTCAATTGCTCCAGCCCCTTAGCTTACCGTTCTTCCAACGGTACACCTGACCGTGTAGATATTTCAAATAATTCTATGACCGTTGCTGCCCAAATTGCAATTCAATCTTCTGAGTCACAACCTCTCTCTATTCCCACTACAACACCTGCTGTAATCTTTAAAACAACAAATACAGCACCATCACACTCCATGATTCCGAGAACAAGAGATAGAACACGTATTCCCAAACTTTTCTCTGATTATGTGGCACATTTGACCTCAATTTCCTCAGAACCAACCACCTTTCTTTAGGCAAACAACTCACATGACTGGAGATTGGCAATGGCAAATGAAATTGATGCATTGGCCAAGAATAATACACGGTCACTTGTCCCACCTGATAAAACTCAGAAAGTTATTGGATGTAAATGGGTGTATAAACTCAAAAGACGTGCAGATGGCTCCATTGAGAGATATAAGGCACGGTTGGTGGCTAAAGGCTATAATCAACATGAGGGAGTGGATTATTTTGATACATACAGTCTTATTGTGAGAGCCACTAAAATTAGAGTTATTTTATCCATTGTTGTTTCTTCTGGTTGGTCAATTAATCAATTGGATGTGAGTAATGCTTTCTTACATGGGGATCTTCAAGAGCATGTTTTTATGCATCAACCCCCTGGATTTACTGATATTGCTCATCCTGATTATGTGTGTTTATTGCATAAGTCTCTTTATGGCTTAAAACAAGCTCCACGTGCTTGGTTTCATAAGTTGAGCACTGCTCTTCTTCAAATTGGGTTCAAACCATCCAATTATGATCCATCCCTATTTGTCTGCAATAGCAATGGCAATCAACTGTTTGTGTTGGTTTATGTTGATGATATCCTAATTACTGGCAGTAATGACACACAAATTGCTTCCTGCATATCTCAGCTTGAAGCAAATTTTGTCATAAAAAATCTGGGCCCTATTCACTTCTTTCTTGGCCTTGAAGCTCAGTACTCAAACAAGGGTATTTTGGTCACTCAAACTAAATATCTGATGAATGTTCTATCTAGAGCTAACATGATTAATACCAAGTCTTGTGCTACCCCAATGGCTATTGATACTCAACTGACCTCTCAGGATGAAAATGTGTTTGAAGATCCACACATGTAAGGGAGCATAGTTGGTGCTTTGCAGTATGCAACTTTAACTAGGCTAGACATTGCCTATTCTGTGTACAAAGTTTCACAGTTTATGCACAATCCATCTGTCACTCATTGGAATGCAGTGAAAAGGATACTAAGGTATATCTGTGGGACCTTAGATCATGGTCTTATGTTTCACAAACACTCATCAAACTCAATACATACATACAATGATGCAGATTGGGCAAGGAATGTTGATGACAGAAAGTCAACCTCAGAATTTTGTGTTTTTCTTGGGCGCAATTTGGTCTCCTGGTGTGCAAAAAAACAACCTACTGTCTCTAGATTGAGTACAGAGGCAGATCACAGGAGTTTAGCATTAACATGCACAGAAATTATGTGGCTCCAGTTCCTCTTATAAGAGTTACATCTTCCAATCACTCACTCTCCTATTCTATGGTGTGATAACATTGGAGCTACTTTTTTTGCCTCTAACCCTATGTTTCATGCAAGAACGAAGCACATTGAGATAGATTATTACTTTGTGCGTGAGAGGGTGTTGTCAAACCTGTTGATTGTCAGATTTCTGTGCTCAAAGGATCAGTTGGGGGATATTATGACCAAGCCCCTTCCTATGCCACGGTTCTTGATGCTCAAAGGCAAGCTCAATGTTGTTTCACAAGCATTGGCTTGCGGGGGGCGTGATAAGCCACACATTGTCTCAGACATACAACAAGCCACACAAGAAGCCACACAAGCGTTAGCTACAAAAGATCCAACTGTTTCAGATGACTAACTGTGTAACTAACTGTAATTCAGTAACAGACTGTAATTAGAGAAATGTAAAAAGCTTAGAGCTGATATAAATACTCTCTCGATTGTAATTGAAAGACAAATGAGATAATACAATACAAATGAAATTGTTTCTTGTCTCTCTCGTTTTTTTTTTGTATCTGATTTCAAAACGTGTCAAACGAATGCGGAAATTAGTATTTCTACACGTTCTCTTCTACTGCACGCAAAAATAATGATTTCCACTTATGTTTCGTTAATTAACAAAACGTAATTACAACTTCTGACGTTTTCTGTTCTCTTATTTTAAACGGAAACAACGTTTAAAACGTTATTTTTTTTTTTGAGTAAAAACCGCCCATAGGCTTTCCATTTAAAAGAGTAAGAAAGCAGTACATAAGATACATATTGAGACGCCCATTTAACAGTACAGCATAAAATGGAGCCAATGATTAACCCGCTATCCCATAAACTTTCACTAATAACAACGAACCAGACCCAAAAAAAAAACAACTTTAAAACAAATGATATCAGTCATATACAAACAAAAAAGGCTATATATGAAACCAAAAATGACCTCCCCCAATTGTTATTTTAAACACTAAACCAGTGAAGAATCATATTAAGTTGGCTCCCACATAAAACAATAAGGCGCTCGCTTGAATTCCTGACCAAGACAAAATCTCCATTAACGACCTTCTTGGCTTAATTAGCAACAACATGAGCAGGTCTGACAGCATTCCTTCTAAGTTCTAGCATAGCACTAAAGAATCTGTAAAGAGGGTTCAAGGTGCTCAAAAGTATACCAATTGGGTAATTTTAATTTTTAAAGTCGAATTTTTAAAGTCAAATACACACCTCACATATATCAATTGGGTAATTTTAATTTTTAATGTCGAATTTTTTAGTGCCAAAATTGTGTGCTTATATACCCAGCAGAACTGGTACGAGCTGTGGGACAGGTAGAGTATCTGTGCTAATCAATTTGACTTTTATGAACTATATAAGTAGGTAGAAATAGAACAATGGCAGCTGATCTGAATTCTGTGGTAAGAATAGATGATTTTGGCCCAGATATCTTGTTGTAGAATGATGGATCCATGGCTTTATCTGATGGTTCAGGTTCTGTTTGAGACTCCCTCTGATTGCTATTGCCATGATTCATGGACGTAACTAAATCATCATTTCGTGTCGTGCTCGGGTTAGAGAGAGAGAGATATGCAGAGGGAGAGAAAGAGAGAGTGGTGGTGTCACAGCTTGGGCTTGTTCAGATCCTGACAGGTGGGATTATGGTGAGGGGAGTCATCGGAGAGGAGAGGAGGTGAGCGAGCAGAAGGGTTTGGCGAGTGAGGGAAGAGAGAGGCAGCGAGAGCGAGAGAGAAAGAAAGAAGAAGAGGAATCGAGAGAGTACTGTGTGTCTGTGCATCTAGGTATTCCCTTCACCTCTATTTTCCTGCCTCTCTGGTCTAAACATATCAATTTTTCCTTCCAAAATAAAAAAATGGAAAAACACACTTAAAGGTATACGAAATCGTATCCTTTATGGAGCGGAAACGAAATCGTATCCTTTGTCTTTCTTCATTGCCGATCTTTTTTGGCGTGCAACCAGTGGTATCGTCTGGTTTATCTTGCGTGCAGGTTAACGATTTGGAGTTTCGAAAAAAAAAATTTGGAGAATTCATGATAGTAAATCCACGTGGTTTACTCTCCATCTTTAAGTCCCTATAGTTCTTCCTAGATAGCCTCTATCTAGCTTGTCTAAAAAAAAATAAATCCATATAGTTCTACTTTATGTGGTTTACTCCCCATCTTAAATCCATTATCTTGGATTTTAAGTGAGGAAAATTTGTTTATTTAAATGAAATTGGTCTAATCAAAGTGGCATCGCCAATAAAGGGTTGGTACCAGTATACTGATTTGGGGGGAGACAGACCACGCAGTATACGGGATTTAGAGGAATTGTTTGAGTTTTGTTTCATTTAATGAAAGAAGTGGTACCAACCACATTTTTTTGAAGAAGAAGGATAGCCATGATAGTGCAACAGTTAATAACAGTAAAGTAATTTAACTATATAACTCGTCAATGATTGAGATCTTTAAATCCTTATCAATTTTTTATCGTACCATCATAGTTTTCTATTTCTACATTAGAAAGTACAGTTATGTACCAAAGTGGTGTAGTTATGTACTGTACTAGTATTAAAAAATACAGTAATTGTTGTATTCATAAAATTTATGATTGGTACCATTTCTGTTCAACGTTCAAACCAAAGTTCAATCCCCAAATTACAATAGCACAAAAAATGACTTATCTATGTGTAATTGGATAGAATTACTGACAAAGACTATATAGGGACCGTTTGGATCGCTTAGGAATTTGAGGAATTTTGAGAATTTTCTATTCCTAGGCATAAATTTATTAGGAAGTGTGTAACTTTATGAAGAATTTGATTAGTTTATAATAAATTTATACCTAGGAATTGAAAATTTTCCAAATTCCCAACGCATCCAAACATGCCCATAAAGAATACAAAGTAATAGCATAGTTAATTTCATTAATGTCTTAATCCATACCACATTTCCTACAACTGATAGCAAATTACAAGCTTCAAATGACATAACCCAACATAGATTTAAAGCAACAAAATAAAACCAATAAATTGAACGAAACATAGGAGGAAGAAAATTAGTAGTACATAAAATTAAAAGAAACAAACAAAGACAAGCTTCAACCTCCATTTTAAAGCAACAAAATAAAACCAATAAATTGAACGAAAAATAGGAGGAAGAAAATTAGCAGTACGTAAAATTAAAAGAAACAAACAAAGACAAGATTCAGCCTCCATTTTTAAACGCTGAACTTTGTATCCTTATCAACTTGTTGCCTTGCAACAGAATTTCTACAAAAAAATAAAATTAAATTAAACAAACCACATATTGCTAGGAGAACCAGAATTCCTGATTGAAC
The DNA here is from genome assembly GCA_028095005.1 of Rhynchospora pubera. Taxonomy (NCBI): domain Eukaryota; kingdom Viridiplantae; phylum Streptophyta; class Magnoliopsida; order Poales; family Cyperaceae; genus Rhynchospora; species Rhynchospora pubera. The sequence goes on along the minus strand of CM051460.1, from coordinate 220,551,822 downwards.
AAAGTTCAAATTAACCTGAAAATGAACCCAGGATTAACAAAGCCCCAAGCTTGACATTCGTTATGCTAGTGTCAACTGTCAAGAGACCCTTTAAACTTGAGGCAAACCCTAGGGATTGAACAGTTCAAATTTATTTAGTCCTCTTCTTCTTCTTGTCAGGCTGACAAGCTGCACTGATCCTATTCTAGGCTCGAATTGCAGTAAGAGATGGAATAAGGACCCACCAGCAGTCGGCCCCAATGTAGTAGGTCCAGTAGTAGAACTCGTTTGTTTAGAAATTGTCACCCTGTAAGTATGTCGCCATGAAAAAGACAAGGCAGCAATATAACTGGCAGAGGCACATTGCAAATTGGAGCATGTACTATGTAGCTGTATGACTTTTTTATTGCAATTGCATAGCTGCCATAAATTGAAAAAATAAAAAGAATAGTGAGAAAAATGACAACAAAATGGATGTAGTTTTATTTCTCCTGTCAACATTGGCTATTTATCATCACATTATGCACATATGCATATATCCCTCCTTTATTTTCTAGAGTGACCAATTGACCAGTACAAACCAAATACGTTATTTAACTAATTGTTCAATTATTGTGAAATTTATTGTTTCATCTATTCTTACCACATAATTAAGATCAGCTGCCATTGTTCTACTTCTACCTACTTATATAGTTCATAAAAGTCAAATTGATTAGCACAGATACTCTACCTGTCCCACAGCTCGTACCAGTTCTGCTGGGTATATAAGCACACAATTTTGGCACTAAAACATTCGACATTAAAAATTAAAATTACCCAATTGGTATATGTGAGGTGTGTATTTGACTTTAAAAATTAAAATTACCCAATTGGTATACTTTTGAGCACCTTGAACCCTCTTTACAGATTCTTTTGTGCTATGCTAGAAGGAATGCTGTCAGACCTGCTCATGTTGTTGCTAATTAAGCCAGGAAGGTCGACAATGGAGATTTTGTCTTGGTCAGGAATTCAAGCGAGCGCCTTGTTGTTTTAAGTGGGGGCCAACTTAATATGATTCTTCACTGGCTTTGTCTTTAAAAAAACAAATGGGGGAGGTCATTTTTGGTTTCATATATAGCCTTCTTTGGTTTCATATAAAGATCATAGATTAAAGATTAAACAAATAAAATTTTATAATATAATAATAATAATAATAATGACAATAATATTATAATAATGAGGATACAATAATATTATAATAATGACAATAATATTACAATAATATTATCCTCATTATTATAATATTATTGTCATTATTATTATTATTATTATTATTATTATTATTATTGTCATTATTATTATTATTATTATTATATTATAAAATTTTATTAGTTAATCTTATTATATGATCTTTATAATTAAATTTATTCGTTAATTATTGAGTGCTACATCTGAAGCTTATTAAATTTTATTTATTAGATCGGATTTCTTATTGCTTAACATATATAAATTAAATGAAGTTTTTCATGCTAAAATTAGATTTAATCCTGAATATAATCCGTATTCAATATTTCTCATTTAGTTTTAATTTTTATGCATTATTTTGACCATGGTCCCACAATAAAGTTAATCCTATTGAAAGGTTAAATTAGGTCTTAGAAACATAAGGGTGGGATCCGTGGGGAAATAAAGTATTCAAGTAAAAACTAAAAACAAATACTTTACAAAAGGGCCCCACAAGTCAGACCCTTCTTTTCCTAAACGGTGCCTCAATTCTTCTGCGAGAGTTAAATCGAAGCCGTGTGGGAGCTTCTATCCCACGATTTTCTTTTCTTATCTCAGCCTAGGTCTTATTTTTTTTGTCTCTCGCGCAAATGGAGGGGTTTTTTAATCGTAAATCGAAGCCAATCACGAATCGTGTGTATCGTTCGATACGATACGATACGCGTATCGTTCGTGCGTACCACAACGATTCCATCGATTCACTTGGTCTCCGATACAATGATACGATATGCATCGGTAGGGCTTTGACGCGTATCGTACGATACTAAAATGTATATTAATAATAATTATTATTATTATTATTATTATAAATAAATAAATAAATATTTAAATTTATAAAAATTATGCAAATTTTATAAGTTGTACAGATTATGCAATAATAATCAATATTCATAGAGTACACTTAATAATACATAGATGGTTTAAAGATTATAATAATATTGTGTGTTAATAAAGCTTTCTTTTAATGAAAATCATCCATTATATGTTCTAACTAATTAATTTACTTAATTTCAAGCATATCTTACCGTATCTTTGACGATACGTTACGATACACAATTCACAATTCGATACTAAATCCATCGATGCACGATAAATTTTACGATTCTAAAAGTATGATTCAGAACATGTGAGAATGGCTAATTTGCAATAAATTTAATAGAAGTCACTAAATAAAGAAGAAAATAGTTTACCATCTATGTCAACAGCTCCTGAATGATGTCCACTGACAGAAAGCTGCTTTTCGTTAGGTGTTGCTCCAATATTCTTTTGTATAAAGCTATTCAATGTGCCAACATCCTACATATCAAGTACAATATGATTGTAAGTTGTCAGATTCAGTTAATAGTAAGTCCAGGATGTGGTAGTTAAAAGAACAAAGAGAGGATTTCATGCACATCCTTCGAAGATAAACAAATCACATAGAGAAAATTTCATGCTGTAGCTGGAATATTTCATATATAATGCACATGACATGATATTTAAAGATCCCAAACTTAACCTAAGGAAAGGGGGAATAGACAACAATAAAACAACTGTACAGGCTTATAGCAAATTTCTTTCTTAAAAAACAAAAATAAAACTTAATTGCATATATGTTATGCGTGTACACAATGCAGTCACCATTCCAATGGTAATTACACAGAAAAAGTAACAAAGGAGAGATCAGTTACCCAATCTCTATCACATTAAACAATTACCTGTTCTTTAAAACCAATGAATTCGAGGCACTTTCATCCAAGTGAGAGATACTATCTCAGATTTGTTGACTACTATTACCTTCCCACCACCGTGTTTTTTTCCATTGGAAGCACCCCGAGTGTAGACGAAACTGGCCAGGGTTCTGAAGGAGAAGAAACCACAAGCACATTCAATCTCAGTCACCAGTTTATTACATTATTCTCACTAAAAATTAAAAGCACACCAATACTCAAAACTCAAGCAGTAAGTAACTTTATATGCCAACGAGTGTCTTAATTTTGATATGACACTAGAGCCAAAAGGACTAAAGGAGGTTCTCAGAGAAAGAGAGACTGAACCAAAACCTAAACCCTATCGCACCAAGCCATTTAATGAAGCCGCAAAGAGAAATTGACACTCAAGAGTTTCTCCGATTCCAGACATTCAGGCAAACGGAAAGCATATACCAAACCGAAGACAGAAAAATTTTCCAAAACCCAAACGAAACAGAAAGAGGATGATAAAAATTAGGCAAAAATTAAAGGGTTTTTGGTTCGTACCGTGCCTCCGCGACCGCCGAGGAAAATAAAGTTGAACTGGTGTCCGTCCATTATTTCTCTCTCTATCTATCCTCCGACCAGTAACCAGTTCTCTTCTTTTTCTTCTCGTTTCTTCGTCTCTTCTCACCTCTCTCGCAAGCTCTCTCTTCCAAGTCTCTCTCTCTCTCCCATCTCTCTGTGTGGGATTCGCATCCTCAGCGGCCAGGATTTGGCTGTTCCAAACAGCGAATCCTTTGTTTTTTAAATATTAATATTTCAAAATTTTGAATCCAAACCGTTGATCTTATTAAATTTTACGGGCGATGTATTTTCGTATAAGTTTTATAAAATTCAGAGTTGATTTAATACTGGATCAATTGGTTAACAAATGAACGAATCTGGTTAACTATCACTGATTAATTCTAATACGTTCATAATTTTGTCACTTAATAAAGTGCCATCTGCAGTTCTGTCATTCCTGTCATTCCTTAAATATAAAGTGAATATATACATATCAAATATTGTGAACATATAAACAATCTAAGTGAACACTTACAAATAAATAAATGTTATCATCATTTGTTCAGAATTTTACATGCATATTCAACTTATTTTCATTGAACTTATTTATTTATATGTATTCACTTAGATCGTTTATATATTTACTTTATTTATTATATATGTTCACTTCATATTTAACGATGGCAGGGATAATAAAATTATACGTGGCAGTAATCAATGGTAATTACTACTTATCATCCATTCTACTGTCATCTGCGCCATCTAGCGGGCTCGTCCCTGTCTCGCCTTCAATTGGGCTAGCTTCAATTAGGCCCGTATTCAAGTTTGCTCAGCGCGTATACGCGTCATATCACGTGAGAGAGTTAGTTACTATTTTTTGAATTCGCTTGTTTCCTTCTTCCTTTCGATCAAACCTTTCCCTCTCTCTTAAGCAAACCTTCCAATGGCGACACAACTGCATAAAACTTCCAATTCTCGATTTATCAGATTTCTCTCCTTCTAGTTCTCTCTCCATAGACGATTCATCAGATCTCTCTTCTTCTAGTGCTCTCTCGATAAACGATTCATCAGATCTCTCTTATTCTAGTGCTCTCTCGATTGACGATTCGTCAGATCTCTGTTCGTCTAGTACTTGTTCGATCGTTCCTGTCGTGGTCTTCCTGATTGAAAAATTGTGCAATTATCCTTCTCCAATGTCTGGATCAGGTTAGTTTTTGCTTTATTATCTATTTTATTAATTGTCAAGCTTATGAATCGTTAGATGCTGATTTGAAACAATGATTTTATCCAATTATTGTCGCGCTTATGAATGTATCCATTTTTTCTGATCTATTGTGCAATCATTGACGAATAAAGCTATTTTCAAGTTGAAATTGTCCTTCACAATTGTTAATTGTTGGATATATTCATTGTTAAATGTAGATACTGTTTCAGTTTGTTTTAAAATTGTTCTGTTAATTGTAGATTTGCATTGATAACCATTATGGTATAATTCTGTAGAAATAACATGGAGATTATGTTGCCTTTTATGTTTTGCTTACAGGTGTTCAGTATGTATTATATATATGTTCATGTTATTTTTCTCTGTGTTCATTATTGTTTTACACTTTATGTACTTTTATAGATAAACAATTGTTAATTTATATTGATAAGTGTTCATATTGTTTCATATAAATGTTATATTACATGTGTGAAGTGTTCAATTAGAGTAATTAAATATATTGTCATTGTTGACGCGGTATAATTCTTGTGTTTATAGGTATTGATTTGGATCTTGCCTGGGATATACATCTGTATTCTCAAGGTGAACAAGGTTGTGATGATCTGATTGTGGGAGATGACAGTGGTCAGGACTATGAAGAGTCTAGTGACCAAAATGTGGATGTAAAGGAGCAATCCATGCAAGTTGATCAACAAGTTGATGATGAAAGATTTGAAGCTGCTGCTGTTATTGAGAAACCTCTTCTACCAGTTGTTCCTGCCCCATATATCGGGATGCATTTTCCTTCAAACGAGGTGGCCCATATGTACTATTTACGGTTTGCTTTTTCAAGGGGTTTTGGTGTGGTCAAGAACGGAGGATCGAGCAAAGATGGAAGGAAAAGGGCTATATATCTTTGTTCTCGTGGCGGAAAACCTCGTTCCGTTAGCAAAAAAGCTATACCTGACAAGAACAAGTTGGTAACTAAAGTTGAATGTGAATGTCACATGTATTTGCAATTTGTTGAGTCCAAGAATATGTGGGTAGTAATTGGCTTTTGGGATGAGCACAATCATATTCTTGCCCCCTATCACTCACACAAAATAAAGTGCTTCAGGGAATTAAAAGATTGGGCAAAAAAACAACTTGAGCTCAATGATAATTCTGGGATACCAATCAATTCCAACATCAGTGCTGTCACTGAAATGGGGGGGTGGGCCAGATCACTGCGGTTTCACCGAACGTGACTGCAGGAATTATCTAGCAAAACTCAGAAGAGGTAGCTTCCAAAAAGGGGATGCCGAGGCCTTAATGCAGTTTTTTCGGGAGGCAAAACAGAATGATCCCAAGTTCTACTATTCATATAAATTTGATCATGACAATCGACTTGAGATTGTTTTTTGGGCAGACTCGACATGCCAATCGTGGTATGAATTCTTTGGCGATGTTGTTACCTTCGATGCCACCTATATTGTGAACAGGTATGTGCTGAAACAACAATGTTTGTACTATAATTTTTATTTGTAGTACATGACTACGTATACCAGTAATTGTATCTGTTATTGCTGGACTTCCTATTAGTTTTAATTGTTCAGTTTTTGTGTCTAAGGGAGCATATTAAGTTAATGTTACTAGTAATGTGCAGATTTTTGTGCACAATTTAATTGCAGGTGTGTTCATTAAATGATACTATTTTTGTAATAAGTGTGCAGTTTATGATTTTAAGTGTGCAACTTATGTTACTGCTACTAGTACTGTCCAAATTTTGGATATAATCTAACTGGATTATGTGTTCAATTTATTTTTTTTCCCTCAAAATTATTGATACATATGGCCACTAATCTACAGATTTGATCTCCCTGTTGCACCGATTGTTGGTGTCAACCACCATGGACAATCCATTATATTCGGATGTGCCATGATGACTCATGAGGATACAGAGTCGTACAAGTGGATTATCAGCAATTGGCTTGATTGCATGGGTGGCAAGGCACCAAAGACTATTATAACAGATCAGTCTGTAGCTATGAAGAAGGCAATAACTGAGACATTACCAGACACGCGTCATCGACACTGTATCTGGCACATTCTTGATAAATTGGATGCAAGGATTGGCAACAAAGAAGAAGCTGGCGAAGATATTCGACGGGTCATTTATGAGTCAAAGAAAGAATCTGAATTTGAAAACCAATGGGATTTAACTATCAGCCATCATTCGCTCCAAGGTACATTTTCTCGTATATATTTTTTTAGTTTAAATATGTGATCATCTTTATTTCAATATGGTAAGAAGTATTTTCCATAATATTTTTTGTAATATCAGTTGTTCTTTGAATGGTGAACAAATTAATTTTTCTTATTTTGCACAGATAATGAATGGCTCACATCAATGTTTGAGGTCAGGAATAGTTGGATACCAGTTTACCTTAATGAACATTTTTGGGCGGGAATGAGGTCAACCCAGAGGAGTGAGAGCATCAACTCTTTCCTGGACAGATATGTGAACTCAAAGACCACACTAAGGTAAAAAGATTTTATGCATTTATCTGTTTAATTTATTTATTGTAAGTGTGCAGTTTCTTGTCCCAAGGGATTCTATTAATTGTTCTGATATGTTACTGTGTTGTGAGAAGTGTCAGGCGTCTGTTTTATGAGAAGTTTATTAACTTGGTTTTATGAGAATTGTCAGGTGTTTGGTTCTAAGTTCATGTCATGTGTTGTTCCTAGATTTTATGCATTTAACTGTTTAGTTTCTTTCTTTAAGTGTGCAGTTTGTTTTCCCAATGGATTCTATTAATTGTACTGATATGTTACTGTGTTGTGAGAAGTGTCGGGAGTCTGCTTTTATGAGAAGTTTATTATCCTGGTTTTATGAGAATTGTCAGGTGTCTGGTTCTAAGTTCATGTCATGTGTTGTTCCTAGATTTTATGTATTTAACTGTTTAGTTTCTTTCTTTAAGTGTGCAGTTTGTTGTCCCAATGGATTCTATTAATTGTACTGATATGTTACTATGTTGTGACAACACTATTTAACAAGCCTTTTTCATATGTATCAGGAATTTTGCAAGATGCTTTAATCTGGCACTAGCAAGATTGAGGAAGAGAGAGTCTGACGAGGACTATGAGTGCATACGTGGCCAATCAAGGCTTATTTCCAAATTCAACCCAATTGAGCAGCAATTCTCAGAGGTGTACACAAACAAAATGTTTATTAAGTTCCAGAATGAAATAAAGGCACTTATTGATTCCAGATTCACATACTGTGAGCGGCTTGGGAATACAAAGGTGTACACTATTGATGATGGGGATAAAGAATTCATGGTTCATTTCAATTGTGAAGATCACACCTACACTTGTGAGTGCCACCTTTTTGAGACTAATGGGCTGGTATGTCGACATGCATTGCTTGTGTATAAGCAAGAAAATGTTGCACATGTTCCGGCCAAGTACATTCTCGACAGATGGAGTAAAAGTTTCAAGAGAAACTATTTGAATGAAAGAGCAGTAGCTGTCAGTGTTAGAGTAAGGCGGGAGACTCACAAAAACTTGCAGGTGCTACTTTATCCAGTTTTTTCAGAAACTCCTCGATTATGCAGTGCTAGATGAAGATACTCAACAGTCTGTTGTTGATGGTCTGAATGGATTATTGATTTCCATTTCATAGAGTAAAGATAGGAGGACTGAAAGTGATCAGATAGGTGGTGTTGTAATAACTGAAAGTGGGTTACATACACACAATGATGATGGAAATGAAAATGAAGATAATTCTGTCAAAGACCCGGTCAAGAGGCGCAAAAGGGGGCGAAATCCAGTGAACAGAAAGAAGTCAATTCTTGAAGTCAAACGTGAGCAGGCAAAAAAGAAGTATAGTAAGAAGAACAAATCGAGTGGTAATTTCTCCTTTGTTCTTCATTTTTCTTGTAATATTTACCAGCATATAAATGTTCAGTTTTTTCATTATTTTGTTGTTGGAAATGTTCAATTTATTTTTATAATGGATTAAATAATCTTTGACTAAACTGTTCACTTTTCTGTTATTAATTTATTTCTGATACAATGCATATAACTGTTTAGTTCTGTCTTCTAAGTGTTCAGTTTATGATGCAACAGTTCAACCAGTTTATATTACTATAGAATTACTAACTGTTTTTGCATATCAATTAAATTCATTAATTTCTTGTTATTTATTTTTGCAGATTTGAAATCTGACAAGGCATGAGATTTTTCTTGAAGACTCCATTGAGAGCTGAATTCCATTTAGAGGAGAATTACACCAAACTTTATAGTTGTTATTAATTTTTTTTTCTTACATACAAAATATGAAATTCCAATCATCTGTTGTAATTGTTATAGAAATTGAAATTCGTATATGTTTACATAGTTTTTTTACCCCTGTTGTGTAAGTGTTCGTAGAATTGAGTGATGTAATTTTTTTTTTTGGGGGTTTTATGAGAACTTTGTGAAATTTAGCAAATTTTCAAATATTGTAGTTTCAATTACAATGAAATACTTTGTGATAAAATATAATTACATTTTTTTTATTATATTGTGTATGTATGTTACAATTACTAACTTTATATATTGAAATGAACATATTATAACAACAATGCAAACGTAACAATTGATTTTGTTGACTCGGATACATTCATTGTCTGAATAAAGGATTGTTTTATTCCCCCAAGTGTTCAGATTGTTGTACGTGCTATTAACAGAAGAAATCCACAAAATTGTAATGTTAGCATAAACGATCAAATTGTTATGTACAAGTGTTCAATTTATGTACATAAGTGATTATATTATTGAATGAAATGTTCAAAAAGTTTTTCCTTTCTTATATAAACGAACATTTAGTTACCAGATGACGCGTCCGTTCACCATATGACGCTTCCTTTGATGTTTTTATATTTTATAATACAACACTATTCACTCACTCGCTCGGTCACTCACTCCATTCGAAACACCTATTTCTATCTCTTTCATCTCTCTCTCTCTCTCTCTAGTTTTCCGACGAAACAAGAAATCTAGGTTTTCGATCTCCCATTTTTTCTTCGACGAACTCGATCGATCTCGACTGTCTCTTCGAACTGCCTCTTCGTGCTAAGGTTTGGATCTAGTCTTCTCTATCTCTTCTTACTGTTATTGCTAACTTGAGGGATTTTCAATTTTAAACCTCATTTCGTCTTCGCTTTATGATACTCAGGCGTACTGATTTGACTGCTCTAATGGGAAAGAAAAGACAGCCTACGAGCAATCCTGCATCAAGTAATAATTCTTAAACCCTAGTTATCTAATGTTATTCTTTTTATTCAATTTTTTTTGTTGTACTTGTGATTTCCCCCAAATCTGTTGTAATTAGTGTAGTGTATTTTTATATCTGCATTCAATAGATGTTTATTAGGTAATTACCATTTATATAAGAGATCAATTTCGTGTTAAATCCAATTGTCGTTTAGGAAGACACGTCTAACTATGCTTTTTAGGTTTTTAACTGTTCAACTTGCTATCTAATTGCTTTTTAGGTTTTTTTATTTACTATTAACTACAATATGTAACAACATGCTTGCATTTTGATGTCATTTTTGTGCACTATATCTGATGCTTGCAGAAAATCCTTCTACAAGTTGCTCTCCCTCGCGACGTTCGTCTCGTCAAGGCAATTCAATTGCTCAGAATACGCGTTCTCCATCTGGTGCACCACTTGCTCAGAGAGTTGCAAATTCTAACCTACCCTCTGGTTTGATTCTTGTTATTTCTTTTTGATCTATTTTGCTACAAAAGTATGTGTTCAGTTAGGATTTAAATATGTTCATTTTAGTTAGCAATTATAGTTGTTATTTCTTTTTGATAGGTTAGTTACAGCAAGTGTGCAATTTGTGTGAACCTGTTATAACATATAATTTTTTTTCTTATACCATTAAGTGATTAATTACAATGTGTAAGTGATATCTTATTTACCATAAGTGTGCAATTTGTGTCCACCTGTTTCCACATTTAACAAACTTAAGTACAATGTGTAATTGATAGGTTAGTTACAGCAAGTGTGCAATTTGTGTCCACCTGTTTTAACATATAATTTTTTTCCTTATGCCATTAAGTGATTAATTACGATGTGTAAGTGATAGCTTATTTACCATAAGTGTGCAATTTGTTTCCACCTGTTTCCACATTTAACACCTTTTTTTTAATCTTAATATTGCTGATTTTTTTTTATATTGCTTTGTAAGAATTACTAAATGCATGTTTTGTTTCTATGCACAGCTGGTAAAAATATTACGCTCCGCTGTCGACCCAAAGCCATGGTGACATTTTACAAGAAATCATTGGAGCCATTTATGAAGGAGGTACATCGGCAAAAAATGAGACAAAACCCATTTTTTCATCTGCTTGAGATGCCACCGGCAATTGTTTCAAATGCACTCTTCAAGGTGATCTTTGACAGCTTTGATCCTGTTCATAAGGTCTTCAAATTTGCTGGTCAAATTGTGCCTTTCACATACCGCGATGTAACACTAGCACTTGGTATAAGTTTTTTCTTTCAACTCTTCAGTTTGTTTGTATAAGTGTTCAATTCAATGATAATAATAGTTCAATTTAAAGTAAGTCATTAATTGTTATTTTTAAGCGTTTTAATTGTTCAGTTTCTTATTGTTAGTATTCATTTTAATGATAATATTACTTTTATTTGCAGTACCTTATTAAGTGTTGAATTATTCTCTTATAGGGCTACGTGAGAATGGGACGTTCTTTCACTTGTACAATGAGTCTGGGCAAAGGGTTCGAACTGGAGACAGCGACCATCGTTTGAAAAACATTTATTTTACTCAATTCATTCCTTTGCCAACTGGGGAGACGAGCACCACTGAGAAGACAAAAAGGACAACAAAGAAGTCAGTTGAGAGGAGGACTAAAAAGAAGCACGATGTCGTTCATGATGAGGATGAGGAGTTTGAGAAATCAAGTGAGGAAGATGATTCAAGTGATGATGAACCCAAACCGAAGAGGGATGAAGAGCATCTGCAGATTGTCAGAATTGAAGAAAATTTGGTTGATCTACTAGATGATGAAGAACATGTTGATGATTTCGTTGCTCTTTTGGTTTTTTATATTTTCACAATGGTTTTATTTCCAACTGCAAGTGGGAGGATAGACCTAAGCCTGATTCCAATTGCTGCTCAGTTTGAAATGCTTAAAGATTATGCATGGGCAAGGACTGTCCACCAGGCTATTACACAGCATATGGTAGATGCGTGCGACCATACAGATCCAAAGAAGAAGAATAGGAAGTCTGTTTGCATTGGAGGATGTGCGTTAGCTGTTTTGGTATGTTGTGTCATCGTTACTTTATTTTTTTCCCCAGCGATGTTAATTGTGTCTGTTCTAATATTTTTGTATATGTGTTCAATTTAACTTTTCGCAGGTTTGGTTTTATGAGAAGTGTCAGGTGTCTGGTTCTATGTTCATGTCAGGTGGTATCCCAAGATATTATAATTGGGATTTGAATAGAAGATTCTCACATGAGTCAGCTGTGTACCTTGTTGATTCTATTGCAGCAGGCCAGATTGTTTTTCTGCCAGAGCAGCTTGAAAGTACTGAGCTTGATATGGTTAAAAGAGGGTTGACTGCAAATATGATAGTTAGAACTGATCCTGCTATTGCTGGGCAGAAAAGAAAGAGGGTAAATAGGTCTAGAAAAGGAAAGAGGCCTCAAATTTCTCCGGCGACAAGTAAAAGGACAATTTCAAACACTGCAATCCACAAGAAGACGACAACTAAAGTGGTAGCACAGAAGAAGAAGGTTGCGATGAAAGGCGATACATCGAAGGTACAACAAAGTGCACGAACATTGAAGAAACCAGTAGAGAGTTCACGACCTGGAGAAGGTAAATACATATACTTTACTTGTATTCCTTTGCATTTTGTTGGAAGATATGATTTCATTGTTAGCAGAAGTGTTCAATTAATATGACAATAGTGTTATAATGTTCAGTTTATTGCATCACTTCATTAAGTCAAAGGTGTAACTGTTCAGTTTATTGCAATTAAAATTATACTGATAATTGTGTTGTTTTGTTTCAGATGAAGTTGAGAATGTACATGAGGATGCTGATACTGAGCAGGACGAAGAAAGGGAAACACCAGTTCATAGTCCACGACCTAGAGAAGGTAAATGCACATATTTTTTTTATTTCTGTGCAGTTTGTTGCAAATAAATGATGTTATTATTAGTACAAGTGTTCAGTTTATATGTGATGTTTTGTTTCAGATAAAGAGGAGAATGATTATGAGCATGATGGTGACGAGGAGGAGAATAATGAAGAAGAGGATAACAACAACAACCGTGACAACAGTGACAACAATCGTGATGGCAATGGCAATAATGAAAGCGACAATGGCAGTGGCAACAAGGATGGTGGCAATGGACATGGCAGTGGCAATGGACATGGCAGTGGCAACAAGAATGGTGGCAATGGACAGGGCAGTGGCAACAAGGATGGTGGCAATGGACAGGGCAGTGGCAGTGGCAGTGGCAACAAGGATGGTAGTGAGGTTGTTAACAAAGGTATGTGTTATTATGTGTGCAACTAAAGTTCTTAGATGTGCATCTAAGATGTATTATGTGTTCAGTATATCTTCATTTTTTTTTTACAGGGGTTCATCATATTGATATGACATTAAATCATTCGCTCCAACAACCATCATTTAGTCTAGGTTTAGGTTTAACTTCTAGTAGCGAGAGTGAACGTGAGGATCCTGGTACACCACCGGGTTTTTTTGAGACTGCCGGTGAAGTAGCTGATGCTATACAGTTTTTTAGAGATTCTGATGACCCGTATCTCTAATTTTTATTGTCATCTTGTTTTTTTTTTAGAAGTTTGGATGATGAGTTCTTTATAGAAAACTGTTCATTTTGATATAGGAACTGTTCAATTTACATTTCATAAGTGTGTATATTGTTTCAATTGATTAATAAATTTCTTATTTCCCTTGGTTACTTGCTTAAGTGTTCAGTTATTACATGTTAATTGCAGACACAATTGAAGTGTTTGGTTTTTACTGGTTAGTACCAAGTGATGAACAAGGTGGGATTAAGAAAATTTATGGGTCTTTTGATGAATGGCTAGAGCACGTAAAATCAAAAGGTACTAAAATGAGTTCAAAGGGCCGTGTCTACAGGTTAAATAAAAATTATGGAAGCCCGTATGTAGACCCTTTCTTGCGTAGAGGAGATGGCAAGAAAAGAAAGAGGAAGACTGATGTAGACCGTTTCTAGGAAGAGTTCGATTTCAATGCCCGACAAGAGATATCTCATGATCTGAAGGAGAAGACTGACAAGCTTATAGGACATATTCAAACGGGGAATGCACCTCAATATGTTTACATAAATGGATCTCTTCTTGTTAAATCGCATGAATTGCTTTCTTTTCTAAAGAAACAGTCATTCCCTCTCAGTGTAAGTATCCTTTTTAATATATATGTTTAATCTTCATAATTTTTCATATCTGTCCAGGTAGTTAAGGTATTTTGTTTTTTAAAATTTAGGTAATGTGCTCTTTGCTTGATCTGATTCGCCGAGAAGTACAAAGCAATCAGAAGTGGCTTTTAATTAATCAAACCCAACTGTTAAGAAATCATTTTATTTGTTATATTTAATTAGTTGTTTCATAGGAGTTCATCATGGAAATATCTTTTCAGATACATGTGTAAGAATTATCTAAGCTCAGTTGACCATCTATTAGTTACAGTAAGGAATGTTGTAATTGCTACAACTGTTCAGTTAAATGTTTAATAAGTTCTTATCAACTTTTTTTTCAATTGTACAGCTTGTATTGTTTGCTGGGAATGTTGACCTTATCAGAGAAAAGGGTGCGCATCTTCTCTGCCCTGAAGAAAATAATTCAGACTTTCTGGTTGTTTTGTCTACTTTTGAGAACAACAATTGGTAGATGATATTTGTTGACCAGAGAAAAAATGTTGCCAAGATTTACTATACTGGTGTGAACAAAGAAAGGATCAGGGGTCAGGTAGAAAGCGAGGTGCTCTGTCTCAGGCATTTCTTGATGTGGCGCTTTCATCCCGAGAAATATGTTGACCTTCGTATAAAATGGATTGACAACATGTACCACCATAACTGTGCAGTCTCGAATAGCTTGATGATACTCAGGTTCCTAGTCTGCAAACTCATTGAAAAACCTTTGCCAAATGGACCTGTAAGTCTGCAAATCAGATTTTTTATATTAAATTAAATATGATCATTTATAAACAATTGAGTTTGTTGTACACTGAGTTCTTCTTTTATTCCTTTGGAGGTTGATGTTGGTCATGATGAACAGCTCCTAGCATATCATCTGATTAAGGATGTAGCTAATACAGTGAAAGGAATTATATAACATAGGTATGTAATAAATCTTATTTGTTTGTGCGAACCTCTTATAACATATAATTTTTTTTTCTTATACCACTAAGTGATTAATTACAATGTGTAAGTGATATCTTATTTACCATAAGTGTGCAATTTGTGTCCACTTGTTTCCACATTTAACACCTTAAGTACAAGGTGTAATTGATAGGTTAGTTATAGCAAGTGTGCAATTTGTGTGAACCTATTTTAACATATAATTTTTTTTCTTATACCATTAAGTGATTAATTACAATGTGTCAGTGATATCTTATTTACCATAAGTGTGCAATTTGTGTCCACCTGTTCCACGTTTAACACCTTAATTACAAGGTGTGATTGATAGGTTAGTTACACCTTATTTACCACAAGTGTCCAATTTGTGTCGACTTGTTTCCACATTTAACACCTTATATTTCCTTGTATTCTGTTTCCTCAGGTTTGTGCTTTGCAATGGAGTGGTGTCACAATGTTTCTTTTTTGTGTAAATGAACAGGGATCATATTGTAGTTGTGAAAAAAAAATGTTGTTTTTGTGTAATGGAGTCTTGTTGGCGTCACAATGGTTCTTTTTGTTCAATGAACAGGGTTCGTATTGTAGTCCATAAAAAATGTTGTTTAATTTCTGTGTTCTAAACATGTTTGCTGATAACAAATGTTGATTAGGTAATTGAACAGATAGTCAAATTAACTGTTCCCTTGAGGTATCTAATTTAACGAAAAATGTATGACATTAGATTTCGAGTGTATCTAATTGAACAGATAGTCAAATTAACTATTCCATTGAGATAATTACAGTATGAAAATACGGTGTTGTCTAACTGAACACTTGGTAATGTCTAGCTGAACAGAAAAACTGCCTTTTTGATGACACGTGAAACATTACTGTCTGAAATAGCATGCGTAAAAGCGCGTTAAATTTTCCGCGTGCTTCAAAGCGCGTTAAATGTTCCGCTCCAAATCACGCGCGACATCCAGAATGGCCCAAACAGGCCCATTTTTACGCGCCTGATCCATTGAATGGCGTGGATGAAAAATAGCTGGATGACGGTTATCACTCCCGTAATCAATTTCCTTTAGCAGGGATTTGTCGCGCCGAGCTACGCCTTCTTTACTTCTTTCAACTTGTGAATTGTGATAATGGTCTAGTGGGCCATGTTAACGTGCCTTGGGAAAGCCCAATTATAAATATGCAGGTTTGAATTGAATTTTCTATATTAGGCCTAGATTGTTACGACCAAAAAGTCGGGACTCGGGAAGTACACGGCCTGATTAAAATGGGAGATCTTATTTGAATAGAAATTCTTTTACCAAAATAAACGAATTTAATTTTATTTAATTAAAATTTTATATTATTAGATCCAATAAAAATTTAAAAAAACAAATTTTAATAAGAAAATTTATGTGAAAATTATCTGGTCAATGCATACTTTCTAGTTAATATTGTTGAAGGTTCGATCCTCGATGTTGTTCCTTTTTTTTTTTTAACTTATTCTTCTGAGTATTTATTTCTGTTTTTTTCTTTTTAGTTAAAAGATATGTATATAGTGTCTGAACTTCAATTAGTTTTAACTGCGATGATCCTTGATTACATTTGTGACAGGCAGCTAGTATTACGAAGCTATATTAATATGATCATTCAAAATAACACCCTTGTGATAAGCTTCTCGTTTTTGGAGCTGTATTAATATTATCATTCAACACAACAACCTGTATTCATTAGATTTATAGGTCAGGTTATCTAACTACAAAAATTTGGTTCAAGATTCTGAGAACCAAAAAAGCAAAAAGAAAACAATAATACAACCAATAAATTAGAAACAAGCAAAACGAAACGGACAACTTTTCCTTAGCTGGGTTTCTGTTGGATGCTCAGTGCACCTAAGATGCACAAAAATTCAACAAGTAGAAACCAACCGAAAATTTGTCAAGAATATGTAATAACATAAATGCATAATCAACGTAATGTACCCATCAAATTCTCAGAATTATTGCATAAAAAGGAGGAGGATAACCATCCACAGGTACTACATAAATTATTGATCAAAGCTCAAGAAATATATCATGCTCTAGAACAAATCCTCCAATCTAAGACCATCAGCCACTATTCCTGTTTGTAACATTTTTTATTTTATTCTACTCAGTATTTCAAGGCGTAAGCAGCAAGGACAACCCGACTTTGCAGGTTTTCTCAATAGACTTGGTGTCGACTTCCCCGGAGATGGTGAAGAATGACTTAGGCCTCCATTCATGCTGAATCAATGCACTCGCCTTTCCAAAATTGTTGAATTGTGCTTTGACTAAGGTTAATGGGTCCAACAGATGCCGAGTCCCAAAGGTCAGTGTGTTGTCTCCAGTTGAGAAGCTATGTGTTAGCTCTGCACCAACTGCCGTTGCAGTAAGAGGACTTACCAGATGGTAGTAGGATGTGGTCACACTCTCTCCCTTTCCATTCCTATATGCCGAAAAAAATGAATAATATTTTGTTAATTTGTTCACCCATTAGAAATAGGAGCAAATTGATAATAAGCACAGAAATGACAATTTTGTCCATAATCATCAAATAGAATCATTCAATCAATATGAGGGAAGTAAATCTATGGTAATTCTGTGTCATTTTATAGGTTCAAATGTCATAATGGAATGAGATTTTTATCAAGATTCGGGTACCAAATTTTATTTTTAATCCTATTTATTATTGGCAGTTCCATCAACAAAAGCTTTTGAAAACTAAGAAGTTGAAACAGAACAGAAGAATGTAATCTGAGATATTTTGCAATTGTAGGGAATGAATTTCATTTTTAAGTCTTATTCCGTTGGAATTACTTTCACAATAATTTAAAAAAATGGGAAGCTGAAAAATTGAAAAAGAATTAGGGACGCTTACACAGTGAGAGAGGCAATGACATCAGCATTTACAATGTTAATACCAGCATTGCACTTGGTGAAATTCCCAGTGGCAGTGTCAAATGCCACATCTGCACCAAGGGAAAGAACTTTTGTTCCAACAACAGTTGCGAGGTTGACTACAGGACTTGCAGTCAAACTCATTCCCGCACTAATCCCAGCATAGTCGTGTAGGTATTGAAATTCCAACTGTCAAATGGATGTAAAATGATGTTGCAACCTTTATAGCCATCTAGCATTCAAATTCTTAATAGTATACCTTATAATTTAGTTGAATATGTGGTGGTGAAAATTATATGAGAACAGATGGCACAAAATTGTAAATAGACTAATGGACATATCAACTAGTTCTTTGTGAACACTAATTTTTATTTAACAGAGCATAGAAACAGATTACACAAGTACATCAGAATTCTTAATTGTGTAAAGTTACTAACACACACAAGTATTTAAAAATGACTGGGGCCAGTAGTGGCAAACAACTTACTGGGACATGGATTTACAGGAGACATCCATCCTGGTTAGGTTTCACCCTTGAACTCAAATTAGAAACATCAATTCTGCTGTATCTATGTAGTAATAATTACCAACCATAAACTGCATAAATTTCTGATATTGTCCAACTGATGCATTATGTACAACAAGAACTGCTGCATGCTTGTTTTCAGGGGAAAAAAATGACTGCGGCAGAAAATAATCAAGAATCAGTACCAATCCTGATCTCTGATCAGGCACGACAAAGCTGAGAATTGTCTTCAATCCAGGGGCTCCAAGGTCATTGAATGTTACAGTATTTAATACCTACAAAACAAGAAAAAAAAAATTCATACAATAGTGGCATCAATTGTAATAAATAGTACTACATGGTCTGGTTGCTGTCTCTTCTTGAAAATAGGAATCAATTTTCGTTAGCTGTCTATATTTTGTGAAAATTAAAAAGGACCAGGTTATACTTTTTGCGAGCTCTCATATAAATAGTGGAAACCAGAAATGTAGACCAATCAGAAATCCCGGGTGCATCTCTCCCTCCTATTAATATAAAGAAAAATGTACCAAATCTTCTAAGACTAACTTTAGACTCAGAAGTAGCAGTGAGGTTGGCTGCAATATTTTTGCTCCTAATCAGAGACTGAATTTCGCCAAAAATCAGCTCATTTCTCTTCGTACTTGATGTCGTCAGAGCCTGAAACTCAGAAATAATTTAATTCTTAGTATTGCAGAAACCATCTCAAAAATTGCTCTGTAAAGTAGAGACCAATGTATATTCTGAAAAAAATTGTCAGAATGCTCACTAGCAATAGTTAGATACTAGGATGTCCAATTAAGTTACTTATAAGACTACGAATTACCAACTAACAAGGTTCACTTGGAGAGAACAATAACAACAAAATCATAGAAAAAAAAAATTAAAACTGAAAGATACTAACAATTCCATTTTCTGTGTAAGTTGTAATGGCAAACTTCTGGTCAGTCTGGTAATCCTTGTACAACAGATCTGCAATTAGAAATCAGAGGTGAGAAATTTGTAAAAGAGGATGTCAGACTTTACTTCAAAAAAAAATCAAGGAAATTTATTCGATTTTCAGTCTCCTTTAAAAAAAACAATATTTCAATGGGCTCTTGTGAAAATATGTTTTGGACTGCCATTATGCACTCAGCTAAAATGTAACGCTCAAGTGCTTCGCAGTTCAAAGTAAAAATTGCAGTTGCAACCTTGTAAAGCTGATATTTACACCAGAAGACGATATTTTTACTATTAATAAGAGGCAAGCATACATCGGGAGCGTATCCTCTGGATGGTTGAATACGTCTTTCGATACGAGCCGTCTGATTTAATCTAAACGGTTAGATTTTTTCGGGCCTATCAATCTTAGTATCATGCACGGGGTATTTATAGCCATTGAGATTAAATCAGACGGCTGAGATCGAACCATCCACTGGATGGCCATCCAGAGAATGCCAATTCAGCATACATCTTAGAAAATATAAATATTCCAAAGGTACATTTTAGACATCCCAAGCTCCAACTGTGAGTACATGAAAAAGGAAAAAGATAAAATAGAAAGACGTGCAAGGAAATTGAAAAAGCAAAAAAGGAACCTCTTGCTTTTTTGCCAATTTCGGAGTAGAGACCAGGACCCGACCTAATCTTCCCTTCCATTTTTTACTTCCAACCAAATTTCCTAAAACCAAAACTAAGATTAAGGAGAAATATATATATTTTTTCTCTTTAACCTTTTGAAGTTGAAGATTACTCTCGAAATCTTCAAAGAAAAGAAGACATGGAGCAAATGTTTCTCCGTCTTTCACAACGAACAGCTTGGACACGTGGCGAAAGAGGCGCATTTTGATTCATTGGACGGCCTCGATTTGTTTGGCTGAACAAAGCGGTGGGCCGGTGGCGAGGTGGCGCTTTTTTCCAATACGTGTCAAGCGGTGGCGAGGTGGCGATTTGATTCATTGGACGGCCTCTTCATTCCGTGCTGACCCGCTATATGAGAGTTTACACACTAGTCAGAAATAGGAATTCAAAATTTGCTAGAAGGGTCTTTTAGACGGGGTAAAGAAGTCCATAAGATTGAATTAAATTAATATATTTTTCGATGGTTCGATTTTACGCCCTCTTTTCTTCGCGTAGCTTGATGAAATTATATACGTACGCTGAAATTGTCATTTCTTTTCAGGAAGTTTCTTTGGGAAAATTATTCGAAGAGAAAAATCGTAAATCTTTCAAGATAGGTGAAGATCTTTTATAAAAATTTAAATTTAAATTCCCGAGAATCTATCTGTTAAAAAATCAGTGACTTACACAAATTGCGTTGTTTTTTAACTGAATCAATATTTGATTATTGAGATGGGCTAAAATCAGCCACGACTGACGGATGCAACCGTAATCACACTTTAAAAATCTCAAAAAAATAGTAAATAAAATCAGAAAAATGTAAAATTTGGTCCTCAATGAAATTTTAATATGGAGAACACAATGAACGGTTCGGATCGAATGTTAGAATCTCGAAAATTGAGATTTGATCGTAGCTGATGATTGCATCCGTCAGTCGTGGCTGATTTTAGCCCATCTCTTGATTATTTGATGATCATAAAGTGTGATTATGGCATAAATTTTACTAGTACAAAATAACATTGTGGGCATTGCTCATTCTAACCATCTACTATATATCATCAGTAACAACAGCCGTAACTGAATATAGTTGTAACATAACAATAAAACTTAAAGTTAAAAGAAAGCTTAAACAGAATATTGTAGTAGAGATTGTACTTGTACACATGCAACTGTAGTACTTGTGCAAGCAACATCAATTCACTTATAAAGTAAAATTTATTAAGATATAAAACATTTCGATATAAAAATCCAAACATCACAAACTATCTGAACGAAATTTACCACAATATTAGAAACATTCCGATATAAAAATCCAAACACCACAAACACTCTCATCTAAAATTTACCATACTTAGAACACTTTATTTGGTAGGAAGGCAGCCTAAATTAAATGTCGACAGAGGCAAACCCATTTACAATCTCAACCCAAACCTCCTTTTCCAGATCTGGACGATTTATCCGTTTTTCTTCACTACATCGTATTCCCAAACATATCATCTTTACCACCTCAACAATCGGCCAATCCGCCGAAAATTTGGGAAAGTATTTCTCCCTACCTAATTTCATTTTTTGTCCCAACTCATCTTTTTTGATGATTTTTTCCAAACTCTCAATTACGTAAAGCACTTTGTTTCTTAACCCTTCAGCACTGTCATCCCCGGTAGCCAGCTGGAGCAGTATAATACCAAACGCATAAACATCGGACTTACAAGTCAAAATCATGAGTTGTTTGAGTTGGAAACTTTGCATTTAAATAACATCAAAATCATGAGTTCAGAATATAGCGATCCGTTCTTGAAATCGAGTCTCATGCCAACAAATGCAAGATATTTTACATTCTTGCGGTTGCAATTCTCAGTTTTGTGTTATTTTTCATCAAACAACAGAGCTATGTGCGAGATTACCATTTTGTGGATTGCACCACACGATTCTGGTTTCTTATGTGTTACGGTGTATCATATGTGAGTGGCGAATGTTCTTGTTGCTTACATGGAGAAGAATTTTTTAAAAAAAATTGCATCGGGAATGTGGTGAGCCAAGTTTGAGTTTTATATTCTTGTGGTTTGAACCAATATATTAATTTTGAAGGCATAAAAACATGACAACCGAGACCTCTTCATGCAAATTCATGTGTTTCTTATTTAGTCGTTATGTTTTCAAGAGGTTTACAAAGATCACAATAAGAAGATAAGGTAAACTTGAGGACGAGTTTCAGCACAGCAGATGCGTATGACACCGATCAAGATACTGACTAATTATCTAAGCCACGTCATCCAATCAAAGGAGCAGTCAAAAGTTATTAATAAGTTAGTTGGGAGTTATTTTGAGTTTTAATTAGTCAAAAATGACTTAATAATCTGTTATGCTATTTTGTCCTATCTTTGTGGTCTTCTAAGAGTTTATTTAATGTGTTTTGGTATTAGAAAAAGTGGTTGAGATATTGTATTAAGGTGTAGTGGGTTATACATTATCTACATTAAATAAAATATGAATCATATTCTAGACATTATCTACATTTAAACTATTTATACTATTCATACAAAGATTCATATCTTGTTTATTCAAAAAGATTGGATTATACATGGAAGTTACGCATATAAATTGCAAATAATGCAATTCTGAGTATCATTTGTGCATTCCAATCGTATTTGGATTCATTCTAAGTCATTTCATCATACTAATCTAAATTTATAATCTTTATACTGTCAAGAATATTATTTATATCATATTTATTGAAAAAGATTGGATTATAAATGGTAATTACGTGTGTAAAGTGCAAATAATGCAATTCCGAGTATCATTTGAGCATTTCAATTGTTTCTGGATTCATTCTAGGACATTTAATCACAATAATCTACATTTAAAATATTTATACTACCTAGAATATGATTCACATTTTATTTAATAAAAAAAAATTGCATTATACATGGCAATTACGCACATAAACTACAAATAATGCAATTCTGGGTATCGTTTAAACATTTTGAATCATTTCTGGATTCATTCTAATTCATTTCATCGGAATATTCTGTATTTAAACTCTTTATACTATCGAGACTAACATTCATATCTTGTTTTTCCAAAAAGATTGGATTATACATGGTAATTATGCATATAAAATGCAAATAATGCAATTCTGAGTATCATTTCAGAATTTCAATGGTTTCTGGATTCATTATACGTCATTTCATCCCAATAATCAACATTTGAACTCTTTCTATTGTCTAGCATACGATTCATATCTTATTTATTCATAAAGATTGGATTATACATGGTAATTACGCATATAAAGTACAAATAATGCAATTTTGAGTATCATTTGAGAATTTCAATTGTTTCTGGATTCATTGTAAACCATTTCATCACAATAATCAAACATTCGAACTATTTATACTGTCTTAAATATTATTAATATCTTATTTATTCAAAAATATTGGATTATATATGGTAATTATGCGTATAAAGTACAAATAATTAAATTCTGACTATCATTTGAACATTTCTGTTGTTTCTGGATTCATTCTAAGTCATTTCTTTGCAATAAAATACATTCAAACTATGTATACTGTCTAGAATATGATTTATATCATATTTACTCAAAAAGATTCAAATATAAATGGTAATTATGCATATAAAGTGAAATAATGCAATTTTGAGTATCATTTGAGCATCTCATTCGTTTCTGGATTTATTTTATGTCATTTCTTCGCAATAATCTACATTTAAATTCTATATACTGTCTATAATATGATTTAAACCTTATTTATTCAAAAATATTGGATTATAAATGGTAAATTTGCATATTAAGTGAAAATAATGCAATTCTGAATATCATTTGAGCATTTCAATCTTTTCTGGATACATTCCAAGTCAGTTCATCACAATAATCAACATTTGAACTCTTTTTACTGTCAAGAATAAGATTCATATCTTAATTATACAAAAATATTAGATTATAAATGGTAATTATTCATATAAAGTTAAAATAATGCAATTTTGAGTATTATTTGATCATTTCAATTGTTTCTGGATTCATGCTAAGTCATTTAATCAGAATAATCAATATTTAAACTCCTTATACTATCTTAAACATGATTCATATCTTATTTAGTAAAAAAGATTGGAGTATACAGGGTAAATAACTTTTATAAAGTGCAAATAATGCAATTGAGATTGTCATTTGAACATTTCAATCATTTCTGCATTCATTCTAGGTCATATCATCACAATAATCTACATTTAAACTCTTTATACTGTCTAGAAGATGATTCATAGCTAATCTGTTAAAAAAAGATAGCATTATGCATAGTAACTACGCACATAAAGTGCAAATAATGCAATTCTAAGTATCATTTTGAATATTTCAATCGTTTCTGAATTCATTCTAAGTCATTTCATCGTAATAATCTGCATTTAAACTCTTCATACTATTCAGACTAAGATTCATTTCTTGTTTTTTAAAAAGATTGGATTATACATGGTATTTACGCATATAAAATGTAAATAATGGAACTGAGATTATCATTTGAGCATTTCAATCGTTTTCGAAATCACTCTTAGTCCTTTCATAACAATAATTAACATTTGAATTCTTTATAATTTCTAGAATATTATTTATTTCTTATTTGTTCAAAAACAATGAATTATACATGGCAATTACGCACATAATTTGCAAATAAAGTAATTCTGTGTTTCATTTGAGCATTTCATTCATTTCTGGATTCATTTTATGTCATTTCTTCGCAATATTCTACATTTAAATTCAATATACTGTCTATAATATCAATTAAATCTTATTTATCAAAAAGATTGTATTATAAATGGTAATTATGCATATAAAGTGAAAATAATACAATTCTGAGCATCATTTGAGCATTTTAATCTTTTCTGGATACATTCCAAGTCATTTCATCATAATAATCAACATTTGAACTCTTTTTACTGTCTAGAATAAGATTCATATCTTAATTATACAAAAAGATTGGATTAAACAAGGTAATTACGCACATAAAGTGCAAATAATGCAATTCTGAGTATCATTTGAGCTTTTCAATCATTTCTAGATTCATTCTCATTCATTTCATCGCAATAATCTACATTTAAATTCTATATACTGTCTAGAATAGGATTTTTATCTTATTTTTTTAGAAAAGATTGGATTATAAATGGTAATTATTCATATAAAGTGAAAATAATGCAATTCTGAGTATCATTTGATCATTTCAATTGTTTCTGGATTCATCACGATAATCAATTTTTGAACTCTTTATACTATCTTGAACATGATTCATATCTTATTTAGTAAAAAAGATTGGAGTATACAGGATAATAACTTGTATATAGTGCAACTAATGCAATTGAGATTGTCATTTCGACATTTCAATCATTTCTGGATTCATTCTAAGCCATATCATCGCAATAATCTACATTCAAACTCTTTATACTGTCTTAAGATGATTCATAGATTATCTATTTAAAAACGATATCATTATACATAGTAAATACGCATATAAAGTGCAAATAATGCAACCCTAAGTATCATTTGAGCATTTCAATCGTTTCTAAATTCATTTTAAGTCTTTTCTCACAATAATCAACATTTGAAATCTTTATATTGTCAAGAATAAGATTCATATCTTATTTATTCAAGAAGATCAGATTATACATGGTAATACGCTTATAAAGTGCAAATAACGCAATTCTGTGTACCATTTAAGCATTTCAATCGTTTCTGGATTCATTCTAAGTCATTTAAACACAATAATCAACATTTGAACTCATTATACTGTCCAGAATATGATTCATATCCTATTTATTCAAAAAGATTGGATTATACATGGTAATTGCACATTACAATGCAATTCTGAGTATCATTTGAGTATTTCAATCGTTTCTGGATTCATTATAAGTTATCTCATTGCAAGAATCTACATTTAACCTCTTTATATTATCTAGAATATGACTTTTATCTTATTTAATAAAAAATATTGTATTATACATGGTAAATACGAGTATAATGTTCAAATAAAGCAATTATGAGTATAGTTTGAACATTTCAATTGTTTTTGGAAATCACAATATTCAATATTTGAACTCTTTATACAGACTAGAATATTTATATTTTATTTATTCAAAGAGATTGGATTATACAAGGTGATTACACATATAAACTGCAAATAATGCAATTCAGAGTATCATTTGAGCATTTTAATTATTTCTGGATTCATTCACCATAATAACCAACTTTTGAAATCTTTATACTGTCAAGAATAAGATTCATATCATATTTATTCAAAAAGATTGGATTATACTAAATAATTACGCATATAAAATGCAAATAATTCAATTCTGAGTATCATTTGAGCATTTCAATTGTTTCTGCATTTATTCTAATTCATTTCAATGCAATAATCAACATTTCAACTCTCTAAACTGTCTAAAATTTGATGTATCCTATTTAATAAAAAAATATTAGATTATACATAGTTATTCGGTGTATAAAGTTCAAATAATGCAATTCTGAGTATCTTTTGAGCATTTCAATCGTTTCTGGTTTCATTCTAAGTCATTTCATCAGAACAATCTGCCTTTAAATTGTTGATACTATCCAGGATAAGATTCATATCTTGTTTTCAAAAAGATTGAATTATACCTAGTAATTACGCATTTAAAGTGCAAGTAATGCAATTCTGGGTATCATTTGAGCATTTCAATCATTTCTGGATTCATTCTATGTTATTTCATCTCAATAATTTGCATTTAAACTCTTTATATTGTCTAGAATATTATTTATTTTTAATATAGTAAGAAAGATTTAATTATACATGGTAATAACGGGTATTAATTACAAATAATGCAATTGAGATTGTTATTTGACCATTTCAATCATTTCTGCATTCATTCTAGGTCATTTCATCGCAATAATCTACATTTAAAGTCTTTATACAGTCTAAAATAAGATTCATTCTAGGTAATAAATAAAGATTACATTATATAAAATAATTACACACATAAAGTGCAAATAATGCAATTCCATGTATAATTTGAGCATTTCAATCATTTCTGAATTCATTCTAAGTCTTTTCATCAGAATAATAAACATTTGGACTCTTTATACTGTCTAGAATAAGATTCATATCTTATTTATTCAAAAAGATTGGATTATACATGGTAATTACACTTACAAAGTGCAAATAATGCAATTCTGAGTATTATTTGAGCATTTCAATCGTTTCTGGATTCATTCTAAATTTCATCGCTTTAATCTAAATTTCAAATCTTTATACTGTTTAGAATATAATTATTATCTTATTTAATCAAAAAGATTGAATTAAACATGGTAATTACGTATATGCAAATAATACAATTCTGAGTATCCTTTGAGCATTTCAATCGTTCCTGGATTCATTCTAAGTCATTTCTTCACAATAATCAACATTTGAACTCTTTATACTATCTGAAATGACGCCGTTCGGACCGGGAGACTTAGAGAAACCAGCAAGTTTAACGATACATCACTAGAAGAGGAGTAAGAACTCCACCCAACAGTGGATAAAAGAAGAGATAAACTCAACTCACAAGCAAAATTCGTAATAATTCAATAATTTCCTTATTACATTCTGATTTTCAGCTTAAATAGCAATCTAACACAATTAAAAGCTACTACCCATTAATATATTATCTCAACCACTTTTTCTAATCCCAAAACACGCTTAATTACCTCCTAGAAGACCACAAAAGACAACACAAAGTATAACAACAGATTATTAACTCATTTTGACTCATTAAGACTAAAGATAACTCTCAACTAACTAATTAATTATTGTTGACAGTTCTTGAATTGATGACTCAGTTCTTTTGCTGATTTTGCATCTGCCATGACATCTTGATCGGTGTCATGAAATATGATTCATATCTTATTTAGTCAAAAAGATATATTATAGAGGGTAATAACTAGTTTAAAGTGGAAATAATGCAATTCAGATTGTCATTTAAGCATTTCAATCATTTATGGATTAATTCTAAGTCATTTCATCACAATAATCTACATTTAGACTCTTATACTGTCTAGAATATGATTCATATCTTATTTATTAAAAAAAATATTGCATTATACATGGTAATTACGCACACAAAGTGATAATAATGCAATTATGAGTATCATTTGTGCATTTCAATGGTTTTTGGATTCATTCTAAGTCATTTCATCACAATAATCAACAGTTGAACTCTTTATACTGTTTAGAATAAGATTTATATCTTATTTATTCAAAAATATTGGATTATAAATGGTAATTATGCACATAAAGTGAAAATAATGCAATTATGAGTATCATTTGAGCATTTCAATCGTTTCTGGATTCAATGTAATTCATTTCATCACAATAATCAACATTTGAACTCTTTATATAGTCTAGAGTATGATTCATATCTTATTTATTCAAAAAGATTGGATTATACATTGTAATTACGCATATGAATTGCAACTAATGCAATTCAGAGTATCATTTGACCATTTCAATCGTTTCTGGAATCATTCTAAGTCATTTCAAAACAATAATCAACATTTGAACTCTTTATACTGCTAGAATATGATTCATATCTTATTTAATCTAAAATATTGGATTACACATGACAATTACACAAATCAATTGCAAAAAATGCAATTTGAGTAACATTTGAGCATCTTAATCATTTTTGGATTTAATATAAGTCATTTCATCACAATAATCTAAATTTAAATTCTTTATACTGTCTAGAATATGAGTTATAACTTATTCATCAAAAATTTTGGATTATAAATGATAATAACGCGTATGAAGTTCAAATAATACAATTTTGAGTATCTTTTGAGTATTTCAATCATTTCTGGATTTATTCTAAGTCATTTCTTCGCAGTAATCTACATTGAAACTCTTTATACTGTTGGGAATATGATTTATATCTTGTTTATTAAAAAAATTTGGATTATAAATGGTAATTATGCAAATAAACTGAAAATAATGCAATCCTGAGTACCATTTGAGTATTTAATCGTTTCGGTACTCATTCTAAGTCATTTAATCACAATAATCAATATTTGAACTCCTTTTATAGTCTAGAATAATCTTATTTAGTCAAAAATATCGGATTATACATAATTATTAGGCATATAAATTGCAAATAATGCAATTTTAAGTATCATTTGAGCATTTCAATAATTTTGGAATCATTCTAGGTCATTTCATAGCAATAATCTACATTTAACCTCTTATACTGTCTCGAATATGATTCATATCTTATTTATTAAAAAAATATTGCATTGTACATGGTAATTATGAACATAAAGAGATAATAATGCAACTATGAGTATCATTTGAGCATTTCAATCGTTTCTGCATTTATTCTTAGTCATTTTATCATAATTATCTAAATTTAAACTTTTTATACTGTCTAGAATATGAGTTATATCTTATTTAATAAAAAAATATTGGATTATACATGGCAATTACGCTTATAAAGTTTAAATAATGCAATCCTGAGTATCATTTGAGCATTTCATTCGTTTCTGGATTCATTCTAAGTCATTTCATCACAATAATCAACATTTGAAATTTTTATACTGTCTAGAATATCATTCATATCTTATTTATTCAAAAATATTGGATTATACATGGCAATTACGCATATAAAGTGCAAATAATGCAATTCTGAGTATCATTTGAGCATTTCAATCATTTTTGGAATCATTATAGCTCATTTCATCGCAATAATCTTTATTCGTACTTTTTATACAGTCAAGAATATGATTCATATATTATTTATTCAATATTATTAGATTATACATGGTAATTACGCATATAAAGTACAAAAAACACCATTTTGAGCATCTTTTGAGCATTTCAATCGTTTCTGGATTCATGCTAAGTCATTTCATCGCAATAATCTGCATTTAAACTCTAGATACTGTATAGAATATGATTTATACCTTATTTAATTAAAAATATTGGATTATATATGGTAATTACTCGTATAAAGTTCAAGTAATGCAATTCTGAGTATCTTTTGAGCAATTTGATCGTTTCTAGATTCATTTTTAAGTCATTTCATCACAATAATCTATATTGGAACTCTTTATACTCTCAAGACAAAGATTCATATCTTATTTTTTTTTCAAAAAGATTGGATTATTTGAGCATATAACGTGCAAATATTGCAATTCTCAGTATCATTTGAGCATTTCAATCATTCCTGAATTGATTCTAAGTCATTTAATCACAATAATCAACACTCGAAAGTCTTCATACTGTCTAGAATATGATTCATATCTTATTTAGTAAAATAATATTTGATTATACATGGTAATAATGTGTACAAATTGCAAATAATGCGATTTAGATTGTCATTTGAGCATTTCAATCATTTCTGGATTCATTATAAGTCATTTCATCGCAATAATTTACATTTAAACTCTTTATACTGTCTAGAATATGATTCATATCTTATTTAATGAAAAAATGATTGCATTATACATGGTAATTACGCACATAAAGTGCAAATAACGCAATTTTAAGTATCATTTGAGCATTTCAATCGTTTGAGGGTTCATTCTATGTCTTTCATCGCAATAACCAACATTTAAACTTTTTATACTGTCTAGAATATGATTCATATCCTATTTATGAAAAAAGATTGGTTTATAAATGGTTATTACGAACATAAAGTGCAAATAATGTAATTGTGGGTATCATTTAAGCATCTCAATCGTTTATGGTTTCATTCTAAGTCATTTCTTCACAATAATCAACTTTTGGACCCTTTATACTGCCGATAATATGATACATATCTTATTTATTCAAAAGAATGGATTATACATGGTAATTACGCATACAAAGTGCAAATAATATAATTCTGAGTATCATTCGATCATTTGAATTGTTTCTAGATTCAGTCGAAGTCATTTCATCGCAATAATATATGTGTAGACTCTTTATGATGTCTAGAATATGACTCATATCTTATTTATTAAAAAAGATTGGATTATGTATGGTAATTACTTATGTAAATAGCAAATAATGCAATTATGAGTATCATTTGATCATTTCAATCGTTTCTGGATTCATTCTAAGTCATTTCATCAATATAATCAATATTTGAACTCTTTATACTGTTTGGAATATAATTCATATCTTATTTATTCAAAAAGATTGGATTATAGAGGGTAATAACTAATGGTTTAAATAGCGGATAGCGGATTCGTCGCGGACATGCCAATGTCATAGCGGATAGCGGATAGCGGTCATTTAGCGGCCGCTATCGGACCATAGCGGATATTATGTTCGTATATATAAATAACATAAAACAACTTTGTCACAAGAAGCAACTTTGCTTGGTGGTTGTTGCGATTCCCAATTTTAGCAATAAAATGTAACAATTTTTCTATCCGGTTTTCAAGTGCAACATTAGTCCCACATGATGAATTGAACTTATAAACGGATAGTATAAAAGGAATGGGTTGGTACTGGGTTGCAACAGCTTGGCTACAATGTCGCACATGCAAGTGCGTGGGATTATCGCTAACTGCCGATATTATCCCGCTAAATATCCGCTATTAGTGTGTTATCGTCCGCTAAATGCCGCTATTAAGCGCGCGTTCAGACACAGCGCTAATTGTGTAGCGTGGTAGCGCTCTGGCATCCTGTTCCGCTATCTCGGCGATAAATCGGCTGTAGCGGCCGCTATTTAAACCCTTGGTAATAACACGTATAAAGTGGAAATAATGCAATCGTTTCTGGATTCATTCTAAGTCATTTCATCACAAAAATCTACATTTTAAACACTTTATACAGTCTAGAATATGATTCATATCTTATTTATTAAAAAAGATTGGATTATACATGGTAATTTTGCATATATAGTGAAACAAATTCAATTTTGAGAATCATTTGAGAATATCAATTGTTTCAGGATTCGATGTATGTCATTTCATCACAATAATCAACATTTGAACTCTTTATTCTGTCTATAATTACCATGTATAATCCAATATACATGGTAATTACACGTATAAAAGTGCAAATAATGCAATTCTGAGTATCATTTGAGCATTTCATTCGTTTCTGGATTCATTCTCAGTTATTTCATCATAATAATCAACATTTGGAATCTTTATACTGTCAAGAATATGATTCATATTTTATTTATTCAAATATATTGGATTATACATGGCAATTATGCATATAAAGTGCAAATAATGCAATTCTGAATATCATTTAAGCATTACAATCGTTTCTGGAATCATTTTAGCTCATTTCAGCGCAATAATATTTATTTGAACTCTTTATATTGTCTAGAATATGATTCATATCTTATTTATTTAATAATATTGGATTATACATGGTAATTACGCATAATAAGTGCAAATAATGCAATTCCTAGTATCTTTTGAGCATTTCAATCATTTCTGGATTCATTATAAGTCATTTGATCGCAATAATTTACATTTAAACTCCTTATACTGTCTAGAATATGATTCATATCTTATTTAATGAAAAAATGATTGCATTATACATGGTAATTACGCACATGAAGTGCAA
This sequence comes from Rhynchospora pubera, assembly GCA_028095005.1. Taxonomy (NCBI): domain Eukaryota; kingdom Viridiplantae; phylum Streptophyta; class Magnoliopsida; order Poales; family Cyperaceae; genus Rhynchospora; species Rhynchospora pubera. The sequence goes on along the minus strand of CM051460.1, from coordinate 220,519,143 downwards.
ATAACGCAATTCTAAGTATCATTTGAGCATTTCAATCGTTTGAGGGTTCATTCTATGTCTTTCATCGCAATAACCAACATTTAAACTTTTTATACTGTCTAGAATATGATTCATATCCTTTTTATGAAAATAGATTGGTTTATAAATGGTTATTACACAAATAATGTAATTGTGGGCATCATTTAAGCATCTCAATCGTTCATGGTTTCATTCTATGTCATTTCTTCACAATAATCAACTTTTGAACTCTTTATACTGTCGATAATATGATACATATCTTATTTATTCAAAAAGAATGGATTATACATGGTAATTACACATACAAAGTGCAAATAATATAATTCTGAGTATCATTCGATCATTTGAATTGTTTCTAGATTCATTCGAAGTCATTTCATCGCAATAATATACGTGTAGACTCTTTATGATGTCTAGAATATGACTCATATCTTATTTATTAAAAAAGATTGGATTATGTATGGTAATTACTCATGTAAATTGCAAATAATGCAATTATGAGTATCATTTGATCATTTCAATCGTTTCTGGATTCATTCTAAGTCATTTCATCAATATAATCAATATTTGAACTCTTTATACTGTTTAGAATATAATTCATATCTTATTTATTCAAAAAGATTGTATTATAGAGGGTAATAACTCGTATAAAGGGGAAATATTGCAATTCAGATTATCATTTGAGCATTTCAATCGTTTCTGGATTCATTGTAAGTCATTTCATCGCAAAAATCTACATTTTAAACACTTTATACAGTCTAGAATATGATTCATATCTTATTTATTGAAAAATATTGGATTATACATGGTAATTTTGCATATATAGTGAAACAAATTCAATTTTGAGAATCATTTGAGAATATCAATTGTTTCAGGATTCGTTGTATGTCATTTCATCACAATACTCAACATTTGAACTCTTTAACTGTCTAGAATATGATTCATATCTTATTTATTAAGACTGATTGGATTATACATGGTAATTACACATATAAAAGTGCAAATAATGCAATTCTGAGTATCATTTGAGCATTTCATTCGTTTCTGGATTCATTCTCAGTTCTTTCATCATAATAATCAACATTTGAAATCTTTATACTGTCAAGAATATGATTCATATTTTATTTATTCAAAAATATTAGATTATACATGGCAATTGTGCATATAAAGTGCAATTAATGCAATTCTGAATGTCATTTAAGCATTACAATCGTTTCTGGAATCATTTTAGCTCATTTCAGCGCAATAATATTTATTTGAACTCTTTATATTGTCTAGAATATGATTTATATCTTATTTATTTAATAATATTAGATTATACATGGTAATTACGCATATTAAGTGCAAATAATGCAATTCCTAGTATCTTTTGAGCATTTCAATTGTTTCTAGTCATTTCATTACAATAAATTGAATCTAAACTCTTTATATATCCAGACTAAGATTCATATCTTGTTTTTTCAAAATTATTGGATTATAAATGGTAATTACTCATATAAAGTGAAAATAATTCAATTCTGAGTATCATCTGAGCTTTTTTTATCATTTATGGATTATTTCTAAGTCTTTTCATTGCAATAATCCACATTAAAACTCTTTATACTGTTTGGAATATGCTTCTTATATTATTTATTATAAAAGATTGGATTATAAATGATAATTATGCATATAAATTGAAAATAATACAATTTTGAGTATCATTTGAGCATTTCAATCATTTCTGGATTCATTCTAAGTCATTTCATAAAAAAAAATCATTTCAACATTTTATACTGTTTAAAATATGATTCATAACTTATATTTTTCCAAAAAGATTGGATTATACATGGCAATTACGCATATAATGTGCAAATAATGCAGTTCTGAATATTATTTGAGCATTACAATTGTTTCTGGATTCATTCTATGTTATTTCATCACAATAATCAACATTTGAACTCTTTATACGGTTTAGAATATGAACATATCTTATTTATTCAAAAAGATTGGATTATACATGATAATTATGCATATAAAGTGCAAATAATGCAATTCTGAGTATCATTTGAGCATCTCAATCGTTTCTAGATTTATTTTACGTCATTTCATCACAATATTCTACATTTAAACTCTTTACACTATCTTGAATATGATTATTGCATTGTTTATTCGAAAATGTTGGATTCTACATGGTAATTACGTATATTTAAGTACAAATAATGCAATTCTGAGCATTTCATCGTTTATGGATTCATTTTAAGTCATTTAATCACAATAATATACATGTGAACTCTTTATATTGTCGAAAATAAGATTCATATCGTGTTTATTGAAAAGGATTGGATTATACATTATAATTACACATATATAGTGCAAATAATGCAATAATGTCTTTTTCTATAGTCCACGTGCCTTTGTTTTTGTCTTAAGATGATTATTCTTTCGAAAAAATAAAAAATAATATTAAAATATTATTAACTTTCGGTAATATTAATAAAATAATCAGAATTATATAATTTAGGTTCGTAATATTGTGTTTTGAAAAATCGATACTGATATCGTTCTTCGAAAGAATTAATGAACCATAAATAAATAATTTTGTGAAACAAATATAAGATAGTAAGAAATCCAAAACCATGCAATTCTATTTCAAAAATAAATATATATTTTATTTTTTTTAAAAAAAATAAAAAAGATCGTGCCGAATTGGAGAAATTGCTAATATTGGTAAATATATATTCTATTTTTTTGTGTCTAATACGTTGAATGAATTATATTATTAAAAATGACTATCTTATATTAAAAAATAACCAATTTTCAACTATAGAAAATAATTAAACTATGATATCTCTTATTTATATATATATTTTAACCATACTTGGCACCAAAATACTACCCAAACCAATGATATTCACTGCACTTTTGCATTATATTTTGCAAGATTGGACACTGCCGTGGAATTTGACTTGTTTTGTAGGAACTTGGTGGATTGGACACAATAATTGCATAATATGGTGGATTTTGAAGAAGAAAATGACTGAAAGGAGTCCATAGCATTGTAGAGCTCATCCTAAGCTTTCCAACGATCTTTGAATCACCTCAATCGGAGTCCGGATGAAGAAATTATGGTCAAAATACTATCAATGCTCGATTCTGGAATTTTGGTCCGAAATTGGTCCGAAATTTATACATTTCGGACCGAAATTTCCAGATTTCGGTCCGAAATTTCTTTTATGGAAAGTGATTTTTGGTAATTTTCAAAGAAGGAAGGATCCTCTCTTGCCCTAGCTGCCTCCTGGTATTTCCCTAGATATTTTTAAGCACGAATTTCGACCAGAGACGCATCCCACCTTCCATACAATAATTTTCACCTTTTCCACCACCGTTCTCACGCCGAAAGGCGTGGGATTCCACCTCACACAGCGGAACACGTCCATGGCAGCAACTTTGGAGCGATTCTGGACGCGACAGCGGTAGAACCGATCCAACCACGACTTCGGACAAACGATATCTTGAGTTAGAAGCGATATTTGGTTTATTCGTTCCTTTTCTCTTGATATTTTGATTTGATGGAGTTTGTATCATATTTTTCTTGCATGTTAGGATAATTAATGATGTCTTAGTAGTAGTTAGTAGATTAGTTTAGTATTTTGTGATGACTTGATTGCTTTATATTATGATATGTGATATGTTTTGTTGAGAATTATAACTTGCTTGGTTAATTTAATTGTTTGTTTGATTGTTTACCTATTGATGAACTGCAGCACCATTAGGACATTAAACTAGAACAAATAATTAGTTATTTAAGCACTTGAGGTAAGCCAATCGCTCGAAAGAGGAGGTTAGTTTGCGACCGAAAGGTGTAACTTTTACTGATCCGACAGGACTTTAAATACCTCTAGAAATCCAACTAAACATACTTAAATAGCTAAATCAGAACGAAAGTATAGGTTTAGTTGTTTATGTGGCAAAAACCTAGTTCCAAGTCAAGTCAGAACCGAAATCGCGACAGCTGAGGTTAGGACTTAGGTCTGGTCATCCAGTAGCCTTCACATAACATTGTGTAAAGATATCAAGTTGAAACAAGAGGTCTAAAGTAAGTTTTGGACAGAAACAATATGGATTTCGGTCCGGAATCCATACATTTCGGTCCGAAATATGCCTCTGTCTCGGTGAAAATTGTAAACAAAGGTGTTTTGGAGCTAAACTAATTGAACACGAAACCCTAGGACATCCTTGCATTTATTTAGAGTCCTGAAAATACCAAAAATAATTTATTTAATTGCACTTTAGATAATTGTCTTTTTAAATCTTAAAACTCCAAAAATTAATTGTCTAGCTTTCGTGAGGAAGTAAAGCCTAGTAATCAGTTGTACCGTCACTTGGGTTCGACCCTAAAGCTTAACTAAAACGACTAGTGAGGTTAGCTCTAGATTATAAATTTATTTGATATCCTAGGTTTCAATACCCTTCATCATCAAATTGGCGCCGTTGCCGGGGACGGTGTTGATATTAGAATTTATTTTAGTAACGAGAGACTAGATATTGTATCTTTCATTTATTATTATTATTATTATTATTATTATTATTATTATTATTATTATTATTATTATTGTTATTATTATTATAAAAAAAAAGAAAAAAAAAACTGATGGTTGGTTTGGATTTTATTGTTGAAAATACAGGTTTTGACTGATTGTGAATGTCCTACTTGCAACTTGCGCTAGAGCACCACGGGTCAAGCAACAAAAAAACACACGACCCACGCACGACCTCATGTGAGTTGCATGTCACAAGAAAACTTGTCCCGTTGCTACCTCTGAACTCCTACATTGCTGCCACGATTTACTCACGCTGAAGCGCTGCTGCCCCACGCCAAATAGAGACGAATTCATATGGAAATTCATGCCTTGATTTGGTTAGTTTCTCTTTTCCTCCTTTTTAAGTTTGATCACTGTGATTGCATTGAGGACAATGCTTGATTTAAGTTTGGGGGGAACATGAGGAAAATAAAAGGGACTTATTGAAAATTTTTTGTGATAATTTGTCTCTGTTTCTTGGAATTTTTAAAAATTTTCTTCAATTTCGGTCCGAAATATGACAATTTCGGTCAGAAATTTGCCTTTGGAATGTTGAATTTTGAGAAAATTTGTTTGAAAATTTTGAAAATTAATTTTTGTTGCATGCTTGATCTTTGTCTTGGTTGAATTCATGAAATTACTCACTGTTTCACACTGTTTGAATTTTAAAAAGCGTTTTGAAAATTTTTCTCAAGGACTTTTGATGTTTAAAAAGTTTTAAATTGATTTGTTCACCAATAGACCGAGTTGGAAATTAGTTTAAGAGTTAAGAATCTGAATTTGGATGCTAGAAAATTGTCAAAATGATCTAAGTCAAATCTCACAAGTTTTTGTCGAGTGAACTATTTCGTATCTTACAAACTTTTGTTTAAAAAGAAATTTTATGAACTTTGAAAATTATAAAATGAATCTGGATGTGTGTTTGAATGCTTGAATCACCAACGAGCAAAACTTAAATTGATAAAAATTTAAATAGTTGTGAAAACGAGGATGCACCGAGGCCTTCTTCCACCAACTTAGCCACAAATTGGAGGGTATTGGGGTTAATTATAAGTTGTCAGGAATTATAACTCAAAGATCTCGAGGTATAATTGGGTAGTTTATAATTAATTTCTATCGGACCTGGTGCGAAAGCATTGGTAAAGGAGTTGTTGAGTATTATGGCCCAAGTGTACCGTGGCCATAGTCGAGCAACACCCGTCCAACCTCCCTAGCGCGACATGTGCTAGTAGCAAACTTAAGGCCAATGACACCGCATTATATCCTCTAGGGTGTAAAGCCCCACGACTCGACTTGCACAAATTAAATTGGTGAAATTAAATTTCTTTTAAGAAGGATTCGTTATTAAATTTTCGACTTTGATAAAATTTCTTTACAAATTTTTGCGAGACATGGAAAAGAACGGAAAAATGAAATTGAGTTTGAAATTATTTTGACAAAGAGAAGCTAGGATTCTTGACTTGAAAAAGGAAATTCATTAGGGCTAAGAAATGCACAAATTTAATTTGAAAGAAAACTAAACCCACGTCCTTGAAATAAATTTTTGAGCTTGCTTTAATTTATTGTGTGAAACTTTTGAGTAAACTTGAATGATCAATTTTTCATGGCATTGTTTGGTTTGAGATAATTTGATTGTAAGTCTAAGTATGGTCAATTCCTTTAAACTTAGGATATTGTTTGAGGACAAACAAAGGTTTAAGTTTGGGGGGATTTGATATCTCTTATTTATATATAAATTTTAACCATACTTGGCACCAAAATACTACCCAAACCAATGATATTCACTGCACTTTTGCATTATATTTTGCAAGATTGGACACTGCCGTGGAATTTGACTTGTTTTGTAGGAACTTGGTGGATTGGACACAATAATTGCATAAAATGGTAGATTTTGAAGAAGAAAATTACTGAAAGGAGTCCATAGCATTGTAGAGCTCATCCTAAGCTTTCCAACGATCTTTGAATCACCTCAATCGGAGTCAAGATGAAGAAATTATGGTCAAAATACTATCAATGCTCGATTCTGGAATTTTGGTCCGAAATTTCCAGATTTCGGTCCGAAATTTCTTTTATGGAAAGTGATTTTTGGTAATTTTCAAAGAAGGAAGGATCCTCTCTTGCCCTAGCCGCCTCCTGGTATTTCCCTAGGTATTTTTAAGCACGAATTTCGACCAGAGACGCATCCCACCTTCCATACAATAATTTTCACCTTTTCCACCACCGTTCTCACGCCGAAGGGCGTGGGATTCCACCTCTCGCAGCGGAGCACGTCCATGGCAGCAACTTTGGAGCGATTCTGGACGCGACAGCGGTAGAACCGATCCAACCACGACTTCGGACGATCGATATCTTGAGTTAGAAGCGATATTTGGTTTATTCGTTCCTTTTCTCTTGATATTTTGATTTGATGGAGTTTGTATCTTATTTTTCTTGCATGTTAGGATAATTAATGATGTCTTAGTAGTAGTTAGTAGATTAGTTTAGTATTTTGTGATGACTCGATTGCTTTATATTATGATATGTGATATGTTTTGTTGAGAATTATATCTTGCTTGGTTAATTTAATTGTTTGTTTGATTGTTTACCTATTGATGAACTGCAGCACCATTAGGACATTAAACTAGAACAAATAATTAGTTATTTAAGCACTTGAGGTAAGCCAATCGCTCGAAAGAGGAGGTTAGTTTGCGACCGAAAGGTGTAACTTTTACTGATCCGACAGGACTTTAAATACCTCTAGAAATCCAACTAAACATACTTAAATAGCTAAATCAGAACGAAAGTATAGGTTTAGTTGTTTATGTGGCAAAAACCTAGTTCCAAGTCAAGTCAGAACCGAAATCGCGACAGCTGAGGTTAGGACTTAGGTCTGGTCGTCCAGTAGCCTTCACATAACATTGTGTAAAGATATCAAGTTAAAACAAGAGGTCTAAAGTAAGTTTTGGACAGAAACAATATGGATTTCGGTCCGGAATCCATACATTTCGGTCCGAAATATGCCTCTGTCTCGGTGAAAATTGTAAACAAAGGTGTTTTGGAGCTAAACTAATTGAACACGAAACCCTAGGACATCCTTGCATTTATTTAGAGTCCTGAAAATACCAAAAATAATTTATTTAATTGCACTTTAGATAATTGTCTTTTTAAATCTTAAAACTCCAAAAATTAATTGTCTAGCTTTCGTGAGGAAGTAAAGCCTAGTAATCAGTTGTACCGTCACTTGGGTTCGACCCTAAAGCTTAACTAAAACGACTAGTGAGGTTAGCTCTAGATTATAAATTTATTTGATATCCTAGGTTTCAATACCCTTCATCATCAAACTACATATAAAAAATACAAAATAACCAAAATATAACTGAAATGCACTGAAAACAAATTATATAATATCTTTTGTATCAATAAAATACATTAGAAACAATCATATTTTAACTAAAAATGCGTTAAGGCTAATATCATATTATGAACTATTTATTTAATTCTGATTTTTTAGTAATATTTCCAAAATTTAATAATATTATAATATTATTCTTAATTTTGTCAGGAGTATTCCCTCTCTCACAGTCACAGAGTTCCGTCGGCCTTTTTATTTTTCTAATTTTTTATGCGTCATCTCATCTCTCTCTCTCGTTCAGAAGATTACAGTAAAATCGTGCCGTTTACCGCTTGTCTTTGGGTCTTTGCCTCTTCCGAACTCCGAACCCTCCAGAGGAGGGAATCACATCCTCTATCAACCTTAAATGGTTGATATAGTGCCGACCTTTGATCTGAACCGTTAGATCTAATTACAAGTGATGACAATTTGGACGATGATCGCTTCCTTCAGGAGTATAGGTTCGATCTCTTTATTATCTATCTAATAGCTGTATGACCATATATAACTTGTAAGCAACAAAACACATCAATATAAAAGCAATACTCCATAAGACCATAAGATATAAGAACTAGCAAACAAATCTAAAAACAAGAACAGTACTACTCCTTTGTGTCAGCCAGTTCCAAGGCCAGGTCAATTGATGCATCCAGAAGTGATCAGTCCCCATTTGCTACAGAGCCCCCCAAGTAATAAGGCAAATAAGCACATTTGGCATTAATTTTTTATTGCTTTAGGGGCAAATAGCGAATTCTTAAGTTGCAGCTTATAAAATTCCTTTCTTGGTTGTTAGTTTAGTTGCCTTTGAAATATAAGTATATCATACTTGCTCTCTAGCAATGCTGCAACTGTCTGATATTTGGGTCAGCAAATGGTAAACTAGGAAAGAAATGACACATTAGTTTTTTTTTTTTTGCCCCCCCAAGGCATCTCTCCAGAAATGAATTCAGTGGCCATTTGTATGAGCTATCTATTAATATTAATTATTTGTTCATATTTCACTAGATTCTTCCACAAGGGTGACCATTTGGGTCTAGATCTAGTGTCTGGATATTTGTATATGAAAATGGCTTTCCACCACCCCTCAACCTGAGGATCTTTGTATCCTAATAGTGTTTTAATTACACTGAAGTGCTATGTTCAAATTTCTCAAGTTCACGTACCTAATCCATCACTTTTTTTCAGTTTGCAAATATATACTAATCCAATTGATAAAGTGGTATCTCTATTTTGGCCAAATTCCACAAAAAGTTTGATCTAATTTTGGTCTATCTGTTTTAAGTGTAGAAGCTAATATTCTAATAAATACAGTTTGTATATAGCCAAAGGCAAAAATAATACTATTAATAAGTGTCAACTTTTGCCTCCATAGTACAGGAGAGCTCCCTAACATAAATAAAGGTTGGCCTTTTATCTGGTAGAGAGCAAGTGACTGTATTGAATAAATAAAGGTTGGCCTTTATCTGATATTCAAATCTAAACGCATTTTCTGTCCCACCATAGGACAATAGGTTGCTAAGGTGCTAGATGAGCTTATGGAAAAGCAGGGTACCAAATTTGAACTTCCTATATAATCGTATGATATATATAATGTACGTGTGGTTCGGATGTATCATTTAACATCTATTTTCATAACAGATGCAAGCGCTCAACTCGATTTGGTTCAGGAGATGATGATTAGTGCATTGAAGATATCTTCTCTACATGGTATTCATAAAATGATGTTTTTAATAAGTGATAGACAATTGAAGATCACACAATACATTTGATTTTTAGTCATCTTATTAGCTTGCTTCTTTTCCTTATTTTATGATTTTCATATTTTATTCAATATTTTGTCAAAAAAGAAAATGAAAACAAATATTTTGTCAAATTTGCTTCTCAAATTCATTGTAGACTAACATCAGCTTTCAAAGTAAAAAGAAAACAAAAAAATCTTGGTTTGCAAAGAACAATGTTAGCAATCACATTGTTTCTGACTTTATAAAAGGGTGGGTGTGCTAGAAAAGATACGGAGGAGTCTCAAGTGATGGGAGCAACCTGAGCAATCAAGCACTTCTGAGAAAAAGTCACTAATGTCACATATATAAATTTTTTTCATTAATTCTCATTTGTTTATCTTTCTTAATTATAGAGGTTTATGGAGAAGAAGCAATGCTTGCAGCATTACCGAATGAACATGCCAATTTCTGTACAGTTAGTGCTTGGGCTTTTTAATTTACCCTTCAATTAGTAAATAACTAATCTGGTGTGCACTCAAGTTTTAAGAAAAATTAGTTTTAGACGACCCTTTATTTTTACTAACATATAACATATGCCTATGAATGACTAATGGGGATGTTTGGAACCCACAGAACAAGAGCTTATTCGGAATTGGTTATTTTGATGGTTGCCAAACACACGTGGGAACAAGGAGAATAGGCTATTCAGACCTTATTCTAGTTCCTGGAAAAAGTCGGAACTAGCATGAAACTAACTCCCGTGATGAAAAAAATATTAAAATATTCATTCCCAGAATTAAAAAATAGAGACAGAAGGAGAGAAAAATCATTTATTACTCTTTCATACCGTTGCTCCTCTCTTCTCCACAATTATTGCGACTACCTCCCGTTGCTCCTCTCTTCCTCAGATCTGCGCCGATCTGAGGAGTAATCAGCGAAGTGGGTGCCACCAGCGAGTTCACCGTCGATCGGCGAGTGAATAGAGCTCCATTAAAGTAAGCTTCATTTCAAAAAAAAAAAAAAATTCCTTTCTTTGTTACTTGGATTTGGTTATTTCCTTTCATTTCTTTCTTACTTGATTTTACTTCGTTTGTATTCTGATTGATGCATTCAATTTTTTAGTGCACACTTAATAGCCCAACTAAATGAGTCGATTTTATACAAGCTCAGAATTCTTTTATGAGAAGAGATGAACAGAGAGAATAGGTTGCGTTTTTAGGTTAGAAATTAGTGAATCAACTAATTCTTTGAGTCAATTTTGTATAAACTAGTTAATTCGATCTGAAAATAGTAGTTAGTTTGCACAAAATAATAGGTTGGATTTTTAGATTAGAGTAGTTTAATATGACTGAAACTGTTTTACCAGCAACTTGCGTTTTTTACAAAGTATAAAATAAAATGTTTAATTTTTCCCTTAAACATATTATACAAAGTATCTTCCGTTCAATCCTTTCATTAACAAATAAATCCGTCCGCATTTCCTAAAGTATTTTTCTCGGTTTCAGGTATCCACTACCAGTATCTTGCGTTTATCATGTGACGGTTCATCATCTGAAGACCTATTTATGAAAGCAGCTGCATGGTGGTACGATGCTGCACAAATATGTGCAGCTGAGTGGAAAGAATTGAAGCATGACAGGAAAATGTCCGGCAAACAATTAGGTTATCATCTGATGACCTATTTTTTATTAATTTATATCCTATTTTTGTACAAATTAGCATTTTAATTTCTGCTTATTTAATTTGTATCAGGGGTATTTTAGAAATTCAGGGTTTTTTATTTTTTTTCTCGTGGAAAATCAGAGAGAGCACTAGACTGAGGCTCAACTTTTTTGAAGCCAAAGAATTTAGTGCAACAAACTTCATTTGTAAGTTATATTATTAATTTTATTATAATGAAGTAGCCCATGGGTAGTCATCGAAAAAAAAGAAGCCAAATGAGGTACAAAGATCTTTTTATTGAACTTCAATTTGTGCTGTACCGGCGCTGATTTAGCACAGGGACACTGGTACTTCTTTTTGGCATCAGAAATACTTCTATGTTAGATGGCGCCAAAAAAAAGAAAGCAATATAATGTAAAAGTTAGTTGAAAGATAAAATAATAAATCATTATTTTATTTTTTTCTTCCTTGTTCTTATTCTTAGCTAACCATCCAAACAACATTGAGAATTACATGAATAAGCAATTCTTCACCATTTCTTATTCACCAACCTTGTTCTTGAACAAACTATTCTATTCTTATTCACCACACTTCCAAACACACCCCTGATGATCAGTTACTAGCTAGGCGCGGAAAGGACGAGCTGATTAAAATATTCTCTCTCTGATTTAGAAGCTGCTCATTTGTTTTCTTGGTGTATTTTGGAATTTGTTCAAGGGTTAGTAAATGTTGTTGTTAGGATGCGAAATGTTGGGAGCTGTATTAGGATTTTTGTAATAAATTCCTTGTTGGTACCTATCAAACTCTTTCAATGAGTGTATAGTGGTTATGGGCACTTAAGAACAGTTCATGTGGGTTTTGTGAATGGTACCAGTTCGATGCTATTTCACTGTTTAGCATTTGGCATTGCATATTAAACTTTCTCTCATAATGTTCATATGTAAGTTTTGTTTTAGTGACAAATATGTAAATAAGAGCATAAAGTACTCATCATGTTTGATATTGTTCAATATTTTCTTTTTCTTTCTTTTAAGTATATTATCAAGTGAAGAATAAGTTCTTGATCTAGTGACAAAGAGCAATGCATCTTGAGTGAAAGGTTGCAGGTTCAAAACCCGATTGGAGGGGAAGGGGTTCATAGATATTTAATTTAAAAATAAGTTGGGTGGCTCAGACTCCCAATTTATCTTAAAAAATATATATATTATCAAGTGCATTGCAAGTTGAGATGCTGGTATGGGGGGGGGGGGGGGGGGGGGACAAGTAGTTTAACTACTTGCAACTAAAGAGAATGTGCATGAAGAGGATAATAAAAAATAACTGTATGAAAATCGTGCGGAACAGACGAGTGTCCATTTTTATTTTAATTGAAGTATAACAATATATTTTTCAAATAAAAATTGTCCACACACAATGGGGGCGCGATTACTAGTATCCATAACGCACACATTTAGTACACTTTAAAAGGGGAAAAAATACGATTAAGCAATTAAACATTTGGATAATGAGGCAAACCTAATTGTTAGGGTCAAATCCATTCATGGATTCTATCTCACTCCACACTTCAGTCATCAGATCTGGACGATCTTTCCTTTCATCAGCACTACACCAAAGGCCTAAGCTTGTCATCTTTACAGCCACATCGATTGGCCACTCCACCAATTTAGCATCTTCGAGAAGTTTTTCTATGAGCTTCTGCTGTTGCAGCAGTGTTCTTTCTTTGAATATTTTCAAATTAATATCATCCAATGTCGTCTGCAATTTTCTGAACACAAATTCTCTTATTTTGATTGGACCTTTCCCGGTAACTAGCTGAAGCATTATGATACCAAAAGCATAGACATCAGACTGAGGAGTCAATTGACCACTTGCCTCGAATTCTGGATCTCTGTAAAAGGGAGTGCCCTTAGGTAACTGTGTTATATGGTTTGGTGTGATCGTGTCATTGGTGTAGTTTAGCAGACGTGAAATGCCGAAATCACTAAGCTTGCATACATTGTTTACATCAAAAAGAATATTGCTTGGTTTAAGATCACCATGAGCTATTGGGTTAGGTTTTGTATTGTGAAGGAATACAAGAGCCGAGCAAATGCTTGCAGCTATTTTAATTCTCTCTCCCCATGAGAAAGTTTTCTTATCTTTGAGGCGATCTTCCAAACTACCATTAGGTAAAAATTCATAAACAAGCGCATTTAGCTCGTGGCATGCTCCTATGAGGGTGACTAAATTTGGATGTCGAATTCGTCTTAGAATTTCAACCTACATATGCAGAACTTTTTGCATGAGAAAAAAATAAAATTTTGATAAAGAACACTTAGTTTCAACAGCTAGCACAAGCACAATAAAAGTTATGCTATTAATCCATAAGCGAATAATAGTTAGGAAGTAATTTATTGTAAGAAATAACAAAGAAGCACAATGATATGGTCTCAAATAACCAAAGGTCACAAGAAAAAACACTTTTGAGATGAACAGAATTATTATTTTTTTCTTTTTTATAATGAATACTTACTTCTTGATTAAACTCTCTCTCTCCTTGCTCACTGTCTTCATTGCGAATCTTGTTTTACCGATTACTGCCTTATACACACTTCCAAACCCGCCTATTCCAAGACAAATTGTGTTCATTTTGTCATTTGTTGCCGCCTCCAACTCCTGAGGAGTGAACTCAGTGAACCTAACCATGCCATAGGAGTTGGATGCTTGATCCTCAATCCATATACGGAACTTTTCATACTCTTTTGCCAATATTTCCATTCTTTTATTATATGAGTTGTCAACCTCCTGGTAATCTTTTTCCTTTTTATTAAGTGACTCTTGTGTTTGGTTTAACTGCCAAATAGAAATTTATAATTAATATATGAGTTCAAGAATAACTTTTAGGGATTATATATAGTACGTGTGACATCATAAAAAGTATTGTAAGTACATAAATTTATTAGACGTACGTAATGTTGCGTGTATATGAGCAAGAATTCAAGTATATAAATAAAATTATAATTTTAGCAAGTCTGACCTCGCTTGAAGTTTGCTCAATTTCCTTCAACTGCGATTCCTTCTCAGCAAGACTTTGCTTCAGTTTATTGAGCTCGCCTTTTGTTTTCTCGAGTTCCTCTACTGTTTCATCATTCTTTTTCTTTTCTATATTAAGCTGCAGGCGTGAAAGAATTAGATAATTATCTGATATGCGGGAAAAGCATGAAAGTTGAATTATGGGCCAAAATCTCTTGAGAGTTTCAGAAACAAATTCAATCAGTAGTTTTCAATCATAAGTGCTTTGCACGAGAGATATAGGGAAGCATGCTTACAGCTTCTGCTAATTGTTTCTGAGCTTGTTCACGAAGATGAGCCGCTTCAGCAATAGTAATTTCCTGTAGTCTCTGCTCATTTATTTTCTCATATTCCCCTTCCTGTCAACCAAAAGCACCTTAGACTTTCCCTGGAATACATATTATATATGAAGAGAAAAAGTTTGGGCACACAAAGTTGATCACTTTCCTTTCTGGCATTAATATTTCATTTCAATCCTAATGTAAAAATAAAATGAGTCTTTCTTTTTTTAAATAAAACTAATCATCAAAAAGGAAAATGCATTGGTCCTAAATATAGTGCCATACGCATGGGGACCCAAAAAAAAATGTGATAGACCAGGTAATTATGAAAAAAAGGTATATATACCTTCACATAAACTCCAATTGCGTCAACAAATACTTCAGAGCGTCCATGAAAACCAATAATTTGACCACCCTGAGCTTTAAATTCGAATGGATATTTTTCATATTCTTCTCCATAGGGTCCGTAAACCTTATGATTTGTTACGATTTTTATTGATCTCACATAGTTTCTGTTATTCAAAGGTCCAATGGAGCCTCTTACACACAAGATGTACTCGTCTGGGTCAAAAAATATCTACAAAAAACTATAAAAATTGTAAGATATTATATGTAAAAATACATTTGTTGTTGGACCTTTTGTTAATATGAAAAGGATTTTGTACTATTTGATACTGTCCATGTAAGTTTGTGTTGGCTTTTGGGTATAAACGCACAAAATCTGAATAAAACTGGAAAAAGATAGAATAGTTGGGGTTACTGAATAGTGAATTCCAGAATACGAATTCATCAAAACTAAATTTATTTGATAAAAAACTGAAAACCAGCGAACATCCTTCACTTTCCCATTTTAAAGAGAAACACAAACACAAAACTTATATTCTATTAATTGCAAAGCATGCGAGAAAAACGTGCCTCCTGTTGAATTCCTTTATTTCCACCAAAGCTATAAGATGACATTTCACCATTAAACCTTTGAAAGTACACAGTAAGGCCATTGACAACAGATCCATGGCGGACAATAATCCTGACAATGCGAGCAATCCCGCTGATAATATCATCTACATGTTGTTCAATCCCAGATAAAGTGCCACATGGCCCACGCTTCTGAATAGTAGGTGATATCTGTTTTACATCTTTGCTTTGCAGTGCCTAAATATATGCATCAGATATATGTATCAGACAAACATATGTATGTGTATACACGTACGGATATGTGTATCAGATAAACATATGTATGTGTATCAGATGCGCCACACGGCCCATGCTTCTGTTTTACATCTTTGCATAGCAGTGCGTGCCCAACATATATGTATCCAGTAATTAGAGTTTAGCTACGGTGAGTCGCGACTCACGGACCCTCCGGTGAGTCGCGACCAAAACTCCTAGATCTAGATCAAAATGACCGATCCAAACCGTCCAATATGATCTCCCTACTGAAATCTCCATGTAGACCAAATTTTTCATTTTTTCGAAATTTTTAAGTATTTTTTTGAAATTTTAGAAAATCGTTAATCTAATTGGTTCTGAACCATTCAAAAACATCAGTTTTTAAAAATCCGAAAATAATACTTAAAAATTTCGAAAAAATAAAAAATTTGGTTTGCACGGAGATTTCAATAGGGAGATCATATTGAACGGTTTGGATCGGTCAATTTGATCTAGATCTAGGAGTTTTGGTCGCGACTCACCGGAGGGTCTGTGAGTCGCGACTCACCGTAGCTAAACTCCCAGTAATTAAACATATATGCAAATACATGAGAAAACAAACTAAAGTTTTCCTTAACTGTTACCATGAATTTAAAAAAAAAAAATCAAACTGTAAGAGCTAGGAATATAGATGTCCATTGGTCATGGTTCTCTGTACAAACTTGATCAGTCAAACTTCCTAGTTCCAAGTGTGTAAACTTACTCAATTTAGAGGGAATTTTTTTTTTCTTACCATATATATAAGAAAAATTAGAGGCGATTGAATGAGCAAAACAACAGAAGCGAGCCGCAGAGGACTGATGATGTGATCTCACGGTTGTATGAGGCGGAAAGAGGGAGGGATATAGAAGAGGGGAGAACGGCCCAAACGGGATAAGCTGGGAATGAAGCGAGAAGGGAAAATCTTCTCCGGCATACAAGTATATAGACCCTACAGAGGAGGAGACGGGTTTTTTCTTAAAGGGTACGACCGTAAGAAGAGGAGGGACAAGAGAGCGGAGTGAGAAAGTGAACCAAGAAAGAGCGGGTTGACTTAATAGTGTTTATGTTTTAATAAAGTGTTTGCCTAAGGGCGCAAATAAAAAAAAAAAAAAGAGGGGGTTGACTTAAATTTTCAGTTTCGAACTTTGGCTAGAAAGGTCCTCATCTTAAATTAATTAGAAACGACTTTCTTCTCTCGTAAACACTACTAAAAACGGGAAGGTGAGCAGGGTACGCGCAATTTTGTACGAGTACGAACGCGCCAAGAATTTTATCTGGACCAAAATACCCTTCTGTTGCGTCTTTACTTCTATTCTGGACTTTGTCCTTAGTTATAAACAAAATTTTAATCAATTAATCTTAGATCTTATCCGCTGCAAATAAATAAAAATGTTTTGCTTCTCATTCTTACCAATGACTTTTCCACAGAGCATTTTTTTTTTATATAAGTGACAGGGAGTTATACTTTTTTTCCCCTCAATTTATTTTCTTCGTAGTTTCTTTTCAAAAGTCAAAACGCAAGCTGAATGCGCATTAAAAGGATCATACAAAAGACAAAACTGGGTGTACCATTAGGGTTCTTATGCAATATCTCAGATCTAAAAACACTTATTATCTAGTTCTCTATTTTCATCGCTATTTTCCCAGTTTATGTCCGTTAGTTGTATCTTTTGCTTATTGTAAGGACTAAATATTCAAGAATTATTGCAATTGAGTCGTTTATTATCCAATTATCAATCTGTTTTCTCAATTTAGTTCAATTACACTTAATTTTTCTCAATTGCACCAGAGCAACGATTTCTCAGTTCTTATCATATTAGATGTATTAATCATAATTATCGTGACAACATGCATGGGGCATTGTAAAACTCATTTATGAAATGGAACAAGACCAGAAAGTGGCTCGCCGTGCTCCTGCTCCAATTGTTTTTTCTTAATAAACAAAAAGAAAATAGACGATGATGATGAAATATTTACTACTTATAAAAGCATGAATTAATCCAAAGGTCTAATCCAAATTTGACTCCAAAGGGTGTTAGACTTGCTAAACATTTGCAATATGGACCATAGATTGTTTATGATTTGATCAGATCATCTTTCATTTTCATTCCCTCATCTCTTCTTTTCAGGCAAGGGCGCATAATTACTGGTAGAATTATGCTTGAAAGGTTAACTAGCATATTCTGGTAGAATTATTCTAGATTCTTGAACATTCTGTTTTTTTTTCTCAAAATTGGTGTTGTGATAAGAAAAGCAATAAATCTCCTAAACATTCTATTTCAACGCCAAGCTTAGTGAAGTCTTAATAAGAAAATTTTATTTTTTTCTTCAAAACTGAAGTCATGAACTAAAGCAATACTGGCACTATTTACCAGTAATTTCTAAATTATGTACTGAAGTCATGAACTAAACAATAAAGTGCCAAAATAAAAGAAATCAGATGATAAAATATACTCAATACTTATGTGTATAGGAATAAAAATTTCTTGTTTGTAAACTATGGAGACGATATGTTATAACTAATTTTGTCCTTTTGATGTAAGGAAGAGTTGACCTATCAAGCTTAGTCGGCCTAGATGTCAGCAACGTTGGCAGTGCCAAACCTGGCAATGAAACCAACAAATAAACAATTTTAATTAATTAATTAATTTTTTATTTACTGAAAGTACCATGAAACAAATCATTGTTTACTTATCTCCCGTTCGCTTTTGTGGATTCAAATAAATTTGTCTCGTCGGAATAATCAAAACCTTGAAATGTTTACCATCCGGCGGTCATTCTGCCGTTTTACGATTGGTTTATACGATAAGTAGGGCTGCAAAACAGTCGAAACGGTGACGAAACTAGGATGTTTCGTCAACTGTTTCGTTTCGTTTGATGAAATAGATTTTTTATTTCGCTAATCATTTCGTCCGGACGAAATGGCCGAAATTGACGAAATTTTCGTGATTTAAACATGAACGAAACCGTTTCATTGTTTCGTTAATCGTTTCGTCCAACCAAACGAAATTATTTTGTTGTTTCCTTAACCGTTTCATTGTTTCGTTAATCGTTTCGTCCAACCAAACGAAATTGTTTTGTTTCGTTAAAGCAGCTTCTGTTTTCAGCCCTAACGATAAGCGCGATTTGAAAATTTTAACTCTGTCAAAAACATTTCATGCAGATTTAACTAAGCATGTTCTTTTGGCGAACGACAGAGCTACTTCATATCCTAGTTCTTCCATAATAAACTATATATATATCAGGGTTATTAATTAACAAATTGCTGCATGTATTGCCAAACCGGATTATATTATCGACAAACATTCTGTTATTTTATACAAAAGCTTTTCTAATTTGTGGATGTGGACTAATACTATGTTAAAGCAGGGTCACAAATGATTTTTCGCCCATTAAATTTTTTTGTTGTCATTATTGTCACTTCCTAATACGAATTTTTAGTAACTTCCAAATTTCCAATATAATTGGTCCCCATAGATAAGTTGCAAAGAAAACATATAAAAACCCATTAATGACTCATATGTATTTGCTGACTCATTTGGGCCAGCTATAGTTCCCAAACAATATGGTACATCATAGTCTCGGTTAGCTAGGCCCTTTAACAGTACCCGAAGTCAAGAATTTCATCCGAGGAGTATTTTGATTTAATTAACGCCATTACGTGTCAAGGTGAGATTTTTTGTAGTCCAAAATTTAATTAAGACCAGTTCCCAAACTAATCAGCATTCTGAATCCATCTAACAACAGCGAAACCACTAGTGCACCAACGGTCCTTTGTAGCATCCGGAGAAGCTCTGGTAGTCCTGAAGAAAGTCAGAGGAGCAGAATCTGCCAGCAGAGGTATCAGAAGGCCAACGCGCGTATTGCCGTATTCTCCTCCAAATTTCAGTAGATCGAGAAATGGAACAAAAAGAAAAGGGAGTTGGAAAACGTTATTTCAGATCATTTGTAAAGAGAATCGAGTCAATTAACCATAAGATATATGACTGCACAAAAATTGGGGGGGGGGGGGGATATTCAACATTTTTTCATACAATGCCCCACTGAAAAACGAGTCAACTGATCAACTCATGATGAATTATGCATTTTGTCTCATTGAAGTACTGTCCAGCAAGACGTGTTCTAATTCACATATTAAGTGAACTCACGATGCATCAAGTATTGTGGTCAATATTCATAAAATTTGACTATTAATACATAATATATATGCATATATAAAACCAGTGTCTAAAATTGTCAAGCATGAAACCCAAGACACTAAATATAAAGACATACTTGTAATTTTGTTAACGATATGTGAAGTGCCAGTTCAAACATTTAACCATATATTTGATGCACGATTACTAAATACGGTAGACAACAGAATAATAACATTAAAGTTAAATAAAAGCCGACATCACAAACGTATATAGAAATCACAAATTATTCCCAAAGAAGGTCCTTTGACACTCATTAATTTATAACATGTACTGTAAATCAATACATCATATTACTTACAGAAATAAACATACATTAAGAAATTGGATGTCCTAATATCCTAACAAACCTAGGAAAACCCATCCATGGACTTTTCTCACTCCACACTTCAGTTTCCAAATCAAGACGATTTTTCCTAGCAGGATTGCTGCACTGCAGGCCCAAGCATGTCATCTTTACAACCTCATCAATTGGTGGGTCCACCAAATTAGCATCCATAAATTTTTGTAAGATCTTTTTTTTGAGAGGGTGCTCGCAGTGTTTCAAGATTTTTATTTTTCAATGTAGTAAGGACAAAGCTTCTTAATCCAATTGGGCCATTCGCAGTAACCAGTTGGAGTAATATGATGCCAAAAGCATAAACATCAGATTGTGGAGTTAGTATATGACTGGTCATGTATTCAGGGTCAATATAGGAATAAGTACTCTTAGGTTCCATTGTTTCATGGTTCGGAGTGATTGTATCATTGGTATAACTTAAAACATGGGAGATGCCAAAATCACTCAGTTTGCATACATTTTTCGAATCAAAAAGGATGTTGCTAGGTTTAAGATCCCCATGAGCTATTGGGTTAGGTTTCATGTTGTGAAGGAAGACAAGAGCAGAGCATATGCTGGCTGCTATATTAACTCTTTCTTTCCATGTGATAGTTTGTCTTTGAGGCGATCTTCCAAGTTACCATTAGGTAAGAATTCATAAACAAGCTATAACTCTAGGCATGCTCCTATGAGGTTGACCAAGTTTGGATGTAAAATCCTTCCCAGAACTTCAACCTATATGTACGAACAAAAAAATTTGAGTGGAGATTTTCCTGTGTGAAACTGACAGTTCATTTGTACTAATTCTCAGATGGATAAGTTTCTATAATTTTTTTTAAAAAAGAATGATGCTTACTTCTTGATTGAACTCCCTCATCCCTTGGTTAGTGTCTTCTTTGGGAATCTTTATAGCAACTGTTGTCCCAGAAATTACTGCCTTATACACATCCCCATATCTGCCCTTTCCGAGATGAACCATGTTCATAGAGTCATTAAGTGCAACCTCGATCTCTAAAGGAGCGAACTCTGTGAACCTGATTTTGCCATAGGAGTTGGAAGCTTGATCCTCAATCAATTCACGAAGAGTTTTATCCTCATCAAACAAAGGTGTATCGAGAGAACTTTATGATATGAATTGAAAACCTCCTGGTAATGTGTTTCTTTTTCTTCAAGCAAATTCTGCATTTCGCTTAACTGCCATATAAAAATGATATTCACTTGAGTTCATTATAATTTGAAAATTAAATTTTTTATAAAGTATGTGAGTATATGTGACATTAAGAAAAGAGGATAGATATATACCATGTTAAAAGCTTCACTTAACGCTTTCCCATCTTCCTTAATTTCTGATGAAAAACCTCACTGGAAAGTATGTGCGACTTTGTTCAACTCTTTTAAGCTTGCCTCTTGTTTTCTCAAGTTTTTCAGCTGTTGCTTCATTCTTTTCCTTAACCAGTTTGAGTGAACATTCGATATTTTTGAGCTGCATGGATGCAAGTATCAGGAAAATGTGCCTTTGTATTGCACAAAATTTCTTTTTCTAGATCTTTTTATAAATAGGTATGTTATTTGGTGGAAAATGAAGAAAGCTGAAGCCTCAATCGGTCAAAATAACCTTGAGTTGATAATTTAATTTAGAAAGATATTGGATTATTAATTTTTCAATCACAAGTACTTGCGAAAGAAATTGGGAGGCATGCTTACTGCTTCTAATAATTGTTTCTGATCAGCTTGTTCATGGAGAAGAGTCCCTTCAGCAGGAATAGTTTTCTTTCGTTTGAGCTCACTTATTTTCTCAAGTTCATGTTGTCCACCAAGATGTTTCTGTTCCTTTTTTGTGAGAATGTGTTCCTCTTCCTGTAAAGGAAGTGTGACGACCGACCGATTTTTATTATAGTTGACCATACTTTGACCAGTTGACTAAACTTTGACCAGTCAAAGTTTGACTTGATGTTGACCACGATAAATATTTGTATATTGATTGTTGAACCGTGTACTTGTGTGGAACCGAATAAACATAAAATAAAATTTGACACCTCTTGCTTGCATGGTGACACGTGTCATCTTCCTATATCAATGTTGCCTTTTATGCATTTCTCCCTCTCTCGTTAATTCCATCTTCTACAAAGCAAAACCCAAAATGAAAACCGAATAGGAGGTGACTCTATTTCCATCCGATGACCTTCCACTTTAATCCAAATTATGCTGTCATATTTATACATCTTGCCTGAGAAGATATGTCAAAAGTTTATTGAAATTTGATGAGTCGATCGATTGGAGTTTTGATGAGTCGGCCAATTGGAATTCTGAGTCTACGTCGCAGTCAGGATAGTCGATTGGATTTGTCTATTAATTTCTGGATCGTTTTATCAGGTAACCGGACTTCTCTATGTTTAATTTCGTATTGATTGAATGATTTGATTTATCGTTTGGTTTTGATTGAATATGTTTATCGGAATTGTGATTGGTATATTTTACGGGATATCGGAGTTTGGAATTGAATGTGAATTTGGATATGCATTTTGAGCCCTGATCCTCCTGAGTTCGGGGAGGGGCCGGTCCTGATCCTCCTGAGATCGGGGAGGGACCACTGTGACTGACTGATTGACTGTCTGGACCCGATTATCTCCGTAAAATATATTATTTGTTCTGTGGATTAATCCGATCTGATTGAATTTTGTTATAATAATTAAATGTAGAGAAGCTGCGTCGTTAAATAACCGGTTACTGAGGTTTGTACCTGACTCTGTTTGTTTGTCTGTTGCGACGTAGGTTGACGGACCGTCAGATGGATGTAGAAGATACCGTTCTCAGCTCGCGCCCCGCGACCCGTCGGTGCGGGACGTGACAGGAAGACCATCTAAAACTTTCCTTGACTAGTAATATTATACATCATTATCAAATTAATGTGTTTCAACTTTCAACCGTACATATTATGCTAGTGTATATTATAATATTATATACACTTTAATACTCCAATTATCAAATTAATGTGTCTTGTTACAATTTAATTTTTCTTACTTATTAAATTAAATTAAACACAAAGTATTAAGGTTCAGTTTAGTATATATCTTTCACTTTTTCAGTCTGTCAATTGAATATTATTCATTTTGTTTTCTATTAATGCAAATTGATACAATTTTCCATATGCAGGCTACTGTTCATTCCATCTGAAACTGATCTGACCAATGCACGTTATCAATGTGACAAAAGTAACAAGCACATTTTATTGTAAATGCTGAGATAAGCGTATTCGATCTAATACAATGATTAAAAAGTGTATTGGCCATAAATAGTGATGCAATATGGTCCTGCGCACACTTCAATAAAATAGGTGTAATTTTTAATCCGACCGTCGGATCGGGCTAAAATTTTGACAAGAGATCCGTGACTCAAAACCCAATTCGTCAGCTCCGATTCGTAATCTGAGCCTTCTTTCATGGACTTTTGGACCTTTTTTTATTATTTTTAGCAATTTTAGGGTTATTTTGATAATTTTATGTATTTTCTCTTTCTAGGATTTTTGTATTAGCTATTTAAGACAATCGTCATGATTTATGCAAGTTTAGTGAATTTTGAAAATTAATATTTTATACAAAAATTTGAGAATATGTGTGATTTCTCAACAAAAAAAATCTCTCTTTTTCGTACTTTTTCATTATCTTTCTCTATGGTCCGTGCATCAAATAGTCTGACACGCATTGTTTATAAAAAGCAAAGGAAACGAGTACTATAATAGACCAGTTTATAAACAAAAAGATAAACATACCTTGACATAAACTCCAATGGCTTCGATAAATTTCCCAGAGCGCCCATGAAAGCCAATAATTTTACCACCAATAGCTTCAAATTTGTATTATGTTGAGGATTATTTTGCCCATATGGTCCATAAACATTATAATTTGTTTTGATTTCGATTGACTTCACATGTTTTCTTTCCTTTTTCTTGTAGGAGCCAATGCAGCCTCTTATGCACGTAATGTACTCATCTTCTTGAAAGTTGATCTACAAGGTAATAAAACTTTTAAGAGATTTATTTTTGAGGGTCAATTTTTTTTGAGGGTTTTTAAGAGAGATTTATTAAAAAAACAAAATTTTTTAATGGACATTTTTAGTTTGTGTTGGATTAAATATATAAATGCACGTCATCTAGAATATTAAAAAAGGGGAAATATCATTGTAGGGGTCACTAGACATGCACCATGTATACAAAATACCTTAAAGCTGATTGCATCGCTTATTTTAAACTGAAAATCTTAAAAAATCCTTCACTTTTCCAGTTCAACAAAAAAAGATAAAAAAAAAATATATATACACACACAATTAAACACAAACAAAACACAAAATAAAACTCAAGTTCTATTAATTACTAAAAGCGTGCAAGAAAATCGTGCCTCTGTCAGACTTTCCTCCCACTCCACCAAAGCTGTATGATTCATTTGTACCATCAAAACGTTGATAGTACATGATAATGTGATCGACAACTTCGCCATGGCGAACACATATCTTACTAAAATGAGCAATACTGCTCAAAATATTATCTATTTCTCGCTCTCTCCCAGCCATACTGCCAGATGGCCCATATTTCATAATTTTAGGCGATATCTGTGTTACATCGGAGCTAAGATTAAGCTGCTCCTGCATTAGAAAAACATAAAAAAAAACATAAGAAATAAAAGACAATTTTCAACAAGAAAGCTTGGCAAAGGTTATGATTCTCTCTAAAACCTTGATCGACCAAATATATAGTTAGGAACTTAGGATTGAAATTCTCCTCTACGGTAGCGAACTATCACCTCACAAAGTAATTTATTTACGAAACAGATTATAAAAAGCTTACATGAGATATATAAAGAGAAATGAAATTTAAGTTTACAATTATAGTCATATATAGCTCTGTCAACAACGTAAAGGAGCCATTCCTTATGGGCGAAACTATTCTCCACGTACATCGAAGAATCTGTTCGCCTTTGGCTGAAATTCTCATGACAGACCAGAGATTGAAATTTTTATTTTAAAGCTCTGTTTTCTTACCATCTCCTGGATTCTGGAAGAAACACAAGTGACCAGGCAGAAAGCGATGAGGTGGTTCAGTGGAAGGGAGCGAATCAGGTGGGATAGAGAAGTTCTCTGGAAGAAAAATTAAAGACGAGGTGTGTTTTCTATGGAGCAAGAGTGAGAACTGGGGAAGATGCGGAGAGCTGAGGGATTGACTTAATCTTTTCGACCTTCAGCTAGTATTCTCCAAAATGACACGATACGATCGTGTTGGCACGATACGATCGTGTTGGCACGACACGACACGACACGAATACAAAATTGACACGACACGATCGTGTCATAATAGTGTCGTGTTGGGACATTACAAAGTTTGACACGATTCAACACGACACGATTCGACACGCAACACGACACGAACACGAATTAATACGACACCTCAACATAAATTTAATTATTAATGTTAATTATTTAATCAAAATTAATAATTTAATTTCAATTTATAATACTTTATCATATTATTTACCATTATTTAAATCATAATAGTTTCCTAATCTAATTATTATTTTTTATAAAAATATTAATAAAAAAATTAAACTTAATTAAATAATAAATTATTATGTTTAGTAATTGTTCTCATACATTTAATTTTTTTAATGATTTTTAAATTTAATAAAATAATAAAACAATATGACACGATTTAACACGACTAACACGACGTGTCAACACGACACGACACGATCGTGTCAGTCGTGTCGTGTTACCTCTTCTCACTACTAAACACGACACGACACGACACGATTAAAAAAATAGTTTGTGTCAACACGACACGACACGAGACTCTAATACGATCGTGTTTGACACGACACGACACGACACGCACGATTGAAAAACACTACCTTCAGCATACGAGTAAGAAATTCGACCTTCACTATCCGTCACTGAAGTTAGCGGAATGCGATTCAAAAAAAAAAAAAAAAAGTTAGCGGAACAGACCTCACCTAATCACCTAAGTCACGCTAACCCCACTAATAATGTCTTATTCTTATCATCGGGAACAGTTGCAACTTGCAAGTGGAAAACGGAAACAATATTTCTTGCACTCAGTGCATTCGGTGCACATGTATAAACTTCACGTACTTGTATTGTATAAAATTTTCTATATCTAGCATTCGGTTCGTTGAGAGCCAGGTCTTCTTCTAACCTATTGCAGACAAATGAAATAACAAGTCGAAAAATATAATTCCAATATTATATAGCAACTGGTAAGAAATAGATGCCAATCACGAAAACCATGAAAGTGGCTCAAATATTTTAATAAAAACCAGAATATTGTTTTAGATAGTGATGCACAAAAAAGATAATTGAAGAAGAACGAAAGAGAGATTTTTGATTGAGATCACACATATTCTCAAATTAAAATATGGCCAATGCCGAAACTGTTAACGCAAATATATAGTCACTTTCGTGTCAAAACGAAACGGTATTGGCCATTGCATTAACGCAAAACTGCAGATGCCGAATAAATTTCCTTAATCAAATAATCAGAATTATACAATTTAGGTTCGCAATAATCAGAATTATATAATTAAAATTTTATTAAGTTTCGGAAATATTAATTCGTTCTTTGAAAGAATTAATAAACCATAAATAAATAATTTTTTGAAACAAATATAAGATAGTAAGAAATCTAAAACCATGCAATTCTATTTCAAAAATAAATATATATTTTATTTTTAAAAAGTAAATACATTAAAAAAATCATGCCGAATTGGAGAAATTGCTAATATTGGTAAATATATATTTTATTTTTTGTGTCTAATACGTTGAATGAATTTTATTATTAAAAAATGACTATCTTATATTAAAAAATAACCAATTTTCAGCTATATAAAATAATTATACTACATATAAAAATACAAATTAACCAAAATATAAATGGAATGCATTGAAAACAAATATAGAATATCTTTTTTTATCAATAAAATACATTAAAATTAATCATGTTTTAACTCAAAAGCGTTAAGGCTAATATCTTTCTTCGTACTTTCAAAGAACTATATCAATATCAGTTTTTCAAAATTTATGAATCTATTTATATAATTCTGTTTTTTTTAATAATATTTCCAAAATTTAATGATATTTTAATATTATTCTTAATTGTTTCGGAATTATTCTTTCGAAGCAGTATCCTCTAGGCTGTGCTCCAGAATTTTTTAGTAAAAAAATGGAAGGGAAGAGAAGGGTTGGGAGAGTAAAGTAAACTCTTACACTCCAATTTAGAGGGTACAAATTTAGAAGAAAATAGAGTAAACTCTTTCCCTTACTCTTGATTTTATTGATGTCCTGGAACAAGTGCAGAGTAAACTTCTCTTTACTTTCTTCTCTTTTTCTCTAAATTTTGCTTGTCTGGAGCAGACGTATCTACATCTATACTATATACTATTAATTAAAATCCGTGGACGTCGTAGTCCGATTTTTTTTTCCGTCAGCGACACAGCATCTGAGCCCTCTATTTTTTTTTCGCGATCGATTGATCCGTTAATCAATTTCTTTCGCGTCTCTTCTTCCTTCTCCTCTCTCTCTCTTTTCTCTCTCATCGACAACAGAAAAAAGGAATATTTTTATCAATGACAAAAATGCCCCTAATAATTTTAAAAACGACAAAATAGCTCTGACAATTTTAAAAAGAGCACAGCTATAGTGGTAATAGCATTGCCGCTATAGCCCAGGCCTATAGCGGTAATGCTATTGCCGGTATAGGGGGCTATAACGGCATTGCTATTGCCGCTATAGCGTATTTCTTTTTTTTTCAGGGGCCGACACCTCTATTTTTTTTGTCGTTTTATTCACATTTTTATTTTTTTGGCTGCTCTCCATTTCAGCATATACTTATTCTCTCCATTTCAACTATATGCATTTTTTTTATGGTTCAACAAATGCCCCCCACCAGAGTAGGTTGTGATGGTTTTTCAGAACGACATGCTCTGGTGTATGATGCGTGCTTCTTTGGTTTTGCTCTTGTGGCTTGAAGGAAAGTATCTGGAATGTCGCATGGGTTCACTTGGTAATTGATCATGTTTCTCAGTTTTGAATTTGATCATATTTCCAAATGCTTGATCTTCCCACATGGTCTTCATTTTGATTGAGATGTAGAGCATTTATTTCTTTGCCTTGGTTTCAGGTTTTGGTTGAGGTTTAGGGTATTTGTTCCTTCGTCTTGTTTTTTATTTATTTTGGGTTTTAGATATTTGTTCCCTTGCCTCGGTCTGGGATTTGATTTAGGTTTGGGTACTTGTTCCCTCACTCCGATTTTGGATTTTGTTGCATACCTTGTTAGAGTACAAAGTATAAAACTTGTTCATCTTTCATGCCGGTAGATGAACATACCGGTGTTGGTTGACTTATGGCTCACTCCAACAATTAACCGTTTTTATGTGGAATTTTGGCCATGGATTTTTTATGGAGTTAGAAAAATTTTGTGGAAGAGACACCCTATATAGCCTCTTAAGGCAGGGTACTCTTTTATTTCTCCTAAGGACATAAAGCTCCAGCAACTTCTTGTACCTGCAAAAGCAAAAGGTTGCCCATAAGAGCGACCAAGATCATACCTTGTTAAAGTACAAAGTATAAAACTTGTTCATCTTTCATGCTGGTAGATGAACGTACCAGTGTTGGTTGACTTATGGCTCACTCCAACAATTAACCATTTTTATGTGGAATTTTGGTTGTGGTATTTGTGGAGTTAGGACATTTTATGTGGAAGAAACGTCTTATGGGACCTACTTAAGGCAAGACGCTCTTTTTATTCCAAGGACATAAAGCTCCAGCTGCTCCAATACCTGTAAAAGAAAAAGGTTGCTCTCAAGAGCGACCCAAGATCATACCTTGTTAAAGTACAAAATACAAAACTTGTTCATCTTTCATCCTGGTAGATGAACATACCAGTGTTGGTTGACTTATGGCTCACTCCAACAATTAACCGTTTTTATGTGAAATTTTGGCCGTGGAATTTGTGGAGTTAGGAACATTTTATGTGGAAGAGACATCCTATATGGCCTTTTTGAGGCAGGATACTCTTTTCATTCCTCCCAAGGACATAAAGCTCAAGTTGCTCCGTGTACCCCTACGAATTCGGCTAGAATTCCATATTGCTTTCTGCCCCAGAACAAAGCAGTTCTAATAGTTTTTTGTGCACCTTGCCCCCCGAAGCTTCACCAGTGCCTCCATTCATATATTAGTGTAGGTTTATGATAGTCGACATTGGCATAAACCATTACCTACAAAACATTGCTCCACAAAAATATTGTTAGCATCTTTGTAGAGAAATCACACAACTATTATAACCTATATGATATATTCTTCAAATCCCAAAGATGAGAGGAGAAAGATGTCCCACCGGGCGTGCCAGAATCTGTAGAGACCTTTTTATCGCCGCGGAATGAAATAAACTGAATGTCCGCAGGAAAGGGAAAGATCTATCCAGATACCCTCCGCGCGTCACAATTCGATATAAGTCCTTTCTTAATGAAGAGAGAAGAACTCATATGAATTTATATTCACGCGAAGGTTTATTGTTTTGTGAGTTCTTTCTTTCCAGCAGGCGCAAGCCCCTGCTGTTAATTACCTCGGGAATAACCGCGAGAACCTCTGATTAAGGGATTCGAAGAATTATATGTATAGGCTAAAAGAGTTGTGAAATGCAACTTGTTGGGTGATTATGTAGGTGACATTTGTTTATGAGGTTTTTATAGTAAGTTGAGATTTTAGATTTTAAATCTAACTTGAACCATAATGGTAAATTACCGACCAGTCCATTAGTCGATCAAATACCGCTTTATTTTTGGAGTTGAGATTTTTGTTCTCGTTTTTGACATTTGATTTAGGATTTGAGTTATTTGTTCTCGAATCCTGTGAAGTACCAGGTTCTAAGTACAGAACATATTGTTGACTCAGGAACAAGGACTTCGCAAAGTTAGGGTCAAGAGTGTAACCGCACTGGTCACTCAGGCGCAACAACCTTGCAACTCGTACACTGAATACAAAGCGGGCCGCTGATTCAGGTGACGAGGGAAACTTATGATCAAACTGGGGCTTTGGTCCAGTTAGATCGCTTTTGATTTTATTTGGCATTTATTTGGATATAACTTGAGTTAATTTGAACTCAAATTATAATTTGGTTTCACTATTGTTAATTTGAATCAATTTGGATTCAAATCATGTTAGTTCGAGACAATTTGGGGCCACAAACTAAATTCTAGATAACTTGAGTGTATTTGATACTCAAGTTAGTTTTGATTTGGATTTGACACAATTTGAGTCAAATTAGACTCAAATCGAAATTTAGTTTGGTTTGGTTGGTATTTGTGTCAATTTGAGTTAATTTAAACTCAAATCAGAATTTTACCACATATTTCAAACATTGAAGTCACACGTTTTCATTTTGGTTTTGTGGACTTTTAGAATTTCTAAAGATTTCAATTTAATTTGAATTTCACATGATGCATTACGATGAAAATGATCAAAATCGGATTTAACCAATCTTTAGAAGATATTAACATCAAATGACCAGTGAAACTGAAATCTTTAGATTTTTCCGAGTTTTGGTGTATTTTATTTGAGGTTTTTCGAGTTTTCTGTGAATTTTAATGTATTTTGACATTTGGACAAATTTGAAGATTTTCTGGGCTGTGCACTTTGGACAGGACCAACCAGACCATTAATCAGTTCAAAATTAGAAAAAAAGTCTCTCTGTTTCACCAAAAATTATGAAACCAGAATCAATTGAAAGAAGACTCAGAGAGGATTTTTAATATCATTTTTACATAATTTTCGGAATTTGTTTTATTGGGCTTTGGGCTTTATTTCTCAAGGTCATTTTCTGAAATAAAGTTCTGTCAGTTAACACGATCTTTGATCACTGTTTCAATGAATGTTTTTATTCTGTTTCGAATTTTTATATGAGGTTTATTTTACTTGAAACTAGACTTCAAGAGGAAAAGTTTGATATCTATAATGAAGTTTTCTGAGTTGGTTTGATATTTTTAAGTGAATTTGCAATTCAGGGAAACTTTCTGAAATCGGATTCCTGAGACAGACAGACCTCAGTGCAGTTTTTGAATTTTCATTTGCTCTCTTTTTATATTTATGACTTGAAACTTTCCGATTTGAATTTATACATCTTGAGGCAGTTGCAGTAATTTTCGTAGAATTTTTAGAGATTTATTTCAAGTGTTTCAAGGCATGAACTTTCAGACACATTTGCTGGCACGATTTGCTGACAGTTTTCTGAAACTCAATTTCTGTCTGATTTCAAAAATTCGTTATAATTAATCTGAGTGCCCAAAAATTCTGAAACTTTTACAGTAGATGTGTCACATCATGTTTCATCTACAGTTAAAATTTCATTTAATTCTGTTCAACCGTTCATGAAATAAAAAAGATTTCGTAAAACTGTCTTTTTGCCAGTTGTACCAGAAACTGTGCAGAGTTCAGTTTTAACATTTGTTTCTTTGTAAATACTGATCATATTTTACCAGAAAGCATCTAATCTTCATCATGGAACTTCGAAGTCCTTTTTGTGTTATGAACTATTCCTACTCAAATTGATATAGATCAATTTCTGAATAAATTTTGACAGCATATCATTTCTTTCATGTCATCATCAAATCTTTAGCTGTCCTTTGATTAACTTTTCTTAGCAATTAAGCCATATTTAGCAGATGGTTAAATGCCTAGAAAAAATTGATCAAAAGATCAGCCTTGAGAAAAAGAAAAGCCAAAGCTGTGCTAAGGCATCTTTTAATCAAGTCAGAACATCATATGAGGACCAAAGCTGTGCTAAGATCCCATTCAATCATATTCTTCCACAATCTGTTTTGTTTTTCCATACTTCTCCAAAGCTATGCTAAGTTGAAGTATAAAACACAAACAGATTGCAAACAAAGTATAAACTAGTCACGATTTATTCAGAACTCAATCAAGAGACCAAAGCTGCGCTAAGATCTCACTCTTTTCCTTTTAATTTCATCAGATATAACAGTAAACTGCTTTAATTACCAAAATAGATCTAATAGAACATAAACGAAATTATAATAAACATGTGATCATGTTAGAATTTATTTTAAAAAGACCAGTACTATACTAAGTCTTCTTTTCTTTTCTTTTCTTTTTTAATCAAATTTTGACAGAATTGATTCGCTATTTTGAATTTCTTCAAAGCTGTGCTAAGTCGAAATCCAAAACAGGAATTGAAGGCAATTGTTACGAAAGATATACTGCTGAATCATAATCACGAATAATAAAACTAAAATAAAAAATGAATAAATAAATAAATACTAATGCACAGAATGAAATCAAGAATTTTCTTTCATTAACAATAGGAGAAAGGTGTTACAAACCCATACAAGCCTTGCTCTTGATTTCTGTTTGTTTTCTCTCTATTTTTTTTATAAGAATTTCTCTCTCTCACTGGTTAGTTTCTTGTGTCTCTTTTTCTCTTAACAGATTGTTTTTTTTTTGTTGCGTGTCTCCTCCTTTTTTTTCAACTCCCCCCTCCGTTGTGTCTGTTGTTGTTTACACATATATATAGCCTTCATCTCTTGCGCCCTTTTGTTTTGAGCAACCACTCCAGGACAAAAACATTGTTGATGTGTCATCTCCTTATTGGCTAACCATGATACTGGGTGGTTATAGCAATTTGAATATGACAATTTGTGCCTTTTCCTTGCAGACTCTCCAATTCATTTTTTTTTTGGTTGCAACTCTCCAATTTGACGGTTATTCTCAAGAGAACTCACCGTCAGGCTTCACTTCTTTTTGAACCGGACTAGCTTTTTTTTTGTGTTGGGCTCTGGCCTTCGATTATTTTTATTTCCTAAGCAAATTGGCTGCGCCTCTTTACTTGTAATGCACATTTTTATTTTTTTGGCTGCTCTCCATTTCAGCATATACTTATTCTCTCCATTTCAACTATATGCATTTTTTTTATGGTTCAACAAATGCCAGATCACAGAAAGATGAGGGCGTGACCCCCATTTTTTATTCAAAAAAAAAAAAAATGCCAGATCACAATACAAGTCCAATGGCACCGTGGTCTGTTATTTTTGTGATTTGGGTTTGTTTGAGAATTAGTTCCAATTCTTATAAATGAACTGTTGCTATTTGATTTATTAGATCTCTTCTTTATAAAATTATTTTCTAAAATTTGAAAATCTCCTGTTTTATGAGGTTCCAATTCGACATTCGTGCGTGAGTTGATGTGAATAATTAACATTCAATCTACATAAATTGATACACAATATCAAAATAAAACGTTAAACATTCATGTGTGAATTGATCTGCATGATTAGCATTTAATCTATAAAATTGTTGGGAACCATGACATATATTTTGATTTGTTAACAATTATTTAGTATTCGAAAACTGCAATTAAATGTACAGTAACTTAAGATGTGACTAATTGAAAGAATTATATGTTTATTTATTCATTACCTAGGTATTTATTGAAATCTTATTTTAACTATATTAATTATAATAAAATATCAGACATAATTAACATTGATATCGAGCGAAGTTCGATTCACTAACCTAGTTTTTAAAACATCTAGTGGACGTTTTTTCTCTGAGCCGTCCGATTTAATCTGAACGGGCTGATTTATTATCAGCTGCACGAATCTCGACGGATGAAGTATTAATCACGGAACATTAGTAATCGGGGACGGACGTAATAAAAAACGTCATGCGATTCCTTATTCTCTCTCAGAGTTCCATCGGCCTTTTTTTTTCTTTTTCTACTTTTTATGTGTCATCTTTTTCTTTCGTTCAGAAGATTACAGTAAAATCGTGTATTTTACCATTTCCCTCTTCCGAACTCCGAACCCTCTCGGATCCCTCTGGAGTCTGGAGTCTCATTCCTTCAAATTGAACCAAAACATTACACCCCAAAAAAAAAAAGAGCAGATAAACCTTTACAAAAAATGGCGGACTACCACTTCGTGTACAAAGATGTAGAAGGCACGACCACGGAGTGGGACGACCTCCAGCGCAAGTACGGCAACCTCCCTCCCAAGCCCGACACCTTCAAACCCGCTCCCTTCACTCCCGCCGCAGATCCCGACCTCCGCCCCAAATCGGCGGCGTGGATCGACGAGAAGTCGCCGGAGGAACTCGAGGAACTGGAGGATGATGATTTGGACGATGATCGCTTCCTTCAGGAGTATAGGTTAGTTAGATCACTTCCTCTCTTACCAAACTAGTGTAAGCTCCATTTGTGTTCGTGATTCTGTTTAGTTCAGTTGAGATGATTTGTCCGATTGAAGTAGAAAAGGAACCGACTCATTATTTATCTTTTTGGTTCTCTTAATAGATTAGATAGAATGATAATTGGAGCTTAGATTTATAATATCTTCGACTTGAGGTGGGTTAATTTAATTGTAATTATTATTTTGTTTTTTAATTTGAAATAAGCGGTTTTAGTAAAATCGATACAGTCACATCCAGCGTTACTGGCACAGTGGCACTGGTATTTCACATCTCACAATACCAGTGTTTCTTTATTATCTAATAGCTGTATGACCAAATGTAACTTGAGAGCAACAAAACATAGCAGTATAAAAGCAATACTCCATAAGACCATAAGATATAAGAACTAACAAACAAATCTAAAAAACAAGAAAGTATTACTCCTTTGTGTCAGTCAGTTCCAAAGCCAGGTCATTGATGCATTCTGAAGTGATCAGTCCCCATTTGCTAGATAATTCCTCCGGCTAATCCGAAGAGGCAAATCAGTACTATCTGGCATTAATTGCTATATCGCCTTAGCCTTAGGGGCAAATAGGGAATTGTTAAGTTGCAGCTTATAAAATTCCTTTCTTTGCTGGAAATTAAGTCGCCTTTGTAATTTAAGTATATCAATCTTGTTGCAACTGTCTGATTTTTGTGAGAGCAAATATTAAACTTGGAAATGACACATGAAGTTTTTGTCTACACCAAGCGTCTGTCCAGAATTGAATTGAGTGGCCATTTCCTATGTTGTATGAGCTAATAATGTAAAATATCTGTTCATATTCCACTAGATTCTTCCACAAAGGTGATTATCTGGATCTAGATCCAGTGTCTTGGTATCTGTATCTGAAAATGGCTTTGCACCACCTCTCAACTTGAGGAATGAGGATCCTTGTAACTCCATAGCCATTTACACAGAAGTGCTATGATCAAATTTCTCAAGTTCATGATACCTAATCAACCATTTTCTTTCAATTTGCAATATTAATCCAATTGACCAAGTGGTATCTCTTTGCTTGTCCATTATTCCATAAATTTTTTTTTCTAATTTGGTCCATCTGTTTAAGTGTAAAAGCTGGTATTTAATTAAAAGACAGCATGAATATAGCCAAAGCAGAATAAACAATATTAATACGTGTCAATTTGCCTCCATAGGACAGGAGAGCTCTCTGCCAACTGTAATGTTTCAGTGACTTCTGTAAATGTTAATTAATACATTGAGGCTCTTAGATTGTCTCTTATGTCACTTACAAATTGATACACTACATTGCACTTATTATTTTTTTATCACCATGAATGTAATTTCAATCGCTCATGAAGAAAGAAGAGGTTAGCAGAGATGCAACAAGCATCAAAGGTGGTACGATACGGGTCGGTCGTGCCCATTTCTGGGTCAGACTTTGTTCGTGAGGTCTCTCAGGCTCCACAGGATGTCTGGGTAGTTGTGCTTCTCTACAAAGATGGGTAGTTTTTAATTTCTTTGTAAATTTGTACAGCTCTGCATC
Source organism: Rhynchospora pubera (assembly GCA_028095005.1). Classification (NCBI taxonomy): domain Eukaryota; kingdom Viridiplantae; phylum Streptophyta; class Magnoliopsida; order Poales; family Cyperaceae; genus Rhynchospora; species Rhynchospora pubera. The sequence goes on along the minus strand of CM051460.1, from coordinate 220,482,987 downwards.
TAGCTAATAGGACTGAATGAAGCCAATAAAAGGGACAGTGTCAGCTATTTTCTGCGAACATGAAATCTAGCACAGTGCATCTTACCATTGTACTGTGTTTTGATTTAATATTGTAGATGCAGACGTGCTTACATGCCAAAAACAACCTTCAATAAGCAACTAATCAACCAAAAAGGTATCCCATCATAGGAAAATGGTTTAGTGTTGAATTCAAATAATTTAGCAGAAAAGCACCATGTGGTTAATAACTGTAGTAGAAAAGGTTCAATTTATAACCAATTTTAATTCAAACTCAGTTACGATCAATAATATGGCATTATCCTTTGGAATCTCAATTATTGTAGAGTACAAGAATGTGGGTTACTTCACACCTGCTTGGAAGAACTGGCAACCCGCTATCCGGCTACAAAATTTGTTAAAATAATCTCCACAGATTGCATACCCAATTATCCTGATCGCAACCTCCCAACCATACTTGTGTACAACAATGGTGCTGTGAAAGGAACAATAGTGGGACTGAGTCAGTTTGGTGGAAGAAGATGCACCCCTGAATGTGAGTTCTTCTTTCCTTTTGTGTGTGTGTGTGTGTGTGTTTTTTTTTTTTTTTTTTGAGAAGTAGATTCCCAAGTAGGAATCCTGTATTAATAAAAAAAACAACCTCAAGTCATACAAAAAAATGTAAGTAATACCAAAGGTGACTGGAATTGCCCCTTTCCAAAAATTTTTTATTTGTTGTAACTTGTACGGGTGGGACGGTGGGTAATTGCTGCGTTACCTACTTACTGGTAAGTTGCTAGGAGCTAAACGTATTTGTTATTTTTGATGGAACAACCCTACATTTTACTAACCAATTTAACCTTTTAACACCAAATCCAAACTATTTAGAGGTAATATTGTAATTGTCTGGTCCAGCATTAGCAGTGTGATTTCAAGATTTGCTAGAATTCTTTCCCATTTTGTGTGTTCCATCGTGGCCTTCATTTGCATGAATTGAGCCAAATTGGAGAGCTTTAGGACATTTTCTTGCATATAAACAATTTCCTAGTAAAAATGCTAAAGATATCTTTCAGTATTTGCTATTTTTCCAGCTTGACTCTTGTTTATCAAGGTCCAGTGGTTCATAAGCACAACTATCAGTAATTCTTACTCAGTAACACTGACATCTGGTACTGTATTTGAATACCTGTAATTCTTAATCAAAATTTTCATTTTGTAACTGGATTTCAGTAATCCTTAGCTATATAACATCTACTTGGTACCATACTTGCCAGATTTGATACTGGTTATCCTATATGGAATCCTTGATTTGCTAAAATAATGTGTTATTTTGCTGCGATAACTTCAGTTTATTACTGCAATATCTGAAACTGTGATTTATGTCTTGTTAAAACGGTATTTACTAATGGTACCTTTTAATGACAGCTGTTGCTTTAGCACTGTGCAAATCAGATCCTGTGTTGAATGATGGTCACAGCAACAATGCATCTAAAGATGATGTCATAGATGGTGTTCGCAAGAAATTCATTGAGACATTAGTAACTCGACATGAGGATGAAGAGGATTATTCAAGTGATTGATAAGCTGTTTTTATTTGTTTTTCACATTTTTCCTTTTGCTTTGTTGTAGTTTATATTTATTTACATAATGTTTTGATAGATATGGATACCTCTGGTGGACTGCGAGTGAACTGTGTACATTATTATGATCAAGGTCTCTCAGGAATTTCTTTTTCTCTCTGTTATTATTATTTTTTTTTCTAAGCCTTTACTGTTTAAGTTTGAGCACTCGGCATATATAGTGAATTTTTCAGGTGGTGAGAGCCTCAAACTAATTGCTTGGTAATTGTACCACAAATTGAGTTCTTGCTACTGTTGTGAGAATGTGATAAAGAACAGTAAACAAAAACAACAACAACTAAGTTTTTTGTTCCAAATAAGTTGGAGTAGGCGAGAACACATGTAAGAACAAAACAAAACATAAAATAGATACTAATAAAGAACAGTAAAATGCACTTAAAATATTTAGAAGATGGTAATGTTCAGCACTTTTAAATCGGAATCTGGACTTAAGGGAATAAGGAAATAGTTTATTCCTACTATTAAATTTATTATAAACAATCTAAATTCTTCACAAAGTTACACACTTTCCAATATTTCTTTCCTTATTCTTCTTATTCCCACACCATCCAACAAATTTTAGAAAACAACAAAAATCTTCTTACTCATTATGGCTCATGGTGTGGGAATAAGAGGAATAAGGGAAGAAGTATTGGAAAGTGTGTAACTTTATGAAGAGTTTAAATTGTTTATAATAGTTTATTCTTACTACCAAATTTATTATAAACAATCTAAATTCTTTACAAAGTTACACACTTTCCAATACTTCTTCCCTTATTTCTCTTATTTCCACACCATCCAACAAATTTTAGAAAACAGCAAAAATCTTCTTACTCATTATGGCTTATGGTGTGGGAATAAGAGAAATAAGAGAAGAAGTATCGGAAAGTGTGTAACTTTATGAAAAATTTAAATTATTTATAATAAATTTGGGAGTAGAAATAAATTATTCTCTTATTCCCTCACTTATCCAAACACATTGTAATTGGGGTTCAAATGAATTATGAGTTAGACCGCGACTACAGTAAGATGACATTGGAAATATGAACTCTCAAGTACTCCAAAGTTGATTTCATTATTAGCACCTTCGACAAATCAAAAGATTACATTTAAAAACAAAAAGAATATTTAAAAATTCATTTACGATTTTAACCGTTTGATCTCAATTAAGATGAGAAATGAATACTTTAAAAATTAAATCAGTAATAAATGAGTATAATCTAAATAATAAAATGAAAAACATGTTTTTATTTGGGAAAAGAAAATCAGGATTTTGCATTTTGAACAAGTCCGCATGATTAAAATGCACAAATTGAATCAATTTGCTAAGCTTATATAATAAGAAAAATAATAATATAAAGTTTGTTCACTAGTTTTAAAACAGAAAGATTAAGAGAGCGAATCTTCCCATTTTTCCGTATGCAAGTATATAGCAATGCCACATGGCATGTACGAGGAATAGAATTTGATCACGCAGGAACTCTACCACGGTCTTTATCCATGACTACACATAAAGACACCTCAGATCCTCAACAAAAACCCTATCTGGTGTTGACTGCTTCAGCTGTTAGATTTCTTGAGATTGGTGAGATGATAAGATCCGACGACCGAAGGTTGCTTAGATGTGCATCGAGTTCATGAACCTTCATCCTTCTCACGGATAAACGCGACAACTAAAACTCTCTAGTGTGCACAAAAGTTGGATTTACCCATATATTGCACTTCAATTTTTCTTGTGGTATCATAAAATAAATAATGGTATTGTTTTTTTTAAATTAGATAAATAATGCTTTTGGTATTGCGCCCATATAAAACAGTAAAAGGATGGGCTCTTCATTTATGTGCCTATAGTTTAATTTAATGCAATTCGGAAATAATGTGATTGTTAATTTTTATGTGCTTTAATTGATCTTGCGAGGTATCACTTGATAATAAATTATTTTTTCGAATTTAAACAAAAAAAAATTAATTCGTTGTTACTTTTTCGGTGTGTTATAGTTAATTAGACTGTAATTTAGATCAATGGACTTGCAAGAAGAATAACCAAGTTATAATATATTCTCACAAACTAAATAATTACTTTAAATTTAATTTAAAAGAGTTGATAATTTTTTAAAAGTTTATTTCATACTTGAACGTAACACACTCTGCCAATTAATTTTAAATAAATTAAAAGTATTACTAGGATCAATCATCAAGAGGCGACAATTTCAAATAGTTCAAATAATTAAATTACATAATAAATAACAAAAAGATTCACCAAATGTTATTGGTAACACAACTGACCATATTTGTTAAATAATCAAACTTGAACAGTGCACAATTGTTATTTCCTTGACCAGAGAAAATAATCCATCACAAAGCATACACATCATCACCAACTTTTATGGGATCTATTCGGGTACTTCCAATCGAAAGCACAACAGTTAGCGGGCCCACCTTCTCTCTACGTCAGCATCCTCGTCTCTTCGCGCTATTTCCAATTTCGCCACTCAACTCCTTCCCATTTATTTCTCACAATGGAAAAAATTTGTGCAAGGTCGTGCGTCTCTCTCCTCTTCAATCGCTCTTCACAAACGAGGCGATCGCATCTCCTTCTCCCCTTCGTTTCTCTTCCCTTATCTCGCGCTTCGCACCGTCCGATTTCCACTTCCAATCGTCCCTGCGTCACCATGTCCGTTCGATCCGACGCCGTGGTTGACACTCATGATTCTCCTAAGGTGCGCCTTTAGACAAATTGCTTTTGTTTTTAGCTTATATATACCAAGATTCTGTCTTCTTTGTTTGTTGTAATGCTTTTCGGGCTTAGTTATTGATTTGTTCTAGTATTCGGGGTTTTATAATTTGCAAATGGGTCCATAAAAAAAGAAATTATTAGAAACATAAATACGTTGAGGTGGTTGCATTATGCACAAATGACGCACTCTTTTGTGATAACCTTGTATTTCACAAAAGGAAAGAGACATATAGTTACAAACTACCAAATTTATTTGACAAACTGACAACGGACTGAACTGTTATTAAAAATAAGATAGAATTACGATTGTAAATATGTTTTGCAAGATGTGGAAAGGACATTATCAATTTTGGGACAAATTAGAAATTGTTTGAACCATTTTTGAAATTGCAACAATTTTGTTAGATAACTTACCTAAACGATGTAGAAAATATCTACAATTTGAATATTTTGATTCTGATAATGGCTGCATCAATTGCCAAACAATTTTGGTGTTAATACAGCCTAATTCTGCAAAATTGACTTATTAATCTGTCTCTATTTGCTGCTGTTATCTGTACTCATTATTTTTGTGAGGAAGAACCTTGTGGTAACATTTGTACTTCAACCTCGACATGAATTCAATTTGTTTTACTATTTGGGAGAACACCAGCCATGTTGCCAAATATCTATTAATTTTAAGTCAATTAGTTAATTGCAGAAATAATCTCGGTTGGCTTTTTGCAATTCATAATCCTTTTGCTTTGATATTACAAAATATCAATTGATGCAATTTGGATTGTGGCATAATTATACATAAAATTTATAATGGTTTGCGTTAAATTGTTCAGCTGAAATTCCTGAATTCAGAGGTTCAGAGGTCAAATTGACTTATCTCAGAACTTAAAGATCACAACTGCAATTTATTTTGTCTTTACTCTGCCACTTTGTCTTTGTTTCAGGGATCAGAGACATTTTTCCGAACAGTAATTTCAAATATGGAGAAGGTCTATTTGAATAGAAATCCCACAGCAAAGGCCATCCTTGACCTTGTCCAATCACATGATGGGGACAACATTTGTTATGACCATTTTGCATTTCGAACATTTGGGGTATACACTTATATTGTTATATTTTAATTATTATTTACTTCACTTAGGACTTTTTGGTGCAATTTCCTATCATTTTTGCCTTCTACAAAGAAATGTTATCAACTTCTGGTCTCATCTGCTCAATTCTTCATGGGCAAGTGAAAAAACTATAGAGGTCAAAGAACCAACTGGTTTAAAAAGTTGCAAAAGTATTACCCTGCACGCAAAACTGACTTTCATTCCCAGCAATGCAATTAATGCATGAGTTTCCTTCATAGCCCTCCTATCACAGATCCTCAATTAAGGCAGGACCCATCTTTCTCTGCTCAGGGTAGGGTTGTAATGCTTTTCTCTAAACATGTTAGCAAAGTGAACCTAGGTAATATCTCCCAGTTTTTATCGAGCACAAAAATTACTTATTTAAATAAGATAACATTTTACATGCTATCACATAAAATTCCTTACTTATTTAGGTCACATAATGAATCATCTATTACTGTTCAATTGAAGGTGGATGGTTATGGTATAAATTCTCTGGCTGAATTTTTCATGGATTTTGGTTATACTCCACGGGAAGAACTAAGATTTCCAGCAAAGAAGCTTAAAGCACTGTGGTTTTCTCCTCCTGGTGATAGTTCTTCTAATAAAAATGGAACTGGTATTAAAGGGCCCCTGCCAAGGGTTTTCATATCTGAGCTAATTGTTGATCAGCTGAGCTCTGAAAGCCAGGTACTCTTGTTGAGGGACTGAAATTTTTTTGCAAATATATCCCTCTCAATTGCAAGACGCAATCGCTTACTTGCATGTTAACTATGGTTATCCTTATTTTTTCATCTATGCATAAACACCAACCACGCCAATTAGAAAGTTGGTTTCCAGGCTAGCGCTAAATCGAAGTATGCACTACTCAGACTCAAAGACTATTAATTCTGACCAGCTAAATCATAGTTTGACAGTTGAAGGTTATTTGAACAAATTTCAAAAGATGGTGATGCCAGTGCAGAGAAATATTGGTATTATTCCAAATGTGATACATAATCATCTATGACTTAGGGAGAACTATTCTAGATTCTACCAAACCTGCTTGAGTTAGCCATGTCTTGACTGGTACCAAGCAATTGCCATAATCATATGGGCAACCTAGGCCCACTAATATATATGGACAAGTCGAAATGGTCTGCTTACCAAGTTAATATGTGACAGCTTCAATACCTGGTTAAATTACAAGGCACCATGTCATATTTACATATATTTTATTAAATTTTGTTGTGTGATATACCTACATAGGAGGTGATTAGAAAATATATTAAAGCATCTGGTGTTGGAAAGAAGTATGCTTCCCTTGCTAGTATGTGTGGAGGCTTAACTTGGGAGAAGCCTTCTTTTTCTGATTATCAGGTTTTATCAAGGTTGTTCTTTTCTCTGATTTTCATGTTAAGAACTTTAATAATTGAATTGTGAAATTTTTTAATACTTAATAACATGTGCTTCACAAAACTACAAGTTTATACTTTACGATCATAAAAAATATTAGAAGCGTGGCCAAGCCTTCTTCCCCTGTCAATTATCAGAAGTACCCAATCGACCCCCATTGTTCTTGTAGAAGCATCTAGTTAGATATATTCCCCTATTTCAAGAGTACAACTGTACAAGGGAAAATTTACTTGATTTTCAGATTTTGCAGCAACATATTAGATATTCTCATTTTGGAAAATGGTTATATCAGATAATTCCTGCAGTTTGTAATTAGTAATGGACCAATTGCACAAATAATATTATGTTTTTGGATCATCAAGCTTCAGCGTGTCTTTTTTCATGGAGTCCCAACTATTTTTTTGATATGCAACAGGGAAAGCGAGTATGCAGCATGGACTCTTGTAAACGGCTATGCACTAAACCATGTGACTATTTCAACCCACCGACTTAAATCTGAAATTAGAAAAATTCAAACTCTCAACAAGTTCATTGAAGATAGTGGCTTCAAGCTGAATTCAGAGGGAGGCATCCTAAAAGGTTTTCCTTATCTTTACTACTTATTCAGGCAGTGTTTACTATCTGAAATTATGATGCCAAACCATTTTTAATTTAAATTACCTTCAAGGAACTGTGTGTTTCCTGAAAGAAGCCAGCTTGACTGATCAAAATTAATCAAATTCAGTCAAGATGTCAGTATCCTAAACAAACCAACCTTTTTCACAACTTAGTACCAGATGAAGTTGGAATTATGACTACCCTGGGTTTGCACAAAAGGGATTCTCACCATTCATGAGGAAATGTCTATAAATTAGTTCCTCTTGATTTCCAAAGTCTGTAGAATGCTTGCTGTCAGCTGCAGCTTTGAAAATTTTGTCTGTCATATACACAACTGGAGAGTATCTGGAAAAATTTGCATAAAATAAGAACCTTTATTAATATTTAATTTTATGATTTTCATTTTGTACTTTTATGAACAGTAAGTCCTGATGGTCTTCTTCATCAGAGCTCGACTGTGGCTGATTCTATTTCCTTTACCTTTGCTGATGGAAAAACTGATATCGTCCCTTGTTGTTATATTGAATTTGCTGAACGTCTTAAACTGCCTCAGTTTAAAGATTTACCTGACAAAGAGGTATTTCTATTTCTGTAGTCAATCCCTGTTTATAGTTTGATCAGAAGATAACTATTAAGGGCCTTTTATTAATGAAATATTTGTTTCGTGTTATCAACAGGTAAAAGAATTTCATAGGCGTGATGGCTTTGAGGTAGGAAACGCTGACAAGATATTTGAGAGCACATCGAAGGACCAATTAACTAGGAATGTTGCATGAGTGCTGTTATGAAGTACATAAAAATGTTCTTAATTGAAGGGAAAAATACTTAACTTGTAATATCTAGAGAGAAGTATAGCAATAAAAGCATGTTTCTGTTATTATCAGGTGTATTACCTTTTTCCTTAGTTTGCATGCAACGGAAGCTTGAAAGCTTGAATCATATAGTGACGGTGTGTTTGGATGCAACGGAATAAGCTGTGAATAGGGAATAGGAATAAAGAATTTCGGTTTGTGTGCTTATCCATATTCCTTATTCTTATACCATGGTTTTGTTAGTATAGGAATAAGGACCCAAATTTCTTATTCTTATACAGTTTGTTTTGCACAAGAATAAGAATAAGCACGCAAATCGAAATTTCTTATTCCTATTCTCTATTTCCGGCTCATCCAAACACAAAACTGTAGGATTTTTATTTTCTGATCACTGAATATGTCACGTTTCATTTGAGCATAAATGTTTTGCTAGGTTTGATTAGTTAAATATTCCTCCAAATACAGGTAGCTTGCGCACAACTGGATTAACGCACTCATTTCGACGTCTTCCTTTCCAATGTTTGAACGGAAAGAATAAAGATGAACTTAAATATTCTAGACTTTAAGTTCTCAAGCTGGATAAAAACTAAATTTTCGTCGGAAAGGCAAAATTAAATCATAAAAGCCAAATTTCATCAAAGAGAACTATAGGCAAAACATATGTTATCTCTATCATTATACTACGAGAGCTGAACTGTGTTTTCGGATTTCTTTGTGGGAACAAAATGCATGTCTTTTTTTTTTTTTTTTTTTTGAGAAACTAAACAGCATCTAGTGGTTGTGGGAACAAAATGTCTTAATGATATAATTTAAATTTTGAACTGACATGAAGTTACTAGATATGTAATAGTTAATTTCTGCAAATGGTTAGATATTCTAATAGTTAAATTCACTGACTTGATGAATGTTTTACTGCAGATATCATGCAAAACTATAATTCGCACGTTGCAGACCCTCAAAAATCAATTTTAATTTTTCCCAGATATTACCAGACTCTTTATCCTACAGTGCTTCCAAGCTTTGTAGAAATTTTTAGTTCATATTTCTTACGACCCCATCTCATCTCTCACTTACAGTCGCTTTGTTACTTTCAATATTTTAAGCGCCTATTTTGAGCTCAGTAGCAGTAAGATACCAATGATATAAGCGATATGTTTATTTATAAGCGCACATGGAACGCTTGGAGTGCATTTACTAACTTGGTGGTTGGTACATAGAAAGCGTGTTACTAATTTTACTTTGATAATTGCGTTTAAAGCTTGAAAGCTTAGTTGCTTTCATTTACTAGTATAACTGTATAACAGTATGAGCTTCTAACAATTTCAAGCTGCAGACTATTTTTAAAAGTGTATTAACTTGGCGAATCACAACGATTACCACAGAAGTAGGAATGTACAGATAAGCGCGTAGGAATGACGCATAGAAATTCCAGCGGGAGTAGGAACACCAGCAGTCCACCCAAAAGGGGTGTCGATTACCATTATGTGCTAAGCCCCCTAGAGTTTTAATATTAAAACAGATTATAAAGAGAATTCCATGTTAGAGTTTCCAAGCAAAAAATTCTAAATTACCCCAACTCTAGTGGGGCCACGCCGTACTGCCTCTAGAGGCAAAAAGAATAAAATAAAATCATATTACACATTCAAAAAGGTCGCACAAAATACATCAACAAAAATTTTCAACGTTTAGAGCAATCAAAGTTAGTAAATTGAGAAAAACTTCATTTAACAAGCAATACTACGTCTCTTGACAGCTCCTGTCAAGGTTTCGAAAAAAAAACAAGCAATACTATGCATTGGCAAAAACCAGAATTAAAATGTAATTCTCCCAAAGCTTGTACACTTAAGATTAAACTAAACAAATTCATAGAATTGACTTTTTAACTCCCCAAAAAAATTGCTACAAGAATTCAAAAAAGGCTACAGCAATGTAACACAAATATCAAAAGTTTCAGATCCTGATATGGGTTGGACGGTAGATGCTGGTACAGAGCTTCACCAGAACAATTACCATGCTGTGTACAATTGAAGGACTTGCTGTTAGGTTATTTTTGCCATTTGTGCAAGATTTGAGTCGCATTAGTAAATAAATCATGAAGCATACACACTGAGTAAAACCAGACTGGGTTTACCAAAGCTTCTAGCTCATTCAGCACATTATCTCTAGTGGACAAGCAAAATTTAAGTTCTTGGTTTTTTCCTCATGCGGGAGTAAAGTATTAAACCAAAAGCGAGAAGCCAGGGAGGGATGAAGCTTCCAATCAAAATCGTTGACTTAAATTGATAAGGAAGTTCATTCATTAATACCATTATCAAAATGGATGGTATTGCGAGTCCCACGAAGATTAAGGAGATTGTTCTAATCAACGAACCCTACACAAAACAAGAAATCATAATGATATTAGATTCACAATTAATTGAATCCAATGAATTCAGTACATATTGATATTTTTCAAACAGTCTATCACCTCTTCTAATACTCTATTGAACAATCCTACTGACACTGATGCATGTATTCAAGTCAATATCATGTACTCAATTCTTAAGGCTAAGTTCTTTAACAATTTTCTCCTCATAGCACAAAAACAAGTAGATAACAAAATCAAAACCAGTAAAATTAGAACAGACAAATCATAAAGGCAATTTTTAATAAACAAGACTAAGTTTACCTTAGGTTCACTATCAAAGAACACAACGGATCCGGGCTTGTACCGAAGGACCGATAGCCCGTTAGATTTATCGAACCTAATCCGAAAGCCCCTTTCAGACGGAGGTTTAAAGGCGAAGAGAGATCGTAATCCGTACTTGGACAGGATGGAGCGTACATCAAGCCGGTCCAGACCTGGTCCGACCAGACTAGACCGGAATATAGATATTGGACCTCTCCCATGGCGATAGAGGTGCACCTCTATCCATCTCTCGCTGCTTCGATTGCTGGAGCTAGGTTTAGGGTTAGACCTATGTCGAATTGGTTCCATTTCTTTGCTCTCAGAAGCAATTTTTTTCTGTCGGGTAGATTTGTTATGGGAATTCGGAAGTATCGGATCCCATTTTGGGAAGGGAAGAACAATGAGGAAAGTTGAAATGATACCATATGATATGATCCGTTTATTCTAAATTTTTTTCATTGATTTTTTATTATGATTATTAAAACTCATTTTAAATACCACAATTTTAAAATTGTGACTTCAACATAGTTTACATTTTATTTCTTTTTCACTTTGGTCACGATTTGATAGAGAAAATTTCTTTCCGATCAGAGTTTAATGGTGCAATTTAACTTTGAATGAATTTCAAAGTAAGAAATTAATCCAACGACCAGAACTACTCATGTTAAATTAACGCTGCTTGTATAACATAGTATACAGTCAGCTTTAAGTTCCTATGCATTCCAGGTTAAAAATTAGTATGGCTACAACCGAGAATAACAAAGTCAATGTGCCATACAAAGGTTAGATAGTAGCCTAAAAACAACACAGGTCACAGGGTGGATCCTGCATTTCAGCGTGATGTGAAGTTTGCACTTGCATTTAATTAGCTGATGTACACATGTAACACATCAAATAATGCAAACATAAACACTAATGTGACAATATAACATCCAAATCTAGCATTACATCATCCTTTACTATATAGCATTGCAACACATTACTTATAACAATATTAAAGCTAACAATGTATTATTAGAACACAAATATAGAGACGGCACAGACATTCTAAGCACCATCAACAAGGGATGCTTTGGGACTGCATGGTCACATGCAGCTGCCACATCAGTCAGCAGTCCAGCTCTGCTCAACAATCTCACGAACCCGGCGGTTATATTCGCGCTTATTCTCACTGAACATGCGGGCTGCCTCGGAATTTGCTGGGGAGTTGGGGTTTGGATCACACAGCAACGACTGTAACCACAGAAAAAAAAATAATCCATGTAATGTTATTTGTATTAATATATTATATTTGAATGAGGTGCATGTGCAACCCTGTAAAATCTCACAATCAACGTGCCTCACAAACCAGAATAAATAAATCGTGCATGTCAGCGCTGAATATGGAAGCATGTTGCCACCTTCCCCATTACTTTCATAAACATTCAAATCATGCATTACTTTAAGAGTGTGTATAATAAGAAATGTTTCACTACACATTCTCAATTCTTCTAAAATATTTCCAGTCTCTGGTTTTTGTAGGTTATGTGCAAGGATTTCCCTAAAGTTCGATGATCCTAATTAATTTTAAGTTTGAAGTTCAAGTTATCAGATACATCTAATCAAACTATTTTGTTTACCCCTAAATGCAGAATTAGAATGTTGTTGAGTACTAGTTCCTACCGGCCTAACTTAAACCATATCCTTGAACAAAAATACAAAGAGTCATTCCATTGTTTGATATTTATCCACAAATGAAAAATAAACAATCAAGACTTATGCAATTCAGGTCAATATTGTGATTAAACTCCTCACTCCTTTCTACTGGTAGTCTTGAAAAGTTACACAACAACATTCCAAAAACCAGAATGGTTAGGGCTATGTTTAGGCATGAGCCTTTATGTCATGCGTCGTGACATTCACTATCCCCAATCTCGCCGAGATACCCAAAAAGTTACCACAAGGTGAACCAAAAGATACCAGCCAGCACCAGACCTGCCCCCACAATGTAAGGACATCTACTAAAGGAAATGTTATAGACTATCGAAACAAGACAATTGAAAACCTGTATGGAGGTAAGAATAGCAGCCACATCATATATAGGGCTCCACTGGTTCTGTAGAATGTCCAGGCATATGCTCCCATCAGCATATACTATAATTTCCACAAAAAAAGAAAGCATATAAAACCTAATTTTTGGAAGAGAAAGGGTCATAATAAACGAAGAGCATGTTTCAAAATTTTTAAGCATAATAACTTACTGTTCGGGTGGAACATCCTGGAAACAAAGCGTACTGTAGGTGGCTTGTTTGGATAATCTTCAGTAAATTGAAGTGTCAGCTTAAACGTACCTGAGAAGTTCATCATATTAGCTTAATTACAGGTATAGAAGGGCAGTCACTATCACTATTTAAACTTAATTATAGGTATATTCATCATAAATTTAAATTGATATGGAGAAAGAGAGAGTGTTTACTTCATATACATATCTGATTACATGTCAAAAATCTATATAACTGTGCACAGCCCAACAAGCAAGGTCTCAGGTTTGGTAGAAACTTAGACACTACTAACTTAAGCTAACAATCTCATCGGAACAAGGTTCTTTTGTTACAGACCATTATTCTTGTCTCTAAATTGTAAACAGAACTCAAGTTAGAGAAATAGAAAAGCAAGAGCCAAAAAAAGGAAAGAAAAAAGATACAAAGACAAAATTAAAGCAACAGTCTCCTAATTAACATTAATTAACTTTTTACTAACCTCCATCCCATGGAGTGTCATCTGGTCTGCAACATAAATAAACAAAAAAAGTTGTTAGACCAGTACAACAAAAACAATACAACATAGTTGATGTTGAATAGAATGACAAAAAAAATAGCATATTAGGAATGCCAAGAAGAAAGTATGCACTGGCATTCAATCAGAGGATATATAATAATCATTTTTATTATGCTTCCTTTTATCTAATTTGAATTGTACGGTAGCTGTGTTCGAGGCTTAATCTTCCTTAAAGCGTCTTAACCTTAGGCATCATTATGGAAAGGCAAAGCAATTCATTGCCAGACATAAATATTTGGAACTAACTATATGTACACCTATGATAGCTTGAAATATCCCATTCGCCATCAAATATAGTAATAACCAGATTATTCCCAACATCAAAAACTTAAAACTATCAGATTAAACATCTACACATATTATTAGCACAGAGTCCTTCTCCTCCATTTCATTTTAAACGACATTCAATCCATCTTCCATTTAGTTATTTTAAATTTTTAATTCTACTAGATGGAGAAAGGACAATGATACTTTTTTCCTCCCTTTTTTTTTTATAAGTAGAAGGACAAATATAGTACCTCTCAGATGGCATATCCTAAGTATTTATTATTTCTCAGGGACAGTTGTGTTACTTTGAATTTCTGAAAAGGTGCGTTACACAAAAAGCTCTTTCTCTTTTACCTTTTAAAACAAAGCCAAGTAGCATAGGTAAAATCAGATATTACAGATTAAAATCAAGATATATGCTCCCGAGAGCAAGACCAGGGACACAAGGCATTAGAGGGGGGCAAAAAAAGAATAACTAAATGAAGATTACCCAAAAATGACAGCATTCCAGAGCATAATGTTGTTGTCCTGAGGAGCACCACTGATGCCGGCTGGTGGGTCCTGCATCAGCCGCTTGAAATCACGCATCAACCGTTTTCTTGCTGGCGTCGACATCCCTCCTATCATTTTCAAACTTTATCAAATTAGTACTGGATATATACCTCTGCTGAGTAACTGTAACAATCAGCTATTTTTAATCATTTATGCTCTATACAGTAGAGGCTTTTTTGGAAGCCGTTACGCATTAATTCATGCTTAAGAGAAGAAGCGCTGATCACGCAATAGAAGAACACATGGTAAAAGCAAATTTAAGCACCGATCCAGTAAGAATTTAGTATTGTCTCGATTCAGCTCATTCTGTTGCCAGAATTGACTGAAATGGTACAGGAACTAGTACTGCATCACACATGTCTAATACCTAAGAATTATCTTCTTTCTTCATTTATTTGTATATTTTTCCCCCCTCTAAAGCAAGAAATGCTGAAAACAACACTACTGGTGTAGCAAACAACCATGTTTAATGTTTTCATAGCTTTGATCAAGGACTAACCAGAATTTGATTGGATTCTAATTAGTCCAATAACAAAGGGATCAACCTAAAATTAATATTAGAACAAGAAATACCTTCAAATTTGCTAGATTAACATATATTGTACCAAAGAAAGAACATAGATTCGGGTAAAATAGAATCTAATTTTAAGCCTATGCAAGAATAGATAGACTTAGGGTGTCTCTAGCTTAAATCCTATTATTAGCAATAATTAATTGCTAGAGAAATAGTTTATTGAAGAAAAAAGAGCAAAATTCAGCTCAAAACCATAGCTAGGGTTTCATCCAGCATCAAAGAATCCGAGATTAGATATGAAAAGAAGAACAAGAAAAGACAATTAGATTGGATAAACCTAGGCTAGGGTTTCGACTGAAAGTAGAGAGAAAGAGAGAGAGAGAGAATCGCACCTCCTGTTTGGTTTATCGCCTATGGAGGCGATGGAGATGGAGAAGGGAGGTCGAGAGAAGTCCCGATCAGAGAATGCAACATAGACGCAACTCTACCTTTATTCTTTCTTCGTTGTTCCTTTTTTACAATTGGATCCTTTGGAAAATTATTATTTTTTTATCTAGCCTTCCATCAAGTTGAGAAATCACTTTTTTAATATATAATTATATAATATTGTCTTTGTTCAATGCATTCCTCGTGTGAGATCTTTTTTCTTTAATATATGTGCATACTTATCAGATAGAACTACATAAATTGTTTACATTCTACATTGGTAGTGTAGGTAGAAAATACGAGCATGAAAAATTATGGATACTTGATCCATTTTTATAATTGAAAAATAAAATGGCACCTCTTCTGAGTCTATGCACTTCTCAAATCAGAACAAATATAAAAGTGTCAAGAGCCATATAGACAACCAAATAAATTGTGCGGTCAAAATGGAACGTTTCTCTTTACTTTTTTATTTTCTAAAGATTCAACAAACCGTTATGAAAAATATTTGTTACTATTATTCATTTATTTATTTTTTGTATTTTTGTACCATATCAAAGTCCATCTTCTTAGCTGTTAGATCTTTCGTTTCTTTTTTAAATAGTTTAAATAGAGCATAATTGCCCTAGGCAATCTTTCATTAACTTCTTTTTGACTGGCAACAGCACATATTTTGTTCACTGACCTGTGGGATTTCATTGGCCTCTGTCTGTACGCTCTGTGGAAAACGCGTGCTCCGCGAGAGTGGAGAAAAGATTCTCATTTTGTAAGCTCTCTGTCTCGATCTAGCACAAAGATCCAAAATTAATTGATAATTTTGGTTTTGGCTCTTGGATGGAGACGCCAAGACAAATATTGGAAATGACCTTGAAGGAAGACTACTTAGACTAGAGAATGCGGTGTGGAATTAGTGGTCCTCCTATAAATAAAAAATAAAAACTTCTCTCTCGTATTACTCCTTTATGGTTCATTTATGTACATGCGTGTCATATTGAGGTGTAAAACTCGTCCAATGACTCAATTAATTCACTATAAAAATTATTAATTTACATTTTATATGATTAGATACGACTGTATTTTTCTAATTAATCCACCTCCCTCCTTTTAATTTTGTTTTCTAAATTCCCGTAATCACACCGTTGCCTTCTAGTTTTAACTTTGAAGCTTTAAAATTGAAGAAATTTCATATGAATTGATTTAAATCTATCTTTAGATTTTTTTTTTTTAGAAATTAAAATACAGAGTCTATAATTGTATCAATTTGATTCAATTCATTCATGTATAAACAATTGAGTTGAAGCTAATAGCATTATTCATTATATTAAATTTGTGTTAACCAATGAAACATGGAAATGCTGCTGCCTGGAAAAATATAACTTGAATATATTAAAGTTTTGATTGGCCAGCTATGTTTGTAAATGTCACCAATTATTAAAAGTATTTGTGCTCTATCTTTCTTGAGCAAAAGTTCTCCTCTGCATTTCGTGTGCTCGTTATAAGTCACTGATGTGTGGGACCTCGTTCATCAGTAATTTGGCGCAGAATGTGTAACATAGATTTGGATCCGTACTTAGCTTCTGAGCTCAATTTCTTGTTTGACCTCTGTTTTTTTTAATTTATCTTCAAGTCACCAATCACCAGTTCTCTCTTATTTGCCCTTAATTCATTAAAAGGAAAGGAAAATTTGTACGAGGGTATTTTCGTCCTTATTTTCTACTACCTACGGATATAGGATATCTTGGCAAGAATTAATTCATATCTAATTAGTATTTGTAGATAATAACAAAAAATTAGAAGAATGAACGAAGACACATTATATACTAATAAGAAATTAAATAAAATCTGAGGATATATAAGAAATTAACCTATCTCCAATTATTAATTAATTACTTTTCAATTTTTGTCATGTCTCTCCCTCCAATCCAATCCAATTCTAAGTCTCCAAGATAGTGCTCCGCTCAAACACAAAAACCTGTCAAAACCTCACCTCTCCTCTCCCATTTCCTCCTCTCTCTCTCAATGGGCTCCGAATCCGATATCGAGCGTATCCTATTCACCGAGTCCGATATCGCAAAGCGGGTCTCGGACCTCGCTACGGAGATATCCTCCGACCTGCGCTCCAGCGCCGACGCCGTTGTGTTCGTCGGAGTCGCCACTGGCGCCTTCCTCTTCATCGCTGATCTCGTCAGAAGGATTCACGCGCCGATTACCATTGATTTCATCAGAGCTGAGTCGTACGGATCTGGTACGGAGTCGTGTGGCGAGGTCAGGATTTCGTGTGACCTCAAGGTTGACGTTACTGGAAAGCATGTTGTGTTGGTATTTATTTCTTCCTTCTGATATGAATTCGAAGTTTAGAAATTAATTTCTTATTTGTACGATTTTGGGGTGTTGTAGGTAAACTACCGGAGAGATTCTCCTGAAAAATATTAAATGTTGACCTCTACTTTATAGAATGTATTTTTATTCAACCCTGGAGAATGGATTCCATGTAATGGTGGGAGTCTGAAAATGGTGTATGCATCTTTTTTTTGTGTGTGTGTGGAATGGTTGGATAAGTTTGGTATCTTGAGTGGAACCTTTTGCTGTAAAACAAAATTAGTATTTATTTAGTCTAATTTAAGCCCTTGATATGCAAATTAAAATGAAATGGGCTAAATTGGAGTTGACCAATTGTACAAGATGTATATGTATAATGGTTCAATAAGAATATAATTGAATTTAAATTTTGAATTCCATCACAATTAGTATGTACAAAACTAAAATTACTACTAAACCGCCTGATGTTTACAAAAGTAAAAGAGTAATTTATTGGTTCCATGCCAAGCATATAGGAAAAACAATGACTAACCCAAAAAGAAAATCCCAGAAAAAGTATACTGTACAGTTCTGTTGGTGTATTTGGCACCCATAATTCTAAAATTTGCAACAAGAATCACTCTTTCCATGTTATATGCCAGGTTGAGGATATTGTAGACACTGGAAAAACCCTTTCACATCTCATCTCCTATTTAAAAAAGAAAGGGGTGAGCTCTGTGTCGGTGTGTGCCTTTCTAGACAAACCATCCAGAAGAAAAGTTGAGGTCAAGCTTGTGGGAAGTGGAAAATTCTATAGTGGTTTTGAGGTATGCTGTATCTATTTTTTGTACAAGCAAAGCAATTCAACAAGATTGAAGGTTTTTCTTTGTGAGTATGCAACCTGTTTTATACATGTAAAAATTTATGTGGTACACCTGTACATTCTTGTTTGGTGGTAGTATGGTACTCTACCAATTTCTCTTCAAAGGAAAAGTTAAAGAACAATAAATATAACTTGTAGCATAATAGATGGACTTAACCCGACCTTCATTTTCTCTGGTGTGTACTGGTACTCAACTACCAGGAAAGTTTACCAAAACCTCAGATCGAGTTTAAGTGCAGAATCTGATTGTACAGCTTTTTCTTTGTTTTATATTTATATAAGTGTTTCATGTGAATACCACTCTTTGCTTTGCAGTGCCCAGATTATTTTGTTGTGGGGTATGGCATGGATTATGCAGAGCTATATCGAAATATACCTTATGTTGGCATACTAAAACCTGAAATGTACACCAAATAAAGGTAATTATTGTTTGTATTCAGCTTCTCAAAATTGGAGAAACTGGTGCCATTTTGTCTTCTTACTGTTATTGTATATTTTTATTATATTGAAATTCAAAACTAAAGCAATGATATAGTGGTCACGTTTGTTGTGACTAAATTTTGTTTCGCTCAGCATTGAATTATAGGTTGCATGGTTTCTGTTTTGTTGTTTCTCTTTTCATCTTTGAAATTGTTGAAGGAATCTTTGTTGTATCCTTATTGTGACACATTTTGAAAATATTTAAGACAATTTGCTGAGATGTTGTAGCAAATTTGGCTTATTACCAAATTTGAAATATGTGGACTGTTACCCTTTTTTTATAGGAATGCACTTAATTTATTAGAAGTTTATGAGTAGCTGTACACGTGTAGTTGTGCCTCGTCGTAAAAGGGTTAAAGGGGTTACAAGACTACGCTATCTGATTCAACACATATTAGGAGCAAATGTATCTGACTCAGCATCTTTAATTAACTAGTTACGTGACTTGTTTCAGTTTTCTCTTGCCGCATGTGAACCTGATATGACACAGAAATATAGTCAGATACATGTCAAGTTAAGAAGGTTTAGTAATGATAAATAATCCGGATGAATTAGATATTTCATGTCTGGTTTGAAACACCTATGAAGATGCTTTAACGGAATTCAATTTCAAACCTTACCTAAACATGTTGCTTATTCCTAGAAAAATTAAAGTTCAACATGTTAAATTTCCTTTTTGAGGAATTTCATGTTAAATTAAAGTTTAGCTCCACACCTTTTGTGAATTTACTATTGGACACGATGATAAGCTTGATTGGTTTATACTCATTAGAACTCGAAAGATCCATTGAATCCGAATATTCAATCAACAAATAGTTTATATAACATTTTCTGGAATATTTTGTTTTTGCAATACATTTTTTCCAGAATCTAAGTCAGGGAAGAGTATCTATTGTTTGATAGCTATAACAACAGAGTCAGAGATGCCCTAGAGGGCACGCATGCTTTATGTTTATACTGTAATATTATTTAGGGAATAATATGAGTTCAATAAAAAGTTGCTTACTGAAATACATGATATAATTTAAGAAGCTATATCGGATTATAAGCTGAAAGAGTATGAGAAAAAAAAAAATGTTAGATGACTTATGATTAATAATGAATTACATACACGCACGCTGCACGCACATAAGAAAGCTAACACTTGCAGCTGGTTGATTGCTTGACAAACAACAAATATAAAGTAAATTAATAAAATAAAATACCAACAAAATCTGTAGGTATTAGTTTTTTTTTGTTTTTTTTTTTTTTTTTTTGCCATAGAGAAAGAGGGAAAGTACCAGTAGGAGCTGATCTCGTTGATCGATGCCCCAGTGACCTTGCAACAAAAAAAGACAAGAGAAAATTTTCGTGAATAATCTCATAGAATTAAAGGAAAAGAAAAACAGCAGGTAATGTTTGAGGTAACTCAAAAACAGCGAGCTGGTTAGTGTCAGGATAGCATCGACGATCAATGAATGCATACAGATTTTCATTGAGGATGTCTGATTAAGGTAAATCAAATCATCCTCAGACATCACATCTGATTCTGAGCCGTCATCACTCAATATCTCAACCGCATCTGAGCTGTCATTTCTAAGGGTGTGATAATCGAACTCAGCTCTCCTGACTTGAGCATGAACCCAAATCAGCAGTAATAAGATACTCAATTGGACTTCAATTTCATGCTATTTTTGGTGGTCCTAGGAAAGATTCTTTTTACTTTGTTGCTCTTCCAAGTATAATTTCTGAATAAGTGCTTAATATGTAATTATTTGGGCCATAGAAAAAAAAAAAGGTTAGGGGGCTCCATGGTCATAAGATCCACCAATAAGTAGAAACACCTAAGTTCCAAAAAAAATTTGATAGGACTGCCACCACACTAAAATGATCGATCTATATCTTAAAAGAGCTTCCTTCTTCAAAGCAATTAAACTTGACAGGATTTCTTATTTGAACAGTACAGAATCATGCAAACTAAAAATCTACCATTTTGGCAAGGGGATTTGTCTATTGTTGAATGTTTCTCATTGATATTCTTTTTATATGCACAGTAAAAAGTAAACAAGTATGAAGAGAATGCGTACAAATAAAAAAAATTATAAAATGAGGACATACCGTAGCTGTTGATCCTGATTTAGATCTAACCCAACAAGTTGAAGACGAAAACGAATTAGCCAAAAAATCCATTGCTCCCTTTCTTCTCACAGGCCTTAGTATTTACAGGTTTTGTGAGAAATTTCTAGGGTTTCAAACTCTTATCAAAACAAGGACAGCACGGTGCGGCGCTGAATATAAGCATGTTGAGACTATTTATAAGCACCTATAATTCATTTTGACCGTTGGATATGATATGTACAATATTAGATCAAACAAAATCGTCTTTATTGATTACCTAAAGAATGCCGTTTTTTTCAAAACCGACAGCGGAAAAGGTAATACCGTGGTTTGTCATGAAGAACTTCAGCGTATCTCGAACCCTAATCTTATCTATATATATCTTTGATCCTATTAATTTATTAAGCAAATCATATCTTGATCTGCGAACAGTTTTGATTGAAGATCTGGAGAAGGTATATCTCAGTATTTTGATAAGTTGTCCTAAATTATAAATTTATGAGATTAACCAATTAAGGTTGTGTATGATTTTGGTCATCCAATTTGAGATAAATGGAATTCCAGAATGATCTCAGTAAGCAGAAAATTCCAACAGGTAACAGGTCCCATCTATTGTTTCGGCCGGATATTATAACTCCATGATTCTAATCAGGTCCAAATCCCCCTATTTTATAAGGTTCCCTAAGGAATCGGTGTTTTAAACATGTGCTCTTTGTTTGGCATCCGTTGTAGAATGCATCTTCTCTTTTCCAGTCTTGGTACGACCAGTCATTAAAGCACCCCTTTCGTTTCTTGCTTACTGATGTTGTTAATATACAGTTTGGAAGTTGACCGTCTAATTTTTAAAGTTTCTGTTTGTTAGTTTTTTTAGGGTAACATTTTCGGTTTTCCTCCTTGTAAGAGGGACAACTAAAATTTTGATGAAGCCTACGGCAACGGGCTATGTTTACTTTCAAAAAAAAAAAAACTAAAATTTTGATGGAGTGTTACGAGGTGGGCCGGAAAAGAGGTACATTCAGTTAAAAGTACGCTTTCATGGGCCGAAATCAAGCATGGTAAATTTTAAAAGAGAAGCATGGGCTTTTATACACCCTTTAATAGGGGTGCATAACATGGAAAACGACCACGAAAGTGGTCATTTTCGTTAACCGTTGCATTGATGCATGAAATTTTTATACTTATTCCGTTGATTGTTGCATCTGTTTAACGCATGTTGCGTTGATTGTTCCGTTGATGAGAACGATCAAAACGGTTATAACCGTCTTTGACTACCTAATTGTTTTGCATTTTATTAAGATGTAAGAAAATAAATTATTCTGCATTTTGTATGAAACAGAGATAGAGAAATGACAGGTTAGGTTACGCGGAAAAGGGGGAGGAGGCACTATAATCACCTCTTGCTCTCGACAACGATTGTACTCGGTGGTGCAGAGGCGAGAGAAATAGATGTAACTGTGTTCGGCGGAGAAATAACGGAGCGACGCTGCAGAAATCTAATTTTACTCATTTCTCCCTCGATCTCTCTGCTGAGGTCCTCTGCAATCTAATAATAAAACCATAAAAAAAATTTTAGACGAAATGCGCGAAATAAACGACCACGAAACGTACCAATTTCACTAATCGTTCCGTTCTGAGACGAAACAATATTTCTATTTGCGTTGGTTGTTCCGTTCCTTAAACGAAACTGAAATCCTTATTCATTATCGTTCAGTTCCGGACGAAACGAAACGAAAGAACGGTTGAAATGGCTACCGTTTTCAGCCCTACCCTTTAACAGCCGAAAAAAATAAAATAAACATTACTGTTCACTCGAATTTCAATAATAACTGTAAAAAATTTAAAATTTAAAAAATAATATTATAGGATCGACATCCGGATTGACGAGTGTACAAATTGCTTGGATCGGCAAATGAAACGACGACCCAAAAAAAAAATAGATTTGGCAAAAAGTTTAAATATTAAAATATTAAAAAAATATTAAAAATATTTTGGTTTGCTTGGTTCGGCAATTGGAATGCTGATCCAAACAAAAAATGGCAGCAAAATTTTAATATTTTTTAATTTACAATTTTGCTTTTAGCCCTCAAAATTTTTGTTATTACAATATATATATATAATTTGTGATTACAATTTAAACATAATTTAGCACAGAGCCTTTTAAAAAAGGAAAGGAGACATTAAAACGTGTCCATAACAAACAAAAAAAGATGTATCGCGCCTTTCAAGAACACTCCAAGAAATTGTCCGAACTCCGGTCTCTACCGGAGAAGGTCAATTCTTTTTCTGCTATCCCAATTGGAGAGGATCTCCGTCGAGCTCGATCCCTTATTTAGAGGTTTGGTACTCAGACCTCCTCTCCGGTCAAGTTAGATTTTACGACTGCGGCCAAGCGGGCCCTCTTGCTGAATATTAGAGATAAATTTTGTTCTGTTGTTCCGTCAGAGCAGGTTTATCTTTCCAAACCGAATCTTGAAAATCCAACGAAAGCTGATTGGGGCTGTCAAATGAGAGGCGAATGCTTTAGATGTGGCTTTTCTAGACATCGAGCGTAGAATTGTCGTGATCCTCCTCAGTGTTTCATTTGTAGACAAACGGGTCACAGAGCAAGCGCTCATTCTACAAAACTCCTAATTCCGCCTCTTAGTAAAGTTAAACGTAATTCTGCCTCCTCTCATTTCCCCATTACTGCCTCCCCAACTTCTCTTCCCCAATCAGAGAAAGTTGTTCCCTTTCTCCCTTCTCCTTCGGAGAAAGTTATTTCTTCTCCTCTCAGTTCTTCGCTTGATCTGTCTTCCTCGGCGATGGCTACTAAAATCCGATAGTTGAAGGAAGATGAGCAGATCACTGAAAAACTCCGTGAACTCCAAAGAAGTATCGTTATTCAAGCTGATGCTTCAATTTCTTTGGTTAGTGTCATTTGTGCTATGAAGAAGCACTTTGCTCCTGATCTCTTCAAGGTTGCAAAGCTTCATCTAGAGAGGTATCATATCGTTGGCCCTTCTGTTGAGTGGCACGATGAGCAATTTGTGCTAGATCAGTTTGAGCTCAAGGATGAGCATAATCGACGCCGTTTCTGCAAGATACTCCGTGAAGCACCAGAGTTGGAGCCGAGTGCTACCTATCAGCGCCATTGGGTACGAATAGTTGATATTCCTTATGGATGGCGAACTTGGTATGGTCTCAAGCAATTAGTCTTTTTGGTAAGTTGTTTCAACCTGATTATCCTACTCATTTAGGGTTAGAGGGTAGGTGGATGAGGGTACAGATCGATGTAGGTGATAGATCCCTTATTCCTGACTATGCTTGGTATGAGGTGGAATACCAAAATGGAGTGAAGGATTTGTGCTTGGTTCATTTTGTGATAGAGGAAAAAGGTGTGGTTTCAGAGTTTGCTGAAGAAGTTAAAAGAATTCCAGAACTGGTTTGGTCATAGATAGATGAAAATATTATTAGTACTATCAAAATGGTCGACCATCCCCCTTTCAGGGTGCTAGTTGTTGGTGCTGGTACTAGTAAAACCAAGAAGAGAAAAAGACCCAATAAGAAACTAGGTTCTGATTCTGATTTTGTTAAACCTAATCTTACTGGGGCCCAAGGTGCTGCCAAAGTCTCTAATCCTCTTGGTGCTAAAACTTTAGTTGATTCTGGGTCTCGAGTTTTAACTCGCTCTCAGGGAACCCTCTTCCCCAGTTGTTAGAGCTAAGCTTGACTTTACTGACAAGGGTAAAAATGTTAAGGTGGATAGTGCTGAGGAGAAGAAGCAGTTTAAGCAAGCACTGAGTTAGAGTAAACTGTTAGGACAAGGCTCTTGTGCTAAAGAGGTGCTAGCTCTTGCTACACAAACAGTTATAGTTTCTCCTCAGAAGGGTGATGTTCAGAATGTTGCTCCAACAATTCAGGTAGGGAGCAACATCAATTTACCTCACCTTGAAACTAGTTCTAATACTTCCTCTGAGGTTCAAATTATTGAGCCTTTGGTAGCTCCTACTCACTATACAGTTATTGATGGTGGGGTTGAGAGTGCTCCTATCTCTTTAAAGGAGGAGCTTGATTCTTTCTCTATGGATCTTGCTAAGGCTGACTTAGCCAATGCTGATATTGACCCTGTTCTTAAGAAATCAATTTTGGATAAAATGGTTTAGGACGATGCTCTGAATCTGGCTCTGAAGGCACAAGTGCTCAAATACAAGCAACTTCAGATCCAGAAGGAAATCTCCAAGGCTAAGATGTTTGTTAGAAAGAAGGAGGCTGGTTTGGTTAAAGGTAGTGCTTCAGGTGCAAGTTCCATTCTCAAAAAGGTTAAAGCTGAGAAATCGGATGCAGCTCAAGTCATTGGAGCACCTACTGATTTAGGTATTGTTCTTAATAATTTTATACATAATAGTAAATTGATTGCTGATGAGATTATTAGTTTACTTGATGACTTTGGTATTGCTTTTGAAAATTCTTATGAACACAGAGTTGCCCTGATAAATTCAATCAAATGTTTAGCTTGTGTTAAGTTGCCTTCACATCTGAAAGGTGTATGAAACAGCTTAGTTATGTTAGGTTTAATAGATAGTGGGGTTAATTTTGAAGTTTCTTAATGAGTTTCCTTACCTGGCTAGAGGAATTAGAAATGCTAATAAAAGGGGACAACTTTTTGATGTTATTAAAAATGAAAAGGTTGACCTTTTAGGTATTCAGGAGACAAAGAAAATAAAATTTCAGACTAGGTTTCTGAGCTATTTGGCTCCCAATTTCACTTGGAATTTTATCCCTGTTGTAGGTAGTGCAGGAGGGATTCCAGTAGGTTTTAATAATTTAGTCTATTCCCTTATTAGTTGGGATTTGGGAACTTTTACTCTTTCTGTCAAGCTGCAACATAAAACTCTTAGGTATAATTTACTTTTTTTATCTGTCTATGGGCCTTCAGCTCATAACCTGAAAGCTAGTTTCCGGACTGAATTGCATGACATTGGTTCCCACTGTGATTCTCCTTGGATCATAGGTGGGGATTTTAATGTTATCAGAAATAGAAGAAAAAAGAGAGGAGTTTCCTTTGATACTAGAAATATGAGTAGTTTCAATCAATGGATTGACTTATTCAATATTCTTGATTTTAGAACGTTAGACAGAAAATTTTCTTGGGCCAGAGGTGGCTCATCCACTCAATTTGCTTGCTTGGATAGGTTTTTTACCAATCAAGCCTGGGTTGATCTCTTTCCCCAAACGTATTCTTATAGTTTACCTAAGATTTTTTTCTGATCATCATCCAATTAAGTTGGATTCAGGAACTTAGCTGCAAATTAACAAACCAAGCTTTAAATTTGAAAATTTTTGGCTTGGTAAAGAGGATTTACTCCAAAGATTTCCTCTTTGGTGGAATCAGTCCTCTTTAGGAATTTATCTAGCTTCAGATTGGACAAAAAAGCTTCTCTTAATTAAACAGAAGTTTCAAGGATGGAGTATGAATTTAGAAAAGGAGACTAGGGATAAAAAGAACTCTCTTTTAAACTCAGTTAAGTCTTTATAAGACAAAATAGAAGTTTCCAATCTGCTTCCTGTAGAGTTTGATGGCTTTCTCCAAGCCAAGAAGGACCTTTTTGATAATTTTCAAGAAGAAGAAATCTATTGGAAACAGAGATCAAGGATTACTTGGCTTAAGGAAGGGGATGCCAATACTAAATTTTTCCATAGGTGTGCCTCAGTTAGAAGAACTAAAAATATTATTAATCATTTAATGGTTAATAATAGAGAAGTTAGGGATTCTAACACCATTAGGTCTCATGTTCTCATGTTCTGGATCATTTTCAAACCCTTCTTGGTACTCCAGCTATAGGTTGGGGTTCTTTGAACAGGGAGGTTTGGAGAGAGAATGAGAAAGTTAGCTCTGATGATAATGATTTATTAATTGCTCATTTCTCTAAGACAGAAGTAAAGGATGCAATTTTTGTTATGCAATCTGACAAAGCTCCAGGTCCTGACGGTTTCCCTATGTCCTTCTATCATTCCTTTTGGGAGATTATCAAAACTGACTTAATGGGTCTTTTTGTTCAGTTTCATCAACATAACTTGGATATTTCTTTCTTTAATAGGGCTACTATTAGTTTGATTCCTAAGATTGAGGATGTAGCTAAAGTAACTGATTTTAGACCAATTAGTTTAATTAATTGTATTTTCAAAATTTTCTTTAAAGTAATAGCTAATAGGTTAGTTTCTGTTCTTATTCCAATCATCAGCCCCAATCAGAGTGTTTCTTTTGAAAGGAAGGTACATTTTAGAGGGAGTTGTTGTTGCTCAAGAATTATTACATTCTATTCATAAATCTAAGGAGGAAGGTTTACTTCTTAAGTTATATTTTGAGAAAGCTTTTGACAAGATCAATTGGTCATTCTTAACTCAATGTTTGATAGATAGAGGTTTTCATTCCAACTTTGTTAGATGAATTGTCTAGTTATTAGTAGGGGGAAGGACAACAGTTACTGTTAATGGAAGTATAGGTCGATTTTT
Source organism: Rhynchospora pubera (assembly GCA_028095005.1). Lineage (NCBI taxonomy): Eukaryota > Viridiplantae > Streptophyta > Magnoliopsida > Poales > Cyperaceae > Rhynchospora > Rhynchospora pubera. The sequence continues at coordinate 220,455,227 of CM051460.1, read as the reverse complement.
TGAATGCAAAAAGGGATTAAGGCAAGGGGATCCTATTTCTCCTTATCTTTTCCTTATGGTTGCTGATGGTTTAGCTAAAATCTTGCATAATGGTATTGATAAAGTTCATCTGATTGGTCTAGGTCCTATTTTAAACAATGGGCACAAGATCATGCATTTACAATATGCAGATGACACTCTCTTCTTTGTAAAAGCCGATGCTTTGATTGTGGAAAAGCTTTTTTGGGCTTTAAAATCTTTTAAAGGAATCTCAGGCCTTAAAATTAATTTTTTTTTAAGTCTAAGTTGATTACTCTTAATATTTCCAATTCAAGGGCAGTTAGCTTAGCAAATCAGCTTAATTGTAATATAGGTCATCTCCCCATTAAATATCTAGGTGTTCCTTTAAACTGGATGATACCTTTGAGACAAGATTGGTTAGTTCTAATTGAAAAGATAGAGAAAAAATTTTCTAAATGGAAAGAAAATTTTCTATCTTTGGGAGGACGGCTCACTTTAGTTAATTCAGTACTTTCTGCTCTTCCAGTCTATTTTTTTTCTATGTTCTTGTGCCCTGCTTGGGTGATTAATAGAATTGATAAAGTTAGGTCCAATTTCCTTTAGTAAAATTATCAAAATTCTAGCACTAGAAGGTTTCATTTGTCTGCTTGGGAGTCAATTTGTAGAAAGAAGGAGTTTGGAGGCTGGGGTATCACAAACTTGAAACAATTTAATGTTGACCATATGGACAAGTGGGCCTGGAAGTTCTTTTATATAGATACTCAAACTCTTTGGTTAGACTTAATTCATGTCAAATACAAAGGATGAGCTTCTTCTACTGCATCATTTCACTGGAAAGCAATTTGTAAGCTTTTTCTTATCATTAAAATGGGACTTAGGAGAATAGTTGGTAATGGCTCTAGCATTAGTTTTTGGAATGATAAATGGCATGGGCATTTTAAGCTTTCTATTACTTTTCCAGAGGCTTTTAGAAAAATCTAAAAGGCCTTCTGCCACTCTTGCTGATGTCTTGGGTAGAGGCACTATGAATCTTTTCCTTAAAAGAGGTGTTTCTAATTTACTTAAGCAGGAAAAGAGAGACATTCAGTTACTTCTGGACAATACTCATTTATCTTCAGATAGAGATAGTGCAGTTTGGTTATGGCATCCTTCAAGAATTTATTCTGTTAGATAAATATATAATTCACTCAATAATAGTTTTGTTCAACATGCTGTCAGGACAGGTGACAACAGGCCAGCTGCACCGGTCTTTGTTAACCCAGGACCAAGAGAGGATGGCCACGTGTCAGATGCTTCCGAATCCACTTCGTAGTAGCTTTTTATAGTAGGATTTGTTGCATAAATTTTGCAGTTATGCTTGGTTGTTATGTTCCTTTTAGCATGTTGACTTTAGTTTTTTCGCTGATTGTGTTTTAGCTATTGTATCTGGAGTCGTCTTGATTCATGAATGCTTTTTTAGTTTATAATATTAGGTCCCCAGTTTTGGAGTGCTTTTGATAAAAAAAATTTAAACATAATTTAAACATCTAATATAAAAATATAAGTATGCAAAATATATATATGCATGTTGAATATTTTTATACATATATAGTATATATCATTTATTTTAATCATATACAATAATAATATATATTTAATATATAAAATATATGATACATAATAATATATATGTATAAAATAAGTATTATACATATATACAATATTATGTATTTAACATGCATAATTTAATTATATACTTATATTTTTTAAATAGTTGTTTAAATTATGTTTGAATTGTAATCACAAATTATATATATTTTGTAATAACAAAAAATTTTAGGACTAAAAAGCAAAATTGTAAATAAAAAATGTTAAAATTTTTTCTGCCATTTTTTGTTTGGATCGGCATTCCAATTGCTGATCCAAGCAAACCAAATGTTAAAATATGTTTTTTTTAATATTTAAACTTTTTGCCAAATTTATTTTTTGTTTGGATCGTTGTTTCATTTGCCTATCCAAGCTTGGATTGTCATTCGGAATGACGATCCAAGCAATTTGTAGACTCGTCAATCTGGATGCCAATCCTACAACGTTATTTTGAAAATTTCTAATTTTTTACAGTTATTATCGAAATTCGAGTTAACAGTAACGTTGGTTTTAATTTTTTTGGCTTTAACAACCCAGCATAGTGAAGAAGTACAACCCTCATCCAAAAGTCCAAATTCCTTATTGAAGGAGGCCTATTAACCCCTCATATAAAAAATAATACTATTCAACCCCTCATCCAAGAGGAGGAAGTGAGGCAGAGAAATGAAAGCGTGATAAAACTGTTGACCCTAAAAATTAAACCCTGAAAACCAAGTTCAAAATCCGAAAACCTAAGGCTAAACAGCGAAGATCAAATTTCCAATTTGCCACAACTCAAAATCAAATTACCAAAAATACCAAACAAACTCCAAAAATCCTCAAAATTTGCCCCAAAATTTCTTGAGAATTATGATGAATTATCATAATTTTTAAATCTCAGAAATGACCACAAAAATGCCAAAATTTGCAAACAAACCCAAAAACTTCACAAAATTACCAAAATAAATCTATGAGGAATTTACCAAAACCAGTTGAACCATTAAATTCCTCATATTTTTCTAAGCTTACCTATAAAATTGCATCCAAAAATACCCAAGGGAAGGTCTTGAAAGAATTTATTTTGGATTGGCATTAAAGAATATGTGAAAAATCAATGGAAATCAAAGGAAATTCTCAGAAAAATCAGAACTCCATGTCGCGTGCATCCATTGGAGCGGATCCAAGGGGAAAGGAGTAGGGCGCTGGCCATTTGAAATTCACCATTCCATTTTTCATGTTGAATGCACCTGTTTCATGTACACCGTGAACAAAAATTCAGACGAATGTATGTGGCTCACCGTAGACTCAACGCGCCCATCTTTTCTCTCTTATTAAACCTGACAAGCAGGGCCCACTGGTAAGAGCCTCCTTCTCCCCCCAGTAAAAGGAAAAGAGGTGAAAGTCACGATTTTCACCGTGAACGCCGGGTAAACTCGAGAGAATCGTCGACGTGGCTATCCTTTCGGCCACAGGCGCAAAACCACCAACCCTTGCCCACTGTTTTGCAAAACCCATGCCCTAGCGCAGCCGAATGCAAGCCGTTGGATCAAAATCAGACGGTGAAGAGATGGCACGGCCAAGGAAAGGAAACCCTAGAGTCAAGCCTATTTAAACCCCTAAATCAGAAGAGAAGAAAAAGGAGGAGAGCAGCCACCATTCTGGGCTAGGTTTAGGTAGCTTGTATTAAGGAAAAGAGATCAAATTGAGGCTAGGCATTAGATCGAGCAGTGAGGAATAGAGGGAAGGGAAGTGAAATTGAGTGAAGAAAGGTTGTAATCCTCAGTGTACAAATCAAATAAAGAGAATTTGAAGTTTCAATCTGCTGTTTTGCTCTTTTCTTTCTTTCAACTCAGCCACCAAGCAATGGTGTGCTTGAGTCATAAAAACACAGCTCCTATGAGCCATGGTCTGAAGCATAGCATCAGTCATGGCCATAGGATGGTGCAAAGGAATGTGCCTCATGAAGGTTTAGAGCATGGCTCTTCACTTCATGCGGTATCCTTGTGTCATGAATAAAATCTGACCGTGGCTGCCATGTAGAGATCTTGAGCATAGCTAAGTCTCTCATGGTGATCTTAACTTGGCTTGGTATAGGTCCAGAGCATAGCACTGGCCTAGCCATGTCCAAAGAGTTTGTAAAATTCAAAAATAATGAAAAGGATGAATAGGATGGTATGCCAACTTCAAACCAGCCCATATGACTACAATTGATTAAAGATATAGGACCAAAATGAATAAAATAATATAAGTTTCGTATCTGTTAAGTTCAATTTCACATGTTCATGAAATAAATAAATATGTGCAAAAATACATAAATATAAAAATATGGCTAAAAGTGAAATACATAAAAATGTGATGTTTGATTTGCATAAAATACTTTGAACAGCAGGTGCTTAATCTCTTAGACATCAAGGAGAAGTATTTCTATGTTTAGAGTTTCATATAGTTTAAACATATTGTCAAGAAGGATAGGAAAATGCATAATCAAATCAATATTCTGTCAAAGGAGAACACATATCAAAACTGCTTATTAAACAAACTCAACATTTCCTTTAAACAGCTCCAAGTACTTTGTTTATGTCATATGCAAGTGATTTTTCTGCATTTTGAATAACTCAAATGAAAAATTATCAAAACAGTACTAGATTTGCTAAATTGAGAAAGTTGCAAACCATGACAAATGTCAAACCACTTGCTCTCACTCCCTATGATGATTTGGGAATACAAAACAAGTTCAAATGAGTCTAAAATAGGCATTAAATCAAACTCTGTTGCTGTAAAACCACTTACATGCAAAACTGAAAATTGAGTAAAGGGAAAATAAAATACACCTTCTGCCTCAACGTTCTTCGCATCCAATTGTGGCATTTCAAGTTGTAAAAAAAGATCCAAAAAGCTAAAATCAACCCCTTAAAGCTACCTAAGCAATCTCTGGTACAAGAAAACTCCTCTGTGGGTCCCCCAAACAAGGTTTCAAATCTGTTCAAATCCAAGCCGAGTGGCCTCAGTTGATTCCATCTCCTTCCAAGCTCCTCCACTTGAAATCGATTTCACAACAACTTCTAGGCACTTCCATGAGCACAACAAACCTCCTTCTGGCAGAGAATGGTAATCAAGAAGCTTCAAGCGCCATTAATGGCTACTCGAAGGTCCTCAAGTCTCGCAAGACAGAACAAGGCTCCATAGCCTCAATTGATAGAACCAACATGTTCTCCTCACCTTCACGATTCCAACGCATCCAAAATCAACGTCAATGATGGACGGAATCGTCTCAATTTCATCGGAGAAGAACCAGGGGCTTTTCTGCAAAAGTTCGTTCCCCTATCGGATTTGAAAGAGGAGAAGATCCGTCGCCACAAACGATCCCCTGCGACCAGAAAGCGTACAGCGAGTCACTGACAAGGCGAAAACCCGCTACACGATCTAACTGAAGACAGTCAACGCTCGTTCAAACCTCAATCCGCGCCTTGCCACGTCAGCTGCCATGTCAGCGCCAAATCAAGCCCAGTCAAAGCCAATCAGCAGCCAAATCAGCTTCTCTGTTGACGTGGACCAACCAGGAAATTCCAAATAAACAGAAAGCTTCAAAAATTCATTAAAAATAGTAGGAAACTCAGAAAAATTTAAATAAAATATCCATAAAATCCTAAAAATCCAAATAAACCAAATTTACTTATATTTTGATACAAAAATCTGTCAAATTATTAGTCTTTTCTATTTTTGAAGTATTTTCAATATGAAATAAATCTTATAAAATTCTAAAATGATGTTAAATCAATTTGTAAAATTCCAAAATGATATCAAAACTTAATTAAACTGTTTTAACAAATTTTCAAAAATAAACATTGAGAATTTTCAAATAACAAGTATTTTTTTTAATAAACATAACTAAAAATATAAAAAGATATTCCAAAAGTCTAAAATTAAAAATAAAAGAAAACTGAGAAAATAATAAAACCCAAAGAGAAACTTAAGAAATTAAAAGTCAAAACACGAAGCCTAAAGACAAAACCGAAACCTCTCCATTCCAAGAACGAAAACTCTTCAGCAGATCAAAATGTCCTCAATTGGGTCCCGTCAACTAAGTCTGGTACACCAATCGAGTCCGGTCTAAACCAAAAGAAATAAACCCAAAATAAACACAAAACCAACGATTTTCCTAGCCTTTACATATAATTCTCCAGATCCCTTAATCAGAGGTTCTCGTGAGCGATCATGGGGTAATTAACAGTAGGGACTTGCGCCTACTGGAAAGAAAGGACCCACGAAATCAACAAACCTCTTTAAGAAGCGACTCATGTTTTGGTTCTCTTGTCGCTAAGAGATACTCGAACGAAGATCGAACCTTAAGGGGAGTGAATCCAAGGCTATGTTCCCATTTCTCGAGGAAGCCCAAATCCATTCTTCGAGGGAATGACGAAAAAGCCGCGACAAAAACGAAGGAGAGTAGAGGGAATGCGAGAAGGAGGTGAGGTAGAGAAAAGGAAGAGTAAGACAAAGGATGGAGGAAAGGGAGAGCATGAGGGAGGGGAGGGAAAGCGCGAGAGAAAGAGGGATATGAGAGCCACGAAGACAAGAGCGCGAGGGAGACAGAGGGAAGGGATCACGAGGGAGGGAAGAGGGTTCAGATGGCGTGGATGATTTTTCGCTAGATGACGGTTATCAATTTCGCTAATTAAATGTTTGAATCTCAATGACTTGTATTTAATCAATAATTTGTCAATAATTTAAAACTTGTCAGAAGGGAAAAAAAAGCTGAAAAAAGAAGAAAGAAAGATCTAAAAAATGTTGGGAAAAAAATGTTTCTATGTGTCCTTTTTCTTTTTAATGTAAAAGCGCTTTGTGAAATTGACTAGTCCTTACAATGAAGCATCCCTTTTATATTTTTGAGAAACTTGCATTACTCATAGCTTTGTCAAGGAAATGAAATACAAATTAGACACTATATGATAGGAAAGTCCAAGCATTTCTTGGATGGAAAAAGACATTTCAAATTAATTTAATATCCGATAAATATATGTAGCATTAATGGAAGTTATGAATGGCCAATAATGGAGGAGGAAACGAAAAAGAAAATTCCAACCGGTAGCACACATACATCAAGGCGACCAAATTCTATTTTATTACTGACGCTTGATCAGAATATGAATACTCGACAATAAAGATTTTTCAACATTTGGAGGTTTGTGACAGAGAGTGTTTAATTATTTAAATATTTAATATTACTAAGTCTATAAAAGAAGCAATCTAGCCTGTCAAACAGTTAATGTCAGATGATGTTATGCCTCCGTCAATTTATAGCCCGTAAACAGAACTTGGGAAAAAGACCGATACGTATGACTCAATTTCTAAATTGTTGTAACCGATCGACTTTAAAGACCGATAGATAAAATGGGAGATGTGCTTCAGTTAAGTGTGTGCTAAGAAATAAAATAAATAAATAAAGCAAATGCAAAGCCTATATAACTAAGCCTTTATTAATAATTGAATACTTTCGTTTTAATAAAAGAAAGTTCCGCTTAAATCATTCTCTCTCGTCGTATCCCTACGGCTTATAAAAATAGCTAAAACAATTAGACTAAGATGTGAAACAATATTTATTGTATGCATTGTTATTCATTGATCATGTAAATCAATGGCTCAATGTTAGGGATGGAAATATATAAATTTTAAATTTACCGAGTACTTTTCACTTTTAATAGAAAAATTTTTGTCGCTAATTAGCTATGTACTCGTCAAAATAGAAAGAAATTTATTGTTGAATTGGTTGGACTGTTTTTGAAAAAAATGCACAACATATATGGAAAACCTTTTTTTAAAATAATAATTATTTTTTTCATTTTGCAAATAGATCACATATGTTATATGTAATTTTTCAAATAATTTTATTTATTAAGAAATAAATATTTTTATTAAATTATCATTATTGAGATGTTGACTTTTATTTTATTATGTTTTTGAAGTATAAATATTTTTTTCTCAAATTTTTATTTATCCAGGTATCAAGTGGTTACGTTTGCTAGTATAAACAATCTATCAATAGCTTAGCTAGTAGTTTCCAAATCCCAACAATTTTTACACGGAACATTGGTCAAAATTCAAAAGCCAATTTAATCACTAACAGTCTAACAAATCAGACAAACCCACCCATAAATATAATAAAGAATAACTTCGCATGCTTTTACTTGACTTCAGAGTTGAACCTCCCTCCCATAAATCCAGCTAAACGACATCATATTTCTCTTCTTGGTGGCCCGGCTTTGGGCCCGTTCCTCCAGTCTTCGAAACCTGGGGGCAAGTGTGCAGACATATTCTTGTGCCTGTCTTCCTTCACTGGAGAGCCCAGTAAGATCAGCAACTTTCCAGCGTGCCACTAGGAACTCGAGGATGTCGGCGTAGTCCTTGGCGGTGTAGACGCCAACACGCTGTGCTACCATAGAAAAGTGCTCAAAGAGGTTGTTGTCGCAACTGTCGTACATCAGGTGTGCTGGCATTACGATTTTTTTCTGCATCATATCTGCCAGAGCCATGATGGTGTAGTCCGGGTCAACTTCGAACAGCTTCTCCACAATCTTACTGTAGGCATTCTCATGACGTTTCTCGTCAGATGCAATTAACCCGCATATCTAATCAACAAATAATTATTACAGATAAGGAATTAGAATTACACATTTACATTAAATGATCAGAGGATCCGCAATTAAAAAAACAATAATTAATACAAAATTCAATGCTAACCTGAGCGAGCTTGAAGTCCCCGAATTCCTTAGCAAGACGGCTAGTGTTTGCATGAGAAATGAAAGTTGCTCTTTCTTGGAATGAGGTATATATGAAACACTTATATGGATTGTTTTCAGTCCTCAGATTCTGGTACAGTACAAACTTAGTATTTAATATATGAAACACTTATATGGATGGTTCTCAAACTCTGGACTCGGAGTGTTGGACCAAAGAGTCGAATCAAATGACTCGAAAAAACTTAGGTGACTCCGATCAGAAATTAAGATTTTCATAAATAATCATTTTTAATGTTTTAAACATTAGGAAATTAGAAAAAGTATTTTTTGAATGAAAATGCATTCATTATAGCACCTAAGGTTCCGTTTGGATTGCTTAGTAATAAGATGAATAGTCTATTCCTAGACGGAAAATATTGGAAAGTGTGTAATTTTGTGAAAAGTTTGAATTGTTTATAATAAATTTACGTTTTGAAAAAAACTATTCCGCCTATTTCCATACGATCCAGACGGAACCTAACATATCAGCTAGAATAGAATTATATGAACAAAATCATAAATTTTTTTATGTTTTTGAACCAATTTTTCAGTCAAGTATCACTTTGTTTATAATATATTTCACTTCAAGAAATAACGTGGACTGTTTGATTAATGCATACAGTCTACTGTACATTAATTGAGAATTTTAATTCAAATACATGTACCACATTAAAAACCCAAAAAGTACCATTCCAATTAATGTCGTGCTGTCAATTTCAGGAAGTACCAAGTACTAGTAGACTAGTAGAGTAGGCACAGTGATTAATAAAAAAAAAAACAGAGTTGACCGCTTCTTCTTTGGGGTTCCATACTTCCATAATCCATAGTTCCATGTCTATTTTCTTTCGGGTGCCTTTGGATAGATGTGAATTGGATAGATGTGAAAAGAAGGGAAGAAGTATTGGGAAGTGTGTAATTTTGTGAAGAGTTTGAATTGTTTATAATTTTTTTTCTTCTTCTTTCTTCCAACGATCCAAACGCACCCTTCAATAATGGCGTTCAATGCGGTAGGTACCGAGTCCGTTCTGACTCGCCCGAGTGGACTCGGAATTGGCCGAGTTTTTAAACCATAGTGTTTATATTTTAAGTGCGCAATCAGATATAAAATAATTACATAATAATTGCTTACCATCCCAGAGCCAATCAGATACTGGATTGTCTTCTCAATCATCTTCATGTTCACCCGACCTGACAAGTAGAGATACTTGTTCAATAAATCACCATGCCTATTTTCCTCAGCGGTCCAGCCACGGCTCCAGATTGCCCAACTCGTCGAACTAACACCAGTCTCATCTCTGACACCATCCAAGGAGTTTAACGATGTCTGGTACATCGGCAGTGCCTCCTCGGTTACCATATCCCCTACCAAGCATACAAAATACTCATCTGGAATTTCCTTGGCATGCAACCGGATCTCCCGTAACTGATCGTCAAAGCCATCGGTGGATGGTTCTGGCAGGAAATCTTGCGGCTGCCAGCATTTCTCTACAGGCTTCAGGAGAGGCAGGATGTTGTCTCTGGCCCAAGGCTCAAGGCTGTTGAAGATCTCAATCTTCTCTTGTGGCATCGAATGGGTCACTGGTTCGTTCTTCTTACCGGGTGTGATAACCAGTTTCTTCACCGTTTCAGCCCTTCAAAACAATTATTTATTTTAGCGACTAATGCATCCCATGCTGCTTAAGGTACATCCTTTATTATTCTAATTTTGTGCCATTGTGTGTGTTTAAATCATAAAAAATCGCATGATTGAACTAAGGTATCAAAATTCAAAATATCGCAGTAAATCCGCAAAAAGTTTTTATTAGCCCACAGAAGACTAAAAAATAGAAATCCTCAAACCCAAAACTGATGATATCAACAAACTGTACAACTACTACGGCATATAAAGAAGCTTACTGTGTAATTGAATCCACCATGGAGACTTTAGCAGGACCCATTCTCCATGCTTTGTTGTTTTTCAATGGGGAAGAGGAGAAGGAAAGAATGTTTGTGTTTAAAGTTCTGCACGCCATGCTCCTAGTTACTTCCCTGCCGTATGATCCGTGTTTAATAGAGACTTAGAGAGAGAGTGGGAAGGATATATGGAACGGTGATGGACTGATGGGATGAGAGAGAGACAGAGGGGCAATTATAGCCATAAGCATATGAGTTTGAAACTTTGAATGCAAGCAAGAAGCCAAGAATGTCTAAATTTCAAACTTCTGAGTAGAATAACTGAGTAAGGTTCCTAGCCTTATTTAAAGCTTCCGTACATAATATTTTAGTAGTTTTCAGTTTGACGTCTAAATTTCCGAGTAGCACCTTATTTGAATCGCCTCTTTCGAATACTAGCAAAATGATTACAAAATACGTGGGCAAATAATAAAAAAAAGTAATTTATATTAATTTTGTTTTATATAAACTTGTACATGTTAGATAATAGAAGTATTATAAAATTAATGTTTTTTTCATTTTAAATTAAATGAAGAGTTAAATTTTCCACCTGAGATTACCATCTACACGTCCCATCAAATAAAATTAAAAAAAGCATGTCTATATTTGTGGTAGCATGAATTGTTTACACCTTAGATTGATGCTTTTATAAATAGTAAAGGTTAAATTAAGTTTCTAAGTCGAGTAAGATTCCTAGCCTCATTTCAATCTCCTCTTTAGAATATATTAGCCGTTCAAGTATGGATATAATTAAGGGGAAAATTAGTCTCATGCCACCTCAAAAGTTGAAAATTAGAATAATGCCACTCTAAAGTCGATATTTAGCATAATGCCATCCTAAAATCAGTTTATTCAGATTATTGCCACAATAACCGTATAAAGTCTCTCCCAAATATAAGTATTTATTGTATGGACCAAATTGCCCTTCTTCTCAATTCTTTCCTTCTAAAACTATTTCCGTTCACATTATACTTTTCCTCAACCATGGCTGCCTGAGACGCACAAACCCAGTCCTGATCCCGTATTCTGTCAGTCCATCTCTGCTGTCTCTCCTCCATGTTGATCCGCCATCTCCTTGAGGACGGTGCTGTTAATCCAAACCTCTCCACATATCTACGTAATTAGGAGATTAAAGGCAGTCAACTCTTGACAATTGATGTTTACAAATGATTCTGATAAGCTAAAAGATGCTTTGATTTGCAATCATTTGACCATGAAATTTGCATTGCAATACTTTGGATGCTTATGTACATATCGTTACTATGTGTCTTGTTGCCAATTGCTTGTCTTATTGGATTATTACAAATCTTTATTATGATGGTCACAAATCCTACTTTTTAAAACTATCGTAATTACTAAAAATTATAAAACAAAACACACATTAGTAAAACATGGCAAATTGGAAAAAATCTTGTGTTCAGAAGCAGTTGAAAATAAATCAGGGAGTGATTCTTTATAAGTTCCAGTTCAAAATCATGCTAATCAGGTAAAATTACAGAATACAAATTGGAATTTTAGCATTGAAAGAGAAGATGGAAAATAGTTGTGATTCTATGGGTTGTCAGGGAGTGGCGGAGGCGGAGCAACACGGAGGAGAGATGGCGGAGATGGGCTGGCGGAGTAGGGCTGCTAGGTTTGAGCGTCTTAGACTGCCATGGTTGAGTAAAAGTATAACGCAATGATTGTATTTGGGAGAGATAAAATTGAGAAGGGCAATTTGGTCCATATGATAAATACTTGTATTTGGGAGAGACATTATACGGTTATTGTGACAATAATCTGAATAAACTGATTTTAAGGTGACATTCAGCTAAGGATCAATTTTGAAATGACATATTTCTAATTCTCTACTTTTAAGTGGCATGGACTAATTTTCCCATAATTAAGTACGTCTTAAAATCTTCGTTCCTGCTGGGCCCATGGTTCTAGTGCGCAATTAAGAAATATTATCATTATTATTTTGTTCCTTCCATGACATGACTATCTATTGATCCATTTCTGGATTTTCATGCATGGATGTATATAAGCTGACGTGGCTCTTCGGCTATGTTACATATTATATATTTATTATTAAGTTATTTGATCAACTTGCTACATCGGTTACATAACCTATGCACACATTTCACCATCGGCCACATGTGCCTAATTAAAGAATGTGGTTTTCCAAAAGACGTCTAATCCGCGGTCAAACGTGTGTGATGTGTCACATTGTCCGGAAGAAAGTTGCTTTTGATGTGGGCTTGATGGGCCTTTTGGGCCTATAACAGAAAGTAAATGTTTGCAACATAAAAGAGGGAAATTTCGAATTTCGAAACAGATATCCTTTCTTTCTGTCATCCGTTTCTCGCGACATCATGCCATCCGATCCCAGCGCGTGATGTCTTGGTTTCCTTTTTTTTTTTTTGAAAATGGCCCGTAGGCAATGTCTTGGTTTCCTGGGTGGTTTGCAGCCCGACGATCGCGCCGGACCAAACATATGCCGCCATGCCGATTATCAATATATAGAATCCAACTAAAAAACATTCAAGCATCCACCATTCACCAGTTAATTTTTAATAGATTTCTAGACGCACAGTCCTAATTTTTTCTTGTGCTGACGTCAACAATTTTTTTTAAAAAAATTTCTTTTTCACAGTGACATCATCAAATAGATGGATTTTTGTATTTAGTTAAATGTGTCAAGGAATGAGTTAAACTAATAAAGTGTTCAATTAGATACAGTAATAATATGAAGTTTTAGGTTTTTGTGTTTAGTTAAACACGTTAAGGGATGAATTTAAAGTGTTTATGTGTTCAGTTAGTTGCAGTAAAAATTTGATTTTATATTTTTTTGTGGTTAGTGAAACACGTTAAGGGATAAATTTAAATTTTAAAGTGTTTATGTGTTCAGTTAGTTGTAGCAAAAAATTAATTCCGTAATTTTGTGTTCAATTAAATTGGTTAAGGAATCAATTAAAACATCCAAAGGATGAGTTAAATTGAGTTATGTGTTCAGTTAGATGCATTGGCAATATGACAGTTTAGTTCTGATATGACGTAAATATAAAATTTTAAACAAAAAAACAAACACTTACAACAACAAAATGAAAAGACACAAATATGAATTAAATAAAGAAACAACATAAACAAATAGAACAAACAAACCAAACACTTACAACAACAAACCGAATATTAAATCAATAAACTGAACACATATACAAAAGAAATAATCAGCAACCAATTAAAATATTTTTAATTCAAGCCACCTTCTTCCTCTTCCAAACAATTGAATCCAACTACACGAAAACTGACAGAAACACTCATTATGTGGCTGAGAAACCAAGCCAACACGCGGGAAGCAAAACTGCCAATCAAACAACAATGCTCGGACTAAAACTTTGACAACTAATGAACCCTAGTTCAGTCCAAATGCCACATCAATGAATCTTGCAACTTTGTTTAAGCTGTACTCAATTTTGTGTAAAGTCACCCAACCTAAGGTAAACCTATAACTATTTGCAGTTAGAGAAAAGTAAAATGCAGGTATAAGCAAAGAAACTAAACAAAATAAAAGATGGTTAGGTGAGAAATTACTTATTTTTTAGAAGTTCAAGTAGCTAGGAAGAAGCATCTTAACAAAAATAGACAAATTAGGGGATGTACCTGTGGCGATAACCAAATTGCGATCGTTCTGATAAGACTCAATAATCGACATTAAATCACTAGAAACAGTGTTTCATTTATAGATCTGCTTGAACACATCTCTCTTTTGTGGATTTTCGCCCCTCAGATACCTCTGTATATCCTTCAAATTATATGACATAAGCAGTACTATTGTCAGAATTAGGATAAAAAAATCAATTATCAAAAAAGAAATTGTAAAAGGGAGAAAAAAAGCTTCGAAATTTGACCTAACCAGTACTCCCCTTGGGCCTTGTTTGGATGGGGTTGGAAGAAGGAAGAAGGAAGAAGGAAGAAGACCCAAATTTATTATAAACAATTCAAACTCTTCACAAAGTTACACATTTCCCAATACTTCTTCCCTTCTTCCCTTCTTCTCACATCTATCCAAACGGAGCCTTGGTGTATCTTATGATGGCGCCATTCTCATCTTCTTCAACGGTACCAAGCCCAGCGCAAACGATAGATCTCTTCGAAAGAGATAGGGTATGACAGATTGAGATAGTCGATCTTCTTCTCAGTCTTCTCCTACTTCTTCGGAGGGAGGAAAACGACGAGGCCGATCCCGTGTGACCACGTAAGGGAGATGATAGGCGGAGCAACATAGATGAGAGACGGACATTGGATCTGGTTCGACGAAGGTGAGAAGCGCTAAGGGAAGAGGAAGAACACGACGGCGGATGAAGACGCCGGGGGCAGAGCGACACCTGAAATAAATTCCGACACTAGGACGATATGTCACGTCAATCCACCTTGGTAGTAGAGAGAGTGCCAGAAAAGCACCGTCAAGACCTCGCACCGAGGGAAGTCAAGAAAGTTAAAGAACTCCATACATTCTTTGTCCCTCAAAAAAGAGAATATGTTGAAGGTAAAGAGGTTGTGCATAAAGGCATCCTCTTTTCTGGGGTCGAAGAAGGGGATCCTAGAGAAAGGGGTAGGATAAACTATAGTGAAGCATAAAAATAACTGAAATGTGCCATTGTCTGGGAACAAAGAACTCTGCAGCTGCGACATCCACTTGTTGACTAGTGTCAAGGTCAAAGTTCCGCGGGTCAATGCATGTTTGATTTACCTTACTTTGAGAATCTAGGATTTGGAACGAGAGATGTTATTTGATCAACTTGCTACATCGGTTACATAACCTATGCACACATTTCACCATTGGCCACATGTGCCGAATTAAAGAATGTGGTTTTTCAAAAGACGTCTAATCCGTGGTTAAACGTGTGTCACATTGTCCGGACCGAATGTGATATACACCATCCACTAATTTATCATCCAAACCATCTAATTGGACTAGGATTGAAATTGGACTATTATGGATTGTCTGGGCGAGCTGATATCATCATTTTCGCGTGATGACGTCATCAATTTTTTTGCAAAAAAAAAATTGCGAAATTTTTTGGTTAAACTAGTTAAGTGTTCAGTTAGATGCAATGGTAATATGACGTTTTGGTTCTGATAATGACCATAAAAAGATGAGTTAACGTGCGTTATATGTTCAGTTAGATGCAGTGGTAATATGATGTTTTAGTTCTCATAATGACCATAAATAGTAAGTTAAACTGAGTTATGTGTTTAGTTAGATCTAGTGGTAATATGAAATTTTGGTTCTGATAATGACCATTAAGAGTGAGTTAAACTACGTTACGTGTTCAGTTACATGCATTCGTAAATAAAATGAAAACTTTCAACACCAAATTGATAATTACAACTATAAATTGATCACTTACAACAACAAAACAAATATGAACACGTTAAGGGATGAGTTAAATTGAGTTATGTGTCCAGTTAGATACATTGGTAATATGACAGTTTAGTTCTGATGTGACGTAAATATGAACATTTAAAACAACAAAACAAACACTTACAACAACAAAACGAAGATACACGAATATTAATTAAATAAAGACACAACAGAAACAAATAGAACAAACAAATCAAACACTTACAACAACACAGCAAATATTTACAACAATTATGCAAATTTCATAAGTAAGAAATAAATGATCATATTCAACATACAAATTTAGATATTCTCTTTTTATAACTAATTGAACAGTTACGTCAATTAGATAATCCGCACTCTTCACCTTTGACATCTGCCCCAATCAGATAAGCACGATGCTTTTCTTCTTAAGTAAAAAATTGTTATTCAAACAGCACAGAAGCATATGAATGTTTTTCAAGCCAACAAGACCATAAAAATTTGTGCTTTTGAGTTATATCCATTGGCTTATGCAGACGAGATGTTCCATAAAAAGTCTGTGAACCAAGTAACATTCAATTAATTAACAAACTGTGATAGGCAGTCAGAGTCGAGCAATGAATCGTACAAATTTTCTATTGATGAAATTTCTCCACTAACAACGCACACCAACTGTTCGACAAAAAGTCTCAACAAAGAAACAAATCTTAAGCGCAGAGAAGAGACTCTGAAAAAATAAAACCTTGTAGAGCTGTTCTGTGACAGCAGCTCCGACGACGTCGGTGTAGAAAGCGGCGACACAGATGGAAATGAGAGGGCCGAAGGATTTGGGGCGGCGGTACGGCTCGATCATGTCCCACAGCACCGTCTTTTCCCACTTGTAGAACTCCCGATCCGCGTATCACGTCCAAAATCTACTCGCCGTTGCTCTTTCTCTCGCGCACGCTCCTTTTCCCTCTGACGCTCTCTCCTCGATCGATCGAAGGTTTTCAATTGATCGTATTGAGGCTCAACACTGGCGGAAATGATATTGCAGACCTAGATCTTAAGAAAGAAGGGACGCAACTGCTGGAGAGAAAATGAATTTTATATCTAACACCGTGTTGGATGGTTGGATGGTAATTGGTTGGATGGTATATACCAATTACCTGTCAGAGTTGATATGGGACATACCAGGAAAATGACATCCTGGGACGTCCCATACGAAGCTGCCCAAAAAAAAAGGAGCGTTGTGATTTCAGCACGATTGTGCGACGCCAACGTCACTCAAAAATTAGGAGTGCTTATATTAGTGTAAAGGAGTATATAATTGTGTTTTCTAATAAAATTTAAAAAATTAATAATATTATTAATATATTAAATTCTGCCGTTTGGAGCTATCAGTTCGAAGCACAAGGAAGTAAATACTTCTCCGTAAGGGAGTATATACTTCTACATATGGAATACAAAATTAACATTTAACAAGCAAATAAAATTGTGTAAATAAGAATTGAAAATATTAAGGAAGTATATACTTCTTCTAAAAGGAGTACATATGGGAGTATATACTTTTTCGTAAAAAGGTTCAGATAAGCATTAACATAGAAATTTCAAATAAGAATAATCAGATAAGAATTACAAATATTAATTAAAAAAGTAAATATTTCTCCGTAAGAGAATATATATTTCTGCGTATGGAATACAAAATTGTCATTTAACAAACAAACAAAAACTTGTACAAATAAGAATTCAATATAATAAGGGAGTAATTCTTAAAAAGAGAGTATATTTCTTCATAAGGGCTTCAAATAAACATTCAATATTAAAATTCCATCCAACAAAAACAAACAACACCAATTAAGTTATACTCAACGATCAAGTTTTGTAATCTTTTCAGTCAACCACCGAGTTCAGCTTTCATCCTCAAGATCAAAGAGAACACACTCACTTGCAGATCTAAATTTCGGCTTCACCTCATTGATAGGATCTAGTAGTAGCCGGTAAGCAACAACACGTTTATCATCACTGACATTAATCTGCAAAATATACATGTTTACCTCGAATTTTTGCCGCACAAGAAAATTGCAACAAGTCACGAGACGGTGAAAATAGGGCCCGTGAACACATGACAGGTCCCGACTCTCAGAGGGAGGGGGTTAATTTTTGAAGTAAAAGATGTGCCTGAATTAATGCCATAATATCGATATTAATATTAATACAGTTCGCCATATGGCTGTGTTAATTTGATATTTAATATTCAATATTAATAGAAGGAAAGGTGACATAAACATCATGGATCATTAGACAAAACAAGAAGCTAGAAAGATGCAACAAGGAGGCATAAATAAACTAATTATATGAATTGTTCTATAAGCTTTAGAAAATTCATTTAATTAGTTTAAAAATAAAAAAATAGAAAATCCATGACTATTATGTTCCTCATATTTTTATGAGAATCCATGCAAATTTACATGATCAAATAATAAAGAGAGGGCATCCAAACAATTTATTTGAGAATGGACATAATGTAAAATCATGAAAATTCTCTGAAATGGACGGATCCATTATGAACGAAAATGGAGAAGATGGCTAAGAATCTTCCTCCTCTAATCCGAATTGTCCAACTTCACCTCTTCGCGCACAGCTGGCAAGCCACGACTGGCTCCACTTCCATTCTCTCGCACCTGAACCCACTTGTCAGCTATTCACTTCCTCACAAATGGCAAGCTGCCATTGGGTCTCGTTCATGGACCCCACATCTAAACGGAAAGAAAGAAAAGGGAATCGGAGATGAAGCTTTCTCCGCCTCTGACAAAACCCAATCCGACGATTCTCTCCACCATTGCCGGAATTCTTTATACCGTTGGAAAGCCTGCATCAAGGAGAAGATGATGGCGCTATATCCAATCTCTCTTGCTCCCTGAATGAGGCGAATTTTGCCAATGAAGTCTCGGGGTAGTTGAGAAGGAGATGTGAAATTGGAGCTAGATTAGATGAGAACAGTTGAAATTCTTGTGCACACACCTTCACGAAGGTCATGTGAGAAGAAATGAGCTGTTAATTGCATACGAGACAGAGCCGATTGCTAGAATCACCAATGGGAGGCATGGCCAGATGGTGATGATGATTAAGTCATGGCATATAACAGTTCATTGGTTTAATCGATGTTCAAAGCATGTTTAACATGATACCTAGATGCCTTAATGATGGGATAAATTAATCTGAGATGTCAATTTGACTTGAAATAAACCAGATTAGTGGAATCATCAATAGAAACCATGGTTACATCAAAGTTCAGTTAGGCACTGCCTAGTGGAGAGTCATATGGTTAATTGATGTTAATGACATGCTAAACATAAGTGTATGAAGGCTTAACACAGCTAATTACCAGTGTTGAGGAGATGGTTAATTGTGATCATTTGAAGGGCAATAAAGGAAACCAAGCAAATTGTTATACATGTGGAGCATCATACGCCTCAGAACTAAGTAATTGGAGTCTGATTGAGGCACTCAATTGACCAACATGCCCCTGGGGAGGCGCTAATTACATGGAAGGCCCTCACAGAAACAAAACATGAAGGGCAAAGATGGAAATGCAACTTCTTCTATGGTCCCCTCCCTCCTACGTGTGCTATCAATGCCAATAGAGACAAAACTAAAGGAACTTGCTCCTCAAGGAGCATCCTACAACCATCAGATGAAGAATAGGAGATGGAGAAGTGTCAAGAATGAGAGAAACCTTTCCAAACCCTAAGCTGCCACCTCACTCAGTTGATGCATCACCAGATACCCCAATTGCTGAGCCTTGGCGCCAAAGGATTGAGTTGGTAAAGCAACAACAACAAATATACCTTTTCTCACTCAATTGCGAAATGGCATATGGCCCCACATGTCAAGGCAAATTGAACCAATGAAGTGTTGCCATAACATCTCAAAACATCTCCAAGTAGAAACCTGTAACTTCTTTCAGTACCTATTAAGCTTGATAGGAAAAGGAATTAAAATCCACAATGGAGAAATGACAGCCGCAAGCACTCAATGCAATGACATAATCCAGCATGGCGCCAAGTGAAAAACACAAGTCTAAATCATCATGCCACCTCAAGGCTTAGTAAACACCATATGCCACATGTCAAAGCACCATTGGTGAGTGCAATTGACCAGTAAAGGAAGAGAAGTGAAGAAGTAATGCACTCGGCAGCCATACAAGGGCCATTGGATCAAAACCCTAACTCCATGGCCCATCCATGCCACACAACGAAAACCATCCACAGTATAGCAATACCAGCCCATGGTTTTGCCAAAGAACTTGTTCCCCACGGCTCCATGACAGCCACATGATCAAAATGAATGGTGAGATATGGATAGGCCTCTCCATGGGAAACCCTACTGCCAAGCCTATATAAAGACATGAAGACTGAAGATTCAAAAAAGCCTCCACCTACCCCAAGCTTACCATATACCCTGAAGCTCTGCCTACATCCTTGGTTAGGTTAGAATATAAGAAAGAAAGCTCTGTAATTTCGTCGAGCAGTTAGCTTGTAATAGGAAATAGAAGAAAAGAAGAGAAAAGAGAGAGCCTAGGTAGCTTGAATCTGTAAACCACCTCTTCCATATATCAATACAGAAGTTTTGAGAGTTCAATTGCTGTTTTGATTGGCGTTTGAGTTAGCCTAGCCACCAATTCATGGTGGTTGGTGCCATACATCTATTTTGTTAATTTCTTCGTTTTCTTGCATTTAAACATCCCACATCTGCATCTAATATAAGATAAAAGTGACTTAAAGAAAAGAAAAAGGGTTTGTGCATCTGTTAAAGCACAAGAACGACAGGTTGAGACATAGCCGCCATGGCAAGAGCTCGAGCTCACTTCATCAACATAACTGAAGAGAAACACAGCCCCAGCGACTTAAATCAACCAAGTAAAGGAAGGAGATGCTATCTGACATGTTTGGAAGGAGGAATCACCTCTCAGTTGCTCCAATTTACAAAAGAAAGGAAGTTGAAGTGTCTCGAGCAGATCCGAGTGGGCCCAGTCAATCATAAGTCAAATGGAGAAATTGAAGCTGTAGAAGAAAAGAGGAGAAGGAGACGACGCTGTGGAGATCAACCGCCCTCAAAATGGTGGCCGGAACGCTCGAGTCAACGGCGGAGGAGCCACTGTGCCGTCGAGTCAAAGGCAGCGGACAAAAATCAAAAGGGGACGAAAGAAGAAGAAGGAGACGACTCCTGTTGACCATGCACGAATCTTGAAGTTGATCAATGGATGGATTTCAAAAAATAACGGATCAATAGAGTTAGCTGCGCGAAGATCCTGTGTGTCGCCCAGCGCATAAACCCCTGCGAAGAAGTGCCAATAGACAACAAACTGACGTGCAATACCAATGATCACACCAAAAGAGACACAGAAAGAGAAAACCCAACCAAGTAAAAGGACCAACCTGGATGAACCTGGTGTACCAAGACCACGGGACTCGTCGACTGAACCTGAACCCGACACAGACCCCATCCGGTCCACAGGCGCGTGCGTGAACCAGCCGACTCAACCAACTCAATCCAGCGCCTATGCCCGATCTTATGCGACTCAAATCGTGTGTCCAGCGCTGTTGCATATCACAAATTGCATCTGCTTGCCAACGTGGACCACCCAGAAGCTGACACCTCAGCCCTGCTGATGACGTGGACCAACCAGAGAATTTGCAATAAACCAGAACTTCAAAAATGCATTAAAAATAGCCAGAAAAATTAGAAAATTCCCATAAAATACTAAAATATCCAGAAAATTATGAAGAACATTTCTATCTGACACATCATTATAAAAAAACTAACTTAAGAGTCACTTTTATTTAAAAGTCCATAAAACTTTAAAAATATCATAAAAGCCCTTAATAAATAAACATAAACATTATTAAAAATTAATATTGTTATTAAAGGACAGCAGGGATTCTTGGATAACAGGTATTCTTCAGAACCAGGACACTCTAGAGCCAGTCAAGCCAGAACTCCTATCTCAAACTCAAAACTCAATTTCAAGTCCAAACTCAAATGAACATCCAAAGCCAAGTTCAAACCTAGAGGCCAATACTAAGTCAAACACCAAATCAAATCAAACAAGATCCTAAAGACCTATATCCTGGCACTACACAGAAAGCCAAGTCCATATCAAGATAACCAATACCAACCTGTGATCCAATGATCTGACTGTCTTATGATAACAATCTTAGAAGCAATAAAATTTATAGTTATAAAAGATAAAGCATCGAAGTCTGCATATCACTTAAAGTTTAAGTCAGCATAGCATGCATATGCATTCTGCATCATGGCCACGTTCCGCATAGCACTAGTCATTATATCAAATAAAAATGACTCCAATTGCTTTCAATGCCTAATCACTTGATTATTCTCGATCTAGAGGTGCTCTTGTTTGATTCCCAACTCGGACTCAGATCGGAGGTAATTAACAGCAGGGGCTTGCGCCTGTTGGAAGGAAAGGACCTACACACAAACAATCAACTCTTGTCGCATTGCTATCTTTCGTTCGTAAAACGGGTAGTGGTGTTCGAATTTTAGGGGACTCAAGGGGTATCTGATCCGCATTTTCTTCACCCCATAGAAGGCTATCTGATCTTCCGTGGTTGGACTGAAAAAGTGCGAGACAATACAATTATCCAATGTTAGAACAAACACAACTGTCAGATTCTTGATATGTACTCCGTTGTTAGATATTATTTACTCCCTTATGATATATTTTTTACTCCTTTAAGCCTATGTTAAAATACCAAACACACCTGCTAGGTTCTTGATATGTACTCCCTTGTTAGATATTATTTACTCCATTATGCTATATTTTGTACTCCTTTAAGATTATGCTAAAATACCAAACACACCTGTCAGGTTTTTGATATGTACTCCCTTGTTATATATTATTTACTTCCTTATGCTATATTTTGTACTCATTTAAGATTATGCTAAAATGCAAAACATACCTACCAGGTTCTTGATATGTACTCCCTTGTTAGATATTATTTATTCCTTATCTTATATTTTGTACTCCTTTAAGCCTGTACTACAACAGCAAACAAACAACAAAGTTTCTTGATATGTACACCCTAGTTAGATATTATTTACTCTCTCATCCTATGTTTTGTACTCCTTTAAGCCTATGCTAAAATACCAAACATACCTGTCAGGTTCTTAATATGTACTCCTTTGTTAGATATTATTTACTCACGTATCCTATGTTTTGTACTCTTTTAAGCCTATGCTAAAATACCAAACACACCTGTCAGGTTCTTGATATGTACTCTCTTGTTACATATTATTTACTCTCTTATTCTATATTTTGTACTCTTTTAAGAGTATGTAGGAAATAGAACCAGTAGACAATGCGGATCCCTTGTTAGATATCATTCTATATTTTGTACTCTCTTTGTTGCTTGACACAACAAAGAGAAAATTTGACTTATCAAAAGCGGATCCCAGAAGATTAGGATTTGATTGGTCTATGTAGGAAATAGAACCAGTAGACAATGCTCTCTGAGAGTTATATCCTTCATCCAAAGAATGATACATTAGTTTGTAATATTAGACTGCAACTATAAAATAACTCATAAGATACTCCTTTACTCAAAAAAAGATACTCCCTTGCTAGAAAATTAATACTTCTAAAAGATATAAAACTATATACTTATTTAAAAACTGACATTCAATTTATACTTCTAAAAAGTACACCTTAATATAAAACTATGTACTCACTTATTATACATTAGAAAATAAATACAAATAGAAATGAGAGAAAATGAAAAATTATGAAAAAAATGAAATTAAGGCCTATGTGAAAGATTAAAGAATTAAATAATCAGGATTTAATTGGTCTATGTAGGAAATGAAACCAGTAGACAATGCTCTCTGCATACAGAAAACATATGAAAGTATGTGCGATTCCTTTCCATTGTAATAACAATTATCCAAGGAAATATAGATCAAATTTAATTACCAGAACAAATGGGTCAATGCAAAATCATTTCTTCTTGCTCTTTACTTCTTTTTTAACGACCTTCAAGATAGATGACATGACCTGAAAATTTTAAAAAGATAATGTATAAATTTTTATATATTATGTACTCCTTTCAATAACAAATTTTACTTTCTTATTACATAACACATACAAAACTATCTACACAGATACAAGAAATATGTACTCCCTTGTTAGATATTATTTACTCTCTTATCCTATATTTTGTACTCCTTTAAGCCTATACTAAAATACCAAACACACCAGCCAGATTTTTGATATGTACTACCTTGTTAGATATTATTGTAAACAGCTCACAGTATTAACTACACAGTTACGATGAATCAATAGCTACTATTCTGCCTACGGGCTGTTCCTTCAAAAAAAATAAATAAATAGCTACTATTCTATGTTATATACTTCTTTGCAAAATATAATTTAATCCCTAGACAGGTGCAAAAATTAATACACTAAATAAAGATGTCAAAAAATAACTAATACCTATAATGCTATATTATATACTCCTTTCAACAACAAATTTTACTTCCTTATTATATACTCTCTCTAGCCAATACCTTAGTTGCTTTGGTGGAGTTGTATAGATTCTGGTGGCACTAAACCTCAGCTTCATCAATTAAAGCTGGGTCTTGGCTTTAGTGCATAGTGAATTGTCTCAAAACTACATATTTTGCATACAAAATTTCATGGAGAATGAAAGAGGTAGCGTAAAGACAAGGATAAATTTCTATAATCCTCACTTCAAATATGAAATAATAGAGCAGGATGTGCTCCTCTTGGTATGATCTAGAACAAATCTGAATCAATTTATTAATTTCAAATCAAAATAAAAAAGAATTAAGATCTGTTCAAGAGGTTACTTTTGAGACATTAGAGAGAAAATCAAACAACGATCTAGAATAGATCTGATCGAGAATTAAACACGCCAAAACCACAAATCAAACAGTGGAATTGAACATCAAAATATTTCAGTAAAAGCAAAACAAAAATACTTACATTGTCTGGCCTTTCATCCTCCGTACTAATCTCTTTCCCTAAAAATCTGAAATAGAAAAAAATGTAAAATAGCATCAAGTTAGCATAAAGTTTCAATTATCGAAAGTTTTGGTGAAAGATTCAACTATTGATCCTGATTTTTGAGCTAATTGTAAAAATTAAAGCATTTTTTAGAGAGAGTGGAATCGATTTGGGGAATGCATACCATGGATCTTGATCGGACCAGAGCTAAAAAGTTTCGTCTAAGTTGAACGATGGAGACCTTGTCTCTTGTTGTATCGATTTTCTGAGATTGCTCCAGTTAATCTGAGCGAAGAGAAAAAAATCGCTAGAGAGAGATCTGATCGGAAAGAGGTTTGATGGGGGAGAGAGAGAGAGGGGGTTTCAAAAATCAGAAATAATTGTCTCACATGCATCTCACGTGACTATGGAGAAATTAATGGGCCTTCCAGTGTGAGTCCATAAGGATGGCAGGGATGACAGACCATTAGGATGGTATATAGAAATTCTGATTACCTGTCCCGACTCCGGAAGAAATTCTGATTACCTATCCTTACTTTTGGGCCTATAACAGAGAGTAAAATTTTGTAGCATAGATAATTTCGAATTTCGAAACAGATTTCCTTTATGTGACTCTGTCATTCGTTCCACGCGTGACGCGACATCATGCCATCCGATCCCAGCGCGTGGAAATGAAATCCTGTGGCGCAGCTCCATGCATGTAATCTAGATTGATAGGCCCGTAAAAAATGAACCGTCCGATCAAGATCAGACGGCTCGTACGTGCGCTACAGTACGTGTCGCGCAACAGCGAATCCGAATTGCAGCGCGATGTCTTTGTTTCGTGGATGGTATGCAGCCCGACCCGCGCAGGCCCAAATCGAATGGATAAAGGGAAGCCGAAAAAAAAATCAGAAATGATAATTGTCTTTAATTTTGTCATTCTTTGTAATCACTAAACACAAAATAAACACATAAAATAGACAAGATAAATATATAATCAATCAAAGTAAATATTTACAAACAAATAAGTGTTATCATCTCTTGTTCTGATTTTTATATGTATATTCAATTTATTTCTATTGAACTTATTTGTTCGTATGTGTTTATTTTGGTCACTATATATGTTTATCTTATTTATTTTATGTGTTCACTTTCGTTTTAGCGATGGTAAGGAATAACAAAACTACAGTAATCAATTTTTTTTTAAAAAAAATTGATGCCGGTTATCACTTATCCGGACCGACTTCGAAGTTCATTTGATTTTATACTGTCTTCTTTCTTAAATATATTTTAAATAAAAATAATTAACATCAATATTACGATGGTATTTTAAATTTAAAAAATAAATATACATCTTCGAGTTCAAAAGTCTCAGAACAGATTTGTATTCGCTTCGGCGTATGAACTCACAGAATGTTAAGGTGGTAACTTTTATTTTACTACGCCAAATGTGGTTTCAACCCGTATTTTCCGTTTCGAATTTACTAGTCCCCATAATTGATGGAACCCTTCACATTAGAAAAAGTGAGAAGAAACTACAGAGATGTACAGTACACCTGAACAATCAGGGATCAGTATCCTCTCGATGGTTGTATTCAACCATTCAGTGGACGTCTTTCAATCCGAGCCGTCTGATTTAATGTAAACGGTTAGATTTTTTCGGGCCTATCAATCTTAGTATCATGCACGGGCCATCTATGACCATTGAGATTTAATCAGACGGCTGAGATCGAAAGCATCCACTGGATGGTCATCCAGAGGATGCGAAGTCGAACAATCAGTGCTTTTATACTTACTGGGAAGAGAGAAAAATAAGACACATGTAGATTTCCCAATTGGAAGCCAAGAAAAGTGAAAGTAGAAGACCGTGAAATTTAGAAGCCGTCGTCGGTGGGGAGACCACCTCCTCTGCCGTACGACTCTTCCACTATTTTCCCTCTATTCCTCCAGTAATCTATATCTCTTCTCTTCACTATTTTTTGCCGAGATGATCTTCTCTTCTCTATCTATCTACAAAATCTTTCTTTTCTAGATAGCAAATGCTAAAATTTTCATAACAATTTCTCTTCCTTTCTACTGTAATTGCTGTTCCGTGGAGATTCTTTTATTCTTTCATTTAGGTATTATCTATCTTTGATTTTTCTACTTTCTCCTTCTTTCGTCAACTAATCGGGAATCATTCTTAGTTTTCTTCTGTTCTCTATTAATGAAGCTGCAACTATTTGATGTCAATTTCGTGGGATTTTTATTCTACCTTTTTATCGAAATTTACCGTTCTATATCACTAGCTACCTACCTATCTATTTTATTTACTCAAAGTATCACCAAACCAGCAATTCCTTTATTGCCCGTCACCTGTTTGTGGTTTTGCCCCAACCAAATACAAGATTTTCAATATTTTCTTCATCATCTCCGACTCGATGGTGCTTCTGTAAATTCAATATGCGAGCATGATAGTTCGATGCAATACCATCATCGACTTATACACCATTTAGACGAAGCGATAGTTGTTGTCACTGCCACCACAAGTGATGTGTGGTCCACAAGATGCGTTGATGAAGATGCCAAAGCACTAAACGGCCATGGCTTGACAACAAAAGCGTTTCAAGTGCTCAATCACGATCCTACACTGTAGATGGGACGTTTCAACACATGGATTGGGGTGGACTGACCATAATGCAGCAGAGGCAACACGGTGCGAAAATTTTTGTACTCCCTAACTCAATACCGAAAAGGGCTTTCATAGGCATTGTTAACTGCCTCATCCTCCGGAGAAGCAGGTCTTTCGACAAGGGCTTTCATAGTTTCGACTAGTTGGCAGTTGGCACACATCATATCTAATCTGTGCATGCTTCGACTGCAAATACATGTAGTCCATTATTAATTTTTTTTTTCTCTTTTTCTCTGATGTAGTTGGTTGTTAGGGTTTTATCTTTGATGTGCCTCTGTAATTGATGTAATATTTTATAACTGTTAAGGATTACCCACGGGTTTCTAATAAAAAAAAAAAAAAACTACAAAGATGTTACTGGCACATTGAAACTGTTGCGTTGCTCAGTTCCACTTGTTAGATTATTTTCATATAGGCTGACAAGTTTATTTGGAAAGAATCTAAATTAAGTGTGAACTGATTTGTTTGATATAAGTTTCTATTAATTATGGTAATAGACTAAATTTGGCTATAAAAGAATAACAGATTTTGTGCAATAGATGCGTTGTCTTTTATAGGTGGTTATATTTAGAAACATTGCTTAATTAAGATAGTTAATTAAGGCATTGTTTGGAGGCCAAGAAGCCCTTGGTTCTCATTATATATAGGGGTTGGTCCCCAAGGGACAAGACAACAACGTGATTGCTGCATACATGAGTTGATAGCAGCAACTCTGCCCCTCTTTCTAGTTATTCCATCGATTAGAGAGAGATAGTGTTTTGCTTTTAGGCGTAAGGCATCAAAAGGCGTGTCTTGATCCTTTGGAAGACTTCCTCCCAACCTTGGTGGTGATCTCATAACACTAAGGACTTTAGCAACAAGCAAGACGTGCTCAACATCAAGATTCATACCATAACAATGGAATTAGGTAAGCTTCCGCTCATGATTTAGTTTTCTTGTGTTTTGGAACGGTCCGATCTATGACCAGAACGGTCTGTTCCACTGCTGTTTCTGCGAGTTCATGTTTTCTGGGTTGCTTATTTGACTTGTTAGAATTGTTTATTCTCTTTGGCTTTAAAGCAAACCCAACAAGTGGTATCAAATCCACTCGTCATGAGCCAATAGAATAACACAAAATTTGGATCTAATTGCTTGATTTTGTGAGTTTTAAATTGGTATGAACTGTTTCTTGATATTCTGGCATTTATGGCGGTCCGTTTCATGGCTCGAACGGACCGTTCCATATTTTTTGACAAAATTGTTTATGAACTGTTTTTTGAATTGTTTATGATTTGTTTGATTGAGATTTGTGCCAGAATTGTTGTTTGTAATTGCTAAATGGACCCAAAGGGCTACAACTTGAACTGTTATTGAATTGTTTGATTTTATTTAGCCCTTTGTTATATTTCAAGTAGATTTGAAATTGCAATTGTTTGAAAAGATTTTGAAAATTAAGTTAAAGTTTTGGAAACTCAAAATCTTTTAAAATCTGACCTAATTGGATGATTTAGATTTAGAGTAGAATGTTAGGTTAGGAGAGAAATCATTAGGGTTTCTCGACCTAGTTTAGGACAACATTTTTCTACTCCTCTGCGGTTTTCAGGCGATTCGTTCCACTCCGGGACGGACCGTACCACCTTCAGTTTTAATTGCAAACTATTAGGTATTGACAAGAGTATGGGGTGGTCCGGTCCACTACCAGGACAGTCCGTTCGAGAACCATAATTGTTAGGTTTTAAGCCAAAATTCAGGTTGTTTGTACTGGTTAGGTACAAATAACGGTTTATGCATTCCTCTTCTTCTCTTTTCTGCCGTGGTTTTCATTAGTAAGAGCTGTAAGCGTTGGGTTACACCATGTTGTCATGAGGACAAGTTCTGCCGCAGAAAATAAGGTCGGCGCCTAAAGTGTCCATATGACCCTAGCTTTTTCTGGGAATCTTGCCTGGATGTGGTGTAATTTCAATGGCTGCTGGCTGAACGGGAGATCACCGCTTTCTTTTCTTACCTTAATATGACCATACTGGACTGTATGGTCATATCTCTCTTTGGTTCTCTTCTGGTCTATTTAGGGCGGACCGTTCTCTCACCAAAACGGTCTGTTCCAGGTTTGTTGGTTCGTATGTATTCCATACGATTCAATATGTGTATATCTTAGGGTTTACAATTGGGTCCTAAGTCTTTATCATCCTAGGTCAGTATTTAGTTAAGCCTTTTCATATTAGTATTGATGTGCATAATGAAAAGTCTAGGTTGAGGTATACTTTAAGTCTAATATAAAGGTAACTTGAGTTGTATTTGAGAGTTGAATCAATATTAATATCATCCTGCCAAAGTGGGCTCTCATATTAATGGTTGTTTCAAAGGCTCAAAATACAAAATGTATTAAGGTACATGTAACTTTTAAATTATGGATCGGCCCAAAAGAAGGACATAATTTAAAGGCTACATGTGCAATGTTTTTTGGTAGAATCATATGGGTAATGATTATGAGGTTTTACATATGGTTAATTAATCGGCCCAAAGGAAGGTTAATTAATTGATATGTTATGAATCATTACATTTGATACTACACCTAGTTGATTGAAGTTTGCTTGGAGACTCCAAAGAGCACTTGCAAATGAATAAAGACTAGTAGATGAGATTTAGACCTTTATATTTTGTGATTTAACTTATACATTATGGTTATTAACATAAGTGTATTTTGTCTTTGGTTTATTTTAGCAAATATTCCAGCTAGCATTAACAGCATATCCATGCTGACTGGTTCCAACTTTAAGGAATGGAAGGAGAACTTGATGATAGTTCTCGGTTGTCTAGATCTTGACCTTGCATTTAGGGAGAAGAAACCATCTGAGATTACTGCTAAGAGCAGTCAACAACACATTCAAAGTGTGGCTCAGTGGGGACGCTCCAATCGCAAGGGCATTATGATTATCAAGAAGACAATCCCATAGGCATTTAGGGGTACAGTTTCTGATTCCGATGAGGCTAAGGCATGCTTGGAAGAAATTGAGAAGAGATTTGCCAAGAATGAGAAATCAGAGATTTGTACATTAATGGCAAGACTCACCTCTATGAAGTATAATGGGAAAGGCAACATTCGTGAGTACGTTTTGGAAGTGTCTAATCTTGCTTCAAAGTTACAAGCCCTTAAGTTAGACATATCTGAAGAAATTCAGGTGTGTCTATTGCTTAACTCTCTCCCTAGTCAGTGATATCGTTATTATTTGTGGGTATTTGGACCGTACTTAGCACTCAAATCATACTCAAACCATTTAATTATTTGTTAAATTGCTATGATTTTCTTGGAATTGGCTCTACCATCGTCTTTTCTCTTATTTTCAGGTTTCTTGACGATTTCTAGTAGATTCTCGAATATTAGATGGATTTTGGCACTTGGCATACGCTAGACGCTCATTCCTAGCACTTGGAGGCAACATCATAGTTACTACTCGGACCGAAGGCATGTTTACAGAACAAAATAAGAGTCTAAGGAAAGCAAATGGATAAATAGAGTCAACATCATTGTAGAGCTCAACCTAAACTTTCCAACGGTTTTTGAATCACCTAAATCGGAGTTCGGACGAAGGAGATATGACCAAAATACAATTGATACTCAAAAGCTGCAGTCTCAGTTCGACCCGAACTGAATCTGTTCGGTCCGAACTGAGCTGTTTTGACCCGAATTAAGCTTGTCCAATCCGAACAAAACTTGTCCAGTCCGAACCGAGAGCCGCCATGGCATATTTGGAAGGGTTTTCACGCATGGAAACTCGATATTTTGGTATGTTTTCTTGCCATAGCGCCCCAGCCTCCTTTCCAAGCCAGAAGACCACTATATATACGCCTCAAGACCTGAAGGAAAGGCATTCTACCATTCATACCACAATTTCACCTTCCTTAGGTGATTCCACCATTGATTTCATTGAGAAACCAGATTCTTGAGGCGACAGCAGCAATGAGAAGATTGGAGACACGCGTTGCAACACCCCACTGCCTTCGAAGATTGAAGATCAAGTATAAAAGGACAATTTGGTTTATTCTTCTTATGTCTTTATCTCTAATTCTCATGGGCTTGTATCTTGTGATTTGTTCTCTTTGCATTGTTTGTTTTGATACTATGTTAGGCTAAATATATGTTGTCTTAGAGTATGGATGTAGTTTAGGTTTAGTTTGATGTTATGACTTGATGTTTGGCTTTATGATCTTTTTATTGAGTAGTATTTTCATTGCTTGTTTAATTCTTTTGTTTTGACCTGATTTACTTCTAAATAAAGACCTGTTTAGTTAAGTTACAAGGTTAGGTTAAACAATTAGGATTGAATTAAGTACTTGGGATAAGTTGAAGATTCGAAAGAAGAGATTAGCTAGCACTGAAAGGTGTAGCTTCTAAGTTGGCTGAAAGGCAACTTAGATATCCCTAAGAAAACAAATAAATAAGACATAGATTAGTTAAAATACCGACACGAAAGTTTAGATTAAATTGGTCTATGTGGGCAAAGTAGAGACCTGTACTAATTTCTAGTCCAAAAGACGACAGTTGAGGATTAGGTAATGTAGCTATAGCCGATCTGGACCCTTCATAAAGTTAAAACTCAAGTTGTATGGTCATAACTCAACATACCAGCCTCTGTTCGGACCGAACAAGTCATGTTCGGACCGAACTGACGGCCTATGCTTAGATTTGTTGTTATTTAACACGACAGCGAGCGATCCAGCAAATCGAGGGCTAAATCTAAGTGAATCCTGATCCCTAATACGCCTTATTATACTTGAAAAACCCCAAAATTTACCTGCTTTAGTTCGTCTTTTTTGGATTATCATTTAATTCTCAAAACACCCAAAAATATCTATTTAAACGCACTATTTACTTAGTTTCTATATTTCACAACACTCTCAACCTTATTTTATTGTCTAGCTTCATAAAAAGAACAAGTCCAGTAATCGTTAATCCGTCCTGTGGGTTCGACCCTAAGCTTAACTCCGAACGACTAGTGAGGTTAGGTCTAGGTACAAATTTATTTGATTCCTAGGTTTAAAGCCCTTATCAGTCAGTATAACCATTTCAAGGTTACTTATAACTGCACTAAGGACAAGTGGACTCTGAATGAACTGATTTCTCATCTAGTTCAAGAAGAGGAAAGGAAAGGTTGAAGCTTGATAAGACACATAGTGCTAACGTTGCCTCCATTTCCAAGAATAAAGGGAAGAAGAAACAAAACAAGAATAAGGCTGCTAATTTAGAGTCAAAGAAAGAACCCAATAAGGGGAAGACTGGTAAGAAGCCAAAGAATCCAAATAGGTGTTTCTTCTGTGGCGAAGAGGGACATAAGAAGACTGATTGCACAGGCTATATTGCTTGGTGCAAGAAGAAAGGTATGTCTCTCTCTTTGGTTTGTTCAGAAGTTAATTTAACTTCAGTACAAAAGGATACTTGGTGGATTGATTCGGGTGCTACAACTCACATAAGTATCTCTATGCAGGGTTGCCTGAGCTGCTGAAAGCCAAATGATGGTGAAAGATACATCTATGTAGGCGATGGCAAGAAGGCACAAGTTGAAGCTATTGGACATTTTAGATTGTTACTTAAGACATAATTGTATTTGGATTTATATGAGACTTTTGTTGTACCGTCTTTTAGACAAAATTTAGTTTCTATTTCTGTACTAGACAAGTTTGGTTACTCTTGTTCTTTTGGAAATGGAAAATTCAGTTTATCTCATAATTCTAAATGCGTTGGATCTGGTTTTCTTTCGGTTTATGACAATCTATATTCATTGGAAACTATTGCTTCATATAATGAAAACTTGCATACAAGTACTAGAAGTGTTAAGCGTAAATTAACTCATGAGAATTCAGATGCACTTTGGCATAAGCGTTTAGGTCACATATCTCCAAAGAGAATTGAAAGACTTGTGAAAAGTGAAATACTTGATCCTTTAGACATGATAGATTTAGGCTCATGTGTAAGTTGTGTTAAAGGAAAACAAACCAATAAAAGGAGATATGATGCCAATAGAGCGAATGATGTCTTAGAACTGATTCATACGGATATTTGTGGACCATTTCCTACACCTACAAGGAATGGTCAAACATACTTTATCAGTTTCATAGACGATTATTCAAGATTTGGTTTATCTATATCTATTAAGTGAAAAAGCGCAAGGTTTGGACGTGTTCAAATCATTTAAGGTTGAAGTTGAGTTACAACTCAACAAAAGGATTAAGCAAGTCAAATCTGACCGTGGTGGTGAATACTATGGTAGATATGACGGTTCAGGTGAACAACGTCCAAGGCCTTTTGCTAAGTTCCTAGAGAAAAATGGCATTGTCCCTCAATATACCATGCCAGGATCGCCTAGCATGAATGGAGTAGCTGAAAGGCGAAATAGAACATTTAAGGACATGGTTAGGAGTATGCTTAGTCATACTAATTTGCCAAAATCTCTTTGGCGCAAAGCACTTAAAACAGCATCCTATTTAGTTAATCGTGTACCAACTAAGGCAAATAACAACAAAACTCCCTATGAAATGTGGACTGGTAGGAAACCAAGTCTACAACATTGTAGTATTTGGGGATGTCCAGCTGAAGCTCGGCCTTACAGGCCAAATAAGAAGAAATTGGATGAAAGGACAGTTAGTTGTTATTTCATTGGATATGCCGAACATTCTAGGGGTTACAAGTTTTACGATCCCACTAATAGGAATATATTTGAGACGATTGTAGCTAAGTTCTTTGAGGATGTTTTGGTTGTAGGGGGAGATATGACACATCAGGATATTATTTTCGAGGAGCAAACGAGCACTGATCTTCAAACGGACCGTGACATAACGGAAACGGACCGTTCCAAAATTGGAACGGATCGGTCTGAAGTTGAAACGGAACGATTGATCATAGATACAGTGCCCAACATTGAAACGGACCGTTCCAGGACTGGAACGGACTGTCTAAATACTGAAACGGATCTTGTTCCAGATGCTATGGACTTAGATTCTGGAGATAATCAAGTTGAAGATAATAGTGTCATTGAACAACTACAAACACCTCAAGAACTTGTGCCTAGGAGATCCACTAGAGAGAAAAGACCAGCATTATCTAATGATTATGTGGTATATCTCCAAGAATATGAGTTTGACATTGGGATGATGGAAGATCCTCGTGATCTTCGTCAAGCTTTGGACAATCCAAACTCACAAAAGTGGATCGATGCCATGAATGAAGAAATGAAGTCCATGTATGACAATGATGTATGGGACTTAGTACCATTACCAGAAGGAAAGAAACCTATTGGTTACAAATGGATATTTAAAACCAAAAAGGATTCTAAGGGTAATGTGGAAAGGTATAAGGCACGTCTTGTCGCTAAGGGCTTTACTCAAAAGGAAGGTATTGGTTACAAAGAGACTTTTTCTCCAGTTTCATCGAAAGACTCTTTTAGGGTGATCATGACACTTGTAGCACATTTAGATCTTGAGTTTCATCAAATGGATGTTAAGACCGCATTTCTCAATGGTGACATTGATGAAACCATCTATATGGTGCAACCACCCCACTTGTATCGGACGATTCAAAGAAAATGGTTTGCAAACTTAAGAAATCCATTTATGGGCTCAAACAAGCGTCTCGACAATGGTATTACAAATTTCATCGAGTGATTCTCTCATTTGGTTTCGAGAGTAACCCAGCGGATGATTGTATATATCACAAGTTCAGTGGGAGTAAATATTCTTTCTTGGTTTTGTATGTGGATAATATACTGCTTGCCACAAATGATAAGGATATGTTGCATGAAACAAAGAAATTTTTGTCTAAGCACTTTGAAATGAAAGATCTTGGTGATGCATCATACGTGTTAGGTCTTAAGATACTTAGAGATCGTTCTCAAGGTATTTTAGGCTTATCACAAAGGCCTATATCGATCAAGTACTCAAGCGGTATGATATGGAAAACTACAAACCAACAGAGACCCATGTTGCTAAAAGGGACAAGTTCAGTCTTGAACAATGTCCCAAAACACAGTTTGAAAAGAAGCAAGTAATGGACAATAAGTATTCCTCCATTGTTGGAAGCATAATGTATGCCTAAGTATGTACATGTCCAGATATTGCTTTTATTACAGGAATGCTAGGCAGGTATTTGCACAATCCAGGTGTTCAGCACATTAAGGCAGCCAAACGAGTTTTGAGATATCTTCAAAGAACCAAAGACTTTGCACTAACGTATCGGAGATCAGATAGGCTGGAGGTCATAGGATATTCTGATTCTAATTTTGCGGGATGTCAAGATAGCTTGAAATCAACCACAGAGTTCATCTTCATGATGGCAGGTGGAGCTGTTTCATGGAAAAGTGACAAACAATCCCTTGTGGCATCTTCTACCATGGCAGCAGAATGTGTAGCTTGCTATGAGGCATCATTATTTGGGACATGGTTGCAAAATTTTTTCACTGGGCTTCGTGTAGTGGACTCCATCCAGACTCCACTAAAGATTTTCTGTGACAATAACTCAGCAGTCATGTATGCTAACAACAACAGAAGCTCAGCAAACTCGAAGCACATCGACATCAAGTTTCTGTCTGTTAAGCAAAAGGTTGAGAATGAAGAATTGTCAATCAAGCACATTGGAACAAACTCAATGATAGTGGATCCACTCACTAAAGCACTAATACCCAAGCAATTTCTGAAACATGTAACTAATATGGGTGTAATTTCAGTTCAGGATTCTAGACTTTAGTGGGAGTTTTGTTCAGTGGGAGTGCTAGATCATATGATAGATTTAGTTTATTAAGTTTATTCAGTGTATTATGTAATGAATATTTCTGCAGAAATGAATAAAGTTTCAGCTTTCAGATTCAGTTTCAGTTTTCATTCTCAATTTATTTAAGTTGACCTCACTTCAGTTTTTGGGTGACCAATAAAGTTGGAAATAGACACGTGACAGTCACACTTACGTGTATTTTCCACACCACTTATACACATCTTAATTCAATGTCATTCATTTATAATGATATTGTGATCATTGTGAGTTTAGTTGCGACGGCTTTATAGGATTAGAGACTTGTAAATGCTATAATGTAACGAATGCTTCCTTGGTCTTCTGTCATTGTGAATGATGGACGGAATTAAGGGCACAAAATTTATTACCATAAAAGTTAAGCTCATTTAAGTTAAGGACATTGGATAACACCAAACATAATAGCCCAAGTGGGAGATTGTTAGATTATTTTCATATAGACTGACGAGTCTATTTGGAAAGAATCTAAATTAAGTGTGGGCTGATTTGTTTGGTATCCAAGTTTCTATTAATTATGGTAATAGGCTAAATTTGGCTGTAAAAGAATAACAGATTTTGTGCAATAGATGCGTTGTCTTTTATAGGTGGTTATATTTAGAAACATTGCCTAATTAAGATGGTTAATTAAGGCATTATTTGGAGGCCAAGAAGCCCTTGGTTCTGATTATATATAGGGGTTGATCCCCAAGGGACAAGACAACAACGTGATTGCTGCATACATGAGTTGATACACAACCAGAAAACAAGTCTTTTGCAACGGACATTTAAAGACGGTTTTTATAAAGAACCGTTTGAAACAATATAATAGGAGAGAGACTAAATCAGATCAACAAATAGAAACGGTTCATACATAAAACCCGTCGCCCATTTCCCAGACAAAAACTTTCAAAAACAGTTCTCTCCCAAACAGTGACGGTTTTTTAAATAAACCGTCTATATTTCAAAATTATTTAACGACGGGTTTTATATAAAACCGTCTTTATTGTTTAACAACGGTTTTTTAAAATAAACCGTCTTTATTTGTGCGAATTAGGTAAAAAACGCAATGGCCTCTCCCTCTTCTCCTCATTCGACACAGAGCCAGCCGCAACAGTATCCTTCATCTCATTAATTGGTCATTAATTTCCATACCCATATACTACTTGAAAAAAATAACAAAAAATATCCAAAAATTCTGAAAAAATAAGAAGTAAAAGGAGAAAGAGATGGAGAGCTGATCTAAGGTAAAAAAAATTAAATTTAAGCCAATATTTCATATTTTTCTTTTTTATTTCGGTTTTATCTTAATTTGTGATGAGATTAGTGACTTTTTTGTAATTTTTATCATAATTTCAGATCTAATTCAAAAGACAAGACCTAGAATATAGATTGAAGGTATATTTCCATAATCTTATCTATTTATTTTCATTTATCACATCCAATTTATGCATTAATTGCATTTGCATGTTAATTACATGTATTGTCATATAGGACCAAAATACCGGAACAATACCGAATTTAGGTCATTGCCCGTCTGAGATTAATCCATTAGGGATTAATTTCGGATAGTACTCCCGGTCGGGAGTACTGCTCTTTGGATACGATCTGTCTCATTTAGGATAGCGAGTTGTACGTTAGATGCAATGTGTTGTGTGAGAAAAATTTGACGGTATTTTCCCTTATGTTCCCACGGATACGTACGCATGAGCAATTGTGTGTTGGCGTATTCGGGGAACATAAGGGGAAATGCTGTCGAATTTTTTTCACACAACACATTGCATCTAACGTACGCTCGCTAATGAGACAGAGTATCCAAAGAGCGGGCTAGGATGGTAACCGGCCTGAAAACTTGATATGATAAATAGCCTAATAACCCTAAATCCTGACCATTTCCATACATTTTATTGTTCAGATGGATCGGACGTGGATGTACACAAATAATCGACTCTCGGTTAAATTTCTAAATGGACTTGAAGAATTTATGACTTTTGCCAAAGAGAATTTGAAATTGATAGGCTATCATAAACTGCGTTGTCCTTGCAGTGATTGTCAGAATTTGAGATGTTGGGCTAATTTTGAAGAAGTGAGAGGTCATTTGCTTATGTATGGGTTTCAACCCGGATATACTCGTTGGACACGTCATGGAGAGACTAAAGATGAATCTTTACATGCTGGGACTAGTACAAATGTGTTGAATTTACAGTGTGACGAAGAAAATGTATTATCGGATGATGAGAATGTATTGGATGGTGAAAATGTAGAAAATTTGAACACTATTGTATTTGAAAATGTAGACAATACAGAATGTAATGATGATTTGAATGAAATAGTGAATAATGTGGATGAAGATTTTGTTGATAATGTTGAAATTTTTGGTATGTTGCGAGAAGCTGATAAGATAAAGTTATATCCTGGTTGTGAATTGTCAAAACTTAATGTTGTTTTCAGATTGTTTAATCTGAAAGCAAAAAATGGATGGAGCGATGCCAGTTTCACATCTTTGCTCAAACTTTTGCGTGAACTCTTGCTTCCTAAAAATAATGAGTTGCCGGATTCAATTTATACGGCGAAAAAATTGTTATGCCCTTTGAAAATAGAAGTAGAAAGAATTCATGCATGTCCAAATGATTGTGTATTATTTCGTAATGAGTACGAAAATCTGGATAAATGTCCAAAGTGTAATTCATCGCGATACAAACCGAGAGATGATCAGATTGACAAAGGAAAAAAAGGTCCAGCTGCGAAAGTGGTGTTTTATCTGCCAATAATACCAAGATTTCAGAGACTTTTTTCTAATGCAAAAGATGCCAAACTGTTAAGATGGCATGAAGACTGTAGGAAAAAAGGCGATGGAATGCTTCGACACCCCGCAGACTCTCCGGATTGGAGGAACATAGACAGAGAATTTGAAGATTTCGGCAGTGAACCTCGAAATTTGAGATTGGGATTATGCACAGATGGGATGAATCCTTACGGCAACATGAGTAGTCGTCAGACTACATGGCCAGTCTTATTGTGTATTTACAACCTTCCTCCATGGTTATGTATGAAAAGGAGATACATGATGATGCCTTTATTGATTTCTGGTCCCAAACAACCAGGTAATGATATAGATGTGTACTTGGCTCCATTAATAGATGACCTCGATAAATTATGGCGTGAAGGAGTGAAAATATTTGATGCACACTCTAGAACTGAGTTCAAACTCCGTGCCATGATATTTTGCACGATTAATGATTTCCCTGCATACGGTAACTTATCAGGGTATAGGAATAAAGGAGCAAAAGCATGTCCTATTTGTGGGGAGAATACCCATTCTATTTACCTGAAAAAGTGCAGAAAAAATATTTATTTGGGACACCGCAGGTTTCTTAAGAACCGCAATCACCCTTATCGGCGAGACAAGGAAAGATTTGATGGTACAGTGGAGACAGGTAGGGCCCCAATTCCGTTATCTGGGAAAGGAGTATATGAACAAGTAAAGGATATAAATGTTAAATTTGGTAAGAAATTTGTAAAGGAGATTCCGAAAGGGATATGGAAGAAAAAGTCTATATTTTGGAAGCTTGAAAATTGGCAGATTTTGGAGGTTAGGCATTGCCTAGATGTAATGCACATAATCAAGAATATATGTGAGGCTTTAATTGGTTGCTTATTAGAAATTCAAGGAAAAACCAAAGATAGCGTGAATGCGAGGAATGACATGGTTGCAATGGGAATTCGAAAGGAGTTAGCAGTAAATAAAGAGAGTACAGGACGAGTTTCGCTACCTGCAGCACAATTTAATTTATCAAAGGAAGAGAAAAAAAGTTTGTTGGAATGTCTAAAGTCGATCAGGGTTCCTTCTGGTTATTCCTCTAATATATCAACAAAGGTGTCAATTAAGGAGAATAAATTAATTGGAATGAAGTCACATGATTATCACGTCTTGTTGACTCAGTTACTCCCGGTCGCAATTCGAGGAGTTCTCCAAGAAGAAGTCAGGAAAACTATCACTAAGTTGTGCTATTTTTTCAATGAAATTTGCTCTAAGGTGATCGATCCAAAAAAAATGAACAAGTTACAAGACGATGTTATATTGACCCTTTGTGAGCTCGAGATGTACTTTCCGCCGTCATTTTTTGACTCCATGGTGCATTTAACCGTACATTTGGTTAGAGAGATCAAAATGTGTGGTCCAGTATTTCTACGGTACATGTATCCTTTTGAAAGAGCAATGGGTCAATTGAAGAGGCTAGTCCGTAGCCGATCTAAACCTGAAGGAAGCATAGTGGAAGGATATGTGGCTGAGGAGGTTATTGAATACTACACCGATTATTTGGAAGATGTCCAACCTATCGGCCTTCCAAAGTCTCGGCACGAAGGTAGACTTGAAGGAAAAGGTACAATTGGAGCAAGTAGTTTTAGACCGGGGATTGAATTGAGAACAAAAGCGCATTTTAAAATCCTCCAACACCTTGCCATTGTGGCGCCTTACATAAGTGAACATATAGTCGAATTGCATGAACAACATCCGTCTTTGGACGAAAATGTGATTAACAGAATGCACAATTTGAATTTTGTGCAATGGTTTGGAGAAAAAGTAGAATCCCAACTGTTAAACAAGCAAGAGGTCGATGAAACCGTAAAATGGTTATCGAAAGGTCCTTCAGCGGTCGTCGAAACCTACCAAGGATATGACTTGAATGGCTTTACCTTTTACACAAAAAAACAAGATGGTAAAAGCACCGTGCAAAATAGTGGAGTCACAGTTGTAGCTATTAGTGGTAATAACAGAAGTGCTAATACTTATTACGGGTGGATTGAGGAGATATGGGAACTAAATTACATGAAGTTCAACATACCGTTATTCAAGTGTGCGTGGATCAACAACGGACACGGTGGAGTCAAAAAAGACAAAAATGGATTCACAACAGTTGACTTCAAACAAAGAGCTTATCAAGAAGACCCTTTTATACTTGCAAACAAGCAAGTACTGCAAGTTTTCTACATTCAAGATCCGGCCGATAAGAAAAGACATGTTGTCCTTTCAAGTAAAAGACGCATTGTAGGTGTTGGAGATGTCGTGGACGAAGAAGTATACGATCACTTCGAGGAAATTCCTCCATTTTCTACTGGTATCGACGATACATCAACGCCGGTTTGCACAAGTCATCGTCGTCCAGAAACCGAAGATGTGTTGGTTGAAACGCGATGGAAAAAAAAGAAAACTACATAATTAATGTGTGAGTTAATTATTCTACATAATTTATTAATTATAATTTTTCTACATAATTTCTTTACTTATTTATTAATTTTAATTTTACATAATTATTACTTACATTTTATTAATTTTATTAACTTATTTCTTACATTTTTTTCTATTCCAAAATACAGGTGCTCAACTCTCTCCCAAATTTTCGAAGAGGCGCTCAAATCTTTTCTGAATTTTCGCCTCCAAAATTTAGCGCTCAAACACCTCTGAATTTTCGAGCAATCCGCCGTTACCTCTAAATTTTCGCTCATTCCGCCGCTTATCTCTCTCTCTCTCTCGCACAAACCCTATCTCTCTCTCACACAACACCTCTCCATCTCTCTCAGCTCTCTCTCAACCGTAAACCCCTCTCTCAGCACAAACCCTCGACTCACTCCTCTCATCTCTCTCTCTCTCAGCCTTATTCAGCCGCTCTCACTCTCTCTCACAGCCTCTCTCTCTCTCTCTCTCTATCTCTCTCAGCCGTAAACCCCCTCTCTCAGCACAAACCGTCAGCGCCCCCTCTCTCAGCCAGCACAAACCCTAAGCCCTGCTCTCTCTGCCGACTCACTCCTCCTCTTCGCCGGTCTCAACAAGCCTCTCTCTCTCTCTCTGCCGACAGTCGCACTGCCGCTGGTTTGTTCCTTTCTTTCATCGATTTTTTTTTTAATTTCTGTGATTAGATTAGTGTTTTTCAAATTGGCATCAGTTTTTTTTATATTCCTTTAAGGGTTTTTACCAATTTGGTACTAATTTAGTACTTAAGTGATTAACTTGGCAGATTGGTAAGGGTTTTTACCAGAAGTGCATATTTCTACTCACAAAAAAAAATAAATAAAATAGAAGAGAAATTCAGAGGTGTTTTCAAAATATTGAAAATGACAGGTCCTTTCAAAATATACACAAACATTAATTTTATGTTTCAGATACTGAGTGAACTCTATTGAAATATTTTCGGACTGTGTCTATGATTTAATTTAGATGACTGCAGATATCTGACCTTGATAGCCATCATCATATAAATAGTTAAATACATAGTTCAGTGGAGTAATTAGGCACATGAAATCAGACTGGTATTCCCCCTCATTGGATGAAGGATTGTGAAAGAAGATACGACATTTGCATTCTTAATTAAGCACACATTAAGCACATTAAGCACGACATTTGCATTCTCAATATTCCCCCTTCTAGATCTGGTTCTTATTTTCGTTCAACACACATTAAGCACGAGATAAAAAGTGTACTGAACTTGTTGTGAAAGAAAATAAATGTTACTTCAAGTAGATTAACACCAAATTAAATTAAGCAAGCTGGGGCATTTTGTAATC
Source organism: Rhynchospora pubera (assembly GCA_028095005.1). Taxonomy (NCBI): domain Eukaryota; kingdom Viridiplantae; phylum Streptophyta; class Magnoliopsida; order Poales; family Cyperaceae; genus Rhynchospora; species Rhynchospora pubera. The sequence goes on along the minus strand of CM051460.1, from coordinate 220,412,552 downwards.
CATAGAAAGATACATTGGTCTTTTATACATTTTGTTTTTTCCCAAACGCAGCTAGCGTTCACATGTGTTATGTACTTGTTTGCCACCAAACCAATTGAAAAGAAATATTATAAACAGTACCGAGATTTCAACCTCCTTTCTTCCTTTTTTTTCTTTTTCTTATTAACATCAACCAAATTGTACAAGACAAATGCGTCGTTTTGTAGGAAGAACAAATTGTGTTGAATACAATTTCTATTGGGGAAAAAAAGAAACTAGTAACTTGCCTGGGCCTTTTCTGCTCAAGATTTATCTCTGCTAGTTGTGTTAAAACTTTGACTCTGACTACTAGATTATTTTATTTAATTTTATTTTAGTTAATTTGAGTGTGACATTAATTTAAGCAAAGTAATGAAGAAATAGCTGAAAATTAGCAAAATAGCCCTTATCACTTGCACAAATAGCTGAAGTAGCTGAAGTAGAATGAAAATTAGTCATGTAGCTGAAGTAGTACTACACTTGTACTAATTATAATTGTTTGAATTCTTGATAGACATGTCTGGAGAACAAATAACTGAAGTAGAAGTAGAAGAAAGAGGCCAAGAAGAGACAGAAGGGAGGAAAAGATCTCGGACCTCATTAGAGAAGTTTAGGAAGCAAAAAAGACAAGGACACAATTACAAGATTACCTTTGACAAAAAAGGCCTTCCGACCGGTAAGGATGCCAATGACTTCGCGACATACTGCGGGTACCTAGTGAGGGATCGAGTGCCAATTACAATCAAGGATTGGAAAAAAGTTCCAAAAGATTTGAAGAATGACCTATGGATGGATATCAAGGTAATTTTCCTTCTATAAATTAAATAATAGAGCCTAAATTTTGAAGCAACATTGCAACAAACAGACCAACGTTATACATTCAACAAACTGTTATCTTTGTCATAACATGATATCTGTATGTAATACATTCAATAATTTTTTTAAAATTAATTGTTAATGGATCAGAACGCAATTGTTTTTCTATGCTTTCGAGTGTATCATACGTGAGACCATGGACTAGCATCATAACAAACCTTTGCTCAATGATTTCATACTAGCATCAGAGCCACAAATACTGATACACTAATCTTAGTAGTTCCCTGGACTTTGCATTCAGGAAATGTCAATTGGAGCCACTAACTTGTGAATATTTTTGTAATTTATTTCAGGAAATGTTCAACATCGACAATGATGATGGAAAGAAGAAAACTCTAAAAAATTTGGGTGATCGGCATAGACAATTCAGGCATATGCTCTACGAGTGTTTTATCCTTAATGCTGATCCAAATAACCCACAAAACCCATGTGACTATTATCCTATCACACCCAAGCAGTGGGAGGAATTTTGTTCTGTGAGGCAGACCGAAGAATTTCAGCAAAAGAGTCAGGCAGGGAAAGAGTTGAGACAGAAGTTTCGCATGCCTCACAGATTGGGATCCCACGGTTACAGAGGAGCACAGGAGACTTGGAAGCCTACTGACATAATTATCGCAGAAGGTGATTCTGATGATGAAGATGTCACTTTAACGGGCATCACCTTAGGCTCATTCGAGCCGAGAGCCGAGAGATATTTCAGAGCAAGGGCTGTGGCTACTGATAAAGAAGGTACTTACAAAATCCGAAAGGAGGATAAGGAGACTCATGAAGCATTCAAACGAGCACGATCTATGTCTCAAGATGTCAGTTCCGGTGCAATCCCTCCTAAAGAGGTTTTAAGTAGGGCGATTGGGAGGCCAGAACACCCAGGGAGAATGAGAGGAACTTCTGTGTGGAGCAAATTGACAGATGAGTATGACAGAGAGCCCAGGAAAAAAATGAAAGAGACTGGCATGAGCCAGGAACAATATGATAAGGTAGTCAAGGAGACCACTGAGGCATGTTTTAGGAAGATGCAAGATTGGTTTGCCTCGATGGGAGTGCAGATTCCAATCCCGACTGCATCGCAATTTCAGAACCCGCTATCCCAACCTCATTCGGTGGAGGTGGACTCAGCAATGCCGAATGCAGTATTCCAAACAGATATGGGCGAAAACTTTATACCTCCTTATCCGATTGGTGATTATCAGGTTATCTTTCTTATTCCTATCATGTAATGAGTTTTGATAACATTCAAAATAAATTATGATATAAATCAATTTATAATTTTCAGGAACTCCCACGGTGCAACCTCTTCCTCCGCAATAGCACAGGCGAGCGGGTTAAGGTGGCTGACGGATTAATCCTTCTGTCATATCCAGGTAAGATTTAGGAATTGCAGTAGTTGCAAACTGAAAGAATCTCTTCTCTCTCTTGTCATTTTTTGTTTTCGCACCTGCCAAATATCATAATCAGCAGTTGCTCTTGAGTCTTGAGAAAAGGAAGCAAAAAATTAAAAGAAAAATCAACAAGAGGGAGACAGAGAGAGAAATGCAGTTGTCTACAGAATTTGTAGCGCCAAAATATAGTCCTATCAGACATGCCTAATGTAGATTTAACAATGCAAAGTTGCAAACTACCAACACTTGCGGTAATAATCTGTTTGGATTCTATGCCTCAAAAATCAACAAAACAAAATTGTCTTTTGTACACATACTTCCTAGCATTGTTCATGGACATGTATTTTATTGTATAGTTATATTGGTATTAATTTTGTGGCAGTTGTACAAAGTGTCAAATCATGGTCAGTAGATAACTTAGTTTAGTTTAGAAAAAAGTTGTCAAATATTTTAGCCTCAATAAGATTTTTTCCCCCTAATTAATCATATTTCTCTTATGGATTAATCCTTCCGTCATATCCAGGTCAGATTGTACACTGTCAACCATTACCTCCAAATTGGATTGTGGTCCAAATTGACCGGGTAGGCGAGATGTATCGCACGTGGGATATTCCAGGATTAGATGAAGAACAAATAGCCGATAATTTGGGGGCTCCAATTCCGTGGCCGAAAGTTGACGTAGAGATACAAGAACAGGTATTCTTTTATTTACAAAGTTTGTCTGACACATATCAATTTTTTCTCTTGACTGATTAATGTCCTTAGATGCAGAGTAGCAAACAACCGTTGCCACAAGCGGTTAAGGGTAACGAGAAGGTGGCAAGTGAGGCGTCAGGAATTGGTCGTGAGCCGCTGCTCGAACCAGAGAGCGTTGCTAAACTTGACACATCCGAGCGCTCCTTGTACAATATGCTGATGCTCCAACCGGCAGACGATACCTTCTTTAAACCAGAGGACTGTAATCCTTGGGATACACATAATGATGTGGTCACGCTCGTGGTTCAATTGGCAGATATTGTTGAATGTTTGAAAAGAAGATCTCTAAACATATCCATAATGAAGATGTACAGCTGGTATGGATTCACTTTATTATTCTATCACTTAATTATGTACATCTCAAAAAATTAAGTAAATACAAGACAGCTCATATGTATAACTTTCTATATCCTAGTTAATGTCCCTATAAAAATTATACAAGACAGCTCAAATCAAGACAATTAAGATGATCATTCAACATGACAAAAAAGAAATATGCACAAGCAGCTAAAATCAAGAAGTTAAAAGCTGCATGTAGTCAGACCTTATCCTCTTTAATTTCAAACTTTATTATTCCATTCACTTTGAACATCTTCGTATGATATCCATGAGTGCAGGTATTGGCTAGAGAAACTCACGGATGAATTTGAATGCACAGCCATCACCGTACTAGATCCGAATATGGTGGCTGAAGCTACTTACCAACGTGAAGAAGCTGCAACAGTGGGTTACTTGAAGAGGTCGTACCAGGCTTATCCATCCGCTGATATGATCATTCCATACAATCAGGGGTATGAATAATTAAACTGATAAATACTAATTACAGTACTTGTTAAATTTCTTTGCATCACAATACTAATTAATGTTTATTATAGGTTTCATTGGGTAATCCTTGTAGTTAATGTCGAGAAGTTAACAGTTCACTATGTGGATTCTATGGAACGCAAAAAGGTCCCAGATTTGCTAGATATTAAGGGATTTATAAATACGTAAGTTTCAGTTTGTACTTTAACATAATAATGCTCAGATGCTCAGATTTTTGTTACTTAGAGATTTTTGTTCAGTTTCAGTTTGTACTTTAACTAATTACTGTTTTGGCTTTGATACTTAGAGATTTTTGTTGTTGGCCTGGTAGAAGTCCTCACTAAGAGGCATTTTGTTCTGGGATTCAAAAATAATGCTCAGATTGAAAGACATTCCATCTAATTTAATTTGATCGCAGGGCTTATAAACATTATCATATGGAAATGAATCAAAGCCGTTCAACCAGGTCATTTAGATGGATCGAAATTCCGGTATGCAAAATGCCACTTTCTTTTGTTTTTTCTTTGCCCTCTTTTTAAACTAGCTATTATATTTGTTTTTGGTTTCAGACATTTATTAAAAATCTTCATTAACTTTTGTGAATTTGGATTTTTAGAGTCCAAAACAAAAAGGTGCAACCGAATGCGGATATTTCTCAATTCTTTCCATGAAGCGCCTAATAATCTCAATGATCGAAGATCAACAATTGCCCAAGGTACTGCTTTAAGATTTAGGATTTATATACAACCATTCTAGGGTTCATGGATTTGAAGTTTAATCAATGTTTTGGTTTGTTTAATCAAATGCAGCAAATAGAACCTGTTGGAAGTGCATATAGTAATGAAGAGATTGGAATAGTGGTGAAAGAGCTCATGAACTTTATGAAGAATAAATTATTCTGAGTTAGAGGTTTGTATCCATGACTTGCAACATTTTCTTCAGTGTTTAGTGATATTTAGTAAACTAATATTTAGTGGTTAAAGAGTTCATTGACTTATTTCAATAAAACTGATATCTAGCTACTGTTTGAAATCGCTCATTTAGGATAGTTTGGTTCTTGGATTTGATCATTATGTATGTACACTTAAGTACTTGAATTTATTTTGGTTTTCAATTCTGTCTTTTAAGATGCATAATATTTTAGTCTCAACTAGATTATAATTTTATAGTCTTCAATTTTAAGTTTGCATTACTACTCACAATTTTCTATGTGAACAGGTATGGAGGCTAGATTGGAAAGAGGTGTGCAGGGAGTTGGAGGGATCTGATGATGAAGATTTGCTTCAATAGATAGAAGTCTGTGTGCCACTGTGTGTCTTCTTGGTTTACTGATCTTTAGCCTATACTAATGTGTCAGGTATATGCTGAGTAGATTAGGTGATTTTTTGGTTTTAGCTGCAGTGATACTTGGTACTTTGTATGAGTCACTCTTGTGACTAAAAAAAACTCTCTTTAGTTTAAGTATTTTGAATTGATACTTGCTATTTGCTAAGTGGATCTTAATTTGTGTGAATTGATACTTGGTATTGGCTGAGTAGACCTACTTGGGGGTGCACTTTAAAAAAAATATTTTAACTTCTCATCTTGCCTATATATATCTGTGTGATTTTGGCTTATTTGTGTAATGTTTGATATATATGTGAGTGTGTGAATTGTGATATAGGTAATTAGTTGGTACGTTGGTACCATTTGTGAATTGGAATATTTATGCTGATACAATGGTACAATGGTACAATGGTACATTGGTACGGCTAGCAATGTTGGGCTAGCCACAGAAAATCGACAAAACAAAACAAAAAAAATTAATAGCCACGGTTATGTATATAAAACTGTCAGTAAGTTCAAGTATGTTCTTATATTAGGCAGATATTATTTTCAAATATAAACGGTTCTTATTTTAATAACCGTCGTTATTGTTGGGCCTACGACGGGCCTTTTTCAAAATTCGTCTTTAACTGCCTATGTTTGCAGACGGTTTTTATTTGAAAACCGTCGTTAATATTAAGACGGTTTTAATCGAATTTGCTACAGGGGCTTCTACAACGGATGTAAACCGTGGTTATCTCATTTTAATAACCGTTGCACAATCCCAAAATTCAGGCTGTGATAGCAGCAACTCTGCCCCTCTTTCTAGTTATTCCATCGATTAGAGAGAGATAGTGCTTTGCTTTTAGGCGTAAGGCATCAAAGGGTGTGTCTTGATCCTTTGGAAGACTTCCTCCCAACCTTGGTGGTGATTTCACAACACTAAGGACTTTAGCAACAAGCAAAACGTGCTCAACATCAAGATTCAGACCATAGCAATGGAATTAGGTAAGCTTCCACTCATGATTTAGTTTTTTTGTATTTTGAAACGGTCCGTTCCACTGCTGGTTCTGCGAGTTCATGTTTTTTGGGTTGCTTATTTGACTTGTTAGAATTGTTTATTCTCTTTGGCTTTAAAGCAAACCCAACACCACTGGGACCTGTCAACAAATACCATTTATCGCCGCCTAGGAAAGACTAAAGCTCACTTCTAAAAGAAGGGTGAGCATGCTTCCCCCGAGTCTGCCTTTCGGGGAACTAGCAAGAGAAGGAGTGAGTAGTTTATCCTTGCTAAAAAATATGTGAGTTTGAGTGCAAAATAAGTCAATTTTAGTGAAGAAATAGAGATAAATGGAATGAAGACTCATAGTAGTAGAATACTTAACTAATGCATTCCTTAGGCCATTTCTGTTTTATTCCACTAAAGATGCCCTATAATAAGTGAGAAGATATTTCTCTTTCCATCCTTTCTTTTCGTCGCGTTCCAATAGAAACATAAAGGTGGGTGATTATATCATTATTGGAGAACGGAGCACAAAAAATATGTAATTACAATGGAAAATGTAAAAAAAAAATGCTAGCGTTCCATATATGGGACGCAGCCTCCTGTCCCATACCATCGTGGACCATTCAATAGCTCTAAGATTCGTGCTGCTATGAGAAAGCAGATGAGTTGGGATTTTAATTTTCCTGTTAACTTTCGTCGCTCCGTTCTTTCCGTCAGAGACCCTTTTGGCCTTTTCTCTGTCTCTCTATCTGAGCTCATTTCCTTCTCCAGCGTACCATAACCCTACGGAACACTAGAGGGAGACAGTTGGGGGGTCAAATCACTACCCGCCTCAAATCCAAATTCTCAATCAGACCTCTCTTCTCTCACCGATCACATCTTGTTGCCGCTTCTTCACCGGAGAGACACCATTGTGTTCACTTGAGACATGCAATACGGCCTCCTAAATTGAACCTAGGGTTTAAATCAGATCGAGAGGGTGTGATGTCGTTGCTCATCCTTCCCTAGTCGACAGCGCCTTCGCACTTCTTACTCCTGTGCTCTCCATATCCTCTCTCCCTGAACTACATCGATCGCATTTGGTGCGACAAAATAAAAAAAAATTTATTTGGGTTGATTGTTGTATGAGAAATTAGGAATTGTTTAGAATTAGATTTTTTTTATGGTTGGTAAGAGGAGATCAAAGCATATGTGGCAAATACTTTGGTCTTTCATTTTTTTTTTCTTAATGTAAGTTAGATCACATATACTTTGTGAATCTAATATTTAATTTGCTTTGCTTATGTTGAACTTTTCTCATGCTGTATATGTATATTTATATAGTATTTGAGCCTCGCAGTAATTTTTCATTTTTATCATTTAAATTAACCTTTTCTGTTAATCTTTTTATGTTGTGTTTGCATTATAAATTTTTTGAGGTGCTCATGGTGTTTCTATTTGATTAAAAATCCAAATTTATCAGAAAAATTACAAACTAATTGCTAAATATATTCTTGTCCATGCTCAGTAGTGGAACAAGGCTTGTCATATATACATGAGCTATTTTCGCAGGTAAATGGAATTTCTTCTAAAATATGCTCCATTGAATCAAAGAATTATTTCAAAAGAAACATAAATTATAGCACCGAAGATCGATATAAAAAAACATGTTCTTTACACTGACCGATACCAAGTTGGTACCGAGTTGCTTCAGCCCATACCAATTGCAGTGTATATAGAGAGCAATTTACGCATTGCATCTTTTGCATAGATAACATTTTCAAGTTAGATAAAGCACCTCTATTCTAACATATGTAAACTTGATTTCATTTTGCCATCAGGTACAATAAATTAACCAAGGTGAGGTACAATAAATCAACAATGGTGATAGCCAAAGAGATTAATTATACTGGTACATGAAATAAATTAAATAACTTCACATATCATTTTAGCATCACATTTGATGATATCCATAACTACAAAATATATATCTTCTATCTTTTCTATTAGTACCAAAAATACCCTTATATTTCTATACAAAAATATGCTAATGTCTTCTCAGTGCAGTAGGAACAAAATAAAAAATAAAGCATTGCATCCTCAAACAAAGCATGAAAGAAATTAGTCCAAGTCTTCTTCACTGTTATCTCCTTCTTCACTATTTTTCTTTTCATGTTCTTGATGATCCTGTCTCTTTCTCTGGTGTTTTCTTCAGGTTGCTTGAACTACCTAACTCCTTATTCTCATGCTTTTGCCGTTTAGAAAACCCCTCTTTTGAGCACACAAACAGTACAGCAGTTACACCATTTTTGAAGAGCTATTACATTGTTGACGAACGCTAAAACCTCTCTTGAAACCATACATGTTGTAGTACAGAAATGCATCTTCTCTTGATTGGAATTCTCCACATTTGGATCTGCTTCTACCATTTCTCCTCCTCCTCCTCCTCCTCCTTTTTCTCATTCTTAGTCTATATCTCCTTTTAGATCTCATTCCTCTTCTTCATTCAGAGAACTGATATAAGGATCGGTCTCATCATTTTGTATACAAGTATTGCTACTTGACCCATCTCCGCCTGACATCTACATTAATAATACCTGGAACAAAAATCTATTGAATGAGGCGCATCCTGTCCAATATGAATCTCAGTAATGTTCCTTCCAGGTAAAAACCATGTTTCATATTGTTTGAAAAATTCATATTGGTCACCACTTTGCATAATAATACTTTCTCAATGCTCCCAGATTTCAGTCCATTGAATGTGGTTTTCAAGGATATTCTGTTGGATGTGAAGACAACTTGTTCATCAAGCTAAGTGTTACTTGCTCGTCAAGTACGGTGTTTCTTGCTGGCCAAACAAGAGGTTACTTGTTCTCCAAGTAGGAAGATGCGTTTCTTGATTGTAAAGAAAGTATCTTGTGGTAGATTGTTTCTTCGCCCCTAAGTAACTCTAGGCTATATAAAGGGCCTAGACCCTCCTGTAATCTATACACAGAAAAACAAAAAAGCTTCAAACTTGTAATTCTTTCTCCTCTATAAACAATATTAGGCCGGCGATGTTTTGTGGTTTTTCACCACCCGTCTGATTTTCCACAATTCCTGATGTCTTGTTATTTCTCTCTTTATCTCTTGCTATTGTGTTGTGATATTATGCGGCTACCTCAATCCTTACATATTCTTCCACTTTTCACAGTGGCTGTTGAGGTTATTCCTGGGAATGGAGAAATGGTGCTTTTTTGGCAACATAATTGGGGCTTAGGTACTCTCAAGTACTTATACATAGATTTATACACTTTTGCCCTGAATGAGAATGTCACTTTAGCAGATTTCATAAGTTCTTTTTCTATTTTTAATCGACACTTTAGGCCGATTTTACATGTCTCCTCCTCAGCACTTTACAGTTGCAACATCTCGAAGTACAAATGTCGACCTTACATCTGTCATTGTCACACCAGAGGGATAGTTGCATTTGGAAGCTCAATTCTAATGTTTGTTTTTCTGTCAACTCCTTCTATAGGCTTTACAAAGAATATCCTAAAGTACAGTCAATGTTGGCAACTATTTGGACCCTCAGAATCCCTCCTAGAATGAGAATATTTATTTGGCAATTAGCACAAAACAGGTTAGCCACTATTGACAATCTCAAAAGAAGGGGATGGCACATTCCCAATCGTTGTTACATGTGTAAATCTCATGAAGAATCAGCTCACCACATCCTCAATGATAGCCCTTTTTTCTTGCAAACCATGTCAGTTGCAAGATTAAAATCTAGTGTGTTCAGAACTCTATACACATCTAACACGGCAGATTTCATTTTGAATGCTGCAAATGACAAATTTCAAAGAGAGGATTTGGCTATTCTTTCCTTCATTTTATGGAGAGAGAGATGCTCTAGGTTATTCAGAGAAATTGTACTGCCAATATATGAATTGATTTCTCAAACTCTTTATGAGTGGCTGACTTTGCGCAAAAGTGTTTCAGAGTCTTCTTCTCTTTCTTTTTAGTATTTGTAATTATTTTTTTTTTGTATTCCTTTTGTAACTTTAGCCGCTGGCTAAAATTATTATTATTTATTTATTAAAGATAGGGGCTTGATCCCTATTTTTATTTTAAAAAAAAATCTATTTCGTTTATGAAACGAAATGATAACGAAATAGCAATATTGTATTGTTATTTTAAAAAACCTGAAAACGAAATGGTTAATTTATTTCTTTTCGTTAATCATGTTGGACACCCCTAGCTAGTTCCTGTCTCATACTTTAGAATCATTTGATACGTACTTAGACATGTATAACGTTAGAAATGATCACGAAAGTAATCACTTTCGTTAATCGTTTCGTTTATATAAAGAAATATAGAATTGTTCTCTTAATTTCTTCGTTTTTATAAAGCGAGAAGAAAGATATTCGTTGATCATTTAGTTTTTAACTAGCAATCAAAACAGTTAAAGCAATTTTTTTATCGTTTGATTTAGTCAGCAGAACACAAAAAAGAAAAAAATACATCAAAATATATAAAGAATGTAGAAACAAATAAATTCATGTTTGCCTGGTATGTTTGGCAGCGGGTGTGTTTGAAATGTATCACGAACAGTTAGTTCGTGAAATAGCGCAGTTCGCACGAACCAAACAACCCACAAATAACCGTAGTTTATGAACTTCTCTCTAGTTTCTAGTTCTCCAATTTTCACGAACTAGTTTGTTCGTGGGCCTTTGTTCTTTCCTTTGTTCGTCTCTTCTTCGTGAAGTATCCAAACACACCTAAGTGAACAAGCTGTTCACGAACTCCTTAGTTCACTCGAACCAAACTTGACACAAACTAGGCGAACAGGCTATTCGCGACCTTGTTCTTAATTCCCATGAGACGCTAGAACAAGCTTCAGGAACTGATGGAAAATATTAAACTATTTTCATTTAATTGTTGGTATGAGAGAGAGAAATTATAAAATATGATCAAGAAATGGACGGCTTCAACTATTTCCCCACGTGAAGAAAGAGAGATCACTTCTTGCGCCAAAATGAATTGGGTGGTACATAATCCCTAATCATTATTATTTGTGTATATTCTTGTTCTAAAAATAAGCTTCCAAACATGATTGATTTATTCATGAACAAACTGTTCAGGAACTAACAATTTCTAATTCTTGTTCAGGAACTACTAGTTCATACTAGATCCAAATATATATACAAATATTAATGCATAATATCATATCATACAGACAATATAAGATAACAAAATGCTTGTTTCATTAAGAAAAAAGGGAAAAAAATACATCAAAACCGAAGAAGTAAGTGATATGCATCAGCTTAATGATGCAACAAAGGTGATGCAGAAAGTGGCGATGGTGATGATATCAAATGCATCGCCTCACTCAGTTTCATCGGTGTTTACCAAGCAATTAGTTATGTTATTTGAATATACATAACCAATGTATAAACTGCGGATTTGTTGCAACTGCTGTGAGCAATGTAAGAATCTATTGATTGCATTAGTCAAATAGATGTAGTCGAGTGAGAATTGTTACATCAATTTATCTCATGCAATTACATATATTATAAATACTTCAATTCTAAGTCAGGTTTTTACTGTTCAATTATCTGAGCCGTCCAATGTTTTCCTCCTTTCGATCTACGGTGTTCATCTGGGTTTGTTCCTTTGCCATCGTTCTTTTGTTGTTCCTGCCTGTGATCTCCTGTGATGTCTCGCTTCTTTATCTTTTTTCCCTATGAGTTGTACTAAAAGAGATGCTGAGAAGTTCACAGAGAAAATGAGAAAGCTTTTCACGTGCTGGGCCACGCCGTCCATGTGAAGCTGGATCACACGGACCAAAGAAGAGGATGGTGAGAAAAGGAACGTGGTGTATGTGATCCAGTTCCGATCCGCTTATTTTGCTTCCATCACATGCCCCGTTTCTCTCGGCCCTTCTCGATGCATCTTCTCCTTTCCTCAAATTACAAACGAAAAGAAAAAAAAAGCAGGAGAGGAGCGATTGGACAACAAAGAGATTGGGAGAGAGCGATCGGGCCGCGGCTGGAGCGTTGCCAGATTTTTTGTCTCTCCATGTTTTCCCGCTCTTTTCTCCGTTAAACCATAAGAAGTATCCTTTTTCTGGCTTTCTTCTCCTTTTTCCTTTCTTTTCTCTACAGAAATTTTAAAGGAAGTTCTACCAGATTTCGCTGCCATTTTCTATAGTCGTCTTATGCACTAGCCAAGGAGAGTTCTTTTTTGTGTTTAGATGAAAAATCATAAATTCCTAAATATTTCTACAGAGGTTTGCATATAACTAAAATTTTCCTAAATTGTTTCTCATGGTAGACCTTTTGCAAAATTTAGGAAGAGATGTAAACCCTTACCTAGATCGACTTATTCATTCTTCTTTTATTTCTGCTTTTGCAGGTCTTACTGCCTTTGGTGCTATTATTCTTCGTCTTCCTTTTTTGTAGGTTTGTCTCTGCTCCTTTCAATAGTTCCATTCTTTTTTTTCCCTCTTTTAGAACCATCTTATCGTCTCTGATTTTACAGATGGCTGTACATCGGTTGCTCCTTTCTCTAATGGAGTACCATTTCTGCGCAAGTTGCTCATTCTTTTTCCTATTTGATAGTCGATTTGACTAGCAGCTGAAGCAGGAGCTTCATCCAGGAGAGCTGTATGGTTTTTTTCCCTCTTTACTTTTTTTTTTAATTTTGTTTCAGTGTTGTTGCTCCTTTTTTTTTACTAACTTTCAAAATGTACGTGAGGAATATTCATCAAAAAATAGCTCTATTGGTTCACTTTTCGCCTTGATTTTCAGTTTGGTTTCTGTTTTAGGCTGATTTGTCATATTTCCTTCTTACTTGCAACTCCATTGGTTCAATTTTTGGAAGATTGATGTCTGAATTGTGCAAGATGAGTTAATTCTTAAATATGGTTGTAAGAATTATGGCATTGTAAAATTAATGAGTGCACCATATGGCCAATGCTTTTTGGATGGAAGAGTTGTATTGCATTGATTGTGGCATTTCTGTTGTCAAATAATGTTCTTTTTATAATCATTTCAATAAATTTTGACTTCTTTTTCTACAGAACCAGCGAAGCCTCTTCAACATTAAGGTTTCATTGTACTGGTCAAAGGCAAGATAGTAAGAGAGAACTTATTTTTTTTTTAACTTCAATCAAGTATTTTAATTATAGAGCACAAATCATGTACATGTAGCCATGATCTCAACTCTTTCTGAGAACTGATCTCATAAATTAAATTGTATAACAATATTTAATAAGCTGGCTATTTTTCGACTGAAATTGATACATTTTCATTTCTTTTCCTAATTCGAAGATTGTAAGGAGATGCCTAATATTTTGTTAACTTCTGTGTAGTTATTGAAGAACAAAAAAAAATTTCCAGGGCTATTACAGGAAAGGAACGATTCAGACGTCCGAACACCAAATGTAAAGAATTAACTCATCTTCCACAATTATAAAAAAAAAAAGAAAAAGAAAATGAGGGTCAGTTAAGGTGTACATTTGATATATTTGACTTTTAATGCTCATTCGGTCAAGCTTGCTAAGGATATTTGAACTATATCATAATCCGTTTAAATGAAGCCTTTATCAATAAGATATTTTCATACACCTTAGAGGGATTACTTTATATCGGAGTTTATCATGGTAAAGTGTAGGTGTATCTGATGTAAGAATTAATATTGAGATGCGTCTGTCTAACTTTTATATTCAGAACAATTGATATTGTTTTATATTTAAAACAATTAATCTATTTAGTTTGGTTCCTCTTCAGAAATCAATTATTGTTTTAGGTTGGTAAATTAGCATAGAAAAAGAAACTGTTTTTACTAAATATTTTGGCTTAGATATTTAGGGGCATGCTTTGGTTTTGGCCGACGATGTGTGCAAGCAAGTACATTTGGAGCTTTCATCAGGAGCTTGAAAAAATACATGGTCAAAGATGAGATTAGATTAATTGATAAATTGAGGTGATGTGCCGAACTGGACAAGACAATCGACGATCTCTGGTACATGGTTTGGGTCTTACTACAACAGTCAATAAGCCATTACCACACTGGACAGTGGCACGACTTCATTACCGTGTGCAAGGGTAATTTTTTGTAGATATTTTCTTATTATATTTGACTAAAGTGTGTAAAAACAACAAATTGTACATTTAAGAGACATTTAATTGCATACAGGTTTTCTTACAAAAATTGGACACATATTAGCGTATCGTGACAATACCTTCATTATTTACATTCAAATCTCAAATAAGTTCATTTAAAATATTTCCTGAGCTTGATTGTCTTGGTTTGGTTGACCATCATGAGGCTACAACTATGGTCTATGGGCACATTTGGAATATGAACATATATTATATCGGCACATTTGGAACTGTAGGACATCTGTTCATTCATTCTTATAATATTAAAAGCTGTTTCATTCCTCTAATCTCTAATGATACTGATGAGGTATCTTCATGGAAAGCAAGAAGACTGGTCAATACTATTTCCAGGAAGATAGAAGAGATGCAACAAGATGAAAGCTTGCATCTTGCGAGAAGGGAAGTGGTTCAGTAGGCTCATTCTCTGGCAAATATGGCAAGAAGAAAGGGACTTAATTTCGGGGGAAGACCACATTCGTAGTTGCAGCAGCGAGAGGGAATTAGAGATGTAGTTGACAATCAGTTCTTTCAAAGGGTTCCACAGACACAGCCCCCCTTAAAAGTGGTTGTTTTACTATATGTTAAGCTGGTGCTAAATGTAGTAGTGTTTAGGTTCTTTTTTATTTTCCTTTCTGTAGGTTTAATGGGTTTGTGTCAGGTTTAATGGGTTCTCAGGTTCTTCAGGAGTTTTATTGGGTTAGAGGCACACCAGCTTTTTTATTCAATTAGATCTGTACTGATATGCTGTGGCACTATGTTTTATGTTAATAATGCTTTGCCCAAAGGCGTACATCAAAAAAAAAAATTTCAATATGTATCAGGTACATTGTAGGCGTTTGTGCTGGTATAGGAGAAGAGCGACCAAGTACTTAACATCTGAACAAGGTGTGCATTGTCATTACTTCCACTATTTAGTGAAATTAGTTGTGACCTATTTGTCGATACTTTGTGAGTGCAAAGAAGTGCTTGCATCTCACACTACATTATCTTCTACTGTTTTGATTATCACATAAGGTATAATTGCACTCCATAGATGAATCAGATTCTTCAAAATTCTGTCCATTCTTGCTTTGTCAAAAAAAAAAAATGTAATGAAATAAATTAAAACTAATGATGCATGGTGACTGTTTATGCTCTCCACTTATTTTTTCCCTTAAAAAGAATTAAGAAAAATAACAAAATATATTTAAATAAAACGTAAGGATTAATCTTACATCGCGCGAAGCGCGATGCTATAGCTAGTTATTTTCATTGCCGTAGCTGATGCAAGAACATATACATTAACTGCATCCATTGGACAGAAGCAAATGTTCAATAAGTTACATCAGTAAATTCGATGCACATAAATAAAAATAGTTACATCAGTGTTTCCCATACAACTTGCTATTATTTACATCACCAAACCGATGCAAACAAATATAGGTTGATGCAAAATGCTGAAAAACGAAATGTGGATGCAAATAAATTTTTTTGGCTGATGCAACAAATAATTTTTGCTGAAAAATTATAAATCCCGATGCAGATGCTGCAGTTTCCTGTAGTGTAAATATATAACTATGACCTAGTTTAATAGAAATTATTTGAAAATAAATTTAAATGGTCTCATAATTTACAATTTATATCATAGGGGAGATACCAACTAACACTGAACCATGTGAGTCCAATTCACTCTAAATGGTACTTGACTGCTATAGACGGTCTGACACTAAATAGACGAATTTGAACGAACGATACTAGTTACAACAACTAAAGGAAATCATCATCGACCCATTCATATTCAAATAATCTATTGTTAAACTTACAGACTCTCCTTAATCCAAACAACAAACATGAATACAATCTAATTATAAGAATCCAAATAACAAAATATATAGATACCATGTAAACATACAACTATATAAGTAAACAACTTACAACATGTCACTTCTCAACACTAACTTATCGGTATTACAAATTGTACCATCTTTTTTATCATTATTGAAACATATAACATCATCAACTTGACCAAAAATCGGGTGTGTTTGGATGAGCCGGGAATAGGAAATAGGAATAAAGAATTTCGGTTTGCGTGCTTATTTTTATTCTTATCCTTGTGCAACCCAAACAACACAAAATAAGGAATTTAGGCCCTTATTCCTATACAAACAAAACCATGGTATAAGAATAAGGAATATGGATAAGCACGCAAATCGAAATTCCTTATTCCTATTTTCTATTCACGACTTATTCCGTTGCATCCAAACACACCTACATCTACCATACAGAACATATCAAGATTAGGTAGAGAATCATTAAAAATTATAAATGATAAAGAGAAAAGTTAGAAAGTCTCCTTAATCGTGTTTCAAACAATAACAACAAACTTGTCAACTCTTAACTTGTAATGTCTCCGTTTGGATGAGGTGTGGGAAGAAGGGAAGAAGTGGAAAGAAGTATTGGGAAGTGTGTAACTTTGTGAAGAGTTTGAATTGTTTATAATAAATTTCTTTCCTTCTTCCCTTCTTCCCACACGGTATCCAAACGGAGCCTTAGTAAACCGTTGTCCACTATTGTCTACATTGACAACGATCAAAACATATTTGGATTTTATACTGGGAAGATGCTGCCATGCCGTTTATCACTTATCAGTAGGGCTGTCAACGGTACGCCATTTACTGTTATGGCGTTTCGCTTAACTGAAATGGAACGATTTGTGGCATAGAAAATTATATCGTTTTTTAAGTGGCACGGTTGATGGCACAGTTGGTTATACCGTTTCGACCATTTCAACATCATTTCAAACCATATTATGTGTAATATACGGTTGATGGCACATAAATTTGTTTCGTTTAATAAATGAAACGGTAAGTGACATGCCGGTATTGTACCGTTTAATAAGTGGCACGGTAGCGATTTGGTATCATTCCGTGTCACTTACCACGTTTTGACACCCTACTTATCAGTACCGACTTGGAATGGTCATTTGATTTTATACTGTCTTCTTTCTTTCGGATTTTTTAAATAAATTAAAATAATTAACATCAATATTACGTTGGTATTTAAAATTAAAAAAATAAATATACATCTTCGAGTTCAAAGTCTCAGAACAGATTTGGATTCGCTTCGGGATTTGAAATCACGTAAATGGTAACTTTTATTTTACTATTCCGTATCGAATTTATTAGTCCCGATAATTGATGGAACCCTTCACATTGGAGTGAGAAGAAATTACTGAGGCACCTATTGATAGGGCTGTCAACGGTAGACCATTTACCGTTATGTCGTTTCGTTTAATCGAAATGGAACGGTTTGTGGTATAAAAAATTATATCATTTTCTAAGTGGCACGGTTGATAGCACAATTGGTTATACCGTTTCGATCATTTCAACCTCATTTCAAACCGTTTTATGTGTAATATACGATTGATGGCACATAAATTGTTTCGTTTAATAAATGAAACGGTAAGTGACATGCCGGTATTGTACCGTTTAATAAGTGGCATGGTAACGGTTTAGTGTCATTCCGTGCCACTTACCACGTTTTGACAACCCTACCTATTGATACTGTTGCGTTGCTTAGTTGCAGTCCCGTAGTTTAGAAAAAGAATACGTGGCTGACGTATTTTTTTCATCTTGGCCATCGAATTTAATCTCGACGGATAGATTTTTATGAACTTTACGAATCTCGACAGATTTAGTATTAATGACAGGACATCCATTATTGATCGAACGATCAAAGATAAAAAAAAATGTGCACTGCGTGGACACGCACATGATTTCATTCCCTTGTTTAGAATCCTTTGGTACGTACATACGTCCTTTTACACTACTTTCTTTGTTATAAACAATAATGGCTATGAACATATATTAATGTCCTCTGCACACTCTAAACTGGCTATGTACGTACCTAATTTATGTAGTGTATAAAGTGTATGTATCTACTCTATACCATGTTTTGTACGTGCGTTGAGGATCTACATTTAAATCTAAGATTTATATATCTCAATAGGAGTCTACTTAGAAATCTACATTCTCCTTTCTTATTTTATTTCCAATGGAAACTTTGACTGTTCCTTTGTGTGGTGAGCAAAAGAAGCCGTTATGGTCTTATGGACTCCCGGCACAACATGGTCTTATTTAAGGATGCAGAAATCCTTCACAAAAATTTTCATCCTTATAGGGTGCGTTTGGATCGTTGGAAGAAAGAAGAAAAAGAAGGAAGAAGAAGAAAAAAAATTATAAACAATCCAAACTCTTCACAAAGTTACACACTTTCCAATACTTATTCTCACTTCTTCCCTTCTTTCCTTCTTCCCACACATATCCAAACGCACCCATAGATAATAATTTTTTTTCCTAACAACATCCCTTGAAAAAAAATTTCAAGTTTTTTCGAGGCCGATTGATACATCTCCGGCCCTTATCTTGGTGGTGTTTGGAAACGAGTCTTGTAGTTGGGCAAAGTCTGTCATTGTCAACCTTGTCAAGCAGAAGTAATTAAAGCGAGTGTGCATAGTTTGTCAACCTTGCCTCCTTTTAATTATAGAAAAAATATTTTTATTAAATCATTCATTATAACTATGTATGTTGACAATTATGTCTACCGCTAATTATGATAGATATTATAAATTTATATTAACTATTGATGTTGATGTGCGTTTATAGTGTTCGCTATGGATTGTGCTCTCTACTTTCTAATATTTCGTAATAGATTGTTTTGGGTAACTTTAGTGAATGGCATATTAGTGTAGTGGGTTCATTAATTTTTTATTGAGTGGACACATCGTATATATTTCATAAAGACAAATTTAATAATGTTTATTATAATATATTCTCATACAAAATTAGGGAAAAAATAATAGACTAAGAGAAAATTTAGGGTTAGTTTGGATCAAGTGAAAATTTGAGAAATTTCTTATTCCCAAACATAAATTTATTATAATCAATTCAAATTCTTTATAAAATTACACACTTCCTAATATTTTATGTTTCCTATTTCTAAGCGATCCAAACGGCCCATTAAGAAGGATACTTGAGCAAAATGCAGTTGTGTTATGGAAAGGGCTTAGAGAAAATTAGTTATATATGCGGACCGTGAACAGAGATTGTTGGATGGTTCACATTGTAGTTTGCAGTTATAAAATATGATAATTGATGAACCAAGAGCAACTCAAACTTTAACATACAGACCAACGTCTGAGAACTCCCCTACACAAAAATCTATGTAGCGGAACATCATAACAATAAATTTCGACGACTAGTCATTCAGATTGTCACGAATGGAATGGCTACATTAAATTTTGATATCTTCAGGCTAGATAGACATGAGCTTGGTTCCGTTTACACCACACAGCAGAAAAAATGTAGGTTCTTTTCCCTGTGTACCAGTTAGACTAAGTTCACGAACACATCAGAAGAGCAAACTTCTAAAATAATAGAAACGTTTCTACTTGGACGACTGTCTCTCTATACCTCTTCATACAACAATCCACACTGGAGCGCCATACGAGTCAACTGAACCTGCCACATATATAGTCACACAGGGGCTGTTTGGATTCTCCAAAGAATTTGAGAAATTTCATCTTCCTACCATAAATTTATTATAAACAATCCAAACTCTTCGCAAATTTACACACTTTTCAATAAATTTATTTCTAGAAATTGCAACTTTTCAAATTTTCAAACGGCCCCATAGAAAAGATACACAACAACACCAACGCGCACCGTTCATATCTTATTCAGGATATTTGATTTTTTTCAATCTCTCAATATCTATCCAATTCAATTCAATCAACCCCATAATTAAGCTAGTATTTCCCAATAATTTATTTTATGCAAAACTTCCGTGAATATCAACTTGCACACTAGGGACTGGGAATAAGGCTCTGTTTGGATGGTGTGGGAATAAGAGGAATAAGAGAAAAAATAAAAAATATTAAAAAGTGTGTAACTTTATAAAGAGTTTGAATTGTTTAATAATAAATTTATTCTCATCTTTCTTTATTCTCTTATTCTCACTCCCATTCAAACATACCGTAAGTTCTTTCGGAAAGAAACCTTCTTCCAAAGGGTGCGTTTGGATGAGAGAAGAAGAAGAGGAAGAAGGAAGATGAGAAGAAAAAAAATTATAAACAATTCAAATTTTTTACAAAGTTACACACTTCCCAATACTTCTTCCCACTTCTTCCATTCTTCCCTTCTTCCCACACCTATCCAATCGCACCCAAAGAAAATATTTCATCCAAACAACAACAACTAAGGCTCGGAAGAGGCCCTCTCGGCCTCTCCTCGGAAAAGCATCTTCCAGCTTGTAGCTGGAATTAGACTCCAAAAAGAAAGAATATGCGTTGGGAAGAACACATTTGAGTAAAATATTATTTACTTTGAATACCGTGCAAGAGAGAACAACTTAATAACTTTGAATATGTTTGGTCGGCCGACCTTCTCTTTACATGGATTCTAGGATTTTTTTTTTAAACCAGATTTTCTTATGTTATATGTTACTTTTTTATGGCATTTCATTTCTATGCATTTTTTGACAATTTCTATTTTAGCTATGCTTTTTTTAACTGAAACCAGATTTGTGAGCAAATTTCCTAGAATATGACAATTTATATTAATATTATTATTATTATAATTATTAATTTATTTATTTATTTATTATCATAATAATAATAATATTGATTTATTAAAACCCAAAATATTAATAATAATAATATTTTAGAATATTAATATTACTATTTTTAGTAATTAATATTTAATTATTTTTATAATCAGTAGAAATATTATTATAATCTTTAATATGCAATAACAAATATTAAAATGAATAAATACACAATAATAAATTAGAAATTAGTTGGATAGTATAAAATGATTTTAACTATAATAATAATATTATTTATTAAAATATTATAATATTAAAATTTAAATTATTTTTAAAATATAATAATAATAATAATAATAATAATAATAGTTTTATTATTATTATTATTATTATTATTAGTAGTAGTAGTAGTAGTAGTATTAAATAATAATATATTTTAAATAATAATAATAATTAATTATTCCATTTAAAAGTACAAAAGTTAGTTGAAAAAAAATAAAAAGGTAAATGATTATTTTAATTCAAATTTTCATTTCTTATTTCTAATTCACAATCCAAACAAAATTTTTTCTTTCCGGAATAACCCTCTTCCCACTCTTTCTAAATTTTCTTCCCAAAATCTTTCTTCTTTCCTTAAACAAATGACTGTTTTTATAAATAACGGTTGTTAATCCAGAGTTGCAAAAACCTTTTTGTGTGGTAGTGATTAATGCACTGCTGTACATTAATTGAGAAGTTTAATCCAAATACAAGTACCACATTAAAAATCCAAAAAGTACACCATTCCAATTAATGTCGTGCTGTCAATCTCAGGAAGTACCAAGTACTAGTAGACTAGTAGAGTAGGCACAGTGATTAAAAGCAAAAAATAAACAGATCGATAGTCCATTCAAGTTTTTTCGAGGCCGATCGATACATCTCCGGCAGTTATCTTGGTGTTTGGAAACGAGTCTTGTAGTTGGGCAAAGTCTGTCATTGTCAACCTTGTCAAGCAGAAGTCATTAAAACGAGTGTGAATAGTTTGTCAACCTTGCCTCCTTTTAATTATAGAAAAGAAAATTTTTATTAAATCATTCATTATGGCTCCGTTTGGATAGGTGTGGGAAGAAGAGAAGAAGTGGAAAGAAATATTGGGAAGTGTGTAACTTTGTGAAGAGTTTGGATTGTTTATAATTTCTTTTCTCCCTTTTTTTCTTCTTCCTCTTTTTCTTCTTGCATCCAAACGGAGTCTATAACTAGATTAATTCTTCGATCGCGGTTATACCGCGACATTTATTATTCCATTATGTATGTTGACAATTATGTCTACTGTTAATTACGATAGATATTATAAATTGTTATTAACTATTGATGTTGATGTGTGTTTATGGTGTTCGCTATGGGTTGTGCTCTCTACTTTCTAATATTTCGTAATAGTTTGTTTTGGGTAGACTTTAGTAAATGGCATATTAGTGTAGTGGGTTCATTTATTTTGTATTGAGTGGACATATCGTATTTCGTAAAGACAAAATCTAATAATATATTCTCATACAAAATTAGAAAAAAAAATAGACTAGGAGAAATTTTAAGAAGGATACTTGAGCCGTGCATGAACAGAGATTCTTGCGTGGTTTGCATTGTAGTTTGCAGTTAATATGATAATTGATGAACCGAAAGCAACTCAAATTTTAACATACAAACCAACGTCTGAGAACCCCCCTACATAAAAATCTATGTAGCGAACCATCGTAACAATAAATTTCGACTACCAGTCATTCAGATTGTCATGAATGGAATGGCCACATTAAATCTTAATATCTCCTCCAGATAAACATGAGCTTGATTCCATTTACACCACGCAGCAGAAAAAATATAGGTCCTTTTCCCAGTGGGTCACGATTCGAACACATCAGAAGAGCAAACTCTAAAATAATAGAAACTACTTCGACGACTGTCTCTCTATGGATGCGTTTGGATAGGTGTGGGAAGAAGGAAAGAAGAGAAGAAGTGAAAAAAAGTATTGAGAAGTGTGTAACTTTGTAAAGAGTTTGAATTGTTTATAATTTTTTTTTCTTCTTCCTCCTTTTTCTTCTTTCTTCCAACGATCCAAACGCTCCCTATACGACTATACTATACCTCTTCATACAACAAATATGTCAACAATCCACACTGGAGGCCATATGAGTCAACTGAACCTGCCACATATATAGTCAAACGGAAAAGATACACAACAACACGAAGGCGCGCACTGTTCATATCTTAATATATATCCAATTCAATTGAAGCTGCCATGCACATATGATTTTTTCAATCTCTCAATATATATCCAATTCAATTAAATCAACACCACAATTTAGCTAGTATATATTTTCCAATATTTTTTTTTTACGCACAACATCCATGAATATTAACTTGCACACTAAATCACACCCACGGCTGGACACACACAAGCATTCATGTTATATAAAATAAAAAATAATAAATGCAGATTACACCCATTGTCCATTGACACTAAATCGCACGCACTCCTATTCTTTTGCCCTGACTTCAGAATTGAACCTCCCTCCCATAAATCCAGCTAAACGGCATCATTTTTCTCTCCTTGGCACGGCTTTGGGCTCGCTCCTCAAGTCTCCGAAACCTGGGGGCGAGTGTGCACAAGTATTCCTGTGCCTGTTTTCCTTCACTGGACAGTCCAGTGAGGTCTGCGACTTTCCATCGCGCCACCAGGAACTCAAGGATATCAGCATAGTCCTTGGCAGTGTAGACGCCGACACGCTGTGCCACCGAGGAGAAATGCTCAAAAAGGTTGTTGTCACAGTTGTCATACATCAAGTGTGCTGGCATTATGATTTTTTTCTGCATCATGTCTGCCAAAGCGAGGATGGTGTAGTCCGGGTCGACTTCAAACAACTTCTTTACAATCTTACTGTAGGCGTTCTCATGACGCTTCTCATCTGACGCAATTTTTCCACATATCTGGAAGAAAGTGTTAAAATTGAATTATTTAAATATGAAATATGTTGGATATATAGAAGTTATTACTTATTAGAGAAACACTGGTAAATTGTACCGTGTACGAATACGAAACAATATGTACTAAAGCGGTGATAATAGCAAACAAAAATTATAGATTAGGAATTAGAATTGCACTGAAAATGCTAAAAAAAAAAGGGAAATGCACTAAAAATGTTCGTAAGGCCACAACGAAGAATAATATTGAATACACAGATCATTCAACAGAAACCTGAGCAAGGTTGATGTCCCCGTACTCCTTGGCAAGACGAGCAGTGTTTCCATGAGAAATGAAGGTTGCTCTTTCTTGGAATGAGGTATATATGAAACCCATGTATGGATTGTTCTCGGTCCTTAGATTCTGTCAATCAAAACATAAAAGTATAAAACATTAGAATACTTTTAAGTGAAAGGCAGAACTCACAAGTCACAACTCACAAGTCAGAACACTACAACAGTTTTCTTGAAAAGTTGATTTCTTGATTTGCAACCCTGACAAGAGTTGTAATGCTCGTAAAATCTGTTAGAAATTTAGAATAGCGCGCCATATAAGATAAATAGTGATTAATTGGTATGGACTATGGACCAACAGTGCGGTGATACAGGTGAGTACACTGATGACGCACAAGAACATATAAAAATATTTGCTCATAGATATAAAATGTTACGTAATTTCTTACCATCCCAGAGCCAATCAGATACTGGATTGTCTTCTCAACCATCTTCATGTTCACCCGACCCGACAAGTAGAGATACTTGTTCAACAAATCCGCATGCCGATTCTCCTCAGCGGTCCAGCCACGTCCCCAGATTGCCCAACTTGTCGGACTAACACCAGTCTCATCTCTAACACCATCCAGGGAGTTGATCCAAGTCTGGTACGTCGGCAGTGCCTCTTCTGTAATCATATCCCCTACCAAGCACACAAAATACTCATCTGGAATTTCCTTGGCACGCAACTGGATCTCCTGAAACCGATCATAAAAGCCCTCAGTGGATGGCTCCGGCAAGAAGTCCTGTGGCTGCCAGCATTTCTCTACAGGTTTCAGGAGTGGCAGGATGTCGTCTCTGGCCCAAGACTCAAGGCTGTTGAAGATCTCAATCTTCTCTTGTGGCATCGAATGGGTCACTGGTTCGTTCTTCTTCTGGAGTGCAATAATTGGCTTCTTAATTGTGTCAACCCTTCAGAGAAATTGTTGAATTAGTGAGTACTGCATTAATTCCTTGCTGCTTTATATATATATATATATATATATATATATATATATATATATACATATATATATATCATGCAAAATTTTCATTTAAAGTCACGCTTTATGATTATTACATATTAAATACAGATAAAAGTATTGTTAAGCTAAGTAAGAGGGCAAAGAGTCAAAAATAATGCAATCTACATACATTTTTGTGATCAGTTGAAACTTAAACATCTTCTTTTCATTTACTACTGCATGTTTTAGATCCATACAAAAAATCTGATTATCTACATGCAGGAGTAAAAGAAAAAACTCCTGCTCAAATCGAAACTAATGAGTAATAATGAATAAATTTAGCAATGACTCATAAAAGGAAGACTAAAGAGAAGCTTACTTGCTCACTGTGTCAACCATGGAGAGTTTGGCAGCAACCATTCCCCATCTTTTGTTGCTTTTAAATGGGTGAGCGAAGGAATAAAAAATGTCTGCGTTTAAAGTCACTCTGCAAGCCATTATTGTTAGTTTAGTACTTACCACTTACCAGCTCTTGTATGATGCTTCCTTGTTTTAGATAGACAGATCGATGGAGAGAGTCGAAAGGGGAGAGATGGACTGATGGGGAGTGAGAACGGGGGGATGCAATTATAGCCGCAACAACACGAGTATAAATGCAGTCATGCATGTCTAAAATTCTTAGTAGAGTAAAATTACTAATTGCCCTCATTTAAAATATTTTTTTTACATTTAGCCGTTTCGGTTTATCTTTGTTGTTTACACAGATGGTTTTCAAAAGAGAGAAAAGAAGCACACTAGAATCTTATTCTTTTTTTTTATTCTATTCCAACATCGAGCTTGAAACTCAAGTATGCATGAATTGGCAGCATATTTACATTCTTTTTTTTTTTGTGGAAATGCAGACTTAATTTGACACAAAATTTTATGAGGTGGACTACGGTGCTTTGCAAAATAAGATAAAACGTTTATTTTTGACTAGTTTTTGAAATTCGAACCTCAAATAGCCAATATGGACAGTTTAATTTATCTTACATATCGAAATTTCATGATCAAAACCAAATTGTATTTTTTTTTCAAAATTTTTAACTATTTTTATATTTTTTTAAAAATAATCCAAAAATAGTTTAAAAAATAAAAAAAATAAAAATTTTAGTTGGAAACAAGATTTTGGTATGAAAAATAAATAATCAATTAAACTCAACAGTTCAGATTGGTTTTTTGAGCCTCGAATTATAAGTAGTCTGAAGTAAATAAATTTTTCTTTTTTACTTTGCAAAGCACCATAGATTTTCTCAAATTTTATTATCTAAGTCACGATCTTCTGCGACATCACCCGTGTTTGTTCATGCCATGCATCCAACTCCGAGTACGATCTTCTGCGACATCATATTCTAACACTCCCCTCAAGTTGACATGCACAGTTTTGTCATGACAACTTGCCAGTTTGCCGCTGAATCTTACACTCGTCATCTTGACTCATCCGTCAAGCAACTCCAAATCTTATTTTCAAGAGAGTAACCATTCTCCATCGGATACGCAACTCCCTCAACTCCAGATCCAGAACGAGCAGATTCCACACGATTCTCTAAGAAGTGATGAAGTCCAAAATTGATCAATTGACCAGTCCACGACTGCATATTCGATGCAACCTCTGCCGAATCATCTCGACAGACTTGTTGACGATTCACCCCGCCAACTAGGTCAACTATGCGGTAACTTGCACAGGAAAAAGTTCTACTGTGCGGTAACTTTCATAGGAATAAAAGGTCGACTGTGCGGTAACTTGCACAGAGATAAATGTCAGATTAATCTCAAAACTACCAGAAAAACAAGCCCGGTTCGTGTCCATCTTGACACGACCCTTGCACCTCAACTGTCAAGAAGTCTTTCTTTTAAACCACATGACCCGACTTAAGTCACCTGTCGACACTAAATATTTCTCTCGCATCAACTCTCCCCGACTCCCCTGAAAGAAATATTTGGTGGTTTACATAAACAATTATTTCTTGACTCAAATATCCTCAATCTGAAGGCATCAAATTCTCCAACACACGAAAAATCTCTTCTGATCCGACTGGAGTCCTAATCCTGATTCAGATCTCAAATTCATCCTTTTTTGTCTCAAACATCACTACAAATGATTCTCACAACATATACAATTATAACATAACATCTCGCTAACAAAACACACCAGCCAGTAATATCTCCAATCAAATCAATCAATATCCAATTCATTAATAATCAATTTTTACGTCACCATGTATGAATTAATTGAAGATCTTATATAACAATCGGCTAGCAAATGAATATATAAGTGTAAATATTTGGCAGGTTTCACGAGGTATCAGAAAAGTATGGAGATCTCAACCGAAAAATACAAAACTGATGAAGGTCACCAAATCACATCTGGTTTTGTCCTTTACGTGGTGCCAACAATAAAAGGAAAGCAATATTTACCAATTTTGCGGCTTTTTTTTTTTTTTTTTTTGAGAACCGCCCGTAGGCTAATTTTGCGGCTTAATCAAATCCAAATATACCTTAATTTGGTGTGTTCGTCAGAGATGCACAAGAGCACGCACCAATCAAAGATATGAGCAAAAGGTTGTTATCATAAGTCAACTTGAACCAAGAACGTTGAATGCAGCAGCCTAGGCACGATATTGAATAACAGCAGAAAATGTTTTTCCTCTTTTTGGTCTAAAATTGCGGTCCACAAGCCCTTTATACACGGTGTAGATCCAAAAAACAAACGCAATTCCACAATTGCCGCTGTGGAGGGTATGAATATTGTAGTTTGTAAAAGCAGTGACATAGAGAAGGCAACAGAGGCATTGCACAAGAGCCCAAAAGAAAAGATACTCGTGTGTAGGTCTGCCAACGGCACACCGTAAACTGTTATGCCGTTTCATTTAATTTGCTGAAACGGAACTGTAAAACGGCAGAGATATTTGTTTCGTTTCCTTAACGAAACGGTAAACGGCACATGAAATGAAGCGGTTTAACGTGTTTTTGTACATGTCGTTTAGCGAAATCATTTCGTTTAGCAAGTGGAACGGTAAACGGTAGCGAAATCAATTTCGTTTCGTTAACGGCACGATAAACGAAACACCCCATTCCGTGTTCGTTTACCACGTTAGTCAGGCCTACTCGTGTGCAAACAATTAGCTACACCAGCACAGCTAAATCTTCATCTAGCAGTCGTCAATATTCAAGCACCTACTCGATGCACGCACGAGGAACGAACCACGCTCTGATATCATGTTAAAATAACGTCAGTCGTCGTAGTGAAATAATTTTATTTATCTGGTCGAGTAAGGGGGAGGCACAATCCAAGTGCATCTGCACATGAACCGTGCCTCTTAGAATCAATATATTTTTCTTTTATTTTAGCCTTCCATTTTACAACAAACCTACAGCTACTACGAACCATCGTATTAGAAATTGGATAAGAGCGGATGCGTCATTGATGACCCATCGATACCGTTTGAATAAGGTGTGGGAAGAAGAGAAGAACAAAAAAAGTGGGAAGAAGTATTGGGAAGTGTGTAACTTTGTGAAAAGTTTGGATTGTTTATAATAAATTTATTTTCTTATTCTCTTTTTCTTTTCTTCCCAAATAGAATCCAAACGAAGCCGAACTATCGTCTGTCGGCATGTGCCTAATTGTCTATGATTCTACAATTTTGTGTCCAAAAAATAAATTGGAAAGACTAAAAAGAAAGAAAAGAAAACAACATTCACCCCCAAAAAATGAAAAGGAAAAAAAATAAGAGCTGAACACATGACTCCGCGACTGTATTCGGCAAAAAATGAAAGGGTCGGCTACCGTATCCTCCAAATGGTACATTTTATTTTATTTTTATTCATTCTACATTTCAGTTTCATGCAGTCATTTTCTTCCTTTTTTTTGTATAATATAAAATTTAGTTGTACCATAATGTTCCAGGATTTCCACTAAAAACATGTCACGAGGAAAACTTGAAGAAGAAATATTTTTGTGTTATTTTAAATTTAGGATAAGTATTAAATAATGGTAATCTACCTCATACTGGACCAGTAGCTTATCATTATATTAGCACTCGCACATATTAGCATTCGCAATTCAGTTTATCTTTGTTGTTTACACAAATAGTTTCCAAAAGAGAGAAAAGAAGCACACTAGAATCTTATCTTTTTTTTTTTCTTTTATTCTATTCCAACATCGAGCTTGAAACTCAAGTATGCATGAATTGGCAGCACATTTACATTCTTTTTTGTTGAAATGCAGACTTAATTTGACACAAAATTTTATAAGGTGGACTACGGTGCTTTGCAAAATAAGATAAAACGTTTATTTTGGACTAGTTTTTTAAATTCGAAGCTCAAATAACCAATATAGACAGTTTAATTTATCTTACATATCGAAATTTAATGATGAAAACCAAATACTATTTTTTTCCAAAATTTTTAACTATTTTTTTAATATTTTTTCTTAAAAATAATCCAAAAATAGTTAAATTTTTTTAAAATATAAAATTTGGTTGGAAACAAGATTTTGGTATGAAAAATAAATAAATAATTAAACTGAATTATTTGAGCCTCGAATTATAAGTAGTATGAAGTAAATAGATTTTTCTTTTTTTACTTTGCAAAGCACCATAGATTTTCTCAATTTTTATTATCTATGTAAAAATATCTCAAAACATGTATATATGGATTGTTTTTTGTTATTCTAAAAATTTCATAATAATACGTAACATTAAAAGGTCGCAATGGATTTGTGTCGTAGAGAACATGAAAATTAAGTGTCATTATGAATAACTTTATATTTTTTTAGGACTCATTTTTTTTTATATAGATAATAGGTGATAGAATCACTATGATATCCTATATATATATAACATTCAATTCATTCAAAATAATACTTATATATAGAAGTAAAGATAAGGACATTGAAAATGACTAGATTGAAAATATGGAATTGTTTGAAAGAACTATCTTGCTATCCCAGAATTGCTTTGCCACTCCCCTCTTTAGAGATTCACTTACCGAATGACCAAAATACCCTCATTTTCCTTTTCTTTAATTAAAACCGTGCTGAAAGAAATGAGAGTAGAGCAATTTTCCAGCTACCCTGAATTAAAGAAAAGGAAAATGAGGATATTTTGGTCATTCGGTAAGTGAATCTCTAAAGAGGGGAGTGGCAAAGCAATTCTGGGATAGCTAGATAGTTCTTTCAAACAAGTCCATATTTTGGTCATTCCGCAATTAAAGAAAAGGAAAATGAGGGTATTTTGGTCATTCGGTAACCCGTTATTATCAAAATAAATAAGGGTTATGATACCCTCAATTTCCAGCTACCCTTATTATCAAAATAAAACCGTGCTGAAAATTGAGGGTATCATAACCCTTATTATAACCCGTTATTATCAATTTCGGTGTGTCCATCTTGTGCATCATAAAGTTTGTTTAATTAAATATCATAGATTTTTTATTTTGTTATTGAGCCTAGGGCTGCACAATAAAAAGAGAAACATGTTCAATCTGATTCGTAATTTAACGGGTTCAAATATTATTCAGGTTTGATCGGATTTTAAATTTATTAATCCGGTTATATTGTGTCGGATTATATATTTTTTTTCTCTTGATAACTCGGTTTGTACCTTATCTGTTTCGTTCCAGTTAAAATGTTTTGTCCCGTATGTTTTTTTAAAAAAAAAATCAACTTCTAGCTTGAATTTTGCATGGGCCAACATATTGAAAAATTTTAAAATTATCTCTTCTCATTTAATCTTTTCCTCTAGGATGCTTGTATCCTTTACGAACACACAATTTAATTTTTTTTTTTTTTGCAATTTCTCCATTTTTATGTGAAATACAGATTCTATCAGACGTGCTTCGTCGACAAAATTACTTGAAAAAATAATTTTATAAATTTGAAAACAACGCAATTACAGAAGAAAATAATAAAGAGACGCATATGCTACAAATATCACAAATTAACATTATGAATGGTAGAAAAATACTAAAGAAGCAACAAACCTTAATTTAAACTCAAGAAAAAAAAATGAGATTGCACATAAATTAATATTTAAAATGAGATTACCTGCAGGGACAATGAGATGACACACAAATAACCATTAATCAACATAAAATTTTTTTTTAAAAAATAGATATATAGAGAGTCGTGGAAAAAAAAACAAATATTGTCAGAAAGAAAAATTCATATATGTCTCAAAAGGAAAAACAATATTTCCTAAATATACTGTGTTTTAAAAGAAAAGAATTGCAATCTATTCCTAATTCTACAGGACCATGGTCAGGTTCCGGTTAAACCGACCGGTCTGCTAATTAGATATTTAAAACACTTGCTTTGTAATAGTGTTTTTTTATAAATTTCTTTTTAAGTTCCGTCCTATACTTGTAAATTGTAATTTGCAGTTTTTGTGCTTGAACAAAGAAGATTGGATTTCCAATTAGAGGGCAGTTTAAGAAATTTTTCTTTGGTTTGCGCACTGTGCGTGAAAACGCACCATCGTTATTAATGGATAATAGCGTGTACCATTGCCCAATTAATGTCATTCCAATTATTTACATGTCAATGTCATGCATCACTTAATTATTTGATTGCCATTTGTGGCCCACTTGTTCTGATTATTAAGGCTATCAACTAAATTCGTTTATCCGTTTACTCTATCTATATTGTATTTAATAAGACGAATATGAACAAAGTTTTATTTTCGTCAGACTAACATGTATGAATATAAATAAAAAAAAAATTCGATAACTTATCGGGTACAGATATGGATAAGAACTATTTCATATCCATTATCTAACGGATAAAATTTAACAAACATATATGTATATATAATCATGTTATGAGCATATTTCGTAAGATATATTATTAATTTTGATCTTCATCAAAATAAAAAAAAAATTAATTTGCACACTATTATATTATAATTTATAATTTGTAATTAATTATATAGATTTTTTGAATTCAACTGATATGAGAATAAAATTTCGTATTTTTTGTTATATCTAAAGTATTATCTAAATGTTGTACTTTATCCATATATTTACTTGATATTATTTATTTAGCACATTATATATTTTTCTATTAAATTCATAATAATATTATTATCCATTATGTATTGTTATCCTATCTTTATCGTTAATTTTTAACGAATATAGAAGGGTACGAATAAGGTCATTTTTTAACAGGTACGAGTGTGAAAATACTCTATACTGTATTGTATCGTACCAATTGACACCTACTTATTAGCATGGCATCAAAATGATCGGAGGTGGAACCATGGAACAGCGGTCTAGAATAAGAAAATAATGTAATTATTTCAAAATTTAACAATATTTTATAATTATTTGACTATGAATAGTGGGTTCCAAAATTGCAAAAGTTGACTAGTAATAAGTTTCATCTAGATATGTTGCACAATTATGAATTTATATAGCGTTGCACAACGCTCTGACAGACCAACGGCTATATTAACTAGTCGTTAGAATTTACAACTGTCATTTTCAAACGTTGTACAACGCTGTGGCCAGTTTTTTATGGGGAACTGCTCATTTCGAGCCCTATATATATCCACCCCTTGTTCTCTCTCAAGGGAGAGCTTGACTTTGCAAAATTATACCAGTATTGAGCCTTTGAGCATAGGGATACTCTCCAACTTGAGCTTTTCATAGATCTTGAGAGATTTAGTAGCCTCAAACACCACCGTCCCGACATTGTCGCTAGGTGTAGGTTAGAATAGGTTGAGAGCTCTTCTCCTTTGAGGCCGTTGTGCCATTCGAGTTAGGCCGATCCGCCTTCAGTGTCCTTGTGACGAGGTGATTCGGTTCGAAGTTGTAGTCCCGTTCTTGTTGGAATTCAACGGAGCGCACCCTTTCGTGGTAGCGGAAATCCAGGAGACGTACGACTAAGGTTAGCTCTTCCTAGATGGTCGGAACTCCGTAATCATACCGAGTGTTCAATTTCTCTCTCTTTTTCTCTTTATTATCTTGCTATACTTGAATTGCTTGTGTGCTTACTTGTATTGGGTACCAATTGAATTGTGTTAGGATAGTTCATCCTAAACCGGTCCAAAATCTCAATTGCTTCCGCTAAACCTTGGTTAAGCCGCCTCCTTTAGGGACAACAAAGTGGTATCAGAGCGGGAACCTCGATTAAGCTATTCTTAATCTCGGTTCTCGGTCATGGCGGCTCGATTTGTAGAGAGACCGGATAAATTAGGCCAAAATTGTAAAAATTTCTCTTTTTGGAAGAGATGCATGGTAAACTATCTCAATATTTTGGGATATTGGCATATGGTAGAAAATCGATATACCCCCGAACTTAAACCAAATTCTACCGAATTGACCAAGAAGTCCCGTGATAACCGAATGGACAATGATTGTGCGGTTAATGCCATATTAGCCTCGGTCCATTAATCAATTGGTGTGACCCTTAGTCGTTTTGATCTAGCACACGATATGTGGATGGCTTTTCTCACCCGTTATGAGGGAAATTGTCAAATTAGGCATTCTAAATTGTATTTGTTGTACTCTCAATTTGAGAATTTCCACATAAAGGATGGTGAATCCATTGAGGATATGTACACTCGTCTTGTACAACTCCAAAATGAATTCACCGAAGGAGGTGAGCCCCTAACAAATGGTAAGATTGTAGGGAAGATGATGCGGGTTATGAGTGGACGGCACGAATGGGATGCTCACATCACGTTGCTTGAGACCATTATCCGGATGGACCATGAGTACACCCCGGAGCAAATGTACACCGAGCTTCGATGTGTTGAGGAGAAGCTCAAGAAACTCGCCAAACTAGAGCATCCTCCAAGAACCTTAGCCATGACATCCACAAGCAATCTCGCCTCCACATCATCATCTCGATCCTCTCATCGCCGATACCCACATCAAACACCATTGAACCTCTACGAGCTTGATGAGGCAAAGCAAGAGGTGGTGATTGAGAAGATGTTTCGTGGGTTGCTCAAGCATGAGAAGAAGTTCAACAATGAGAGATTAGCCAATTATGAACGAAAGTTGTGTTTTGTGTGCAATAAAGAGGGGCATTCAATACACAAGTGTCACAAGCTTTTTCCTCAAGTGCAAACCGACAAGCCAAAGTCTAAGCACAAGAAGGAAAAGAAGAAGGCTCAAGCCATACATGCCTTGTGGGATGTTGAATCCGAAACAAGCTCATCCGATTCGGATTCTCATGAGGTGTATGCTTTGGTGGCAAATGTGGAAGAGGTGGTATTCTCAACAGATGATGTGGAAGATGACTTCGTGAAGGATATCCTCAATGAGTTCAATCAAGGGACAAGATTTGTTCATCCGCTACTTCAAGCGCGTAAGGAAACACCACCTCCATCTCCACCAACTTCACCAAAGTCAAGCTCTCCTAAGGTATATCTCCCTCTCAATGATTCTTTTAGCGATGATGATAGTGAGAGTGGTGATGAACCAACTAGTTCAACCCCATGTGTTGATTGTGATAGGTTGAACTCTATTCTTGATGCTACCCATAATGCCTTGGTTAGAAAATCCGATACCATAGAAACCTTAAAAACCAAGGTAGATGAGCTTACTTCTAAGATGGGTGAGTATGAGGCTAAAATTAAGGAGCTTGAAAAACAACTTAAAAAACCAGTTTTAGCTCAAGTTCCTAAAACGGATTTGAAAAACCTTTTCAAAGGTCAAAAGCCTCATGACAAGTCCGGTATTTACCAAAAGTCTTATCAAACCAAGAAAAAGCCTCATGACAAGCCTCAAAAACCGATTTTACCAAAAATCTTATCAAACCAAGAAAAAGAACTTGTCATACAAAAATGGGAAACAAGTTGCACAAACCACACAATTTCAAAAACTTAGGAATTCTCGTGGTCATGCACATATGTACCAAAGGAAACCTAGAAACACTAGAGTGCAAAACGAAAAGAATTTGCAAAATCAAGAAAAGAAGGTTTTCGTTCCAAAGGCGTCCAATAAAATTTATTTTAGAGGACCCGATGGATGGTTTTATGAATTTAAAGAGCAACATCTTTCACAAAACCACAAGGCTCAATCCAATGAGCATCAAAAAAATGTTTTCCAACATTTCCAAAAGGATCGCAAAAAATATTTTAATACCTCATCCAATGATTTTAAGAAGAAGGCCGAATACCTTAGAGCCCATTACTATTCTCATTTTGTCAAGGGTTCTACCATGCCTAAGCCAACTAATGCATATTGCAACTATTGTTGTCAAAATGGTCATATCTCGTTGGAATGCAAACTTAGAAAATCATATGGTGAGTCCAAAGGTAAGTGGGTTCCAAAAGCTTGTACTTCTAGTGGTACAACTAGTGGTATGGTAACCAATGTGGCCTAAATACCAAGTTAACCCCCGGTCTTATAAGCCAAATATTTAGGGGGAACCTCTTTATTTCTATCTTATTTTTGTTTGAGAGGTTAAACTTGGTCATACTACATTGTGTAGTGCCCTAAATTCGTTCTCCAACTCCTTTTTTCCAAAATTAAGGGGGAGCCATAAATTTAGGGGGAGCTTGCTACAATTTTCACTTTTTGTCGATTTACAAAAAGGGGAAGAATTGTAGTAAAGTTTGTGAAATGCCAAAATTTAATCGCTTTACTAATGATATTGTTTTGCAAATCGTCAAAAGGGGAAGATTGTTGTACTTAACGTCTCTAGGTTTGTCGATTACAAAACAATATCATTTGGCATTTAACAATCTTCTTTGACTTTTATAGGAAGAAGATACAATTTGTGAGGACTTGGATAAAAACTCTAAGAAAGATCAAAATCAAGTCTTTGGAGAGCTTATAGGCTAGTTTAGACTAGGATAGAAGGTATACTTTAGTCCTTGTTTATCCTTGAAATGGTCTAGATAGCGAAAAGCTCAATAAACCAGCAAAATCCTATTTTCAGTGACCTAGCGTCGTACAACGCTAGATAGTGGCACACAACGCTGAGTTTTCAAAACTAGAACAACTGACTTTTGTGAATCAACGTTGCACAACGCTATATAGAGTTAGGCAACGCTGAGTCACAACGTTGTACAACGCTGAATAGTGTTGTACAACGCCACAGTTAAAAACTTAGAAATTTTCCTGAGTACCATCGTGCAACGCCATATAGCGTTGCACAACGCCACAAAAATCCCAAGTTAGCTGTGCTGTTCAGACAGCGCTGCATCGATGTTCAGACAGCGTTGTCCCATGTAAACAGTTGTTTTTACATGCAAAGTTGCGGGTAACGTTAGCCAACGTCTCTTAGCGTTGGGTAACGTTAGCGTTGTGTGATGGTATATAGAACTGTACAACGCTCTGTTGAATCTGTCAGAGTTGTTCCTTTTTGTCTCCGTTTAACGTTGTGTAACGCCATTCAGTGACAAGCAACGCTCTGACAATTTCCAACGGAGGCTAATATGGCATTAACCACACAATCATTGTCCATTCGGTTATCACGAGACTTCTTGGTCAATTCGGTAGAATTTGGTTTAAGTTCGGAGGTATACCGATTTTCTACCACATGCCAATATCCCAAAATATTGAGATAGTTCACCATGCATCTCTTCCAAAAAGAGAAATTTTTACAATTTTGGCCTAATTTATTCGGTCTCTCTACAAATCGAGTCGCCATGACCGAAAACCGAGATTAAGAATAGCTTAACCGAAAACCTAATTTATACCGTCACACAACGCTAACGTTACCCAACGCTAAGAGACGTTGGCTAACGTTACCCGCAACTCGATTAAGCTATTCTTAATCTCGGTTTTCGGTCATGGCGACTCGATTTGTAGAGAGACCGAATAAATTAGGCCAAAATTGTAAAAATTTCTCTTTTTGGAAAAGATGCATGGTGAACTATCTCTATATTTTGGGATATTGGCATGTGGTAGAAAATCGGTATACCTCCGAACTTAAACCAAATTCTACCGAATTGACCAAGAAGTCCCGTGATAACCGAATGGACAATGATTGTGTGGTTAATGCCATATTAGCCTCCGTTGGAAATTGTCAGAGCGTTGCTTGCCACTGAATGGCGTTACACAACGTTAAACGGAGACAAAAAGGAACAACTCTGACAGATTCAAAAGAGCGTTGTACAGTTCTATATACCATCACACAACGCTAACGTTACCCAACGCTAAGAGACGTTGGCTAACGTTACCCGCAACTTTGCATGTAAAAACAACTGTTTACATGGGACAGCGCTGTCTGAACATCGATGCAGCGCTGTCTGAACAGCACAGCTAACTTGGGATTTTTGTGGCGTTGTGCAACGCTATATGGCGTTGCACGATGGTACTCAGGAAATTTTCTAAGTTTTTAACTGTGGCGTGTACAACACTATTCAGCGTTGTACAACGTTGTGACTCAGCGTTGCCTAACTCTATATAGCGTTGTGCAACGTTGATTCACAAAAGTCAGTTGTTCTAGTTTTGAAAACTCAGCGTTGTGTGCCACTATCTAGCGTTGTACGACGCTAGGTAACTGAAAACAGGATTTTGCTGGTTTATTGAGCTTTTCGCTATCTAGACCATTTCAAGGATAAACAAGGACTAAAGTATACCTTCTATCCTAGTCTAAACTAGCCTATAAGCTCTCCAAAGACTTGATCTTGATCTTTCTTAGAGTTTTTATCCAAGTCCTCACAAATTGTATCTTCTTCCTATAAAAGTCAAAGAAGATTGTTAAATGCCAAATGATATTGTTTTGTAATCGACAAACCTAGAGACGTTTAGTACAACAATCTCCTTCTTTTGACGATTTGCAAAACAATATCATCAGTAAAGCGATTAAATTTTGGCATTTCACAATCTTTACTACACCTTCAATTATGCATGCTTAAGGTTTCGTTTGAATAGGTGCAAGAATAAGCAAATAACTTTTCTTCCTACTCTTAATTTTATTATAAACAATCCAAACTCTTCACAAAATTACACACTTCGCAATACTTCTTTCCTTATTTTTTTTATTTCCACACCATTCAAACGGAACCTAAATTATGCATATTTGTTGCATAAGAGCATAGTAAAATTTATTCCGGACTTCGGCATTGAGATTTGAGACATAGTTCACTCTACCGTTTGGATAGGTGTGGGAAGAAGGGAAGAAGTGGGAAGAAGTTTTTGGAAAGTGTGTAATTTTGTGAAGAGTTTGGATTGTTTATAAGTTTTTTTTTTCTTCTTTTTTCTTCTTCTTCTTTCTTCCAACCATCCAAACGCACCAACAAGGAATGGACGATGGTTTAGCATGAAGGAGAAACCCAAATAGTAATTATGTGAAAACAACTTCACAGCTTTTTAAGAAATGTTTTTTTTTTTTTTTGTTTGAAACGAATACAGCTTTTTTAAAATCTGTGAACTGGAATAAGGAATATCTTTCAATTATGAAAAAAACATTTCAGAAATATGCAAAGGTCGGAATTTTCAAGTTGTGAGCCCCACTCATTAATTTCTTCAGACGCAATCATAAAAATGGAAAATTCGTGCTAGGGCCGCTCCAAATTTTCGGCTCCAAGTGGGGGACCATATTTGAATTTCGGATTATTATTTAAATCCTTATAAAAGGGTTGGATAAAAAGAAACAGAAATGATAAGTGTCATCGTTGTATTTACTATCGCGCGTCATCACTAAACAAAGGGCACGCACATGCGCCTCGTGTGATTAGCAGGTGTCCGTTATAGATGTTCAGTTTAATAATCAAATGTGTTCAGTTTAAATGTATCAACTAATGATTTTATTACATACTACCATCACGCGTGAGCCTCGCGTGAACTTTGGACTTGTCAGCGCACATGTCCGCTATATATGTTCAGTTTAATAACTAATGTTTTCAATTTAATAACCAAATGTGTTCAGTTAAATGTGTCAACTGATAATTTCATTACATATTATTTGTATAGTAGAAACAAGTATTTCACATTGAGATAATAACTGAACAAACTGAACATATAATATAACAAAGTGGACATATTTTAACAAATAACATGAACACTTTTAATAACAAAACAACATATACAATAAACAACAAAATGAATACTTGTAACAATAAAAATAAATACTTATACTAACAAAATGAACACTTATATACCAAATATAAAATATTAATTGAATAAGAAATAAAAAAATAAAATAAACAGATTGAACATATATAGTGAATTTATGATAACAAAAAGTGAACGTTTTTAATTAAAAAAATGAACACTTATAGTAACAGGGTGAAAAAAACAACAGGCTGGACGAGGGGACTAGAGTTTTGGGTGAGACGTACGCCTTAGGCTTTGCTCCAGAAAATGCAAATCAGAGCTAAGGAAAGGAACAGAAAGAAAAACGAGGCTAAGGAAGTGTGAGAAAATGAAGGTCACCTGCTCCCAATTACAAAAAGCATACACAGAAGTAAATGATATGAACCTTCTTTCTAATATATAAAAGGACAGTCTTGCCCTTTGATTGAAATTGGAAGAGACATGATGAACTTGGAGACCAAGGGCATTGTTGGTCAAAAAAATTGATTTCCTGGAGAAATGACGTTACACCCTGATTTTGGATGTAACCGATCTTTACTTTAATTTGAGTTTTAAGGGTCCTTTGTTTCTTTTTTTTTTCCGCCCATTCACCCAAGAACAACAATTGGAGCAAGGAAATACCGTTCCACTTCCTTTCCTTAGCCCCAGTTCCCCCTTTCTGGAGCAAGCCCTTAGTGAAGTCGCGAGATGACATTTTTAGCTATGCCGTTAATCAATTTTCAAAAAGAAAGATCCCTTCAAAAAAACTTGAATTGGAAAGTTTAATGAACTTCTCAAAGCCCAAATCTCCATTTCTTCCGCGACACAGAAATGGGCTAGAATTATACAGATGTCCGGTTTTAACTTAAGGATCAAATGAAATGACGATAGGGCTGAAAACGGTAGCCGTTTTAATCGTTTTTTCGTTTCGTTTCGTCCGGAACAGAACGGTAACGGATAAGGATTTCAGTTTCGTTTAAGGAACGGAACAACTAACGCAAATAAAAATATTGTTTCGTCTCAGAACGAACGATTAGTGAAACATTATTAGATTGCAGAGGACCTCAGCAGAGAGATCGAAGGAGAACAGGTAAAATTAGATTTCTACAGTGTTGTTCCGTCATTTCTCCACCGAACACAGCCACATCTATCTCTCTTACCACTGCACCACCCAGTACAATCGCCGTTGAGAGCGAGAAGTGATGATGGTGCCTCCTCCACCTTTCGCGCGTGACCTAACCTGTCATTTCTCTATTTCTATTTCATACATAATGCAAAATAATTTATTTTCTTGCATTTTAATAAAAATGCAAAACAGTTAGGTAGTCAAAGACGGTTATAACCGTTTTAATCGTTTCCATCAATGAAACGATCAACGCAACATGTGTTAAACAGGTGCAACAATCAACGTAATAAGTACAAAACTTTCGTACATCAATACAACGGTTAACGAAAATGACCACTTTCGCGATCGTTTTCCACGTCATGCACCACTAAATGACGATCCTGAGTAATTTATTTTCTTTCCGGCAGCGTTTCGTTTTGAAATCCTCACCAATTTAAATTCCGAAATTGTTTTTCATAAAAAGTTTACTTTTCATATTTTATTTATTACAAGAAACATATTTCCATCCAGTATCTCTACCACCAAAAATCAATATCACAAGTACGGAACAAAAATTTCAAAAATTCCGCGGTAATATATCCGGATTTACGTTCTTTTCTTAATCTTACAAAACTACACAAATGAATTATGAAAATGTTTTATTACTTGTCAAACAAAATCTTTCCCTTACAAGTTATACAAGTGCAGTGGGCGGCATAACTGCCGCATAGCATAGGGGCTCATAGCATAAAAAAAAAAAAGAAAAAGAAAAAGAAAAAAGTTCAGTGACCATCTCTCGATCTCTTCCGTTCACACTCTCTTATCCATTTCATTTCTGCATCTCTTGAGCTGAACCAAAACCCTGCATGCATCAATGGCAGGAGGGACTGGAAGAACCCTTCTCTCCCTCTCCTCTTCTCATTTCCTCTCGCGCTCTCTCTTCTCCTCTCTCAACCCACGCGCCATACCTAGGGTTTCTGTAGGGTTTATCTCGCGCCGCGCTCTCTGTCAAGCCGCCTTCGCTTCTCCTCCCTCCACTGAGGCGGCGCCTCCACCTCCGCCTCCACGTCATGCTCTTCTCCTCGATCGCCTCAGGCTTCGACATCTGAAGGATTCTGTTAGTACGACAAAAGTTCAGAACGTGGATGTGGAGGGAAAGAGGGTGAATAAAGGGAAGAAAGGGAAGGAAGAGAGTGTGAAAATGGCGACGACATTTGAGGAGTTGGGGTTGGAAAAGGAGCTCATGGAGGCTTTGGAAGAGATGCGAATTGAAACCCCGACTGAGATTCAGTCCTTGGGTATTCCTGCTGTTCTGAGAGGACAGAGTATTGTAATGGGATCTCATACTGGGTCGGGCAAAACTCTTGCTTATATGCTGCCTCTTGTTCAGGTTTGATTGTTCATCAATTGTATGGTTATCATATTTTTCCCTTCCTAGTGTTTGTAAAGGATGCTAATTTTATAAGTGTTTGATTGTTTTGCTTCAAATTAGAATATATAGTTGTTTTTGTTATGTAAGCTTTAAAAGCTGCACTGTTGCAAGGTATAAGCTTACAGACTGGAAATTAAGCCTATAAAGAAATATAATGATGTGCCTGAATTTGTTATGATATAAGCTACGGTCCACCTAAATTTTGATTTTGATTAGGTCCTTTTTTTCTTAATCTTTTTCTGTATATCTGTTGTTTGTACTTTTAAGACTGGAGTTGAATGATTACGGTATAGGTAGGTACGCAGCACAGTGTATTTCTTATTTTTGGTATTTTGTGCAGATGAAAATTGCCTAACTTTAAGTAAATGTATGTCTTCTTTATGTTTTTACTGATCAATATATTGTGTTTTTCTGCATGGCAGCTAATGCGTAGAGATGAAGCATTATCTGGTGTTCTTATGAAGCCGAGGCGGCCCCGGGCTGTGGTTCTTTGCCCCACTAGGGAACTTTCTGAGCAGGTAGTTCCATGATTACTTTTCGGTAAATAAAAGTAGATAATGATTTATATTAATTAATGCTCCTAGTACTCCCAAAAGAAATCCTATTAATGCTCCTTAAATTTCATGCTATGCAATAAAATGAACTAAAATCCATGTAGCTGAACTGATTCATTCTAACTGGCTATTCTTTTAGGTGTATCGGGTGGCGAAGTCTATAAGCCATCATGCAAAATTTAGGTCTACAATGGTGAGCGGTGGGGTGCGGTTGAGGCCTCAAGAGGACTCATTGAATGCTCCAGTTGATATGATTGTGGGGACCCCTGGTCGTATTCTCCAACATATTAAGGATGCGAACATCGTTTATGGGGATATTAAGTATGTGGTATGTTCTTCTTCTATACCAGATATTTAATTGTATGTGTTCTTCTGTTGCATTTGTAATCGCCAATTTTTGC
This sequence comes from Rhynchospora pubera, assembly GCA_028095005.1. Taxonomy (NCBI): domain Eukaryota; kingdom Viridiplantae; phylum Streptophyta; class Magnoliopsida; order Poales; family Cyperaceae; genus Rhynchospora; species Rhynchospora pubera. Next base: position 220,369,984 of record CM051460.1, on the reverse strand, counting down.
TTGTACAACTGAAGTACAAAATTGCCCTCTCTTGTATTATTCAATTTTTTTTTGTATTTTCTGTTTCTTGAAATTCTTATCTATTGTTTGTTTTCCCCGTGCTTAGGTTCTAGATGAGGCAGATACAATGTTTGATCAAGGTTTTGGTCCTGAAATTAGAAAATTTCTAGCCCCGTTAAAGAATAGAGCTTCAAAACCTGGTGATAAAGGGTTTCAGACTGTTCTTGTCACTGCCACCATGACGACGGTGATCTCCTTGTCCTTATACTGCTATCAAATTTTTTATTTTCAAAGAGTATTATACTAATGTTTAGGTTTGTCAGTGGTGATATTTAACATTCTGGTATTTTTGTTAGTAAATCCAAACATGTTCTAATTACTCTGTAATTCCTTTGGTTTGATTTCATTTCTACAACAACAACTAAGCCTTTTGTCCCAAACAAGTTTGATTTCATTTCTATCTCTGCAAAAATAGTAACATGAGAAACATATAGGTCCATCACATGCTTATCTCTACACGCAAATAAGAGTGAAGAACAGAGCTGTCCCATTTTTTAATAGATGTTAGGCCGTAGAGCATATAGATGACAAATACCTTGTTTGGAGGGGCAAATTTTCTAGCTCTTGTTTCTTCATTTCTTTGTATTGATAGTGATTGCCTTTTAAAATTGTTATAGGCTGTGCAAAAACTAATAGATGAGGAATTTGAAGGAATTGTGCACCTGCGAACCTCCACATTTCAGAAAAAGGTTGCTTCAGCAAGGCATGATTTCATTAAGATTGCTGGGTCGGAGAACAAGCTTGAAGCTCTTCTTCAGGTAGTTTAATTTTTATCACTTTCCTGAAAGGTCCTCGTTGTTGTTATGTTCAATGAATTTGCCTCTTCACTTTGAAATTAAAAAAAATGGAGACCATATTGTCAATCGGGTCTATAACTCAATTTCTTATCTAACGTAAAGTATGTTACAATGAGAAAGAAGGTAATAGTATCCCTGAGAACATATTTAAGCCCCTTTTGTGTTATTTATGGTTCTATATTTTTACATAAGATCAGTCAATTTGTAATTTGTTTGTTTCTGTGCTTTAAAGGGGGCAAGTGCTTTTACCAAATTGGATAATAAATAACTAATGTGGTTTTAAGGATTTCTCAAACAGTAAGGTTTTGTCTGACTGGAAATTATTTTTTTTCTGAGATCTTGATAATCTAGGGGCTTTTTTTCAAGCTTCTCTTTCTTATCATAATATATTTTTAAGATCTTGATAATCAGATTGATCTTTAAGAGAGATTTATTCCATTTCACATACATATTTCATGATTTTGTATGAAGGTTCTTGAACCAAGCTTGTCCAAGGGAAACCGTGTGATGGTGTTCTGCAACACGTTGAATTCAAGCCGTGCCGTAGACCACTTTCTTGGTGAAAATCAAATTTCAACTGTAAATTACCATGGGGAGGTCCCTGCTGAAGAAAGGTATGCTGAATTACTTTGATTTTGACTACTGTTTTTTTCTTTCTACAGAATATCAATCTGTTCTGTTCTCGGTCTTCTGAACTGACATACTGTCAAAATCATTTGTATACCTTTTCATGTTTGATTATGATTAGGACCCCCCCTAAAATGGCAACTTCTGGATTCTTCTTTCCATATCCACAATTTATGTCATAGAATTTATTACTTGCATCACTTGAATTGGGATATGGTGGCAGAGTTGAGAACTTCTTGTTAATACTGTTGTCATAAATCTTAACAAAAAGACTAAAATCACTTGAAATGCGATGTGCTGACAGAGTTGAGAATTTGAAGAAATTCAAAAGTGAAGCTGGAGACTGTCCCACATTGGTTTGCACTGATCTGGCGGCTAGAGGTCTTGACCTAGATGTTGACCATGTCATTATGTTTGATTTCCCTTTAAACTCTGTATGTTGCTTTTCCTTTGCATCTGCTGCTGTATTATTTTGTTGTTCTTTTTATTGTTTTCATGTTCTACTGTATTTCCAATATAACAATGGTAATTGTATATATTAAATTATTTGCTTAATACTTGGAATGAATTTGTATCAAGCACATAAAAGAATAATGCAAATGTGAAATTAAAACATAAAAAGAGTAAGAGCTGGCAAATAATAGACAAGTCTGAATAGCAACTATTTGGTATATCTTACCATTTGTCACTACAATATTCCCAGCATTCTGGTGCTGCAATACTATATAGTCTTTTAGAAGTTCTATATGCTTTATAATTTTTTTTAATACTATAATGTCTTTTAGAAGTTTCTTTTATTCCCTTTGTAGATTGATTACCTACATAGAACTGGAAGAACGGCCCGTATGGGTGCCAAAGGTATGTTTGCATGTCCCTAACAATTTCTGTTACTAGTATATTCTTTTGTTATCATTTGATGCAACTTTGGTGCTTATGTTCTTATTTTGTTTCTAATTTTGGAATTTAGGAAAAGTAACAAGCCTTGTAGCAAAGAAAGATGTGCCTTTAGCCACTCGAATTGAGGATGCTATAAAGAAGAATGAGAGTTTAGAAGCATTAAATGTTAATACTGTCAGAAAGGCAGCACCTGCATCCCCATCAGCAAGAAAAATCACCATAAAAGGTAATACCACAGAAAGGAATTCAAAGCTCACAAAAGTCAATACCACAGGAAGGAATTCAAAGCTCCTGAAAGTTAATAGCACTACTTTTAAGGGCAAATCTGCTACTGATGTCGGGACTGGGACCAAAAAGTCAACCAAGGTTGTTGTTAAACAGGTTAAGAAAGCTGTTCCTAAATCTACTAACAGCTCAAGTCCTAGGACTTCTAAAGATTCTAAGTCTGTTGAGAAGGTGGTGAAGTCCAGAACGAGCTTTGAGAGTAGAAAAGCCGATGGTGGTGGGAAGAGAAGTGGTACCAAACTTAGCGTAGTTGGTTTCAGGGGTCGTAGTTCTGGGAGGTCGGTGAGGGCAAGTTAGTTATTTTTGTTTATGATGTAATTTTGTTTTTGTCATTTTTTAGAATTATAAACTGTGAATATTGAGAGCCAAGTATAATCTGTTTTTACTATTTGATGTCTTTGGTGCCAGTAGCGGTAGCTAATAAAAGCCAGCTATTGCTATTGCTTTATGTGGCTAGATGTAAAAAAGTACGTCAGGTAAACTTTACATCTGCTCTTTTGAATCTACAATGAGTCAATGACCCTTTCAAGAATAATTTTTGTCTACCTAGTTTCGCTTAATGTTCTTACAAAGGAGTGACTTTACATAAAATAAGAAGGGGGTGAAACGCGCGTAAATTCATATTGATGAATATGTTCTTCACGTATTTGTGTAGTGTACATGTAACCTTTTGGGCACTGGCTAAGTCATTATAATCAGTATTGGTATGGTATAGTTTTGGCAAGGGATTGACTTGATACATGGTTTCATTGTTTTTCCTCATCTAAACCAGCCAGAAATCGTTGGCTGATTTTAAATTTTCCTTTTTTGCTAAACAATGGCCCTGCGTCGATTGATATTAGATTTTGAAAAAAAAAATATTGAAAATTGGTAACCTTATGCATGCAGCCTTTTATTAGTAGAAAGAAAAGGAAACAAAATGTCTATCCTTGCATAGGAAAGCACAAGTTTTAGATATGGTTTGAGCATGACTATAATCGCCACTTCTTAACTGGTTTTTGAAGGCTTGATGCACCTTCCAGAATATATTTTCGCAGATGCATGAACCTATGCGGCCACACTGTAACTGTAATAATTACAGAAAAACGACTAGATTTGCCCTTTTAGTAACATTTTTAGGACTTCTGTGCAAAGTGCCTTTTTTGAGCGCTTAGCGAACTCAACCAGCATCTTCTGAGCTCTCCTACCATGGCGAGCCTCCTCTCTCCATCTTCCCTTCCTTTCTCTATCCACCATTTCCCTCAACACAAACCCAATAAACTCTTCACGCTTCTCTCACGCACAAACAACCGCCCCTCTCTTCTGAGAATTTCAATTCGACCTCAGTTGAACTCCAATCTTCAAAGAATCGCATGCACCAAAACCCCACAGTCTCTCGTTCAATCCTTCGTCAAGGGCTCAGCTTTGTTTCTTATTGGGTCGTTCTTCTTTTTGGGTCAATTCCATCTCAAACCCGCTTCTGCAACAGTTACTCCTCAGAGCAGCAATCTTGCTTCACCAATGGAAGAAAAATCTGACACTCCAAAAGAGAAAAAGGAAAAGAGAAAGAAAGATAAAAAGAAGAATAAGAAGTATGATGAGGTTTTGGAGATGTATGAGAGGTTTTTAGAGAAGAATCCAATGGATATAAAGGCACTAAAAATTGTTTTGTATGGAAAGCTGAGACAAGGGAAGATGGAGGAGGCATTGGAGTACATTGAGAGACTGGTAAATGGTTCTAATCTCGTCTTAGATATCTACAGTGTACCAGTCAGATACAATTATCCTAAGCTCTTAGGCTTCTACTAGCCATGGTCCCAAATTAGTAAGTTACAGCTTAGGTTAAGTCCCAAATGAGTGAGCTCTTTTCTTGCTTTCATATAGTACCAATCAGGTAAAGTCTCTTTATAAACATGCATTTTGAGACTAATAGTGGGCTTTGTTAGGAAATTCTCGAGCCGGGAGACGAGGAGTGGCGGCTGCTTGAGGCGGTCGCATATGAAAGAATGGGGAGACTCAGTAAGGCTAAGAAGGTTTACAGGGAAATCTTGGATGAGAAACCACTTTTCACTAGAGCCCTCCATGTTAGTTTACTTTTTTTTTAAAACAAATAGTTAATGAAATAAAGCATTAAATTTTGTTTGGGGTTAGTTGAATGGAATGGTGTTAGGTCTCTGTTACAGATACTGTACTGTTAGCTTTTGTGTGCACATGTTCATTTGCAGTTTTAGTACTGGTCTGAGACTGGTAGCAGTTAATTCAATTTCTCTTTTCTCTGGCAAATTTGACCATATTGTAACCTGATTATGGAGAATCTTATTGTGCCTTAAAAATGAAATTCATGTCCAAAAGCTAAGTAATGAATAAAATCAAGTATGTTGATAAAATAATATTTGTACCATAAAAGTCAGGTCTATACTGTCTCCTGGTAGTTATAATACATACTCTCTCCTACAACAGTAGGAGAAATCCTACAAATTCTAGCTGGTAATTTGTGAGGATTTATTTCAGGGGCTAGCGTTGGTAATGCACAAAAATCATGAAGGTCCAGCCCCTCTTCAAATGCTAAGTGAAGCCTTGGAGTTAGCATGTCGTGAGAATAGAGTCACTGAAGAACGAAATATTAAAATTTTAATTGCGACGATGCACATTATCAAGGTTCCATTACTATTATGTTTATGTATATTAAAATCATCCTTAGTTCCTGTATATTTATTATTAATCATGCTTTTGTGATATGCATGGCCAGGGTGATTTAGGAGGTGCCTTAAATAAATTTGAAGATATTACCAATGAGGACCCAAAAGATTTTAGACCATATCTTTGTAAGGTAGTCCTCTGTCTCTCTTTTTTATTTATTTAATTTTTTTTTAACAAAACATACATACAACATGAAAGAAAAAACTGTGAATTTCATGAAGTCAGTCAACAACTGTTGCATGATTCATCTTTCAATTAAGTGTCATAAAAGACTGTGATTATTGATGTTCTTAATTAAATGCAACAATCCAACTTTCTGGTCTGAAATTGGAGTACACTGCAAGGTTTAATTTTTTTTTTTTGTGGCATAAAAGCACTAAAGCTGAGCTCCTGCAGTTTAATATGGACACTGGCTTTGAATGTTAACAAGATAAACTAGTTGTAACTGTCATTTTGTTATGCTTTGAATGTTAACAGATAGTGGCTTTGAATGTTAACAGGGGATAATATATAGCCTTTTGGATAAAAAGAAGGAAGCAGATGAGCAGCTTCAGATATATAAGAGCCTCGTACCAGACGAATTCCCACAGAAAGGTTTCCTTGAAGATTGCATCCTTACTGCCAAAACCGATTCTCATAACGGACTTGGCAAAGAATTTCTATCTGAATTTCCATATAGAACTTGAAAGTTTTGTACTGTAATAACAGATGATAAACTAGTTTTGCTAGCTATTATATGGGTTTTTTGTGTACCACCAACTTAAATTTAAAAAATGTTTATATTACATCCTGACGAAGGAGCAATTTTTTATTTAAACAATACAAAAAATATTATATTACTTCTATTTGATCAGAAAATTAATTTGGTCGAGCTCAACTACTAAAAGCCCAAAGCGCCAAGAAAAACACCCAAATTTAAGCCCAAAAAATCGCGTTACGTTATTACATCTCCCGAAATTTTAAAAAATAGTATTAAATTAATATATTATATTAAAAATAATATCAATATAATAAGTTTAATATAAATAGTATCACGAGATCGGAATCCTGGATTCCGAACGTTAGATCGGAATCCAGGATTCCGATCTAAGCTTTGATCGGATTCTGAGTTTCCAATCTAAGCTTAGATCAGAATCTGAGATTCCGATCTAATTTTTTAAATTTTTTTATATATTATTTATTTATTTAATTTATTAATTAGTTAAATAATTAAAAAAATAGATAATATATTTTAAAAATATTGAAAAAATATGGAAAAAATCAGGAATAATTAAATTAAATTTTATATGTAATTTAGTATTTTTTGGGGAAATTAAATTTATTTTCATTTTAATTAATTTATTTAATTAAAATATAAATTTTTATAACTTATTTAATTAAATGAATTGTACCATTTAAAAAGGATTATAAATTTTTAGAATTTGCAGGGATACAAAGGCATAATCCTTTCAGAATGTTCAAAGTTTTATTAATTCTTTCTGCATTTACAGGCTTAAAACTTTAAACAGGATTAACTTTTGATAGGAAGGTCCGATTGGGGCGATCGAGGACATTCCTGAAAGCTGGCGACGAGATCTACGCATTTTATCGGGGTGAAACCCGGGGTGAAACCCCGTAACGACCATTTTCGAGGCCAAAAAACGCTCTCTGGACCTCCAAAATCCACTTTGAAAGTTTGCAAACCTAAAAACCACTCTAAACTGCTAAAAATGTTTTTAAAATCATAAATTAATTATTAAAAAGAGAAATGCAGTAAATCAAGTGAATTTAGTCTTTCTTCTCCGTCTCAGTAAAACATTAATCTCGTGTGATTCCTTTCTAACGCAATCCAGAAAGTGCTTCCTTGTTCATGAGACTCGATATGATTGTTTAATATATAATATGAAAATAATATATACAGAGGACGACATCCGGGACGCATATCAAATGGTTGTTTAAATTAATTAAAAATTTATACTTAATTATTCATTTTTAATTAAATAAATTAATTAAATTTATATTTAATTAAATAAATTAATTAAAAAGAAAATAAATTTAATTTTCCAAAAAAAAATACTTATAAATTTTTTTAAATTATTCCTGATTTTTTTATATTTTTTCAATATTTTTAGAATATATTATCTATTTTTCTAATTAATTAACTAATTAATAAACTAATAAAAGGAAAAAAATTTTAATTTTCCCAAAAAATACTAAATTACATATAAAATTTAGTTTAATTATTCCTGATTTTTTCCATATTTTTTCAATATTTTTACAATATATTATCTATTTTTTTAATTATTTAACTAATTAATAAATTAAATAAATAAATAAATAATATAAAAAAATTAGATCGGAATCTCGGATTCCGATCTAAGCTTAGATCGGAAACTCAGAATCCGATCAAAGCTTAGATCGGAATCCGAGATTCCGATCTAACGTTCGGAATCCAGGATTCCGATTTCGTGATACTATTTATATTAAAGAGATTCCGATCTAACGTTCGGAATCCAGGATTCCGATTTCGTGATACTATTTATATTAAACTTATTATATTGATATTATTTTTAATATATTATATTAATTTAATACTATTTTTTAAAATTTCGGTTACATCTCTTCTGTCTCGTGAAAAAACAAAAAAAAAAAAGACTACCGAATAATTATACTCGTGAATCCTGATTTTTCTGGTAAAAAGAAGGTTCCAATGATTCGAAACGCTCGGTTCTTGCTCCGATTCTCCATTTCCAGATCGGCTTCGAAACAACCCGCTCTACCAATACCACTTAAGGCCCTTTCCGACCATGCACACCAGCCGTTCGACGAAATTCCTCGGACGCACAACTGTTCCCGGTCCTCTTTGAACCGCGTCCAACTACGGTTTTTCAGCTCCAATGGTGGGGGCCCCTTTGAATACAGCAAAGAGGTGAGTTGGATGTTGATTTTCTCCTCTGTTACTCTGGGGTTTTGTTAATTTTAAATATAAATTGATTTTATCTGGCTAAGTATTAGGTACAGCTGAATTATGTTAATGAGGTTTAGTATAGTTTATCACAAGGGTGCAGAATCTACGTTCAACGCACCAGGACTTGTACTTGTGCAAAGCAGGCGTGTCTCTGATGAATGTTATACTGCTACTGGTCCTTGCTCTTATTATAATTGTTGCTCTGGTTTCTAAGGCTTGTGATGAACTTGTCCAAATTATCAATTAGTAAATTGTGAGTGCTATACTATATACATAGAGTAGTATAATTAATACAGGCTTTCCTGGACCCCTGGTACAATTTAAAGCCTCATACTTCAATCCTCATGTACTGACTTAATTCAGCATAATCTTGTCTAATTGAGAATGCATCTGATTTTAAGAATTAATGAACCCGCTCTCAGTTCAGAGCTGGGCATGTACAGGCAAATGTTGCCAGCAAGTTAGGGTACATTTGTAAGACGATCACAATTACTTTATAGTCCAGTCATAGAACTCAACTGAAGATACATGCATGAACATACACATTAAAAGGGAAAAAGATACCAAAGAAATCAAAAATTGATTTTTTTTTTTAATGAAGATTGATGAGATAAATATAAAGTTTGTGGAGGCCAGAGAGGAGATTGAGACTGCAATGGAGTCTAAAGAAACAGTATATTTTAATGAGGAGGCTGAGTGTGCAAGAGATGCAGTAAAAGAGGCTTTAGATCTGTTCCAGAAGCTCCTAGATAAGTTGCCAGATGAAGAGAAAGGTGCAGTTATGAGGTCAATGGGGCTTAAAATGGAACAACTCAAGGCTGAATTAAACCAACTAGATGAGTGAGGCCTTATTTTTTTTACCTTTTAGTATGTTTTGTTGGTAAAATTTTGAGATTTTGAAAGGTCTTATTGAATAAAATTGAAAACTGAAATTAATTTATTGGATAAGTTTGGGTCTCTTTTTCTCAGGATTGAATGAATGCTTCAATTAGTTCTTATTTTAATAGTAAATTGAGATAAAACTTCTTTATTTGTACATCAGGGCATTAGGTTTTGCTGTTGTCCCTGTAACGTAAGAACCTATTATGTATTATTCTTTACTGTGGTTTATTTCATGAGCTATATATAGTTTATTGCATTGGTATACTCTTGCTGGCAGTTTCGGAGAGTACACAGTTCTGCTGTTTCGATATGAGTTGTTTGTGAATTTGTCAAATAGAACTTTTTAGTAATATGTAATGCTGGTTACACCTTGTAAATATTTTCTTAGTTTAATGAAAATGCTCCTTCGGAGCCTTCAAAAAAAAATAAAATAAATAAATGATGGTGCATGTAATACTGTTTGTAAAAATTGTTTCCGGAATTTGGGGTTTTAAGTATTGTCTCGTTTTGTTTTTCATTTGGCGTCTTATATAGTCTGTGATTTGAGCACTCGCCATGCGGGACTGATATGGGGCATCCTAATGTTTTGACATTCCATGACATCCTATTGGGCCTTAATGATTTTGGGCCTAGATTGGTTACACAATAATTTATCATCTATTGGTTATTAACGTATCAGGGCTGTATTTCCTACTGGTTTTAGTCTAACCTCACCTCATCGTGTTTTCCTTAGTATTCCCTACTCTTGGTACTTTTAAGGCAGGATGATTCTTTTGGCTAAACTAAATTTTTCAAAAATTACGCACTAAAAGTTAATATCCTTAAGTTGATTTATTAAGTGATACCTTTATTAATTCAAGTTTTTAAACAGTTTTTAATAATCTGGTAAAATCTCCCCCTAATTTGCTTCCCTAAAATATATAAGAACTTAGAAAGCCATAAATAATATTAAGAATGCACACCTTGCTCTGATACCAGGATGGAGGATCGATCAGAGGACTCTTCAAACTTCAGTTGGTTATTTTGAACACGAGAAGAATGAAGAACACAAACACACAAGCGGAATTTTATTTATTTTAGAATATTTTACAAGAGAGAAGTAGTGAGAGAGAAAGAGAAATTGAGAAGTGAAACTTGCTCATTCTGAGCTTGTTTCGCAACTCTGAAAACAAACTCTTATATAGAGACTCGGGATGGAATCTCAATTATCATACCGGGTGCTCATTGGGCCCCATCGTCATGTGATTAAAAGAATTCCACAAACCTTTGTCTCCCACTCAGCTAATTATAATGCATCCACTAACCGAAAGTGGAGCGCACTAACATAATTTAGTGGGTATTCTGCCCACTTTATAAAAGAAAGCACACTAAAAGATAAATTAGTGGGTATCTTTCCCAGCGAAAGTTGAACGGATGGTTATCAAACATGGGTCCACCACGTTCTAAAAATAAAAATAAGAAAAGTCAGTGGTTTTCCGTAGATTACCACCAGACTAATTATTACACCATATTTTGGAGCATTTTTCAATCCGAATGGCATTACTAGCCATTCATAAAGGCCTCCAGGGACTATGAAAGCTGTCCATGGAATAGAATCCGGGTGCATTGCAACTTGATGAAATCCACTTTTTAAGTCGAATTTCGAGAAGATTTTACTGTTGCTAATCTTCTTTAGGATTGTGTTTATTCCCGGTAAAGAATATTGGTCCTTATGAGTGTTGTCATTGAGGGTTCTGTAGTTTAGGATCATTCTTTCTTTTCCTTTCATTTCTTTTCCGGTTTTTGGGTCTATTGTGGTTCCAGAATTCACTATGAATGCCATGGTACGATGCCTGCTCTTGCTAGGTTGGATGACTCCAATATCTAGTAAGGCTTTGATATGACGGTTGAATTGTTCTTGCATTGTTGGTGTGACATGCTTCAATGGTTTATCTTCTATTGTTAGATCTGGGTTTATGATATCCAACTTGCACACCACTTTATTTTTTGACCAATGTTGAAGAGGGTTATCACCAATGAATCCTTGTTCTTTTAGTCTCCCCAATAAGGTAGCAAAGCGGTTTTCGTTATTTTTGTTGTGGATTTGAGTTTCATAATACACAGATTCTTGGATTGTAATGTATTCAATTTCTTCAAGACCCAATTCCTCAATTGCCATGGTGTTTGCAATGGTTTCAGTGCTGGTTTGAACTACCGTTACATTCTTGTAAAAGGTTATTACATTCCCTTCAATTCTTAACCCTCCTTGCATTGAGCGTATAAAGTTACACCCAATTAACATTTGAATTCCATCTCTCATACCCATAGGGAAACTGTAGGTAAAAGGTATTCTGAATTTATTCTCACCAATCGTCATTTGTCCTCCTTTCAACTTCTTTGTGGCAATTTGCCTTGAGTTTACACCGGTTATGTGTACAGGATATGGGCTATCTTCCAAAGCCTCTGCTGGTACAGCTGTTTGGCATATGGAACAATTTGTTGCACCAGTATCAAGAATTGCTCTTATCTCGAATGGCTTTAGGCTGGGAATTTCAAACAGTATCACCAGGTTGTATAGGCGGTTGATAATTTTTCGTTGACCTGGTCTGGAAATCTCTTCTGCTTTGTATTGATCTTCTTCTATTTGGTGTGAGGGTTTGTCTGTGACCATAACATGGATATCTTCGATTTCATTTTCAACCTTTTCTTTTCCCTTAGAAAGGTTTAACTCCTCAAAATCTTTAGAAAGGTCTTTGATTAGTTTTTCTTCGGTTAGGTTTTTCAATTCTTCATTCAGCCTTTCATTTTCAGCCTCCAGGTGTTCAATATATTTGAATAATTCTTTTATCAAGGGTTCTTTGTTCTGGTACCTCCTGGGCTGAGTTTTGGGTTTTATAGGTCTGCCAAGGTAAAAGTTTGAACATAATGGACATGCTATTAAACCACATTCTTTACATCCAACTTTATGGTTTGAATTTTCTTTGCAAAAGCTACATAACCCAGTAAAGTTTAATTCTTCTGTGAGTTGATGCTCACAGGTTTCTTGTTCTGGGGAAAGCCTCACCTTACAACGCCACCCATAATTTGTGATATTGAGCATGAATGCCCCTTCATATGGTAGTTCTTCTAGATATGCTCGTACATGGTGCTCTGTATTGCCTGCTTCTCCCTCGGATAGACTACAAATGGCATCACTATCTGGCTCATTGAGGTCTACTGATATAATATCCAGATCATCTGGTAAATCCAGATTTTCTAGTATTGCTGCTCTTGCAATATTTCCCTGACCTCTTCTGCAGTCTCTGGCAAAATGACCTTCTTCTCCACAAATAAAACATTTACATTTTCGAACCCTATCCGAGTGTTTTCTTTTAAATACCCGGACATGTGAATCATGTGGTTTTCCTTTGTAGGTTTTTGCCTTTCTGAGACCAAACTTCTTTCGGTTGGAGCGGTAGTCTCCTGGTATGGGAATCTTACTGCAGATTGTAAGATCCTTTAGACTCCTTTGTAAAGCAGCCTTTTTACACATTTCTGCCAAGTATTGGTAAGAAAAGTGTATCCTTGGCATTACTCCCGTATTATTATTTGGGAATTTTGCCTGGAAAGCTTGCTCTAATTCTTTTCCGATGAGTGGTGGCATTTTTCTGAAAAATTTCTCAGAAAACTCTGGAGAAATATACATACGACCCGATTTTACTGCCAACACTTTGAAATCATTCATGTAGAGAAAGAGATCTTTCATATTTTCACAAGATAATCGTTCTAGATCATTATAAGCTCGATCTTGTTCCTCAGTGGTTCCTTGATATGGATCTTCTAATAATAATACCCTTCTTATTTGAGATATGACATTTTGGGTATCATCAGCAATTGCGATCAACTGCTCATATTCTGTTGCAAATTCAGTCCTCCACTGAATCCATATCTTCTTTTCTATCTCACCCAATAAATTTTCGATATACCTCACTTTTGTTTTATTATCATCGAAAATTTTTTCACTTAAAAGGTTTAGGGTGATAGATTCCCAACGGGATATTGTATCATGGTATAGGCCAATATCTTCTGGTAATACCAACATGGCTCCTTGTGTTTGACTTGCAGTTGGTAAATTCCATTGCTCATTTTGGTGTCTACCGATTCCACCAGGTAAACCCCTTGGCCTTATCCCTTGGAATTGGGATGAGGATGGTCCTGCGTCTGTCCTCAATCTTCCAGGTGGGTAGGTTATTGGACCCATTATTGGTTCAGGAGGTGGTCTATAGTTTGAGGTGACACTTGACAAAGCCTTTTCTTGTATTGGTATTTCTTCTAGGAATTGTTTTAGTTTTGGATATTCTAATTCCATTATGAGGGCTGTTTCATGGCTTTCAATATTTGTTTGGGCTGTAGTTGAGGCATTGGTTTCATGTTGCGTTTCGGTTTCGGCTGTAGTTGAGGTTTTGGTTTCAGGCTCAAATACCCCACCACCTTTCGCAAAAGGATTGATCCAATCCTCTTCTTCTTCATAATTAGTATCCCATACGGGGCCATCATTTTGTATAACAGCAGGTTGTGCCATTATTTGTAAAGTTTCCCAGAAAATTTCAGCATCATCTTCTAGTTCTTCATCATCTTCTACCCAGAACATTAATGCTGTTTCTTCATCAGATAGTTGTTCCTCATCATTGGGGCCGACGGAAGGGCCTTGGGGAGTTGAAGTAGCCGCATAATTTTTGAATCTAAGCAGTATAGAACCATCAGTTCTAGTCTGTGATACTGCTTCTTGAGGGTGTGGTATTTCTGGTTGTTGTGAGGGCCTGATAATCCACTGTCTTCCTCGTAATTCAGTGGTTGTGTATCTTTGGCCTGGGATAGCCTGAACACCTCTACTTGCTAGGTAATCAGATACATTTGAGACATTATATCTGAATCCTGTGTAGCTCGTGTTTGAGACTGCCAATTAATGACCTTGTTAATAGCAGATTGCTTTCACCTGCCTGCCAGGTATCATACCCATGTGTTTGAATCACCAGTTGGATATGATTAAAGAAATCTCTGATTGATAACATTATGTTTGGGGCTATGTAGGCAAGTTGTGTATCATGAGTGAGATCTATTTCCATGGTACCAATAATAGATCTGTCATCTGACCATCGTGTGTCTCTGAAGACTACTAGAGCATTTACTCCAGCAGCTCTTCTATGTAATGTGAAGAGTCTGATCATGATCAGGCCTATATGCAAGTGTTGTAGTCCTGATCGTTGTAGCTCTTCGAAACTCTGTTGTGTAATGAATGGCAATTCGAGTTGTTGATTGCCTGTAACAGAGATTCTTTGGTCAGAATAGTGTTGATACACTTGATGTTGTGTTCTGAATAAGCCTCCTGCTTGATACAGAATTTCAGCGGGCACTGTTTGTACACGTCTGAATTGTGAGATATTAAGTTCAGCATCTGGATTTAGTTGTGATTCAAGCGTTCTTTGATATCCCCTTGGTCTCAGGTGCAATCTTCTGTTCAGCTCATGCCTTGCCCTGTGGCCTAGTCTGTAGCCACGGATTTGATCTTCTATGGTTGGGGTCTGTTCTCGAGATTGTTCATCACGATTTGATACTGATGGTCGTGATTCCATCGTAGTTTGGGTTCTTGTTTGGCTCATTTTGAAGAAGATTTATTTTTCTCTTCTTCAATTATTTTCTTTGGGTCCTTAAACACGTAAAAGGGTGTTTCCTTCTTTCTTGGTTTTTGTATGGGCTCGCCTAAGGACAGTTTTTGAAATCCTTTTTGCAAATCTGCTAAGGATTTTGAGATATCTGAGGAAGTCCCAGCGGATGATTGGTCCGCTATGACCCTTTTGATATCTCGGATTGCTTCTTTACAATCGGAGAGGTTTTCGCTTATTTTTACCAACAGTTGAATGATTGTGTTGTTTTGTTTTATAATTGCCGTGGTACTCTTCTGTGTTACTTCTGCAGGTTTAATGAAACCTACAGGGGGTTCTTCAATGGATTCGGTAGCTACGAGAGCACTTCGATATGGTTCAGTTTGTGAAGTAATACGCCAGTCGTTCATAAAGAAAATTAAATATTAGTGGTGTTTTTAACAATATTATATGTCCAATCTTAATTTCTAAATGGCTTTTATTCAAATATTTTAGGTCAGCATTTCGGGTTCGATTATACCTTCTAAGAAAATTTCTGTTTAAAATTTTATCCTTATATTGTTTCTTTTGGGTACATTATTGGGGGTCTTGAATCAATTTTAAATGTAGGATGTCAAGGATGTCATTTTCTTGGGATGTCACTTATTCGTTCCCCTCGCCATGTGCCCATGTTTATTATTACCTTACAGGAATCTGGGTCTGAGTCTAATTTATGCTGATACTTGTTTGGGCCACAGTGGTCTCAAAAAGTCCAAATTAGCATAAATTTGAGGCAATCTGGGCTTAAAATATGATTCACATTGCAATATTGAGTTTCCAATTTGAGGCCAGATTGAATGGTACGGAAATTACGAGTCTTACTCTTAGTTGATTTAAGGTGATGCAGTGTTTAATTAACTAGTGATCGACCATGTAAATGTCTAACTAATACTTAATTCAGCCTAATTGTGATGGCTTTGTTTTTTCATAGATTTAGGGAAATGTTACCTTCGTGTGTACCACTACCATAATATACATGGTAGTTCTAATGTAGAAAAATTTTGAGATGGGCTAAAATCAGTCACGACTGACGGATGCAATCGTCAGCTACGATCAAATTTAAATTTTCGAGATTCTAACATTCGATCTGAACCCTTCATTGTGTTCTCCATATTGAAATCTCATTGGAGACAAAATTTTACATTTTTCTGATTTTATTTACTATTTTTTTGAGATTTTTAAAAATCATAGTTATTGAAGGGTCCAGAATTGTTTAGATTAAGAATTTTGTAAAATATCAAACAAATACTAAAAAATTTCAGAAAAATATAAAATTTGGTCTCCAATGAGATTTCAATGTGGAGAACACATTGAACGGTTCGAATCGACTGTTAGAATCTCGAAAATTGAGATTTGATCGTAGCTGACGGTTGCATCCGTCAGTCGTGGCTGATTTTAGCCCATCTCAAGAATTTTTATGTAACCATGAGGTTGCTGAACCAGAGAAATTCTAAAGTAGCATGGGATTTTTTAAATCTTACACTGGATGTTGGAGGTGTTATATGTTACTAGTTTTTGCTGAAAACGTTGCAGGTGTCACTTTCAGGAAAAGACCATATCCACCAACTTCTCGAAATAGACTTACATGGGTGCGTTTGGATAGGTGTGGGAAGAAGGGAAGAAGGGAAGAAGTGGGAAGAAGTATTGGAAATTTTTTTTCTTCTTCTTCCTTCTTCTTCTTCTTTCTTCCAACAATCCAAACACACCCCATGAAGTGGATGTTTTTTTTGTCAAATAGAACTAAACCGTCAAACCTTCGTTTAGTGTACCACTAAGCTTGTTGACTAGTACTTGCAACCATGGCTAGACTATCAGTACTACTTTTGACTTGTTCGTTTGAATTGTCTAAGGATTGATTCTACTAACGAAGTGTGTTCAATTTTAGGTTTGGTTCATAGAATTTTGGTTAACTATACCATCAACCATGGGAGACAACACCCCTGCCAGATGTTCAATCACACCAACATTTACTTCCAGATTTATATGTCCAACCATACATGCATATAACTGAACTCAGACCGCATGTGTTTAATTAATTTACCACCAATTACTTGCTTTGTTCTCAATTGACTTGTATTCAAACAACAGTTATAACGTTAATCTACAATTTATGCCTTTACAAAAAAAAAAAAAATAGAAATAGAGAGTCATTCTAGAAATCTTAGTGCGTATAATTAGTATAAAACGAGAAAAAGAACTCTGAAATGTGTGGTGCATGTTCTGTGACGACTATTGAGTCATTTTTTCTTTAATGTAAAAGCGCTCTGTGTAAATATCAACTAGTCTTTCCAAGAAAGCATCCCTTTTACGTATATATGACAAACTTGGATTAGTCATAGCTTTGTCCGCAAAAGAAATACAAGTTATAAAGTGACACTATGTGATAAGAAAGTGGAAGCATCTTCTTGGATCGAAAGAGACCTTCGAAAATTTAACATCCGATAAATAGTATGAAGTACTGAAGTAGGTTATGAAAAGCTTATAAAGGACAAGCGAAAAAATATATATATAATTCCAACTGGTAGCACATATGCGTCAATCGACTATTTTCAATTTTATTTACAAGCGACAGCTGATAGGTACTTGAATACTTGGCAATAAAAAGATTTTTTTTTTAGTATTCAGAATTCCATCGAAATTCAAAAAGAGTGTCGTACTTATTGAACATTCCTACGCCTCCAAAAAAAAAAAAAAAAAAAAGCACAGCCTTCCAACCATTTAGCTGGAAAAAGGAATAACAAAACATTAGAAACTTTTGCTTTTAATTTGTCCATTACTGGTTTTAAGAGAATTTTAGTGCAAGAAGTTATGTCTCAACTCTCCGCCAATAGCATGTACGTAAAACAGAATTCATAAGAAGAATTCCCTTGCTCTATTGACATATAAATATATACATACGAGGAATATGAGTTTTTATAGTTCATTTTCTTGTACGTAGTACATCTTTTTACTGAAATGGAGATGCACACAAATATAATCTAAAAAAAGTAAAGATTAAGATTGTATATTATATGCATACAAAAATATGTCTGTATGTTTATAATTTTAAAAGACATAATCACACTTAATTAATTTTAAATTTGATCACAATCTATACATGCCTATACGTTTTTTTAAAAAATAATTTTTTACTCAATTTGAAAGAAAAAAATATATCAAAATTGCCAAACTAGTTCATTATAGTGGATCTACACTCTTTTGAAATTTTCTTGTCTCGAGGGTTTGGCTTGGTACGATTTTCCGAAGGCAACAAATTACTAATTTATATAAGTAAAAATTTAAATTTTATTTTCAATTGATCTAGGTAATATATTAGTTATTATGTTGCCGGGTCAATAATTCACTTGCCATGTTCTGGTCTATCCATTAGGCCATCAGATATCTTGTATAGTTGTATCTATCACACATTTCAATGTGTAACCTCACTTTCTCGCACACACGTCAAGGATCACTTTCGTTTTCAGATTTTTGTCTCGGCTAAATTTCCTTTGAAATCATAATTGTGACAGAAATTCTTACCGAAGTCTTATTCTCCTGTTTCTGTTTTCTTTCCCCCGTTAATTTACCAATATTCCCCAAAAGTCAATCCAGGATATTCTGGATAGTTTTGTTTTCTCGAAAAGGACACAATTTGATTTTAAGATAATGGATAATAGGATTTTTATGATAAATGTTGCGAATAAAGTTTAGATATTAAAGATCTAATATTTTGAAGCTTTAACTAAGGATAATACATTTTGGGAGGTCGTGATAGGTTCGAAACCAACTAAAAATCCAATTTAGATACTTATTTCGAAAATAAGTTAGGAATCTTGACCCGTCTTATCATCCAAGAAATTAAAATATTTTGAGTGGATCGATAGCTTATATATATATATATATATATATATATATATATATATATATATATATATATAACTATTTTTTTTTTTGTAAACTCACACTGATTAAGTACTTGAAATATTATGAATAATCCAAAAAACATAAGATAAGATTTTGTCATTATTTAGTTATACACTCAAGTCGTACTATATCATTCAGTACAAATTTTAGAAAGTACTTCTTTATCGAGAATTAGTTAATTATCCAATAAATTAGTAGTTTTCATGGTAACTTAATGTAACGAGACCTGTGTATGTCTTACTAGCAATAGTTTGATTTTGTAGGTTACGTTGTATGTACATAGTTAGTAGGTTTAATTTAGGATGTAGATTTTTGTAGACGATATATATTATTAATATATAATTAAAATAAATTGTTCTGACTTCTGCGTTATGTAATATTAAGTAGAATATATATGTTTTCTTCATATAATTTTACTCTCTGTCTCTAGCATATATTCAGTGCTCCCTTCTCCTTTTTTTTTAAAAAAAAACTTTAGTGAGTTTTTTGTTCTTTTTTATTTTCGCCGGAAAGCGAGGATTAGATAGACTTTTAGCCATTTAGGCCTCCTTTTTGTTTTATGTCCAATATAATTTGAAATAGTTGCAACTTGCAACTTGCAAGTAGAATTTAATCGGTTCAGTTATGTTCCATCTTAATATCATCGAAACAATCCGGAGAACTTATCGTATTTTGGTTCTGCTTTGGCTCTATTCTAATTATAAACAATATTTTAATTTTAGTGTTAAGTCACTTTGATCCTTGTATATTAGTATGTTTTAGGCTATATAGTGGACATGCGTATAAATACACAGCTTACTCTTTTTTGTTTAGTTGTGTCCATCTCTAGAATTATCTTTGAAAACGATACTGAGATATAATATGGCTTTTATTTAATAATCATTTTATTCTAACAGGGCAAGATTTAATACTTGTGAAAACGATTATATATGGGAATTAATTAACTGAAAGTCCTTCTGATTTATATGAGCCCTGTCTGCCCAATAGTGAATGTGGTTCAATTTTGACTATCAAAACTCAAATCAAATATAAAATATTTTATTATAAAAAAGGGGCTACTAATTAAAATTCCTCTAGATGACCGGAGTTATTTTTGTCGGATGGCATAGTTTCTATTTTTAGTCTGAATCGGATGAATGCATTACAAAAATAATAAAATTATAAAAGTCGGTACTAATCCTTTTATTTCTGGCTAATTCTGAATAGTTTTTCATTATAGAATAAAATACCTTCTTAAACTTGGTATCGTTAAAATAAATTAAGTTTTTGAATTTTCCAAAGAAATTAATTGATTTTTTTATTTGCACCAAATTAGTCATTATATTTTCTTTAAAAAAAAACTAAGTGAATTCTAGACGTACGTTAATTTCACATAGTCAATCTTTCAACTTGAACAAAGAATTTAATTTCTCCTAACTTCCCTAAATTTGTCTCTTTCAGACGGTTGAATTGATTTTTTTTTTCTTTAACAAAGAAAATAGGAATCGGCTATGTACTCTCAAAATAGAGTATAGGGGCCAAATAGCTATGGGTCACTCTGTCCTTTTTTTTTTTTTTTTGGAACAGACATGCCTCTTAGGCTTTCATTAAAACTTAAAAGGGAGTACTGATACAATAAACTGGTCAACAGAAATTCGATAGAAAAGAAGTGCCCCTGGAACACCAATTGAAAAGAAAAGACAGAAATAAAAAGTAAAACCTCAACAACAAACTAAAAAACTATAGGACACTTTTAAATAAATGTAAACTATAGGGCACTCTGTTTTTTTTTTCTTTTTTTTTTTTTGATTAAACATAGGGCACTCTGTCACTTCCCCTCCCAAGTTCCATCTCCTTAAAGGAAAAAGAGAGAGAGAAAAAAAAGACCAGAGTTCTTATGAGTTACGAACACCTCTATAGATAGAGCGAAAAGGTTTCAGCTTTTGCTCACAAGTCACAACTACATATATATTTATCCATTTAGTGGAAGCTTGCTTGAGCTCACTGTCTGTACGTAGTCTCAAATCATGAAAACCTTTAGGTCCGGTTTGTTTGTTATGTATTTTTTAGTCACCAAACATCTTTTACATAAGATATTTTAAGGGTACATAACTTATGCAACCTAAATATGTTGCATAAGTTATGCATGGTCCCCTTTAATTTTTTTTTCTAACAATACCCCTTAGAAATAATTAATAATAATATTTAATAAGTAACGATAACTAGTAAAAAATCATAAATAATAATAAATATTAATTATTATAATTAATAAATAATAATAATTAATAATAATGAATTAATAATAATAATAATAATTAAAAATAATTAATAAATAATGAATATTAATTAATAAATAATAATATTTAATAAGCAACAATAATTATTAAAAAATCATAATTAATAATAAAGATTAATTATTATAATTAATAATATTTAACACGTAATATTAATTGTTAATAATAACAATTTAAGAATAATAATTAATTAAAGGCATGAATATAAGGGCATTTTTGTCTTTTGCCGTGTATTGTAAAGTGGTGCCGTGGGAAAAGCAACGTCCTTTAGTCTTTTGACATGAATATATGCATGCATTAATTTAGTTATCCTTACATAAATACTTAGACATCCTTAACTTATGCAACCCATTACTACACAAGCAAACACCCCTTTAGAAAACAAGTATAACATGAAATATATATATATTTTATCATTTTCTTGATCATTTATAATGCTTGCTTAAATAAATACGTCCAGGAACTTGTACGTGCACTCATTTCTTTTTATAAAATCTTCAAATATTGTTCCCAATTCTCAGTTTTTTTTTTTTTTAAGTTATTCCGGAGCTCGATCGGATATAAACTATCACTTTTATATGAGTCTAGGCTTAATTGCCAAAACTTTATGATATCCAACAGCAGCGTACATGCACCGTGTCAAGTTGTGTTTAGAATTAGTGAAAGGCAAAAGTGCCGGGTAAGATTTTAAAGGATCGGACTTGATAAATTTGATAGAAGAATTGAATCAGATCAGGTTGATAAAAAAAATTGAGATGAACCAGATTAGACTGATTTGTCTTTTGAAATATGAAACGGGCCATTCGAAAACTCTACCCTTTTAGGTCTCTGACCTTTGTAGTCTTTCTAAAACATAGAAGCTATTCTATGTTGGAAATATAAACTCAATTATAGTTGCATGGTCAAATGTTCATGGTTTCTAGGATAATAATTATGTTTAGGAAGTTGTGTGTTTTTATTGTCTAGAAGACTATGCAATTTAATTAGGTAGTTGATTATTTAATTATGAAGACTAGTTTGGTTATATAAACAATGTAAGAGTAAGAGAAAAATTCAGAACTTAGAGAACTTAGAATTTAGAGAGAAATCTAATTGTAAGAGTGTTTTATCAATATATGAATGAGAATTTTCAGTTACTAAGTTTCTCTTTATCTCCACTAATATACACATAGCCTCATATTAAGAAGACGATCCTATCAGATTGGTATCAGAGCCGATGGCAAGCACCGGTGTTTTGACGTTTGGGCACATGTCGCTGCCCCGTCTTATAAAGAACAACTACGACAATTGGTGTATCCAAATGCGAGCTCTGCTTGGTGCGCAAGAAGTATGGGAGATAGTCGAAGATGGCTACCAAGAGCACGCCGACACGACGGCGTTGACAGTTGCACAAGCAAGGACATTGAAGGATAATCGCAAGAAGGACAAAACCGCTCTCTACATCATTTATCAAGCGGTTGATGAGTCCGGTTTTGAGAAGATAGCCGGTGCGACATCTTCACATGAGGCATGAAACACTCTCGAGAAAGCATACAAAGGCGCTGATCGAGTGAAGCAAGTGCGGTTGCAAACACTTCGAGGCGAGTTTGAGGCCTTGAAAATGAAGGAGACAGAAGGTGTGTCAGAATACATCACAAGGGTATAAACTGTAGTGAACCAACTCAAGAGAAATGGTGAGCCACTTGCTGATGTTCGAGTTGTGGAGAAGATACTTCGTTCATTGACGAACGAGTTCGAAAATGTTGTATGTGCTATAGAAGAATCAAAAGACTTGAATGAGATGACTATTGATGAGCTTTCGGGCTCGTCGGAAGCACATGAGCAAAGAAAGAAAAAAAAGAAGCAAGAGGTGCTCGAGGAAGCACTTCAAGCGAAGGTGACATTAAAAGAAGAAAGACCGACCAGCAGCGATCGAGGTCGTGGTCGAGGTCGAAGTCGAGGTCGTGGCCGTGGCCGAAGTGGTCGAGGTCGCGGACAGCAAGACAACCGAGACGAGAAGGAGCAACATGGCTCATTTGGCAATGGTAGAGGCCGAGGAAGAGGAGGTAATAAGTCTCATATTCAATGTTACAGTTGCAAAAGATATGGTCATTATGCAAATGAATGTCATGATAAAAAAGAAGAGAATGAGAAAAGAGTTGAGAAGGTTGGAGATGGTGTGGTGTTGCTTGCTAGTAAAGAAGCAGCTCCTAATCAAGAAACGGTGTGGTATTTGGATACCGGTGCAAGCAATCATATGTGTGGCTATAAGCACATGTTCACCGAGATGCAAGAAGTTGTTGATGGCCATGTTTCATTTGGCGATGCATCAAAAGTGAAAGTTGAAGGACAAGGTAAAGTTCTCATTCAGTTGAAAAATGGAAGTGAGATTTTTATCACAAATGTTTATTATGTGCCTGATATGAAGAGTAATATTTTGAGTTTGGGACAATTGTTGGAACTTGGTTATACTGTGGTTATGAAGGACAGAACCTTATATTTGACAGATAAAAATGATAGGTTGATAGCTCAAGTTGAAATGACCAAAAACCGCATGTTTAAGCTGAATTTGATGAATGTGCAAGCTAAATGTTTGAAAGCATGTGTGGTTGACAAAGCATGGTTATGGCATTTGCGGTTTGGTCATCTAAATTTTGGTGGTTTAAAAGAATTGTCAAAGAAAAGTATGGTGAGGGGACTGCCACATATTGAGAATTGTGACAAGTTTTGTGAAGGGTGTGTGCTTGGAAAGCATCCAAGGAGTTCATTTCCAAAAGAAGCAAGCTATCGAGCGAAGAAGCCGCTGGAGTTGATACATACGGACATTTGTGGTCCGATCACACCAAACTCTTTGGGTAAGCACCGTTACTTCATTACCTTTGTTGATGATTTCTCAAGAAGAACTTGGGTGTATTTTTTGAAAGAAAAGTCAGAGGCATTTGCTGTTTTTAAGAAGTTTAAGGTGCTGGTTGAAAAATTAAATGGCAATTACATAAAGGCGGTGAGGTCATATCGAGGTGGTGAGTATATCTCAAAAGAGTTTGAGTATTTCTGCGAGGAGCATGGCATTCGAAGGTTCCTAACAGCACCATATTCACCTCAACAAAATGGCGTGGCTGAAAGAAAGAATCGGACCATACTCGACATGGTTCGTAGCATGCTGAAAAGTAAGAATATGCCAAAAGAATATTGGGCTGAAGCAGTGCAATGTGCGGTTTACTTGCAAAACCGATGTCCAACAACAAGTTTGGAGAACATGACTCCACAAGAAGCATGGTGCGGTGTGAAACCAGCAGTATCTCATTTGAAAGTGTTCGGAAGTGTGGCTTATGCGCACATTCCGGATCAGCGAAGGACAAAGCTCGATGACAAGAGCAAGAAGCTGATTTTTATCGGCTATGATGAAAGGTCGAAGGCATACAAACTCATTGACCCAGCAACTAATAAGGTACATATTAGTCGTGATGTGCAGGTTAATGAAGAAGCCGTGTGGTGCTGGAATTCTATGGAGGAAAAGTCGCATGATGTTGAGAATGAGGTACAGATCATTGCGAGCTCTACTTCGACAAACACAACAATGCAAGCCGATCCGAGTTCGAGTTCGAGTTCGAGCTCAAGCGATGATGAGGCGAGAACACCTCGAACCAGAACCTTGCAAGACTTATATGAAGCAACTAGTGAGTTGCATTTGGCGTGTCTTTTGGCGGATGCCGAGAACATCACATTTGAAGAAGCTGTTCAAGAGAAGAAATGGCAGCAAGCTATGAATGAAGAGATGAATGCTATTGTGAAGAATGAAACTTGGGAACTTGCGACGTTGCCTAAGGATCATAAGCCGATTGGCGTGAAGTGGGTCTACAAGAAGAAATTGAATGCTCAAGGCGAGGTTGAAAGATTCAAGGCAAGGTTAGTAGCCAAGGGATACAAGCAAAAAGCGGGGATTGATTATGAAGAAGTATTTGCTCCTGTTGCAAGAATGGAGACTATTCGCTTGTTGATTTCATTGGCTGCTCAAAACAAGTGGAATATTTATCAAATGGATGTGAAATCAGCATTCCTCAATGGTGTACTTGAAGAAGAAGTCTACATCGAGCAACCACCAGGTTACATTAAGGAAGGACAAGAAGAAAAGGTGCTGAAATTGAAGAAGGCGTTGTACGGGTTGAAGCAAGCTCCACGAGCTTGGAATACCCGCATTGATACATACTTTAAGAAGCACGGGTTTGTGCAATGCCCGTATGAACATGCTTTGTATGTGAAGGTATGTCATGATGACATTATGTTTGTTGCTTTATATGTTGATGACATGATATTCATGGGAAATAATGATGATATGATTGAGAAGTTCAAGATGGAAATGTCAAAAGAATTTGAGATGACAGATTTGGGACTAATGTCATACTTTTTGGGGTTGGAAGTAAAGCAAGACAAATCTGGAATTTTTGTCTCGCAAGAGGCATATGCAAAAGATGTGCTAAAGAGGTTCAAAATGAATGATTGCAACCCGGTGTGCACTCCAGTTGAGAGTGGCACAAAACTGTTCCGTTATGATGAAGGCAAGGCCGTAGATGAAACTCAATACAGAAGTTTGGTTGGATGCTTGCGCTATCTAATGTGCACAAGGCCAGATATTGCATATGGTGTCGGCTTGGTAAGCCGGTACATGGAAGAGCCAAAGATGTCACATTGGAAAGCCATAAAGCGAATTCTTCGCTATGTGAAAGGTACTTTATCTCATGGCTTATTCTATTCTCATACTGACGAGTTTGATCTTCTTGGATATACGGACAGCGATTGGTGTGGAGACATTGATGATAGAAAGAGCACCGCTGGTTTTGTGTTTTACATGGGTGACACGGCATTTACATGGGTGTCAAAGAAGCAACCAATTGTGACTCTATCAACTTGTGAAGCGGAGTATGTGGCTGCATCTTCATGTGTATGTCACGCGTTGTGGTTGAGAAAATTGCTGAAGGAGATGAATTTTGCTCAAGATAAACCAACCGAGATTCGAGTCGACAACAAATCAGCAATTGAGCTAGCGAAGAACCCGGTGCATCATGAAAGAAGCAAGCATATTGATGTTCTCTTTCACTTTATACGCGAGCATGTAAAGGATGGCGATGTTGAGCTAACTCATGTGGCGAGTCGTGATCAAGTAGCGGATATTTTCACTAAGCCGCTTGGAGCAGAATTATTCAACCGATTCAAGAAGCTACTCGGGATGAGTGCTGGAGCATAATTGAGTTTAAGGAAGGATGTTGGAAATATAAACTCAATTATAGTTGCATGGTCAAATGTTCATGGTTTCTAGGATAATAATTATGTTTAGGAAGTTGTGTGTTTTTATTGTCTAGAAGACTATGCAATTTAATTAGGTAGTTGAGTATTTAATTATGAAGACTAGTTTGGTTATATAAACAATGTAAGAGTAAGAGAAAAATTCAAAACTTAGAGAACTTAGAATTTAGAGAGAAATCTAATTGTAAGAGTGTTTTATCAATATATGAATGAGAATTTTCAGTTACTAAGTTTCTCTTTATCTCCACTAATATACACATAGCCTCATATTAAGAAGACGATCCTATCATTCTACTATGTTTTTTGGTGCAAGTACCTTGAGTTTTTGTCACTTGGTGCAAGTACCCTACTTTTCCCCCTAATTAACTTGACGTATGATATAGTAAGAAGCTATTCTACTTCCAGTCTCGTTTGGATGCGTTGAGAATAAGTAGGAAGAAGGAAGAAGAGAAAAAAAAATTATAAACAATCCAAACTCTTCACAAAGTTACACACTTCCCAATACTTCTTCCCACTTCTTCCCTTCTTCTCACACCTATCCAAACGGAGCCCCAATTAATAAAGTTTTTCAATAAGTGTAACCTATATTTTATAGCATGCAGAACCCTCCCTCCCTGCCCCCCCCCCCTCCTTTTTTTCTCTTTTTTTTGGTTATCAAATCGGAAAGTAGCCAAGTTAATTAGGGGGAAAAAGATAGATGTAAAGGAAACGATTATAAATGGACATAGTGTTAACCACCGTTGTACCATATAGGGGCATCTGTGCTCCTATCCATTATCTCACAAAGAAAGAAATTAAAAATTACAACATCACTCTTTTTTGTCATTCCTTTTATTAGCTTTGTCTATACATATCTCATTGCAGACATATATGCAAACTCAATTTATGAGTAAAACTTAAACGTCACTTCCCATTTTAGTATGTTTCACCAAGAATAAATTAATAACGTTCATTTTCCTCTTGAAAATTAAAGAACAACAACCAATCTTTCCAGAAAAGCCAACAGAACTTTAACTCTCGAACTTAATGTACCGCACTCATTTTAGTTCCTCGGTTTGACTTGCACCTTGAGACCCTCTTGCATATGAAGTATTATAGAGAATTTAGGTCTAGCCTGAAATCCCGGTACAACCTCAATCCGGTACCTGGTCAGAATGGCTGCCACCACTGCCTTGATTTGTGTAAAAGCCAAGTCCTTGCCTAAACAAGTTCTCGGTCCAGAATTAAATGCCATGAACTTGTAACTTGGCTCATGCCGTAACTTACCGGATTCAGATAACCACCTTTCTGGCCTGAATTCCAGGCAATCTTTCCCCCATATACCATCCATTCTTCCCATGGCATAAATAGAGAACATGATTCTTCTTCTACGGTTGACTGGTACGCCACTCGGCAGTATTTCAGGCTTCCTAGCGGCCTTGTGCTCAAAAGGTACTGGTGGGTATAGCCTTAGCGACTCGCACAAAGCTGCATGCAAGTACACCAGCTGCTTGATCTCAGCTACACTGGGAAAAGTAGGGTTTTTTGGTGCAAGTACCTTGAGTTCTTGCAAAATCTTCTCCTCTACATGTGCGTTTTTGTGCAAGAGGTAGAAGAACCATGTTAGTGCTGCACTTGTTGTGTCGCGACCTGCTACCATGAGATTAAATGTCGTGTCTCTGAGGAACTTATTAAACTCTTCTCCTTGTTTACCAACTTCATTTTGGCAAACTATATATGAACTCAGCAAATCAGCAGAGCGTTCACTTTCTTCGCTTGACCAAGAATTTAATATTTCTTTCCTTTTTGCTACATATTGAGCTATGACTTGATCTATGATATTCCAAGCCATCTGCATTCTTTTGTGTGTCCCAAAGTTATATTTCTGCTGGAGTAACAAATATTGGTAAGGCACAACATGACGGTAGAAGAGTATTTCCTCTACTTCATCCATTGCTTTAGCAAACGGTACAGATGGGAAATCTGGTGCGAGGCAACCGGGATCAAAACCAAATGTAAAAGTAGAGGTTATGTCAAAAGTTAGTCTCAGGAATATATCTTGCATGTCCACAACACGATCCGATTTGGCTAGTTCTCCTAGCAGTGGCAACATACAACATTCTAGCTTTTCCTTTGTGGACTGGTATGCAAAATTTCGAAATTTGGTATTAGTCATTAGCAAGTGAGCCTTTCGTCGTTGGAAAGCCCACGAGTCATAGTCGGCATTAAATATACCATCTCCTAACACCTCGAATATAACCGCAAACTCCTTGCCTTTTGGGTAGTTTGCGAAATTGGAGGTGAACACGTGGCCTACGTTAGCTGGGTCACATGTCAGGAGGAAATCAATAGGCGTACCCGCGGGGCCCTTGAAGATGCATGTGTACCCATTTTGGCGAAGCAAGTCTGTGCTCCAATCATGTAAATGATTGCAGTGGAGTGCGAGATGCGGCAGTGCACCGAAGAGAGGAAAGTTAATTGGTAGCTGGGCCCGTCGGTACAAGAGATGGAGTAAGAAGAAGGAAAGGAAGGCCAAGAGGAGCTCAGGGTAGTGTTTATGTATTAGACTTAAGGGCAGGAGGAACATCGAGGTGTCATCCAATTTTGGTGTCATTGTTTTGGTGTGTAAGTGTGTGGGTAAGATGTATTTTGTTTTGAGATTGTTTTATGGTACGATTGAGCGGAGAAGAATGGAGATATGCGGTATTTATAGAACGAGAATTGTCTTCTTTGATGTTTTTGTTTAGACGGGGTTCATGATATCATCAATCTGAGTTAGTGCAAAAATATTGCTAAACTTCTCCATAGAATTGTCTAATTGTGTGTTTATTATTTAATTAAATATCTATACAGAAATGCAAGTAAGAGTACTTTCAGTAATCAATGGAAATGAGAAAGGAATACAAACTAAAATGACGTTTTAGCTGATGTATGCAAATATTACATGATAAAAACACTAAATTAAGATACCTAGTGGTGCTAAATATGTTAAGAATTATTTACGAAGGATGATCATAATTAATTCTTTCCATGTTAAGTTTGTATTCAATTAATGATTGACATATTCGAATTGAGTTTTGTGATTCTATCCAGAAAATATATATTCAATTCAACTAGGTAGAATTTTTCAGATTTGTAAAAGAACTTTTATCTATGTAAGTAAGTTCTATAATTGGTGCATCTAAAGAGTGTGGTATGTGACTTTTGATTCCTGAAGAGAAAGCATCGAAAGGGTCCCCTTCATTATTCACAGTAGTAACTTGCATATGCATCACTCTACAATCTGTTTGATTTTCAACATTAAAAATCAACGAATTGTTAAAGAAAATTAGTTATGCATCTAGTAAACCTTCTGGATTGTTGCCGTACTAACAGAACGCAAAAAAACTGACTGTAACTCTATAAGATGTGTCTTTTGTTACTCCGCTACACAACTAGTGCATGTACCTTTGAAAGTGTATGTGCACTTTGTGATGTAAGAAGTAGGTGTATCCTATCGTCAATCACTGGTCAAAGTAGTCACCCAAAAAGGCGTTTCTTCACAACTTTTTTCCATGACAAAGAATTCGTTGATGCCGCAAGGTTACCAAAAGTCTCTAAACTTACATGAAACGTCAAAGGTAAGAATGAATTAGTTTAATTTGAAGATAAGAAAGAAGAGTTACAGTGACCCTTTTTAACTCCTTTTTTGCTTCAATCCTCTATCACCCTCACACTTTGTATTGATGATTGTGTCTGTATATCATCAAATTTATTTTTTATACAAACGTCCGTGGAATACTACTCATAAATACAGTCAAGAATGTCACTCTCCACAGATGTATCTTCACACAGCAGAAAGCTACGCAGCAGTAGCCACACTTTATACCAGCCTCCAGTTTCTTGAGGATTCATAATAAAATTACTTTTGTCTTTGACTTCGTTCCACCTTGTTTCCAGTTTCCACTTCGCTCCACCTAATAAAATTTTACGA
Source organism: Rhynchospora pubera (assembly GCA_028095005.1). Classification (NCBI taxonomy): domain Eukaryota; kingdom Viridiplantae; phylum Streptophyta; class Magnoliopsida; order Poales; family Cyperaceae; genus Rhynchospora; species Rhynchospora pubera. Next base: position 220,339,742 of record CM051460.1, on the reverse strand, counting down.
CAGGATCACTTCACAAAAGACTTTTTTTTTTAAGATAAATTGGAGATCTAAGTCACCAAACTTATTTTTAAATTAAATATTTATGAAATACCATCCAGTCGAGTTTCGAACTTGCGACCTTTCATTTAAGAAGTCAAGGTGCATTGCCAAAAAAACTATCTTAATTTAATTTATTAAAAATAAAAAATGTAAATTTGAAACCGATCTGATATCAGATGTATGAAATGAGATTAAGTGCGTGCATGCATTATATTGTACAGATCTCAGTTTTATTGAAAACAAACCTGTATTTTAAAAAAATATTATTTTTTGGATGAGAAAAAAATTACTGATCTAAAAGTTCTAAATGAAGAATTAATATTCAATTGGATTTCAATATGTAAGAGGTTTGGGTCAACTATATATTTGACTACAATTACGCCAGACCAGCTCTAAAAATGTGTATCATATATTTACTATATATATTTACTATATATATATATAGAGAGAGATTGGCTAAAGTATACTCCCGCATAAATATAGTCCATATGCTGGAGTCGTTTTTCAAAATCTAAAATGCATACAGTCGATCCGAACCTTTCAAATTATTCTCCATATTGAAATCTCCTCGGAAACCAAAATTTATATTTTTTCAAATTTTTTTTGCTATATATTATGCTATTTTAAACAAACATTGTAAAGGAGTATTTCTGACCCTTCAATTTGAAAATAGCATAATATATAGCAAAAAAATTCGAAAAAATGTAAAATTTGGTCTTAAAGGATATTTTTATATGGAGAACAACTTGAACGGTTTGGATCGACTGTTTGAATTTTAAATTTTGAGAATCGACTCTAGCATACGGGTTTAATCCGTATGCTAGAGTATACTTTAGAGTATTATCGGAAAACTATTTATTATTATTATATCCCCATTGTACAAAATAAAACATTCATAACATGTGGTTTGAATACCATGTTTTTTGGGGATAAACTAGATAGTGACTATCTAGAGTTGAATACCAAGTTATTCCGGCCAAAATACTAGGTGAAACCAGACACAGGAATAGTTTTGTGTACGGTTAAAAAAATGCCATAAAATTTCGAAATACACCGAATTTTGGTTGTTGACGGATGTAAGCTTCTTAATGATTTTCAAAACATTGCTCATAACCGTACTTAACCGTACGTGCAATATAGTTGAACATAGAAATCTGAATTGGTAAAAATTAGCTTAGAATTATGGATGCAACATAGAATTGACACTTTTGATAGATACAACAAATTGAATATTTCGGACGTAGGTCTAGTGGAGTCGATTGCATTATTCCAAGAGAGGATTAGACTCTCATCAAATCCGGGTCAATTCTATTGCCAACATAGAATTGACACTTTTGATGAACCACATATAATATTATATATATATATATATATCCTTTGATGATCCAAAAATTTAAAGTAATAATATTGAAATTTCTTCAGTAAATTAATACCTAATAAATTTCATAATTAATAACAATTCATTTTTCCTAAAATTTAAACAATATTTTATTAAACTTAATTTTATTTTTAGGTATATCTTCGGTCACATACTAAAAAGGGAAAAAAGTTTTCTTTTTTCGGAAATATATAGCTGAGATGGAGTGGTGCATGGATGCCACTATGCCAGCGAAATGCGTCCAATGTAGTATTAAGTTAAGGTATATCTTCGGTCATATACATGACGTGTAATTTTGTGCGCGTATATATTGTGAATATATTGATAAGATCATGAGAACAAAGAAAGCATGTTGACCAAATGCTACACTGAATCTGTCAAATAATCCAATTTTCGACGGTTATAAAATCATGTATTGCTTGAGTAGAAGTATATTAATTAACTCCATATTCCAACGAATATTTACTGCATTAACTTTTTTAAATGATTCAAAGTATAGATTGAATTAGCTAGTGTGACCACGTATTCAAGTTTGATTGTGACTATGTAATTAATTAATCACGTCTTGCAAAAGTTCATACAAATTGCAAGGAAACTTTTTGTGCTTCTTTGAGTGGAATTAGATCTAGCTTTTTTTGGAAATAAAATTTGAGATCGAGTATGGACGATGACCTGAAAAAAAATGGATAAAAATATGAGATGAGCAATTGAACAAATCAAATTTTCATAGATAGAGCTATATACTATCTAGTGAAAAATACCCCCAACCGACTGAGGAAAAAAAAAGTCTATTTATCTTGTGCTTGTCATTTTGGATCCAGGTAAACATCTATTTATAATTAATTAGTTCGATGAATGTCATTTTTTTCTTTTATTTATATTCTCTGATGAAGAAAAGAAATACTAATTTTTGAAAAGACGTTCTATTTGGGTCGTTGAATGTCTTCTTTTTTTTAACATCTATTTGACTAATAAAAATTGAGGATCAACTCAAAAATTCAGAGCGTTTTTTTTTTTTTGGTTCTTTTGCTCTGCCTTTTTTAATAGAAGTTTTCCATTCAATTATTCAGAAAATAGGAATTAACCCTTATTAATTTTATTGTCAAAAAAGGCAAGCACATAGCACATTTCCTGCTGTACACATATGGACAAGATTTGATACGCGTACCCATTGTCATGTATGATATATATATACATTGTTTCTAGTCAAATAAGGTAGCACCCCAAGTATTGCCAAAGTAGACTTTTTCTTTTATTAATCACCGCCAAATGGTAGCTATAACTAGAACTAAAAGATAATAATCAAAATTAAGAAGAAGATCTGATATGCCTTCCCAACTAAATGCTTTATGATATGTACATTGCATTTACTCGAATAATATGGCGCTTTAACTTAATTCAAAATTTGTTTTTTAATTGACCGTCAAGTTATCTTGAATTAAAAATTAATAAATTTTAAGAAGAATATTGATGTCTTCCCAACCGAATCCGTTTATGATTTATACATTGCTTTTAGTCAAATAACATAGCATCTTGAGTTCTTGACAGACTCCAAATTAAAGTACAGTTTTCCTTTTTCCTTTTTTCTTTTTTGCGCACCATCTAATGATAAAAAAGTTTAATAAATATAATAACATAATGGCAAATCAAATGGGTTTCAAACTTTTATATTTCTTGCTAGCGTAGCGACAGTAGCGGATATAAGTTCATGCATATAAGATAGGATGTAATTATTTTTTAGTTTTCTTATCAAAAAAATTTTATATGCTTTAATGTTTATATTATAATTTTAAAAAATATTATATATGATGTATAAAAACGTTGTTGATCTCCTAGTTAAAAACTATATAATTTGTTTGTTGATATCATGCTTAAAAAATTTATAATTTATGACATAATGATGCTATTAATATTGATTTTAAATTAATTATTTAAAATTTAGTCGAAGTTTATTGGAAATATTTTACTTCCGTAAAATTCGGCGGAGCAAATTAAATAGTGTGTATGACACTTTATTTCCAACCCACAAATAGGGGTGGGCGCGGTATACCGCGAATACGCGAAACCATTCCGTTCCGTCCATGTAGAACGTATAATGGAACAAAATTTCATTCCGTTTCGCAAATGGAACAGAAAACGAAATGCAATTCGTGATTCGTTTATGTGAAATACAGTGTAAATTATACCGTTCCTTTACGTTCCGTCCAAACGAAACGAATACGAATCAGCCGGTACATACCGTTTGTTGAAACGGAACGGAATACGGAACGCCTCATTCCGTTTCCGTTTTATTCGTTGCCCAGATCTACCCACAAAAGAGCGCGCCCTCAATTGGCTCAACTAGATTCAAACTTGACTACTTGAGCACCAAAACACACGCATGTGAATTAAATAGACCTGGGCCTATCACACAACACGATTAAATACAGTTGTCTGCCTCAAAGTTTGAAGGGTTGTACATGCAAAATGTCCGTAATTATAAGAATTGGTGCATCTCTAGGTCTTTTGTAAAGCAATGGCCGTATTTGTCACGGAATCACATCCTCTGCCAACCATTTATGGTTGGTAGAGAGCCAACGTTTGATCTAAACCGTTAGATTACTCAATGGTTAAGGGAGCTCCGTGCATGTAATCTAGATTGATAGGCCCGAAAAATTTTAACCGTCGAGATTAGATCTAACGACTCGGATCAAAAGTTGACCCTCTACCGACCTCAAAAAATTAGCAGAGGATACGCTCCCGCCACTGCCCTTTTCTTGGCAAAGTAAGCAAATAGCTAGATAGATATTGATGGGGAATTAGGTGAAAGGTCTTTAAGCTTCTTATCAATGTCTTTTGACCTTGCATCTACTCTAGTGAAGGGTCAAGCCTTTACTAAAGGGTTTAATTCTTTCAATTCTATGTAGCCTTGGTGGTTAATTTCTTATTTGAGTTTTCTGATGTTGTATGTTGGTCCATTCTATCATATTTATATATACTACGGTATATACTTTTATTCAAATATACTTTTATTCAGAAGCAAAGTATTATTTTGTGAAGCTAGTTTCTGTTACCTTTGATGTTTATTTAATTAGATGAACAATTATAAATAAATCAAAATAAATCACTTCATTTCTAAGTCAAAAGCTTGATGCTCTAGTTCAGTTTGCTTTTATATTTGCAAAAGATACAAAGGAAATATTAGAAACAAAGTTACGGATTTCGCAGTTAATAAAAATTTAAAATTTTTTGCTTACAATAATTTTAATGCCTCAATTAATATATAATATTCCTTGTACAAAATAATAAGCACCACCAATAAGACAACCTGAAAAGATATATAATAGGACACAAAAAAATATATGTTAGTAAATACATGATTACCAAGACAATGACATAGCAATATTGACCATTTTTGGGATTCAAAGTTTAAATATTTTCCAAGTATTCTTGCAACCACTAGATGAGAACCTTTTTTATTTGCTACTGTGTACGTCATTCTACACAGGTCTGTTCCATAGAAGAATCAAGTGTCGAAGGCGTAACCTTAAATAGTCTTTTTTGTAGTGGTCAAGTCGGACAGAACAGATGTATATATCATGAGTTCATGACTCATAAGAATAATTTGTTCACACTCCTTCCAATAAAAACAAGGAATTGATGGATCCTAATAATTAATAAGCACATTTTTTTAATAATAAACGCATATTTTACAACACAAGTTTATCAAAAATGAGTTGTCCAAATAGCTAGCAGTAGAGAAGGAAACATCCAATCATTTAAATGTATGAAAAAGAAACGGACTAAATAAGTATAGTAGTACTATATGAGTATTATTGAAAATACATTATAAAATTGCAATTGTGTAATATATCTCTACTACTTATAAAAGCACATATATATGCAAGGACCAAAAATTAAGCGAAGAATGTAAACAATTATTTACTCTATGCAATATTAACCATTGATCGTGTAAATTAATGGTTGGATATTATCGATGGATATAAGTTTACAGGCTCTTCACTTTTAATAGAAAGAAATTTATAGTTAGATTGATTGTGCACTTATCAAAATATAAAAAACAAATAGCGCTGGATTAGTTTTGCAGTACTATGTTTGCAAAGAGAATACGACATATATGAAAAATTTTATTTAAAATAATATTTGTTTTTGTTTTTCATTTGGAAATTAACATCTATATAATTTTTTTCATCTGTATAATTTACCCACCTCAATGGGTATGGTTTGCTAGTATTAGTGCTCTAAAAATGGTTTGCTGGTATTAATTAAAAGCTAATGGTTGCCGTTTTTCTCCTTATTATATTTTTGAGGTTGAGAATGCATTCAACAAGAAGTTGCGCGAGTGTATTACATGCATTACTTTTGTTGTTATAATTGTAGCTCCACGTAAATGACGTATCGATCTCTAATCTCTATTTAAATTTTTGTTAGCCTGCCTAAATCAAACATTTATAGTAAGGATTAATCGCTGGTCCTGTAAATTAATTTGTCGAGCCAAATCAATAGAAAATGAAAGGAAAGTTTTGAAATTTGGATCGCAAATTCTATACCCACATGTACTCAGACAACATCAACAACAAAAAATGTCAACTTCTGCTGTGGACTCAAATCCATTATCCATATCATTCATTTAAAATTATATTAAATAAAAGGAATAATTAGATCTATGCCGCTACTTTTAAGTAATTAATTTGTAATATGCCATTGTTAAATAGAAAATTAGATTTATGCCATTATAAAATTGTTAAAATTAGTTATATCCGATTATTTTCTCAAAAAACATAATAAATTGCAAAAATACCATCTTCAATTGTGTCAATATTTTAAGTAATCTCCAAATTACCCTTATTTGAATAAACCCTAGAAAAATGAAAAAGACGGCGTTGTCAATCTATCTTTGTTTTCTTAAGTCCGATATTTTCTAGCACTACAATTTAAAGCAAATGTCGCTAGTGATCGACCAGCAAATAGTTATTTTGGCAGAACAATTTTTTTTTAACTTTCGATGTGTACTATTAGTTGTGCAAATAATGGTAATGTGAACATCAAAAATGTAAATTTCGTAAGGTCCGATCAAATATAATCAAAATTTCATAAAATGACCAGCAAACAATTAAATCATCTAGCGCATTTAATAAACGAGATTTTTTTTATTAAATCACTAATTCCATAAAATGACCAGACAATTCATTTATCTTGGACTTTTTGTGGTTGTTATTTATCATCATAATTTGTGTAAAGAGAGTTTGATGATGCTATTTTAATGCATATCAATAGAAGAAGATTAATTTCCAAAGTTTTGTTGTGGTATAAACTAATTTTTATTAATCTTTAGTGGCAGAAAACTCATTTTTATTAACTTGCAGTGGCATAAAACTAATTTGTTATTTAATAATGATATTTTGTAAGGTTTTAAAATGCGATTTATGTGGTTCAGCGGTCAAGTATTGAATTATCGATGCGGAGTTTTATCGGTGATAAAACGACGATAATGCGATGTGTATTATAAGAGCTCAGAAGTAAGTTGACCTGCATATGACTACATGTGTGCCCAAATATTATAAAAAATATAATACTTAGCGTTCATGAAATAGTGACTAACCAATGAACCATATATACAAATAACCCCATTTAAAGGAAATATCGTATAAATACAACAATTAAATATGACATTTACGTACTACAATGGTACCACAAATACATCTTCATTTTTTTCAATTCTTCTACTAATGATACCAACTAAGAAGCACTTTACTAGGGCTCTGTTTGGATGCGTTGAGAATAATGTAGGAAGAAGGAAGAAGGGAAGAAATTTATTGGGAAGGGGTAAATTTATTGGGAAGTGTGTAACTTTTGTGAAGAGTTTGGATGGTTAGAAATAAATTTATTGGTAAAAAGTGGTTATTCCTTATTCCTTATTCCGGGAAGAAGTCATCCAAACGGAGGCTAGTATCATAGTGTGCCATTGCGAAGCCTACCAATGAAACAGTGGTCCCATTCTGGATATTTGGACTTTGGTTTATTTGTTGAAGAGCTCGTCATTATTCTTAACTACAATGAAATATTTAGAACATGATTAGCTACTTTAACTTCAAATATCATTATATCACAGTGAAAAAAAAATTGCAAAAATAACAGCTACTGCTATAACTATATGTTTCCATAATTCTCTCTCTAAATGCCACACGATTTGAGTACTAAAGAAATTGAAATTCATTTGCAAATTGCAATTTAGTTTAATACTGGAAACTAATTCCCTCATCATCAACATTGTGAAATATAAAATCAGAAGGTGAAATAGAACTAACAAGAATGAATGTTTAAATTGATAAATCCAACAATACGCAGAACAAGCATTGCGTTTTACTATAATTGAATACTGAAATTCCATTCCTGAATTTAAAAAGAAACAAGAAAATTACAATTTTTAATTACCACCAATTAGGGAACAAAGAGATTGTTGCATAAATAACAGAATCAGTGAAAAGAACATCGAGACACAGTGATTAAGTAGTTCATCACTAGTTTTGTTATTTCTCCTCTATTTCGCTTCACAAAATGAAAAATTGTAAACAGAAAATAGTGAAATTGAAAAGTATTTGTAAGAACCTCTATTTGTTCTTTCAAATATGAAAATTTCAACTTCTGAATCAATTAATGAAAACAAATTTCTGTAAAAATAACAAAAGTTTGTATACAGTATACACTATACAACAACCTCTTTGTTCCTTTTGCAATTAACGATAAAGAGATAAATCAAAACAAAAGGCACGTCCATATAAGTTTGGAATTGGATTTTATATGCTTACTTTGTGCTAGTAAAGTCACGCAAAGCAGAGCACTAATAGTCTAATACTAATATATTTCATTGAAGATGAAGAAAGTTCAATAGTGATACCAAGTAAAGGAAAACCATAATTGGCCCCAAATTAAACCACACAAGTGCCTGACAATGGAAAAGTTCAATACCAACCAGATGAGATCACTAAAAAATTCTTCAAATTTCTATAGAAGAGACGAACCTGTGGCAAGAGAGCAGCTTGTGGCCGTGGGCTCAAAAACGGAGACGAGAGGGGGCCGACCGGAACATGGATCGAGCAGCACAGGGCGGAGCAAATGGACGAGAAAGAGTGAGAGATGAGGAGCAAACGACGATGGGAAGGAGAGAAGAACGGAGCAAATGGTGGTGAGTGGCGGTTGGTGGAGGAGAAGAGCGGTGGTGCAGAAGCAAATGAGCGGCGATAGGAAGAGGAGAGAAATTTGGGATTTGGGGTCCAGAGAAATTTAGGTTGGGCTTGGGATTAGGAGTGTTTTTACGTTTTTTCTCCGCTAAAACCGAATTATTTTGACGAATAAACGGCGTTAATTAAGATTTAGAGAAGGGCCGTTTTTTTAAAAAATGGTTTAATGTTATCGTGCGGTTGAGCTCTCTAAACCGCTATTTCCGATAATGCGTCGATAATGCGGCGCATTTTAGAAGCTTGATATTTTGCTAATTTTAAACTTTAGTAGTGGCATATATAAAAAGGTAAAATTGTCATATCAATTTGTTGATGGCATAAAAACTAATTACTACTATTTTATAATGGCATAAAACTAATTTGTCCTTTAGTGATGATATTTGTCTAATTTTAAATTTTCGCATAAATCTAATTAACCCAAAAAAAATAATGATCAGGATTCAAACCCTTTTTGTTTTTAAGTTTTTGTTCGTAGAATTACCTAATGGCAAATCGTTGAAAAAAAAAAATACAAACGGTAATTTATACGTTTGTGTGGGTGCGGGTGTGTGAGTGTGTGTACACTCCGTGGAGAGGCCAGCACGACGGTGACACCAACTATGATGTAATGTATGGACTATGGACTATGGAGCCACCATTTGCAGATTTGCTTCTAGCTCCAATAATTTTTGGAAATTATTAGATCTTTATCTGTATATGTAATTGCCGCCATTAATTAAACAACACACGTACTTATCCAGTATATATACTTGCAGTGATTATATCGAGCAGTGCTATTTTTGATAGATACATTGTAACTTGTAAGCTGATCAGTGTTTTTCTTATTTACAATTAATTGTTACATCTGTTATGCGCGTTAAATTTTCTTTAAAAACACGTTCATGATGTGATGTGTTGAAACATAAATATGTCCATTATAGTGAAGTGTAATTCAATATACTATTACAGAAAATAACATGACATAAATTTACCTGATTTTAGAGCTTTTATAAATTAAGAAATTCAAATTTTCTAAGACAGTTTTAGCTTCCATTGTGAATCAAGACATTCAGATATCTAACATATTTCTGGCTTACGTCGTAAACTAATAAATGTTGCACACTACAAGCCTTTGGTTTTAATTGCTAGCAATATATTTAATGGGTGTAAAAAAACAAAGATTAAAAAATAGGGACATGGCGCGGCATACTTAAGAATTCTTAAGACCCAGATTTTTTTTTAATGAAATATTGAAATATAATTTGATTTATCCATGAGTCACAAAAGGTTTGCATGTTGTTCAATCTTTCAGAATAATTTTATAAATTATTTAAAAAATTTACAGATCAATTTGATTAATTTACACTGGACACTTTTTTGAATTAATGTAGAACAAGAATACAATTCAGTACAATTGTAAGAATTATCCTTACCCCAAAGAAGATGATATTTTAGCCTAACAAATACAAATAGAATTAACCAAGTTTGTTTTGGATGGGAACAATCGTCGATTCTAGCTCAAGATATACATATAATTTATTCTAATAAGGAACGTTAGTATGAGTTTAAGCGCACCATAATAGTTGGTTGGCTTAATTTTAAGATCTACTAGCCTTATGGTGATTGAAACCAAATATACAAATTTGACATGTAAACATATTGCTCATGAAATATATTAGTTTAATTAATTGAAGCAAACTCAATAAATTTTAAAATTACACTCATCAGCCACCTCAGCGAGTTATCACTTTATTTATTTATTTATTTTTCCTTCTTTCCCCAGTAATAGAATGATAGCAACTTAAAAAGTTTTGGCAATGGAAGTAACAGCAAAATGTGGCCTCACGCACAAAAGGTTCTCCGGATATTATATTATATAAATTTTATAATGGTGATGAATAAGTATATATTCTTATTTTAGTTCTAATTACTTGTTCGCCCGTATTTAAAAAGAACACGTGACAGCCCATTGAGGTTCTAATTTGGAGTTTAGATATGCAGGTCATTTTACTGTCAACGCAGAAATGCATGTACAAATAAGGAACCTGCTTTGGTCCAAGAGGCACTAATGTAAAAAATCTTAAGATTAAGTAAAAGTAGAAACGGCTATAAAATATTTAAATACGTATAGCTACAAAAGTATATTTGAACTAAATCCAAAACTGTATCAAAACAAACAAAGCCCCTGCAAGGCTGCAACTAAAAAATAAGAAAAAGAGGTACCGAGGCCATCTTAGCCGAATCCAATCACAGTCCACAGAGCCGAAAAATTAAAAAATAATATTAAATTAATATAATATATTAAAAATAATATCAATATAATAATATTTTTTTAAATAGTATCACGAGATCAGAATCCCAGATTCTGAACGCAAGATCGGAATCCTGAATTCCGATCTTAGCTAAATCAATTTTTTTCCCGGATTCCCGGATCCAATCTGTGCTTGTATGTGTTTGATGGAACAAAGTAGCGCAATAACTTTAAACTAGCGGGGCCTCGCGCGTTGCGCGAACTATTTTTTAATTATTTTTTGCTAAAAACTTTTATTTAGAGATGTTATTCTAATTGAGAAATAAATGCCCAATACAATTTCGAAATTTAATGCTCATATGATGTCCAGTTATAAACTCTTAAAATATTAAGAACAAAAAAAAATTTGAGAACGTGCCAAAATCAAATAGAAAAGATTAACAATGATATTTTAGATAGCACGAATACAAATACAAATTGAAGTTAATTTTGTTCAATGCCACAATCGATAAAATTAAAAATTGGGCTACTTATATATTTGACCTGAGGTACCTTGTTGTCTCATCTGTATATGTCACCAAGTCTTAACATGTATGATCGTATTTCTTTCTTCTAGATGCTTGATGACATGTACAATACATTTATACAGGAATATGTGACTTACATTTCGAAGGTCATGTTAGACCTGTTCAAGTAAAACCTTAACTGTAAGCGCCAAATATATAAAGCTGATTGTTAACGACAGATCTAAGATATTATAAAGCTGACTGTTTTTTAAGAGTATTGAGCCGAGATATTCTCAACTTGCATATATAAAATTATTTAAAATTAGTTGTTACCTAACCTAATTCAATTCAAATATGCAACAAAAACAGACTAAAGTGCAAATTGACCATAAATCATATAAAAAAGAAGTAAAATTGGAAATCTACCGTACCATGTTGGACTACTGAGTGTAAAATATGGCACAAATAAGCTTGAAGATGAACTCTTGTGTCACAATATCTTTTTAAGAACTCATCCCCGTTGCTTATGTGTTGTCGTGTTGAGCATCAGATACCTACAATTAATTATAGCATAGTATAAGCTCACTGCAAAGAAAAAAAATATAAAGAGATCGATTTATTTAAAAATGAGCAAAGGAATAAGAATAATTTCCTTTAAAAGATCGAATAATAGATATCGCAAGTATCGAACATGCTGGTACTTTGTACCAATGCTGGTTGGAGACCTCATGGTCAGCACGATTTCAGGCCTCCTACCAAGGAATTTTGCATAACATTGTTATTTTACTACAGCTTTGCAATAGAACAAAGAGGGCTTTTCAGTGTTTAATAGAAAGTACACTTAAAATCGAATTTAATCAATATAGTAAGATAAGCCGTACTGAAATCGAAGAGGTTGAGCCAGGCAACGATCCACAATGCCTCCCTCGTGTCACCTTCAAAGATAGTATCCAAACGCAATAAGCTGAAGCAACCATACAAAAGACAACACAAAATTCAGAATCATCTAACAGTATAATAAACTTGACAATTAGTATAATAAGCTATTAGCATCTAGATCGTTTGATTAGTCGAGGGAAATCAAATGACTGATAGAAACAATAGAAGGAATTTTTAGTATGTAAAGAAAAGGAGCCACTTCAAAACTATTACCATTCCTTGTGCATACTATCTTTATAGTATGGTATTGCAATCAAAATAAATATCGCTTTCGCAATAACAGTTATTCTTTAGTAACAAACTCTTTGAAATTTATTGAAAGAGGTATTAAATTCAAAAGCACAAAATTTCTTTTGTAAGGGGAAAAATTGTCGATGGCCCCAGAATAATGAAAATTCACCTCTTGAATTGTGCTCAAATGCTAATGTGTTTATCCTAATATCTTTCTCTTGAAATGCACTGATTCAAATGACTCTGGGATCTCTTTCACAATAAAAGTTACTTTCACAGTGGCAAAAACTCTCATAAGTATACTGAAGAGATATTAAACCCAAAATAAGTTAGCCAATTGTTAATATCAGATACCTTTAAATGAGCACATGATGAGATGATGTTTTTTAAATAACCTCAAACTTAATCCTCTAATGAAAGATAATCCTTCAATAAGAACATATTCCACATGCTATTTAAAGAATATATTGGCTGTAAATGGAATAGTCTCTTGATAGTCATAAATTTAAAAGGCTAGAAAGCATCTCTATTAGAAATAAAGAATCAAATAGTTTTTTTTTAATGCACATCCAATTATAATTCTAGTTTTTCAATTGATGACCATACCTTGGAATATACTGGAGAACCAACAAAAATCAGTTTTCATAAAAAAAAAACAAAAATCAGTGAAAAAAATGCAAAAAAAAGTGAAATAGAGCAGCTATGCAAATAATAGAAAATAATACCTTTCAATCTTGCAGCAATGCGATTTTGGTCGGTGTCGTTTTGGCACAATAGCTGCTTGGCGAATTTTAACCTGGAAAATATAAAATTAAAAGCAGTAAGAATTGACAATATTGTAAAATAATTGGATCCATTTGTTTTCTAACTAACATTTGTTCTATTCTGATTTTATGAAAATGTGAAACAAATGTTATACAAATAATTTTCTTGGTCTTCTACAAAGTATCACCATTTCTCAAGAACAAAAATAAAAAGAAAGCAACCAAAAAAGGAAGAGCAATGGTACTCGGATGAAAGAAGAGGGACCGATCAACTAATCCATGGACCATGGTACCTACATATGTTACGATCTGACACCGGAGGCTGCGATGATCGGAGAAGGAAGAGCAGCAACAAATCAAACTGGATTTGATATTGCCTGGTCGCATGTGCCAGCATAGTTTTTATTAGCAGAAAATACTATAGAATGATGTTCATCCTGATTTCATTAGTAGAAAATGCAGAAATAACACTATTTCTTTTAATCCCATTTAATGCCAACATAGTAAATTTCAAATGACATTAAACAATTGGAGTGAAAGCAAAAAAAAACACCACCGGTCTTTACTAACCTTGAAATAGCTACTGTGCATGATGTGGTGGAGTTCTTCTTCATAAATCTCCCATCTTAATATGAAACAAACTAATCTGAGTTGAAGAAAAAGAAATCGAGATTACTGAATAATCCTTTTACTTTTTGTATCAATTAGTTGCCAAATCGAAACTGGTAAAACAATGCTCATGGTTGGATGAACCTATACATATGATAAATAAATGTTTTGGTGTCACGCCGACGCTAGCACCATCTCAACGAAAATAGGGATCTTGGAAAACCTACTATATTAGGGACATTAAATAAATATAGTGGGAGTTTTATTTGTTATAAATAAAACAATTGCATAAACTATATGACCTTAAATTGATTTTGTTATAGATGTTAAAATTGTTAATTTTGTTGCGATCAATCTTTGAAAATGAACAAACTCGTTTCTAAAAGTATTCACTTAAAGAAGTAATACTGATTCCTAAGACACGATCTTAGTGAAGAGAAATTTGAGTATGTCAATTCCCAAAACTTTCCTCAAACTACCCGAACGTAGCATCGCGATGATTGAGTGACTTTTGGCGAAAAGTTATTCAATAAAGCGTATGGCTAATATCCTCATTCAAAATTTCTAGACCTTTGAATTAGAGAATTCGTATGGACTAGATTTAACTCGTACGCTCTCATTCGCTTACTCAAGAAAGTGTTCTTGGAAAAAGTAGATATTTAACTCCATCATTTATGATCGAGTATAAAGAACATGAGTTGACCAAGAGATTCTTCTTTTATAAGAAGTTATATGAATGTTTCATTAGCTCACAAGTCGAAAGATTGAAGTAGTTAATTGATGACTAGAGATATTAATCTCCGATATCAAGGATTATTGATATTGTCATATGATCTCTTTGAAATTATAAAGGATATAATGTTACATTCTTCGCACACTTGTTGATGCAAAAAAGGTAATTGGTTTAGTATTCAAGAAATACTTTGCCAAGGTATGAGTTGAAATTTTCGAGACTCTTGATTGTGATTATGTATCACATGAGATGTTTCTTTTGCCGTTTATTGGAGGCATTTTGAAAGGTTGTCCGAAATACCATGATTGTAATGTTTTAATCCTAAAGAAGTATTTGTCGTTCAAAATATCTCACTATCTCTAATTCACACTAGTAACTTGATACTAGTTCATATGCTCGCATTTAACGAAATGTGTTGGTAATGGAGAATAAGAGAATGTTCGAGAGATGTAAAGTAAACTCCGTATAGGAGATGACTTATTAGTTTAAGTCATTACCATTGAATACGTAGAGTTATCTTTATTAAGAGTTTATTTAGGAATTGAAGGTTGCATACCTTAATCCTAACCTCTCACAACGTCTCCATTTCATATTCGATGATGGATGACTATGTTTAGTAAAAGACAAGTTCTTTTATCATGGATTTGTTTATATGATTTCATGCATCTTGATTGAATTTGCTTGAAATAGATAAACAATTTTGAATGACAAATAGGATGCGTAAGACTTGACATAAAATATTTGACTTTCATGTGATATATAACCGCTTAGTCACATACATAAACGAGAATCGCATTACGAGAGTCTACGTAACGTAGAGCTCGAAATTCAATTCGATTTCAAATCGATTGATATGCGAATCATGTTTGTTAAATGACAAAAGCGCCTTTAACCTATGAAGGTTTAAGGACAAGTGAACTAATTAGGACTTATACATATCGATGTATAAAGACCTATAAGTACTTGTGTAATGAAAGGTTATTGATACTTTACTACTTGACCAACGATCATTGTAGATATTAACATATCTATTTGATAAGGTATAAGTATGAACCTTTTTAACTAGTTCAAAGGAGTTCAAGAGTGAAGTTTAAAAGACCGTTCAAGAAAAATGGAAGTCTTACAATTAATCGTGGTAAATAAATAAGTAGTTAAGTCATATAATTTGAAATATTATCTAAAGAGTATGAAAGTAGTTTCACAACTCGCTCCATGAGGAATAATATGTCCAAGAATGGAGGTATCGAACAATATTTTGTATAGTTCGATCGGTAATAAATCAAATGGACTTATTCGACTCGTATTAGGGAATTATGTTTGAGGATAATATTGTTTACACTGAATGGTGTTCCATCGAAGTCTATTGAGGAATATATCTTACGAGATTTTGATCTCTAAGTATAATGCTTCATAAGATTTGGTGTTGATAAGCTTATTTCAAGATCGTTGATAAGCTTGTACCCAAATAACACATTTAACATTTGTAGGATGCTTTATATTAAAAGGCACTACTTCCACGAATATGATAAGAACAAAGTAGTTGTTGCTAATCATAATGTAGTCTTGATGAATTGAAATTCTCAAGAAGAAGTAGTGGGAGTAAAGTGAGCATTAAAATAGTTTATGCATCACTACAAGAAGTACTCTTATGGGAAACTTGTCACTCCATACATGGTACTTAGTGGGAGTTGAGCGAAACTTCATTCACAAGTTGTTTTGAAAGAAGTTTAATAGTACGCTCCTTCCAATGAGGACTCAACCATCTCACGAGTTGATGATGTTCGAGAAACTCATGGAATATATGAGGAGTCAAGAACTCGTTCAACAAAACGTTGTAGAAGAAGTTCATGAACCTCAAGTACCAATCCTACAAAAGATCAACGAGAGTTGATTGCCTAAGCCGTTTGGTGCATTGGCTTCACGACATTCTCAAACTTAGCATATGAGAATCCGTTGATAAACATGAAAAACGATGGAACGATCCGATTCCACATATATGGTTTGAATTCATATGATCTTTAAATAAAATTCATGTATAACAACAAGATATAGACCTTGGTTGATGTTCATGAAGGAGCAATCCATCAAGAACGTTTTAGATCTTCAAAAGGAAAGATCGACATGGATAACAAATCGACTATGTACAAAGCGCGGCTTCTCGCTTGTAGCTATGTCTAAGTCGATGACTAGTTGACTACGTACAAAGCACAACCTCTTGCTTGTGGCTATGTAAAAGTCAATAAAGATCATTCTAGCAATAGTTGTATTTCATATATATTGATATATGGAAAAACACATAAAACCGCCTTCTTCGTATGAATGAAGGATGATGTTGTGCATTTGACACAAATCGAGGTTTTATGTATTGCTAAAAGCATACGCATGCTTCAAGGATCCATAAATGGATTAAAGCAAGTGTTGTGGAGATTGGAATAAAAGTTTTGACAATGAAGTCAAGGAGTTGAACTTCGTCAAAAGTATCTTGTATAAACAAGATATTCAGTGGGAGCATAATTGTATTACTTGTATTGTTTAAGATAACAATTCATTAATTGGGAATAACATTAAGAAAATGAATATTGTCGAGATCTTTTTGGAGAATGCTTTCTCAAATGAGAACTTGGGCGAAATCACCTAATCCTAGGAAACAAAATCTATAAAGATAGATTATGATGGATGTTAGGTTTGAGCAAATATGCATATATTGACGAAGTGTTCTAGAAACACGAAAGTTACACTCCAAGAAAGGATGTCTAACTGTACGTCACATGGCATGACTTGAGTGTTTAACTCGGTCTATTACAACTCAATTCAAAAAGGTGCATGAAATAGTTCAAGCATTCTTTCACTATGAGTTTCATTTTGTACACCATATTTATGCATATGCCCCAATGTGTAGTATCCAAAGGATGTGACAAACAGTTGTCAAATGGATACAAGAGAGACACATTTGGACGATAGTCAAGGATATCCTCGAGTACCTTATAAGAAAGAGTGATACAATGTTTCATCTCTTAAGATGAAAGAAATCTCGTGTAAATTGTTACACTGATAAAAGTTTTTCAAAGGATTGATATAATCACGATTAAGCTACATATTTTGCCTAAAAGGTGGTGTTGTAAGTTTAGAAAGTGTTCTAAATGGAATATTACAACCGTTTCCGTCACCAAAGTAAAATACATAGCAACTTGTGAAGCAATAAAAAAAAGTTTATTTTGGATCGAGTTCTTAGTCGAGCTATTATGGTTCTATGCATCTCGAACCACAACTTACTCCTAAAGAACCCAATGTTACATTGGAGATTCAAATATGATCTATAACAATATCACTTGATATCATATGATGATGATCAAAAACATATATATAGTAGTATATATATATAAGGTCGAATAAATTTGGATAGGTTCGCGAACACAGCGAACACTCCAGCATGACCTCTACCTTAAGCAGTATACCAGATGCAGTTATGCATCCATACGTGATGGACGTATGAGTAACTAACTTTAAGCGTATTATTTTCTTTTGAGGTCCGAGACATGTATATATGTAGATATATGACATTGTTCTCAATTCTTCGTTGGCTAGAAGTCACTACTGATTGACTTTAGGCCAAGTGGGAGATTGTTGGAGTTATGTCCTAGAAGTCAACAATTTAATGACTTAAATATTAGTTTATGTTTTGGATGATATTTTATCATCTGTTCCTAGGTTTATTATTGACAGATCATTCAGGTTGAGGATCTGAATTGTAGATCTCTGTGGATCATTCTTTAGAATGACAATAATAAATCTAAACGGTCCATAATCTTGATAATTAACAAGGAACATTAATTATCATGTAAGATTAGTATGCAAGTTAAGTGATGATTAAGTTCTACAAATCATAGGTAAAGAGTTACCAACTTAATTGCATATGTGTATGTTATGGAACATAGCACATGACTTGACCCATCGAAATAAACATATGGATTGTGTTATGTGTCATTGTTTATTTCGTTATGATTTTGGTTCTAAGTTTGAGATGTTTATCTTTTCCACATGAGGATAGGTTCAATAAATATCGTCTACCGCTGATTCCCGATAAGGGCTGCTATACGGACTTTATTTATGTTCTCTTGAATTGTGCGGGGAAAAGCTAATCATCAAGAAAACCGTATGTCCCTCATTAATTCACTTAGTGAGTGACGATATCTGTTTGGGCCCCTTGATGGAGATAGATTGTTTGCATGCAACTTTATACAATTATCTCTAGATCAAGAAACGTATAATCTGCAAGAATGACACATTCCTATCTTGGATTATACGATGATATCGTGTGACATAAGAATCAAAATAGGGAAATACATTTATTCTCTTATGCAGGATTTAAATACTGTAGCAGTACACTATTTATGCGAATTGGGAATCATAACGTGTTGCTAGATACCGCTTATGATTATTGGAATTAAATAACGATTTAATTCCATGTCCAACTTAGCATAAATCCTCAAAGGGTCACACAAAATAGAGTTTTGACCAAGACAGTACATTATTTATTTATTCGCAATAGTTCGTATTGCGGAAATATGATAAGATGATTAATTAATTATATACCGTTATAATTAATTAAGTCAAATGGATCATATAGAAATAAATTAATGTATTAGCTAATCCTAGAATGATTATTAATTGGTTAATAATTATTTTAGTTCAACTCAATTTAATATAAATAGTTATATTAATTTATTGGGCCAATATATATGCATTAAATATATAGCCCGATTAAAGAGCATTTGGAGTAGCTTTTAATTAAATGAATTAGAGGCTTGTTTGAGTGAGTTAAGAGGCCCATTAGAGCCCATTTTCTGGCCGGCCCTAGTGGTAGGTGGGAGTGGCAATCTTGTAAATAGATGGTTGGTGGTAGGTAGGGATCATGCACTATATATAGAGATGTATAGATGCAAATTAGAGGCTTCTCTCTTCCCTAACCCTAGCCGCACCATTTCCTCTCCCTCATTGGCCGCCGGCCTCACCTCCTCTCTCTCTCCATTAGCTCATGGGTTGAGCAATATTCTCTCCACTAATTAAATTGTTAATTAAAGAAGAAGAGAGAATACCTTGGATTAGCTTTGTTCTAATCGAATCGCTAGCACGAATCGATTTAGACCTTGGTTAATCTCTAGGTGGACTCGAGGCGATTTGGAGAAGAAGGAGAAGCACCCCATCGATTCCCATGCCGAAGGATCGAGCCCCGCGAATACGATTTCGCGGGAGGTACAAAATTCCACCCCTTTCTCTCTTTGTGTCGAATAGCTTTGTACTAGATCTCTTGCTCTTTGTTTAATTGGATTAATTAGTTAGTAATTAGTCATAAAATAAAATTGAGCAGTTTCCTAACATATATATCTTTAGCAGTGTCATTTTCGTATCAATCATAAAGAGCATTGAGGTAGTCATAAATGTTTAACATTGTAGATTCTATATTTTTAATTAAATTCGGTTCCTTTTAAATCATATTATTAGCTTGCATAATTTAAATGTACGATATTCTATAAATTTAAAAATAGTGAATTATTTTTTAAAAAAAATGTGAAATTTGGTCTTCCATATATATTTCAAGAGCAATGTTCCAAGGCCACATTTTTTTTGTGCCACAAATACCACACTTTATTTTTTATTTAAAATTTTAAAATTTAAACTATTTTCATCCAATTTGAAAAGTTAATCTTGTTCATTTTAACATAGATGTAGTGTTATAAATTTTATAAATTTTAAAGTTCATACTTGATCAAGAGGTTTAAAATTGAACATAGAAGAATTAATCTATTAGAGTTAAATAAATAACAAGTACGAAATTTTAAAAATATAAATATATAAAATATTTGGTTTGCTATGATTTTATATATGGAGGAAAGTTCCTATACCAACATTTCGCTATTTAATTACTTTTAACAAATATCAAAATTCAAATGTCAAATCCAAACCATTGATATTCTTCAATTTTAACGACAGATGTGTTCTCATATGAGTTTTATAAATTTTAGAGTTCATTTGATATTCAATCAATGGTTAAGAACACATGAGAGTATTAGAATAATTCTATCATAGTTGACAAGGTTCGTTTATTTTTCTACCTCCCGATCGAATATATATCAAATAAACCTCAAATGTTATAAAACTTGTATGAAAATGCATCCACCATTAAATTGAATAAAATCAATAGTTTAAATTTGATGTTTGAATTTTACTAAATTTTAGTCGAAACTAATACTATGATAATTAAAAAATGAGAATACAATTTTTTTTATAATTCATGAAAAGTTTCAAACTGAAATAGCAAGAGTTCTACGAATGTAATACTGCATTTTTATTTCAAATACTAAGGATTCATCTATTTCGTTTCATTTTTAATGCGTCAAAATGTCAAATAAAAAAAAATCTGAACACATTTTAAATAATATTCTAGAATTTACTGTCTATAATTTTGTTACCTTCTTAAAAGACTCTATATGATATGCAAGCATTTTTCATATTGTTATATTTTATATATTTAGGATGATTTTTAAAAGTTTTGGAAAAATAAGAAGAAGAATAATAAAGCACATCTTATGAATTTTTATTATTTACTTTACATTTTTGATATGGATGCGAAAAAAATAATTTATTATTTTTAACTGTTAAATTGTTTATTATGGAAATTGTATTCTTCTTAATTAAGTGATACAAAGTGAAATGGTCAAACATTTAGTCAGGAAATTAATGCGTGAGAATGGTAACTAATTTATTTGACAGCGCAAAATATAAAAATAATTCAATCGAACGATAAATTTTGGCAATATTTCCATATATTTTTGACAACGCATCCTACAATTATTATATACCTACTTTGAAAAGCTTGATTGAAATTCCAAAAAGTAACTTGCGCAGCACAGTACATTAAATTCCAAATCGTTACTTTCTTATTCCAAATCTTTAGGACCGGTTTTTATAAAAAATCAGTTCTAAAAATTAAAGTATTAAGACGGGTTTTTTATAAAAAACCGGTCCTAAAGAAAAATTGAATTTTCTTTTTTTTTTGGCAACTCTTTAGAATCGGTTTTTATAAAAAACCGGTCTTAAAAAAATAACTAACAATATCGAAATTGCCACTGGTTGTTTTAGAACCGGTTTTTGAAAAAATCGGTGTTAATGTGGCGGTTCTAAAAATCATTTTTGGCGTAGTGATATAATTCATTTTTTGAAGAACTAGTTCTTTGTCTAGTGACAAAGAGCAATGCACATTAGATGAAAGGTCGCAGGTTCGAAATCCGGTTAGGAGTCTTTCATATATATTTAATTTAAAAATAAGTTGGATGCTTAGACCCCAATTTATCTTAAAAAAAATACTGTTATTTCTTTATTAATAATTAATAAATAATTAATATTAAAGGCCACGGAAGATGATAAAACGAAGAACATATACTTTACCGAAAGGAGAAATCGATATTTGAAAACAGTGACAATTATCATTAGCTCCGTCGGAATGAAAGCTAAATTATGCATATACTTCATATTATTTAATAAATTATATGTCAACTTTACTTCTAGTGGAGACTAATTTTGTCACTAATAAATCGTCCGGAATAAATTATGCATATACTAATTTTGTCGCTAAGAAATCGGAATCCGACGGATATAATTTAGCAAAGATTAACGTTTTATTTTGGGTTTAGCTAGAAGTAAAGTTGATGATATCGTCATTATTTGTAGGCATTTGGACCGTATTTGGCACTTAAATAACACTCAAACCATTGAATTATTCAATAGATTGCTATGATTTCCATGGAATTGGCTCTACCGTCGTTTCTTCTCTCATTTTACAGGACTTTAATGATTTCTGATGATTTTGGAGCATATAGATGGATTCCCGACGTAGCACGCACGCTAGACGACTCATTCCTAGCATTGGAGGCTCTTTTCTCTCTCCTGGTCGACCCGAACAATCATCTGTTCGATCCGACCAGCACCTATGGCAGCCAGGCGTCATTTTCTCTCTCCTGGTCGACCCGACCACAAGCCTGTTCGATCCGACCAGCACCTATGGCAGCCAAGCGTAATTTTCTCTCTCCTGTTCGGTTCGAACAAGGATCTGTTCGGTTTGACCAGGGTGCCGCCATATCACATAAGGCATTAATTTTTACATAGAAACTGATGGAAATGGCAATTTCTTGCGCCCTGGTGCCCTAGCCTTCCATCCTTGCGACCTGGGACATCCATATATACACCTCTAGACCTGAAGGAAAAGATACAACCTTCCATACCATAAATTCCACTTTCCATAGGCGTTTCTCTCTCTTTCACCATGGGAGATCATCAAAGCTTGGTTCTTTGAAGCGACGGCAGCAAGGAGACGAGTTTGATGACCATCTTGCAACACACCACTGCCTAGAGATCGTAGTTTGAAAGCATAAAGGAGTATTCGGTTTATTCTTCTATGTTTTCTTCTCTATTTTCAACGGGCTTGTATCTTGTTATTTCTATGTTATTTGTTGTGTGTTTTAGTACTATGTTAGGCTAAATTTATGTAGTCTTAGGGGTAAGGTAGTAACTTAGGTTTGGATGTTGTGATTTGACTCGTTATGTTATGATATGTTCTGTTGATTTGTTTCGTTGAGAATTATTATAATTGCTTGTTTAAATTGCTTGGTTAAGTCTAATTAACTTCTAGATGAATGGCCACATTTAGTTAAGTTCTAAAGTTAGGTTAATCAAGATAATTTAGATAAAGTATTTGGGATAAATCGTAGATCCGAAAGGGGAGATTAGTTGACACCAAAAGTGTAACTTTTAGACAAGTCCAAAAGACCTCTAGATATCCTTATGAACTCCAACAAACAAGTTTAAGTTGATTGAATTCTATACCAAAAGTTGTGAACCAATCGAGTTAATTAGGTTAGGTTGTGATTAAACCAGTTTCTAGTCCAACAAGCGACAGCTGAGGTTTAGAATATCTAGGTTTGACCAACAAACCCTAGCACAAAACATAAAATATCATAAAAGTTCAAAATCACACACTTATACCATCTGTTCGGATCAAACAGACTCCTGTTCGGATGGAACAGAGTCCTGTTCGGATGGAACAGAGTCCTGTTCGGATGGAACAGAGTCCTGTTCGGATTGAACAGACTTCTGTTCGGATTGAACAGACTCCTGTTCGGATTGAACAGACTCCTGTTCGGATTGAACAGACTCCTGTTCGGATTGAACAGATTCTTATTCGGACCGAACAGAGTGGTATATGCTTGAAAAACACTGTTTGATGCACGAAAGTGATAAGTTCTGTGTTCTAGAGTCCAAACCGATGTGAAACGTGAACCTAAGACGACTTTTATATTGTTAAAACACCCAAAAATATTTATTTACTTGCACCTTTAGATTTAATCAACCAAAAACTCCATAAAAATATAATTGTCTAGCTTTCGTGAGGAAGTAAAGTCCGGTACTCATTAATCCGTCCCTTGGGTTCGACCCTAAAGCTGTACTCCAAAAGACTAGTGAGGTTAGCTCTAGGTCTATAAATTTATTTGATTCCTAGGTTTTAAGCCTTCATCAAATTGGCGCCGTTGCCGGGGACGGTGTTGATATTAGAATTTATTTTAGTAGCGAGAGACTAGATATTGTATCTTTTATTTATTTATTATTATTATTATTATTATTTTAAAAAAAGAACAAAAAGTTTCACTTGTATCACCATGTTTTATTCTTTTCAGGACCGTGAAAAAGAGGACAATTGGAGGCGTCGCTTGTATTACCAACTCGATGTTGTGAACAACCACATAAGGAAAGCATGCGATGGAGGATGGAGTGAAAATCGAAAGGATGCATGCGTGCAACAAATGTACCACCAACTCGATGTTGTCAACAACACCATAAGAAAAGCAAGCGGAGGAGCATGGAGCAAGCACCAAGACCCATATGCCCACTACATGGACCATACACCACGCAACATGGAGAAATCTATCTCTTCTATGGATCGAATCAAGTATCAACTCAATGTGGTGAACAACACTATAAGGAAAGCATGTGGGGAAGGACATCATGATGCAAAACCCGTACATAATGCATACAATTCTGGTTTGACAAATAACTCTTGTTTTTCTTGTTATAATTCATGTTCAATGTCTCAAGATGAATCTAGATCGAATTTCATGGCCAAAACTTCTAATCCTCAATTACTTTCACAAATGTCGAATGATAAACTAATGTATAAAGATTTCATTGATAACCAAAGGAAACAAAATGAGGAACTTCTTGAAAAATTGAATTCTCTATCATCTAAGTTCAAAGTTATTGCCACACAACAAGAAAAGATATTTGAGACTAAAATTTTTCAAGAAACTTGTTCCTCATATAGATCACAAGTTGAACAAAATGATACAATGACGTTGCAAAGTAATGAGAAATTAGAAAGTTTTAGTTCTTTGAAAGAAATTGCGATTTGTTTTGAGACCGACCGTGATGATGACACACAATTTGAAATAAATGAACAACAAGAGAAAATTGAAGAACCAAAGATTGTAGCACCTCCACCCAATATATTTCCAATTTTCATTCCACTTAGATTAACATATATTGACAAATCTAATGAGTTGGAATTGAAGGATCCTCCAATAGCTTCTATTATCGATGAAACTGAGAAGAAAGAAGATGGTAGTATACCTCTCCAAGTCGAGGCATCCGACATGACAAATGAAAAGATCACCAAAATCGACTTGAGCTCTCAACTTGAAAAATGCTTGAATAATCATGATGTGATGAAATACGACAAACCACAAATCAAGTATCACATCAAAATCGAGCGAAGGAAGATGACATCAAAACTAGAAAATTTCAAGCATATTTCAAGAGTCTTTCTCAAGTACTTTTGGGTGAATTATGATGCGTTAAATGGGCGTAAAGCGAAGATAAGATGAACATGAGAGGTGGTCAAGCTCGTGACCTAAAACTAGCGCTTCTTGGGAGGCAACCCAAGGATTTCTCAACTCTTCTCTCTTTTATTTTAATTAAAAAGAATAGAAAATCACAAAAAATATAAAAACAGAAAATAACAAAAATAGAATTTGATGTTTGTGTTTGTTTGTTTGTAGGGAAATTTTGAGGAACAAACGAAAGAAGATGCGATTCGTGCTAGAGCACCATGGGTTACGTGAACCAACTAACCCCGATCGACCTCATACGGATTGCATCAAAAGATCTAGGAAAAATGATAGAGCCGTCTTGGACAACGAGAGAACAAACTAGAAGCAAATCAACATATGGAAAGCAAAAATTGTCTAAGTTCTCTTTTCCCTCCTATTTACTTTTTTTATTCGATTGCATGCATTGAGGACAATGCTTGATCTAAGTTTGGGGGGAGGGAATAGGAGAAAAATCGAACTTTTGGTGAATTTTGGTAAATTTTTGCATTTTTTCGAACTTTTTGCTTCTCTGGTCAGCTCGAACGGACTTCTGGTCAATCCGACCAAAGCCTTGGAAACTTCTGTTTTTAACTTTCTCCTTGGTCGGTTCGAACAGACTTCTGGTCAATCCGACCAGAACATAGAAATTGCACGATTTGGTTTGATTTTGGCTTGGAAATTAGTTGGTTTTGCCTATTCTCTCTCGATTTGAATTTTAAACGTTAAATCTCACACTGCTTAAACTTGTTTTTTAGTCAAACAAAAATTTTCTCAAAGAACCCTAGAATGTTTTGATATCACACTTGATCTTGCACTAATGGACTGAATTGGAGTATTTTCTTTAAAATTTGAACTTGATCTTGGATGCTTAGAATTGTTATGACAATCTTAGTCGATTCTCACAAGTTTTTGCCGAGTGAACTGATTTATATTTGACAAACTTTTGAAAAAAAATTTATCGACTTTGGAAATTGAAAAATGAATTTTGTCTTGTTGAAATTGCTTTTTAATCGCTCGAATCACCAACGAGAAAAATTAATGGGAAATTAAATCAAAATAGCTGTGAAAACGAGGACGCACTGAGGCCTTTCTCCACCAACTTAGCCACAAATTGGAGGGTATCGGGTTAGGTATGAATTGTTAGGAATTACAACTCAAAGAAACCGAGAAATAATTGGACAACTCATGCTTAATTCTACCGGACCCGGTGCGAAAGCATTGGTAAAGGAGTTGTTGAGTATTATGGCCCAAGTGTACCGTGGCCATAGTCGAGCAACACCCGTCTAACCTCCCTAGCGCGACATGTGCTAGTAGCAAACTCAAGGCCAATGATACCACATTATCCTCTAGGGTGTAAAGCCCCACGGCTCGACTTGCACGAAAAAAAAAGAAAAAAAAACATTGGTGAAAAATTGAAATTGTTTTTGAGAAAAGTTCATTATAAAATTTCTGAAGTTGATAAAGGCCTTTACAAATTTTTGTGGAATGTGAAAAGGAACGGGTAATTGAAATTGAGATCGCTTTTGAAATATCAAAGGGAAGTTAGAGTTCTAATTTTTGGGAAAAGACTTTACTTAGGGCAAAGAGTTGCATTAATTAAGTTGTGAACACTTAACTTGGTTTTTGATTTTGATTCTTGTTTGACTCATTTGATGAAAGTGTGAGAAATTTTAGGCATAGCAATTGATTTCACGACATTTCTTGGTTTGAGATACAACTTGATGTTTAAGGTTTAAGTACAGTCCAAAACTCTAAGCTTAGGGTGTTGCTTGAGGACAAGCAAAGTTTAAGTTTGGGGGGATTTGATATCGTCATTATTTGTAGGCATTTGGACCGTACTTGGCACTTAAATAACACTCAAACCATTGAATTATTCAATAGATTGCTATGATTTCCATGGAATTGGCTCTACCGTCGTTTCTTCTCTCATTTTACAGGACTTTGATGATTTCTGATGATTTTGGAGCATATAGATGGATTCCCGACGTAGCACGCACGCTAGACGACTCATTCCTAGCATTGGAGGCTCTTTTCTCTCTCCTGGTCGACCCGAACAATCATCTGTTCGATCCGACCAGCACCTATGGCAGCCAGGCGTCATTTTCTCTCTCCTGGTCGACCCGACCACAAGCCTGTTCGATCCGACCAGCACCTATGGCAGCCAAGCGTCATTTTCTCTCTCCTGTTCGGTTCGAACAAGGATCTGTTCGGTTTGACCAGGGTGCCGCCATATCACATAAGGCATTAATTTTTACATAGAAACTGATGGAAATGACAATTTCTTGCGCCCTGGTGCCCTAGCCTTCCATCCTTGCGACCTGGGACATCCATATATACACCTCTAGACCTGAAGGAAAAGATACAACCTTCCATACCACAAATTCCACTTTCCATAGGCGTTTCTCTCTCTTTCACCATGGGAGATCATCAAAGCTTGGTTCTTTGAAGCGACGGCAGCAAGGAGACGAGTTTGATGACCATCTTGCAACACACCACTGCCTAGAGATCGTAGTTTGAAAGCATAAAGGAGTATTCGGTTTATTCTTCTATGTTTTCTTCTCTATTTTCAACGGGCTTGTATCTTGTTATTTCTATGTTATTTGTTGTGTGTTTTAGTACTATGTTAGGCTAAATTTATGTAGTCTTAGGGGTAAGGTAGTAACTTAGGTTTGGATGTTGTGATTTGACTCGTTATGTTATGATATGTTCTGTTGATTTGTTTCGTTGAGAATTATTATAATTGCTTGTTTAAATTGCTTGGTTAAGTCTAATTAACTTCTAGATGAATGGCCACATTTAGTTAAGTTCTAAAGTTAGGTTAATCAAGATAATTTAGATAAAGTATTTGGGATAAATCGTAGATCCGAAAGGGGAGATTAGTTGACACCAAAAGTGTAACTTTTAGACAAGTCCAAAAGACCTCTAGATATCCTTATGAACTCCAACAAACAAGTTTAAGTTGATTGAATTCTATACCAAAAGTTGTGAACCAATCGAGTTAATTAGGTTAGGTTGTGATTAAACCAGTTTCTAGTCCAACAAGCGTCAGCTGAGGTTTAGAATATCTAGGTTTGACCAACAAACCCTAGCACAAAACATAAAATATCATAAAAGTTCAAAATCACACACTTATACCATCTGTTCGGATCGAACAGACTCCTGTTCGGATTGAACAGACTCCTGTTCGGATTGAACAGACTCCTGTTCGGATTGAACAGACTCCTGTTCGGATTGAACAGAGTCCTGTTCGGATTGAACAGACTCCTGTTCGGATTGAACAGACTCCTGTTCGGATTGAACAGACTCCTGTTCGGATTGAACAGATTCTTGTTCGGACCGAACAGAGTGGTATATGCTTGAAAAACACCGTTTGATGCACGAAAGTGATAAGTTCTGTGTTCTAGAGTCCAACCGATGTGAAACCTGAACCTAAAACGACTTTTATATTGTTAAAACACCCAAAAATATTTATTTACTTGCACCTTTAGATTTAATCAACCAAAAACTCCATAAAAATATAATTGTCTAGCTTTCGTGAGGAAGTAAAGTCCGGTACTCATTAATCCGTCCCTTGGGTTCGACCCTAAAGCTGTACTCCAAAAGACTAGTGAGGTTAGCTCTAGGTCTATAAATTTATTTGATTCCTAGGTTTTAAGCCTTCATCAGTTGACATAAGACCTGGAGACAATTATCATTATATGTCAACTTTGCTGTCAACTTTACTTCTTGGAGCACAAATTCGGGATCCGAGAATCCGGAAAAAAAATTGGTTTAGCTAAGATCGGAATCCACGATTCCGATCTTGCGTTCGGAATCTGAGATTCCGATCTCGTAATACTATTTTAAAAAATATTATTATATTGATATTATTTTTAATATATTATATTAATTTAATATTATTTTTAAATTTTTCGGTCCACAGAGAGTCTTTAGAATCATGTTTTGGAAAGCAGGTAAGTAGGGCCCATCAGATGAATGGCTGGGAGCCTGGGATCGGTTCGACTTTTGCATTGTACATCATTGGGCCGTCTTGTGTTCTATCGTTCATATTCGTTTCAAGTCGGATTTCGATATACATTCTCGGGTCAAATTGGAGTCAAGATTATTTTTGACATTGATTTTTCCTTTAATTAGGCCGAATAGAAATTAAGATAAGATTGTAGTAGATTTCTGAATCGGGTATAATTGGATCCTTGTTGGATTCGGATCAAGTCAAATTTTGTCATATAATTCGACTGTTTGACTCATTTTTTGGGTCAGGTTGGAACGGATTTTGTCATATAGCTTCGATTTGTCTTGAATCTTTGGGTCATTAACTCATTCGGCTTCCACCTATTTAGATTTCAAGTCATCTCTGATCTCGTTAGATTGGCTTCAAGTCGTCTCAATTTTCAGATTGGATCATGTCAGTTTGACTTTTTAAGAATTACGAATCGAATTGTTCGATTCAAGAAGGGTTAAGTAGGTCTTTCAAGTTGGATCATAATTTACCACATTTAAAGTGTCTAATCACATAGGATGCATATTCAATCATTCACTATATCCAACATGCCTTTTGTTAAGAGATTAATAAAAGAACATGCTTCTCTGTAAATTCCATGAAATTTGACCCAACAAGAACAAATTACAAATAAATTTTTAAACATGTGCTATAGAAGGCTACCAAATGGCCGTTTAAATTGCCCTATATTGGGCCTAATTTTTAGTAACTCGTATTCTCCTCCGGACCAGTATCCTCTCCAAACCTTCGATCAGAACCGTATGATTTAATCTCGATAGACAAATTTTTACGTACCGAATCTCAACAAATCTGATATTGACCACGAAACATCCATCATTATTCAGACGGTTCGGATCAAATAGTTTGTAGAGGATGTGATTTCATTCTCATATAGCTGTGCTGGCCAATTTTTTTCCCCACTCTCTCTGGCTGTATTTCCCCCAAAACCCATAACAAAACCCCTCCTTTTAAATCTAAAATTCTAAAATCAGATAAAACCAAATCGAAATATTACACTGAAAATAATTTTGCAACTCATTACGTCACTTTATTTTACGTAAATAATGAGGAAACTTGATCATCGATTATAATCTTCTTATACTGAGCTTCCTAGACCTGGGGGTACAACTGTACAAGTAGATTTAGGTAATAAATTTTGGTCGTAATAGTTGGTTTATGAGAAGATCCACACAAAAAAAAAAAGACGAATAAAACTTTAGGCCGTGCAATCCTGGATGGCTTTCCATTAAAAAAAAATATTCTTAGATGCTTTATTACGTTAAAATATTTCACGGTTGGTATAACGCATAAACCTTGGTTCTTGGCGTTAATAATTTGTAGGTTTAGATCGTGGAAGATAGACAGAACGATAATTATTCCCGAGTATTTCAAGAAACTGACAGATTAAATTTCAAGAATGGCCGAAAATTTTGATATAATTACTCTTCTTGATGCGCTTCTAGCCTTCTACAGCTGACAGTACAGTACTCCTCTCCAGCTGTTAGCATGTTTGCTGGTCAGCCCCTGTATTTTATTTTATTTGTATAGCCTACGTCCAGAATCAAAACTAACCCCATAAATGTATAAATAATTACTTAATTAGGCCCTGTTAGTTTGTTACGAACTTACAAATGGTTCGTTGATGGGACGGATCTTGAGCTGGAATTAAACGAACTTTATATAATTGCGGAACTAGTACAAATCACAAGATATTTTCAACAATTACAAGTATTGCGTGCACACTAGCTAATTAACCAAAAAAATGTTTACAGATAAACATTATTTATTTCGTACACGAATTTAGTTCTCTTAATTGCCTGAGGAGACGTGTTATGTTGAAATTAATGTTTTGTTTAGTATTTGTGTATTAGTATGTCAAAAAGTATATTAATGGTTAGTATAACTATTGGGTCTTGTTTGAAAATGTTTAGATATATATTTGAATTAGTATTGATGTTGTAAATGGCCCATGTAAGGTATAGTACGGGATTCCAATATGTATGATAAAAAATCATGTAATTGTGTAAGAAAATTAAGAAAATTAATTAAGGGGCAGCAGCCACGTTTCTTCTTTCTCTCTTATTTCTTTCTTCTACTTAACATACAAACTCTAGATTAAACAATCAAAGTCAAATAGGCCAACATGTTTATTATAACAATAAATATTGTTCAGCATATATTGGTACAATTATTAAAAGCACACTGCGCACATGAATGATAAGAGAAACAGAAAGTTTAAAAACTGGCAAACGAAACAATAATCTCAACAAATACTAAAAACATAACAAACTAATTAATCGAGAGCTCATTATTAAAGTAGGTCGTTGCTTGCGTATGCTGCGGAGCATGTCTCCATTAGTTTCAATGCCCGTGGTCCAGTACAGATATTCAAGGCTGGGTAGGTGGACTAGCTCTAAAGGCACTTTAAGCGGGTCACATTCATATACGTTGAGCCTTTTCAGCACTGGAAAAGATTAAAGCAAGAAGGGGAAACAAACATAATTGCAAGGCCTGTGCAGGAGATAGGGGCACAGAGGATTGCGGTGGCCCAGGGAGAATGGCATATGATTTTAGACGCATCATGGAGTGCAGATGGAAGAACGGGTATTGCTTTTGTGTGTTATGAATACGGTGTCATCAAGTCAGTGGGATTTAAAACGGTATCAGCAAATGACCCTTTCCATGGAGAGGCTATGGCCTTGGTGCATGCAATTGAAAGGTTAAAAGAAAGAATGGAAAGGGCTGGCACAATAACAAAAACTTGGGTCTATACCGACTGTCTCAATCTGGTAAATGCAATTGTAGAAGATGACTTTGAAAGAATACCATCCTGGAGAGCCAGAACAGTAGTACACCGTGCCATGCAGTTAATAAGAGGGAGCAAATTAGGTCTGTGTAAAACACATTAATAGAGAAGGGGTAAAACCGGCACATGTATTGGCAAATAGAGCAAGAAAGACAGGTACAACTTGGTATGAAGATGGATACCCACCAGACCCAGGTTTAACGAAAGAATGCCCGCTAGAGATGGATATGAGCTTCTTTCGATTGGTCTAGCATAACCCCTTTAGCGTTTCCTCTTTTTGCTGGCTTCTTTTATTTTCTTTTCTTTTCTGTTAGTTTAGGAACCAGTAGTTCTTTTCTTTCTAGTGTTTTTTCTTAAGTCTATCATTGTGTCTTTCTTTTTTCAGTAGTTTTACCAGTAGGGGTTCGGTAGGTAGTGCCAGTAAAAGGGTTTGCTAGAAACTCACAGGATTATTCCTGCCTGAGTATTGAAATCGAAGGGTCCTGTAAACTGCAGTGTAATCTGTATTTGTTCTTTTAATGAATATTTGGCCTTAGGCGCAGCATCAAAACAAAAAAAAACCTTTATATTTGAAATATATATGTCCTCTAGTTGCTTAAATCCTCCGGCTGAGCACCTAAAACTCCAGCTGAGCACATTTTCTTTTTCCGGCCCTATTATTGTTAGCATTTTGAGGTTTTGTAATTTTTGCAGCATGGACATTGGATCCGATACAAATTCGAATCCAACCAGTCCAAGATAAGTAAGGTAAGGGGGAAATGTATCATCACTTAGAACCAAAATTTTACTGCCATCATCATTAGCTGGTAATATCCCTTCATTGCCATCGCCATCAAATATCTTACTTTTTTCTATAATATGTAGTTCTTTTAAGTTCTTATAAAATGGAAAATCTTTCCAAATTATCCTTCCCAGAACAACGCCACTAATACCTCTGATATTTAAGATAAACAAGATGCTCCAACTTATGTAATAAAGTGACAATCTCCTCCTTAGAAAAGTACTTTTCATGTACTATTATATTTAACTCACGTACTTCAGGTGACCCTGATGCTTGCCTTGATTCACTATAGCTCACATGTAAGAGAGTTTGTAGATTCCTCAAGTCTACTGATGCTGGGGGCCCTTGAGTTTCGTAATTATCATTTAGTATGACATGCCTGAGTGTTTTGACCCCCCATATCCATTTAGATAGATCCCCATGAGTTGAATAATTGCCCAGGTCTAAGGTCTCAAGATATTTCATACCCCTTATCCATTCCCCAAATTCACGTTCCTTGCCCTCTATTTCACTAACCAGCTTAAGATATCTCAAATGAGGTAATACTTTGAACTTCTGCAATACCAATTTCTCCTCTGAGGTCACATATTCCAAATTCATGTAGCCTAACACTCTGAGTACTCTATACTTGGAGCAGTCAAGCTTTAATGACTTGCCGAACAAAAGCAGAGAGCGAATGTTTGGGTTTGCATAATCATTCATCAGTTCATTGACATTTGATGAATAATTAGTCGCTACACGACGTGCCTTGTTACAGCTCTTCCAATCATCAGGTTTTGAACACACAACAAGAAAGTTCATCTCCTTTGCTTTCTGGCTGGCAAGATCTCTTAAAACATCGTGTACTCGACAATATCTGATGGAACCATCATAATTTTTATCTGATACTTGAACCATGCTCCTGCAATTGACATTTAATGAGAATTCGAACATGTTTTCCAAAAGTTCTATTATAACAGGACATAAATAGATTGAACAATAACAACATACTTATTGACATTAATACTTTTATAAGATAATTTATTTGAGATACTTTTTTGTCATGTAGCATGGTAATTAATATAAACTAATTTAATTTATATGTGTGAGATAAAGCATGGTAATAGTGACTAATTTTGTGATGTTGCATACTAATATTTTTAAAACTATGAATTTTATCATTTCGTAAAAATAATGTTGGGTCCCTCCTCATTTCAGCCCACTAGACTTGGGCCTATTTTGGGTTATATTAGAAAATTGGAGATGGTTTCAGCAAGAAGGGTAATTTTGGAAGAAAACATACTGCTAGTACTCTTATAGGGTGTTGCCACGTATCCTTGGCATGCACTACATGGTTTTTCTGATAACACAAAATCAATACCTTGTTTTTCTCATTGTGTGTGTGTGGTTTTGACATAGAGAAGAAGTGAACCAGAAAAGGAGAAGAAGGGAGAATTATTGCCGTTTACTGTTTGTCATTAGATGAGACACGGTGTTTGTGTTTCAACTGTCTTATTGAAGCTCTTTTTTGTTTCCTGGTGTTTGTGTTTGTGTTTGTGACATTTTGAGAGGTGCTTTGGTTTGTAAGTAAACACTTATTTGAATAATTAATGAGTATTTGTGTTGAAAAAGTTGCCCACTGTTCTTGCTAAATACTTGTTCATTTTCTGCCCAAATTCTTTACTGGTTTATGCTTGTACTAGCACTGGTATAGTGCTCAAATTAGTATTGCCAAAATTCTGGTTTGCTGGTCATAATTGCTGAGAAGTTGGTTGCTCACCAAGTGTTTGGTATATTGCTTGAGTGAGTTTTGTTTGCCAGTTCCTAGTTCTCAACAGGGGTCTACTTGGTTTAAGAACCCAGTGAAAAGAACCATTACTGATCTTGTGTGGATGGCAGTAGCCTTGAGAAAAAAAAGATGCTAGTTGGAGTATAATCTGGTTTGTTTAATAGTACCTCAACCTTGTTGATTGTATTTTGTTTTCTCGGCACAAATTATATACCGTCCAAAACAGACCTAATAGATGTTTCTTGATATCAATTGTTATTTTGAGGCTCCTTTTTGTTGGGATGGGACTTGGGAGATTATTTGAACCTGGCACCTGCGATTTTCTTGGCCATTCCTCGTTACTGGCACCGATCTAATTGTAAGGACTATTTCATAAAATTTTTCTGGTATTTGGATTTCCTTGCAAATCCCTTTGATAGGTCCAGATCTATCCTAATAGCCTTGTTAACCCGTTACCCATACCGGTTCCTTACTAAATTCCTTTCTTGTTGAACCCAAATATGAAAAAAGCATATTTTCTTGACTACTAAATCGATTGATTACAACTTGAAAAAAAAAAAGAATTAATGGCTGGATTAATAAGGACTAATCAACCTTAATGTCATTACATTATGACACTTATACTTTAAAAAAATATATATTACATGATGATTTTACAAGATAATGAAGAACTTAATTAACTATACGATGTCAGCCTTTGTTAAGTGAATTTAGGTCCCAGAACCCATATTCAGAACCTCATCTATGAACCTATTCCATGTCTTGAACTATATACAAATGGAGTATATACATCTATAAACCTCATCTATAAGGGATTTGCTATGGTGAGTCACGTTAAAAAACTCCTAGATCTAGTTTAAAATTATCGATCCAAACCGTCTAATACGATCTTCCTATTGAAATCTCTATGAAGACCAAATTTTATATTATTTTTTGAAATTTTTAAGTATTTTTTTCAAATTTTTAAACTACTGTTTTTGAACGGTTCAGAACAAATTAGATTAACGATTTTTTAAAAATTTCAAAGAAATACTTAAAAATTTTGAAAAAAAATATAAAATTTGGTCTGCATGGAGATTTAATATGGAGATCGTATTAGACAGTTTGGATCGGTCATTTTAAATTAGATCTAGAAGCTTTGAACGCGACTCACCATAGCAAAACTCATACAAATGATAATTAATAAAATCATAAGCTTTAATAAATTGTGACTGCAACACCCCGCAATTTTTATTAAAATATAATTATTTTCTTATTTTCTTATACCTATGCTACTCACGAATATTTAAATTAGATTTTTTTTTTACTGGTGCATTTTATTCTATTTCCTTTTGACTATTTACTTCATACCAATTATTTTTTTTATGCGCGTGTACAACTTTTATTTTATTTTTTTATCATAAATTGTATTCCTTCATAATTATTTATGAGGCACTTCCCTTATTTTTGATTGACCGAATTAGTGACCATAATTGCGAGTTGGACGCCGCGAGATATATTGTCTCTTCCCTATTTGTATTGGTACGAAAATTTTTTTTCTTATTCATTTAATTTCAATGTCATTAAAATTTTATTTAGCTTTGGTAACTTTTGCTCAAATATATTGTGAATAAATTTCTCTGCAGGTCCCTGCGGGCATTAATGTCATGTTCGATTTCATACTAGGTTGTCAATGAAATTTGTTTACCCATTTATTTTACTCGTATCGTATTCGATAAGACGGGTACAGGTAAGATTTTATTTTCATTAGACTAACGGGTATGGGTACGGATAAAGAAAAATTTTCGTTAACTTATCGGGTACAGGTACGGGTAAGGGTTATTTCGTACCCATTATCTAATGAGTAATATTTTTCAAACATATATGTATATATAATCAAATTTTTAGCATATTTCGAAAGATATGTTATTAATTTCGATCTTCATCCAAACTTATTTATGATGATGATTTTTCATTCGATATTATATTTTAATTTATAATTAGTTATATAGATTTTTTGAATTCAATTGATATGAGAATAAATTTCATAATTTTTGTTATATTTAAAATATTATCTAAATATTTTACTTTATCTATATATTTATTTGATATTATTTATTTATTATATTATATATTTTTATTAAATTAATAATATAATTATTATTCGTTATGTATCGTTATTTTACTCTTATCGTTAATTCTTAACGGGTACGGATATAGTACGGGTAAAGCCTTTTTAACAGATACGGATATAAAAATATTTTCTACCGTACCGTACCGTATCTATTAACAGCCCTATTTCATACTCCGTAGACTGTAGTATCAAGTCAAAAATTAAGTCCAAATATGATTCCTTTTGAATTCTTTCCCGTTTTTCATATGCGGCAGCATATTTATTTCCTTTCAATTGGCATCTTTTCAATTGGCACCTTTTATAAATAGGATTATAAAAGAACGCTCTCGAGCTCAAGTCTATCCTCTTGGCATCTTGTATAAGAAGGCTTCTCTCGATCTTTATGGTTGATTCCTCTTTTTGTAATCTATAAATATGTTTTTTTTGCTCTCTTCCTTTTGTTACACACCGCCATAAGCTGTTTCCCTTTCTCCTTTGCTCGAATTGAGGTTCCATAGGGTGATTAGTGAGGAATAGAGATATTTCGAGGCATTGATATTGACAATGGTTTGTGCCATTGAGGTATTTTTCCTTCAAATTTCGATCAGTTTTCTTGGATTTCCTTTGATCAGAATTGATGAAAGTAATTGGGGTCTACTCGGTTTAAGAACCCAGTGAAAAGAACCATTACTGGTCTTGTGTGGATGGTGGTATCCTCGAGAAAAACTCGATGCTAGTTTTAGTCTAATCTAGTTTGCTTAATGGTGCCTCAGCCTTTTTCATCGTGTTTAGTTTTCGGACCTAACAGCTGTTTCTGGATATCAATTGTATTTTGAGGCTCCTTGTTGTTGGGTTGGGAGATGATTAGAACCTGGTACCAATGTTTTTCTTGGTCATTACTCGTTTCTGGTACCGAAACTAATTGTCCCAAGGACTATTTCATAGATTCTTGCTGGTATTTTGGTTAAATTTCAGCGACTTTATTGTATTCTTTGTCTATCAAAACTATGTAACTGTTTGTGTGATAATCTATTTTTGGCTCCGTTTGGATGGATGCAAGAATAAGGAAATAGTTTCTTCCTACTATCAAATTTATTATAAACAATCCAAATTCTTCACAAAGTTACATACTTTCCAATACTTCTTCTCTTATTCCTCTTATTCTCACACCATCCGAACGGAACCTTTAGTATTAACTTTTAGAACACTACATCATAGATAGTATGGTTACCAGCACTAGGTCTGTCAATGGTACCATTTCAATCGTTTATCCTACCCGTGTCGTATTCGATAAGACGGGTATGGATAAGATTTTTTTTTCATTAAGTTATCGGGTATGGCCGTATGGGTATGAATAAAAAAAATTAGTTAATTTATTAAATAAGAGTATGGATAAGGCTATTTCGTATTCGTTAATTACCTATACCGTTATATATATTGTTTATAATCTTAATCATAATAAAAAAATTAGAATTTTAGGATTCAATTAATATGTTAATAACAAACTAAATAAAAAAGATATGCTTGTAAGATTCAATTGATATGTTAATAATAAACTATGCAATTAAATTGTAAGATTTGATTGAAATAATACTACATTAAATTGAAAAGATATAATGATAAAATTCAATTGATATGTTAATTATTTTTGTTTGATTTTCATTCATGCGCTACGTCGTTCATTTACGAGCTACATTAGAAAAATACTAAACTTTTTTCGAAGATCCCTTCTTCTTCGTTGTCATTTGAAAAAAAATATTGTATAATTAGTAATTAGCGATGGAATTTTTTGGTGACAATTGACATGAGAAGATATTGTATGATTTTATTATATTTAAAGTATTATTCAATGTTGTACTTTATTAATATAATTATTTAATATTATTCACTTTCTACCGTTATCCTATCATTACCGTTAATTCTTAACGAGTAAGGATAGGGTACGAGTAAAGTTAATTTTTAACGGATAAGGATAGAGTATGGACAAAAAAAATTTTTAATGGATACGGATATGAAAAATGTCTCTACCATATCGTACACTATCCATTGAAAGCACTAACCAACACACATTAATTTTTCCAATTCCACCTTTTCTTCTCCTCTAGGTTTCTCTCCTTGTCACCTCCAATCGATTCTTCACCTCTCTTTTGATGGGGATTGGGAATGAAGGCATCTCATCATTTCCAAAGAAAACGAAACCCAAATTATAGAGAGAAATGGAATAGCTTCTAAGATGAACGGCTCCTGAACCTGATGAAGAAAAACCTCGAAACCAACGACGTGAAGAAATTGAAGGAGAGAGTCGACCCCTACACTTTCTCAGCATTGAAGTTCCTCCCCCCATGCAAATGCATTCTTCTTCAATTGGTCTGTCAAGGGCTTAGAAATTATATCCTTTAACAAATCTCCTGTAATAGCCTGTTAACCCCAAGAATCCTCTTAGTTCCTTAACATTTTTTGGACTGGGCCAGTTGACCATTGCTTCTACCTTCTTTTTGTCAGTAGTCACTCCTTCAGCTGACATGATATTCCCCAAATACTCCAATTTGGTTTCTCCAAACTCACACTTACTCATCTTGGCATAAAGTTTGTTTTCAGCCAACACCTTTAGAGTCAGGCTCAAATGCTCTTGGTGCTCCTCCATGCTTTTACTATACACTAGTATGTCATCAAAAAAGACAAGTACAAATTTTCTGAGGTATGGCTTAAAGATTTGATTCATTAATGCTTGAAAAGTTGCTGGGGCATTAGTCAGCCCAAAAGACATGACTGGAAATTCATAATGTCCCTCATGGGTCCTGAAAGCAGTTTTATTTACATCTTCTCCTTTCATCCTTATTTGATGATAGCCTGATTTTAGATCTATCTTAGAGTAGAATTTGGAACCATATAACTCATCCAGAAAGTCTTCAATA
This sequence comes from Rhynchospora pubera, assembly GCA_028095005.1. Lineage (NCBI taxonomy): Eukaryota > Viridiplantae > Streptophyta > Magnoliopsida > Poales > Cyperaceae > Rhynchospora > Rhynchospora pubera. The sequence goes on along the minus strand of CM051460.1, from coordinate 220,299,794 downwards.
ATGGGTATAGGAAACTTATTCTTGATGGTATGTGTGTTCAACCTCCAGTAATCAATGCACATTCTCCACCCTCCATCTTTTTTCTTGACTAGTAAAACTGGAGATGCAAAAGGGCTGGATGAAGGCTGTATGTGCCCTTCCTTTAATAATTCACCAATTATTTTCTCAATTTCCAGTTTTTTAAAATAGGAGTATCTATAGGGTCTTTGATTCAGTGGTTTGGTGCCAGGCAGCAATGTAATTTGATGATCCACCCCTCTTTTTGGGGGTAACCCCTTGGGATCTGCAAATACTTCTGTGTAGGTATCTAGTACCCTCTTTAACTAGGAATCCACCTTCTTCTTTTCTTCCTTACCCTCATTGATCTCAAACAGATGTGCTATTATTATCTCATTTCCTTTTTGTAATTCCTTGTCAATATTCACAGGGCCACTCACCATTTGCACTTCTGCCTTCTCTTCCTTGACTTGTAGTCTCTTCCTTGCCACCTCTCCTGAATTCAATTACTCCTTTTCCCTAGTCAATGTTCATAGGTCCTAATTTGACCAGACAATCCAAGCCAAGAATCATATCATACCCTTGTACAGTAAGTAGCCTCAAGTCCTCTTCAAATTGATGCCCTTGTATGTTGAATTGTAAAGATGTACATTTGGTATCAGTCACCAACTTCAAGTGGAGGTGCAAATGAAGTTCCTTAACCATATTTGGGTTTATAATGGGTTTATAAATGAATGAGTACTGCCACTGTCTAGCAGTGCACACATTGGAATTTTGCCAACATACCCCTTGAATTTCATAGAATTGATTTTCTTTTTGTCTGCTGCATACATAGAAACAACAGCTTGTTCAATCTCTTCTTCAACTTCATTGTCACCCTCTTTTTTCTCTTCCTCCTCATCTGTAGATATTTTCTCACTCATCACTTCATTTTGTTCATCAATCAAATTAATAATTTTGTTGGCACACTTGTGACCAGGGAAATACTTCTCATTGCATTTGTCACATAACCCCAAAGCTCTCCTCTGTTGAAAAGTTAACCTCTGATAAGTTGGTTTATTAAACCATGGTTTGTGCAACTGAGCCTCTTTTCCCTCACTGTCTACTTTCATTTTGATTTGTGAATATTTGATGAACTTGTTTGGTTTAACTGCCTCCCTGGGTCTTTTATTTTGTACCTCCTGTACATTTTCAGCCCTCAAGGCACATTTGAACACATTATTTAAATCCTTAGGGCCTATCAGTTCAACTGTGGCCTTCACTTCTTCCTTGAGCCCACTCACAAAACCAGACACAAAAAAGTCCTCATCCAACAGTGGCTTCATTTGCAACAATCTAGCTCTAGCTCTACTGAAATTTTTAATATATTCTTCCACCTTCCCTACTTGATGAATCCTTTTAAATTCATCCACAGGATCTTTCACCATAGTATTGTGGAATTTGTTTAGTACCTCTTGTACCAATTGTTGCCAAGGCATCTGAATATGTCCTCTAATCATACTTCTAAACCATTCATGTATTTCCGCAGGAAAATTTAATACTGTTATTCTGGTTTTGTGCTCCTCTGGAACTCCATACATCTCAAAATAGTAGTCACAATTCATTTTCCACATAATAGGGTCACTGCCATCATATTGAGGAAAATCTAATCTGGGTAGTTGTAAATTAGGTGTATTTCTAGCATGATTATCTCCATCATCTCTCCTTTCTCTAGGGCCAAAATGCATATCTCCATCTTCATAAAATTCTCCATTTGTATCAAATTCAGGTACATAATATGCACCCCCCAATGCCCCACCAATTCCTGGTATTCCCACTGTTGCTACCCCAGTTAGGTCCTCCACTGTTTGTTCCTCTACCATAAGTGTCTCCACTGAGAGAGTTCCCACTTCCATTACCCCCAGTTTCACCTTCTTTTCCATTCTTCTCACGCAACAATCTCTCAAGCATATTACTCAGATTAGTAAACTTTTCCTCACTAGACTTATGCACTTCCTTAATTTGTTCTCCCAAAGTGTGAGTGATTCTTACCTCCATGTGCTTGTTACTTTCTTCTTGGTTTCTGGCCTGTTCAACTTGCTTCATAGCTAAATCTTTCATCTGCTTGGCTAGTTTCCCCAATTCTGACTCCAACTGTACATTCTTCTCTCTCAGATCTTCCATACTGCGATTCCGAGTGAGATGATCTATCTTGCCCATAAACCAGTTACTCACAGCCCTTCGAGTAATCGGTGCTCTGATACCACTTTGTCAGAACCTTGATTTGAGAAAAGGGAATCAAAGAACTGAGATATGCTGACCTCGAGTGATTTTAATTCAGAAAAGAGAGAAAAATGAACCTAAAAGAAATTATGAGAGTAATTGAGTGAAATAGAGATAATAATAATAGATAAGGATAACTAAACAATGTTTGCAAAAGATAAACAGCTATTGAGTTGTACTAATTTCAGAGATACATGAGTAGTTAAGCTAATCTCCTCCCAAATACTAAAGATAAGAGAATAAGAGAAAATTAGAATTCAGATTCAACATAACCCTAAAACTAAGGAGGCGGCGCCTCAAATACAACTCTCTGGAAAATTACTGTAAAGAAAAATAACTAAATTACATCCTAGATCTATCTCTTCTTCACAATTCACCTCTCTTCTGTCGTATCTGCTGCAATAACTTGGTCCCCAGCTCCACGTCACCATTTAACAGAAGGTCCCTTCCTTAACGCCATTACTGGGATGAAGCATTGGGCCCTCTTGCAGAATACAATCCTTAACGCCTCCGTTTGTTATCCCGTTACTCTCCTCAGGATTGACTTCCTCTGACTGGTTGACTGATTCCACGCTTCTAACGGCTCCTAGCCTTAACACATTTTCTCCTGACAGCTTCTGAGGTCTTTCCTTAATCTCCCTTTTGATCGATATCTTTTTATGCAAATTATCTGGACCAAGAAATGAGACAGGATACAAGAGGCTAGAATGAATGGTTTGTATGACTTTGCTTCCATTTTCCTATTGTACAATTTTCTAGTTTTTGCCATAGTTTGATTCTTTTTTTTTCCATTTAAACACATTGAAGAGACGTTTCTACTAATCGCTCTTTTTCTTTGCAATTTGAGTTACCATATATAATAATCCTCTTCTAATTTTTTTCTAATTTGCTATCTTTGATTTAACTAATTCTCAGAGGCAGAGGGATATGAGATAGTGCGTCAATTGTAGTTTCCTACTTAGAACTTTATAAAATTCAATTTAGCTAATAATCTGGTTAGTGCTTCGAATCTATAGCATGTAATGAGCCTTATTGCTATTCCATTCTTTAGGCCTTTAGCTTTTATAACTAATTATACAGTTGGTCTCTATTACATTCATTTAGTGATTCATTCAATAATTAAAATTGTATTATTTCGTTCAAAGTTGATGTTGGCTTCCATCATTTGATTTTGCAGGAAGGTTACTCATTTTGGTATTGGGTAATTAGTAATTAAACATTTTGTGGCTGTATTTCTTTTCTTGCTTAGATCGATATGAAATTAGTTAATTTCAGATAATTGGATTTTCGCTTGAAATATAGTAGTTCTTCTGATTCAACTCAATAAGTGTGACCAAGCCTGTCACGATTGCAAGTTATATTTTACTTCTGGTACAGTTTGCAAGTTCAATTTGTATTTAGTTAAATTTTTATTCTGTGTCAGACTATTTTCTCTATTGATGTTATAAAAGGTTAAAAAGAAACACAAAAGAGGACAGTTAATATCTATACTATTTCTAAATATTCCATAAAGAAGAAAGATGATGATGAGGTTGCCGCATTATATAGTGTTAGATCTTGTTGCATAATTTCAGTTTATCATTGCCTCTTCTGATATGGTGTGATATCTTTGACTATTGATTAGTTACCAAGTCCTATTAATAATTGAATAATCATGATTAGTATTAATCAGGAATTATATGATCAAGAAATTAAATCAATTTAATTTATAATATAATAAATTATGGGATTTCTGACTTTTGAACAAAAGAATGTTCTATAAATTATTGAGAAAATATATGTATAATTGCCACGATTATCTGACTTCTGTTCTAATCAAATTAAATGGAATTAGTGAAATAGCTAATTTACAAAATTAAATTTCTGATTAAGCAATACAATCGATCACATAGTTTTGGCCACAGAGGATCTGTAAATTTTTAATAAAAAAAAAGGAAAGAGAGAGAACGAGACAGACGAGGTCTCTCCTCCTTCTGCCTCGTCTCCCCCTTTTGATCTGGCGATGTCTTCGCCTCTCCCTTTCTTTATGCTGTAATACTCGAGAGCATCATGCTCTCTCTTCTGTGTTGCGATGTGAGTGGGCGAGTGTGAGGCTGCCTATGGCTGGCCCAACTAGAGGTTGGCACCTCTCTGTTCGTGGTGTGTTGGCACAAGGAGGCCCCTCTTCTCCTCCTCGTTCGTGATGGTTTGGCTGTAGCCCTGATTGGCGCGTTGGCTTGACTCATTAACTTCCTCTTGAACTTCACTCCTCTCTCGTCTCTTCTGTCCTTAGCTGTCGAGGTAAGCCTTTATATACTCATTGGGATATCGGGTTTTGATTTGGGGATTTACAGTTGTGGATGTGAGAGGAGGACTAAAGCTCAGGGAGGTACTGTATCTCTATCTTTCTGTCGATTTCAAGTCGATTCTCAATTGACTCAATTGAATTCTCACTAATTTGAACTTTTAGGTTGATTGGTTTATGGAACTGTCCTTGTTCTTGATTTGCTTGGCCTTGATTTTGGCATTGATCGTTCTTGAGTGCTTGAGACGCTTTGTTAAGACTCACGAGCAAGGTATATCCTTACTGTGATCTCTAATTTTGATAAACTGTACTAACAGTTAGGTTAATCAGTGATGCGAAGATATTATATGAGCATAATTGGAGCATCTTAATAGCATATCGTAGCAATTGTGTTATCTTTAATGTCAGTCTTATACTTATTAATATGGTTAGGTGATTCCAGCATAAAATATGAGCATCTGACATACTTAGAGCATATATTTCAATTGGTAAATGCTATGGTCATGTACAATGAATTGTGATACTGTCATAGCATGTGCATAATTTCTATTAGGATGTATTAGGACCTATGTCTAATTTAGTGCATATATTATAAGTCATGCTTGCTTATTGTTGTGCTGCATAGAGTGATTGTATTATGGCATATCTACTGTCATGTGTAATGGGGTATGGATACTGTTATGGCATGGGTAGGCTTTGTTAATGATGAAATTAGATGACTTGTGAGCTGTGTATGTATTTAAAGCCTACTGTTATGTTGTGTACAATGGTTAAGTCATTCTGTCATAGAGTTTGTTGAGGTGTTTTGCATCAGGAATTGTGCTTCTATTATATAAGCATGTAGTATCAGTGTTATGCATGATGGTAGTGTGTTATAACAGTGCATATTAGTATAGGATTTGAGAACTGTTAAGTGCATTACTTAATGCATTGCTGTTGAGAACAAATTTTGATGTTATGAATCATGCTAGCTGCATATTGCTGTCAATGGATAAAATTGCTTAAGTATGGTGTAGCCATGAGACTCAATTTGATATAGTACATTTCATATGCATGCAAATTGATCGGAGATAAAATCTAGGTCAAATTAAACCTCAATCTAATCTAATGCAGTATAGCTTGAGGGTCGATTCCACAGGGACGGTTATTCTAAACTATGGACTTTAAGTAATTTAGTTCAATTGATCTATGGGTAAACAAGTCAAAAGTTGGTTAATTAATTAAAAGTAATAAATTTAAACTAAAGAAATTAATTTAAAACTCTAAATAATCTCTAAATTACTCTAAAAATTAAGGTAAAGATTTAAACTTTAATTAAGGACTTAAACTAGGGTCAATTGATCGGGTTCCACTTCCAGGCACTATCCTGGCGGGTCGACAGGATTCCTGGCGGGTCACCAGAACAGTACGACAATTCAGTTTAATTAGTTTCCAAGTTCTCTAAGTTCAGGTTTTTGGCTTAAACTCTGGTCCAAATACTAACTCTCGTTCTTGATTTGGTATTACTAAGTTTTAACCTCTAAACCTCCCTAAAAACCTAAGTTTCAACTCTCGTTTCTTGGCTTAAGTTTTAGGGTTTGCTTTAACTATTCGGTAGGATATCCTAGATCTCTCGATCTTAGGAGGGAATAAACCTCTCGGCTAAGTTCCGGTTTCACCTTTTGGGTATACTAACTATCCTATGGTTTGAGAACACAAATTGTTTTGAAATTAGGGTTCTATTTGCTTATCTACGAGGTCAGGCCTAACCAAGTGAGCAAACCTTCAAATCAATTCAATTCAATTCACAATTTCAGTAAATAAACTCAAGTAAAGCAAAGCAACTTAGAAAAATTAGAAAACTAAATCAAACTTCATTAATCTACCAAGTCATGGTTCCCTACAATTGCCCCTAAACTAAACTACTCACTAAAAGTCATACTAAACATAAAGATAATAGGCTTCAGCAAACTAAACATCAAAAGACAGAAAATAGAGAAAGTTTACAACAAGAAACAACGGCAAACAACTCTCAGTTTGTCTTCTGGCGGGTCGCCTGAGATCCTGGCGGGTCGACAGGAGGCAGCTGGGTGGAAAATCTGCTATCTTCTCTCGATTTCTCTCTCTCCAATCTGACTTCTCCTTTTCTGGAGCTTTTCCTATGTTTAAATAGCTCTCAAAGGCGGTTTCCATAGGTGGAGATGATGTCTGGTTCGTCCAAGAATAGGGAAAGTGCTCTGCCAGAAATATCTATCCAAATTGGGCAGGTCGGTTTATGTCTGGCGGGGTCGATAGAATCCTGGCGGGTCGCCTGGTTTCCTGGCGGGTCGACAGAAATCCTGGCGGGTCGCCAGAACAGGGGACTTGTCTGGTTTGACCCTGTTCCTTTGCTCTAGTCGCTTTGACTCTGATTTGCTCCGGTTGAACACTGCCTTGGGCCCAATTTTGCTCCAAATCATCACTGAACCTGAAATTAGACAAGGGCAAATAACAGTACCATATTTCTAACCTAAATTGCATTAAATCTAACTAAAACACAAGCATTTAATTGAAATTAAGGCCTAAAAGGGTTGAATATTTCGATGTGAAACCCGCCTATCAAATCTCCCCAAACTTAAACTTGCTTGTCCCTAAGCAACAATTCAAACTTAGAAAGATAGTTTAGGACTTAATTGCAATTCAATGGTTGGTTTCCTAAGCCTAAGAAGGGTCCTTAGCATAATTAACATCAAAACTTGAGCAATTTCGAAATAGAGCATGTCAAAATAATTCTTCAAAATCCAATTTCAAACAATTTTAGTCCAAGTGACCATGACTTTACACAAACAATTCTCAAAACAATTGATCATCATTAATCATGACTTTCCCCGTTTTTCTTTAATCCCAATTGGTTTTCAAGTTCCTAAAATTTGCAATAACAATCAAGACACGGGATCACACCCTCCCAACACAAACGTTAGCCCAACAAATTCAATCAAGCAAGAGTTAAGACAATTCACCTTTACAAATTAAATTTAAAGATACATTTCGCTCCTGGGGCAAGGAGATTTTTCTCGAGGCGGAGAAGTCAGCCAGATAAAAGCGGATTTAACTTTAGAGGATTTTTCATCTTTATTTCTTTTCTTTTTTTTATACCATGAATCTCTTTCTGTTTCTTACCCATGGTTTATGGAGTTCTTTTAATCCGCTAGTACCTATAGCTTCCTACAGTGTCCATGGCACTGCACCACTTTTTAGTTTCTCTTTTTATTTTGTTTTTGATTTTTCTGATTTTTATTTTTATTTCTTTATTTTTATAACATTTAATTAAACTTAAAAACAATGTGACATTTCATTAACTCTTGCCATGATCTCTTTTATTGAATCTCGATTTTATGTTGCAAGAATCGATCTAACGACATTTCGGGTATTCAATTTTAAGTGTGGATGCCTAATAAACCGAAATCTTGAATTTCAATGCAAACTTTAAAATCTTAAAACTCAATTGAACTTAAAGAACTACGAGACAAGTCATGCTCAATGCTTTTCAATTGCTTTTAATCCTTGAGTGTATTGAGTTAGGTCAAATTCAAATTCAGATTTTCAAATTTCAATTTCAAGTCATACTCAATTCTTAATTTGCTCAAACTTCAATCCTAATCATTACTAATTACCTCCTTAAACTATCTAAATGCAAATTATATGAATTAACCATGCAATATATACAAACCTACATGAAAACGCTCAAAACAAGGTTTCAGGCGACCCCGCCAGGATCCTGGCGGGTCCGCTTGAATTTGTCCCGAGAGCAGTGCAAATAGTGGGTTGATTCCTAGCAGGTCGCCAGGATTTCTGGCGGGTCGCCAAATTTCTCAATGACTTCCACTTTCGCTTTGTCAACCGAGATCCCTTGAGACGAAATCACGTGGCCAAGTACCACCCCCTCGCGAACCATGAAGTGACATTTCTCCCAATTCAACACTAGATTCACCTCCTCACACCGCTTCAACACCTTAACCAAGTTGGCTAAGCAATGATCGAAGGTTGTACCATAGACCGAAAAATCATCCATGAAAACTTCCATGTCTTTCTCAATGAAATCGGAGAATATCGCCATCATAGCTCTTTGGAAAGTGGCTGGGGCGTTACACAACCCAAATGGCATTCTTCGATATGCATAGGTACCATACGGGCATGTAAAGGTTGTCTTCTCTTGGTCGCTTGGATGAATGGGGATTTGGAAGAACCCTGAGTACCCATCCAAATAGCAGAAATAGGAATGATTGGCTAATCTCTCCAAGAGTTGATCAACAAATGGAAGGGGAAAATGGTCTTTTCTCGTGGCGGTGTTGAGCTTTCGATAGTCAATGCACATCCTCCAGCCCGTGACCACTCGGGTTTGGATTAACTCATTCTTGTCATTCTTCACCACCATAGTACCTCCCTTCTTAGGCACCACATGAACCGGACTAACCCACTTGGAGTCGGAAATTGGATAAATGATCCCGGCCGGCTTCAAGTAGCTTAAGAACTTCCTTCTTCACCACCTCCTTCAAGGTTGAATTTAATCTTCTTTGATGCTCAATGGTTGGCTTGCAGTCATTTTCAATGAGAATTCGGTGAGTACAAATGCTCGGATCTAGTCCCTTCAAATCATCAATCGAGTAACCAATAGCCTTGCGATGGGATCGCAATTCCTTCAGAAGTTTCTCAATTTCTTCGCTGCTTAGATGTGCACTTACTATCACCGGATATGTCTTATCAGGCCCCAGGTATTGGTACTGAAGGTTGGAGGGCAAAGGCTTCAGATTCAACTTCGGTTGTTCAGGGCTGGCTTCCTGGCGGGTCGCCAGGATTCTGGCGGATCGCCAGAAATCGTCCTGAGAGCGTCAACATCCTCTTCAGCGCCTGGTTCTTCCTCCAAACTCGCCAAATAAGCATCTCATTCCTCCTGATTGTCGATGGGGTAGGTGTAGGCTTTCGTCACCGCCGAATTGAACTCTTCTTGTACCATTTCATCAAGCAAATCCACCATGCAACAAATATCTACTTGGTTGGGCAACTTCATTGCTCTTTCTACTTCGAATTCGGCTGTTTCGTCTCCTACCTTCACGAGCATCTTTCCATTCCTACAATTGATAAAAATACCAGCAGTTGCTAGAAATGGTCTACCAAGAATAATAGGTACCTTGGGGTCTTCTTCCATGTCTACAATCACAAAATCGCACGGCACCACAATATCTCCAACTTGAAGTGGTACGTCTTCAACAATTCCCAAGGGCAAACGGGTCGATCGATCTGCAAGTTGCAATGTCATCCGAGTCGTCCTCAATTCTCCCACACCCAGCTTGTCGAAAATAGATTCGGGCATGAGACTCACGCTCGCTCCTAAGTCTAGCAAGGCTCGCTTGATGTTTGCCTCCCCAATCTTGCATGGAATCGTGAATCTCCCTGGATCTTTCAACTTCGGGGGAAGTTTCTTGGTTGATACGGATTTGCTCTCATGCGTTACAGCAATACAAACATCCTCTAGCTTCTTCTTGTTTGTTAAAATATCTTTTAGGAACTTAGCATAGGAGGGCATTTTCGTCAACATGTCGGTGAAGGGTATGGAGATTTGGATTTGTGACATTATCTCCATGAACTTGTTGTGTTCCTTCTCTTCCTTTGCCTTGGCTAGCCTTTGAGGATATGGAACTTCTGGCGCATAGCAGGTCTGAATCGGAGCCTCGGCCTTGCCTTTCTGAGCCTCAGGATCTTTCCTGGCGGGTCGCCAGAAATTGTCCCGAGGACTCTGTGTTTTGCGCATTAGCCTGGCGGGTCGCCAGGATTTCTGGCGGGTCCGCCTGGATCAGTCCTGAGACCGATTCGTCTGGATTCTTGGGCCCATCGTACTCCGTTCCACTCCTTAGTCGATGTGTGACACTCTTGACCTCTTCGTTGGGGTTCACTTCAGGTTGGTTTGGAAACATCCCGGTCTTCGTTAAAGCTCCTTGGTTTTGAGGATTTGCCAATTTGCTTTGTTGAATGAGGAATTGCAAGGACTCGCGAACTTGCTTCATCTCATCAAAGACCGTATGATTCCACTCTGTTTGATCTGCTATGAACTTGTCCACCAAATTCCTATGTTGCTGATAGTAACTAACTTGATTGTTATTACCTGCAGCGTTGTTGTTAGGCTTGTTTTGAGGTGGTGGTTGAGCTTTCCCCGGATTCGCGCACCCGCTTGGATTGCCATAAGATAGCCCAGGATGGTTTCTCTTGTCTCGGTACACGTAATTCTGGGGCGCGTAGGGCGGAGGTGTCATGATTGCATTAACATCGGCTATGGGCTCGTCTCTTGCTACCAAGTGACATGCCTTTGCTGTATGTCCTTCTTCCTCACAGAATTGACACTTTTGGACCACCTCCACAGGTTTGGTCTTCATTTCCTTCATCATTGTGGTCAAGGCGTCCAGTTGAGCTTGCAAATGGGTTGATTTGTCCACTTCTATCATCCCTCCTTTGGAATTCTTCTCTCTCACCGACCAATTGGTTTGAGAGCTTGCCATGCTTTCGATTAGTGCTTTTGCATCCCTACATCCCAGGTCGAGAAGAGACCCACCTGCAGTTGAATTAACACTTTGACGAGTTTGATGGTTTAAACCGTCATAGAAACTACAAATTAGTCTATCCTGGCCTATATCATGATGAGGACACATTCTCAAGAAATCTTTAAAGCGTTCGCAAGCTTCAAACAAATTTTCATCACTTTCCTGTTTAAACCCAATTATCTCCCTCACAATCGATGTGGTTTTGATTCTAGGATAGAACCTTTCCAAGAAGGCCTCGGCCAAATCATCCCAACAAGTAAACGGGTTACTATTGAAACTATTCAACCAATCCTCTGCTTGGTCTCTAAGAGAAAAAGGGAAAAGAGTTAACCGGATTATATCGGGAGTGACTTCTTCGAGGTTGAGAGTGATGCAATTCCGTAGGAATCGCTGCAAATACCTGTTCGCGTCTTCCGTCGGATTCCCACTAAATTGGTTCTGTTGGATAAGGGCAATGAGAGATGGGTTGAAGAATAGATCGTGAGTCCTTCGAGCTTGGGGAGGGTTGACTCCAAGTCGGACATTGTTTGCGGTTGGAGCTCCGATCTCCTTCAAAGGTAGATTCTCCGCTGCAATCCTTGCCGCCTCCCTAGCATCATCAAGGGCTCGTTGAAGCACAGCTGGATCTACCATCAACGGCTCGTCTCCTTCTGGGCCAATAGGTGGGTTCCCGTTCAGATCTGCCATTGGTTCCGCGTCGTCTGTGTCTTTCGAACCTTCCTCAGGATCTTTTCTGGCGGGTCCGCCTGAATCCTGGCTGGTCGCCTGGAACGGTCCTGGTGGTTGATTCGTGAGTCGAGCTGATGGATTTCGCTTTCCTCGTTGGTAAACCAGCAAGGGAGTCGAAATAGGTGATGAAGTCGAAGTTGTGGCCTCCTTGGCTTCTATTTGTTCTCCCGGAAAACAAACGGTTTGGGAAACAAACGAAGCGGAAGGTAGGGGTGTCTCGTCGCTCTTGGCTTGGCTCCTCGTAAAGTACTTGCACTCGCTTGCGGGTTGAGGTTGCTTAGACTTCTTCTTCCCGGCCAGCGTGTACTCCTACAAACAAAGAAACAAGAGGAAAAGACAAAAGATCAATAAAACTTAATTACCTAAACTTAAATCTAGTCACCGTCCCCGGCAACGGCGCCAAATTTGATCGGAGGTAAAACCTAGGTCAAATTAAACCTCAATCTAATCTAATGCAGTATAGCTTGAGGGTCGATTCCACAAGGACGGTTATTCTAAACTATGGACTTTAAGTAATTTAGTTCAATTGATCTATGGGTAAACAAGTCAAAAGTTGGTTAATTAATTAAAAGTAATAAATTTAAACTAAAGAAATTAATTTAAAACTCCAAATAATCTCTAAATTACTCTAAAAATTAAGGTAAAGATTTAAACTTGAATTAAGGACTTAAACTAGGGTCAATTGATCGGGTTCCACTTCCAGGCACTATCCTGGCGGGTCGACAGGATTCCTGGCGGGTCACCAGAATAGTACGACAATTCAGTTTAATTAGTTTCCAAGTTCTCTAAGTTCAGGTTTTTGGCTTAAACTCTGGTCCAAATACTAACTCTCGTTCTTGATTTGGTATTACTAAGTTTTAACCTCTAAACCTCCCTAAAAACCTAAGTTTCAACTCTCGTTTCTTGGCTTAAGTTTTAGGGTTTGCTTTAACTATTCGGTAGGATATCCTAGATCTCTCGATCTTAGGAGGGAATAAACCTCTCGGCTAAGTTTCGGTTTCACCTTTTGGGTATACTAACTATCCTATGGTTTGAGAACACAAATTGTTTTGAAATTAGGGTTCTATTTGCTTATCTACGAGGTCAGGCCTAACCAAGTGAGCAAACCTTCAAATCAATTCAATTCAATTCACAATTTCAGCAAATAAACTCAAGTAAAGCAAAGCAACTTAGAAAAATTAGAAAACTAAATCAAACTTCATTAATCTACCAAGTCATGGTTCCCTACAATTGCCCCTAAACTAAACTACTCACTAAAAGTCATACTAAACATAAAGATAATAGGCTTCAGCAAACTAAACATCAAAAGACAGAAAATAGAGAAAGTTTACAACAAGAAACAACAGCAAACAACTCTCAGTTTGTCTTCTGTCGGGTCGCCTGAGATCCTGGCGGGTCGACAGGAGGCAGCTGGGTGGAAAATCTTCTATCTTCTCTCGATTTCTCTCTCTCCAATCTGACTTCTCCTTTTCTGGAGCTCTTCCTATGTTTAAATAGCTCTCAAAGGCGGTTTCCATAGGTGGAGATCATGTCTGGTTCGTCCAAAAATAGGGAAAGTGCTCTGCCAGAAATATCTCTCCAAATTGCGCAGGTCGGTTTATGTCTGGCGGGGTCGACAGGATCCTGGCGGGTCGCCAGAACAGGGGACTTGTCTGGTTTGACCCTGTTCCTTTGCTCTAGTCGCTTTGACTCTGATTTGCTCCGCTTGAACACTGCCTTGGGCCCAATTTTGCTCCAAATCATCACTGAACCTGAAATTAGACAAGGGCAAATAGCAGTACAATATTTGTAACCTAAATTGCATTAAATCTAACTAAAACACAAGCATTTAATTGAAATTAAGGCATAAAAGGGTTGAATATTTCGATGTGAAACCCGCCTATCAAATCTCCCCAAACTTAAACTTGCTTGTCCCTAAGCAACAATTCAAAATTAGAAAGATAGTTTAGGACTTAATTGCAATTCAATGGTTGGTTTCCTAAGCCTAAGAAGGGTCCTTAGCATAATTAACATCAAAACTTGAGCAATTTCGAAATAGATCATGTCAAAACAATTCTTCAAAATCCAATTTCAAACAATTTTAGTCCAAGTGACCATGACTTTACACAAACAATTCTCAAAACAATTGATCATCATTAATAATGACTTTCCCCGTTTTTCTTTAATCCCAATTGGTTTTCAAGTTTCTAAAATTTGCAATAACAATCAAGACACGGGATCACACCCTCCCAACACAAACGTTAGCCCAACAAATTCAATCAAGCAAGAGTTAAGACAATTCACCTTTACAAATTAAATTAAAGATACATTTCGCTCCTCGGGCAAAGAGATTTTTTCCGAGGAGGAGAAGTCAGCCAGATAAAAGCGGATTTAACTTTAGAGAATTTTTCCTCTTTATTTCTTTTCTTTTTTTTTATACCATGAATCTCTTTCTGTTTCTTACCCATGGTTTATGGAGTTCTTTTAATCCGCTAGTACCTATAGCTTCCTACAGTGTCCATGGCACTGCACCACTTTTTAGTTCCCCTTTTTATTTTGTTTTTTATTTTTCTGATTTTTATTTTTATTTTTTTATTTTTATAACATTTAATTAAACTTAAAAACAATGTGACATTTCATTAACTCTTGCCATGATCTCTTTTGTTGAATCTCGATTTTGTGTTGCAAGAATTGATCTAAGGACATTTCGGGTATTCAATTTTAAGTTTGGATGCCTAATAAACCGAAATCTTGAATTTCAATGCAAACTTTAAAATCTTAAAACTCAATTGAACTTAAAGAACTACGAGACAAGTCATGCTCAATGCTTTTCAATTGCTTTTAATCCTTGAGTGTATTGAGTTAGGTCAAATTCAAATTCAGATTTTCAAATTTCAATTTCAAGTCATACTCAATTCTTAATTTGCTCAAACTTCAATCCTAATCATTACTAATTACCTCCTTAAACTATCTAAATGCAAATTATATGAATTAACCATGCAATATATACAAACCTACATGAAAACGCTCAAAACAAGGTTTCAGGCGACCCCGCCAGGATCCTGGCGGGTCCGCTTGAATTTGTCCCGAGAGCAGTGCAAAACGTGAAGATCATGTCTGGTTCGTCCAAGAATAGGAAAAGTGCTCTGCCAGAAATATCTCTCCAAATTGGGCAGGTCGGTTTATGTCTGGCGGGGTCGACAGGATCCTGGCGGGTCGCCTGGTTTCCTGGCGGGTCGACAGAAATCCTGGCGGGTCGCCAGAACAGGGGACTTGTCTGGTTTGACCCTGTTCCTTTGCTCTAGTCGCTTGGACTCTGATTTGCTCTGCTTGAACACTGCCTTGGGCCCAATTTTGCTCCAAATCATCACTGAACCTGAAATTAGACAAGGGCAAATAGCAGTACCATATTTCTAACCTAAATTGCATTAAATCTAACTAAAACACAAGCATTTAATTGAAATTAAGGCCTAAAAGGGTTGAATATTTCGATGTGAAACCCGCCTATCACAAATGTTGCTTCATATTTCTGTTTAGTTCTATGAGTTTATAGAAAAACTTTGATGTGATCCTTTGCATTCTAGTGGAAATAAGAATGTTAAATGTAGTTTAGTTGCATATTCTTTTTCATATATGCAACTGCATCACTCAATTGTGTTAGTTCCATGGATTTTGAGATGAAAGTTGATGTGCATCATATATCAGTGTTTATATAGGGTAATATGTGAGTTACTCATATGTGCTGCATGCTTAAAATGCATTCTAGAGAATTATGTGACAAAGTGTTTATAGTTGAATTCAGAAATATATCATGCATTTCAGTTAAATAATTCATGTGTGGGATGTTTCTTAAGTTCTATTGCATGCTTAGGATGCATTATAGTAAGCTATGTGACTAACTTCTTGTTTGTGCCAATCTCTGGTATAGGTTCCGTGGTTCAGGGACTGAATTATAAGAATAAATTAAGTTCTAGGGACTTAAATGCAAATTTATGAGGGCTTACTTATGACATGTGCTGAATTTATAAATTTGTGTGGCCATTTATGAAAGAAATAAGGGTCTGGACTCTGGAAACTGTTTCTGGGCTTTTATGCAATTTTGATGGTTGGATTGTTAGGTTTGGATGTGCTGAAAATTTATCGGATCGGATTTAGATCCGCTTGGATATGTCGGACCCGTTACGACTGACTCAGTCAGCTGGGTCAAGCTGACTGGGTTCAGCCGCGTATGATGTGGGCTGGATTTGATTTGTGGGGCGAATAAAAGTGAATTAAAGTTGGGCCGAAATTTCTCCTTTGAGCCTTCTTTGATATGTTGGGCTTTTTGCTTTATGGGCTGAAATTAATTGTGGGCTTTTCTAATTTAGAATTTCGAATTTGATAATAAATTCTAATTAGATGTGATTCTGTTGAGCTTGATCAACGGAAGACTAAAAGACTTAGACCCAATAGTATTAGTCTAACCTCGATAGTCGGATTTCGGGATGTGATGAGATTAAGTCTGCTTTTTGAACAGATACAGTGGCAATAAATTATACAGACTATCCTGATCCCACAAAAATTATAAATTAATTACGCTTTCTTGAATTTGATTTATTTCGGATTTTTTGTTTACTGTATTATTGCTTGTATTCTGTAAAATTCTGCTTGTAATAAATTTTGACTTTGGTTATACATGAATTATTATCATTCTGTTAAATAAACAAGCAATATGATAATACAGTACTCTGGATTTAATTAATGATGATTGGGCAAGTAACTAAATTATTTAAAGGACTTGGAATACTATATCAATTATGCTAGATAGACGTTTTATAGATTAACCTTCGTTCACTTAAAGGAATTATAGAACCACGTTAACAAATCTTAACGGACTTTTAATCTATGATTGTGAATAGGGACAACTAGCGGAGCTTTTACAAAATCCAACTCCGAAGGTGTGGATTACACGAAATCTTTATTAGAATTCTGGACAGACGGTAACTTTAAATTCATGCATAGCATGTTGAGAATTCATTGAAAGTTGTATTCTATTGTGTATATAGTCAATAGAAGCATGTCATTGAAAATTCATGCATAGCATTTTGGTGTGAGGTTGCATGTCTTTTGGTTGGCTCAGAGGGAAAACAAACAATAATACTTTGTATAATATGTATAATACTTCTGTGTGTGAAGCTGGATGATACAAATTCTCAGCTTATGTTGTAATATAAAATAAATGTGAAATATAATTTAGAGTTTTTGTACACAATGATTTTGGAATCTGTGACGTTCTCTTTGGGTTTGGTTGAATAAAAAAAAATTTCAGCTAAACCGTCGCACCTTCGTCTTCTAATTTCAAATTAGAAGCGGGGGGTGTGACATATGGATACCATTTCATATTTTTTTTCCATAAAATGGTACAATTGATTGGCCCAGCTTATAGAACATTTAAGAGAGACCAGACATATATTGAAGTGTTGGTATGAAAGCTGATTTATGAAAACACTAATCATACACACATCAATCATGTCACTAGCATATAGATTATAAAGGTTTAGAACAAATTAGATTAACGATTTTTGAAAATCTGAAAAAATACTTAAACATTTCAAAAAAAATAAAAAATTTTGTCGGCGATTTTAATATGGAGATCATATTTGACGGTTTGGATCGGTCATTTGAATTTTCAAACTTGAGAACTGACGGAGTTTACCCGGGATTCCGGTCAAAGCACTTTGATCGAAGGCTTTCTCTCTCTCTATATATATATATATATATATATATATATTGAAATTTAAACATCCTGTAGGATAGATGCATAGTATATACGGGATGTTTTTAGGGGTGAAAACGGAGTGGATAATTCCCGCTCCGAACCGTATCCATATCCGCAAAATGGCGGACTCGGATAATACTATCCGTATCCGAACGGATACGGATGCGGATTCGGATTTTTTTAAGCAGATATGGATACGGATATGGAAAGTAATATTAGTGCGAATATGGATGCAGATACGGATATTTATCTGTATCCGTATTTCTATACAAAACAGATATCCGTTTTGTATATGGTAAGGAACACTTTTTTAAAATAACATCATAATTGACATATTGGTATAACTATTTCAATTATATATATATAGCATCATAATTGACGATTATTTTTTTTTTACTATAAGATGATGCCAATTTTTATTTGGAATGTGTGTGTTAGAAATAAATAGATAGATAAGTCTATTTAGTAATTAAAACATCATTAAATCTCAAGATCTTGCTTGTGAGAATCAGCAATCTAAATCAAATTTGATCTTAAAAAGAAATATAAATAAATACAAAATTAAAGATACTAATCGCACCAAAATATAAAGAAAATAACTACCATGAAATTCAACAGTTAATAAAGATATTAAAATATTTGTGTACGAAGATTGAAATCTATATTGGCTGGTCACCAATATTGATATTAATCTTTAATATATTAAGTATTACTTTGCTTCCTTGACTGACCATCAAGAAAGTTAAGGTCATACCTTCATATATTTGTACCAACAACAAAAAGGTAAAAATAATTATTAAGCAGAACCAAAATAATAAAGAGAATATGATGGAACAATACTAAATAGAACTAAAATACAAGGAAACTAATCTTGTATATTAAATTCAACTACTCCTATGAAATTCGAGGACAAATTTTTTTTAAGGGGGTTGGAATGTAACAATCTAGAATTCTCAAACGCAGTACAATCGAATTAGTTAGGTAAATTTTAAAAGAAATACTGAGGTAAATAAAATTTTATAACTAACAATCCTAAAACGATTAAATGAATAACTATAGAGAAACTTATTCGAAATCGAAATCTTTTAATTTGTGTAGTATTCACAATTAACGTACATGATTCTAGAAAAATCAAAGCTTAAGTATACAAAAATTTACCAGCAAAACAACTCAAATTCTAATAGAAATAATAATAAATATTAATTTATATGAATTGCAGCATCCTTAGCTACAAAGTTCCTGCCACAGAAAATCCCAAAGATCAATTTTTAATAAGAATCTCAAATTCACGCTGTCACCATCTCCTTTCTTCTCTTTGGGTGCGTTTGGATAGGTGTGGGAAGAAGGGAAGAAAGGAAGAAGTGGGAAAAAGTATTGGGAAGTGTGTAATTTTGTGAAGAATTTGGATTGTTTATAATTTTTTTTCTTTCCATCTTCCTTCTTCCTCTTCTTCTTCTCTCATCCAAACGCACCCTTTTTTCCTCTTCTCTCGCACAATCCGTCTGATCTTTCTCTTTCCTCTCTTCTTCTACGATGGAAAACCAAGCTCAAAAATTTCGAGAGGGATGGGCTGTGACCAGCCAATCCCGTTGCGCCACCATTCCCCCTTCTCTGATTGGCTGGCCTATTTTGTTCTTATCCGCTCGAGATGGCCGTGCTGACGTGGCTGTAAGATTCGAGTAGAGAACGATATTCGTCGTTGGCCTTCTCTCTCTCCTCTCTGCTCCGTACTGCCTATAAATACCTCATTTTGAAGGACATGTCGGTTGATTGGGCGAATTAGGGTTTCACCGAAAGAAAGGAAAGGAGGAAACTAGAGAAAGAGAGGGAGAGGACTATCACTGAAGATCCAAGGTATGCTCATCTGCTTGTACTGTGATCAATTCGATTAAACTTAGCCTTTTGCTTGTCGGCTGAGATTTAGGGAAAAATTCAAAACTTGAATTTCTAGATTGTGCATGAGACTATATTTTGTTTTGAATACCATGCTACTTTCTGGGAGGATAATTGAATCTTAAGAAAACGAATTGAGTTACCCAATTGAGCAAAATTGAGTGAAATTTTGAGTTGTTTCACTGGTTGGGAATTACTGGAGACCTAAGTGAGCTTGCGATTAGATTTTAGGCTTGGTACCAGCTTTTGGTACATCTGTTGTACCTCTGGTACCGTACTGGTACGCTGTGACGAGAGACATGGTTCGTTTTGTAAGAGAAAAAGTTTTCTGAGGACTTGTTTGTAAATTTCTAGGGGCTTATTTGTAAGGAAAAAGGACTGGACTGTAAATTGTTTTGATTCAGGGGCCCCTGGAAATATTTGTTTTGATAGCGGGTCGGATCCTGACCCCTTCTTATTGGATCCGTGCGGACCCGTTACAACTGGCTCAGGTCAACTGGGTCAGGTTGATCTGGCTCAGTCAGTTCGCTTGTTGGGCTGGCTTTTGATGGGCCGAATTTTGTGGGCCGAAAGAAAAAAATAGGACAAAAAATGGGATGATATACTTGAGCCCATTTCAGTTTTGTGAGGCCGACATTTAGTTGAGAAATTATTTTGATAAAAAAAAGAGACTTAATCTTTGATTAAGTTAATAATTTTGTGGATTTATTAAATAACTAATTAGAGGAAAGGCTATTAGAAATAATCGGGTATTTCTTTAGTTAAGCGGGATTCGATTTTTCGGGAGATGATGAGAATAGTCCGAGTGAGTCAAGAACAGATACAATGACACAAATCATCGACTTTCTGATCCCAAACAAACCAATCAAATAATTTCGATTTTAATTTTCTATTTCCAATTGTTTTCTAGATTTTGGATTATAATTTTCTGATTTAAATTCTCGATATAACAAATAGCTAAATAATTTAATAAATATTAAGTAATGCAAACTAATTAATTAGGTATTAATGAAATAAATCAAATATTGCACAACTAAATGAATATTGGAGAAATACTATATAATAAATAAGTGAATATTTTCATTCTAAAATATAATTCATGACTTATATAATAGAAATAAATAAAAACTCTTAATGACCGGAAAGTCAAAACCAATTATTAATAATAAGATAAAATACTTAATAATATATTTTAAAACAGAATCCTCTTAATAAATAATTTGAACCTAATCATCCAAATCTCAACCAGTCTAGTTAACCTAGACCGTCAGTATGGTAACCCAAGAACCGTGTAGGAATAGGTTATTTAGGTTTATCTTAAATATTCTATACAACAGTTAAACGGTCAGTAAAACAGTCACATGTTTTTATTAGGGAACCAACCTAGAATCACTTGACACGTGATTATCAAGCCTAACATACCGTCAAAGGAGAGAACCCAAATATGATGGCCGTCAAGCGTCCGAACCATCATGAGATATCAAGGAGCTACGTTTAAGCTTGCGATTCAGGTGCGGAATTACGTTGGATTTTTGTTAAAGTTTAAGCGACTATTAAGCTATGTTTGAATGTCTGTTATTTTATGTGGCTATGTGCTTTGCTAAAGTAATTATATTTCTATTCATGTGCATATCGAAAATTCGTTTGTCTGCATGACCTTATTCAAGCATTTTTTAATGGTAGTGTCCAATTATTGATAAAATTGCATTTTGAGATGCATGTTCTCTGTTTTGAGAAATTTGAAATGTAACAGTCAGATATTTGAAAATGCAGTTGCTATTGATAAATCCGACTTATGAATAATCAGACTGAAAGGAATGAAAAGATGTGAATGAATAACTAGGATATGATATGATGTGCTTGATATGTGTGATTTATTATATTGTATCACTCTCCGGAGTCGGTTGGCCCCCGGCTTCGGCCAGTTCAATAGCGCTATGTGGATTTGGAATTCCCTCTGCTTGTCCAGGGTTAGGGACTCGTCCCTCTGCCTGCCTTGGGTTAGGGAAATGTCTCCTCTGCTTGCCCAACCGGTTGGGTTAGGAGGCCTGAGTGATTACGAGTATGGAATTATGTTAATGATATGTGAATTTGGAATTCCCTTCTGCCTGCCCAGGGTTAGGAAATGAATTAAATAATTTGTGATTTGCTCAGACTTATGTTATGCTCAATTCTGACATGCTCGGATTCCCTGACACGCTCAGTTTCCTATCATATACAGACATGTGTTGTCTGCGACGGGATTCGTGCCACGTGTTCAGTCCGACATGTATATGACTTCTGTCGTAGTCAGATTTTATTATTTTGTCCCATTTTGATTTCAGACTGGATCACGTGTTTTAAAAGAAGAATTGAAATTAGTTTTATTTAAACTAACACATGCATGACCTATTTTATATTAAATGCAGATAATATTTTTATTTGTCTTGTTTAATAAATAAATTGTTTATTTACGGGTATTTTTCGTAGAACTTGGATTTTAGCTTAAATCCACGTACTGGAACTAAAACCCGCACTGAGAATTAAATTCTCATTCCGTACTTTTTTGTATGTTTTTCACAATGGATGTGGGTTCCAGGTTGCAAAGACGGGCTCGATCAAGTCAAGCAAAGTTAAGCCAAATTGTCTTGCCATGAAGACTCAATGAGTCATAGGAGACAACATGGTAATTCATGGTAAGCTGAAACCTAAACCTTAAAAGATTGTAGAAAAATATCTTACGAGTACACAGAAGTTGTGTGTTCGCGGCAGAAAACTGTCCTACTCCATTGCGGGTTGTGACACGAGTGCCGAGTGGTGAGGCTTCTTTTGAATAAAGAAGTAATAAAGTAATTGGGTGTGACATGTTGCGATTGGATCCGCCATGTGGCACATTCGGTTCGCACCCAGTTCGGTTCGCTGGCATAAGTGCCGAACCAGGATAATATTGCTTGATTCTATTTTCTCTTTCTTTTGGTTAATTTATATAGTGAGTGGTGGGCTTGTGCAGTATACAAACAAATTTCTAAGGGAAATGACAAATTTGTTCCATAAATGACCAATTATTTAACTAGATTAAAACTCTCGTGTTGTATTATATGATATTCTTCAAGAAAATACTGTGAATCATACTCATCTCTTTTCCTAAACAAACATGATTTAAAAGTCATCCAGGGAGGATCGAAGTGAATTAAAAATAAAGTTCTAAACTTTTGAATAATTAAATTCTGAAATGGCCAGATATATATCACATGGAGTATTCGTATACTCATCCCACAAATTCATTTGTATAAACAAGTTCAGACTTGTTGATGATAAAGGTCCGACTTTAGAGTCCACAAGTCATTGTTTGTTTATGCGACACTTCCATGTTGAAAATAAACATGGTACTATTTTAGAGAAAGTTTAATATGCACTATAGTACATAAAACTTTCTATGCACCGCGGATTTTTTCGAAAGTATTTTTGTAAATTGACAAATTTAATTTAATCAATTTAATCTATATATTGAAATCTCATAGCAAACAAAATTTTATAATTTTTGAGATTTTATTACTATTTGTTTCGAATTTTTTAAAAATGTCATTTTTGAAATATTGTAAATAGTATAACATTTAAAAAATGACATATTTTATAAAATTCGAGAAAAATAGCAATAAAATCTCAAAAATTGTAAAATTTGGTTTGTTATGAGATTTCAATATGTAAATTATATTGGTTAAATTAGATTTGTCAATTTACAAAAATATCCTAGAAAAATTTAGCGGTGCATAGAAAGTCTTATGCACGCTATGGTGCATACTAAACTTTCTCATTATTTTATTGTGGCTTTATTTTTATGATTCATTTGCTTTAAGACACTATTTTATAGACTTTCGTATATACATCAGAATGTATCCACATGGCAGGCTTGTCCTCCTCCAATTGCGACTTAGATCAGGTGTGTCAATATTAATTTTGAATTAGTAGGCATTTAGTTCATGCAAGTGTTGACTAAGTTTCTACTCAAGATGACACGTTTTAATATTGAAAGATTAATTTAGAATAGAAAATCAATAAAATAGTTTGTACATTAAAAAAACATTTTTAAAAAAAAATTATTTAAAATTTTTTAATGATTTATATATAAATAGTTTACATATAAATTACATAAAACAAGGATTGATTGTTCGAATATTAAAAAGCATGATTTGGAACATTGACATTCACTCGAAGTTCTAGCTAGTGTTTGCCATTAACACTATATATAAATATAGTTTACAATTAAGAATTCTTGTGTTACCGATTGTAATATTAAGGCCATATTTAATAAATCTAATTGGTCTTTAGAAATTACAAACAAAATTTAGAGGAGAAGAACAATTCATGTATTTCACAGGTATCATGCATATAATAGTTGATTACATGCAGAAGTTGTTATCATGTGAAACAATATTATATGATGAATGGACTTCGCGAGTTAGCCAGGGTTTGGATATATGATTATATACTTAATGAAAAATTAACTACGTACTATTGTCTGTCAAGATACTTTTAACTTGTTAGAATTATAAAAATAACTATTCCCTGTCAAGATACTTTTAGCTTCTTAGAATAAAATTACAAAAATAATTATAAATTGTTAGGAAAGTTTGCTAAGTCTAGCTTATGTATATGATAGGACAATGTTACATGACTATTAAAAATCAAATGGGAGCAATTCCTTTTTAGTAAAGAACCAAGTATTTGTCATCTACTTTTTTAAATTTAATTCATGCGACATCTACTTTTTCAAATTGAATAAATGCGAGATTTGAACCCTTATATATATTTTTAGAGCAGCCTGGTTCTACCATTATGCATGACATAAGAAAGTCACTAAAACAATCTTTTGTTTAATATCTATTAAAACGTGTGAGATAAATATAACAAAGCAACATAAGCAGTACCTTTGCACGAGATCTTTTAGGAAGCACATAGCTGTTTCTTCCAATGTTCTTGTATCTTCTTGTGGTATGAGTCTTTCTGCAACCCATATCCGGAGCAAATCTTCAATCCTAATTTCAAAGTTTTCAGGATAAACAGCAAAATAAAGGAAACATAATTTCTTAGCAAGTGGTAAATATTCATAACTAGTCGCTATAACATCAATACACTTGCTTCCATCGACTTGCCAGCTCATAGTATCTAATAACTCCTTCCATTCGTGGAAATTGTATGATTTTGTAGACAATAAACTACCTAAAACTATCAATGCAAGAGGCAAGCCCTTACATTTTGCAACAAATTTTTGTGCAAGGTTTTTTAATTCATCAGGTAGACCATCTGGACATTGGTGCTTTTTAGGAACTGCCTTTCTAAGGAAAAGATTTAGGCTCTGCTCCTGGTCTAAAGTTGGAAGTTTGTATGGGTCATATTCGGTATCAGCCTTCTTTGCGACATTTTCAAACCGTGTTGTTATTAGTACTCTACTTCCGTTATTTTTTTTTTTGAAGTCAAAGTATGGGTCAGGCCCATAACTTTTTTCATTGAAATTAAAGAGGTAACAAAAGCAAACAAAAAAGAAAAAAGTTCAGTTCCCAAGCTAGGAACTCGTACAAAAAAGCTTTTCACGTAACAAAGCTGGCAACACAAACAACAATTAAGAAGAAAAACCAAAAAGCTAATCCGGGTTTAAATACTCTACTTCCGTTATTTTTGTCAGGCATGACATTTTTTATATTTTCCCACAAATCTTCTGCCCATACGTCATCAAAAACAATTAGGTATCTATTTTCTTCGAGAAACTTCCGTATTTTGATAGCAAGCTCCTTTTTATCTTCGGTATTCCCAGACAAGATACCGAGGTCCTTCGCTATGTTTTGTAAAATTTTAAGCAAGTCATATGCCTGAGAGATAGTAATCCATATAGGCTTGCCAAATTTTTCAGAAACATCACCACTGCAGAAATAAAATAATTTAAGAGTTTAATATTGTCATATATGTAAATTTAAAGAAATTGTATGTAATGCAGTATATGATACAAAAAAATTTGTATTAACAATTTGGTTGATGAGGGTTGAATTTTACAGGAATTGATATGTGGAGCGGCAGTAAGGATCAGAAGCTGCATAGGCTTTTATATTGGCATCACATTATTCCAATTAACTTTGTTCAAATTCGTTGAGCGTCTAACAATTTCTATCTATTGTTACGAGCCTATTAGTTGATCTATCAAGCATCAAAGATATGAGAATCCACATTCGGTCTATATCGATCTATGTCTATTGAGGAACAAGTACTAAACAGAGTTCACGGTTTGCCTAATGGTTACAAATACAATTACGAATTTACGATGAAATAACATGCGAATATTGTTCGTATAAAATTTTATTTTCTAATATATGTTTTCTGCATATGAATGCAATAGACAATAGAAAAATTAATACGGAAACACTAAAAGGATGGCTTGTTTAGGTCAACAAGCTAAATTAGCAATAATAATTATATAGTGGGATGGGATTATCATTATACCTGTTGCACACCTTGCGAGCGAGGGTGGTCTTTCCGAGTCCACCGAGCCCCACAATTGAAACAACAGCGAGGCTTTTATATGCTTCATCAAGCAACAACTTCACAACATCGTCTCGGTGTGTGTCAAAACCGATGACATCCGAATCGTCAAAGATGAGATTCAGTTCTGTATTAGGCGGTGGTATTTTGTCCCCAGCACCTAACATAGTTATTCCATATCTCTCTCTAAATTCGTTTATCTCCCTGATTCTACTTTGGATCTTTTTAATCTCTTGTTGAAACTGGTAAAGGAATGGGATTTTTGAGATCTTTTTTGGTAGCCATCCAAGTTTGCCCCGTATGCCGGGAAGTTCTAGTTTTTCTGGACATTCAGAGTGGAAGATGTCGATGGCATCCTCTATGTCATAAGCAATATCGATGATGTGCTTCACCAATTGCATCTGCCTCCCCTCTACTATGTGTTTTCTGTCGGCATCCTTGATGAACGCCTTAATAAAGTTCAATTCTCGACTCAGCTTCTCAACCTCCTCTCTAATCCCGTACAAGGATAGGGCCTTCTCAATCGCCTTGTCAAGTGTAAAATTTGCAAGTTTGCGCAACACATCACCCAGTAAAACCTCAGCCATCTAACCACAAACAGTTTAGTTTAGTTAGACCGACGAGCAGTGTTTGATTTCTCTTTAAAAGGATGAAAAGGAAAATGGAAGTTGGGGGAAAAAAAAGTAGATTTATGTCTTGGATATTGCTTAATAGCACAGGGCTGCATGCCTGCATTGCAAAACCTTGGGAAATAATTAGCATATACAATTTAATAATTAAATACTATCCGCAATGCTCGCCTTGGGACGCGTCTATGGCTAGGGCTGAATACGGTGGCCGTTTCAACCGTTCTTTCGTTTCGTTTCGTTCGGAACTGAACGATAACGGATAAGGATTTCAATTTCGTTTAAGGAACGGAACAACCAACGCAAATATAAATATTGTTTCGTCTCAGAACGGAACGATTAGTGAAACTGGTACGTTTCGTGGTCGTTTATTTCGCGCATTTTGTCTAAATTTTTTTTATGGTTTTATTATTAGATTGCAGAGGACCTCAGCAGAGAGATCGAGGGAGAAATGAGTAAAATTAGATTTCTGCAGCGTCGCTCCGTCATTTATCCGCCGAACAAAGTCACATCTATCTCTCTCGCCTCTGCACCACCGAGTACAATCGCCGTCGAGAGCAAGAGGTGATTATAGTGCCTCCTCTCTCTTTTTCGCGTGACCTAACCTGTCATTTTTCTATCTCTGTTTCATACAAAATGCAGAATAGTTTATTTTCTTACATCTTAATAAAATGCAAAACAGTTAGGTAGTCAAAGACGGTTATAACCGTTTTGATCGTTCCCATCAACGGAACAATCAACGCAACATGTGTTAAACGGATGCAACAATCAACGCAATAAGTATAAAAATTTCGTGCATTAATGCAACGGTTAATGAAAATGACCACTTTCGTGGTCGTTTTCCGTGTTATGCACCCCTATCTATGGCATGGCATGTGTGTTAGAAAGTGTGCTAATTTTCATTTTTATGCTAATTACCAATTAATTAACCAAGCAAACAAAGCACACACAAAATCTAGTACACAAGCTATTGAAACACACGAGAAAAAGGATTGGAAGTATACCTTTCTTGGTATCGCAACCAAGAGGCTCGTTCCAATGGATTGGTGTCGGTGGCGTGCTCTCCAAGAACCTCCACGCCGTGCGCCTCGAGTCCACTAAGGAATTAACCACCTTCTCTAATCAATTATGCTAGTAATTGAGAGAAGTGTGCCTAATTCCAAAGCTTTCCCTCTTCAAGTTAATTCTCCAATTAATTTAGTGGAAAAGCTTGCTCAACACATGAGCTAGGTGGTGTGTGGAAGAGAGAAAGGGAATGAAAAATTCTGAAATTTTTCTTCCCTTGGTGTGAGGTGCGGCCAAAGAGAGAAGGAGAGAGAGAGGTGTGTGGAGGCTAGGGTTTGCTCCCAAAGAACACCCCTTTATATAGACCTCACACCCTAGCTCTCATCCAAATTTTGGTGGACCAAAATACCCCTATGGTAGCCGCACCTACCTACCCTCTTTGTGGGTTGGGCCTCAAGTCAAGTTGAGCCCAATAGCCTTCCATTTTATTACACCTTCCATTTGGCATTAAATCAACTAATTAATTTAAGGCCCAATTTGCTCATTTTATTAAATGTGTTGATTATTATTAATTATTAACTATTTAATAATTAATATGGAATTAGTCAATGCATTTAATTATTTCGATACGATCTATTTGACTTAATTAATCATAACGGTCCATAACGGTATACGATTAATTAATCAACTTATCATATTTTGCAAAACCAATTGTTGCAAATAAACAATTAATGCACGTGTGGTTAAACACCTTATTATGTGTGACCCTTTGAGGATTTATGCTATGTTGGACATGGAATTAAATCGCTATTTAATTCCAATAATCATAAGCGGTATCTAGCAACACGTTATGATTCCCAATTCGCATAAATAGTGTACAGCTACAAAATTTCAATCCTGCATAAGAGAACAATTATGTTTCTCTATTTTGATTCTTATGTCACACGATATCATCGTATAATCCAAGATAGGAACGTGTCATTCTTGCAGATTATACGTTTCTTGATCTAGAGATAATTGTATCAGTTGCTAGCAAACAATCTATCTCCATCAAAGGGCCCAAACAGATATCGTCACTCACTAAGTGAATTAATGAGGGACATACGGTTTTCTTGATAATTAGCTTTTCCCCGCACAATTCAAGAATACTTAAATCAAGTCCGTATAGCAGCCTTTATCAGGAATCAGCGGTAGACATGATTTATAGCATCTATCCTCATGTGGAAAAGATAATCATCTCAAACTTAGAACCAAAATCATAACGAAATAAATAATGACACGTAACACAATCCATATATTTATTTCGTGGGGTCCAGTCCTGTACTATGTTCTATAACATATACATATGCAATTAAGTTGGTTACTCTTAACCTATGATTTATAGAACTTAATCATCACTTAATCTGCATACTAATCTTATTGATAACTAATGTTCTCTGTTAATTATCAAGATTATGGACTTTTAGATTTATCGTTGTCATTTACTACTAAATGAATAACAGTGATCTATAATTCAGATCCTCAACCTGAATGAACTGTCAACGATTAAATCAAAGAACAAATGATCTGAAATCATCAATAATATAAACTATAGAAGTGGCCTAAATAAGATTGGTTCCTAGGACATATCTCTAACAATGTGGTGGTTCCACTTACCGAGAAACAGTCACATGTGACACAAACGACATTTCCTTTGACGCTCTGTTAATTTTCCAATATAATAAATAATTAAATATATATTGAGAGATTTTAAAATCTTATTTATAAACTCTACGTTGAATACTACACAAGTCCATTAATTGCCAGTAACGTATTCTTCTATTTAAAAAAATCTGTAATTCAGATGGGGCAGGTGCCGTTTGGATTTAGGCTACTTGCCCACTTGCCCTACATGTTTCCGTGATGCCTTCCCCGCTTTACACATCAGATCATCTCAAAAGAAAATAAGATTTGACGAAATTAATTTTAATTCATAGTAGTGTGAATGGATCCCAAGTAGTGTTCTCCAATCGTGCGTGTCGTGTCGTGTCGTGTCAAACACGATCGTGTTAGAGTCTCGTGTCGTGTCGTGTTGACACGAATTACTTTTTTAATCGTGTCGTATCGTGTCGTGCTTAGTAGTGAGAAGAGGCAACACGACACGCATTCTGACACGATACGACTGACACGATCGTGTCGTGTCGTGTTGACACGCAGGGACGGAGCTACATAGGGGCAAGCCCAGGCACGTGCCTGGGCTTGTTTGCCGAAATTTGTGGTGCAGTTAAGACTTTTGCACGTTAAAAAACTGAAAGAACTGAGAGTGCCTGGACTTGGATTATACATGTGCCTTGGTCTTGGTTTAATTTCTCTACAGTCTGCTCAGACGCTCTCCTTCCCAAATGAAACGACTAGTTTTCCTTTATTTTTCTTCTGTATTTAATATTATTCTATTGCTGGGGTTTGTTACATTTAATGCATCATTGATTAAAAAGAAAAACGACAAAATCAGGAAAGATCATTGTTCTTGATTATTTTTTTCCTCCTTCTACAGTTCCACTACGTGCATCAACGCATGTTGCTACATGAGTTGAAACTTCCAACTTTTGTTCAATTCATGCTCAAACAACATGGAAAAAAATAGAATATAAAACAATTGTCTTTAAAAATACATGACACTTTTATTTAGGGAAAATTTGTTATATGCCACCCAAAACTAGCGAAATTGGGTAATTGCCACCCAATTTTTCAATTTTCTGATTTTGCCACCGTAAAATGCAGATTTTTTCTGTTTTTGCCACTTTGTCCCTTTTTTAATATAAATAATAATTAAATAAAAGAAATGAAATTTGATGACCATTATACCCTCAACCAAATTAATCCAGTCGATTATGTACCCAGACCAGATCCGACCCAACCCAACCCAACCCATTCGATCGCTCCCTTCTTCTCCTCGTCTCTCCTCTCTCTTCCAGTCCCTTTCTTCTTCGAGAGGAGAAGATGAACCCAAATCTAAATTGATTGATCGACTGTGAGGTACAAACAATAGATTCGCTCACTCCCTCTCTCAATTACGTTCTCTCAACTCCACTATAAAGCTCCGATCTGAGCAAAGTCTCTCTATATCTATATTCAAGGCAATAATAAAATTAAGTATGTGCTTCATCAGTTGGCAATAATCAAAGTCAAGGCAATAATCTATATCTATATTCAAGTTGATTGTTTAGTATGAATCTAGGATTAAGTTGGAAAATCAATTTTGGCATTAATACTCACGTGTGCTTCATCAGTAAATTTTGGGAAAGAAATTTCAGAAACAAAGAAAATAACTTTTCTGATATTTGTGTATACTGGTAAGATAAAAGAGAAGAAGAAAGAGCGTTTGTGTCAAATGTTATTACACGCTGAATTTTTATTACACACAGATATTTCTGATAGGTTCACTGTCCGTCTCTCCAACGACGATGCGAGACGGTGGTGTGACTTCGACTTCAACTTCGATCTAGGGTTCACTGTCGATCTGTCGTGTGACTTCGACTGCGATCTAGGTTTCTTCACTAATTTCCTTCGATCTAGGGTTTTGTTCGTACGATAAAGAAGTGCGAGAGTGGAGATGAGTCGAATAGATTTGATTCGATTGGTTGGGATAGATTGGGGTTCTGGCTGAATACAATCGACTAGGGTAGATTGGTCAGAAATTTTATTTTTAATTTTTTTAATGTTTAAAACATTAAAGAAATGGACAAAGTGGCAAAAACAGAAAGAAATTGAATTTTAGAGTGGCAAAATTTGAAAGTTGAAAAATTGGGTGGCAAATCCTCAATTTTACTAGTTTTGGGTGGCATATAAAAAATTTTCCCTTTTATTTATGCTCAAAAGGTAATATTCTTTAATTATTTTATTTTGTTATTTAAAATAATTTTTAATATTTAATTTATTAATTTGTGATGGTGTCCAGCCTTAAATTTTGGCTGGCTCCGTCCCTATTGACACGTCGTGTTAGTCGTGTCAAATCGTGTCATATTATTTTATTATTTTATTAAATTTTAAAATTATTAAAAAAATTAAATGTAAGAGAAAAATTACTGAACATAATAATTTATTATTTAATTAAGTTTAATCTTTTTATTAATATTTTTATAAAAATAATAATTAGATTAGGAAACTATTATGATTTAAATGATGGTAAATAATATGATAAAGTATTATAAATTGAAATTAAATTATTAATTTTGCTTAAATAATCAACATTAATAATTAAATTTATGTTGAGGTGTCGTGTTAATTCGTGTTCGTGTCGTGTTGCGTGTCGAATCGTGTCGTGTTGAATCGTGTCAAACTTTGTAATGTCCCAACACGACACTATTATGACACGATCGATAACACGATCGTGTCGTGTCAATTTTATATTCGTGTCGTGTCGTGTCGTGTCATTTTGGAGAACACTAATCCCAAGTGGCAAGTGTACAACTCACTGCCATGTGCATGCTTCGCGGGATTATGGATGAATAGATCCACGATTACGGAGGACGGATGTATTAATTTTTATTTGATTTTCTTTATATCGTCTCTCTTAAGTCTCAACTCAGACGACAACGCTCTTGGACTTGGAGTTGGTGACTATAGTGGCTAGTGTCAAGGAAAGATTCCCACGCTCATGGATAATGGATTAGTTAAAATTAGTAAGGACAAAAATTACGAAACTACCCCCATAAAGGAAGTTTCCTTTGTGCCTGCTCAAATTAGTACTATTGAACTAATTACGTATTACGAAGATTTAGTATAGCAGAAAAATTGCTCACAATGGTACCGACTGACACCGATACAGAAACAAGGAGTGCCTTAAATATTACGTATTTGTGATTGATCCAACATCAAACTTCAACATACCTGTCAGAAACAAACAACACAATGAATAACAGCCGATGAAACCAGAAAAAATAAAATCAAACCAATTAAAATATTGTTGGAAGAAAAAAAATAGAACAAATGCAAAGTAAATCTACCTACATTCAAAGGAAATCTGATGATTTTTTCTTTTTTTGGAAAATTCGATATAACTCCTTTAATCTTCTCCATTTGGATATAACCCCCTACAATCATTAAAATTGGAAATAATCCCCTCTAATCTTCTTCTTTAAGGATATAATCCCTTTTCGCTGATTTTTATTTTTTAAAATTAGAAAAAAAAATTTAGTAGCATAATTTTATGACTAAATTACCCTGCTTGCAAAAACGCTTCATCTTCCTTTTGTTTCAAAATCGCTGTTCTCTCTCTCCCCAAAGGGTACGTTTGGATCGTTGGAAGAAAGAAGAAGAAGAAGGAAGAAGAAGAAAAAAAAATTATAAACAATCCAAACTCTTCACAAAGTTACACACTTCCCAATACTTCTTCCCACTTCTTCCCTTCTTCCCACACCTATCCAAACGCACCCAAAGAGGATAAGTGCAGACAAATTAATCAAATGAGGGTCCTTCTACATCAAAACATATATTAATATCAATGGAAAATTTTGTATATGCCACCCAAAACTAGCGAAATTATGGAATTACCACTCAATTTTTTAATTTTCTGATTTTGCCACCTTAAAATTCAATATTTTTCTGTTTTTGCTACTCTCTCATTTTTTATAATATAAATAATTATTTAATTAAAGAAATTAAATCTGAGGACCATTATACCCTCAACCAAATTAGTCTGTTCGACTCAGACCCAAACCTTATCCAACACCCAAAACCCATTCGCTCATCATATATCCTCTTCCCTTCTCGTCTTCAACTCCTCTCCTCCCATACATGAACCCTAAACCTAGATCGATTGACCTAATCTCTTCATTGCTCGCTCCCTCTCTCAATTCCGTTCTGAGCAAAGACCCTATCCGGAAGCGATTTAGCACTCCAATCACGCACTTCCTCTTCATCTCACTCCAATTGCGTAATCCCTCTTCATCGCACTCCAAATCACTCATTTTTCTGGAAGAGATTTCGCCCTCCAATCGCACATTTAGTCAATTTTATCGACTCAACCAGTTACTGTTCAAGGTGAACCTCATGCTGGAAGAAGAACCCTAGATCGGAGTAAATTACAAAAGAACCGTAGATCGGAGTAATTTAGCACATTTATGCAAGACAACCTGTTATTTTGAGCAAATTAGTCTAGCATTAATATATATGTTGTTGAAACTAACTTGTTTATTATTAGATTGTAACTTTTGATGATAGCCTAGCAAACTAATTTGATATGTTTCGGGACTGGTACGAGCTTGTTACCAGTCCAGATTTGTTCTCACTCATTTTCTTCTCTTTAATCTTATTCTTTTTATTTTTCTTGCTAGCATTAATATGGGAAACTAATTTGCTACGTCTCTCACTAGTCCAAACGTTATCTTATGAAATTTAAATCAGCTGCTAAAGAGCGGAACATGAAGGATGTTATGACAACTTTTAGTAAACTTAACATGAAGGATTTTTTTCCCATTTTGTTACCATCGAATGGTACTTACTATTGATTATAGACATGCCATCTATAATCAGCTGATGTATATTAAGGGATGGTACCATCTCTACTACTTATGAAGCACCCTTAGCAAGGTCAGCATTTTTCACACAAAAGAGTCCAAACAATTTTGTTAGCATCATTATAAACCATTGATCAATATGGTGTACGGTTGGGATCAGGGACGGAGCTAGAAAATATCATAAGGGGGTTCACTAAATAAATCATATTTAAATTATCGCATTAAATTAAGATGAATTGAATTTCGTATCTTCATCATACATTATTACTTCAAATATTCAGTTTTTAATAATAATAATTAGACAAAATACATGTCTCCATCATACATCCATTACTTAAAAGCTAAAAAAATAAAAAATACATTCTAATTAAACATACAAGTTCTAGTTATCTTCTTCATCTAATTGTACTCTTCGAGGTTTCATATTTTGAAATCGACGTAATATGGCAGTGTTGGTTACCTCCTCAAGGATCTCATTCTCAACATAAGTCACCAAACAATCATTCATCCATTGATCACACATTTTATTCCGCAAATCATTCTTAATGTACTTCATTGCTGAAAAGACTCTCTCAACTGATGCTGTTGCAACCGGTAAAATTAATGCCAACTTTAACAATAAGTAAACCTGTGAATGCACTCTATGCTTGCCAGTATCAACCATTACTCTAGCCAATTTACTGAGTCCATTTAAGTTAGAGAACTCATTCATTGTACGCACATCGGCAATGAAATTTTCAAGTTGATTTGGAAGAGCTAAAAGACTTGGCTTTGAGAACTCACAAGGATAAAAAGAAGCCAACTTGATCAACTTTTCTGTATTGAATGCTCGAAACGAGTCTCTTGGATTTAAGCAAGACACACAAAGAAGTAATTCTGAATTTATCTCATTAAACCTATTGTTAAGCTCTTGCAATTGTGTATCTATAATTGCACAAAAAACCTCTACAAAAAACCTCCTATATCACTTATTATTATTTTCAAGACTTCTTTTGCTGCACAATTAGCTATTTCTCTTTGTGTCTGTCCACAGGTCATTTGTAAATTTTTTGGAGCATTTTTTAAAACCACTCTACTCATCTCTTCCCTATCTTCAGAATAAACCTTTAAAAATTCTATAAAATTACCTCTATTATGTGAATCTTCAGATTCATCATTTCCACGAAAAGCAATACCTTGGTGAAGAAGTAATTTGGCAGTAGTAATTGATGCATTCAACCGAATCCGGTAATCACGTTTGGATTGCTCTGTTTGCCTATCAAGACAAGTCTGTATCGATTGTCTCTGGTTCATCAAAGCATCACATTTCTTCATTGCCTGATTATGAAAACTATTAGGTCCACCAACATGTCTATCCAATCTCTCCTTCTTATTCCAACCTTGAAAACCCTCTGTTGTAAAAACATCACCTCCTCCTTGTTTTTTATCCTTGAATAAATAACAATACAGACAATATACCTTGTGACTTGATTCACTATATTCTAACCATCCCACATAATCATCATACCATTTAGGATTGAACTTTCGCCACACACCTGCTATCTCAACTGGTTCAAATTGACATGCTTTTGGTTGATTTGGACCTCTATTTAAGTAAAATCTTCGAATTTCATCTCGCTCATTTGGATGGTACTCCAAAATCTTCGGTCGCTTTGCGGGATCAATTGGATAGTTTTTTGGGTTAACTTGAACCCGTTTAGGGACTTGAGATGTTGAAGTATCATCTTGAGGTTGTCGTCTTTTTAAAAATTTCTCCATATTCGATCTAATAGAGAAACATTGCCCTTAAGCATTTAGAATTAAAAAAAATAAAATTATTGCATTGTTTGATAAATATGATTATATGATAGCAAATAACTTTACTGTTTTTGTTAATTACCATTAAAATAAAACAATACAAATTAAAATTGGATATGTTCTAGGCTTGTTTCAAACAACAATTTAATTTTCAAATTGGACTTTTAAGATGTTATAATCAGAAAATAATAACTGATTTCATTAAAAAGAAAAGGGCGAAATTTGAAAAGTAGTACCTTGTTATCTATTTTTCTTGTAAAAATAGAATTAGAGGAAGGAGCAAAAGTCCGGATGAATATTTTTTTTTCTCTATCTGATCTCGTAAGTAGCAAAGAGGAGAGAGTCGCTCGAGTGGTTTCAGTAAAGTAAAATTGAAGAAAGGCTCGAAGCGAAAAGGGGCATTAGCAAATCACTGCATAGCCTTTTTTTCCCTTTTTTATTTCTTTTATTTGCATGATGTGATTTCGCTAATTGCACAGGCTGGCAGCTGGCTTATGATGTAACTAAGGCAACAACAAAATAATCTCTATTCGGTTATATTGCTGCCTTTTTTTTATTATGGTAACACTTTGCATATATAAATTGGCGATCTTTCCAAAAAAAAAATTCACAAAAATCGATACTATAAATTAGGCATGGGGTTCAACAATGAAAAACTATCTAAATATTTTTGGGGTTCACACATATGGTGCGTCTAACAAAGTTGCATTTTATTACTATGAATATTAATATTAGTATTAGTATTTACAAAAAAAAAGGGGTGACATTGACACCCCTTTATTGAATGTAAATCCGTCCATGGTTGGGATAGCTATTTCTATAAAGGAGTCGACTCTACACACAAATAAGTCAAGTCCCTGGATGGTATGCCTATGTGGTTTCGTTTCTAAAACACGCGAGTACGATCCCTGCTAAGTGTTTTAAATTTTTGTCTCTCCGTTCCTGCCCCTACCTTTGCTCCTCACACAGTCGGTCTTTTTTTCTTTACCACAATCCAGCGTCGCTAGATTCCGTTCAACAAGCTGCGCCGATTCTCTCCTCTCCAAGCTCTAAATTTCTTTCCTTCTTTTCCTACTGACGGCACAAATTCAATTGTTTTTTTAGATACAAATAAAGATATTGAATCTGATTCATTAAATCCTCTCCTTCAAATCCGAATCACGAATTAATTTCTTTCCGCTTTATCCTTTTCTCCTCTCATTCATCATACGAGTAATCTCTTTCCTCTTTTGTTTCGCTAGGGTTTGTATACTGATGCCGCTCCCTTCTCCTCTCTCCGATTTTAGCTTTTTGCTCTTCTTTTGTTGATCCATAATCCTAGACGCGGTGCCTACAGAGGCGATGGGGGCAGCTTTTCGATCTTCATCATCAATGGAACGCCACATCGCCGCTTATAGCTAGGCCTTCGTACTCTCTCTCCTCCTCTCTCTCATCTCATTCCCGCTTATAGGCGTTGAGGATTCGGCGCAACCTAGCATTTGTTATTTAGGTAGGCTCACATATCTGGCATTTTGATGGTTCTTATTCTCTTTTCCTTTATTTTTACAGTGATCGGAGCAAATTCATATATTTTCTTGTCTCGATCTTTTAATAGTTCTGATTTCTTGCGCAGTAGCACTACCCAAAAATTAGTTTAATGCTTAATTTCTTGTTTTTTTATTCTCATGTGGTGCAAAGACGCTGCCACGGCCTTCACCACCACTGCTGAGGCCATTGAAAATCCTGGGTAGCTTAAACTATCATCTTTGGGTGCGTTTGGATCGTTGGAAGAAAGAAGAAGAAGAAGGAAGAAGAAGAAAAAAAATTATAAACAATCCAAATTCTTCACAAAGTTACACACTTCCCAATACTTCTTCCCTTCTTCCCACACCTATCCAAACGGAGCCTTTGATGTCAAATTTTGATTGAAAGGAAGTAAGCACCATTTTTTGTTTGCATCTCTCTAAAAGTATCATAATAATACGTATATTGATATTTGCATTCACTGGGTTCATTTTATTTTGCCAATCTAGCCCATATACGAGGATTCCAAATTGTGTTCAAAGGGAAAATATTATTTTGTATTATGATGTTTTTAATTAACAATGATGTGTGCGGTTTTGATGGATTTGATTGATCCAGTCATTTCATTCAGGTGGTCTCCCACTCGAAGAAAAGCTTGTCTCAGATTTGGAATATAGGTCAACAAGAGAGGTATTCAGTAACCTTGGGCAGATTTTGCATTTCAGAAGACTTGGACTTGAACTTGGTAGAAGGGACATTGCTTGTCGACAATCTTGCTAAAGGCAACCATAAGAATTACCAGATCTGGTAAAAGTACCCACTATGAATTTTATTAATTGGTTCACTTTATATGCTGAGTAATTGTGATGTTTGCATACTAATATTCAGGGATTTAATAATTGTGTGTTTTTCAATAAATATAAATCCAAAACTATTGCATGCTTTAATGGACATATTTATAATAAGAAAACCAAAAGCAAGACTCCTCTTTCATTCTATTGAGGTTCTCATTGTGATTTATTAACTTATGCTACTAATAATAATATCTTAAATTAATTAAAAAGTATATTAATATGTTCTGTTATATGATTTCAGCAAAGAAACAAGGAAGCATTTGCAAGAATGTATAAGAACATTCAATATAATTGTACAAATTACCCTCAATTAGGTAACTGAATTAGATCCTGGATTTTTTTTCAAAAATAAAAAAGAATAGATCTTGGATTCAGCAACTATTGTCAGAGAGCAGTAAATATTACTTAAAACAACATTTTTTTTTTGACATATATACTTCCTTATTAATCTACTTTTAGTTGTTTGTTCATTCTTAGTTGGCCCTCTATTGGTGTTATGATTCAATTAACTAAGAAAATCTATACATTTGGGGTGACATCTTTTTTTTTTCTTTTTCGAAAATAGATTTCTATAAAAAACTAAACATGGAGGATCTGATTAATTGCATCATTTCAGTTCACCATATGTAGGGGTTCCATAAGGCAAGGTATCGGCCTGTTCCATTATTTTTTATTTGCCTTCTTTCTATATGTGTGATCTTTAAATAATCTTCAATCTGTTCGGGAAGGGCCTATATGAACCTCAGGTTTCGCCTGACTGGGAAGATCATGTAAATTCAATACAATTACTGTCAATACATAGCATCATGATTTTGTGGGAAACAATCATTACATTGACCTATATTTTAAGTTATGGTACTATTGTAGGAGTATTGAAGAAAAGTGCAAATGAAAGATGTAGATCATTTCATATACAAATAGGATACAATGATCAGCATAATGTAGATAATTTCAGATTCAGTCGTGTAGCAAAAACCTAGCAGCCTATCAGGTATTTGTATCACATCTTTAATGTATTGTTGTACTTTTGTTTAAATATTAGGGAAGAAAAATGAACAAGTGCTGAGAATTGCATATTTGAATAATGATAGCATTGCCAATAATTATTGGGGCAATTTGATTTATGCCACCGTAAAAATCTGAAATTCGAGATATGCCACTGTAAAACAACAAATTGGATTTTTGCCACTACAAAACAATATAAATTAGTTTTGTGCCATTGGCCTATTAAAATGACTACAGTGCCCTTTCGATAAAAATTAATTTTATGAATTTATTCGGAAGCATTGTACCAAGAAAAAATTTGGTTGCGACTCCAAATTCCGCATGTAGCACAACTATGAACCATGGTAATTGGTTTTTCATCAAACACTTTCTCTACAATCGTGGAACAGCCCCATCTTGCATTTGGAATCAACAAGTGGACTAGAAATAACTAAATTTGTCCAACTAAAGGCAATAGTTAGTAATTGGATTTGGTTAATCAATCATATGTGACACCAAGTAAGAAATGAGAACATTAAATTGTAAGAACAAAAACTTGGGCTAGACATTTTAGCAAACAACTTATCGGTATGAGAAAAATTGCCATCCAAGACGAAAAAAGATGAGTGCTACGTTGACTCAAACAAGGAAGGAGAGAGGCGTCAAGACTCAAGACGTGAGATGCGAGATGTGAAGAAAGAGATACACCTTGCGCGCTAAAACTGAGGGATGAAGTAGATAGGCAGCAATGAAGGACAGAGGACAGAAGGAAGAAAGAGGGATAAGGCTTACAGCGTGAGAAGAGAGGGAAGGAAGATATCGTGAGGGAGAGGTTGCCTTGTGAGGTGACCAAAAGGAAGATGAGGCAAGGTGCGGGTTGAGTTGATGTGGATTTGGATCAGAGTGTGGGAGTGGGAGTGGGACTGGGGGGTCGGAGGGGAAGATGAGAGAGGTGAACGAAAAGAGATGGCGAAGGCAGAGCCCGCGCAGGTGTTGCGAGGGGTGGGGGTAGATAGGTGGAGGGAGATGCTGGTTTTGGTTTTGATCTTGACTCTTGAGAGAGAGAGAGGGAGTTGGAACTTGGAAGAGATGGACTAGAAGTGGGAGATATGCAAGGGGTATTTTGGACATTTTAAAAAAATCTGACATCAAATCATCAATTTAATGGCATAAATGAAATTTATTATAATTTTAATACAAAATAATGGCATAAAACAAATTTGTATAGTTTTGTAGTGGCATATTTTATATTAGTTATTTTGTGATGGCATTTTTCAAATTGTAGTGTTTTGTAGTGGCATAAATCAAATTATTTCATAATTATTTTATATTGTTTCAAGTGACATGGAGTTCAAGCATAACAAGTGCTGAGAAGCAGATTGTGACACACAATTCTGTCATTTTTCAAGCGGTAAGTATTACATCAACAGTTTTAAGTTATTGAGAAAAAAAGTCGATAGTGACACACAATCTTAGTTGGGATCCATAATTTATCTAATTCTGAAGACAAATAATTATAAGGTCGGGATGGTGTGCAAGTAGGGATGAAAATGGATCGGATACGGAGCGGATGTTGGTCTTCCCATATCCGCATCCGTAATTTTTTTCCGGATACGGATACGAATACGAATGCATTCGGATACGGATACGGTTCGGATATTAAACGGATACGAATACGGTTCGGATATTATCGGATACGGAGTCAAATACAAATATATTTTGTCGGATACAGATTGCATTTTAATCTTTATTATTTATTTATAATAGTAGTTTCTATAAATATAATGATATTCAATATACTCATGTCTATGTTAGTACTTTGTCAATATTAGAGAAAAAAATTAATTTCAGTGTTGTTATCATTTATAATCGTCTCAATTAATAGAAAGTAAAAATAATTTTATGTTACTAGTCCAAATAAAAATATTTATTATAAGAAAATTTATTTAATAAAAATTAAGTATTATCTAATTAAAAGTATTCTCTAATATAGAGAAGTAATTATATTATATTAATCATCTTATGACGTTAAAGATACGGATAAACGGATTAATATTTATCGGATACGGATAATATCCATGTCGGATACGGATAAAGAGCGGATATTGGTCTTTCCATATCCGCATCCATATTTTTTTAACGGATACGGATACGAATACGGATATGTTCGGATACGGATACGGTTCGGATATTACGCGTATTTTTCGATTTTCTTCAAGCAAGGGGGATTTCTTTTTCTATTCAAATTCTCCAAAAAGGGGTCCTAAAAAAATCTGACATGAATCCATGGCTACAACGTCACACCTAGGGATGAAAACGGATCGGATACGGAGCGGATGTTGGTCTTCCCATATCCGCATCCGCATTTTTTTTCCGGATACGGATACGAATACGAATGCATTCGGATACGGATACGGTTCGGATATTAAACGGATACGAATACGGTTCGGATATTATCGGATACGGAGTCGAATACGAATATATTTTGTCGGATACGGATTGCATTTTAATCTTTATTATTTATTTATAATAGTAGTTTCTATAAATATAATGATATTCAATATACTCATGTCTATGTTAGTACTTTGTCAATATTAGAAAAAAGAATTAATTTCAGTGTTGTTATCATTTATAATCGTCTCAATTAATAGAAAGTAAAAATAATTTTATGTTACTAGTCCAAATAAAAATATTTATTATAAGAAAATTTATTTAATAAAAATTAAGTATTATCTAATTAAAAGTATTCTCTAATATAGAGAAGTAATTATATTATATTAATCATCTTATGACGTTAAAGATACGGATAAACGGATTAATATTTATCGGATACGGATAATATCCATGTCGGATACGGATAAGAGCGGATATTGATCTTCCCATATCCGCATCCATATTTTTTTGACGGATACGGATACGAATACGGATATGTTCGGATACGAATACGGTTCGGATATTACGCGTATTTTTCGAATTCGGATACGGATCGGAGCGGATAAAATCCGCTCCGTTTTCATCCCTAGTCACACCACACTTTGTCAAAGAACTTCTCGGATTCAGATACGGATAAAATCCGCTCCGTTTTCATCCCTATGTGCAAGTCCCTCTTCTCCTGTTTCACACCTTTCATGCACTTGAATCTTAATTTTGCTTAATTAAAATAGATAAATGGGGTGCTTAATTAAACTGCAGGTCGTTGGTTTTGATGGGGAGGAGGGAGTCTGGAGTAGGGAATGGGTGGGGTGGGGTTGGGTCAATTTTTGTCTAATATGAAGCCCTAAATTTGCTATCTGAAATGCAGGTATATGCTTGCTGCTGTTTGTGAGAAGGTACTAGACCCAATTTGAATTGGCAATGTGACCATAATATTGGTTCCATTAAGGAAACCAAACCACTCAGAAGGATCTTTCATCATAGAAAATTCTTGTGTACGGTCAAGTACTGCTTGCATTCTAACTTTATCATTTAGAAACTCATGTTTATATTATAATTAGAACCAGCTCCTTGAGAAATGAAAAATGTACATATTTTATTTATCTTTTTAATTAGTTTTTGTTTATTTTATTCATAGTTACTAATAGAAATGCTGTCAAAATACCAATAGATATAAAAGATGTATAATGTACATGACATGCTATTCCATATTTTTTTCTACCAGCATTATTCATTAGCTTCCAATACAATTAACTGTTATTTCATTTTCCAAATATTAATTTTCCCAGGTGAAGGGATGCGGGGATAGCATATGTGAGTCACTATTACCAGGTCAGATAACATGTACATATTCTGAATATTTTGTGCTCAAGAGATTGAACAGGTCCTATGCTTTTCTTTCCCTATTTCAAGGTTGCCCCTTTCAATGGACCTAAAGCAATAATGTATGAATAAAAAGATTTTGGTTATAATCATATTATGTAATTACTTTTATTTTTTGATAATGGTCTGGCTTGTTCAAGTTAGCTCTTGGATCATTTGAGAAGAAGTTTACATTCAACATGGCTGTTTACAAGCTTAAAAGCTTGCATGTTGTTTGCTGTTAAATTTTTGTGCATGGAAATGTCTCCTTGGACCTTGCATCAAGCCGCTACAAGCCATTTTTTGTTCTGGTATGAGTTCTTATAATTTAGTGACCAAATCATAAATATAATCTTATTAAGGGCCTTTTGGAAAATGTTATTGAATTGATTGGAGGACTTATCCATGTTAATTGTTGGTTTTTGGACTATTGAAAAATCTGTAATTAGTCTTTGTTAGAGGGCTTGAATGTATTTTTTTATCGAATCAAATTGTGGTTCTTTGTGGTTCGGACTTGAGACCCAAACTCATTATGCTGTACCGAGACCCGTTTCCGTAGTGGATTGCTCTTTTCGGATCTTTGTGTTATCATATTTACTTTTGTGTCTTCCCTATTATCTGCTTGTACAAAGCCATTTTCCTTTATGTTGGCTGAAACAATTGCGAAGCAAATATAATAGTTGGCATTTCATAAAAATAGACGTAGAACATCTATATTGATAGTATAAATCAGTTATTAATTTGTAATAGTACAAAATAAATTTTATATATTTACTTCCAACAAATTGTATAATTAATTAAATCTAAAAGCTTCTAGACAAGAGCATGAGTATAATTAATCAATTGTTATAACAAAATTTTTTTTATTAAAATTGCCCACATATTGGGTGGGCACATATGCTAGTCGAAGATAATGGATATATTCAGTCAAGACATGACTTGGTACCGATTGGTAGGAAACACAACATATAGAGTTTATTGACTTGACTGTACTGAAGTTCCTTTTTGTTATTCAAAAGAAGTATATAGATATATTCAAACGGATTAGTACCGATTGGTACATGGGCTAAATCACTTGGTTGATTAAGTTAACTAAATTAAACAGTAAAAAATCACTTGCTTGGTACATGGAACAAAGCTACCAATGAACAAACTAGATAACCATAGATAAAAACAATGCAAAAAATTAGAGTAATCAGTAAAAACAAGAACATAGATTATCTTACTACATCCACATAGAGTATCTCATATAAAGTGTCATAAAAAACAAGAACATACATATGATTAGAAAGACACTACTTGTGAATTTGTATAACTACAATTAATGTTATCTAATGATGCAACAAGTGCTTCAATTTTTCGCTTATCGCCTTGAGATTTCTTCTTGAATTCATCTGTCAGATTGTCCAATTGAGCTTCGAGTCTATCAACTAGCTCAGAATCAATAAATGGACTAACAACATTTTCAATTGTTAGATAAGTCAAATATTCATCTTCACACTTCCAGTCAAATCACTTTTGTACAGTCGAATCTGGTTAAGTACAGTCGCTCTGTGATTTCTTCTATAGAAGTGCGAAATCGCTTCCAAAGAGACTTTGCTCAGGTTAGACCTCACACCTCATAGTGGTGTTGAGAGAACGAAATTGAGAGAGGGAGTGAGCAAATCGATCAGACCTCTCAATTGATCGATCAATCTAGTTTTAGGGTTCATCGAAAGAGAGGAGAGGAAGTTGAAGAGAGGAGAAGAAGGGATCGAATGGGTTGGGTTGGGTACTTGGGTCTGGACTGGACTAATTTGATTGAGGGTATAATGGTCCACAGATTTATTTTCTTTTATTTAATTATTATTTATATTATAAAAAATGAGAAAATGGCAAAAACAGAA
Organism: Rhynchospora pubera; assembly: GCA_028095005.1. NCBI lineage: Eukaryota > Viridiplantae > Streptophyta > Magnoliopsida > Poales > Cyperaceae > Rhynchospora > Rhynchospora pubera. Next base: position 220,254,884 of record CM051460.1, on the reverse strand, counting down.
AAAAAAAATTAAATTTTAGGGTGGCAAAATCACAAAGTTGAAAAATTAAGTGGCAATTCTACAATTTCGTTAGTTTTGGGTGGCATATACAAAATTTTCTCTAATATCAAAACATATATTAATATGTAGTGAAGATCCGGGTTCAAAATTCGAATCCAACACTGTTAGCCAACAGTTCTTCAAACAGTATTTTCGACCGGATCTTTTGTTGCATGGTTGAATATGTGGTGATATAATAAAGCACAGATATACGAAATCATATATAAGTTTGCTGCACCAAAATAAAAATCCACTTAGCTGTTTCTCCTATCGAGACCACATGGGTGTCAGCATGATCCCATGCGTACGCTCATAAACAGCCTTCGCGAAACGGATCTTTGACAGTTTATTTTTGACCCGTTGCGCAGGCTAAGTGTTCGCGAGACAGTTGTCCTGTGCAAACGGTAGAGCACGTGGGTGGTGTCAGTGATGCGCTTGGAATTTTTTTTTCTCCCACAACAGCCCGTGGGCACATAACACGAAAATATACCAGAGTTAGAATACAAGGCCCTTTTCACTAATTTTTTACCCATGTGAATGGACACATGTGAGGAGAGAGAAGATTAAAAAAAATGGCACCACTTTCGGCTCATATTAGTTATCAATAATAATAATTTTGTGTTGGTAATCACAATTATTTTTATAACATGAATTATTATTAGCAGTGTATTATTATATATTTTATTTTATCTTACGGTTTATTATTATGATTATTGTTGTTGTTGTTGTTGTTGTTAGTATTATTATTATTATTATTATTATTATATAATGATAATAGCAATAATAATTATAATTACAATAATTACTTTATTAATAAATTTTATTATATTATACGGTTAATTAATATTTTTTTAATATTATAGTATCATTAGTATTATCATTAATATTATTAGTATTATTTTACTCATTTTTTTGGACCAATTATTATTATTATAATTATTTAAAAAAATTTATTTATTCATTTTAAAACAATAAATATAATAATTATTGTATTTATTAATATTACCTAAATTATTACTTTAAAGATTTTTTAATTAATATTTTTATATTATTATTATTATGAATATAAATTATTATTATATTATTTTCATCCATTCTTATAACGACAAAGTGTTCAAAACAAAATCAAATCATTATTATATTTTTTCTTTTCCTTATTCTTATTCACAACACACCATCCAAACATCTTTTTATTTATCAATAGACAATTCTCCTAATTCTAATTCAAGATTCTTATTCATGAATTTCATTATTCATTCTCATTGACTCCACTTCCAAACACACCTTGAGACTATCCTAGTGTTCTTACTAGGCCATATGCTGTTGCAAATTTTAATAAGCAGCATTATATTTTATTTCTATACAAATATGCAATTTAAGATTTGGCCCAAACATAGAGAGAAAATTTTTTGCCAACTTAATAAATTTGTACGGATGAATTTATTTGATTTGTTGATCGAAGATCAAGCAACGAAGGGTGGTGCATTGAAATTATAGATTAAGTTTAAATCCTGATCGTTCATCTCTATTTATAATTTAAAAATGAACGATCTGAATTGAAATATAATTACAAAATTGTATCCGTACGTACAGAATTTACCATAAGAATAATATTATATATATAGGCCATAGAAGGCTCTACATGGGCCTTGGACCATAGAGATTCGCCCCATTTAGACCGGAATTGAGAAGGCTAAATGGAGTAAGACCGGAATTGAGAAAACCATAGGGGCCGTTTAGGGCTGCAAAATGATCGAGACAATGACGTAAATGAGCTGTTGCGTCGATTGTTTCATCCTATGCTACGAAACAGATTTTTTATTTCGTTGATCGTTTCGTCCAGACGAAACGATCGAAATTGATGAAATTTTCGTGATTTACACATGGACGAAACTGTTTCATTGTTTCGTTAACCGTTTCATCTAACCAAACGAAATCGTTTCGTTGTTTCGTTAACCGTTTCGTCCGAATGAAACGAAATGAAAAACGACTTCCATTCTCAGCCCTAGGGCCGTTTGGATCGCTTAGGAATTTGAGAAATTTCGTATTCTTAGGCATAAATTTATTAGGAAGTGTGTAACTTTGTGAAGTGTTTGGATTGTTTATAATAAATTTATGTCTAGAAATTAGAAAATTCTCAATTTCTCAACGCATCCAAACAGGCCGTAGAGATTCGCCCCATTTATTTAAACAAGTAAGACCCACTTGTCAGTGCCTAAGAAGTGCTCTGCTCCATTCCAGCTGTAGCAAACAATCCTCCGAGTTTCTGGCGGGAACATTTCCCTCCAAAAACTCATACCAAAACCTTCTCTCAGAAATCCAATTCGCAAATCAGATCAAACAACCCCAACTCCCTTCCACCATGGAAACAGAACCAGAGAATCAAACACAAACCCGAGAAGAAGCGCCTTCTCCTTCGCCTTCGCCTCTTACAACATCTTTCCCACAAGGCAAGATCAAGCGAATCATGAAGCTAGATCGAGACATCAAGAAGGCCACGTCAGAAGCAACCTTTGCCATCTCTCTTGCCACCGAGCTCTTCACCCAATTTCTGACTGCTGGGGCCCATGCTCAGATGACTAGCCGTGGGCGCCGCATTGTCAGAGGTGAGCATGTCCGATCTGCCGTGCGGGCCCACCAGCCGACAGCTGATTTCCTTCTTGATTGCCTCTCGCAACCGCCGGCTCCAGCTTCTAGGCGCGGCACTGGTGCCACGTGTCAAACAGAAGGGGAGGCAAAGGATAACGAGAAGGAGAAGGAGAAGGAGACGAAGGGGAAGCCTCTGCCACGTGGGACCCGGCGGATTGACCAGTTCTTTCAGAAAAGCTCGGTAGATGCACACACGAATAAAGATGAGAATCAGGTGGAAACCTCGGTAAATCCAGAAGCGAATCAGGTGGAGCAGTGAGGTTTGTGATGTAATCTTTCGCAACATTTTCTCTGTGCGTATTCAAAAAAAAAAGTGACAATTCCTATATGAATTATTAGTTGGATAGTTTTTGTGAAGAGAAATATGATCCTTGTTAAGTGTGCAGTTGTCTCTTCTGATTAATGTTGAAACTTAATTTGTCATTTTGGCTTTCCTTCTATTAAATCAAATTATCTGTGGTGAGTGCTGAGCACTGTATTGCAATTTTCCAGATCCTCTGTGCCTTTCTTAATGTAGCCAAACCATATAGCGAGTCCATTATAACCCGATACTGAAGTTGGGATTTCTAAAATCTGTAGGGTGTGCAATGGGAGCTTTGAGAATTTCTGCTCAGCTTCTGGTCATTGGTTGTACCGTTGCCAGTTTGTGTACATTAAACTTGCTGGTACTATATCCCAAGAGAACTGCTTTGATTAACTTATTTTCTGGTTTGAAGAAATTTTGTACTTGTCATTTACGAGTATTTTCTATCAGAAAGAAAGAACAAAGCATTTCCCAACCAAAAAATAAAAGGACCAAAATACTTCCACAAAAGCTGAAAAAATAGGTAAGTTGAATTAGTTGATTGATAAAACATGAAAACGATGCAAGGCATGGAATTGAGATGGATTATTTTGAGGCTCAACTCTACTCTATTGTATGGGTTTTCATTGGAAGTTTCCAGATTTATGTGTTGGATGTGCTTCTGTTGTTTAGATGGTCCATATTACTAGTTTTACCAGTATCAATTGTTTGAATCAGGCCGTCAGGATCGATATAGAATAATCTCATTTCTGAAATGGATGGCCTCCACAGTTCCACTAGGAAACAACCATCAATATACTTTGCTCTAATGGATAGTTAATCTGTCTACTTTTGTCTCCAAATTATATTGCTTAAAAATTTATGTGTAACTGTGTAAGAACTGAGAAGTTACTCGTTCTTGCTAATGAAGGTCTACAGATGGTTTTTATTTTTAATCCATAGAACACATAGATGTAAAATACATTATAAGGCCAGTCCCAGGCCGGCCTTTTAATAACTATAATTCTGACCTAGCCCCATAGTCTTGTTATAAGGAAAGTAGGAAACTCTGAATTTAAAACTACTCCCCTCCAACTCCTATAAAAAATATATAGTAAATAAATAAAAAAATAAATAAATCTCTAGCATGTATCAATTAGTTCCTTCAACAGTTGAACTTTTGGTTTTAGTTCAATTGCACGCGTTTAATTATAATTTTTGGAATATGCCTGTACGGATTTGCAAGTTTATGTGACTGCACCAAATCCCATAAAATTTGAATGTTCGACTGAATCGTCAGTAGTAGTTGACAAGTTCGATTGGAAAATTTGAAGTGACATAATTGAAGATTTAAACAAAATTCTCCTTAAATAACAAGACATCTTCTGTGCTATTGAAGAGGTTTTAATAATAGTTATTGAAACAGCCTTAAAGACAACAGTTTTAATGCTACTAAGATCTTTCAATGATAATTATGGGAACCCATAAAAGCAAGACAATTTTAATGCTAGTAAAAGGTCTTATAATGATAATTTTGAAAGCATTGCAATAGTGGATAGTAGTTGGAAAATGAAGGGAAAAAGTTTTTGGGAGGTCTTCAATGGGAGGGAAATGACATTTATCTATCACCCAAGTTACCATGATTCCCTTCTAGCTGTTGCTTTCTAGGACACACCATTATTTACCATGGGACCAGATAGCAAACTATGATTATTGGTAATTTCAGGAAATAAAAAAGAAATTGGACCTAAATTAACCTTTTTCGTCCATTTCAATGATATCAATCTTTTTGGGCCCTTGTTTAGTTTTATAAAAGTTAAGAACTTTCATCTTCCGTAGTATCGAAAAAGACATCTTTGATTTTTATCCCCTTTTTTTCACATTATTGAGAGTGACCAAAAGCAATTAATTATTAGCATGTTATTCACGCTTGAGTTAATTTTACATAAGTGTTTTCAATCTCCTTTTCTCATTAGCAGACAACCAACACAAAAAAAAAAAAGATTAGTCAAACATTGATCGCACATTTTCGCGATCAGATGCCACTTGGACGAGTAATTTACAACATTTCTAGAGATTTTAATCAATATGATTGGGACTCGGAAATAATTTCGTTACAGTTAACCATGTGTTTGTTATCTAACCGGGTAGATTATTAATATTAATTAGACCGTTTTCAAGGCGCTGTTTCATACCCTAATGCATTGAAAACACTATATAACTCGTGATTGCTAGATTTGTGGACACAAATGATACAAGTGTTTGACATTGACTACATCCTGGTTTATATTATTTTATCACTTCCTTCAATTTCGCTAATCTGATGTATTAGTTAGCCGTCCCAACTCATGTCCTGTAATTGAAACCAAATATTTAGCTAAGTACACTTTTCATACTATTCTGATGTCTACCCAATTTACGCGGTGCTTTAATTTTTAAAATGCAAAAGTTTTGGGGCTGAGTAAACGTTTATGGCTTGTCCGGTTACTAGTACTTAACTTAAGTAGACGCTCTGATTCCAAAATTAAAAGGAAAAATTGTTATGATGGTTAAGGGTCCCTCTTTTTTTTTCTTTATTTTTGGTGCTTTCAAGCTCCTATTTTGAAATTCTAACGATAAAAATTTATATTTGGAGTAACGTATGGATGTCGAAAGTATTGAAAAATAATATACAATAATTATCAGCATTAAGAAAATTTTAGAATCTCTGAATTTATTTATTTTTTTAAAAAAGATTAATTATATCTGAGCTTCTTTTCATTGAGGCATGCTATCAGTGAGTTTTTTTTTACGAAAATTTAGAAATTTTCAGGTATTTTACTTTTCCTCCCCAATTAACTACTCTCGCGATAAATATGCATGAGAAATTAGAATAGGCTGTTCGAACAACAGGGCGGGTTTCTCTATACTGCGTTAATTCAATGCTTGTTCGCCTCTTATTCGCCCAGACAGATGGAATTAGAATAACCACCAAGAATTTTAAGAAAATTAGGTGTTCATTCCGGGCTGTGTTTGGATGGTGGGAAGTGGGAAGAAGAAATAAGGAATACGAATTTTTTTTCAATAAATTTATTCCTAAGCATTCAAACTCTTCACAAATGTTACACACTTCCCAATAAATTTATCCCTTCCCAATAAATTTCTTCCATTCTTCCTTCTTCCTACCTTATTCTCAACACATCCAAACGGAGCCCTTGTTCGATTCGCTTGTTCCGTGTTTGGATGCTGAACGAAAAAGTTTATTCGGCGCGTTTGTATTGTAACAGGCTGTACACTATTGATATAATGGCAAATGAAAAAAAAAAATGATGTAGAGTAGAATTTGATATACTGGAAGAACTCGTTAAACAAAATACGAAATTATATGCAAAATATAAGGCATCTATTGTCCTAAAAAAAATGAATTTATTAAATAATTTTTTTAATCATACAGCATCAATATTAGATTAGTTATAGGTACGGATTCCAATGAATTTCGTTGGAGTATTCGGTTGACGAATAATTCTTTCATAATGAGGCGTAATAGGCTATCGACATCAATTCTAAATAGTGAATATATCCTGGCCGCATTATTAATATTGTACTTCAATTCAAACTCTATTGAGCAGATATAGAAAAAATATATATATACAGATAACAAATATATTTCGATATTCAATTATACTTATCGAAATAAGGATGAAAACATGAATTTGTTACACTAATACACACAGTACACATAAAATAAAATATAGTGTTTAACATTTATTATATAAATCCATAATTTCGAAGTTCATAATACATTTTCAAGCAAAAATTGATATTTATTTGAGATAATGATTGTAAATTAAATATGAGTCTCTAATGGGAAAAATAGGCGAGTCTCTAAAATTATCAATTAAAATCGAGATAATTCAAATTTTATATTTTTTTAAACAAAAAAAATTACATTATTTTTTTTAAAAAAAATTATATGTACGCATACGTACTTATATAGTTTTATCTTATTGAATAATAAAGTACGAATAATTATTTACGAGTTATTAAGTGGGTATAGAGAACAATGCACGGAGAATATGTGGTTCCTTTTTTGTACACATAATTGCGTAATTTGCATTGAATATAAATTTGGGATTATCTCCATTAAGTTTTCTTTTTATTTTTTCCTAGTCATTTTCCTTTTTTTTCTTGGGGTTTGGGGTGGGGGGGGGGGGGGGTAAATTCCATTCAAGAGAGTGGGAGACAGAGAACTATTAAAGGGGACCAGGTGATCAGACGGCTGATAAAGTGAGGGAAACAAACGTAGCGTCCATGTCAATTTACAGTACTTAGCGATGTTGTGTTGCATTAATCTGTTTATTAAGTCATCTAATATATGACGAGGTTATGAAATTAGCACGTTATAAGCGTTAAAAAAAAACCCGACAAAACACGTTGAAAGGCAAATGTAGGATGATTTTTGTTCTGAATTGCATCAAACATAACATAAGTGTAGTCATTTGATTCTTAATATTCGTGGTGGATTAATTAATGAAATCGGAGGGCCAGATTGAAAAAGAAGTCAAGTTATTATATATGGAGAGGATGCTGAATGTACCAATATTAGAGTCTATTGAAAAAACAAAAAAAAAATGTAAGAACAATTTGGGTTTGTAGATGAATAATGAGAAAACGATAAAAAAAAAGTGCAACAAAATCTTAAAAAAAAAGTAGAGGATTGAACCGCAAATTGCGATGCTTATTTTTTTTTTTTAAGATAGTTTATTTATTTATTTTCTGGAAAAAGTCGGTAGATTCTTTTGAAGAAAGTTAGGAGTTTGTTAGTTTCAGCCTAAAGTAAAATTAGTCAATTCTTTTTTCATTTGTATTTTTATAGATATGCAAACGGAACTATTGAAATTGATTTGTTAGGTGTAACTAAATTATGTAAAACTCAAGATCATTTACTTATTAATATGTATAATATTACAATATTAGTTTAGTTTTAAGTAATTTGTCAGTTTATTTAACTTTTAAAAAGCAAATTAACTGAAAAAATTTAGCACGCCTACCGCAAGTTAATAAATGTAAAATTTACAAGAAGAAACTAAGATGGTTATTTGCCGTAAACAATACAATATCTAATTGGACAATTTTAATCTAATAAATATATGATAAATTAATGAATACAAACCAAAGTATTTGATTTTTTTTTTTAAACTGAAAACAGATGCATATATGTTAGCCTCAGTTGAAATCAAAATCAAGACACGCGTCAACATGAGACGTTTGATTTCAATTGAATGATCGAATCATGTATTAATATTAGTAGTATACTGTCATCATAATTACATTATTTTTCTCGTAAATATCTACGTGATTCTGGGTCAATCCTTTTAAACGTAATTAAAAAGTACAGATATCAAACATATTTAAATTATCCTTTCAAGTAAATAATTAAACTCAGACCTACCGACTTATATAGGCCTGACGGTAGAAGTTGCTTTCAAATATGCAATGATGACCTAACATTTTATTCATATTTGCTAGAAACTGTACCCCACGTGAACTTATTAAAGATTTTAGTGCAATCTTACGCGACATCGCAATGAACACTAACAATCTAACATGAAATGATTCTACCATAATCTAGAATGTCAACCTCACAATGGGATTTAGTCAAAATCCACCTAAAATCAAACTGTGTAAAGAAGTACATAAGACATGAACTGTTGATGTCATGAATTGGGGTTAGATCAAATCACTAAACTGTGAATAGAGGCCGGACTGATGTACACGAATTGGATTGGTTGGATATATACTTGGATATCTTCTACAATTTTAATCGGATCCATAATAGTTAAAATGACATTTTTAATCCATAATCAAACACCATAAGCACAAACTCGTACACCGCTAATTGAACCCAACTTTACTTGATCAAGCTAATACATCCTTTCGTCGGATTATTTCAATATTTTTTACGAGCAATCTTGCCAACTAACCTTGAAAGGAAAAAAGGAAAAAATTAGGAGCAACTTTTAGAGCTGCCAAATTACTCGTTCACCGTAAGCCTTTTTCGGCTCTCCCATCGTAGCTTCATGTATCTTTTGGGCCAATTTCAATAAAAACTTTCAGGTAATTTTAAAATTAAACAACTCATGAATTATAATTTATAAAATGAACTATATATTCTCAATTATAAAAACTTTTAATCCACGTTAAGAAGATGATCCAAACACACTAGACATTAAAAATTATTCCAGATATTGGGACCACTTAAAAATAACACTCTACGTCTCAAAATACTTATTCGTGATCGTTTAGGAATAATATTTTTTTTACTTAGAATAACTAATCCTAATTTTATTCTTGGGCTATCCAAACGCACCAAAATTGATTATATTAATAATAAATTTTTCAAGAAAAACCATGTTAAATGACTTAATGGTTGTTGAAGTAAAATAAAGAGTACTGAAGGTATTTTCTATTATTCGGATGTCTCATATATTAGTTTGAGAGCATGGACAATACTCCAATGCATTCGACGGACCATTTTTGAATTTGGAGTCTCAAATGACCAATTTAAACCGTTAAGTGCGATTTTCATATTAAAGTCTAGCGCAAAACTGAATTTTATATTTTTCTAAATTTCTATACTATTTTTTCATATTATTTTTAGAAAATCATGAACTGTTTAAAAATAATAATTTTCTACAAATATGAAAAAAGTAATAATATATATATATATATAATTATATATATATATATATATATATATATATATATCAGTTCCGTACTAGCTAGATTTCAATACGTAGATCAAATTGAGCATTTCGGATCGATCGTCTCAAACTCAAAATCCAAAAACAAACACACTGGATCACCTCTGTTCAATGCATTATACTTTAGACTTGCTCTTAGTTTGATGCAATTTTTGACTTATTTATAAATAATTCCTTTTAAATATTAACCGCTTAAGTTTATCATCATTTAGCTAACTGTCATATAATTCTCAAATTACTGCACCTTCAATACAGAATATTTTCAAATAAAAAATTATGCATAATGTTTTATTTAATATTCATATCTATAAAATAATCATTAGGATTATTAAATAATATTGATGTTTAATACATTCCTTCCACCCTCCTAATAGTATCGAGTGTTTTATCAATTTGCTCTTATTTAATTAGCCAAGAATATGTATGATTTACCTTTGTAGATAATACATAGCTTTCTAGTTTCTATCGTACGGATTCGCTATCAAATTCATATCGTAATATAAGTTTATGCGACGTTGATAGGACAGAATTTTCCGTCGTAGAGAGCCCCCATCAAATTTTGGTGGAAACGGTTTGAAGTTTATTTTAGAGGCGTGCATGTCGGTTTGTATAGAAGCCTGATAAGGCGGTTACTGGTTCACACAGAAATAGCCGAACCAATCATATATATATATATATATATATATATATATATATATATATATATATATATATAATAGAGTTTAGCTACGGTGAGTCGCGACCAAAACTCCTAGATCTAGATCAAAATGACCGATCCAAATCGTCCAATATGATCTCCCTATTGAAATCTCCATATAGACCGAATTTTTTATTTTTTCGAAATTTTTAAGTTTTTTTTTTGAAATTTTAGAAAATCGTTAATCTAATTGGTTCTGAACCATTCAAAAACATCAGTTTTTAAAAATCCGAAAAAAATACTTAAAAATTTCGAAAAAATAAAAAATTTGGTTTGCACGGAGATTTCAATAAAAAGATCATATTGGACGGTTTGGATCGGTCATTTTGATCTAGATCTAGGAGTTTTGGTCGCGACGGATCCGTGAGTCGCGACTCACCGTAGCTAAACTATATATATATATATATATATATATATATATATATATATATATATATATATATATATAGCTTGTTGTCCTTTTTGCTGTCTGAGGCACGGGAGCATTGAGTTGATGAATTTTTCAGTGGTCACAACTCACAAGTGTGTGTTCTTTTGTGGCATTGTAGCAATAAATTATTTTATCCGTCCCGGCCTGGGGGAAATCTATCATAAAAAAAAATAATAATAAATAGTATAATTCAAAAGTTCTTGAATTTTTGTTTTAGTGATCCAATAAAAGCTTATAATAAATGTACACTATACAAGTATCTTTGAAAGGAAATGACTTCAGATAATTGAAATCATGAAAGATTTAGTACATTTTATAATGTCTATCTTCTTTGTTTGTGGCGTTGTGGAAACCTCTAGCCACATTAAAACGGCAGTCTCATGGGTAGTGATCCGCACAACATCAATTTGAGTCTGAGCAACATTTATTAAGGCTGTGTTTGGATTGGAGTGGGAAGAAGAGAATAAGAGAAGAAGGAAAAAAATTTATTATTAAACAATCTAAACTATTTATAAAGTTACACACTTCCCAATACTTCTTCCTACTTCTTCCCTTCTTCCCACATCTCATCCAAACGGAGTCTAGATGTTTTGGACAAATATGCCCCCATATCCATTCTGATTTCTTTCGTTAAGATCTTCCTAAAATATATATTTTTTTACCTTAATTATGTCTTTCTCAATGACTTCCATTATGTTTCACGCTAAGGAAAAAAAAACTAACAGCGTTTTTCATCTTCTTTCGTCCAACATTTTGTAATGCTATTTCTTTCTCCAAATTACAAATAAACATTTACTATGACAAAATTTATGTATTTTGAATTTGACTTCTCCTAAAACGTTAAAAGAAATAAATGAAATTGGAATTGACAAAAAATTTTTGGCTCGGTGCAGCACAAAAAAAAAGGCAAAATTTGTGATTTATTAGTTTAATTGTAATGACTTTCAAGGCAGATTAAATCTATTATTGGATTTAATTCTTGTTTTCATGTTGAAGTTCGAGTTAATGGAACTTTTATTTCTTTTGAGGAGAGAGGCAGCTAAAAAATATTGGTTAATATACATATGCTCCAAAAAAAAATGGATGGAGCGATTGAGGAGAATCCGTGAATGTTATTGAAGTAGTTTTTGTCTGAAGAGGAAATAAATCATAGAGAAAAATACGGAGATAAAAATGTGTCCGATTCAAGATAAGGATACTATTGTCATTTAAAACTTATTATATTGTTCGGACTCGATTTGATGTTGTACCGATCACTACCCCACGCTGCTCCCATTCCGTCATAATTCAACAAATTGGAACATATGAAAAAGCTAGCTGAATGACACAAAAAAAAAAAAAAAAGCTGACTGATTAAATGTATCTACAAATATACGGTTTTTTTTTTCTTTTTTGAGACTGATATAATATTCCTTCTGATTGCCATTATCGATAAAGCGACAAATGTGATTCGATCATTCAGACTGAGACTTAATTTGTTTCTTTGAATCGTTCGGGGTAAACCTGTAATTAAATGGAGAAACATGTAACAATGACGTCGTATCTGTTTGTTGTGTTGTCATTATTACTTTGATTTTAATTTGCATTAAATCACGTCGGTTCTATTTCCAATATAATATTTGCTTATACATTTCTGATCTCTAAAATAAGGTTTAAGAAATATCAAATTCTCCATAGGAGCACCCAATTGATATTATATTAATAAAAAGGAACACCATCGATCATTTAATAAAGTTATAAATCATTTCACGCACATGTTAGTATGTATATATATAGAGAGAGTTTTGCTATGGTGAGTTGCAACTCACCAAAGCGTCCGTTAGTCGCGCTCAAAATTTCGAAATTTAGCTTAAAATAACCGATCCAAACTGTTTAATACGATCTCTCTTTTGAAATCTCCATGCATACCAAATTTTATATTTTTTAGAAATTTTTAGGTTTTTTTTTAAATTTTAGAAAATCATTAATCTAATTAGTTCCGAACCGTTCAAAAACAGTAGTTTTTAAAAATCCGAAATAAATACTTTAAAATTTTGAAAAAATATAAAATTTGGTATGCATGGAGATTTCAATAGGGAGATCGTATTAGACGGTTTGGATCAGTCATTTTAAACTAATTTTCGGAATTTTAAGCGCGACTCATGGACGCTTTGGTGAGTTGCAACTCACCATAGCAAAACTATATATATATATATATATATATATATATATATATATATATATATATATATATATATATATATATATATAGCGTCTGTGAGTCGCGCTCAAAATTTCAAAATTTAGTTTAAAATGACCGATCCAAACCGTCTAATACGATCTCTCTATTGAAATCTCCATGCAGACCAAATTTTATATTTTTTTGAAATTTTAGAAAATCATTAATCTAATTAGTTCTGAACCGTTTAAAAACAACAGTTTTTAAAAAATCTGAAATAAATACTTAAAAATTTCAAAAAATATATAAAATTTGGTCTGCATGGAGATTTCAATAGGGAGATCATATTAGACGGTTTGGATCGGTTATTTTAAACTAAATTTTAGAATTTTGAGCGCGACTCACGGACGCTTTGGTGAGTTGCAACTCACCATAGCAAAACTCTATATATAGAGGATTGCTAAAATGCTATGTATAGCACGGATGCCCTTCGTGCTACGGATTCGTTCTTGCATTTCATGCTTCAAACAACGGATCCAAACCGTTCATTATCTTCTTCATATTGAAATCTCATTAGAAACCAAATTTTACATTTTTTTGAATTTTTTTACTATTTTTCTCATATTTTTTAAAATACTTAATCTAATAAATTCTGGACCCTTCAATAACAGTGATTTTCAAAAATCTGAGAAAAATAGTAAAATAATTTAAAAAAATGTAAAATTTGATTTCTAATGAGATTTCAATATATAGAAGATAATGAACGGTTTGGATCGGTTGTTTGAAGCATGAAATGCAATAACGAATCCGTAGCACGAAGTGCATCCGTACTATGCATAGTATTTTAGCAATCCTCATATAGAGGATTGCTAAAATGCTATGTATAGCACGGATGCCCTTCGTGCTACGGATTCGTTCTTGCATTTCATGCTTCAAACAACGGATCCAAACCGTTCATTATCTTCTTCATATTGAAATCTCATTAGAAACCAAATTTTACATTTTTTTGAATTTTTTTACTATTTTTCTCATATTTTTTAAAATACTTAATCTAATAAATTCTGGACCCTTCAATAACAGTGATTTTCAAAAATCTGAGAAAAATAGTAAAATAATTTAAAAAAATGTAAAATTTGATTTCTAATGAGATTTCAATATATAGAAGATAATGAACGGTTTGGATCGGTTGTTTGAAGCATGAAATGCAATAACGAATCCGTAGCACGAAGTGCATCCGTACTATGCATAGTATTTTAGCAATCCTCAATATGAGGATTGCTAAAATACTATGCATAGTACGGATGCACTTCGTGCTACGGATTCGTTATTGCATTTCATGCTTCAAACAACGGATCCAAACCGTTCATTATCTTCTTCATATTGAAATCTCATTAGAAACCAAATTTTACATTTTTTTGAATTTTTTTACTATTTTTCTCATATTTTTTAAAATACTTAATCTAATAAATTCTGGACCCTTCAATAACAGTGATTTTCAAAAATCTGAGAAAAATAGTAAAATAATTTAAAAAAATGTAAAATTTGATTTCTAATGAGATTTCAATATATAGAAGATAATGAACGGTTTGGATCGGTTGTTTGAAGCATGAAATGCAATAACGAATCCGTAGCACGATGTGCATCCGTACTATGCATAGTATTTTAGCAATCCTCATATAGAGGATTGCTAAAATGCTATGTATAGCACGGATGCCCTTCGTGCTACGGATTCGTTATTGCATTTCATGCTTCAAACAACGGATCCAAACCGTTCATTATCTTCTTCATATTGAAATCTCATTAGAAACCAAATTTTACATTTTTTTGAATTTTTTTACTATTTTTCTCATATTTTTTAAAATACTTAATCTAATAAATTCTGGACCCTTCAATAACAGTGATTTTCAAAAATCTGAGAAAAATAGTAAAATAATTTAAAAAAATGTAAAATTTGATTTCTAATGAGATTTCAATATATAGAAGATAATGAACGGTTTGGATCGGTTGTTTGAAGCATGAAATGCAATAACGAATCCGTAGCACGAAGTGCATCCGTACTATGCATAGTATTTTAGCAATCCTCATATAGAGGATTGCTAAAATGCTATGTATAGCACGGATGCCCTTCGTGCTACGAATTCGTTCTTGCATTTCAGGCTTCAAACAACGGATCCAAACCGTTCATTATCTTCTTCATATTGAAATCTCATTAGAAACCAAATTTTACATTTTTTTGAATTTTTTTACTATTTTTCTCATATTTTTTAAAATACTTAATCTAATAAATTCTGGACCCTTCAATAACAGTGATTTTCAAAAATCTGAGAAAAATAGTAAAATAATTTAAAAAAATGTAAAATTTGATTTCTAATGAGATTTCAATATATAGAAGATAATGAACGGTTTGGATCGGTTGTTTGAAGCATGAAATGCAATAACGAATCCGTAGCACGAAGTGCATCCGTACTATGCATAGTATTTTAGCAATCCTCTATATATATATATATATATATATATATATATATATATATATATATATATATATATATATATATATGGATAGTTGTAGAAACTGGATATTTTATTTCATGGTAATAAATGAAAGGGGAAAAAAACATTTTGACGTAAAGAAGATGCCAATAGTGATATCAATTCATGTTTATTGTAGCAAACTAAAAACTTTTATCAATTATCATGTTCTTTAAGGACTTGTGGTTGATTGCAAAAATATTTATGAACTTAAACTTTGGAGTAGAAATTATGTGGTTGGAAAGAGGGTCGGGTCAAAAACATCTGTGGAGTTTGGATGTAGCAAATTTAATAATAATTTTAAGGGAGAAACATAACTTTATATATATATTTCTTTAAGAATATAATATGGATAGGTATAATTAAATTAAAAAAATTCTTTAGAACGGGGGAATGGGGGACAAGAGCCACCCCTGCGTTTTTGTACCTCCATCCTTGGCTGGAAAATGAACAAAAAAATAATAATAATAAATTTTTGGGTTAGAGCTTTATTTTGGTGTTTGAATCAGTATAACTGTATAAGTAAAGAATGTCCACTACTTTATTATTTGGGCTTTCTATTTTGAGGGAAATTATTAATTACAAAACAGCATTTAGACTAATCAACACATGCAAATAACATTCTTCAATTATAACAACTATTTCATCGTCAATTTGATATTAAAATATGCACCACTAAAGTAGAGATTAATACTAGAATCAAATATATAGGACGTCAAACACGATCCAAACGTCGACTATTAAAATTTTAAACGACCGATCCGAATCGCTCAATATGATCTCTATATAAAAATTTTTTAAAAATAAAATTTATATATTTTTTCAAAATTTAAATTATTCTTTTTCGAATTTTCATAATCGGAGTGTTCATAACTTTTTAGATTGAGCATGTTCAAAAATTCCAAAAAAAAATGAAAAATATAAAATTTAGTCTCTGCGGAGATTTTATTATAGAAACAATTTGAGTTGTTCGGATTGACCATTCAAATCTCAAAAATTAAAATTTTATCATGTTGGATGAGTGAACCAGCCACTCCCCAAAGACAAAGGTATGGATGTAATCATGTAAATAATAATTATTTTTGAAAGGTTTAAAGATAATAATTTCACTAAAATCACCCGATCAACATATACCATTTCAAAAATTTCAACTATTTAGTTACGAAGATTCAAAAAGATATTGCTAAGATGCTCGAACGAAAAGCTAAAGTAATGTATTCAATGATAAATTGAAATTAGAATAAATTACTTGATTGATCATGGATTGAAAATTGTTGATTTGCAAGAAGAAACCAATTTTCTATATATGAATGGAAATGATTTGAATAAAAAAAATATATATTATCTACGTCATAGGAGAAATTTTTTGGTGCTGAGTTGCTAACT
This sequence comes from Rhynchospora pubera, assembly GCA_028095005.1. Taxonomy (NCBI): domain Eukaryota; kingdom Viridiplantae; phylum Streptophyta; class Magnoliopsida; order Poales; family Cyperaceae; genus Rhynchospora; species Rhynchospora pubera. The sequence goes on along the minus strand of CM051460.1, from coordinate 220,237,970 downwards.
GACCCTTTTGTTTCTTTCTGGAAAAGTCGATGCCCTTTACTAGGCTGACGCTAGCCACCCTGAGTTGGTAAATGGTAACACAAGGAATGAGAAATAAGCTTCTTATTTTTTATTCGGGTGAAAATCAAACGACCAAGGAATAAGGAATTTGAGGTTATTCCGGTTCTTATTTATATTTTATCAAAACATTGGTATTTGAATAAGGAATAAGGAATAAGTTTTTTTCTATTCTTATTTCCTATTCTCACTCCATCCAAACATGCCCAATAAGAATAGTGATTTTTCCTGAACTACATTGTATTCTATGAATGATATTATTTTGAAAAAAAAGGAATAACAGGTCGAGGAAAAAAAATAACATCTTTTATACGTTGTTAATTGTTTAAAAAAAAAAATTTACTCAATACCTATGTTGGTGTATATTCCGATACACCCAGCAGAGCATTAAATTTGTAAAAGAAGCACCGTCAAATGTTTTTTTGGTACATCAAAAAAATATATATATATATATATGAAATCAAATTGAACCAAACAAGCAGACGTGAAATTTAATTTTGAAAATTTAACATTAAAAAGATTCTTGAGGACACGTTCATGAAATTTTGAGACTTGTTTTGTAATTAAAAAAAAAAGAAGAAGAAGAAGGATAGAGTTTAGTGAAATTTCCATGAGGTGTTGCTCCTGGGCCTACCCTTCAGCAGTGGATCTTTGATGGCATTGCAAACTATGGAAACATTGATTAATAGGTAATTACATTTAATAAATATAAGGAAAAAATATTAGACCAAAAGTCATTAATCAGAGAGCATTGAACCGAATGATAGGCGAACATAACAAAGTGAAAAACACTCATGTAGTGAGTGCAGAAGGAATATAGGAAATTAAAAACGAAAATTATTTTTTTTAGAAATTTAAATAGGAAATTAAGGAATATTGTTTTTGCGCATCAAAGAAAAAATATCATTTATATGGACTTTGTATAAAATATCCGGACAGATATGAACTCTACATAAATTATCACAAATTTTCAGACATTTTGTATAATTTATTGGTGGATAATAATTCAAGATAAGATTGAACCGAACAATTGTTAGTATATATGCACTAAAAATTATAAAAAATATATATATTATGTTTGTTTTTTTTTTAATGAACGTATTATGTTTGGTCACTTGCTGGAAGTTGGGGTGAATGGTGGGGTGCAAAGACCAACTCTGTTCTCTTCTCACGCGTGAAAGCCAACCTTTTTGGTTTTGCAACTAGCAAATCTATATTCAGGATCTACTTTCCTTAACAGAATTATTGTATCTTTGAATTATGATAATTTCATTAATTACTATAATAATTACCTGAGTGCCAACAGGCCTAACAAAACTAATCAAGGGTTATTTTAGTTTATAATTTTTCTAATTCTATTCCCAAGAAGCCCTTATACTCTTTTTTTTTAGCTCCATTGACCAGTGCATGAGTCAAAGAGAAAGAAGAAATATTATTGGGCCATTGGTCGATAACTCGATATACATACATTATTATTACTCTTATTATTATAATTTTGGGTTTAGACTGTTTAGTAACATCTGGTAGGGACCGATACATATATTATTAAAACATCTCTAGTGGTGCATAGGGCTGTCAAACGTTTAGAAACGGAACGGTACATGCCAGTTTCGTTTCCGTTCCGTTTCTGGTAACGTAATAAAAAACCATTCCGTTTCTGTTCCGTTTCGTAAAACGGAACACTTTTCCGTTTCGTTAACTGTTCCGCTACTTATTTTGCACTGATTTCAGCATATTTTCCATTAATTTCAGTCATTTTTGATGAAACGGAACACTAACGTGCATTTCAACCCGTTCCGTTGCCGTTCCGTCTCTGAAAACGTAAGTCATTTACCATTCCGTTTCTGTTCCGTTTCGGACGGAACGGAACGGAAAACGTTGAAACGGTATCCGTTTGACAGCCCTAGTGGTGCACGCCACTTGTCAATCTTCCTTTTGCTCCCTAGGTGTTGGTCAAAAATGAAGATACCTATTAATCTATATCCTCTCCAGTTTTGTAAACACTGGAGGATCGTAGGACTATCGAAACCGTCCAATCTAAAAGGGACAGTTTAGATAAATGCTACAATTACAAACCATTAATGACTTTGGCTATGACCAATGAGAAAGAATTCCCTTGTCGCACATTTTTTTTTCCGAAACAATCAGTAGCTATCAATGCCACAACGAAATGACATTATTAAAGGATCAATGTCATGAATGCCTCCACTGCTTGTTAACAGTGACCTGAAGAGAGAACAAGAATAAATAGTAGAGAAAGCAACCCTTTTTCGATATCTCTCTCTTTCTTTGTCTTCTCCACCACAAGAGAAAATGAAGCAGAGTTCAAGAAAAACTGGAGAGGTTTGCTACTATGCCAACCTCACTTCTTCACCATGGTGTATTACTAAATGGTTTGTTAATAAAACAAATTGTTTATTTTGGGTGAATTGTGCTTTTGTTCAGGTTTTCTGGCCAAAGGTGGTGTTGAAGAAATGGCTCAACATAACAGCAAGAGATTCTGATTTTAGTGCCGATGAAGGAGACAACGAGAGCGATTTTGATGAAGATGGTTACTTTATTAGTTATTTGGTTCTTAAATTTTAGCTTCTATTTGAATTTTTTAGCTAAATTTGGAAATTTTGTTGTAGAAAATGGCGAGGTTGAAGATGAAAAAAGGAGAAAATATGGGGGGTCACAGAAGGAGACAGCAGGTAGTTTTCTTTGTCTTTTGCTTTTGTTTTATCTTCTAATGTCTTTTAGTAAATTATGGAAGTGGACCTTAAGTTTGAATTTTTATTTTTTATTTTGTCGCAAAATGGTTTAAATTAGAACTAGTCTTTTGGAACTAAAAGTTTACTAGTCATCGCGAAATTGTTGTATTGTTTAAATATATTATTTTTGGCGGGTTATTAACTTGGAAATGGCTAACTGTCTAATTATATGGCTAAATTGAGATCAACAACAGTGACTCAGATTTTTAAGGAAACAAGACCACAACTTTTGCCTTAGGCACCAATCCGACTATCCGAGACATCTTATTTTGATCACAGAGCTCTTGTTAGATGGCAGAGAGCTATAATATTAGCGAAATATTTTTCTCCCTTGTATTATACCGCTAGTGCAAACCTTCCCAATTTTTTTTTTTAAAAAAATGAAATATAGTAGGTTTTCTGAGTTAAATTAAGAAAACAACATAACGGCCTAACATAAGGTGATGTATAGGAATGAACTTAGCATAGGTGATGTATTAACAATTAAACTTACTCAATTTTCAAATACAAGTTCGTGAATAGGTCTTGAATTTCCATATAATATTTGGACGGTTAACAAACAAGCTATATTTTGGCAATCACCGCCACAAGCCATCATTATTTTATTCTTAGAGCTAGGTCATACACGTATACATTTGATTCTCTTTTCTTGCCTTTTTGTAATTTTCTAAATTAATAATAAAGGCACACATGTGCATGTGCTGATGCGCAGATGACCCACTTGATGGAATACCATACAAGTTAAGAAGAAGAAACTCGGAAACATTCAGGACCCAATATATTAATACCAAGGAACTCAGGTATTAAACTGAATAATAAACTAAATTTAAATATTTTTCTCTGTTTTTTAAGTAAATTATGTTCACAATTTTCTTGTGATGCAGAGTTTGCGTAGGCACATGGAATGTAGGAGGCAAGATTCCTCCAGATAGCTTAGACATTTCTGGCTGGCTAGACACAAATGAACCAGCTGATATATATGTGGTTGGGTAAACACAAAAGAGATTAATATTTTTCTTTATAAATTTATTATCTAAATATTAGTTTTACTCAGAGTCAGAGGAATTTCAAACAGATACGAAAATAAAACTCAGAGAAGTGATAAGTAAACACTAAACACAAAGAAATAAAATTATTTGTTTTTTACAGGTTTCAGGAGATAGTTCCACTCAATGCGGGGAATATATTTGGTGCAGAAGACAACCGACCAGTTTCAAAATGGGAAAACATAATTCGGGAAAACTTGAATAAAATTCAGCCTGAAAAACCAAAATACAAGTGCTTTAGTGACCCACCTTCTCCTTCAAGATTCAACCCGTCTGAAGATGCTGTTTCAGCTTTTGATGAATTGGGACCCGTTCTTGACGCTGACTCAGATTCTGATGAAGAAATTCCATTCAGCACAATTGTCGAAGTAGAACATGAAAATAGTCCGAAAATGGAAAGACATCCATTTAAGAAATTTGATAGATTGAATCATTTTGTTATGGAAAATGAAGAGCGGACTGATTATGAATCACCTAAGGTGCAACAAAAGCAGCTTTTGAAAACACTCAGCCGATCAGAGAGAATTGGGTTAGTTTGGCCAGAGCAACCGCTGGATTTATTGTCAATAAAAACCGCAACTTCAACTTTAACTAGTACAAAATCTTTCAAGTCAGTGAAATCCTTTAGGACTTATGGCTCCTTCAAAGTAGTAGACGAGAGGCTTACAGCTTTGAGAGAAAATTTGATTACTGATACTGGGCTTGATGGAATTGAGTTGAAAAAGAAAAGTTCACCTTTTGTAAGGATTATAAGCAAGCAAATGGTCGGTGTATTTATTTCAATTTGGGTCCGAAGGTCCTTGAGGAAACACATTCAAAATTTGAAAGTTTCAACTGTCGGAGTTGGTGCAATGGGATATATAGGAAACAAGGTTATAATCTTTATAGATTGCACTTGTATCATTTTTTCAACTTATCTCTCGTGTTTTAGTTTTGTTATTCAGTCTCCAAAATTTTATGGATAAAAATATAGTGAAATTAGACAAAGAATAATTTTTAGTACATGTATAATTTGTGATCCTGCTAAGTACACCTCATTACACCATCAACAGTAAAAAAAAATGTGGCAGTGAGTCCTGCTAATTTGGAAACCATAGACCCAAAACCAAGGGTACCCAAAAAGTTGGAGATATATTCAAATACAGATGAAATGCAATGCAATATAATAAACATTTGTGCTGCAGGGATCAATTTCAGTAAGCATGTCAATATATCAGACAATGTTCTGTTTTGTGTGCACACACCTCTCATCAGGAGAGAAAGAGGCAGATGCAATACACCGAAATGCAGATGTGCAAGAGATACACCGTAGGACAGTCTTCAGCTCAACTGCTGGTGATGGATTGCCTAAATCCATCTACGACCATGAGTAAGTCAAGTTTGCTTGTACGGTTTTTGTGATTGATGTAATTGCATGATTCAAAGTATTTAAAAGGAATCGAGGCATGCTTAATTGCTTATATGATTTAGATATACTGTTATTTTTGGGTTAACTGTAAAATTGGTGACACCTGCGATATTGCACGTATAATAAACTTGTTCATATGACACAAATTACCATTGGAAGTGGTCTTGATAACATGAGTTCTGTTGTTTGCATTATCTTCTATAAAATTTGCAGAAGAATATTTTGGCTTGGAGATCTGAATTACCGGATCGACTTATCATATGAGAAGACACATGAGTTCATCTCCAGAAAAGACTGGTCTGGATTGTCAGAGAAAGATCAAGTATGTATAACATCATTTGTGTTTTGTAAAGATACCTGTATTCTACCGATCGACATTGAAGACCACAACAAGATTCTTGCATCAACATCAAAGCTAGATTTATTTATTTATTTTTGTTATTCTTTAGTTTTCTTTTGCTAAAGTTTACTTTTAAATTGGTTGAAAGCTAACAAGAGAGTTGAGAAAGGGGCGTGCATTTGATGGATGGTCAGAAGGCAGACTTAACTTTCCTCCTACATACAAATATGCAGCCAACTCAGAGAAGTATATTGAAGATGATCACAAGGGTGGGAGAAGAACTCCAGCTTGGTATGCATGAATTAGTTCACAATTAACCCTCAACAGATGCTAGTTTTTGTTGCAATGGTTAAGCACTTAGGCATCACCCATTTTGAGTAAATCTCTTCTTAATGCATTAGGTGGTCCTTATCATAAAACTTATATCTGGAATTCGTTTTGGCCTCCATTACTGGTGATTATGATGATGTTTTAGGTGGTAATTATTATCAATGTTCTGTAAACCTTTTCGCTTTCTCTCATTCAACACGAATCTGAGAACAAAGTTGTCATACGTAATTGTTTTGTTTAACTGATCCTTTTCCAGGATCTAGGTTAGGTGGCATGTCATTAGCAACTATAGGATAATAAAAACAATCTAGTCTATTCACTGTTAGATATCATTTCATGTCACCTAAACTATACTGGCTATATAGTAAATTTTTTTTTTTTTTTGAATTTTCTTAGGTGTGACCGTATTCTCAAATTTGGAAAAGGAGCGAGACTTCTAAAATACAAAAGATCTGAACAAAAGCTGTCAGATCACCGACCCGTCTTAGCAATTTTCATGGCAGAGGTGGAGGTGTTCAATCACAGAAAACTCCAGAAAGCTCTGGCATTAACTGATGCTGAAATTGAACATGGAGAAGTAATGCCTGATCTTGATTTTGAGTTTAGGATTAACCAAATTAACTCTGAAGAGGTAAGCATATAATTCGATAATTGCACTATATAGTTTAGGCATTATTTAATTTGGGAACTATATTCTTCCTAGATATGAAATTTCTGAGAAACCAAATACTAGCAAAAAATGTAAAATTGCAGAAAAATAAGAATGGACAGGCTTGAAATATAGAAAGTGCACACAGAAAGAATTCACAAGAAAGGAAACACTTATTATCATTTATCAGGCCGCATATAAGACCTGAACCTGACTATCATGATACGTTGTAGTGATTTTTCAACACTATGATTAATATATATGGCTAGACCCCTAAAAGTAATTATTTCTTGTTTGAATGGAATAAGTATTTCTACACCAATTTTCATCTAATAAAATTAAGCCAAATCAATGCAGGATAACACCAGATGGGACCGTTGAGATAGATTAATCAAAATACTGTAGCGTACTTACAAGAAGTTCCCTGTTGAAGTTAAAATCTTGTTTTCATTGTTTGGTGTGTGTTCCCATAGAGCTGTCGTGTGAATATAGCCCGTTTGTATTGGTGTGCATATGTACGTGCCAGGAGAATTAGTGTTGTAACATTTTTTTTTTTTTTTTTTGTGAACCATGTGTGCGACGTGTACAATGTGTACATATACATTTGATATGACACCTGTGAACGAATGTGTCTTTTTTTTTTTACTAAATAATTTTCATCTATCAAACGAGTAATTTTAATTGCCAATTGTTGTCATACAAAATGGGAAATTTTATAAAATCCATTAGCTTTCGTTTAATTTAATTTTAACTACATAAAACGCCCTAAGAAATTGCAGTGTAGCTGGTTGCAAATAACTCAAGTCTTTAGAAATATTTTTAAGTAATAATTGTCGACATATTCCCTTTGCATCGTCTCGTCTTCTTGTACAGCTAAACACCACACCGACTTCCTTTTATTTATGGGAAAATTTTTTGTGTACCCCTCAAAACTGAGGAAATGCAGGAATTGCCCCTCAAAAATCTGAACTCTTGATTTTACCCCCAAAAATTGAAACGCCTCCTCTTTGTGCCCTTCTAACCTATTTTATATCATAAAATATTGTTAAATAAAAAATAAATAAATATCTGACCATTATGCCCTTGCTCGAATCAAACCAAGTCGATCCAGACTAAACCAATCGATCAAACCCAGTCTCTCTCTCTTCGACCTTTCTTCTCTTTCATACCAAAACGAACCCTAGATGGAAGAGTATCGATCTCTCCTCTCCACCTCGCACAGAATCAAATCGAAGGATTTCTCCTCTCCACCCCACTCAAGCGACCCTCTCCAAAACCCTAGATACTGCATTGCTCTCTCACGCCAGAACTCGTCTCCTTTATCCGATCAAATCTCTGTCTCCTTTCTCCTCTCCTCTCGATCAAATCTCCGTCTCCTTTCTCCTCTCCTCACATGTAATTCGTCTCCCTCGCACGAACCAGGTTTATCTATTCATTTCTCCGTCGCCTTTCTTTCTGCATGATGTCATTTTTTTTTGTTGGATAGCATGTGAATTGACAATTTGATGTAATGTAGCATGTGTAACTTGAGTAGATAGGTTTCTGTGTAGGGTTCTGAAATTTTGTGTAACATGTGTAATCCGGCTTCCAGCATGAGAAATGCTGAAACAGAAGCTAAAAGCAAACCTAAGCACAGAGCCCGCTACAAAACAGCACAATCTCAAATGTACATCAAACTGAATTTTTCAATACTGCCTCATCAAAGAACTGTTTTTCTAACTGGTTTATGGTTGATTAATGTGTTTTTATCTCTACTGCTCAACTAGGAAATATTGGTGTGAATGGTTTCAATACAATTTACAACACAAACCTACAATATGGGCATAAAGCATCGTCTTATTTTAAAAGATGCTTTCATAAAACTGCTTACTTTCTAATTTCTCCCATCTCAAAGAACAAAGACAGTGGCAAGATTGTCAACTTTAGATGTATTGTTTCTATAAATAGTTTTATTTGGTTGCTTTTCAGGTGTTGAAAGTGATAATGGACATAACAAATTGGAGTGGTACAAACTGCAGTGGCAGTCAAGTAGCACCCAATGTTGCTTGTGGTACTCATGGCGGTCAGAGTCAAGGAAGAAGCTCTGAGGGATGCAACATTTCTGGTGAGCATGAGGAGTATGAGGAGCCGTATGTTCAAGCCAATGGTGAGGAGATGTACCTTTCTTGAGAGGTTTAGGTTAGAATATGAGGGAGTGATAATGCCCATAGGTGATACATCTAGGTGGGTGAAGAAAGAAAGGATCCCAAGTTGTCTTGAATTGGATACAAGGAAACAACAATGTAAGATATGCAGTAGATTTGGACATCAAGCAAGGACGTGCAAAGAAGCAGTCGATGACATAGGTTCAAACAGAAATAGAAAAAGGTATCTCTTCATTACAATTCTATATGTTCTGTTCTATGTAATGTAATCATAACATCCCTAACTAAAATTACTAAGTTGTAATTTTGTGCAGAAAGAGGGCAGTTAGAAAGAGGCCAGAAATGCTCCTAATCTAGAAGCAGCAACTAATTGATTTGAGAGGCAATATTTTGTGCTAGAAACAATATGATGTTCTTAGTTTAGATTTTTGATGATGTATTTTCACTGTATGTGCTATGTCTAGAAAGATTGCATTTTGTGTACCTGTTATGTGCTAATTTGATTTGAATTGCATTACATTTTAATTGTGCTCATTGGTGATAAATTCCAGAAAAACTGCTATTTTGATGTGCTATTTTGATGTTCTTGTTTCCCATTGTTTTGATGTGCTATTAAATGTGCTATTTTGATTTCATGTTCTTGTTTCTATATTAACTGTGCCCATTATTTTGAGGATTGGAGATTAGAGATTGCGTTCCAGTTTCCATATTAATTTCCTATTCCAGGCAAGCATGACAGAAAATGACAGAAGCAAAGCAGGGCAGTGACTTGGTATTATTAAGAAATAGGGAATTACGCAATATTGTAACTTGACATCAAAAGCAGTATTGTAATAGCTAAAATATATAGCATATCTAGTACAAATGCATAGATAGATCGAATACATATTAGTACATCAAAAGCAGTATTCTAATCTAAGTCATTCATCATCAACTTTAATCTACTACAACACTACTTGTACAACACTATAATTACAAGAATAATGACCACAATTAAAAGAGAGACAATCACAATGGCACTTATGGTAGTATGCAGTTCAATCTTATCGAGTGATGCAACTAGTGCATTAATTTGTTGCTCATCTAATCGAGATGTCTTCTTGAATTCATCATTTAGATTCTCCAATTGAGCTTCCAATACCACAAGTAGCTATAGTCGAGAGATGGATTAAGAACATTTGCATTTGTACTTGTAAGAAACCTCGCATAATCGTCATCCTACTTCCAAAAATTGCACCTAGTATTCTTTTGAAAAACAGAAAATTCAAATTTAGATATAACTAATATGTAATTATACAGGGACAGAAACAAATGTCAGTAGTATATTTAATTACCAATATGATACTTTTCTGGTAAATGTCAGCAGTACCAATTGTAGAGGGGCAAGAAGAAAAACAGAAAATTGAATGGAACAAGATGGAGATATCCAGGATAAATTTCAAAAAGAAAAAAAATAAAACTATTTAAATATCTAAGATATCTTGTTTAAGCATTTGTAGATTCTGGATTTAATGATGTTCTACTCACAAACTTACTTACGGTGACACCACAGTCCGGACATGGCACGAGAGGCAAATTTTTCTTTCGACTTGCTTGGGGAGCGATGCTCGACGACGGTGTTGCTTGGGGGGCGATGCTCGACGATGGTGATTGCGAGACAGATTCTGACCTACTCGATCGGCGATGCATGCTAGGGTTTTAGAGAGGGTCACTTGAGTGGGTTGGAGACGGATTCTGACCTACTCGATCGGCGATTTGATTCTGTGCGAGATGGTGAGGAGAGATCAATACTCTTCAATCTAGGGTTCCTTTGGTGTGAAAGAGAAGAAAGGTCGAAGAGAAAGAGACTGGGTTTGATCGATTGGTTTAGTCTGGATCGACTTGGTTTGATTCGAACAGGGGCATAATGGTCAGATATTTATTTATTTTTTATTTAACAATATTTTATGACATAAAATAGATTAGAAGGGCATAAAGAGGAGGCGTTTCAATTTTTGAGGGGCAAAATCAGGAGTTCAGATTTTCGGGGGGCAATTCCTGCATTTCTTCAGTTTTGAGGGGTACGAAAAAAATTTTCCCTTTATTTATTCAAATTGCAAATATTCCAAGTCAATACAATAGAGGAAGTAGAAAAATAGAAGAGAGCCACAGGCCTGTCGGGAAACATACCCACAAATGTACCTCTGCCAGGTATTATTCCCCTTAGTATTCTTTGCACTATTAATTTTGCTAAATTTTTTTTTGTGTTCCTATTATAAAAAAATTAATGAGGAAACTTGCGTGATTTCAGTGAGAACGTCATGGTCGAAACTCAAAATTCGGCACAATGCACTGCTGTTAGGGAACAGACCATGTTATATGCATTATCACACTGAGACTGCCCCATAAGATCCTATTTTTACCCAGAAGCTTGACATCAATATTGTTTATGGCATGCTTCTCCTATAGCAAGGATAAGATGCAGTGACAATTTTACACTAGGAATAAACCGTCCCTCATTCCTCAAACTAAAAAGGAGAAAATAGAAGGGACAGACAATCAAGGTAGTAAATGATTAAAAGGGATGAACTAATAATAAACATTTAAAGATATCGTGTCAATCCTCACACAAAAGCTAGCGCAGAGACTAACTTTTATGAACTTTTATGATTATTAACAAACATACAGTGGAATAAATTAAGTAAATCACTGAAAACTGTAAAAGGTATAAGCTAGAAAACTGAAGATTTGAAATCTAAGATCCTAATCTCACAGGTTTTGTAAGCCAATATTGCTGGAACCTCTGTCTTGCATACTCCATGTAGTCGAAATCTATATCATTCACGTGTTCCTACAGATGTAAATAAAATTTAGCAAGTCAATAAAGAACTTGATGAAAGGGAATGTGAAAATTAAAAATGTGTAACTTACAGATATGATGCCCCATAGTCCCCAAAATAGATGACTAGCAAGAGCATACTTCTCTATTTCCTTTAGCAAATCCTCAATTTCAATATCACTTGGAGTTTCGCCTTCGGAAAAAAAATAGAAAATTACTGTAAAGCAGGAAGCAACTTCTTCAAACTCAAAAGAAGTATTTCATTTGAAAAAAAACTACCTGAAGAACTGAGATATATCTTTACAAATCTTCTACGCTCTTCAATACCTGATAGAAGAAGAAAACATATATACTGCTAAAATATTAAATACTCCTTTATTGTATTTAAAAACTTCAAATGTTCTTTAAATGAGAGCAAAGGAAAAGGCTATAGATGAAAACAAATAGCACATAGTAAAACAATACAAGAAACACAAACCAGGATACTTGGAGAAGTCCAAGATGTGAGGTGTGTCAGTATGGTAATTAGCCGCCATCTCACAGAAGTGATTGGCAATATCAAATGCAATCGGGTTGAAACTTGCATATTCATAATCCTGAGAAAATTTTGTTAAAATCAAACATTCAAACAGAAAAATAGAATATAAATCTGCAGTTGCAAGTCTTTACCACTACTGGGCAAAAGCTTAAGATGGCACTTGCATTTGCCTATAAACCCGCAAAACACAGATCAAAACACTGATAAAACAAATGAGCAGATCTCGTATCTGCAGCAGATAGCCTTTGTAAGAGCTTTAAAATCCCCAAACAAACTCAAGCTTTGCTAAGTTAGATGACTAGATCTTCTTCGAAAAGCAAATGCTCAAAAAAGATATAAAGGAAAAAAAAATTGGGTAGGGTCATGACCCCTACCAAACTAGGGATTTGATTCATGGCCAGACAGCAAAGAGGAACCATATTCCCTTGTAACTTCAAAGATGCCTACATAACATTAACTTGCAGTTGGCTTTTCCATACAATGGAGACAGGAGGGTAATTTTGACATTTTCCACTAAGGAGAAGTCATCAAAGATGAACTACAATGTTTTACGAGGCATATAAAATAAATTTTACTTTGCAGAGGGATTAATGAAAGTAATTAGAAAACAGATAGCTTACAATAATAGTAACTTGACGGGTTTCTTCGTCTATCATGATATTGCCATATTGGAGATCATTATGGCAGAACCCTATCCTCCTGCAATCACTTGAAAGTGCCTTTTCTAACATGTTAATCTCCTCCTCCATTTTCTCTAAGCTGAATTCTTTCACCTCTTCAGCTGAGCACAGATTAAGAGCCTCCTTGGCCCAACTCCTGGTGCATTGAAATTTTTCATATAATTGACTGAACTTAAACTTAGATTTCACTTAGACCCCAAATCTGAAACCCCAAAGTATGGGAAAAAAAAATCATATATTATATTTGATGGATCCACTGACTTATGTTCTTACATAAAACCCAAAAAGCAGACCTTAAAAGAGAAGAAACAACATGGACGTATACTTGTATCAGTTCTGATTTGTACTGTATCATCTCGTATAAAACAAGGATCCCAAATGCTGCCAGTATTTAATGTATGCCTAGCATTGTTTAACCCATGACAAGGAAATGGGCACGGGAATAAATTGAAAATATTTTAATGAATTTTGTATTTAGTGAATGCTAAGCCACTATGTAACTGCATTTTGATTGATAATATAAGAATATAAAGATAATTAAAACTGTATCATAAGAGGGAAACCTCAATCTTGGCCATAGAAGAACTACTCTTGGACCAGGCATATTAAGATTATGGAACTCTTGCATTTTGATTGCAATGAGTGATGATATTTCTGGATCCCGAAGGTCAGCTGCTGACAAAGTCTGGAAAAAACAGCAATAGACGCAATTCTTAGCTCTGCATATGAAGATTTCTAAAAGGGCAACGCCTCTATGTAATCTTCTAAAATATGAAAAAATTATGCATCTCTTAAAATATCAAAAACGTAATATTATGATGCATTTAGCACAACATTACGAAATACAGAAATGTCAGCCATACAAGTGTTAAGAAAGTATTTAGATATCCGCCTTTTAGTTTCCATCTATTCACTAACGATAAGCAAAGAAATGTATATAAATTTGGTGCTGTTTGAAAATCTAGGATAGGCCCCCCTTTTTGTTGTGAAAGAGGAGACTAAATTTCAAATAAATACAAAATTGACAACCCTTTGGTATTCCTATTAAATTTTTTAATCAAACTTCATCTTGGGAAAAAAAAATTAATTTTCTATTGTTTGTTAAGCAGATATAGTTTTGACCTGTTAATATCACAAAGTTAGTTAAAGCATGCACAAGAGTACTTATGTTTGCAGTCAACTATATCATTTTGAATTAATACTAATTAAACTATAATAACATATAACCATTTCTTTTGAGGGGCCCACAATTACAAAATTCTAATTCGGTAATTCCTTTCATGCATGCATCTGGTATTTAAAACCTGACCTGTTATACTGCTCAATTTGAATCAATTCTGAGCACTAATCATATTTCATCATCAGAAAGAAATTATAAACATACCCTGGCATTGATAAACTCTTCCACCCGGCCATTGGCAAATCGGCCAAGCAATCTCGGCCCTTGGCCGTGTTTCGACATGCACTCAAAGGTTTGCACCTCCATCTCTCGATCGAAGAACACATCCACACCGTCACCATAAATCCTCACAATCACACGTCTCGAGGATCCGACACCGGGCCAGGTGATCTGGTACACCTCGTTGGTCATCGCTCCTTTCAGCTGCACCACCTCGGGCGAATCAGACGCTGCCACGTCGCCCCATTCGGAGGCAAGTTTGAGGAGAATCTTACGCGCTTCGTCAGGGAACTGATCGATGCTCTTTCTTATTTGAGTCCCTTCGTTTTCCATATTTACCATTCTCAATCTCTCTCAAAGCACAAGAAGGTCAAAACGAGACAGGATCGGGGCGAATTCAGAGAGAAAAATAAAAAAAAATGAAAAATCCTTCGATTCGTTCAATTGAGGCAACTCTTTTGAGAAAATTTGTTGGGTTTATTTGAAGAATCAAAGATCTTTGAGCCTTGGCCCTTGGCAGACTATATTTAAATTCGGTTTCTTCAAAGGTCGACAGGGATGGTCGGATTGATCTGCATCGCGCTTTGCCTCTAAAAGCGAGAAATTTCAAAGAAACAGGGGGAAGGGGCCACGTGCACTGAGAACCAGTACTATACTGCCACGTGTCTGGTTGCTGATGCGATCCATCGCGCTTTCGCGGCTTCTACACATGCCATTGATGCCAAGTTACTGATGTAGCTATCCAAATCCTCTTTTGTTTGCATTTTATTTTGCTTTTTTTTTTTTGGGGGTAAGATTCCTTTTGTCTTTATATATTCCGATTTGACCAACGCTGTTCACTAACATGTGGTTCCCAACTCGTTTAGAGAAAAGAGTCAATAAAATGACAATGGAAGTCAAACAATTGACTCAGATGAAATCATGAAACATATTTTCTCTTTTTGATATATACCAAAGATACAATTATACATGCTTTTGCATACGAATCCATACAAAGATGTAAGTACAATTGTACAAAGTGCATATACCGCAAAGCAACATAGATGCCCCTACTATGCAATCCATATCACCTGTTGCGCTATAAAATTTGTAGCGCACTAAAAGACAAAGATTTTATAATCTTGATTAATAAGTAGCTTCCAAATGTGCACTCCTATAGTCTATATTATTAGTTTATAGTTTGATGTTTTTGTTTGGTTTTAGCAAAATTTCACCTCATCGTGATCTTCCGCGATCTTTCCTATCTTTAGATACTGTACGGCAGTATGGTTCTTTTGGTTAAACTAAAGAAATTCTCATACCATAAACTATTATCCTTAGTCATTCCATTATTTATACTTTTACTTTCAGGTTATAAGCAGTTCTAGTACTTAGGTATAATCTCCCCTAATTGACTCCTTAGAAAATTAAATTTAGAAAGTCATAAGATTATTAAGAAATGAACCTTGCTCTGATACCGGTGATGGCGTTTCCAAGAAATTTTGCAACTAACTCGGACTTAAGAGAAGTACTGACTAGGAGGAAATTTTATTGCTTACTGGAAAATATTACGAGAGAAGGGTGATTACTTGGTGTGGGATGTGTCCTTCCAAGTGATACACCATCTGTTTTATAACCTGAAGGATGTTTTCTTTGAAGCTCAATAATTAAGTACGGGTGCAACTTTTGGGCCCCATCGTCCACTCAATTAATGGCATTCACAGGTAGATTTATCCTTCCAACTACTAATGGGCATTTTTAGTACAATAATTGCCCAAAGAAAATAAGTTAGTGTCATTCAATATGACAACCAACCAAAATGCGGACTATCATAGTGGTACCGAAAGTAAACACATTATTGAGATTCTCATTTGATGGTGGGTCTCACTAATAGTAATGGCCTTGCTGGATCTATAGCATCTTTTGGTGAATTGTCAACAGTTCATCAATGTCATGATTAACTGGTCCTAGCGCACTGCTGGCCCAGTTGTCTTTGGATGCCTTTTGTTCAAGTTTAATCTTTTGAAGATAACTTAATGTTATGAGCCTCTCAATTTCTTTAATGGTCTTTTGTATCTACTCATTGTGTATTTCCCTGAGCCTTTGTTACATGGCTCCTTCCCAATGAAACGACCGTGGGTAAACTGTTAATAAGTCAACAGTGATTATTTCGTAATCCTGCAGAGTGTCAGGTTCTCCTCCTGATGCTGCCCACCTTTCAGCTTGCTGAAAAGCTTGCCTACTTCCTGGTCTAAAACCAATTGTGGGATTCCTTTCATGGATTCGCATCAAATTGCGCAAGCGATCTAGCACCATATTCTGTAAAATTTTTTAAAAATTCACACAAAATAAAATAAAATCATTAGAAAAACTAAAAATTGTCAACAGTTTTTCGTAGATTATTGTCAGACAGTTCCTAAGATACAAGTATAGTGAGTTTTTCCTGCGGTCCACCATACCCGCTTTTTGCTCTAGAGATTTTGAAAGAAAGATTTTTCATCTAGCATATTGTCAATATGTTCGATAATTGTTGCCAGATGATTGATTATCTCCTCAGGAGCTTCCTTTGTTTCTTCGAGCACCTTTTCCAAATCGGCTAACTGTTCATTAACGAAATAACAGTTTCCGATCTTCACCATATTTGATGTTAATCGTGATAGTGAATCAGCCAATACATTCATTTTGCCATCAATATGCTCGAAATTTACTTGCACTCCCGTTCCTGTAACAAAATCAACAAAATTAATCCATCGGACTCTTAAAGGTTTATTTTGTGCTGATTTGTTATAAAAACTGATTATGGCTTGACAATCAGTTCTGAGAGTTATCTCCTTTTGATCTAGGTAGTGAATCTTGAGTGCCTTCATTGTTTCCATGCAAGCATAGATCTCTGCATCTATTGTGGATTTAATTACTGGAAATTTCCCGCTTGCATAAGCACAAACTTTCTCCGTGTTTCGGGGGTCATGCTTTGCTTTCTTCCATTTGCATACCCCGCCCCATTCTTCCATGCATCAATCTGTTTCGAAGACGATGTAGGATCCCTCCGGAGGTAGCTTGAGATCTGGGAGCTGCTGCACAGCTTGTTTGACCTTTCTGATGATCTCATAGTCTGAATTCTTAAGCCTTTTGTCACCGTGTTCGCTTGTTTTTTAGTACAACGGCCCAAGTAATGTTCCCAACTTTGGTATGTATGATCTGGCATAGTTGAGAATGTCAAGCCATGATCTCATACCAGCTTTCTTCTTCAGCTTTTCTTCATCGAAAGAGATGATTTTCTTGATTATGTATGGCTGGAGTCTGTTACCAATAACTGCACCTAGGAATTCGATTTCCTGCACAGCTATTTTCATTTTTGTCGGGGAGAGTACAAGTCTCCATTTCTCACAAATTGTCAGCATAGCCTCAAAGTGTTTGGCATGATGTTCTTCATTCTCAGAAAATACCAGTATATCATCGATGTAGACTGCTATAAAGTTTTCCATTCTCCGAAAGCAATCGTCCATCTTTCTTTGAAAAATTACCGGTGCATTCTTTAAACCAAATGGCATAACCAGCCATTCGTATAAACCGTTTGGAACAACAAAAGCCGTCCATTCAATCGATTTAGGATCCATCGCCACCTGGTGGAACCCGCTTTTTAAGTCGAATTTTGAGTAAATCCGACTATTGCCAACTTTCTTGGGGATGGTATTAATTCCTGGCAGACTATATTGGTCTTTGTGGGTATTATCGTTGAGAGTACGGTAATTAAATACCATACGTTCCTTGCCTTTGATTTCAGCGCCAGTTTTTTGGTCTATTGATGTACCTGAATTTACCATCATTGCCATGGTTCTATGTCGGCTCTTACTGGGTCGTATCACTCCGATCTTGAGCAGGGCCTGAACATGTTTATCAAATTGGTCCTTCATTGCTAGTGTGACATGTTTCAGAGGCCTGTCTTAGATTGTAATATCCGAGTTGATGATATCCAGTTCGAACTTGATCAGATTCTTTTTCCAGTGTTGGAGAGGATTTTCTCCAATATACCCTTGTTCTCTTAATCTCGTAAGAAGAGGTTTGAACCTTTCCTTGAACTTCTGTGATTCTTCGCCACAAGAGTATGCAGTGATTCTCTGGATCTCGAAATATTCTAGTTCAGACAACTCTAGTTCTTCAATTGCTGCTGAAGCTGCTATCTCGGCATCAACTTTTGTCGCAATTGTTGTGACATTTTTGTAAAATGTCACCATTTGGCCTTCAATCCTGAGCCCTCCTTGCATGGCTCGGATGAAATTGCAACCAATTAGCATTTGGATTCCGTCCCTCTGCTCCATTGGGAATGCGTAGGTGAAAGGAATACGGAAACAGTTTTCCTCAATATCCATCATTCTGCCTTTGAGTTTTTGGTTGGCTATTTGAGAAGAGTTGACTCCATTGATTTGAATAGGGTACGCACTTGGTTCCAAAGCTTCTTTTGGGACTGCATTCTGGTCTACGCAACAAACTGTTGCACCGGTATCTAGGATTGCTTGGATCTTGAATTTCTCTACCCCTAGAATTTCCATTGTCAGCTCAATGTTGTAGAGTCTGTTTAAGACTCTCTTTCCTTTCCTTGGATCCGGAACTTGAGTACTGATGTATTCATTTTTATCTGTCAGCATCTTGATTACCACTCCATTTTGTCTCTGGATATGGTTTTCAATTGCTTCATCATCTGAATCTGCTTCTTCAAGGATTGGCTCTTCGGGAGCCTTTCCTTTTGTTAGATTTTGCATTTCGCCCAGATCCTTCCCCATCTCCAACTCCTCAATTCTTTCTTTTAGCCTTTGGTTTTCTACTAAAAGAAAATTTGTATACCCAATTATTTCATTGATTAGAGTATCCTTGTTGTCATATTGGAGGTTGGATCTTTGAATTGTCAGTTTTCTTCCCAGGTTGAATCTTGAACACATCGGGCATACTATCAAATGACATAAGCTACAATGTGCTCGCATCCTAGGATTGGTCTGCTCCTTGCAGAACAGGCACTTCATGAATTCTTGCGCTACTAGACTATTGTCCTCCTATTGATGTACACAGTTTTGGATTTCTTGAGGTACTGAGATCACCACCCTCCATGAGATTTCTTCATTCGTCATCATCATTGCGGTTTCGTATGGTACATCATTTATACCAACCATCAAGGAATGACTAGTACTGATGAAGGTATTTTAAACCTAGGATATCAAATAAATTTATAACCTAGAGCTAACCTCACTAGTCGTTTTAGTTAAGCTTTAGGGTCGAACCCAAGGGACGGTACAACTAATTACTAGGCTTTACTTCCTCACGAAAGCTAGACAATTAATTTTTGGAGTTTTATGATTTTAAAAGATAATTATCTAAAGTGCAATTAAATAAATTATTTTTGGTATTTTCTGGACTAAAAATAAATGCAAAAATGTCCTAGGAATTTGTGTTCAATTAGTTTAGCTCCAAAGCACCTTTGTCTACAATTTTCATCGAGACAGAGGCATATTTCGGACCGAAATCCATGTTGTTTCGTTCCTAAACTTGCTTTAGACCTCTTGTTTTGACTTGATATTTTTACACAATGTTATGTGAAGGCTACTAAACGACCAGACCTAAGTCCTAACCTCAGCTGTCGCGATTTCGATTCTAACTTGACTTGGAACTCGATTTTTGCCACATAAACAACTAAACCTATACTTTCGTTCTGATTTAGCTATTTAAGTATGTTTAGTTGAATTTCTAGAGGTATTTAAAGTCCTGTCGGATCAGTAAAAGTTACACCTTTCGGTCGCAAACTAACCTCCTCTTTCGAGCGATTAGCTTACCTCAAGTGCTTAAATAACTAATTATTTGTTCTAGTTTAATGTCCTAATGGTGCTGCAGTTCATCAATAGGTAAACAGTCAAACAAACAATTAAATTAACCAAGCAAGATATAATTCTCAACAAAACATATCACATATCATAATATAAAGCAATCAAGTCATCACAAAATGCTAAACTAATCTACTAACTACTACTAAGACATCATTAATTATCCTAACATGCAAGAAAAATAAGATACAAACTCCATCAAATCAAAATATCAAGAGAAAAGGAACGAATAAACCAAATATCGCTTCTAACTCAAGATATCGATCGTCCGAAGTCGTGGTTGGATCGGTTCTACCACTGTCGCGTCCAGAATCACTCCAAAGTTGCTGCCAAGGTTGTGCTCCGCTGCGAGAGGTGGAATCCCATGCCTTTCGGCGTGAGAACGGTGGTGGAAAAGGTGGAAATTATTGTATGGAAGGTGGCATGCGTCTCTGGTCGAAATTCGTGCTTAAAAACACCTAGGGAAAGACCAGGAGGCGGCTAGGGCAAGAGAGGATCCTTCCTTCTTTGAAAATTACCAAAAATCACTTTCCATAAAAGAAATTTTGGACCGAAATCTGGAAATTTCGGTCCGAAATGTATAAATTTCGGACCAATTTCGGACCAAAATTCCAGAATCGAGCATTGATTGTATTTTGACCATAATTTCTTCATCCGGACTCCGATTGAGGTGATTCAAAAATCCTTGGAAAACTTAGGATGAGCTCTACAATGCTATGGACTCCTTTCAGTCATTTTCTTCTTCAAAATCCACCATTTTATGCAATTATTGTGTCCAATCCACCAAGTTCCTACAAAACAAGTCAAATTCCACGGCAGTGTCCAATCTTGCAAAATATAATGCAAAAGTGCAGTGAATATCATTGATTTGGGTAACATTTTGGTGCCAAGTATGGTTAAAATATATATATATAAATAAGAGATATCAAGTACTTCCTTCTCCTTCAGAAAATGAACATATTGCATCGTTATCTGGTTCGTTTTGATCTACCGAGAGTATCTCCCAGTCATCATCTAGATCTAGATTTTTAACTATGACTGCTCTTGCAATATTGCCCTTTTGCCTTGTGCAGTTGCGGCCAAAGTGTCCTTCTTCACCACATATAAAGCACTTGTATTTTCTTACTTTATCCGCATGCTTCCTTTTGAATACTCTAATGTGTGTACCATGTGGTTTGCTTCGGTATGTCTTCGCCTTCCAAAGACCATACTTCTTGTTTTTCTGATAGTAACCCGGCACTGGTATGCGGCTACAGAATGAGAGATCCTTGAGACTTCTTTGGAGTACAACCCTCTTGCACTGCTCTGCCAGATACTGGTAGGTGAAATGTATTCTTGGAATAACACCTACAGTGTTGCCTGGGTATTTCTCAGCAAATGCTTTCTTAATTTCACCACCAATGATTGGGGGCATCTTTTTGAAAAATTTTGTTGAGAGTTCAGGAGATATGAACATTCTCCTTGATTTTGCTGCTAAGATCTTATAATCATTGATGTAATAAAAAAGATCTTTCACATTATGGCATGAAAGTCTTTCCAAATCATTGTATGCTCAATCTTGCTCTTCTGTGGTTTCAGTTGTCGGATCTTCCAATAGGAGCATTCGTCTGATTTGGGAAATTACATTTTGTGGGTCATCAGCGATGTTTACCAATTCTTCATATTCAGTAGGGAATGCCATCCTCCACTGAATCCAGGTCTTTTTCTCCGTTTCACCTAGGAGGTTTTCGATGTAATTGACTTTTGATTTGTTGTCTGCCCAATTTTTCTCATTTATCAGGTTGAAAGTGATTGATTCCCATCGGGAGATAACTTCTGAGTATAGCCCAATATCTTCAAGTAGGACCAGGATTGCGCCTTGACTAGCTTGGGCTATTGGCAGGTTAAATCTTTCGTTCATCTGTCTTGCATAGCCACCTCGGATGTTGTCTAATCGTGCCTTTATTTCCGGAATTTGGAGGTTCTGTGGCTGTCTTGAACCAGGTGGATACATAGCCGGACTCATGATTGGTTCAAGTGGTATTATTGTAAGTGAAGACTCTGCTGTTGAGAGTACTGTTTCTACTTTCTTCTTAAGGTTTTTGAATTGTGGGTACTCAATTTCCTCTATCATGTAAACTGCTTCGAATGGATCTTCGTCCCACTTTGTATCTAAATGTGGGAAACCAGCATCTTCCCCATCACCTTTCACTAGAAGACGTAGCAAGTCTTCATCTTGATTTGCCGGTGCATCCAATTGGGATAGGAATTGCACCGTAGAGAGTATCTCATCTTCATTTTCGTCATATGACTCATCTCATTGACAAGTCATCATAAGTGTGTGTTCCTCAGGCCATTCTCTCTCTGCATCAATGGTTTCTAGCCAATCGAACTCTGTAAATGTCATTTGTACGAGTTCGTCATCGCTATCTACTTGTTCAATAGTAAACCACTAATACGGATTTATTGGCTCCAGCATTTCAACTGTTGGTTCAGTTTGTTCAGCTTTTAGTATTGCCAGGAACCACTTCCCCAATAAAGGGTCATCATCTTGCTCAGCCTCATCATTTTCACTGAATTCCTCAGGGTCTGAATAGATCTCTGGAAATTCTGGGTCATCCTCGAATGGCCAGTCCTCATCCATTGTGAGTAGATTGATAAGCTCTTGTTCGAGTTCTTCCTCGTCATTTTCTCCACGAATGACTTCTTGTTCAGAGGTTATTGTTGTGTACCCCGCAAATCTGACAGACAATGAGCCGTCTGTTCTTGCTCGGATTCGTGCTATTTGGGGATTTTGAACTTGTGAGATGACAGCTGGTCTCACAAGCCACTGTCTTCCTTGGAGTTCTGCAGTTGTCCTTTGCGAGCTAGGGATGGCCCGAACTCCTCGGCTTGCTAGGTGGTCCGCCACGTTCTGAACATTGTATCTGAAATTTGTGTGGCTTGTATTGGATAGTCGTCCGATTAGAGATCTTGAGAGTAAAAAATTACTCTCACCACCTTGCCATCCTTCATACCCGTGAGTCTGGATCACTAGTTGGATGTGATCTCTGAAGTCATGGATACTTAGAGTCATATTTGGAGTAGTATATGCCAACTGTGTTCCAAATGTAAGATCCATCTCCATAGAGCTAATGACAACTCTATCATCTCGCCATCTAGTGTCTCTAATTAACACTAGTGCATTCACACCTGGACTCCGCCTGTGCAGCGTATATAACCGAACCATGATTAGTCCAATATGCAAATGTTGGAGCCCTTCTTGCAAAAGTCTATTAAAACTTTCTTCAGAAATAAAAGGTAACTCCACTTGCTGGCCATCTGTGAGCAGTGTTCTTTCATCCAAGTAATATTGATATACCCGGTGTCTGCTTTCTGACCATCCAGTTTGGTACAAGGTTTCTTCTGGGACTTGCTGTGCTCGTCTGTATTGGAAGATGTTGAGCTCAGCATCAGGATTCATTTGCGACTCAAGACTTCGCTGGTGTCGTCGAGATTGACCAGGGAGCCTCCTTTGAGCCTCGAATCTAAGCCTAGACCCTAGGCAATAGCCACAGATCTGATCTTCGATAGTAGGAGTTTGGTTTATATCTCTTTCTGATACTGACGGTCTTGTCGCCTCTGTTGTTGTTTGTGTTCTGCTCATGTCGCCTTCTTTTTCTCGGCTTCAAATATTTCTTTTGGGTTCTTGAACACAAAAATTTTTCCTTTTGATATAGGTATTGCCGGCTTACTAGATTCGCCTAAGCTCAGTTTCTGAAGTTGCTTTTGGATTTGATCTAGGGAATCGGTCAGGTCGTCAGGTTGAGTGACTTCTTTTCCTTTAACAGTTTCGAGCTTCTTAACGGCTGCTTTCAGATCTTCAATTTCTTCGGTCAATTTAAGCAACAATTGTTGTATTGTTTTGCTTAACTTGAACGTCTGTTGTCCTTCCGGTTATGTCATGCGGCTAGACAAAACCGATCGCCGGTGAATGAATTGACTCGGTTGCTTTGAGTGCTTCTCTGTAAATGGTACTGTTTGCAGTGAGGCGCCAGTCGCTCATAAGGAAAATTAAATATCTATGAGATTTTTAAAATTATTTAGAGGTCTATTCTTAAGTTCTAAATGACTTTTTATCTCAAATATTCTAGGTCGGCTTTTAGGTTTGATTATACCATTTATGGGTGCGTTTGGATCGTTGGAAGAAAGAAGAAGAAGAAGGAAGAAGAAGAAAAAAAATTATAATTCAAACTCTTTACAAAGTTACACACTTCCCAATACTTCTTCCCACTTCTTTCCTTCTTCTCTTCTTCCCACACCTATCCAAACGGAGCCTATGAATATTTTGTCCTAAAATTTAAGTATAAACTATGATTGTTCATCTTAATTTTTTTTTGGTACAATATGAAGTTTCTTTAATTTACTTGTGTGCTGCACCATTCTACAATTTTTGTCCTCATTCGCGCGACACATGATTTTGATTTCCCTACTATGGCTCCATACATCGCAAAAGAATATGCTAAAAGCTTGTTCCGCTATTATTATTATTTTTTTTTTGGGGCGTTTTCTACGAAATCCTCCTTGCGATCGCACTTAAATTTTTTTTCTGCCTTTCCGAAACTTTTTATATGGGAATTCAGGCGATGGGATGAAAACGTAACAACTAGATAACAGTTGGCACCCAAATTTCACTGCTATATATTTCCGCTTTCCGGTAATACCAAGAACCAGAACAATAGCTAAAACATAAATGCTATGAAATGCCAAAAAATACCGGCTATTGTCACTTTGCAACAGTACGAACTCCCATTTAAAGCAAAGGAATAACGAGTTAACCTGATAAAATCAAGGATCAAAGTCAACAAATAGAAGGATGAAAAGGCGCGAGTGTTATATAAAAGTACGCACTTATCTTACACAAAATAATGGGTAAACAACTCTTTATTGGTAATATAAATGTACTTTTTTATTTAGAAACAAGAGCAAGTTCTATTTTTCTATCGATTCAAAAGGACATGCAGCTGCATGCTCTAACACAAGAAAGCCTACTGTACAAAACTGTTCGTCCTATTATCTAGAAAAAGAAAATAAAACAGAAAAAAGAAACACATGCAAACAGAAACATGCAATTAAGGAAATACCATGCGTCGATTTGCCTCAGTCAAAATGAAGTTACAAAATTTGGCTCGCTTGGTTTCTTACACCTACTTTCTATACATATACCAAACACCTAACAAGAGTAGAGAGGGAGAGGGAGATCATAAATCACATAAGAGGAAGATAGGCGCCCCCATGACCTCTGCGCAGGACAAGTGGTCCTGCATTCTCAGGAACCTTATCCAGCAGTTTCAAACAGGCCTCAACCACATCTGCAAACCCAGTTGCATGCATTGCAAGTTGCATCCTGACTCTCACATCCCTTGTCCTATTTAAAAGACTCCTGAAAGACCTGTTAAGGTGCTTGACCCACTCCGCCGGCAAACCTCCTGGAGAAAGCCAGACTGAGAAATGTGACTGGTCCCCTCTAGCTGTCACCTCTGACCGATAAAACCTGTTATCACAAAGCAGAACGACATTTTGGTAATTTTGGATTAGGTCTTTTGAATGCATGGTAACATTCAGAGATCATGGTATTTCATCTGTGAATTTGGTATCCACTTCTGTCCAGCCAGGCATCCAAACGTACCCGTTAAACCCAACTTAATTCACATTTTTCATCAAAACCAATTATTATTTAATTGAGAATCACTGAGGCTTTAGCACTGTAGATTGGCAAAGAACATTAAAAGGAGTGGCAAGAGTTGGGCCAAATAAGCACAAGAAACCCTAAAAAAAAACCTGAAATACATCAGCTGAGGAATATATCATTTAAAATAAAATATCACATCAATAAAGGTGCCACATTGTGCACCTAGCTGGCTTTGGGAATGGTTTGAGACTCTTTAAAAGTAAAAAAATCACCTCAGTGAGATATATATTTCAAAACCATACCTTAATGTACTAATCCTTAATTCCTAGTCAAAAAGACAAACCTGGCCAGCTCATGAAGCATGGACGGCTGCAACGGTAGGACAGCTACAAACTCAGCCACAAATTGCTCAATCAAATCAGGCTTCAGCATCAAGGCCCAGAAAACTGGAGCCCACTCCATTGGCTGGTTGAGACCATATGCTTCAGCCACAACCAGTGCCTCCTGGAACCTTGACTGCTCGACAAGGATTCGCCTCGCGTTGGTCTCTGACAGCTGAACCCATGTGATGTCAGGAATACGGATCTGGAGTGTGAGCAATGATGCACGGGCACATGCATGGTGCGTTCGCTGACCTGCATCAATTGTTGATAGTGCCTCGGCAGCCCCAATCAGGTGGCACATTGAGTCTAGGAGCTCACCAGAGTGTTCTCGGCGGTCACGGTCCCGCAGAGAGAGCCAGTATTGTATGCGGTTTGTTGATCGGGACTCGAGAAGATTGGCTGCATCATGCTTCATATCGAAATGGTTGTAGACCTGTGGTGCAGAATGAGATGTGAATAACAGTATGCCACACTATGCAAATCAGCCAAGGAAGATTTGCGGAGTCCCCTTAATCAATACATTCTATTTTCAGTACTTGCAAAACAACATCCCAGGTTTTCTGAGAAATAACAGCCACTGCCCTTAACTGAGGACTCCAATATTAGCTGCTTCATTTCTAGTGCGACTAGCTAAAAAATGGAGATATATAGCTGCCTGTATTTGAATGCTCTTCAAGTATTATATCAAAATACTACAATTGATGCAATTTTTGCCACATCATTACATGCAAACACTTTTTAAATTTTAACAGTATGTGGCAACACAGGTACTAATGATAACTTTTTTTCTTTTAAGGGGAAATAGCCCATAGGCGTGCTAATGATAACTTACAGAATGACTTGGGTGTCAAAATTATCACTCTACAGATTCAGTTCCTTTTTGCAAATTTGACCAAGGGAACCCAATTTTCTACATTTGTACTTATTATAACCTAAGAAAAAATTTAAAGGCGACAAATGCACGAACCATTGCAAAAGCATCTAGGTCATGCGGGTTATATCGCTTGAGAGATGTGAGCACAGCCATGCGAAACCCTCTGACTGCTGCAACTGAGCCAGTGGCAGCCTCAGCCGCAGCCGAGTACTTCTTAAGCAGTAACTCAAGCTGCCCATTTTCTATCAGGATATCAAGGATGAAGGACAGAGATTGGAACTTGGCGACTCCTGTTACAAGACGAGCCAAAGAAGAGAAATCATCCTCCATCACATAAGATTCTACACGGTTTGCCACGAAGGTCACCAAAACATCTATGCCGTCAAGGCATGCTGAGTTCATGTAAAAGTGGTGTGACAATATTAGGATTTCAACCTGCCATATATATGCCATTAGAATAATTCTGTATATCAACCACTTTATACAAAGAACTGCAATCTCATAGATTAACCCTACCAGCAAGGGAAGTGCCAGAACCAGATTAAATAATAATTTCTTTATTCTTCTGCAGCACTGTGCAATACCAGTCATGTAAGACATTAATTTAGAATATGAAATTTCATATGACATTAGGTTCTTCACAAGTTCCCAAACTATGAAAATAACCTAATTTAACTGGCACCAGTAAAAATGTATATTAAAAAAAAAGACAGGCTGGGGGGGGGGGGGGGGGGGGGATGTATGGGCTTACTATTTCATATTCACTTTGTGAACTAATGTAACATGTAAGACAATACGATACCTCACAAGCACGGGGAACTTCTTGACCTGTCATGACCACACGCATTAGAGCATGACCGATTTCGGGTTCGCTGGGGCACAACACAGCCCATTTTAAGAAGTCACATGATCTCCACAATAGAGGTTCAGGTCCCTCCTCTTTTTGGTTTTCTAAACACCCTCCACGATGAGCTGCCAGAAGTCCCTGTCATGATAACGGCCATGACATCATGTTAACAAAAGAAAGAATACAAGTATTTTATGAAGTCTCAACCATCCTGCAAGTATTTTCAATCTGCACCAGCACATTTTCCCTATTTTTCTGCAACTGTATTGTTGCTTGATATGTGATTGGGGTGCCTTGCAACAACTGACATAATTCCCATTTCTCATATTTAATGATGGCAGTAGGATGTTCTGCTGTTCTTTTTGTTAAGTATAGACAATTTGGGCTCCTTAGTCATCCTGTGCTTGGCTAATTATTCTTGACTTGAAGGTTAGGGTGGTATTTGCAGATTACTCAGAATCTATCACTTTTAAGATTATAAATTCCAGATATTTTGCTAACCGTGCTAAAAATTTCTCTGTTTGATTTAAAGAGAACAGATGCATAATTAATCAAACAATATTTCCTAACATTATCGGAAAATTCTGCAACTATAAAATAAGTAAAATGTACCTTCAAAAAGGATTCTGCTAGGATTAGGGCAATGCTAGGTGGAGGTAGGGAGTGGGTTTCCACAATAAGTGTTGCCTCCTCAAAGGAACATTGCGCCTTCAGTGCGAGCAGCTGGAGTAGCTCCAATGGTTGCTTTGCGAAAGCCTCAGAAAAAGTGAGTCCCAGCATCATTGCAGCCCTCACAACTGCTATTACTCTCAAGCAGAGACCCCGTCCACGGCCTTCACCACACTTATACGTTAGAGCATCTAATGCCTGGACAAATAGGAGGGGGGGAAAAAAGATGTTCACAATAATACACACAGCTGACCTAAACTAACTATACATTGCTTAGGTTATCGAGTGAACTTTCACAAAGTTAAGGGCACAGATCCAAGTATCATAGGTACAAAAAGTAGTAGAGCAAGATAAGAGTTGGAAAAACAAAACAGAGCAAATTAATAAATTAATAAGTAACTAAATAAATATATTATTGATAATACCCAAAGAATTTAAAGTTCATCTAATAATTACAAAAAGGTAAGTTGCAATAGGCATATTAGAACAGAAATCTTGGTAAACATACTTAAGGTAGCAAAAATAATGGCAGATATGCGGTAGTCTAGTACCTATATACCACATAATATTAACTTAGGTTTAATCAGTCAGTCAGATCCTTCAGTAACTAAATTTAGATATTCTTTAATATTTTTTTAGGTAACTTTTTATGTTTGTTTGGTGTTCCTTCTTGGTATTTTTCCATACAGCATAAGCCAGCAAATACAAATGCAAAACTAGCCAGTAGAATTGACGTCCAGAATTTGAAATAAAGCAAAGAGCCATAAACATTGATTATACCTCTGATAGGTCAACTTTGTTTTGCACAATCGGCAGGTCAAGTGATCGCAAAACAGAACGCACTGTCTCATCCAACACCGATAAGCTTATCTCTCCACCTTCAGTAGAAGAAGCAAATTTTGCAAGTTTCAAAGCAACATCAATCAGATGTAGTTCCTCTGGCACTTGAGTTGGTGACAGCTTCTGTTGAAGCTGCTTAGCAGCACTGATCTGACCAAACTCCAGTAGAGACAGAACAGCTCTCTCCATTTCCACCTGCCCCACCCTCTCCTCCCATCCAGAAAGAGCCACCTCAAGATTTGTTCCTTCAGAATTAGTAATCTCCTCAGACTCATTGATAGCCTCTAAATTTTCAGTACCAGTGCGTCTGAGTGGAAGGTATGGCTTTCCCTTTCTCTTGGTTTTACTACCAGTTGAAACAGCAGATAAGCTGGTATTATTTTCTCTAACTATGCCACTGCTTCGCTCTGCCACCCGTGCACGTGTTGCATTTATGTGTGAATCCATCTTGGAAACAACCTTAGCAGTTTGTTCGATAAAGTTCAAGCTGTTTTTCAAAAATATGTTTTGTACTGAGCTGGAAGATGTGGATTCGTGTTCTGAGTTGGATTGGATTTCAGATTCAACTGCCAAAAGCCACACTCTAGTCTCTATCTCCCTTAAAAGATGGAGTGGATAAACCCTGCATCAAGAAATAACAATACAAAATAACTATACTATCTCAGCCAATTAAATAATCCAGAACATGATGAAATGAGATGGACAAACATACGGAGGCACTTGAGTAATAGTTCCACTAAGCCATTGTAGAGATAAGAGGAGCATCTCATGGAGTTCCCTTGTGGCTATCTCCTTTTCTAGGGCCTCTGCATGTTTCAGAAAAAATAAGCCTGCCTGAAGAGGGGGAAAAGAGTATCGGACAAATAGAGCCTGACAGTGACCCCATAAGGCAGCACGCTCCTGAGGAAAATCCCATAAAAATTCCTTCCACTCTGAAACCATAGCTTCCGCCTAATTAGAATAAGAATACATAAAGATTAGCTATATCCATACAAAAGTAGAATAAGCCTCTCCACGAAGCATTTAAGATCATTTTACTTCAGTCATTAGAATCCAACCCTGCATTTGTACCTGTGATTCAGTAACATGGTGAACAGCAGACTTCCAGGAAGCATTGCTTGTCTCAAGCTGTCGTGCCCAGCTTCGGGCCTCCTCCCATCGCCCTCTCCTCTCCAGTTCAGTCAGCAGCATCCCATCATCTAGTTTATCAAACCAATCTGTTTTCAAATCAGGCTCGGCCAAGCTTATCTTCCAAAAAAGCCTCTTCAAATATGCTGCGGAAGAGCCATCATCTCCAAAATCAGCAGAGGCAAGTAACTGAAGGAAAGAACGTTTCTCGTACAGAGTAGGACAGGTGGACAGCACTGCCTCTGCTGCCTTAACAGCTGTGCTGCTGAGCCATGGTGCTCGATTGAGTAGCTCATCATGTAGCTGAGATGGTTGGGAGTGAGATGATTCTTCTCTTGTTCGGGCTGAGAATGTGGCTAGATAGGCTGATGCCTCATCTAATCGCATTTGGGAGAATGCCTAAGGCATACAGCATAATAAGAAGTGATTTTAATTTTCTGATAAAACCAATTCTTCAAGTTCCTCCTCATCCTGTTATTTCTAATCTAGTATTTTACTAAAGGCAAGAGAAGGATATTGGATAAATAAAACTTTTAATGCCAGAATGAACGATCCATGTCCATATAAAACTATATTCCAAATAAAACTATATTTTATATTCTGTGCAAACAGCAATAGCAAAATATATTTTCTGCAAAAAAAAAAAAACAAAAAATCGAAGCAATTATCATGAAACTAAGAGTTTATTGGAGAATGGGAACAAACTCTTTTTGTATGCGACATTTTTGCCCCAGGCTTCCCCAACCAAACCCGACAGGACACAAGTATGAACCTTGTAAAATTTGAACTTTTACGGAATTTTTACTTGTGGACAAAAATACAGGGTAATGTGATGCAATGACATTGTGGGAAAGCCTGGGGTAAAACTGCCCCTGGTGACAGTAGAAACCCTTATGGTTAAACAACTCGAAAATATAGACCTTTACCTGAAAAGATCGAACAAGACAAAGGAGAGGGCACAAGGGAAGAAACAACTCAAAGGCCCGTAATAACGGTAAAAACACCAGCTTTTCACAAAATAACACCACCATTTCAGCAAGCAAGTTAAGTGCTTCTTCAGTTTTCTTTATCTCATCATTGGAAGTAGTCACTTGACTGACAAGCATCAGAATGGAGCTCTGCACACTTGCATTAGCAGATGAGGAGGCAGGGATTGAATCTTTGGATGAAAATTCTGATATCCGTTGCCGTTTTGCATTCTGTCTGTCAAAGCTAGTTTTGACATTGTAGCTTTCAGGTGGTAGTTTATTTGTATGTTCAACAGCTAATCCAACATTTTTGGCTATTTCTAAGATGATCTTGTCTACTTCTATAAGAGATAACCTGTAACAGAGAGACCAAGATTTAGCAAGAAAGCTAAGTGCACAAATATATGGTAAAAATCTTTTCGTCTGAATCTACACCCAGAATATGAGGTCAACTTCTTTATCCAAAATTCCAAGTTCCAGGAAAAAGAAAATAGAATTTTTAGGCAAACACCTCAGATGTTCAGCTTCAAGGGAAGAAAAACAGGAAATGAACACTGTCAGTCACACAAGTACCTAACCTTAGCTCTTATACTTTTCTAAGATATCCAATATTTTCCTTAACATAAAAGTAGATGAAGACTATCTGCATGCTATAATGTATAAGAGATAATTCAGGGGTATACCATATACGAGACTTTGATACAATTTAGAGGCGAAAGGTGAATTCTGTTATGTAGTTATCATCCTTACCTAGAACCAGTAATCTCAAGCCAGAAAGCTGCACAAGAGAGAGCAGATGTGTCACTGAAGCACGAGGCAATGATAGCCAACAATGGCCAGTGCATCACCCTGGCCTTTCTTAGTAGTGCTTCTCCAGGGAATTTCTGCTTCTCACACCATGCAACAACCGCAAAAACTTCTGTCAGTGTATTGCTCTCATCATTAGCTGAAATGAATCCTTCATCATCTGACTTTTTGGGTGAAGATTGCATGCTACGAAGGATTGATAGTACGTGTGCCCTTAACCTTGCATCTTTTATTTCCTTTGCAGCCTAAAAGAAAGAGGAATAGACATAAACGATACAAAAGGGGACAAAAGAGAGTGAAAAATAAGAAAATAAATTATGGAGCAATGGATTTACAGTACATTTACGTACTGTCTGAACAGTACAGCCAGTTCATCCTTTTATAGACCAGTTAGGTACTAGGCATTATAGGTGTTAAACAATCACATACACCTATGGACATGTACCTACAGTCTACACAGAAACAGTCGATTCATCTTTGTACAGACTGTCAGTCAGGTATTAGGCATTTAGCAGTACCATATATGCACCTACACTCAGTTCATCCCTGTGAAGACCAGTTATATGTTTATGATTTTACCATATATGCTAACTTGTAAGGTAACATAGACCAGGGTATGACCAAACAACTAGTTCATCCCAGCTCCTTTGTACCAGGCAGGTTCATCCACCAAATTTAAAATCCTTCTTAGATCGCAGAAGCTGTCAGCCACACTATGATGTTAGGTATCAATCTATAGTAAAGGAATTACCACTTGGATGACAATATCTGCTGAAAAGCCATCAATCTGAGCTTCTATGAGGAAACCAACCTACAAGAAAATATGTTGCAATCATTAATTACATGTCAATCCATTATCTGCTTCCTTATCTAATTCACCACCCTTTAGATGGAAAAGAAACATAGGGCTTAGATTTTCCTAATCTCAACCTTACCCCTGAACATTGGACAGCTCCTTTGTTCCATTAGATAAACAACCTTCATTATGCAACAAGGATGCTATACTTTTCCATCATTTCAAAGTATGTTCAGCTTTTTTTACAATCTGATCAGTACCCTTGATTGAAAATTCGATATTCACTATAACAGACTGTATCATCAGGCTATTAAAAACTAAGATATACAGAGGCAGAAAAAGAACTGGCTCACTTTGTTCTGCCAAGACACTAACAACTAGGTATAATAGCCAAGACAAGAGGACTAGGATTTATGATAAAATAAAATTTCTTGCTTTCTGTGCTATTTTGTGAACATCCTCTCTTTCTGGTTCTTGCTTATAATTGGAGTGAAAAGAAGCCTATCAAGGCACAGTCCTTTCTTATCTGTGTCTACCGTATCAGCAGTCTTCATTTAAAAATGAAAGTGACAGCCCAGAGTCTTCCAAGAAGTGAGTTGTAATGCATCAAAATTGTCGTTAGCTTTAATGTATTTACCTTTATTTTTTAATGATTGCATGATTTCACGCTGAGTTTAGTTTATGCTTCAAATAAGGCAGAGAGATGAATCATTCAGAGGTCAAAATTCAACAGTATCCTTCATGCACTACTAAAGTGATTAATATAAGTTTTTTATGATTTTAAACTGTACAATCCTGGATGAATCAATGAGAAATTCAGAGAGGCAAATATTCTTTGAATTAACCAATAAAAAAATAAAAAGAAAAGACGTACCCAATCATTGTTGTTGGCAAGCAATGCAAGGTATTTAGTGCTTATTGGAAGGTGATGCACTTGACAGAAGTCTATTACCAAATTCCAGTACCGGCTCGCTTCACTTTGCTTCAACCTCAGATGAGATGCATCGCCAGTCCCAGTTTTAAGCCAAAAGCCGCAGCTCTCCTCTTCTTCTATTACTGGCAAGCTCGCCTCTTCAAGACACTGTAGAATTTTAACCAAAGTCTTTGAAGGTGGCATCTTTTGGGTCTGGTTTTGGTTTTGGCTCTTAATTTCGAGATAATCATACTTAAGATATTCTTCAGCTAGTCCCTTAGCTAGGTTTAGGGCCAGAGTTTTGTCGACTCGATTATAGTGTGAAGAGATGCGCCTGAGAGCATTGATATCAAGGCGAAGCATTTCCAAGGAGATACCACATAGCTCAAACAAAAAATCACAGGAGGCGACCACTGATGAATCATCAAAACTTGTAATAGCTAGCGGGACCACCTGAATAACAAAGGAAAAGAATAATAAACTATTAATATTCATTGGGTGGCAATGGATCCAGACAGTTAGGTTTGGGTCGGTCAAAATGATTTCACTTCAAAACACAATGAAGTTCCATCTTGGTTTAGATAACCTCCTGGGACAGAGGAGGTCAACCCAACGTGTTACATTGCCATATTTGATTAGCAAATATAGATCTCATATTTTGACAGATTCGCAGACAGCAGACAATTTTATAACCAGCAGTCCAATTAATCTAAAAAGATAGAAACCTGACATTTTTAAGCATAATATGGTGTGATACAATCATGCAATTAGGAAAGAACTAGTTTTCTGTCCATTTTCAGCATTCACCAAACAATTTGACTTCCAACAGATTGAATTAAGACCTATGCTCAAATTGCATAAAAATTTATAGTGAGGTTATATTCGAGTCAAATGACACACCTATGAATTAAATATAGATCTTGCAAAATGTTGTCGAATAATTCCATTCAAGGGAAAGCAATCCTTTGTGTTATAGTTTAATTTTTACATACCAAGCATTTGGCTAATTTGAAGTTCAGCCATTCTTACATTTTAAAAAACGATTAAAAATTAAATATCACAGTGATGGCCTTAACTGAGATACCTCAAGTTTGCATTACCAGATCTCGACCAACCAACTCATGTATGAGTGGATCTACTTGAACAATTGGATCAAGCATGGGGACTCGAATGACAACCATGGCTCCAATAAAAAACAAAAAAGTAAAATTAGCTCAGAACTGGTACATACCCATCGAAGAATTGATCTCTCACTTTGGTTCAGAGGTCCAAGAATAGTCTGTATATCAAAAGCAACATTTGCCTTTACTGACTGATCTAGACGGGGATCTGTTGATCTCAGCTCTAAAGCTCTTTTTCCAATGAGTGAAATGAAAACAGCCAGAACTCTGCCCCGATTCAAGTCTTGCTCCACCTTAGATCCATTTTCCTGAGAAAGATCAAAAGCAAGAAAAACATAATTCAGTGATCCATTATAAGAAGATAGGACAGGTAAGCAGCATTTAGTAGAATTTCATACAAATAAGGAGGCCTCATTGACCCCTCATTGTGAACAAAAATAAAAATTTGAGAATAAGTGTACTTCATTTCAAGTAAACCTTTTTCTCTGGATAACTTAAATTATCATCATCCTTCTAGAGTAAGCTAATTTAATGCCTTTATTTTGGGATAAGGTTAATTCACCCAGAAGGAAGAAAGAGCACTGCAGACCAAACTCTTCCGTTTCCAGAGAACCAACTGAACAGGACTAGGACAAAAGAATAAAGAAGTTTTGTATTCTTATTCTGTTAGCTCCACAGACAAACAGTGAGAAGACTATCAAGTGTTATTTACTACAGAAATTTAAGAAGTAACCTCAGCTGAAAATAATTCCTTCTCGATGCTTTTCTGAACTAATGCTTCCAAAATGGTGGGATTATTTTTGTTATCCCCAGCTATTTTCAGAATAGAGTTCCGTAGACAGCGCACAAGATAATCATCAGATCTATGCAATGTTGTGTTCTCAAATTCCAAGGCTTGCAAGCTGAAAGGGCCCTGGTGGATGTCATAGTTTCATCAAAAACTGAATATAGTTTCAATTAATCGAAGGCAGTGCTTGACATACTTAACACATACTGTCAATTTAGCATAACGCTATTCTTTTTTGGATGAAGGAGGCATCATATTGAAGTACTTTTGCATGTTTAAATTAAACTAAATGGTCGTCAAGTATTTGCACTTTAAGTTTGAACACACACACATACACACACCTGCTCAAGAAGCTGGACCAGCCTTCTGACAGGTTTTGGGAAGGTTGCTTGAAAAATTTGCAACAATGATGCATCACCCCCAGCTGAATGAAATGCACCATATCTCCAATTGAAGTACTCAGCTAAAACACTTTTTCCGGACACTGTAGCAAATGTACAAACAGAAACATAAAAAAATTAGAGCTTCCATACTATAAAATTAACCAAAAAAAAACAAATGACAAGTGCTTACCCTTATTTGCATTGGTGCGGCCAGAATTATCTCCATCAGAGCAAGCAGAGATGAGGGTTTTCCACATAGTAGGATATTCTTGTAGACCGGGCCTATCCAAAGTTTCCAAAGACAGAAACTTCTCGATTGGATACGTAGCGTACATTAGAGTTGCCAAGGCAGCCATTTCTCCAACACCTTCAGCAATCATGTCATCTATTATATGAATCTCCTCCTCAATTTCCACAAAAGGACCACCATTTCCACCAAAACCCAGCTTACGAGACAGTTTCCAGCATGCATTAGAGAAGGAAGCCTCGTATTCATACCCCCTCAGCCTAGAAAAAAGCAACCATTTTGCCCACTGACAATCCCCCTGATAAATTAATAAAAAAAAAAGATAATAATAATAATAAAAATATGATTCAAGGGAGGAGTAGTAGAATTTTCAAGTGATATATCCAGTGATTAAAAAATCGGTCAGGTGCTGAACCAGAAAGTAATAGCCATGGACACAAATGATAGGTGCCACGTGATTTGTATTAAAAACTCTAATTTTGGTGTAACTATATATGACCAGGCCAATTCAATTGTGTACCAGCCAGGATTCTGTGTCCCTGTTCCAGTAGGACATCAATTTAAACATTTCCCTATATTTATTTTCTGTTAGTTCTTAGTTGAAATCCGTACTTAATTTAATGCTGAGCTATTAGTTGCACAGAAAGTATACTCGACAAAAAAAACTAGTAAGACAAAGTAACTAGAGGGACAAAAAAAAATGAATAAATTCCCAAAACAAAACCAAAAACTAGAATTAGTAAACAAACTGTAAGCAAGAAGCTAACCACAGCATCCAACAGCATGTGCAAGGAATTATGATCTCCAACCAAATTAT
The DNA here is from genome assembly GCA_028095005.1 of Rhynchospora pubera. Taxonomy (NCBI): domain Eukaryota; kingdom Viridiplantae; phylum Streptophyta; class Magnoliopsida; order Poales; family Cyperaceae; genus Rhynchospora; species Rhynchospora pubera. The sequence goes on along the minus strand of CM051460.1, from coordinate 220,200,729 downwards.
GATGGTCAAGATAAAAATCAAGAAGGTATGGCAACTCATTTTGAGTACAAAAATGCACAACAAGCTTATGAAATCCTTCATTTGACAGCTTTGTGTCTTGTGAATCCTCCACCTTGTGTATCTCCAGAGATTTCTCATCATATGCATCATTCACATCAAAAGCCTCAGAAAAATTAAAAATCAACCCAGCACGGGCTAAGACTGCTACAATCTCTCCTGTACCCTCCCAGTAGTGTCTTAGGAAAATGCTTCTCTTTGCAAGTTCCTTCTCTATTAGGGTTCTTAGCCATAGTGTACTGTTTCTGAAATAAGAATGCCGCAAAATTCTAACACCAGGGACATCAATATAAGAGGATTCTATCTCTTCTCTGGCACAAATGTAAATTCCTTCATTATGAGCTGAGGTTATATTTTCCAGGTTCACTGTCAGAATACTTTCTGACTGTAGAGAGGTCGGTATTGTATCCAAGATATTGAGTATCTCTTGTAAGTTGTGATGCGCTATGTGGTACTCAAATTGGGATTCCCAAGGTACTTGAATTGCCATCTGGTAATGTTGGTCAAGTACCACACGATCAATAGTTCTCTGGTCCCATGCATCAGACCACACAGCCACACAAGCCCAGTAACCTCCACGAGTGATATCAGAAGGTTCGGGAGGTTCTGTATTAGTTGAAATATCTGCCCAGACACCAAGGATGGCTCCATCAACCTCGCCGCAAGAAATCGTGGACTCGTTCACATAAAAGGCCAGTGATGTATGTTCTGACAAATCTCTTTCACTTTTCTGATATGCCGCCCAAAAGCTGCTTCTTGGATATAACCTCTTATTATAAGAAGATGAAAAGTTCAGTCAGTCGAAATTAATGATGAGTAAAGATTAAAGAAGTGAAATACCACAAGTAATGCCACACTATCAGGCCATTATTATAGTATGCTTGGTACTAAAGGATAGCATCTTACCATGTTTTCTTGTTAGATAGCTATTCAGTCATTGTTGTGTTTCTATATAGGAACATTTTGTTTGCACTACAAACATAAAAACACTATATATATCTCAACAAAACCAGATATATCATTTGTAGCCTTTTCTGTTGTAGAATACAATCCACTATACTATAAAGTCAACTGTCAAGATTAGTTAGTTCATCCAAATTTTTAAGTTCAACCTTTTAGCAGAGTATCTACACCAAGTTGCATGATGGCATCATACTTAACAAGATTCCAAGAGAGCAATATTTATGTTTTAATGTTTACAAGTCATATTATTGAGGTAAACCTTCCACAGTTCCACTTGATGCAAATCATACAGTGGTTGTAAGATGAAATGTGCACACCTATTCTTTGTTTGAATCAGTCTTACAAGATAGGCAGATACTACAGGTTCTAGTATGGACAACAATACTCAATAGGATAGCTCTTATAGACGAATAAATTCATATTTTGCACGTATATATTTAACAGCTCATGATGAATTATACTTTTAAGAATCAAATTATTTATGTTCTACATATTTTTGAAACCAGCAGAATAAATGTTGAACTTATACTACATCCATTGTTTTCTTCTATACATTATTTCCCTTGTATTGTCAAACTCATTCTATTAGTTTAATAAAGCATTATGATAGACTTTTGTCAACTTTTCTTGAAATAAAAAATAGAAAAGAATTGTATTGCTTATATACTAGATTATACAGATATATTGTATAATTATTTACATATACATACAGATAGCAGAAAATAAAAGTTGTCCGCGTAATATTTGGTTGCATAATAATTAATCTCTTTAACATACATTATCCTTTATATTAAGCACATACCATTCTTTACAACAGCTCCAAATAGAAAAATACTATCAAGACAAAAACTCTTATCCTATGGATCAATCTCTTGTGAGATGCATAGTGGCATACCATCAAATTATCATAACAATCTAAACCTGCCTTGCATAATGATCATTGGTGGCACTACATCAGCAAATATCCTGCCCACCCCAACCACCCAACATGCAGGTTGATATGAACATGCACTTAAAAGAAAGAACAAAAGAAGGAAAGGAGAAAGGTAAAATAAAGATATGTCAGAACTGAAACTTTTGACTAACCTCGATAAGCAATACTCTATCCAAAATTCTCATATCATTCAACCTCAGCAAGCCACGCTTTTTCATTTGGTCAATAATACATGCCCTAAGTGACCTTCTGACAGTACCAAACAATAGTTGTCTCAATATCAGCTCTATATCTTCTCCCAACCTCTCAAGTGTCACCACAGCCAAGTCAGATTCCCCCTATCAAATATTTCATAAGCATGCAGAAACTGATCAAAACTAATTCAGTCAAAATATTGCTATGCAAGAACCTAGGTATACTCCAAGATCATACTTAAAAATTCCATAGAGTGCAACTATAGAAGCCATCTGAAAAGTGATAGTATCTGATTGGTCAGGTCGGATAGCACCATCCAGTAAGTGATTGCTTGGTCTAGCAGTACTAGATCACCAGGTGATATGTTTAACTATTAGACATGCCATATATGCCTCTTACTGATAATTTAATCCTAGTTATCCTTCACATAAGCCGAGGAAAAACTGAAAGAAAAGATGGAAAAATGTATATATGAAAACCACGAAGAAACATACTTCCTACCTGTACAAACAGATCATATGCAATTGAGATCCCAATTTCACGAACTTCATTAAATGCATTACTTGATTTCTCATCAGAAGTAGATACCACCATCTCATCCTTCTTCTGATGTAAAAGCCTGAGCTGATGCACTGCAAGAGGAAGGCGGCCAGATTTCAAAGCATCTTTGACAACACTCTTCAGGTCAAGGTTGCTCAATTCCCATCTCATCATCATATCCTTGATATTCTCCGAGATAACAAGTCGTTTTATTCCAGCCTTCTCTTCCAATTCAGTTGAAGATTCAGCCAGTGTCAATGCCAGATTAGAATTGGAAGTATCAATATCCTCATTGTCCACTGCATCTATTAGAGTCTCGGTTCCAGGATCTCTCAAATTAGTATCATCTATCTCCTGTAAATGCAAGAATTAGCACCAAAAGTTTTTCATATAATGATTTATATTAGCACAAGTGATTGTTCACTACAAAATGTGGTCTGACCGTCTGACAACTATCTTGTCCTTCATTTTTATGCAAAACTGTAATTACTTGCTTTCTTTCCCTCTCCAGTTTTATTAAATCCCCGCCAGTCAGCATAAAAAGATGCTCTTTTTTTCTTGTTGATAAAATTTTCTTCTCTTAGTTCAGTCAGAAAAACAAACCGTTTCAACAAGCTTTTTGCTTCTAGCTGATGTTCGGCTCTGAAGATCTCGAATAACTTCCAAAAAGTATGCCATTTCAAAAAGCCTTCTTGAATAACTACCCTCTAAAAAATGCACAGAGAAAGAAAAAGGAAAAAGAAAACCTTCTATAATATTGTTTTTAAGATACAGCATGAACAAATGAAGGGTTTGTAAATTTAACCTCTATTCTGATTAAGTAGTGCATAGTTGCGAATCATTTTGGTAGCAAAACGAGCAGCCATACTAATTAATCTGCATATATTTTGAGTAATTAAGCCATAAGAAGCTTTTTCTGAACAAAAAATTCTCAATATATTTACATAGAAAAGCATGCAAACAAAAATTCTCAATATTTTAATGAAGTCATAAGCTTCTTTTTTTGTGTCTGCATTCACAGCCAGGCAAACATGAAAAAATTATGAGTCGGTAAAATGCAAAAAAAAAAAAAACCATAGTAAAAGTAAACATGAGAAGCCATTCTAACATTTTAAGAACAAATTTGGACACAAAGTTTGTTTACTTTCTGTAGATAACCCAAAAAAAAAAAAAAACAAAAGAAACAATTGGAGGTAGCAAATACCTTGATGCCAAGACAACTTCGTTTTCACTCCCAACCCTAATAAAAATCTGATAAACACATGTAAAAAGCAATCGTAAGACACCTTCTTCCGCTAGATTCACATCCACCAATTTATTTAATGATCTGCTCTGCACAGGAAAACAAAGAAGACACTGAGAAACATAGAATTACAACTTGTATGTTCGTCATAATAAAGGAATTTAATGTACTCATTCCAAGGTTTCTTCATGTCTAAAACAATAAACTAGATACCTTGTAAGCAATAACAAACATTTTACTGCATTTAAAAACAACATCCAGAATTTCTTATTTTTAAAACTTTACTGAACACTTTTTAGTAAATATTATAGAAACTAAGTCAAACGAGAAAATAAATCAAATACTCATATTTTATATATTAGCACAGAAGGATCGCTTTATAGCCAGATTCAAATTTAAAATCAACATTAGACTAAGTTACAATTAACTGAATACTTTAAATTGTATTTGCTTTGTTGTAATGAAACTGGTGGTTGGCATTTCACCAGCTATTTCAAAAATATCAAATATGTTTTCTTTACATTGGGTTTAGAAGAAAAATAAGAAAAAGGGAGCTAAAAAAAGGTAGGAACAAATTCCTTGACATCCAAAGAGATGTGATGTTTCTCTCACACCAGTCTTGTTGGAAGTCATTTGAATACAACTGGAAAAAAATGTTGTTGCTAGTTGTAGATGAGAAATACTGAACAACAACAAACAACGACAACTAAGCCTTTTGTCCCAAACAAGTTGGGGTAGGCTAGAAAGAAACCCAATAAGAGAACACATCCAAAAACAAAAACAAAACATAAAAAGATACTAATAATAAGACTAGCCATACTGAAATTCTGACAAAAAAAATTTTAAGTACTTAGTGACAGAAGTTAATGCACTAGGAAAGGTATACTGAATGCTCCTAAATTTGGGAGCATTCGGGATCAGAAACATGGGTAGTCTGGTTTTATTACAAATCTAGATGTTTTACCAAATGATTATAGAATTGAATAGATAGGCTATATATGACCAGCATGAAGCTTCTATAATATGCATAAGAAACTTACCGTTCTATGTCATCAAACTTGGAGTAATGCAATGCAAGTTGCAAATGTCGCATCCTAGAAACTCTCAAATCCCATCCTGCCATCCATTATCCATATTCCATACCATAAATGTTAAAAAAAAAACATATGTCAATACCACAAAATTACAGCTGATGATGCTGAGTTAGCGACCAGTAAGACTTGCTAGCATGATCCTTTTTATTGAGGCTTAGTTGACAAAGGACCAGTTATGCAACTTCAAAGCTTCAATCAATTAATTAATGCTAACTTACTCTCAATTGGCAGTAATTGAGGATTCAGCGGCGCAAGAACCAGCAATGGTAACCGTTTGTGACAACACCAATCATGTCGTTAATATATGTTCGGTTGTACCAGTTGGACTACTAATTTTCCATTTGTTAACACAACATTGGGGCTTGATTTGGCATGATACTGATAATTAAAACAATACTTAGCATTAGAATCTTAGTTTGCAAATTTATGTTGTACAAGGATCATTCAGAAGTTATTTGAGAGCCGTGCAGTAAGTGCAGCAATTCTATAACACAAATAAACATAAATAAAGTAAAGAAACTCACCGTTCTCTAAGCAAAGATGGTCAGCCTCTATTGGACCTTCATACAAAAGCACTCTATCCAATACCTCTATCTGCCATGCCCTCAAATTTCCCCTAGATTCAAATCCAATTCCTTCTAACTTAACTGTGTGCTCAGTTTGGTTGGGAATCAAAATCGAGGGGAGAACAACAGATAGAGCATCCCTGGTAATCAAATACAAACAACCCTTGAAGAAACACCCAACAGAATCCCTGTCAAAGTATGCTTCTTTGCTCTGTGATAAACCAACATGCAGCTCTGTATGCACAATTTTTATACATCTTCCCTTGGTAAACCCTCTATTTATAACAAGCCTCATAATTCCAAAGGGAGAGAGACATGAGAACATTTCGTCTCTTGCTTGGTAAGGAGAAAGGAATACCCTCCGTAGTGGGCTAAAACCTTTACCCAATTTGGATTCATGATTTGACGAAGTGCCAAAACCACTGTGGTATATTTCACTTGTGTCAATTTGTTTTCTCCTTTTCCATGGTCTTATGGCCTCCAACGGGTGTGTTTCTTGTTGTTCAGCCATAGTAGAACTGAAGGTTAGGCTACCTATCTTATGACCTGCAACCCTCCAAGCAGTTAATGGGTCCAGATAAGGATCTAAAGAGGAGGCAACTGATGCCCTGACAGATATTATTTCATCAAGGGAAGCTGAATAAACAACCCCAAGTTCATCAATAACTCCAAGTAGCACAGAGCTTGAGGTTCTCAAAAATCTCCTGAAGCTCCAGTTTGCGACAACCTTGTTTATTAGTATATCAGACAGGACTAATAAGTCACTAGCATTCAAGTCCCACAGCCCGATTAAACCCGACCTGCTTAGGCAAAAAAGAAAATTATCTGACAATTGGAAGTCTACCCATTCTGTAGAACGGCCAGGTTCATCAGGCAAACACTTGTCCAGGTCTCCCAGAAACACCCACTCAAGACCCCAGCAGTGAATCCTCACAACCACCACCAATAACTTGTATGAATCACACATATCAGCACTATCTACAATTTCATTCTGCTTTAAGTTCAGAATCAGACCAATCAACTCATTAGATGGGCTGGAGAAAATCCTAGAGCACTGATAAGTGTAACCACATGACCATCCTCGCATATTCAAAAATTCCAAAATAGTACCATAAAGATTAAAAGATACTGCCATCCCCAAACTAGGGACTGCTATTTCCCGAGGAAACTTAGACATGTACTTGCCATTTTCTACCACACCCAATTCAACATCAGTAGCATAAGTTCTCAACCAATTCTTGCTACAATTGTCCATCTCTTGAGGAGGTCCCCAATCAACCCATTTACCATTCAGCTCTCCAATGAAAGGTGCTGGGTCAGTGTATTTTACCATGTCAGGGGAGCAAAAAAGATGGACAAAGATACCAGTCTCACCAGACATTATGAGCAATTGGTCAAATCCGAAGTCCTCAAGTTGGCCAGAAGACTGGCAGAAAGACCCCCAAGATATGGATTTCACACCAGAGATGACAGAGCAGAATTCAAATTTTGATTTGGTGTCTGATACATCTGCTGAATCAGATCTTGATATGCCTTCTGACAAATTCCCTAGATAAAAAGAACATTATGAGTCTACAATCACTGTCCAAAGGTGGCTATATGGTAAGAACATTGTCTGTGGAAATAATCAGACCACCAAAATTCAGTACAGTTGAAGCACAGCTAGTACCAGTACATGAGTGACACAACTTACCCAAAACAAGCTCATGCTAATTTTAAAGAGATCAGGCATTAAGCATTTTTTTCATATTTTAGAGTTCTTATCTTATTTCAGAATTAAAACAGTTCAAACAAATAAAATTTTACAGAGTATATAGTTTCAGGTTAATTAACTGATTGATTACAGAAAGGCCCTCCAACAAAAGTTTGGAGTGTATCAGTATTAAATAAACAAGCAACCAAAGGAAGGAGAAATACCAGAACTGAAAGAGACCAACACAGCTTCATTCTCCTCAGAAGAAACTAACAGAAGCATTCGTCTAGTGGGAGATATAAACCCTTCATCAAACTTGGATAAATCATCAAACTGAAATGAGGTATCCTGCCATGTTTTCAACTGGAGAACAACTGGACCATCCTCAACCTCAGACGAAAGAGGAATATCTACAAAGCTGCTCATCTACAAACAAAAAATCATACAATTTAAGCTACTCCAAAGCAAAACTTCTCCATGAAACCAGCACAATAGTACTGTTTGTAATTTACCTTAGTGAAAATTACAGCTTCCTTGTACAGTAGCAAGCAGTGGTAGTCAATTAGCTTGCGACCATGGTTTGGAGAATCTATCGGAAGCTCTTTTGACGATTCGAATCGTCGAGAATCGGTGTGATTGATTGGTGATCGGAAGAGAGAATCGGGGATAGAATGGAATCAGTTGCTTTCGTTAAGAGAAGGAGAAATGAATCTGTCTTCCGTCTAAGGGGACCGATCGGCGATCGTAATTTGGTAAAAATGAGTGGGCTGCTGAGTAAAATTCTTTAGCGGTGTTTATTATATTTTCCGAACAGTTTTTATGGATTACAGATAAGAAATGCAGTGTCCTGTATTGGACGGATAGATACCTCTAATACGATCGTTTTTATGTTTTTAAATTTTAAATTATCGATCTGAACCATTCAATATGTTCTCCATATTGAAAACTTACAATAAATCAATTTTTACATTTTTTTCAAATTTTTTATTATTTTCTTATATTTTGAAAATTCATGATATAAACATTATGGATCGTCCAATAACAACGACTTTCTAAAATACCAAAAAAATAGTAAAAATTTTCGAAAAAATATATAAAAATTGGTTTCTTATAAAATTTTCAATGTGGAGAACATATTAAACGGTTTGAATCGGTCATTTGAAATTTAAAAACGTAAAATCGATCGTATTGGACGGAGTCCATCCGTCTAATATATCGGACTCTAGCATATATTTCTCGTTACAAATTGAAGAGTGTAAAATGGAAGAATTAGTTACTGCTAGCACAGAAAATATGCACATGTATAGATTTTATAAAAAAAATTTGTTGTACATTTTTTTTCTAAGCTATTCATTAATAATAAGTTTCACCGGTACAAAAGATCATATTTAAAATTATTGTCATTATAATAGATTAAAGTTTTACATTAGAATGTTTTTCTTTATTTCCAATAAGCCTTATTAGTATTTAGGAAATTAGTAAATTAAAATAATGGTCAAATAAACTCATTTAGCAGATCAACAAATAACTACTAAATAGTGTTATACGATAAAAACAATATATATTTTGAGGATTTTAATAATTAAAAAACTATCCTTGCACTAAATAATGAAAAACAAATAAGCGAATGCAAAACTAAAAGACGATTGCTCAGGATCTTTTTGCTAATGAAAAATGATAATTTTGAAAATTTGACATGGGCACATGGCTGTTAAAAATTTTCCAATAAAAATATTTAGCTGGTAAATTGAACACTTTAAGAACCTATTAGCCTCCTTGGATTTTAATAAAAGCAAAAATACGTGAGATTTTGGTGGCAGAGGTAAAAAAAAAAAAAATTCTAACAGCTGTTCGGCCTAGCCTTTTCAGGATAAAAAAATGTTTAATTGTTCATTCCAGTCCAACCCACAAAAAAAAAAAGATAAAAGGGGGGAAAATAGCCTTGTCCAACTTAATTTTTTTTTCCCGGACGCACTTTGACTCGCTTTTATTATTTATATAATAATTCTCTCCAGCTTATTATTTTTTTTTGTTTAGTTTCCGCTATCCAAATTTATTGGCCCTTTCTTCTAATCTTGATCTCAACTTTCATGAACTCCATTTATTTTTAAATTACTCCATTATGATCCTAATAGTTTAATTCTCCATTCTTTATTTCTTAATTTTGGTGGCCTTTATATTATTTATTATGTTTATTTATATAAGTAAATAATTGGCATTTCCCGATTAAATTCTCACGTAACATTAGAATAGGTTTTTTTTTCACACTGTCATGTGCACTCGCATGTGCTCAAGGAATCTCATAAATCATATTGTAAGATCTTGTGCCTGTGAAATTTTAGATCTTGTGCATTCACGATTTGTTGAAGTTGAACGTATCCACGTTGTGCTAGAATTAGAAACGGACCGAAAGAAACCTCTCTCAGTCTATGAGCCCATAACCATCAGCCCATCACCAGTGGCAAAGCCACGTTATGTTGGAGGGACCCACCTGAACATGAAAAATTTACTTCAAACTTGGTATGATTGTAAATAAAAAAAAATAGCACCCATCCTAAAATTTGAAGAATCCGATAGATGTGTATAATCGAGGGTGTGAACCAAGGTCAAACAAATAAACTTTGTACTCGACTAGTCGCTTGTAGTAGAGTAAAGATGTCGAACCCACAGAGATGGATATGAATATTATTCTTATTATTTCATTAAATCTAGACGATAAAAATCGAGAAGAGAATTGAAGTCACAAGTAGGACAAATTAAAGAGAATGCAATTGCAAGTAATAAAGATTATGCAAACAATTGAAATAAATATTTTTTTGGATTTTCTAACGGATTAAAATATGATAATAAACGTGCCTTAGGGTTCGATTTCACTTAGATCTGGCCATAGAGTTGCAAGACTTAGCACTGTCGTATTCAGCCCTGCTAATTCGGTCCGAATTCCGGACCGAATTCCACTGTGTAAATGTTGTGGTTTACTCTTTTGTTGATTTATTCAAGCCAAAGGTCCATCTAGCCAAACCTAACTCCCTAACCCTCTGCTTTCGCCTATTGGGTACGGTATTTGGAATGGGATCTAGTGTTGAACAACCTTCATCGAGTGTATTGCACCCCCAACTTTCGTTGTTCGGTGGACTTACTCGAGTTTACCAATGGTTTTCTACGAGGTATCTAGTTAGATTTTCGCCTAACTAGAAACGTTCACTTTTGGTTATTAATTGGTCGACTTTCGCCTTTGACCTACCTCGAAATACTTGTACATGACTCGATTAATATAATGTATAGAAGTACCCAACAAATGCGCGCGTACAAAAGTCGAGCAATACAAGTGGTAAACGGTCCAAACACAAGCAATTTCAATAAAAGCCCCAAGGGTAATTAGCTTCGTCCATCAACAAAACAAGCAAACCAAGCAAAACTTAAATCTAAGCTACATCTATCCCTAAAGCAACAAGTTTTTAGCCTAACATACTAATAAAAATGATGCAAATAAAAGTACTTAAACCTAAACAATCCATTAATCCAGAAAATAGAGAAATAGTACTAGAAATACACAAATAAACCGAGTTTTTGAGACACAATCACTGCCAAATGCACAATGGAGAGTAAGGAATCCGTCGGAGCAGCAAACCACAACACAATCTCAAGTCTACCCCCAGTCCAAGTCGCACAAGCCAAGGGAAAAGAGCAAAAAACCAGATCTAGATCTGCTGGAGAGAGAGAGGTAGAAAATGGAATGAAAGATGGCTTCCTACCAAGATGGAAGGCGCCTATATCCTCCCCAGCAGCTGTCAGACACGTCTCCCTTGATTTCAGGCGGAAATTGAGGCTTCTAGATGGGGAAAACGCCTCCAGAACGCTGCCAGAACGCCTTCCTTCTATAGCAATTCGGATCGAATTCAGGGGAATTCGGACCGAATTGGTGTCGCTGGAATTGGGCTATGCAGGAATTCGGTCCGAATTCAGGGGAATTCGGTCCGAATTCAGGAGAATTCGGTCTGAATTGAAGGGTCTGGTTCGAGAAATGTCTTGATTCGAGCGGGGTTGCTTCATTGGGCTGAGTCGGGGCTTGATCTAGGCTAGGCATGAGTCATATAGCATCTGAATTGCTGCTTTCCTTGCTGATTTCCTTGGATTCCTACAAATAAGAACAAAGTGCAAAAGGCAATGCCAAATCTGGCAAAGAAAGGAAAAAATGGCAATAAAACAAAGCTTTAGTCACGATTTCGATGTAAAGTCTGGTCAAAATAGCAATATAAATATGAGATATCAATGTAGTATTTGATTTGAATTGCGTAACGACTCCTAAAATATCGTACAAGAGACTCATGTCATATTTGTTCCTCACGAATCATTTTCTTCATTCCTCTGCAATGAATCTTATTAAGATAAAACTTATAATAGAAAAGTAGATTATTGGATGAATGATTCTTGACTCTTGAATTATTATTGTGTATACTGAACATATTATTTTGGATCTTCTGTTGCTATTACGATAGATATTTGATTATATATGTGACATTATTTTAGAGTTATTTTTTAAAAGTTGTTATTATAATGTGTTTATATTAGACGTGAGATTTTAAAATATGATTTTTGTGGTTTAGTGGTTGAGTAGTAATTTAGCGTTTACCGGAGATAAAACGGCAATAAAATGATGATAAAACGATTGTGCAATATAAAAGAAAATATAGATAAAATAGAAATAAAACGGATAAAGAGTTTTTTTAAAAATTTAATTAAACATTATATATCATTATCGTACATATATTTTCAAAAAAAAATGTATATACTAAATCCAAGGTTTTTTTTTTTTGGAAATTAGTGGGGAGCGCCCACCACTCTACATTAAGAAGAGCATCTAAGAATTAAAACTAAAACTAAAAAAATTATTACAAACTGCAAGTTCAATCTTAACAACAGGAGAAAGGAAACTCCTCTGCCACAGAAATAAAATGGCTAAACACCAAAAATCAAATAAATTCCCAACTAGAATCTAAACAACAGTCACTTCATACAATTCACACAACTGAAGCAAAGAATAAAAACACTCCTTCTCTTTGGTGTTGTTACCCCACGCTTGCTTGTCAGACCTCCATCCTAACAGCATTGCCTTCTCCAAATTCAGGCCCGGAGAATATGCAGACATCCACCTATCAGTAGTGTTACCCCCCGACTCCATCTCTTCTCCTCCCTGAGCCACATTGCTAGCTGAGTAGAGGCCACACATGTCATTTTTGATAGCAGACATCTCCTCACTTGGACTAATCTCCTGGCTGTCCATCACAATGGGTTGGGCTGGATAGAAATCTTGTGTAGCGCGGCAAATTGTGTAGCGCACAAAACGACACAGGTGCAGAAATAGTGTAGTATAGCCCACGTTCACCATGAATTTATCCCTTTTATGAAACAAGAGAATGGTACGCGGGCCAAGTAATGTTAGCAATTTGGATTTGAGAGTGAATTTGACCACTATAGAATTTGGATTTGAGAGTGAATTTAATAGAATATTTATATAGTTACAACTGTATAATTTGTTTATGTTTTGCATATGCTTTATTGACCTAATCCACAATTTTTTATTTGCACAAAAAAAATTAAGTAAAATTCGTTTTCAATGCCTCATCAACACAAAAAGAAATTATTTATAAAGAAAATTTTCCAATAAACTTGATTCTTTCTGTTACGAATTTAGTATGATTACTAATCCCAAGTTGAGCCTGTACTAGTGAAGTAAGGAAACAGATGGTTAGCACCGCGTTTGTAGTCGCATCGAAATATATGCGTCATTGCTGTTGCTGAAGCTGAGTGAGCCAGGCGATTTCGCCGGCGGAGAATAAAGTGTGATTAGTGGAATTGATGCTGTGTCGGCCTTCCCTCTCTCTCCTCTCTATCCCTTTAGTTACTCCCAATCCAATCATTGCTTCAACCACAATTACTATACCTAACTTAGCTCCAACTTCCTCTCTCCTAGCCTCTTTATTACTCTTCTTTTCCCACCACAGCTCTTTTTCCAACATACTGCTACCCACCACAGCTCTTTGTTACTCTTTTTCCCACGAAGGGCCACAATTTACCAGTCACTGCAGAACCATCGTAGCAGTTTTCTGAGGGGGAGGTACGGGCTGCCGGAGATAGGTTCAACGCAAATTAGGGGATCCGGTTCATGGATAACCCGAGTGAACCGAGTCTAAGAGATGGGAGGCACCAGTACATGGCTACCTTGGGAGTTGATAGCGACACAGGATTAGTAAAGGATTAGTATATAAATCCGGTTCATAGAAATCTACCCAATTCGGATTTTTATATATAGAAATTCTTTCTGGCATATATTTCGATGCGACTGCAAACGCGGTGCTACACAATTTGATGCGCGACACAGGATTTCTATCCGGGCTAGGGAACTTGGGATTTGTAGAATCCTGGCACATGAAGATAAAAATCCGAATTGGGTAGATTTAATTTAAATCGAGGGAATATGTCAGTAGGCTAAATCATGAGTACGTAAGCCTCACGTGAGTAAGGTAAGGTCAGGTCCTGTAAATCACGTGCAACATAGCTTCGTGGGATTCATAGCTAGCGTGCAGGTGTCTATCCTTTCCATTACAAAAGTAATTGTTTATTTATTGGGTTAATTAGATTTATGCTAATGTGAAAATATTAAATTAGTAAAATACTATCACTAAATGATAAATTAGTTTCATGTCATTACAAAATAATAAAAATTAGTTTTTTACCACCGAAAAATTAATTTTCTAATTTTATCCTTTTAAATATGCCACTACAAAAATTTAAAATTAGAAAAATACCACCACTAAATGACAAATTAGTTTTATGCCACTATAAAAATTTAAAATTAGAAAAATATCATTACTAAATGATAAATTAGTTTTATATCACTACAAAACTTTGAAACTAAATATGCATTCAGGAAGTAAATTATTAACTAGCCGTGGAACTTTATATGTGTTTTTGACGTGTCCATATCCTTTTTGTACACTTGAGACACCAATGGTTACCTGAGCCACATTTCCATTTTCCATGCTTTGATAAGTTTAAGCCCAAGAAGTAGATACCAAATCCTGTATAAAAAAATATAGGCAGCAAGGGCTTTTGTTTTTGGATCAGACGACAGTGTATTGAGTAGCAAATATAAGCAGGGGGCATGAAATTTCACCTATCCGATCCTTAAAATAAAAAAAAATTTGAGAATTTAGAAATTCAATTGAGGGTAATGAACGGCATCGTTTGGGAATATTTAGTATTTTTTGAAACGTAATTTGTAGTGTTTATTAAAAGGGCAATTTGGGAATTTTTAAAAATATTGAGAGATTACAGGATGTTATTTTTAGTATTTGATCATTTTAGAAATAAGATAATGGCATATATCTAATTTACACAATTTGATAATGACATAAATCTAATTAGTAATCTAACAATGGCATATCTCTAATTAACTATTTTTCACAGTGACATAAAACCAATTATTCCTTATTTAATTTATTTAATATTATTTTGATATCCGTAGCCTTCTAGCCTACCCAACTTGCCTGGACAAAAGGCTTAGTTGTTGTTGTGTGATATTTGTAACCGTAGGAAAAATTATTATTGGTTCGTAATGGAAAATCTTGATTTTTTTGCTTCTATTTACGTACTCTAATTCGACAAAAAAACGAAGGATAATTTTTAATATTTATTTGTAGGATAAGGAATTTGTTTAGTTTAATAGAAAAAAACCGAATGATTTATTTTATTTATTGAAATGACTAATAGTCTACCAACAAAAAAAAATCTGGTAAGTCCTTCAAACATAAAAAAAAAAACAATATGCAACCCTGTTAGCTGATTTGCATATCCGGCTTTTTGTACGATATAAATATAAATATTTAATTTTTGGAGGTATACATGTCAATTTTTGCAAATTATAATTTATTTTAAACTAACAAAATATTAGTAACTAAATAAATATATTCTGCAGAATATTAATTATTTTTCAGTTTAAGTATTAAGATAATAATAATAATAAATAAATAAATAAATAAATGCAAAGAGGATTACTAATTGAGCTCGTATAGAAAAATAATTGATTATATTCAGGTCGGTTCAGGCTTAATAACTCGATTGATTTTCAATTCGAGATCCACTAGCTTTGATAAACTATACTAGAACCGGTTCGTTTAAGCTGTAAAAAAAATAAATTTTGTTTATATTTACATGGGTTATTACTAGTACAAAATATGCTGATCTAAAACATATGCTTACACAATGGCACAATTTTCATAAATATTATTATAGGCTCCGTTTGGATGGTGTGGAAATAAGAGAAATAAGGGAAGAA
The DNA here is from genome assembly GCA_028095005.1 of Rhynchospora pubera. NCBI lineage: Eukaryota > Viridiplantae > Streptophyta > Magnoliopsida > Poales > Cyperaceae > Rhynchospora > Rhynchospora pubera. The sequence continues at coordinate 220,185,106 of CM051460.1, read as the reverse complement.
ATATTGATAAGTGTGTAACTTTATGAAAAGTTTGAATTGTTTATAATAAATTTACGTTTAGAAAGAAGTTATTTTCTTATTCCTAAACTCATCCAAATACAACCATAGTGAAGATCATATATGACTCAGCAAGATCTATACATCTTCTTATGCGTTTGGATGCATTTGAGAAGAAGGAGGAAGAAGGGAAGAAGGGAAGAAAAAAATTATAAACAATCCAAACTCTTCACAAAGTTACACACTTTCTAATATTTCTTCCCACTTCTTCCCTTCTTCCCTTCTTCCCACACCTATCCAAACGGAGCCTGAGCTAATTAGAAGAGACCGTTGTTGATGCTGAAAAAGATACTAACACAATTTAACACTCCAGAGTTCAAACAACCGAAACAGACAACTATATATAGAAGCATACGACAATACGTTTGACTCAAAAGGTTTATGACATCTGGGAAAAACAAGTATAAATAATTACAACACAAGACTCCAAAAATTGGCCGTTTCTTCAAAATATGTTCTAAGAATATCAATCCCGATTTGTTGTTGCGCGACAAATGGTGTAGCGCACGTACGAGTCATCTGATCTTGATCGGATGATTAATTTTTTACGGATCTATCAATCTAGGTTACATGCACGAAGCTTCATTGTCCATTAAATCTTGATCAGACGGCCAGCATGCCGTGCTACACCATGTGTCGCGCGGCAGCGGATCTGAATTTTAAGAATATGGAGTAGCTCCTAATCAATGACCTACTAATAATGAGATTCCGATGTGAGGACCCACAGAAGGGATTCAAATCATGTGTCGCGCGACACAGGATATAGCGCACAAAAGACAAAATACCTCTACTAGCTTCACCATTTTCTTTCCCCTTTCTCCATTTGGCTGCGCAACACAAGTATTTTTAATTAATTTGCCAACACAATGCTGTGCCGATATATAAATTTTTTTTTATTAATTTGCCAATGCAATGATTTTACCGTTTTATGTGTCAAAAATTGTACTGGCTCTAAATAGAAAAAACTCATTTAAGACTGGAGTCGGACGTACATGGAGAAGCACCACCACATCGCCGGGACGGAGGCAGTTCTCCACAAGCCAGCGAACTGCGTAGGCACTCTCGTCAAATAAATCAACGACGATTGCGACTCGACGGAGAGAGGAGGCGGAGACGGAAGAGAAGAAGGCACGAGGCGACTGAGTCAGGTGGCCTACCGTGGCGGGCATCAGAGTTGGCGTCTTGACGGAGTTTGGCACTGGCAGGAGATCGGAGGTGCTGTTGTTCTCCATGGCGGAGAGAGCTAGGGTTTGCGAGGGTTTTTGCTGTTCGATTTCTTACGCATGAAATTTGATTGAAATTAGTAAATTACAGATGCATTTTGTTTTTTGTTGGAAATTGACAAATGGACGGCTTCGTTGCGCAACAAAATGGAGGGAGAGAGGAAAGAGATTGGTACAAGTTAGAGAGAATTTGTTTTTGTGCGCTGCATCCTGTGCCGCGCGGCACAGGATTTGGATCCCCCACAGAAGTGAACCACTTGGTCCTTTTTAATTTTAATTAACGCTGGAATTCTTGGCCCGTTTACTTTTATGTTTGGCACCTCAGCGAACAGCTTGTTCGCGAATAAGTAGCTTTTTATCCAAACATAGAACAACAGTTCTAGAACTACGAACAGAGGTAGTTCGCAATTCTAACTTTTTCTTGAATTGTGAACAGCATTGGATGGCGAACAAGCTGTTCGCGAATTGGTTGTTTGCGCTGTGTTCGTGGGAATGCCAAACATACTACATTCGCACTGTGAATTTACATCCTTTTATCAATGGTTAAAAAAATATATATACAATATGCTTTGGTGTGTTCGGATGCTTCACGAACAAGGGACGAATAAGGAGAAGAACAAATGCCCACGAACAGGCTCACGAACAAAACTAATTCGTGAAAATTGGAAAACTAAGACTAGGGAGAAGTTCACGAACTACAGTTGTTCATGGGTTGTTTAGTTCTTGCGAACTAGCCTAGTTCGTGAACTTCTAGTTCACGGATGGTGCCAAACACACCACTGTACTCCATTCATTTAAAACTTTTATTATTTGATTTTTTTTCCACTTTCGATAATAACTTGTATATTTATATATTAAAAAAAAACGAACGCAGTGCCACAAGTTTTGCCAATGCCCAAAACCACATGTTCAGTTCTTAATTGCGTTCCAATATTCAATAATCAAGGACGATTCTAAACTATTGATCTTATTTATTTCCATGAAAGATACATTTATTTAAAATCAATGATTATAGATATCCATTTTGTCCTAGATTAAGCGAGAAAAAATATTGTTAAATACAACGGATTAAAAATATATAATTTTTAATGCACTCTTTGTTTTGTCATTTATGTAGTATAAAGTTTACCTATAATTATAAAAGATTAAGTGAACTCCATTTTGTGAAAAGAAACAAGATTAATGTTTAAATTTGTCATTTGAATAAATTTGAAAATAAAAATAATAATTAAAGTCACGGCATTGCATCAAAGTTTTATATATTGTATTGGAACATTAATTCCACATATATGAGAATATATTCGGCTTTCGAATTATCAAAAAATACTCCATATCTTTCTACAGTACCATTTCAGATTTATCTGGTGATTTATCCAAGTCGTTGATTTCAGATAGTCTCTGATCGAACCGTTCAACGATTGGGGTCCTTCGATCTGTCCGCCTTCGATCTCTCCGATAAAATACCAACTTTCTTCGTCTCTCCCTCCCACTTTCCTGATTAAATTCCCCGATAAAATTCCTCTTTCGGCGGCAACGAGGCGGAGCCTTAGGAGCTTCGGATTAGAAACCTACGTGGCTGGCTTGGCCATCGAATGAGGGTTGAGATCTTGGCTGTTTAGCAATCTGTTCCCTTATCTATTTTTGGTTGTTCCTCTCTATGATTTTTTCTGTTGCGCTTCATTTATGTGTCACGATTCTGACCCGTTTCGTTGTTGATTGTTTAATTTTTGTTACAGATTTATATATTTTTCTTGGGCCTTCTTCGTTCCCATTCGCCTCTTTGGCGCTTCTCTTTTCTCTGAGTGGAAAAAGGTGCAGTGAGATCCTCCGGGAAGAGGTGTTGGCAGTGAGATCCGTCAGGAAAAGGTGTATGTGGCGAGATCGTCTCCGACAAATAGAAAGAGCAGCAAGTAGCAGGGAGGCAAAAACTCTCCTCTTACCATCGTTCTCCATCACTTCTCGGCTTCTCGCTGTTGCTCCCCCTCCTGTTTATCCATCTAATTATTCTGCTCCCTCTCTATCCATTCTCACAATCCATCCGAGGTGCATAAATAATAGGTTCATGAAGTCTCTTTCTTCAAAAACCGAGTGGTTCCAAGTTCCAACAGAGTAAGTTTTTACAATTTTATTTTATAGATTCTTCCTTTTCAAATTTTTCCTACTTCAATTTTATTAATCTCTTAGGTTAAAGATTAATTCTAAAAATTAATGAGGTGAAGGGCACTGGAGAGAAATATTGTTGGAAGGAGATATAGGTAAAGGAGACTGACATAAAAGAACTACCACAATTCGCACTGTATTCAACTGATCAAAACTGTATCCATTACCAGTATTTGCTAGCTGCATGGGTTGTTTTTTTTTTCTTTACTACTTCTGTTATTTTATATTGCTCAGATTCTTTTTTTCTGTTGGTAGTTCCATGCAACAAACCTTGGCCCACTGAATTATATGTAATTAATAGAAAACGATAATTTATAATTCACTGTTACAAGAGCTTGAGATGAAAATCATGCTACTATTAAATTGGTACAATATAATCATAATATTTTTTTTTGAAAAAGATAGGCTTAAGTGTAATTTGTCCTAAAATTAAGAAGGGCGATGTGCATTTGCCCAGCCACTCCATACGGGCTCCAAATAGTTTCTGCATATCATGATGCGATATCATTTATATGTGTCTATTACATCCCTCCTTATGGGCATCTGGGCAGTGGCTTTCTTAGCCATGCTATCAGCCTTTATCATCGCTGTAAGCTCGCAACTTTGAGAGGGTGGACCGGTAATGGCGCTAACTGGCACTGGTATCAATGAGATAGACTAATGTTGATATATACGTGATAAAGCTGTTGGTAAATGTTATTTCTAAAAATGGTATCAATATTTATAACCATTTAATTTGAAATTTTCATTCTATTTAGTATATCGCATGTAAAAGAATATGTTTAAGAAGTTGAAGAATCCAAAAGACATAATGAAGGAAGGCCATTTACAGCTTTAAGCAAACAGAAAGATCCTTTAGATATAAAATCACCTAAATTAACTGTAAGCTATAATATAATACAAGAGCAGGTTTAATATTTTTTGACAATTAGGTTCTTGATTTAATTTTCTGTTTTGCCATTTTGATAGAAATATGGGAATTTTTAATTAAGTGCATAGAACCTCAAAAACAGCCACCATTTTTGCGGCATATTGACAAAAAAATTTCTCATATGTTATGAAACTCAACAACTCCGTTGGAAAGGGGATTACTGTCATATAAATCCATGGATATTAATTAAATCTCCTTTACAGGTTGTGCAGGGTTTCATCGCAATTAATTTTTATTAAACTCATTTACATTTGTAATTAATACAGAATGGTAGGAGTTATTTTCCTTATATTAATCTTTTGCCTATATATACAAAGTCCTGTGAGAACACTTTGTAGAATTACCATCTTGATAAAGGGGATTGTCAAAGGGAGCGGTACTGATTTTACGCGGGCTATGCTTCGAACTGCATTTTTGGGCTCATGTGTGTCAGCTTATGACAACAATTTGATTTGCACAGGAGAGGGTGGAAACTAGAAACGCCATATCTCAGAGGTAAAGCTCATACGATACAATTTTATTTCATGCTAATTTATTGCATGTCTTAATTATTTCAAATAAGCTTGGATATGATACAGTAATTAAAGCTTGATATATTGTGATAGCATGCATTAATGCATTTTGAATCAACTTTTATTTGCAAATGACTCTATATGTGTGTCATACCATAGCACATAGCTGTACGAATCTGAACGGATAGAGTGCTTGCTTAATTTTTAATATTTGGAACAAAATAATGTTGCAGAAAGCACATATATTAGAAGTATTTTACCTTGGTTTTGAGTTTGGTCTGACAAAAGACTGAGTCAGCTGCAACTGGTGGCCCTTGGCAGCGATTCTCTCCGGTTAGTGGCTGCCTGGGTATGGTGATAACTCTTTCTCTCTATCCCTTACTGATCCATGCCATCAATTTGGGTTTCCAATGATATTTAGGTAGAGTTATGGTTCTGAGTTTCGGCCACGATGATAGAGCAAAATTGAGAAAGCTAAGTTATCGGTTCTTTACAAAATGTCATGGATAACCATCGATCCTAGATATTTTCTCTCTTTCGTTGTAGTATCAATACAATGGTTGTTATCGATCTCATAGATGTTCAGTTTCAGATTGAATGTGATCTCATTTTGGTTGTAGCAAGTAGCAACTGTCATCAACACATTTGACTTTTTTTTTAGTAATCAGGTTATATGCTGTTGGGTTATGATCATTGTTAGTGTACAAGAAGGTATAAAAGTGACTATTTTGAAAGTCATGTTTGACCTTCTATATAATTTGTTTTTTTTCTTCCCAGTTTTATCCTCAAAGATGTTAGAAGGCTTCTGATTTTACCAATAGTTACCATGGTGGCAAGAGGTACTATAGTCGCTATACTATCAATGCAGTATAATGTAGAAAACTAATCAGGCAACTACATTGTAGAAAACTAAATTATACAAAGCTAATGAGGTAATTGTTACATGAGATCACCTTGATGCATATTGATTAATTAATCATAATACCAGTAAATCTTCATCTTGATCAAATCATATGAATGAGATTAGATTTCAAACATAGTATGAGTTAGTAATGGAATTTTAATTGAAGTATTTGTTGCTTCTGAGCACGTACTTTATTACTTTTTTATGTTTCTTTCTCCATTATTCATCTTTCTCAAATTTTAAACAATCGTTATTTCAGCTGGGGTTTCCATGGGAGAGGAGTTCACAATGCTTCCATGGCAAAGACAAAATTACCAAACCAAACCATAAATGCCAAGGAGCCTCTCAGGGGATGTTATTTTAGTCTCTCTTTTTTGTTGTTATGGATTCAATTAATTGAATTTCCACTTTGTAACTTGCAAGAGTAACTGACAAAGATTCATTAAGTTAACAAGACACAAAAAGAACTGGAATTTTTTGCCCCCAGTTTGATGTTATTTTACAAGAGTCATTAAGTTATAGAAAATAAAATGACAAAGCATCCAGAATATGTAGGATATGTAGGAGGTTTGTTCTCTTTACAAAATAAAATAAAATTCAATTAAATAATAGATATAGTTTGGTACAGGATATATAAAGTCTCATGATCCTCAAACTAATTCAAATTCTAGGTGGAGAGTAATATTCATGGATTAAGAATTCTTTAATTGTATCAATTTCCTAATTATTACCATTTCTCTCACTTGAATGCATTGGTAATACCATTCATTATTTATGCTCACGTTTGGATGGCTTCTTCCCGGAATAAGGAATAATCACTTTTTACCAATAAATTTATTTCTAACCATCCAAACTCTTCACAAAAGTTACACACTTCCCAATAAATTTACCCATTCCCAATAAATTTCTTCTTTTCTTCCTTCTTCCTACCTTATTCTCAACGCATCCAAACGGAGCCTATATGAAACTGAATGGTACAGTGATTCATTATACCAATTTTGGTTCTAACTACATAATTTCGGTTTTTACAAATCTATGCATCACCTTTAATTGCTTTGCCGACACATTTAATTGCTAGCTAACGCATGAAAGAGTCCAAAATTTGAATTTTTTTTTATACCTCCACAGTTTGAATTTCATTGGATGATTATACAAAATATTTTGCATTGTTTCAATTACTTTATGTCATTCATATGGTGATATCCAATAGCCTCGCTAAAAAGAATTTGGTACACGCATGTAACAGGGTTATAGCATTGAAGAGCAATTTAAGGAGATTAGCAATCAAAGAGACATCATAATTGCTATATAAATTTCCACACTTAGAAATAAAGATGCAATTATTGTAAGATATGAATAGACAACGGTAACAATTGAAGATTCATTGAGGAGAGCAATTTAAGGAGATTAGTAATCAAAAGAGACATCTTGATTTCTCTCTCTCTCTCTCTCTCTATATATATATATATAGAGATTGGCTATTGTCCTTTGGATAGGACACAACAGTTTTCCTATTCATTTTCTGATCGTTAGATTGCTGTAAGATTCGTGCAAGGATGAAGTCTGATGGTTCGATTTTAGACGCTGAGGGTGCGATCTCTAAACACATCTCCATTAAATCATTCTGTTAAATGATATGCACTCCGTCTCTTTGTTTCCCTCTTCACGTCTCCTTCTGTACGCTATAAAGCAAGTACACTGAAGTTGAAGGAAAAACTTTCCGGCGACCCAGCACCTCAGACCTCGATCCTCGTAAGCGACAAAATTTATCATCTGACGTTGTCAAACCTCCATTGGCAACAGAAAATCAATCATGGTCCTGAAACTCGATTAGAGATGGTGGGTTTCGTTCCTTTGTAAACGGGCCCGTCTGAAGTCGGGTTTAAACCCGTTCGTTTTTCCGACTACCGCAGGTCATGGGAATGGTCTCTCTAGCATCGTATGAGAGAGAGAAATTCAATGGTGAAGCCGTTTTAGATTGTGTCGGCCTCAGGCAATGTATCAAAGTCGGGTACAGTGGTACAGGGACTCGGTACCAATGTCATTTGGAGATGTAAAAATGTACCAGAAAGAAGGTTTTTGGTATAACTGAAATGAGGAGAAGGGGTTCATGGTTTCAATTTTGGGTGCGTCTATTTCAATTGGTGGGAGTACCAGGTGTTTAGTATGGTGTAAAGAAACTATATCGCATTTTCCAGGTCATTTAAACATGCAATTCTACTCTTTGAAATATGCAAAGTAGTAATGAAATTTCTTTCTAGTTATTACACACTGGCTCTAAAAGAAAACTCAGACCTTTCAGCAATATGTGAAGTTACGGTCACTAACAAAGCAATTTTATTTTGTTATTAGATGACATCTTTCACCAGCAAACTAAGGAGAAAATCACACTAGAAATTGGCTCAACCAACAAACTCACGCAAGAGGTTTCAGGCCAGTCAGACCAGTCTAGGGTTTTAGTTGAAAAATTCAAGGAATCCATCTGAGTTTGAGAGACAATTTTGAGAAATGATGAAATTATCTCCAAGTTTGAGATAAAGATAGCGAGATGAAGTTCTTTGTTCCGTTTGCAGATTTAGAGAGGGATAGCGAGATGGAGAGATGGAGAAGCGCGATTTTTGGAGAGGAGAAGCCCCACGAATTTCCTTTCTTTCTTTCTTCTGCGTACGGATTTAGATCTGGCATATGTAGTCTGCGTGAGAAGAAAGGGTCGATTTTTGGAGACGGAGACGGAGACGGAGGAGTAACAGAGGTGGGGAGAGGGAAGTAACGGAAATTTTTAACTCACAATCGATCCTCAGCGCAGTCATCCCCACCAGTTATCTTTAATCTTGCACGAATCTTCATACAATCTGACAGTGAGAAACTGGATAGGAAAGTCCCACAGTCCTATCCAAAGGACAATAGCCAATCTCTCTCTCTCTATATATATATATATAGAGATTGGCTAAAGTATACTCCAGCATATAGATAGCCCGTATGCTGGAGTCGTTTCTCACAATCTAAAATGCATACAGTCGATCCGAAGCTTTCAAATTGTTCTCCATATTGAAATCTCCTAGGAAACTAAAATTTATATTTTTTCGAATTTTTTTACTATATATTATGCTATTTTAAAAAAACATTGTAAAGGAGTTGTAAAGGAGTATTTCTGGCCCTTCAATTTGAAAATAGTATAATATATAGCAAAAAAATTCGAAAAAATGTAAAATTTGGTCTTGAAGGATATTTTTACATGGAGAACAACTTGAACGGTTTGGATCGACTGTTTGAATTTTAGATTTTCAGAAACGACTCTAGCATACGGGTTTAATCCGTATGCTGGAGTATACTTTAGCCAATCTCTATATATATATATATATATATTTCAATATGTAGTAATAAAGATGCAATTATTGTAAGATGACAATAGGGAACAATTGAAGATCCTTATCGGAGAGCAATTTAATACGTCAAATATCGATTAGCTCCACTAGGGATGATCACCTCCTTAGAATTTTTTTTTTTTTTTGAAACTTTGACAGAGGCTTTCAAAGGGCACCTCCTTAGAATTGTTAAATAGCATCCAAGTCAATAACTATACCAGATAATAAAATGCTTAAATTTAGTACTGTCAACGCCATATATCAATTACTCGATATGTTTATAAATCTTTAACGTAATTTTATCATTTTAAATTTCCATCAATGATAACCCTGGTAAATATAGAATGTGTAATGTATCCATATTGCTAATTGTCATTATTACATAAGAATCGTTTCTAATAATTTAATTTAACACACTGTTACGAGTCATCATTTTAGCTAGATAAGCTATCACTTATTTCCAATAGTTTTTATTATGATACGATTTATGTTTTGATTCTATTTGTTAATGCTTTGCCCAAAAAAAAAAACAGTAGCGATTTGTTTGATGTGCAAAGACGGAAAAACAATTAATATGCAATTCTTTATTTCAAACACATTGAAATGATAATCATCAATAGCACATGATTAGTTAGTTACCGTGTTTTATGCAAAGTTATCGACGTTTCTTGAATTAAATTAGAAGTTAGAAAAAAATTTCATATGAATGAAGCCTAATTCTTTAATAAACCTGAACTTACAAAAAAATTTATCAATTCACGTCAATAAATATTAACCTAAATTAAAGTTCAAATAAATAAAAAAACCCGAAATTATTTTATATAAAAATTTGGACCGAAAAAATTATAATATACAGAATTATTATTATTTTTTTTTAATAAGAAGAAAGTTCCAACGCGTTTCAGAAGGGAGTATTTGAATTCCCCTCCGTACGCGTTTATAAAACGCGCTCAAACCCTCCGAACGCGTTTTATAAACGCGTACGAAGGGGAATAAATTCAGGCCCTCCGTTACGCGTTTATGAAACGCGTTGGGAGCCCTGGAGCGCGTTTCATAAACGCGTACGAAGGTCATCTCTTTCAAAATCGAGTTAGCCGTTTCATTTTTTCTGTTCGCCATCTTTCATTCGGCAGAGAAAGAGAGAAAGAGAGAAAGAGAGAAGGAGAGAAAGAGAGAAAGAGAGAAGGAGAGAAAAAGAGAAGGAGAAGAAGGAGAGAAGAGGAGAAGACAGCGGCAGCCGCGAGAGAAAGAGAAGAGGAGAAGGCAGCGGCCGCGAGAGAAAGAGAAGAGGAGAAGGCAGCGGAAGCGGCAGCGACAGCGACAGCGACGAACTTGCGACAGCGAGGTATTGCATTTTGTATTTTGTATTTGAAATTGTGAATAATTAGGGGTTTAGGGGTTTAGGGTTTAGATGAAATTGTTGATAATTGTGAAATAGTGATAATTGTTGATAATTGTATTTTGGATGAAATTGTGGAATTGTTGATAATTGATGTTAATTGATGAAACTGTGATGGAATTGTTGATAATTGATTAAATTGTGGAATTGTTCATAATTAAATTAGTTAATTGGTCAATTATTTATTTATAATGGATGATAATTGATGAAATTGTGGAATTATTGAAAATTGATTAAATTGTTGATAATCGATGCATGACGATAATTGATGAAATTGTTGATAATTGTTATTAATTGATGCATGATGATAATTATGATAATTATGTATAAATGGAATTAGTTAGTAAATTGTTGAAATGGAATTAGTTAGTAAATTGTTGAAATAAAAAAAAATTTATATAGAAAAATTATGGTGCAAATTAACATAGTTTCAAATAACTGGAATTGTATATTGAAAATTATGTATATAATAACTGGCGTAAATTAACGTAGTTTCAAATAACTGACGTAAATTATGGTGAATGAAAAATTTTAACATATTATGATAAAATTATTTGATTATTGATCAGTAATTATTGTGAAAATGTCAATTACATAGGAAAATAATTTTTGTTTTGTTCGTTTTGATTATTGAAAAAATATTAAATTCATTGTTTTTTTAAATTGTTGTCCTTATATTATTTGAATCAGATGAGTTCAGCAGAAGATGAGGCTGGTCCTTCTGGTGCTTCACCACCTCCCACCGAAGCACCCCCCACCGAAGCAGCCTCCACCCAGCGGCCAAAAAGACGTAGGCGTCGCGCAGCCCGTCCGAGCGCGCAAAATGTCATTCCACCTGTGCAACCGGCCAACGCAGAAAACCAACAGGTTTTGTTCGTTACGGATAACGACCATCTCGTTGGTTTGTCTTTTGAGGAGGTAATAGATTTTTTTATGTTAATTTATATTTTTTTGATTTAATAATTTAGATTTCTTAATAGACTTATAAATTGTATTAAATGTTTATTATAATTTGTAGTAAAAAATTAATCGAAAATGCTTATTATAAATTGTATTATAAATTGTATTTATTGTAAATGCTTGCTTATAATATTTTTATGTTCAATGTAATAAATTGTATTTTTTTTAAATGCTTGTGATAAATTGTATTTTTTATGTTCAATGTAATAAATTGCAGCGTGAAAAACATTTGGAGTTGAGATCGCACAAGCGAACAATTCAGGTGGACGATCGGATTGAGAGAAGGCTGATCAAACTGGGGCTCAGTCACATTACGAAGGTGAAGCATGTCAACATCGACATGCCATTACTGAAGGCAATGGTCGAGTTTTGGCGTCCGGAGACGCATACTTTCCATTTTCCCGTTAGAGAGATGACCGTTACTCTACAGGTAATTTATTTAAACTTGATATTAATTTTTTTTTAATATAATTTTCGTATTAATTATCACAATTAATTCTAACATATAATTTTCGTATTAATTTTCACAATTAATTCTAACATTAATTTAAACTTTATATTTAAAATTCAAATTTGAATATTAATTTTCGTAATATTAAATGTTATATTTTCGTAATATTAACGTATTTTGTAATTGTTACCAGGATGTTGCCTTCTTATATGGTTTGCGCTCGACTGGCATTCCAGTTAGATCGAATACGAGAGGGCCCTGGGAGGAAAAGATTCGTGCAAATCTTTATCCTCATGAAGATTTGGGAGAGTGGCACCGAGAAAGGAGTAGCAGGGAGTAAGTGAAAAAAATACGAATGCAATATTGATTTTGCATATTCAATATATGCATTGCTTACTTGTATTGATTATTCTAAATTTGTACAATGCAGGGGCAATGTTGTTGTGGGCAACAACATCAAGTTGAAATGGTTGCGGCAAAATTGCGGGGTGGCGCCACAGGCAGATGCTCCTGGTGAGGAGTTAGACCGATACACGCGTGCAGTGGCTCTAGAGCTATTTGGGACGTTCATGTTTCCCGATATTTCTCAGAATTCCGTCCCAGCATACTTTTTAGAGCTCGTATCGGTATAATTTTCTTAACTTAAATAAATTTTTTTTTTCTTTACGAAAATAGTAGAATTCAATGTTACAAATTCAATATTTTTATTTGTTGACACATAATGAAGCTGACACATAATATTTTTTATTTTATATAATTTCGTTAACAGTCTAATTTTTAAGCAAAGATACTTTTGTTAAAACAATGTTGAAATAACAATGACAAAAAAGGAAAAAAAAATTACCAATGAAATGACACATAATACTTTTGTTAATCCATCAATTAGTATTTGTTAACACATAATACTTTTGTTAATACACTGAAATATTGAAATTATTTTCAATGTTGCAATTTAATTTTGTTATTTTCAATGTTGAAATTATTTTTTTTTCAATGCGTTGTTTAATTTAAATGCAGGGCAATTTGAATGAAGTTCCGGACTTCAATTGGGGAGGTGCCACGCTTGCTTGTCTATATCGTGCTTTGGACCGTGCCTCCATGCGTTTCAAGGTTGTGACGGGACCTTGGATGCTACTATTGTTTTGGGCATGGTCATACCTCCCTGTTTGTCGCCCAGAGGTTGCTCCTATCGGTGGATTAGGACAGCCTAACCTAGATTCATGTGTGCCGTATGGCAGGTAATAACTTATAATAATTTTTCAATAATATTATGCAAATTACAACACATCAATCCTAACCTTCAAAATTTTCAGGAAATGGGGCGAAGCTCGGTCTTTCTCACGGAGCCAGCACCGCGGGGCAGTGGAGAACGCACGGGACTACCTAGCCGTGTTGAACGTTGAAGACGTCAACTGGTTTCCGTACGTACTCGACAGAGCTCTTATGCCACGGGTAGCACAGCAGGGTTCCATAGCGGAGCATGTTCGGTTGCCGCTCATTTTCTACCACATTGTTGCCTACTACTACCCCGACCGTTGTAGGCATCAGTTTGGGCTGTACCAGTTTACTCCTCCTCCACTACCTGTGGTACGTTTGCTATATTTTTCTGATTTATCATACGATCAACTTCAATTTAATTAGAGTAAAGAACTAACGTGTTTATTTTAACAGAGTTGGGACGTGACACACAACCTGCTGGGTTTCCAGCACGGTACCTATCGAGATCGTCCAGATTTTGCTACCATTTTTGCGAGTGCATATGCTGAGTGGACTGACGAGGCATTACAGACACGCCAGCTGGAGACTCGATCCTGGAGTGATACTGATACGCTGCGGTACTTCCGATGGTTTTGGCGATACGGTGCCTCCGAGAGACCCACGCCACGAGAGGATGCCGAGGCACGTCTCCAGCGCACTCAGCAGCTGCCTCTTGCTCAGAGGCAGTACACAAACATGGGGTCCAGACTTCGCAATACGGTACATCTTAATTTTTTAAATATGGAATGTATGATTGGTAAATGGAATTGTGCAATATGTCATTATTCTCGTAAATTGCAGGGCAACTCTGCGCTGAAGAATGCACTTCATGCATTGGGACTGGTTGTGAAGAAGGGGTGCAGAAGGGTGGGAAAGGCAATTCTCGCCAACTGTCGTTCGCAGTTGCATGATGCTTCCATCCCTTTGAGGTAATTTTAAATAATTTAATTTTTGATTGCGTTTTTGCATTTTAAATTCAATAATTTATAAATTATAGGTTGGAGGATTTGTTGGAGCAGCGAGGACTTCCAACAAATATTGAGGACATACCAGATTCTGGGGACGAGTCTTCTTCTGCACGTCCGACCGTACCCACAGACCTTCAGGCGGAGGATCTGATGCATGCGGTTAGTATTCGTTCATATGCAAGTTTCAATTTTAGATACTAATTTATTTATATTGACATTGTTTTTTTTTAATATTATAGGATGGTCGGCTGAATACCGGGCGATTAGATGATATTTTAGGACCACGCACGTTCTTTCCTACTCAGTTTCCAGCCTCAGGTCCTACTCCATCCATGCATAGTGCATCAGCATCGACCTCGCAGTTTGCTGGCATTTCTCAGGATGCCACTGGCATTTTCCAGCCTCAGGATCCTCCACCGTACTCCTTTGCACCATTTGGTATGCCTTCCTCTTTTCCTGCATTTACTGTTCCTCCATTTACTATTCCGTCAGTGCCTACGCCTTCTTCTATTCCATCATTTGGCACTCCGTTGGGTAGTATGGGAGGGACAGACTCGTTCAGCACATTACTGAGGACGGCCGGAGATGAGGAGGGTGATTATGTCCCTATAGCGACTCCTCAGGAGGCTGGGCAGCCTGTTGAGTTTGGGCCCATACAGCAGGAGGCTCAGCAGGACCAGCAGGAGGACCTCCAGGAGGAGGACGATGGGGATACAGAGTCCACTGACTCAGGAGACGTTACTGCCCCGGCTGGACGAGATAGGCGTGCGGTGAGGGTGATTGACAGATTTTCACCTTCGGGACCTAGGAGGAGGCGGCGGCGTTAGTTATGGATCGTTTATTGCTGATGATGACAGTTCTTTTTTTTTATGGACTTGTGTATTTGCTGATGATGACAGTTCTTTTTCGTTTATGGACTTGTGATTGACTTGTGTATTACTGATGTTGATTGACTATTTTTCGTTTATGACTTGTGATTGACTTGTGTATTTATTGGATTGCTTATCATGACTTGTGATGATTGACTTGTGTATTATTATGACTTGAAAATTCGGAGTGCAAAGCACTACTTGAAACATAAACGTTTATGTATTGAAACGCCAATAAATGAAATACTCCAAACAACAACTTTTATCCATTAAACGTCAACACATTAAAACCACAACTTTTAGTGCAAAGCACTACAAAAAATAGAGGAAATAAAAGACAACCATAAAAATAAAACATTGCATTAACAATTCCAACTAAATTACATTAACAACCATAATAATAAAACACATAAATATTACAATGATATAAATATTTAGAGATTTTGACTATCTACATGTTGTAGAATTTCATCCCACCATGGTTGCTCATCTTCATCATTCGGTTGTGGTTGATTACTCGCACCAGTGTTGTCAGCGAACTGAGCGACTTCGTTCCAAAAAGCAGCATCATCTTCTTGTTGATTACTCGGAACACTGTTGTCAACGAATTGAGCGGCTTCGTTCCAAAAAGCCGCTTCGGTTTCTTCTTTTTCTATCTCTGCCATTCGGCTTGCCGCAATTTGTCGAAGTTCATCCCTCTTATTCATTTCTCTCAATTTTTGCTCTGATTTTTTGAGCCTTTTTTTCCTTGCCTCTTCTTCCCTAATTTTTTGTTTACGATCCATTTCTTCATTTCTTTCTTTAATAATCCTCTGCGTCTCTATGTCCCGAGCTCTTTGTTCATTCTCGTCGTGACGTTTGTGCTCATGGTAGTGGTCACGCAATATGTTTTCTTTGTAATTGAAAACTTGAGCACACCTTGTACAGGTCACTGTGTGGTCTCCATTAAAGTTGTATATTTTCTCGTAAACAGTCCAGTGAGTTGGTTCAGACGAGAGGTAGGGTTTCGGTTGTTGTTGGGGGATGGGTTGAGGTTCTGTGTAATATTTTTTGTACCAGTCATATCGCCTTTGTCGGTTCAGATTCTTTTCGTGTTCCCGCCATCGCCGCTCCTGGTACTCCTTCTGTTCTCTTTCCGGCCCACCATTAATGTGCCATTGGTAGTGTATTTTTAACTCGAGCACGTCTCCCTCTTCAGTCGTGTCTTCATGGATGTTGTATTTCAAAATGCGATAACAAGAGCGACAAATTGCCTCGTATTCTCCGTTTTCTGGTTGATTTCTATTGGCAGGGTAATGGTAGAAAGTTGGCCAATACTCAATGCGGGTTGCTCTTCGATAGTTTGGAACATCATTATTTGAGTTAGAGCTATTTCCTTTGTCCATTGTACTGAAGGTTTTAACAAGAAGGAGGTAGTGGGTGTTTGTGCATTCTAATTCAACAATGACCGCTTTTATAAATAATTTCAGCAGTTCAAAGATGACATTGTAAAATCAAATCTTGTCATGTCTTTTGCAGTCTTTATCAGAGCATGCTTGTACTTTTTTTTCTAAAAATTAAATAATACACCTTCGAACGCGTTTATAAAGTGCGCTCTAGGGCTTCCAACGCGTTTTATAAACGCGTACGAAGCTCTGACAAACGAGAGGAAAGTGGACAGCATCTCTCCTTCGTACGCGTTTATAAAACGCGTTGGGAGGGTTGTAGCGCGTTTTATAAACGCGTACGGAGGGGAATTCAAATACTCGCTTCTGAAACGCGTTCGAACTTTCTTCTTATTAAAAAAAAATAAAATAATTCTGTATATTAAAATTTTTTGGGTCCAAATTTTTATATTAATTAATTTCGGTAAAAAAACAGTAAAAAATTCCAACGCAAAACCATATGATCACACTGTATAGTACTAAAATTATCATTACAAATGATAATCAGTCATTGAGATTTGAATATCGATTTGTTGCAACCAACCGATAATAAAATTTTATGTATTTGTTTTTTTTTCTCATAATTTATCTATTTTTGCACTATGGCTAATAGATGTAATAAACTGAACTACAATAAAATATACGGTAATAGTGAAAAATATATTGGAAACATAGGTCGCGCAACCCGCGACATCCTCCACTAGTTTATTTCATTTCCCTAATAATATCCTACGACCATTTTTGTAATACTAACGTACTCTCTCTATTTAGTTTACTTAATTCCAGGAGCAGACCGGGCAAGGAGATATTAATACGGGTCTGATCCAGAATTTCTGTGTAATGGGAAGGAAAACAATAGAGTGGAATGAGGTAGAAGGAAGAGAAGATATAAAATTGTGCTTGTTTCACAACTTTATTAGAATTAAAATTTGTCATCCAAATCATATGCTACAAAATTTAAGTGGGTTCCACGTTCATGGAAGAAATTCTTGATTTTCACTCTCTACACCCAATTTTGGAGTCTTGTTTTGTCTCCCCAAATTCACTTTTTGTGTCATTCATTCCCACTCTTTAAATCCGAAAGCTATTGTGGAGCAAGTTAAATTTTCCCTCTTCCATTCTATTCCACTGGTTAAACTCTTCTGGAGCTAGAGGGTGAGGCAAAATTTCAAGATGGAGCATTATCTCGTAATTATTTTGAACGATATAAAAGCAAAGTTTCATAAATAAACATATTTTTTGAAAAGTAAAAGCCACATTATGCTATATATAATTTGCTATAAAAACATCAGGCAGAGTTTATTTTGTAGATTATTATTTGATGATATATCCAGTTTAATTTGTCGGCAACATAATTCAATTAAGAAGAGCTCACTATAAGAAAGATGGTCTTTACATAGATTTTTATTGTTATACTTTTTTATTTATGTTGGACCATGTTCCATTGCTAGATTTACTTGATGCTCTAAATCTAGCAATTTTTTTAGCAAGACTCAATTTTCTATTAATAACTCTTTAAAAATCTAGCAATTTATTTTTAATAGACTTTTTCGAATCTTGTAATATCTAATATAACAAAAATAAATTGCTAAACCTTTCTAAATTGCTACACTAAATATTACAAGATTTAGAAAAGTCTATCAAAAATAATTTGCTAGACTTTTAAGGAGATAATAATAGAAAATTGAGTCTTGCTAAAAAAATTTTAAATTTAGTACATCAAATAAATCTAGCAATAGAACAATGTCCAACATAAATAAAAAAAAAATCTAGCTATAAAAATTTATGTAAAGACCCATCTTTCTTGTAGCGGCTGCATGCAAAGAAATTAATAGATGGTTACCATTGTAAACTGAAGTGACTGAAACAAATTCTTAAATATCTCGTTATCATGGTGCTCACACAATAGATTTAATTAATTGAATATATATGAGAGTAAAAGTATTAAAATTATTTGACTCGTCCGAAAAATAACATTCTAAGTCGTCAGCAAATTTGCAAGCACATTTTAGGTGCACAATTAATGGTCCATATATTAATTCTATGTGTGATATATATAAAAAAATATTTATTATATTTACATACATTCGAATTATTGAAATAAGATTCGCAGTCAACATTATGACGGTTTAGTGCTGACTGCTGACTGGCGATCGGCCGATCGTCAAATAAAAAAAATTAATTTCCTTTTTAACGCTAGTTAGTTGACCTAACAAATTTTGGGCTTCAAGCTTTTCCTGAAAAAGGACGGATGCTATCATGCTCTACGGTGTACTGCAAAATAGTTTGTCCTTACTGTTTTACTGAATATTTAATTAACAATTAGCATATGCCAGAATGATTACTTAATGGAACCATAAGATTCTTGATTCACGCACGTAGCTACCATGATTAGTGAAACCATGCATGCATCAACGTGCCATTAATTTCAAAATGATTTATACGCCCTCCGAGAAATTAGCTTCTAGTGGTCGGGCAATATAATCAAACATTTTAATTTTTTTTATTAGTCAATTAATTAATTAATTAAACACATCTTTTACTATATATGTTATTCTCGGAGGAAACACCACCCAAAAAAGTAAACTTCAAGAATCAAATATTCAACCGTACCATCACTACTAGATCTACATTTTCAACTTTTTAACTGTAACCCTACATGCACTTAATTATATTCCCGGTCAGGATCTCCTTGGCATATCATTATTTTTATTCCCTCTATCTCTGACTAGCTAGAATAATTTCATCCATGAGGTGTTCAATATGATTGCAGTATATCATACATATATATAGGCCGTGCACTATACATATAACTAAATAATTTACCTTGTTAAGTCTCAACTAGTCATTCCCTGTATATGCATGATTGCTTATGATCTGAATATTGACTGAATGTCTGAAACCCCTCACATGATCTGATCCTCATCCTATGAATGTAGTTTGATTCTCTATAATCATATAATTGCTTTCTTTTTAATTATTTATTAATCACATTCACACGAGAGAATGAATGGATCATGCATATCCATTATTTGATCCAACCATCAAAAGCATCATTTGATGTCGATATCTTAGCTTTCGAAAAAAATCATGATTACAGATAAAATAAAAAAAAGTGAATAAATTTCATACTGAATGTGATTGTGGCTTACCTTTTTTTGGTATATATGCACGTCAAAAAGATTTACACTATTTCATCATTTTCTTCGATAAAAATTCCAACTTGCATATATTGAAAATTAGCAGAAAAATTGTTTGCATATCGATCTATGCATGCTTCTACGAAATGAAAACATTTGATCTATTTCTTCGTATGGATCATGTAGCCAAATCTTGGAGGCATGGTCGGCAAAAATTCTTGAAGCTATATTTTTGGTCTCTGCGCAGATAAATTAATTAAATTCTATATAGTCTGAGATTACTGGGATATCAGATAACCCCATGCTTGCCAATTACTTGTACCATATTTACAACATTATTATTATTTAAAAAATTATAGGAAGATGATTTGGAAGTTGAAAATTAGCAAAGTTTCTACACGATTATTATGTTTGTTGTAGTTGGTTTAGATTATACTTAACTAGGTAGGCAAATGATATTCCTATAAAGCAACTCGCTAATAAGAGAACAAACATACTGAAATACGTATTTGGTTTTTAAGCAAGTTACTTTAATTCAACATAAATTCGGAGTCCCTTTGAAATTCAAATTTAAAAGTATAGAAAAAAAATCAGAAAAAACTGATCAGTCGAAGTCACAATATTGCTAAATTATATTTTGTTTTTGTTTTTCTTTTGTAATTAACATATTTTTTATATATCTCTCACATTGAAAAATATATTATTTTAAGGTCAAAATTTTCTGAACTAAAAAGTTAATTTGATACAAATTTTAAAATTATATAAAAAAAAATCGATACAATCATCATACATTATAATAAATAAAATTTTATATTGATCCTCATTAATTTCTCTTTAAATTCATAAATCACATCGATCCATTTAATTTGTTTTGGACCTAGCTTCGATCTTGTTGAGAATTCATGTTCTAGAATTGGATTATATATTTTTCTTTCACCTTTGAGAGAGGAAGAATACGTTTAGATCACATTGCATCTCTTTTTATTTTAATTACTAAATTAATCCGAAATAATAATTTTCCGTGGTTACATAAACCAACTAATTAAAACAGCTTAAAATATGCGCCAATGATTTAAAACCTCAGTGTTACAAGGACAACTTATTTTATAGAGTCAAGCTTCCATAAATAAATAATAATAAATATGGATGTATTCACAAGTCAAGAAAGAGTATAACGGTATATTAATTGGTCATAATTAAATCTATTGGCGTGTTAAAAAGAAAAAAATGGGGGTTACTAGGGACAATTTCGCAATGTTTGGTACTTCCCTTATCTTCCGAATTATCTCTTATTATAAATGCCTTTACATCTGCTCATCATATGGCTTTCACCAAATTCCTCGGATCCCATAGAAAAAGCTAGAGAAAGAGATGTATCCATTTACCTCAAGAGGAGATCATGGGATAAACCAAGGAGGGTTGGCGGAGAGTTGTCAGGATACCAACCAAAATGAAAGCATGAATTCTCTAAGCTTCCGTACATCTGCCTCTCTCTCTTTTCCAGCCTTTCCACCTCTAAATTACTCCTCTTGCTTGAGAGATTGCACTAGCATAGATCCACTCAGAGTTTATTCATCTCAAGCACACAGATCCAGCAATAATCCCTGGTAATTAGTTGTGCTCCTCTCTTGTTAATTGAAATTAAAGTACGTGCCAGATTCACTTTTTTGTTCTTTTTGTATAACCTAGATGAAAAGAAGAACAAATTGTTACTATATGTGCTCTATCTCAGATGTAACTTGACTTTCCTTTTCTACTTAGTTGCACTGAAATTTTTGCTATCAACAAAGGGAATTTCTTTCTTTTTCTGAATATCTAACGAGTAAGCCATCATACAACTTAGATTAAAATGCAGCTGTATATATGTACTTCATTATGACCAAGAATACTATCCAGAATTAATACAAAATTACAGTATTTGAGTTTCCATAATTTCCTCAATTTGTTTGCATTTGAACACCGCAAAGCTTGTTTTAGGCCAAGAGATCATGAAGAGAACAGCATGACGGTCACCACCAAAAGTTTATCCCCAGAGAGAGAGATGCACCACATGAGCAACAACAGTGGCATGATAAATGGCGGTAGCACCTCTCTCTCCATGGGAGCTGTCAGAATGAAGAAAAAGGCAAGAAGAAAGGTGAGAGAGCCGAGATTTTGCTTCAAGACTCTAAGCGACATCGATGTGTTAGATGACGGGTATAAATGGCGCAAATACGGTCAGAAAGTTGTCAAGAACACTCAACACCCCAGGTATGTATGATTTATACATGTATGATTTAATGCTTGGTTTAGTTTTCTACATTATTGTTTGCATTGTTCTTTCATCGAATATTCTCAATTTGTAGTTTCTGGTATATGTAACCATTTTGAGAAATAAGTACACTGAATTTCGTTTAGCAAATTTTAGGAAAATAAGCGAGGTTTTGTGCAAAGAACAGCATGTTATTAATTATTATCATTTCAATATACCATCTGTACATGCAACTATGCATAAAATTAAGATGCAACAAGTTTTGTTCTTTGTGCATAATAGATTTATCATTTATGCACAATTATTCATCTGCATTTTAAAGATGAGATTGGGGGTGGGTGGGGGGGGATCAGAGCATATATACATATTTATGAATCAATTTAGTTAAGATTGAACATTTGATACGCATGATCAAATGCTCTTTATTCTGATCTTCTACTTCTAGGCTTCTAGCTAAGCATCCAGAGAAAAAAAAAAACTTAAATAATCCTAAATTATAGTTCAAATGCTTTTTATATTGATTTTCAAGCATCAAGATAAAATACATCACTATTGAGGTAGGTTCGTATCTGTTAAATATATTATATATATTTACAGAAGCAATATATCTCTTAATTTAATTTGCTGAGACAAAATACTTATTAATGAGAAATTAACAACAGTTCAATATTTATTATTTCAACCAAATGCCACTAAATTTTACCTAGCTAGTAGCTTAGATCTTATTCTTTTCTTTTTTCTAAAGCCAAAGATATTTCTTCTCGGAGGTAATTTAGTTGCAAGAAATTAGCTGGTACCTCATTACCTTGCTCTTTAGATACTATATAATTAAGATAGAGAGAAGATTAATTAAAAAGAACTGCAATTTATTTTTTCTAACGATCCCTATTTTACCTCAAAAAAATTGCTTTCAGCCAATATAGTAGATTATTACTATATGTATATCATCAGGCAAGCAAAATATTGGTTCTCTGGCAGTCAAAATTCATTTATCAGCACAAATGCACAAAAAAATGACAAATAAAAGAGACCAAATACAACAACAATAACAATAACAACTAAGACTTTTGTCCCAAACAAGTTGGGGTAGGCAAATAAAAGAGACCAAATACTCAGTAATTTTTACATGAATTTTCTCCGATGACAATGCGATTTACAAAAAAAAAATTTATTTCGCTTCAATTCTTGATATGATGTTCTCAGGAAAACAAGGGGTCAAAAGTCCTGCTGTCAAAACAAAACTTCGATTGAACAATACAAGTTAAAAAAGGAGCCAGAAATGACTAGAAAAAACATAGGCAACAAAATGAAGGAATGTACAGGTCAGCATATGTCATGTTGACTGAACTATCTAAACTTTTCATATTTTATGATAAATTTTAATACGGATACTATTCGGATTCTGTGTATGTGTTGTACTGTTGTGCGTATTTTTAATTTTTTTCACCTTCCTACTTTTGAGTCTTCGAGAGCTGGAGGTGGAGAGAGAGAGGGTGCGCATGTAATTCACGTACAGGTTATAAGAACTTAACCTGATGTTAATTTAAGTTAATTTCTTTTCCTTTAAATACATTAATGGTTGTGCTAGTTTCGGTATTATAGCCTGCAGAGAAAAGTTGTTTTGTTTTTCTACTTTTACGTGTCTTTTAACAGATGTATAATTGCATTTCTTTTTCAGATAAAAAGCCAATATTATAGGATTGCACAGCGTAAGTTTAGGAAAGAAATATTTTTATTATAACACAAAGAAACACTTTAAGAAATCTCCAGACCCTTTTACAGTTCAAACTTCAAAAAAAGGCAAGAGTTATCATGAGTTCTGTAGTGATTGCTGCAAAAGGGCTATCAAAACTGTTACACAAGATTTGACTTGGGATAAAATACTGATATTCCAAAGTTTAGGAGAGCTCATCTCAATAGCAATGTTATATATATGTACTCATTATTCCTTTTGATTTGTGTAATATAAATCATCAATCTAATTAGTTAATTAGAGGAAGGTAATACTGGTTGTAAGCTATATATATTATTATTATATAATAATACATGAACTTTAGGATTCTACAATATCATTTAAGAATATTACCATAACCTATGTGGAAGAGATCTATATATGCCAATATAGGGACTGATATATTCCTCTGGTCCAGTTAAGTCTTATCAAGAAAACAAACTCCTGAACTAATGCTACTATTTAGTATTTAGTGAAAGCTTCTTTAGGAAAAAAATAAATAAAAACAAAAGGGCCATCAGCTTTATAAGTTAGAGCTCTATTTAACTAGTCTCCTCCCTTTTGAGTTAGATATATAACTCCTTCGAAATGGAAAGTTAGATCTGAAGCAAATCTAAAAGCAAACGCAATAAGCGATGGTGACACCTTTGATCTAACGCGTAGATTTGGCTTTTCTTCCTCATAAAAAAAAAAGCTGGGTGAGAAGAAAACAAATACATCACATTCACCACCAATAACAAACGATGCACTTTCTAAAAGAAAAGTACATATTAAATGAAATCACTAGTCTTGGGACCAATGCATTAGCTCATGAATCGAGCTAGCATGAAATAATAATCTATTAGGTTCTAGAAACTTTCCAAGACTTCGTAGAACTAATCAGTAGTCATGTTAATTAAGGGAAACCTGTGTTAATTCATCAAAAAGAAAAAAGAAAAATTTCAATGGACGAATGAGAAAGAAAACCAAGAAGAAAGACTTAACAAGTTCGATAAAAAAGTGAAATAAAGTGTATATTCATATAAGTACATACATGTTATATATATATATATAGAGAAAACCTACTGTGCATACTAATGTATTGGAGCTTCAATGCATACTAATTCAGATCGTTGGATTTGCTTCAAGATCCGTGCAGATCTAAGTCGCTGAATTAAAAATTAAGATGCGCCTTCTCCTTATTCTACTCCGCTCCCTTCTCTATCTACTGAATCGTTCTTCAGAAATCCTTTTCCCTTTCTCGCCGGAAATTGAAAACCTAATCTCTTTCGCCTTTCTATCTTCCGACTCCAACTCCTCTTCGTCTCCGACAAATGAAAATCTCTCTCTCCCTGATTCCGACTACTCTCTCCGACTCCCAGTCAGTCACGCCTCTCTCCCAACCAGTCGTGCCTATGTCTTGCCCCTCTCTCTCTGATTCACATCATCTCCTAGTCGCCCCACTGTCGCCTCTCTGTTGAATCGCTTTCTCTCTGCCGACTAACCCTAGAAAATTGAAGCTTCCTCTCTGCCGACAAAACCTAGCTACTCGAAGCTTCTAGGTAATTCTCTCCTTCTCTCAATGAAATAATTTTGCAACTTCATTTCGACATCTATGTTTTGTAATTACATGAATTTGCAAGTTGCAATTTCATTTCGACATCTCCTTCCAGGAGTAGAGGACTAAATGATGCACCAAAAGTTTATCCCTTTTGACTTTTAACAGGGTACGGGCTTCCTCTGATTTAATGTAAAGATAGTATTTAGAAACTAAAACAAATGACGTTATACCTTTATTCATCTCTTAGAGGTTTCATTAATAGAGATGTGCAGCATTGTCAGGTCTTACTGGCAAAAGGTGTCAGTTTGGAGTTGGATAGTAATTTCTATGTGGGATCCTAAGCTCTTACCCCCCCCCTCCCTCTCCGGTTTAGATGTATAAGTATATATATATTTTTTTAGGTTTCTGGTTATCTAACCCAGTAAGGGTCAGTGTCTTTTTTTTTCTGTTTTTTACCAGTAGTTGGTTTAAGCCTTTTTTTCTTAGGTTTTTTCTCTGTTAGCTTTTTAGGGGGGCTTTAATTATTACTTTATTAGTCAGTACAGAATAACTTAAGAATGTGTTTTATTTTTTTCTCCAGTAATTGGTTTATGAATAATACTCATACTTTTAGTAATTGCTGTGTGTGATTATCAATTTCGCTAGTATAGAAATTAAGCATGATATGTGTAGAAATTAAGCATAGAAATTGAAATTAAGCATAATAATACTCATACTTCGCCAGTATAGAAATTAAGCATGATATGTGTGATTATCAATTCCAATTAAGATTGTCAATTAAGATTTTTAAGATTTCTACTGTACTAATCATTAATATTATTTCTTTCTTGTTTGCCTTAGAAAAAAGAAGATAAAAGGAAGGGGAAGAAAATGACTCATGGAGATGACAGCAGTGAGTCCTATGGATAAGATTTCAGTGGAGAAGAAGCTGATAGTGGTGCGGATTTAATTGGAGTAGAAGATGATACGGATGATAGTGATTGAAAAATCTTTTGGGGTGATTTTGTAAAAAGTTGATAGTATTGCATTTTGTAAAAATTTGACGCATAACAAAAGTTGTATGCAATCAGTGTTTTTTGTAAAAAGTTGTCTAAGTGTCTGACAATGATGTGTAAGCTCAAATTATGGTTGCATATCAAATATTATCTTTTGTTGAAAGTATGTAAAAGTTGTATGCAAAAGTTGTCTATTTAACTTGCATGAATTCATGCCTTGTGTATTCCATGCCTTTATGAAAAAATTTTGAGCATAAATTTGATGTCTAACGAGTGTTGTATAAAAAAACAATTGACTAGCTGTATAAATTGTTTGTACAACCGGTACAGAGATAACTAAAAAAACGCATCTTTAATTGTACCATTTATTGACTAGTTTCTGGAGTACCATTTCCTTTGCGTTTAATTTTTGAAGTGTCATTTCGTTTGCATTTGTACCATTTATTGACTAATTGTACCATTTTCTTTGCATTTGTACCATTTATTGACTACTAGTACCAGTTCCTTTGCATGTCCAAATACTGAAATGAGATAGCAAGATAGTAATTACTATTCAATTTAGCATTTATTCATTTAGCATTCACAGTACAGAAACAACTACTTTCGAACAAATTGCATCCATTAGAACATACAGAAAATACAAACGACAAGAAGAACACTAAAACAAGTAAACTAATTACTATTATAATGAGAATTTTTTTTTCCTTCCGTTCATGAGCGTTCTTCTCCTTTTTGAGTTCATTTAACCGACAGATAAGTTCATTAATTACTTCCTTAGCTTGGTCTTCAACGCGTGCATCGTACCACCTAAAAAAAATTACAACCGCTTGATGTCAGCAAAAATTAAAAATACAAAATCATTAGTTCTATGAAATTCTACAAGAGATGAAGGTTGGTTAGAAACATATAAACTAAACATGGTCTCAACTTATGCCAGCAGTTTGTATGTTCAATTAGAATAGACTTTAGCAGTACCATGCTTAGACATATACGGATAATGAGAAGTATTGAGCTGCAAATTTCAACCATACAGAGACTTTTTTGCTATCTACACAACCCTAACTTTTTTTTTACTTTGCATATCTAACCAATGTAAGTGGATTACACGTTTTACACCCTCAACTCCTTTAATAACTAAACCTTCAATTTACTCTACTAGACTGCTAATCTAGTAGACCCAGGCCATTTCTTTCAGGTAAAAAGGAAATTAACCAATTATCTAAGAGAATTCCTTCTATTCTACTAAACCTCCCTTCAAGGGCACATCTCAGATTAGAGGACTTCTCTCAATGAACGTATAGCCGTATAGGGACTCTTTATAATATCAACCACTAAACTTCAAGGAAGAGGAAATCACAAAGTTGAAAATAATATGAATTCACTCTCATACACAGCCAATTAAAGAAAAAATGAAGCCCGTAACTCAAAACCATACATCAAATGAGTAGTAAGTTCATCATCAACAACAAAAATGTGCCCATGTAAATCTAGGGTTTTGGTTCTAGATTAACCTCATTGCAAATTCATTTAATTGAGAGAAGGAGAGGGTTACCTGAAAGCTTCGACTATTCAGCGATTCGGCGATATCGCTATTCAACAAGCGATTCAGTGATTCGTCAGAGAGGTGAGAGAGAGGAGCGAGTTCAGAGAGCGATTCGTTAGCGATTCGTCAGCGGTTCGTCAGCGATTCGTCAGAGAGGTCAGAGAGTGGCGCGATTCGTCAACGATTTGTCGAGAGAGGTGAGAGAGGGAGGAGTGAGTTCTAGGTTTTCATTTTTCGTGAGAGAGAAAGGAACGAAGAGGGGAACCAAACCATAGTCGACAGACGAGCGGAGCAAAATAAGGAGAAAGGTACAACTTAATCTTTTAAATCCAGCGATTTGATCTGCACGAATTTTGAAGGAGATCCAACGTTCTGAATTAGTATGTATTGAAGCTTCAATACATTAGTATGCACAATAGGTTTTCTCTATATATATATATACACACACACACATATATATATGTTGAATAAGGCGTGCATATTCTAGGCTTTGTTTTATTGGTACCATACATAAATGACATCTTAAAATTTTCAAAATTAAGTCTAATACCTAGTATTTGAAGAGTTAACCTCGTGTGGCCTAATTTTCAACGGGTGTATGATTGGGGCCCCCATACTGGGCACACAAAAGGACCATGGATGAGACACTGTCCCAGCAACCAGTCTTATCTGATGCCAATGTATAAGTGCTCTCTCTGTTGTTAACCCCTTCATCATTTCCCTGGTCCTTTTCACTGCCTCCACTACCTACTTGTATACAGACCATTAAGGTATACTCTGAAATTCTCCTAAATTTTAGGAGTTTGGAATTTTTAATTTAACAATTTTGTCGGGCTATAAATTACAGCATGAGACTATATTTGAATGCATCATACGTCCTGTAGAATTTGGTATTATAAATTATGAGATCTGCTATTTTCTTTTCTGAAATTCGAAAGTTTATGTTTTTTTCACATGTGGGGATTTGATTTGCAGTGCATGTATCTAGCTAGTCTTATAAATGTACTTTACTATATTTTGAAAATAATTGTAATAGTCTCTAACTCTAGCTACTGATTCTTTTTTTTTTCCTTCCACTTTTGTTGTTAAAATAATGTATCAATCTAACAGAGTAAAACTCAATTAATTCATAAAATGCATAGTTCTTCAGACACTTGACTCGAGTTAGCTCCGTTTGGATAAGCCCTAGGAATAAGAAAATTTATACATTTTTCAATACTTCTTTTCTTATTCCTCTTATTCCCACACCATCCAAACGGAGCCGTTAGCAAGATAAACTAGACAGGCCGACTAATGCACAAATTAGCTTTATTTTTTATTTTTTTTAGTAGTGGGTCACTTTTATATTTTGAATCAAACGTAAATTTTTAATCTAAACTAGTTATATGATGGAATGTGATTTTTATAAGTTGGGCCCAAGA
The DNA here is from genome assembly GCA_028095005.1 of Rhynchospora pubera. Taxonomy (NCBI): domain Eukaryota; kingdom Viridiplantae; phylum Streptophyta; class Magnoliopsida; order Poales; family Cyperaceae; genus Rhynchospora; species Rhynchospora pubera. The sequence continues at coordinate 220,156,004 of CM051460.1, read as the reverse complement.
GAAGAGCATGGTTGGAAAAAAAAAAAATGCACACAAACTTGGAAAATCGCAACCACCTGCTATTGTTGAAAAGTTGGTGAGAATTCAGCCTTATGAAAGAAAGGTGGATTTGATGGCCTTGCAATCATGCCCTTCTCTTCTTCTTGGGCCCCATGCACTGTTATTTGAGTATGAATGAGACTCCTTTTCATCTCACTTTTGCAAAGGGACGAGAAACATGATTTAGTTCTAGTAACTTTTTGAGAATCTTACTGTATCAAGGACTTTGAAATTAGGCTAGCTTGGTCATTATGAGATTCACAGGCAGATTTGAAGGGGACCCTTGTATTAGGAAAACATTAACTTATTAACCTCTACATTCATGATGATTCCCATTACCATATATTGGTGTTACATTGTTACTCGTAACATTAACATGGTTGAGTTATATTGGGTTGTTATTTCTGGGGCCATTTATGGTGATCCTTCTAGCAGTGTATACGCTGAGAATTGGACACTTTTAAGCATTACAGCACTACATTCCAAATTTCCGTGTTACATTATGAAATTCCATTATTGCGGCTATGAATGTAAATCTGAATTATGGGTCTAATCTGACATCCTATCTTTGATCTAAGAAAAATGTTGCAAGCCACTTAAATTAGATTGAACAACAATGATAAAAACATGTTTTGCTCCCCATCACCTACCTCTTTGTGTTGTGGGCCCCCACACAGTAAGCGGGTCTCACCAGTCACCAGTCATATAGTTGGGGATAAAATGAGGTGGCCGGCAAAACAAGAGGCATGAAAATTTTCTTCTGTTTTTTTTTCCCAATTAGATAAGGCACTTTATATGCAAACATCTTTTTCTTAATTTGTTTTCTTGTTATTTGAAAATCCTTTTGATAAAATGTTGTCTCGAAAGTAGTTACAAGTAATTAAATGAGTAGTTTGTCAACCTTCAAGTTTCAATGTGTTTTCTTCTAAAAAGGAGATGTAATATGAAGGCACATTCAATGTTAATTTACAGTTTTCTGCACATATGTTTGAAATGAATCCAACATCATTTGTTGCGCGCTAACATGAAGTGATACATCTTTGATTGGGCAGGAGCTATTATAGGTGCACACAAGACAATTGCAGGGTTAAGAAGCGCATTGAAAGATTGGCTGAGGACCCACGAATGGTGATCACGACATACGAGGGACGGCATGCGCATTCACCGTCTCACGATGAAGAAGAGCCGCAAACTTCTTCTCAGATGAATTTCTTGTGGTAGCCTAGCAAAACATCTCATGCTGTGTATGCACCAAATTTACGAAATTTGTTTCCTAATTTGTGGCGCTTTTAAACGTTGATACCATACAAGTACAAGCACGGCACATGAGTGACTAAGGATCCATTTTCTTGTTGCATTATCAGTTGCAATGCATGAATTTGAGCCACCACGAGGTATGTGGTACAAGACAAAGTTAGGGCTTTTATGGTGAGAATCAAAGAAGCTTTTCAAAGAGTGCTATGGTGTTGTCGCATTCAATAATAGGGGCTTTTAGATTCTATCTCAGAGGCCAGTGACATGAATCTTTGCATGTGCATCTGTAATCTTGTAGATGACCTTAGGTGATATCTTTTTTTTTTTTTTTCTATTGTGAGGTGTGAAGTTTGAAGAAAGTTTCAGGAATATTTTACTGTATTGGAAATCCTTTCGAGTGCTTTGATTTAGGTTAGTGACAATTGTCTTATATTGTAAGTTGGAATTTTTGTCAAATATAAAAGTACTTGTGGAAATTAATTAAAAATATCTAATATTTAAGCTGACGTTTTGTCATGTTCTAAGTTGGATTCTTGTCAAGAAAAAACATTTCTGGAATTTATTTTTCATATAAAAACACCTCAAGCAGAGATGCCAGGCTGTTACAAGAAAGAGTCATTACAGCTGGAAACTAAAATAAAACCAATTGGCATACAAACATACCAATGTACCTAAAACAATCCAAACCAAGCCAGAAGATATGTAAAGCATATCATGGCACCTAATGAAAACAACAATCCACAAAATACAAGCGGTACAAGAGATGAAATCCCCACGAAACACAGCAAAGTCAAACAAGTGTCACTACTTGAGCAGCATACAGAGATCACTCCAAGTCCACTGTCTATAAAATCCATCTCTTGCATTAAATTCCTTTCATCTTCTTCTCTATTCTCTTCACGAGATCTGATTCTACCAGTCAAATATCTGAAATTATGCCTGTAACATTTCATGTCCAGACATTAAACAAATGTAAATTAAGTTTCTAATATATATGTTGGCATAAGGAAAATCATCTGTGAAATTATTTTTGGTGTAATTTTATTTTGAAATTATGTTTAATTTAGCAGTGCTAATTTTTCCCAATATAAGCCCGTATATACGAAAATATAGATCCGCAATTCTAATGCTTGCTCTTAAACCGTGAAAGGGCTCAAATGTTCGAAGGGGATTATATTATTTGAATGAGAAATAAATACAAAGTCAAGATGGCCGAGTTGGTCTAAGTCGCCAGTTTCAGGTACTGGTCCGAAAGGGCATGGGTTCGAATCCCATTCTTGACAAACAGCGTTTTTGTTTCATCCTTCTAATCTGCGTTTTTTCTTCCTAAAAGAAGTCGAGTACATCCGTCATAAATAGTCTCGAGCGGAGGCTCTGAATGAAATACAACTATGATGAGTTCAAAAAATAAAAATCTCTTCGCACTTGTTTTCTCCTCTACATCTTAAAATGAGCCCATTAACAACTTCAAAAAAAAATGAGCCCATTAAGAATGAGGCCGAATGAATGAGCCCACAAATCATTAAGAGAGAACCAAACTTAATTGCAGTCTTGAAATCAAGGCTTTTAGTTGAGTTTGTTGAATTATTACTCTTTAAACGTGACTGTGCCTTGCCAAGTTGCCATTGATTGAACAAAACCTACTTCAATTTATTTTATTTTATATTATTGTGTTTTTTTTCTTTATTGGTCAATAAAGTAGAATTCACTAAATCATGCACTAAAAAGTATGTAAAAACATATAAACAAAAGCATAAAAGAGGAAAAAAAATGAAGAAATTCATTTACAAGAATAAAACAAATCAAAAAGGGAAGAAGGAAAGAGATCAAAATACAATGAACTTTATAGGTACTTAGACCTATTCATCACCTCTCTACACCCTCTTTTTGATCAAAACAAGTAATGTGAGAGAGGATTACCTCCCTAATTTAATTTTCTAATAATTTATAATTTTAAATTTCAATGAACGGTGACCTAATAAACAAATAGTCTGATCCTTTAAATGACCTGAAATCATTGTACACCTTTACAGCCTCATACATGTCCGATATTTTTTTTAAAGCTACTCTTATTTTACTTGAAAATAGAAACTTTGAATGGCTTATAAATTCAAAGTAATATTATAGGTGCACCCAAAATCCAAAATCTTCTCTATAACGCTAAGCATATATAGTAGCTTTAAAGACCCCTCAGGCCTCGTGTTGGCCTACAGAATCCCCTCATGCTGCAGGGATGAAAACGGAGCGGATAAAATCCGCTCCGATCCGTATCCGAATTCGAAAAATACGCATAACATCCGATCCGTATCCGTATCCGAACATATCCGTATTCGTATTCGTATCCGCCAAAAAAATATGGATGCGGATATGGTTTTGAGTTTTTTAACAATATCCGATCCGTATTCGTATCCGACATGGATATTATCCGTATCCGATAGATATTAATCCGTTTATCCGTATTTTTAACGGCATAAGATAATTAATATAATTACTTATCTACATTAGAGAATACTTTTAATTATATAATGCTTAATTTTTATTAGATAAGTTCTTTTATAATAATATTTTTATTTGGAACATAAAATTATTTTTATTTTTTCATTATTGAGACGATTATATATGATAATAATACTAAAATTAATTTTTTTTCTCTAATCATGTTGATTACATATGATTAATATACTTTTTTAATGTATGATGACATTTAAGGTAACATGATATGATTTGACATTGAATAGTTAAATATACTGTTGGAATTCAAATTGTGGAAAGACTGAATTTATTGATCAATTCTATTAAATTTGTACTTATGTGGTGCTTGCAATTTTATTGATTAATTCATAAATTTGATAATTACGGTTATATATGTGATTTATTGAATCCAATATATTTGTTGAGAATCCAACCAATAATGTTAATAATAATTTAATTTATACATATTATATATAACATTTTGATGAAATTTTGGATTTAATTGGTTGAAAGAATAAATTTTGTACACTACTTACCTTATTACCTTATTATCGTATAATTTATATTGTTTGAATATAACTTATTGCATGACATGAAAAATTTTTTATGCTTCAGCTACTCTCATATATAACAAACTTTTATACGCAATATGAAATTTAAAAAAGTTCTAAAGAAATGAAATAAAATAAATTGATCGTTATATGATCCGTATCCGACAAAATATATTCGTATTCGACTCCGTATCCGATAATATCCGAACCGTATTCGTATCCATTTAATATCCGAACCGTATCCATATCCGAACGCATCCGTATTCGTATCCGTATCCGAGAAAAAAATATGGATACGGATATGGGAAGACCTACATCCGCTCCGTATCCGATCCGTTTTCATCCCTACTCATGCATGCATTGGCAACAAACCCAGCAAAGAGAGAATGGTTTCTGAATAATTGGAACCTTTTTATTAATGAAGGTTAGGTAGGATATTTTGAGATTAGTTGCTTGCTAGCTACTAGCCAAGTGAAATTATTAATTAGACCTAGACATCTAGGTTTTTTTTTTTTCTTTTCTTTTATCCGGCACAGCATGCATAGTACTGGTTACATATCTATCACATAAATATGCAGTCTTCCGTATGGCATATCATAACATGCTTTTTTCATTCCCAACTAATATAGATTATATTAATGATAAATTTATCTACAGCTATAATAATCAGTAAACAAGTATGTTAAAGTACCAATTTGGTCACATAAAACTTAATCCAAGCAGTTGAGGAGTAAGCAGTTAAGTCTCCTTACTCCAAACTTAAATCATGTTTGATACGGAATTTAAGAATTTGTGTACGGAATTTTTAATTAATAGACTAGTTTTTAATTTATAAAAGACTAAAATGTCCATTGCCTAATTTTTTTTGGAAAAAACGTATAATTTTAAGAAGGGACAAAAATGATAAATGGTGATAATATTTCAATTCTGTATATACTGAATATATATATATGAGCTATATATTTTTCTTTAACGACATAACTACGACTTAACTATCAAATATGAACTTATGTCGATCACAAAGGACATTTGAATTTTTCTTCTACTTTTATTTCGAGGACAAAAGTATGGGAATATTCATCTCAGAACTCTGATAAATTAGGTTCTAAAAATTGATCTTTTTTTTAGTACTCTGATAAAATTGCCACAGAGTTTCATAACGATCATTTTTCTTGAGTCCTGCCTGCATCAGGTCGGTTCCGTGTATACAATGATTTTGTTTCAAGTGTCAAATTTGAGTCGAGTGAAAGTTCGCAACTACAAAATGGTAATTCTTTTTCAAAAATGTTGCTTAAAGTTAATATCAAGAGCCTTTCATATTTTACCTAAATTGCATGTCAACCTCGTGCTAGAGTCTAAGAACTCTCAACATCATCTTTTTTTAAAAGTGGAAATGATTACATTCCGGGTGCGTTTGGATGAGAGAAGAAGAAGAGGAAGAAGGAAGATGGAAAGAAAAAAAATTATAAACAATCCAAACTCTTCACAAAATTACACACTTCCCAATAATTCTTCCCACTTCTTCCCTTCTTCTCTTCTTCCCACACCTATCCAAACGCACCCTCCGATACGTACCAAATAAACCAAAGAAAATAAAAGAGGGGCACAAAAAAATAATACATACTGCGTATCACTCCATAGGTCAAGTCAATCTACCCCATTTGCTCAACAAAAATAAATTGATTACTTTTTTTTTTTTTTTTGAGATGATTGACAGAAGCTGTCAATTGAAAATTAATTGATTCCTTGAAGAAGAGGATACATGATGTTTAAATCACTTTAAAAGTATAACCTGTTTGGAACGTTGTTGGTTTCCATATAATAATTATTAATTAAATTAGATGAATAAAAGATTGTCAAGGGCTTCCACTGTAGTATTAATTGTCAATTGTTATTCAAATTTTGTTTGGAAGCAAAGTTTGCTAATAGATAAAAATATATAACACAATGACAATCAAATTATTTAAAAACAATGACAATTTAATTTGAATCGAGAAAATTAAAATTAGAGATTCTTTTCTGTCAAATTCTTGTTGTATTTTTCATTAAACACGAAGAATAAATTCAATATATTCAATATGTTCATAACAATGTCCCGATTTATATATGTTGGTTTCTATGCTTTCCAGACTTTAGCTGAAGGCTGTAAACACATTTAGCTGAATTTTGTTTGCAATATTTGATGTATCATTTTAATTAAGCACTTAATAAATTCATGAGTATAAATATCAGGTTTCCTAATTTAGTAATTTTAGATATTCATTTATTTATTTTTTTTTGAAAACTAGGTAGAAGCTACCTAGAGATATAAAATGTAGACATTAAATTTTGACCCAATCAATCAAAATATGAATAACCTCATAACATAAGCAATAAATATGGTTCTGAATATATGTGTTCATAATAATTGATATATTGTCTTTTTGTTAAGTACTACGAAAATCATGAGCATTTATTTAGATTTTAATGTAGGATTTCGATGATTAAGCGCAAAAAAATAAAAAATCACAAAAAAAACTATTCCATAACAATTAAACTATATTTTGGAAAATTTTTAAACCAAAATGTTGTTCCTAATTATTAGCAGGAATAATCACGCAGACATATAGTAATGTAACTAATATTAATGCATCATTCTTTTAAGGCATTTAACGTATCCGTTTGTTTTAACGTAAACAAATTCAGTGAGCACATGCATAATAGTATTTAGGATATTTCTGTGGATTTTGCTAATTTTTTTTTAACATTTAACATGGTACCAATTAAATCACTGAAAACATGTATACATGCATAACATAAGTCACATGTATACATCTAAGAATATTAGTTTGTAAACAAAATCCAATACCATTTACGAGTACAATTCATAGGATTGTACTTAATAAGTTAATATTACTTATAGTTAAAAAATATTGTCACTAAAAAGAAAAGAAAACAATAAAAAATCACGAAAAAAAAAGTGATCTCAAACTATATTTCTAACAAAAAGAGGGTCTCTTTAAAAATTACATTGCTCGTTTTCCATTTCCCAATAATCTCGTTTTTCTAATCTGACAATGGAACAAAAAATTATACGTTTTCAAAGAACCTCTTGTCCAGTTGTCCTCTTCCCACATCCGGACAAAAGAAAAACATTAAAAAAACACCGACAGTTGTCCTGCGAATTGCCAAATACCAAATTGCCCAGAGGGCAAACTCGTCAAAACACCTTCAACTCCTTATGACGTCCCCTGGGTCCCATCCGTCAGTGAAACGCCTAATTCCATCCCCTTCGTACCATCATGGCATCATGGACATGAATAGTGGGGCCCGCAGCTAACCGTGTCGGATTGCCATCGTTTCTCTTACGAGGGCCACGGGAGATATATTCGTCGCACGCCAGTGCGCCACGTCAGTGCGCGCAAATATCTTTTGCCGATTCATAATTGGCCCCTATTCCCTGCCACGTGGCGCCAAAAAATCTTCTCCCACTGTCCGGATCCTATTTCTTGGATCTTCTATATCCATTTGTATATGTATCCGTCTGGTGGATGAGAAATAAAGCACTACAAGCTGCTAGCAACACGGATTATTACATACGAAGGCTGTATTAGAAATTATTTGTTCCTTTCCAATTTCCATCTACGATGAAGCAGTACCAAAACATACCCAGTTTACTAGTTTAGATACTTTCGGCTGCCCATGAAGTATTGTCCAAGAAATTTACATTTTGAAAATATTGTTTTATTTTTATCAATTTTTTACACGACCTCTGATAACTCAGAAAAAAAAAATTTCTGAGGTTCAGTTAACAGTTAACGATATAATATTGTTTTATTTTCTTGGCAATTCATAAATTGACACGACTTTTATTTTTGAATGATCTTAAAATTCAAAATTATTCTTAACCGTCTTTTAGGAAACTATCAGGCTAACAAATTTTGAGCAATGTCAAATTTTGTCAGTGCTTACAATTTTTAACATAAATTTTGGCAACGCTCGCTGACGTCCCAAATTTTTTACTGAGGTGGTATATTAATTCGGCCTTTCTGATATGTATGAACCGAGTCTAAATAATAGGTGGAATCAGTATTATAAATAAATAAATAAAGATGCGTGGGTGTCGGGATATATTTTTCGTTCTTTCTGGGCGACACGGCATTGAGTCTATTTCGTCCATCAATTAATTTTGTCATTTGCTTTTCTTTTTCTTGGAATTACTATGTGTGTACCATTATGTACTAGGTCCGGTATATTAATTAGGGTTAGCCGAAATAGACCCGTTACACCCTACCCACTACAGCCTAATTTGTATACTTTCCTTTTTTTCTTAAGGTTTCTCCCCTTCCATACCCATCCAAGACACATAGCCGCCTCTTTCCCTCTTTCACTGCCCCTTTGTGTTCGGAATTAGATTGCTCCTCTCCATGGCTGCTATCACTTCCCATCGTCTTCACAGTTCTTTTCCTTATGTTTCATGTCTTCAAGTACGGTTCCCGATTAATTTATGCTGCCAAGACAAGATCTTACTATTTTAAAAAAAAATTAAAATGTTCTTCTCAAATTTTCTGCTCCATCTTACAATTTGGCATTTATAATGGGAATTCGTTGTAATGAATTCCTTATTTTTCTGTTTGGTTTTGTAATGAAAATTCCTTGCAATTAGTATTTTTTTAGGAAAAAAATTATTATTTTCTTGCTCGGTCTTCTATCTGGTCCATATTTCGATGTATATTATAGATTATAAATCCTAATCTCATAGTGTATGGATTGCGTTTTGGTTAATGGTATTTCTTATTTATTTAATAGGAGTCACGATCATTCAGGTAATTTGTATTAATGTAATTAATGTGTAGGAATCGAAGAGATTTTCTTTAATTGATTAAAAATCCATTGTGTGTGTGCAAGAAAGATGCCACCGGGATTAATATATATGGTTTAATACTTAACCATTTAATCATGTTCATTGTAGGTATATTTATTAATTTGCGTTATAGCCTACCTGTTAATTTTTAAGATCCCTGATTAATGATTACGAATTACATATAAATGTCTTTGAAATGCTAAGAGACATGACAGTCCGTTTCTGGTAATATATAATGGTAATAATGGCCATAATTATTGCGGTTATAATTTCATTGTCTATATATTGAGTCCTTTCCTGAAACTGCTCCATTCTACTGCAACGGCGGTGCTCACATATCTTCAAATAGCAACATTTCTATAAAGTTTTTTTTTTTATAAAACTCTTCCCCTAATATCTTGAAGTTGTTGTCTGTAACCTCTCCTACTCCGATGAGTCAAAACCTTTTCTCAATTTTTTGTATTTTTTTCCAGTCAAAATGGATGTATTTTGTTTTATCGTGTGCTTCAAAAAGTTATAATAAAAAGATATTTTTTTTTTAGTAAAAGGAATTCCTTAGTTTCTTAAATTGAATTTACGATATTCTCTCAATCATCTCAAGAAGCTGATTGTTAGATTAAGATGGTATTGTAAATAAAATTAGCTTATTAGAAGAACCAACAATGCATTCTATATGGTCTATGGTCTCTTTTTTTCAATCATATATTTTTTTCCAATATCTTGCAAGTATTTGTGTCTAACACAAATTTGTCGAGTAGGGTTTTCGCACAATTACGTGGTCTTTTTATAATTAATTAAGTTTTTTGTTAAATTGTGCAGATAAAACTTTTGGGGAAAGAGACTTTAATTTGAACAGAAATGTTGCAAAGGTCAGAGCGAGTATGGTGTCTTTGTTACGGCTGTTGAATTCTCTAATGATCACCCTTATGGAAGAGAAATTGCGAGTATGGTGTCTTTGTCAAGGTACTTAACAACTCTTTTTACAAGAGCAATATATATTTTTTACGTATAAATTTGTTTGAAACATAGGATTGTGCCTAAATATCTCTTTGCATATTTAGTTATTTTCATTATATAATTCCTTACAATTGAACCTAAAAATAGGGCATTTTTGGAATATGTCCTTTGTTAATGGTGCATTTGCAAAAAATAATCTTACTAATTTAATGTCCTTGATTCCTTCACAGGTCTTATTGGAAATAGTTGATGTAAGAGATGAACAGGTCAATGAATTCGAAATCCTACATGTTACCAAGAAACAACCTGATATGTTTTTTGGTAAATCTGGTACATCGAGTGTTTTATCTAGAACTAGAGAGAAAATCAGGTACATTGAGTATTTGACATTTTTGTTTTATTTTGCAGAGATCTTTTTCCAACAAAAGACAATTCACTCAACGAGGGCAGGTCATATCTGCAGGAGTGCCAGGGCGAACTACTATGCTAGCTAGCAGAAGGCATTGATAATAAATGGTATTTATTAAAAATATTTCGGCCAATTTTCTTTTCCCTTCATAGTAGGACAAAAGAAAAGTGATAAATAAGATTATGTGAAAGACCTGACCTCCAAAAGAGATAGTAACAATTCAACATGATAGATATGGAAAAAAAAGGCGAATATAATTATTAATTATTATTGAGTTATGTAATGGTACAATTTCACAACCATGACTATCATTATAATGAAAAAAATATTATCATTGTTATTTAAAACTGTAGGGAATCATTATATTTGAATAAGTTTTGAAAAACGGAAGCATCGGATATGATATTTGAAACCGGAAATAATATAGGTCAGAGGTTAGTAGGAAGTACAAAAACGAAAAATTAGGATGCATTATAAATGTTATTTATATTTATAAATATTTAATTTTACCATCGGATATGATATTTGTAAAACTAATGTGTTTTATTCAATTATTAAAATTATATATTTATTAAAAAAGTATGGATCGAGCGAAGCTCGATTACCCCACCTAGTGCTAAATAATAGCAAGAAGACATGAGATCTCTTTAACGCTAATATCAGGCGCCCCTCGTTCGGTACGACTTTCAACGGCTAAGATCATCCCACGTTGACCCACTGTGGTCCCTAAGTTCTGGACAGCTGGACAACACTTCAAAAGTTGTGCTAAATTCCATTAAAGGAGGCCATTGGGTGAAGGTGCTTTTACTTTATAGTTAATTAGTTAACTAATTAATAATTAAAAGAATTTTTTTTTCATTAAAAGAATACTTCAGATGGTTTTACTTTGAAACGTCAAACAAGTGTGCTTGGTAATAATTTTCAAGTTCTTGATTTTCCGTTTAAAAATTGAAAAGTTCAAATTATTAGGCACCTCAGTTTTAATGATATTTTGTTGGACCTATAATTAAGATAGGTTTGATAGGTTTAAACATATGGAATCACTTCAAACAAAAAAAAAATCGAAATACTTGAAAACTTTTTTTAAGTGATTTGAGAAAAAAAAAAAAGTAGTGGTGCTATTCAAAATTAACAGAACGCATGGTTCATAGTCCGATTCAAAGGGTGGTTTTAATGTGAAATGAAGTTGAGGGTATAACTATACAAGCAGTGATACGATTGTGAAATGATATGAACCTGACAATTCTGATGAATGTGAGAATTATGTGCTGACAATTCTGATGAAGTGAGAATTGTGTCTCACCTAACAGGATTCCCTAAAGTATCAATTCAAACTATACCACTAGCGTTTCATAACTCCTATGGTTTTGGTTTTGCATGTCCCACATTGCATATGAAATATATTGAATCATGTTTTAACAATTGAAATCGTTGATAATTTTATTTCATGAATGATGCAATTTACTTTTTAATAGTCTCTTACAATCACTTTGAATAATTTTGAACTTTTTTTTTTTTGAGGGCCGGGTGGCAAAGCACCACACCGGCAAGATTTTATTAAAAAAAAATAGAAAATTTTGAACTTTAAATTGCAGAAAACATATAGAAGAGGAATTTGTGAATTTTCTTTAATCCTCTTGCTCAAAATAAGACAAACAAAAGTTGTGTATGATTTTATCATAAAATTAATCGTGATCATTATTTGATTTTATTATCTAAGATAAATTTAATGAATACTGCAATTAAACTTTAAACTTCTTTTCTGTACATGAAGAAATTTTTTTATACTTTTCTTGATAAACTTAACCAATTATCGGTTTGCTCTTTGCTCTATATACTGTCCTAGCTGGCTCTCCGTTTGGATGAGCTCTAGGAATTAGAGAATAAGGGAGTAAATTTATTATAAACAATTCAAACTCTTCACAAAGTTACACACTTTCCAATACTTCTTCCCTTCTTTCCAATACTTTTTCCTTATTCCTCTTATTTCCACACCATCCAAACGGAGCCCGTGAAGTTAAAGAATTAATATTGTGTTTTGAATCATTTTATTAAATAAACTCAGCTTTATTGCCCGGTTAGGTGGTGATTCCACCATGAATCTATTCTAGAAAGTTCCATTATCATCACCAAAACCACAAAAGGACAAAAAAAAACATAAATCAATCAGTTAATCACTCTACCACCACAGTAATTTCAATGGGCAAAATTCAATGATAAGTTTGTTTTATAAAGTATAAATTATGCAGATCCAAGAAGGCTTTTTCTTTTATTTGCTTAAGAACTCTTTTATTGTGACTTGTAGTACATGTGTTTTAGTTCCTGTGTTTTCTTTAGATTCTCGCCTGAGGATGGTGCCTGATCTGGCATCCTCAGCTTACTGTCTTTAATGAACTTTGCCTTGCAGTGGCGAAGCTAGGATTCCGTATCAGTAAGGTCCATAAATTTTTTTTGCTGAAAATATACATATGATGTAACGTCTAATATAGACATAGTATAATAATAATTCTTAAATAAAAAACTCTAAAATAATGTTAGATAAAAAGTCATGGGAAATCAAATATATATTATAATAACAATAAAAAATTTAAACTAACATATTTAATATACAAGATAATAATCCAAAATTCAAGACAAAAAAAAGTACAACAATTTCCTATGAATTTTTTTTTCATAATTTTGCATAATAAGCTCTTTAAAAATCTCATTAAGCACTTATTTTTTTAATTTTTTGTGGTAGTTATTATTATATAATATCCGAGTTGCATTTTTTATCCGTTGTGGTAGCTTTTATTTATAATGTCTTAAAGTTCATAAAATATTATATAGATGAATCACGTAATGCGCGAGATTCACGCTAGTATGTATATGCTACAAATAACTTTTCATCCAAATATTTCATTCTATTCTAAGTTTTATCTTAATAAGATTCATTGGGCAGGAGGGAAGAAAGATGATTAGCTAGGAACAAATGCTACCTGGGTCCCTATGAGATTTTTTAAGTGTTGTTATGCAATTCAAATCAAACACGACATGTCCAGCTGGGTCCTTCAAATTTTTGAGATGAGTCCCTAACTTCTTGTGGATTTTTTTTAATTAAAAATAAATGTAATATCAAATAAATTTTTTTTTGAGGTGGGTCCATGGACCCACCTTATTACATGTAGTTTCGCCCCTGTTGCCTTGGCTAATGAAAGTTTGGCTCTCCTGCTTGGGGCGCTCTTAGTTAAAAAAAAATAATATATATATATATATATATATATATATATATATATATATATAAATTATGCATTTATGTTGGTATATAGATTTTGGAATTCCTCTAGGACAAATTTTGATAAAATAAATTGTCGAAATATAAGCATAAATAAGTTTTTTCAACTTTCAGCTTCATCCTCTTGATAGTTGACATAACAATCAAACTTTAATATATTGGCGACATGTATATCACATAGAGTTAATCGTCATAATTTAGTTTTTTTTATTATTTAAAACAGATTCAATGAAAAATGGCAATTAAAATTTTGAACTTCGTTTGTACATGAAGAAAATTTTTTATACTTTTTTTTTTGATAAACTTTAACTGATTTGTAGTTTTACTCCTTTTGTTCGGGGATTATATTCATAAAAAAAAAGCGTATATCCTCATTATATTATTGCGTTTACATCATTTTTCTCTTCGTTATAGTAGTGTGGTTTACATCAATTTTTTTTTTTAATATAAACCTAACTTTAATTCAGGGTAAAAAAAAATATTATTAACGATAGTGACCGATGTGGTCGGTTAGGTGATAATGCCACCATGATTTGATCTAGAAAGTTCCATTAATCAGTTAATCACTCTGTGGTGGTAAAACACAGTAATTTCAATGGGCGAAAAATAAAAAGGTGGCAAACTTAGACCAGGCTTCTTAAACTAAATTATTTCGGCCTCACCACATTGCTTTTGATATAATAATTCGTGTAGCGGGTTGTTGATCCACCTTACTTACGACTCACGAGTCATGACATTGCTAAGACTAAAATGTACAACAACATTGAGTCAAACTTGCCCTAGTACTAATTAATAAACAGTAGACAATTTCTTGGTTGGAATTCAGTTTTTGTCACGAGTTTGTACAAAGTTAAAAATTTAAACTTTACTGTTATTTGAAAACGTACGCTTTTTTTTTTTTTAGCAAACTGTAGCTTTTGAGTAAATACAGACAAATATTAACCATAAGTCTATAGTTTACCCAAGTACTCCGTAAAATTGATTGAAAAACTAATAAAATAGCAACACAATTCCTTTTTGCTTATATAAATAAAATTTTGTAATTATATGGCCAATTATTATGTAGACATGAATGATAACATCACGTCATGTTAGATTTTGGACGTTAAACTGATGGCAACGTAACATTATAAATCGTGAAATAATAAAAAAATACTTTTAAAAACATTTGGGGTCCAATAATCAATCTGTTGGCGAAAAAAAAAAGTAGCGACCTCTCAGAAAATTTACCAAATAATTTGTAATAAAATATGACAATTGATAGAGACATATTAGCATTTTTTACAAGCGGGGTCAATAAGTGCTTAACCGGCCCCACCAATTTGCAAAAAATCAAATTCTGAACTGTGGCGCATCTGACCGCCGTCCAATCGCGCTCGCCCGTTCATCCTGCACCGTCCGCTATGCCTCCACTTGTCAGAATGACGCGGTCCACCTAACCACCCGACACGTGTCCCCAAATCAATTTCTCGCCCGTTGGATCCCTCACACCGACTCAGTCTGTGACCCCAGGGGTATTTTCGTCATTCTAGTTTAGTTCCATGGCATGCATGAATGCATGATGATATTCATTTCCATCAAAAAGTAGAAAGTTTACCGCACCCGGCTCAAAAACTCTTAAATACACCAAGAACGAATCCTCACTCAGATATTTACTACGGTGTTGTGAACCGGGAGCAGGGAGCGAGATACGGATGCCAAAAATATCAAGGCCACATCAGCAAGAGGGAGATCAGAAGAAAGAAGCGTAGCCTCCAAAGGAGCACCGCGGATCGACCAAAGTATCTCTCTCGCTCTCCACCCATACAATTTCTTCACATTAAAATTAAATAAAAATCCCAGAGCTCTTTCTCTCTCTCTCGAAAAAATCTTCTCTCTCTCTCTACCACTTGTCTCTTCTTCTCTCTCTAGAACTTGAGGAGGTGCGAAAACCCTACCTGCTTGTTGCCGAGGGATCGATCGAGGTAATGCTTGTTTTCTCTTCCATCTGGTTTTGTCGATGTGAATGGCCTCATGTTGGTTTTGATTGATAATTTGGTGAACTCGCGCTTCTTCTTCTTCTTTTTTTTTTTTAGAATTTAGAATTTTCTATGTTTTTTTACTGGATTTTTCGGTAGAGTTGGAGAGGAAAGTTATATATATTTTGTTATATTATAGTATGGCAATTTTATTTTATTTCCTTGGAGTATTGGTAGCTCAATTTTTGTTATTTATGCATTATTTTACGAAATTAATATTTGACTGTTGAAATGCTCTGTTTCAAAAATTTACTACATAGATACAAATATTCAACTTAAGTTTGGTCCCAACTTTTCCAATTTTGAATAAGTTACTTCCTTTATATGTTCCTTTAGGATTATTCCCTTTTCCAAAAGTATTATGCTTACGTCAATGCTCCTGGAGCCAGTGGCGAAGCCAGGATTGAAGAATGGTGGGGGGCCAAAATTTGACTAAATGAAATTGAGATTCAAGAGAATAACAAGTTTAAGTACAAATTACTTGAAACAATACCAACATCCATTAATCTTTCTTTAACTGAAGCATTATTGTGCATAATATTTTGGATCTAGAGGAGGCCAATGAACTTAACTATATAAATTTATCTTAATAAATTAAGGTATGATGAGCACAATTCTAATTATTGGGGGGGGGGCCTGGCCCTTGCCAGTCCCCCTCTATCTTCGCCACTGCCTGGAGCTCTCTCTTACAGTTTAAGCTAAATTTGAAATCTAATCATAATGAGAAAAATTATCTTATTTAATTTTGTCGTTCTAATTTATTATTTTATCTGTGCATGTTTTTCTCCTAATTTATAGCCTGAATCTAAATCCTCACTTATTCTATTTATTTTTGCATTGAAGTGTTGAATAAATCAGAAAGCTCAGATCAAATGGGATAATTGTCATCTGGATCAATGGGTTGAAACAGAAGCATCAACTTCTCCTATATTCAGTGAGATCAGTGGTATAGTGCTAGCAATTGATGAAGCGGATAAAGCTGAGGTGCTTATATTTGGATTGTAGATTGCAATTTCTTACTTGGGGTGTGTCTTGAGGTAAAACAGGTGGGAATTTAGATTATTATGTCCGAATCGAATGAGAAGTGGATAGATGGGCTTCAGTTTTCATCCCTCTTATGGCCCCCACCTCAAGATGAAACTCAGAGACAGGTTGCATTATTTCATTTATTTCAACAATTATTAGGTTATTGGGTAGTTTACTATTGGGGTCTGATTTTAGTACCGAAGAAACCTAAAAAAAGAAGTTGGAGTACTGTAATGGGTTTGAGTCTAGTACCAGCATAAACCAAATTGCACTTAACAGCTTTGGGATGGTAGCCTTTGACTGATTTTCCCTTGCAGAATCATATATTTTTTTGACGATATAATATTTTAAGCTAATCATATTTTGAAATAAAAAGCCTAGTACGAGTTAGGACTTTGGAATTAATTTAGTTTTGATAATTTTGTGAAGGCACAAATTTTGGCTTATGTGGAGTATTTCGGCCAATTTACCTCAGACCAATTTCCGGATGATATAGCTCAGGTAAATGACCTTGTCAGATTTTATTTTACTTATTTTCCCCAATATCAGCTGCTGTTTAGTTCTTTATTTTTCCTTCTTTTTGTTTTTTTTTAAAAAGAAAACAGGTATATTAGGCTTTGATCAAAATGATTTTCATGTGGGATTTCATTTCATTAGAATTAATTTCTCAGGATATCATTGGGTCTGATAACATGGAAATTCTGATCAAATGAAATGAAATCCATTTATTTTGATCGACAAAAATGAAATTTAATCCCGAGTGAAGAAAAATGGTTTTAATCAGGATATAAAAGATGTTGGATTTATATTCTTTTTATATGTATTACTTTGTTTAAAATAGAAAAACCAGATAGAAATTTGCTGAAATTTTCTTGGGTTACATGCACAGCTAATCCAGAGCTACTATCCATCTAAAGAAAACCGCCTGCTAGATGAAGTACTAGGTAAATTTAGTTTTGTACATTTCTACAAAATATGGTTCTCTTGCTAAGGAATTTCTGAGGATTAATCTTTTTTATTTGTGAAACAACAGCTAAATTTGTTCTTCATCATCCGGAGCACGGACATGCTATCACACATCCCATTCTTTCAAGAATAATTGATGGAACATTAACTTATGACCGAAATGACCCTCCATTTAACTCTTTCATTGCTCTTTTCAGCCAAACAACTGAGGTAATTCCTTATAGGATGATTCAATATCTTTTATCTTCACTAATTTGACTAAGTTACCGCCACCAGCAATGGTTTTTCAGTGCCAGCTTCTTAGCTTGCACAGTGGTTTGTATCAAAGATTTAATATTGTTTTATCATTTTTTATATTGAAAAGTTTTCCCTACCTGTAATGAATTTCTTTGCTGAAGCCTATGGTAAGCTGAAACTAAGCCTAACCACATTTTAGTGCCATCTTTTAAATTACATAGTGGTTTGATTGAGATCCTATGATATACTTAAGAGCAGTCTGGTCAATATGTGCTAATCTCAACATTCTTTCCGGAAGAAACACATTTTTTTTCTAAATTACGAATTGATAAATTTGATGGATGTTGCAATTTTAGGCCATTAATATGATATTGCAATTTCGTGGAGTAAACAACTTGTGGAAATGAACACATGCAATTGCTCGGAGATTTAAAATTTGACAGTTTAATGTAGCGTCTACATTACAAAAATTAATGTATTTACATCACAGGAAACACTGGTCAAACTTTTGATCTGAACTTAACAATTATACATAAATCCTTTATTTAATTTCAGAAAGAGTACTCAGAGCAGTGGGCTCTAGCATGTGGAGAGATTTTACGGGTTTTGACCCACTACAATCGGCCCATCTACAAAATTGAACATCAAAATAATGATGTAGGGGAGAGCAGCACCAGAAGTTGTGACCATGCGTCTACAAGCAGTTCAAAAGGAAAGGAAGCCGACCAATCTTCACCCAGTGAGAATGAAAGAAAGCCCTACAGGCCTTTATCTCCTTGGATCACAGATATACTGCTAGCTGCACCTCTTGGCATCAGAAGTGACTATTTCCGATGGTATATCACAACTCATAAACCCTTAAAAAAGGGGAAAAGCTTCTGTAAATTTTTTTCTTATTGTAAATTTGGTATGTTATATTCAATTGTTTTGATAGAAGCTTCTTTGTGGGATTAGGTGCGGCGGGGTCATGGGAAAGTATGCAGCTGGAGGGGAATTGAAACCTCCAACTACAGGTCAGTTGGTCTGTTTTTACACTAGTAGACAAGATTTTTAAGCAGTAGTTTCTGTAATGGTAATTACAGTATTACCAAGGGCATCCTAGGGGCATTAGCTGGAATGCCTTTTTTATTTGTACTAACTTGCCTTTCTGTATGTTTCACTCTTAATGCTTATGTAGTTCTCCAGTACCGTGATCTACCCCAATAGCCCAATACAATGGTATATTTTGTACTGAAAAAATCTAAAGAGCCTAGTAGAGCTATCAGAACATGACCCAACCTAAACCTATCTCTACAACCAAAAATGACCTGAACTTACGTCTGCAAAACCCAACAACATAAACCAATGATGCCTAAGAAAGCAGTCTGTTTATTCCAAATCTTGTAGTTGGATATTACACAAAGGCTGTGACCTGAATCTGTCCAAAACCCGGCATTGACTGCCTGGATGTCCTGCTATGACCTGACTGTTACATTATGGTTTAATTCAATCTTATCAAATCTTCCTAGGTTGGAACTTAAAAAAAATATTTTGGACTAAACATTTCTATTATTTGCAACATCAGCTTGTAGCCGTGGGTCAGGGAAGCATCCCCAGTTGATGCCATCAACTCCAAGATGGGCAGTGGCTAACGGCGCTGGAGTAATTTTAAGTGTGTGTGATGAGGAGGTGGCTCGATATGAAACTGCAAATCTGACAGCAGCTGCTGTTCCTGCACTTCTACTTCCGCCCCCCACAACTCCTTTGGATGAGCATCTTGTTGCAGGGTTGCCTCCTCTTGAGCCTTATGCTCGATTATTTCATAGGTTGGTGTACATACATAATTCAATGTTTTGTATTATGTGCGCAAACTATTTTTCACTATTGTACTTCACTTTTGGCTCTGTGAAAATTGGCTTACACAATGTCTCCAATCTTCCAGATATTATGCGATTGCTACTCCAAGTGCAACACAGAGGCTACTGCTTGGGCTTCTTGAGGCACCCCCTTCATGGGCCCCAGATGCGCTAGACGCAGCCGTGCAACTTGTTGAACTCCTCAGAGCAGCTGAAGATTACGCTAATGGGATGAGGGTATTGAATGATTCTCAAAACTTATATTGTTTCAATTTCACTTATAAAATATGCTGTTCTGGCTGGATTTTATGACAGTTTGTTTTGCATCGTGTCTATTAATCACATTACCGGAATTTAGGAAAATATTCCATACATCTCTCTGCGAGTGCACCAGTGCAATAATTTACTCTTCTCTTTTCATAAATCTAATATGAAAAAGTTACCTTACTGCGACCATATTCTTGTCTTGGCCAAGCTTGTACTCTCAAAAAGCTCATGCAAAAAGCTCATGAACCCCTGAGTAAAATTTGTCTTCTTGTATTTCTCTAGCTGCCGAGAAACTGGATACATTTGCATTTCTTACGTGCGATTGGGACTGCAATGTCAATGAGAGCTGGCATTGCTGCAGATGCTGCTGCCGCTCTCCTTTTTAGGATTCTTTCTCAGCCAACATTGCTTTTCCCTCCATTGAGGCTTGCTGAAGGCATAGAGGTGCAGCATGAACCACTTGGCGGTTATATTTCATCTTACAGAAAGCAGGTATTCATGATGCTGACAACTACTTCTCTTTTTCATTATTTTTTGTTTGAAGATAAATTGGGGATCCAGCCTGCCAACTTATTTTCTCGTGCTATAGTTTACACCTCCTGGATTTTTTAACAAAAAGTTAAGTTGAGAAGAAGATAACTAAGTAGACCTTCAAAATTTTACATTTAACTCCCCTTTGTTTAATAACAAGTTCATACAAATTGGAACCTGTAATCGAACATTAGCTTTCTCATGCTCATTTCTTCAACTCGGCACAATGGCAAAAGACATTAATGAGGGAGCAAAATTGTTGATAATCAGTGGATCTACATCCCTATAATGTATTTTGCAGTTAAGTTGTATTATTATCGTGGAAATGAATTGTAATAGAATCCGAGGTGTTAGCAAGGATGAGAAATGCTGGTGGAGACTAAATACAACAAATGAGACTAGATATTATTTGCTAATAAGCCTTTACTTAACTATTACCTCTTGATGTCAATTTAAAACTGAACAGCTAGAAGCTCCTGCATCAGAGGCCACAATCGATGCCACAGCACAAGGCATTGCCTCCCTCCTATGCGCACATGGCCCTGACGTTGAATGGAGAATATGTACAATCTGGGAAGCTGCTTATGGCCTTCTCCCTCTCAGTTCCTCTGCAGTTGACTTGCCAGAAATTGTTGTGGCAACTCCACTTCAACCTCCCACTCTGTCATGGAGCCTGTACTTGCCACTTTTAAAAATCTTGGAGTATCTACCGCGTGGCAGCCCATCAGAAGCATGCCTCATAAGAATCTTTGTGGCTACGGTTGAAGCCATTCTCAGGCGAACCTTCCCAATAGAGGCCTCCACAGATCGCTCTACAAAGTCAAAGGAGCGCATGTGGTCAACGACCAAGAATTTAGCTGTGGCTGAGCTTCGTACCATGATTCATTCTTTGTTTCTCGAGTCCTGCGCTTCTATGGATCTTGCTTCCAGATTGTTATTTGTTGCGTTGACAGTCTCTGTCAGTCATGAAGCATTGCCTGGGGGAAGTAAAAAACCAACTGGAGTTGATTTCAATTCTTCTGATGAACATGCCAATGAGTTGAATTTTACAAATGGGACTGCATTATCTAGAAGCAGAAACAAGAAAAGGCAGGGTCCTGTTGCCACTTTCGATTCCTATGTTCTAGCAGCAGTTTGTGCACTCTCTTGTGAACTTCAGCTCTTTCCTCTTATTTCCAAAAATGGAAACCATTCCAATTCCAAAGCTTCTGGAAAGGTCACTAAAGCTGGAAAGGCGAAGAATGGAAAGAATGGAATCACAGTAGAGCTACAAACCAGCATTGGCTGCGCAATATTGCACACACGTAGAATGCTAGGGATTTTAGAGGCCCTTTTTTCATTGAAGCCCTCATCAGTTGGTACCTCGTGGAGCTATAGTTCTAATGAGATAGTAGCTGCAGCTATGGTTGCAGCCCATGTGTCAGAACTGTTTCGACGATCGAAAGCATGCATGAATGCCTTGTCAAGCTTAATGCAGTGCAAATGGGATTCTCAGATTTCTACAAGAGCTTCTTCTCTCTACCATTTAATTGATCTACATGGAAAAACAGTTTCCTCCATTGTAAATAAAGTCGAGCCACTGGAAGCAACTTTAGTTCTTGCACCGATGAGAAGAGATGATCCATCATGCACCGAGTCTAGGCAAAGAAGTGATGGCTTATTGGGGAAAGATGACACAGCCACCTCATCAGAGGCCAAAAGGAATTGCTCAGAGGCATTCTTGCAATGCAATGATGTGGCAAGCACATCAGGAAAGGCAATATCAAGCCTGCCAATGGAGGCATCAGACCTGGCAAACTTCCTTACAATGGGTAGAAATGGGGGCTACAATTGTGGGTCCCATACTTTCTTGAGATCTGTTCTAGTTGAGAAACAGGAATTATGCTTTTCCGTGGTTTCCTTGTTGTGGCATAAGTTGATTGCAGCTCCTGAAACAAAAATGTGTGCCGAGAGTACATCAGCACACCAGGGTTGGAGGAAGGTAGCTTGTTAACTTTGTCTTTTCTGATTCTTAGAATTACTTTCTTTGCGCAAACTAACTCGTTCCATTGGGTGGTTTTGTTATGTTGCCTGCCAATGCTGGACATACTTTACAATTGTTAGTTTTGTCAATTGTTGACATATAATGTCTTCAGTTGCATTAAATAATACAATGTTTTGTGAGTTGTATTAACTAACAGTTAAAATGATGAATGAATTAGGTGGTAGATGCTATATGTGACGTGGTTTCAGCTTCACCAACAAAAGCATCAACTGCTATTGTTCTGCAGGTCAAGACTTTGTCCTTTTAACTTTCTATTTTACTTGTTTGGATTCGAACAGTCATGGTATTATCTAGTATTACAGTTGATCATTTTCTATAATCTGACATGCCCTGACCCAGTACCTCCTAAGGCCTGAGAGGCTGAGAAATTTCTGGTCAGGTCAAGGTTACATATGTAGCAGAAACTTTGTGACATAACTACTTGGTCTCATGTATCAATTTTATATATTAATTAATAATTACAATTTTCTGTATGCAATTATGATACTGAGTGAAGCATATATCCACTAATAATTATACATTGCAACAAACTCTTTCTAAACTTTTTGTTATTGCTCCCTGGTATTATTTTTAGTGAAAAAATAGTTTCATAAAAATCCTGTAAAACTGAAAGTACTTTGCATTTTCACTTGATTTCATCTAAGCTGTTCACTTTTTATTAACAAAAACCAAAGAAAAGTTTAGAAGATTTTGAACTCAATCATAGCCTCTCTTAATCATGAAGATACCAATCTTTTCAGTCACTTTTCTGGAATTTTTTGTGTTCATAGGCTGAGAAAGATCTACAACCATGGATAGCAAGGGATGATGAGCAGGGTCAGAGCATGTGGCGGGTCAATCAACGGATAGTGAAATTAATTGTAGAGCTGATGAGAAACCAGGACAGTCCAGAGGTATTGATCATTCTGGCGAGCGCCTCAGATCTCTTACTTCGGGCTACTGATGGAATGCTAGTAGATGGTGAAGCATGTACTCTCCCTCAATTAGAGGTAAATGAAATTATAGATGAGAAATCAGTGAAGGAAACCCATAAACATTAACTTGTTGACAGAAGTTGAAATATGTTGTGATTATTTCTTATTTAAATGGAGAAGGCTAACAAGTCTACTTCCGCATTTGTGGTCATGGGGACTTGAACCTGTGACTTTTTGTTCACCATTTGAAGGGCAAGGTCATTTCCAATGTATATGGTAATTGTGAAAGGTCCCTGAAATGGTGATGGTAAAATAGGAGTTGTATGTATGTGTATATACATTTTGAAGTTGGGATAGTTTAGATTCAATTTCTGCATATACAAAACAATAGTATGTTTTGTTTGCTAATTAAGTGCTTTATGAGCAGTTATTAGAAGTGACGGCTCGAGCAGTACATCTTGTGGTTGAATGGGGTGAAACTGGTATCTCTGTTGCTGATGGCCTCTCCAACCTACTAAAGGCAAGTTATCAATTAGTACATAGTGTCATAGTTATACGGTCTTATACCTGTTGTTCTACCCTGGTGTATATGCCTCAACTTATATGCCAGGTAGCATGGAATAAGCATTTAAGAGGGGACAAAGCAAAAACATACAAATTGACGTACGTGGTGACTCTGAACCCCTTTTAATTATTATTTTTTTTTTTGACATGATGCAGTGTCGTCTGTCGGCCACAGTGAGGTGCCTTTCTCACCCCAGTGCACATGTTCGTGCTCTTAGTATGTCAATTCTCCGTGACATTATGCAAAAAGGCCCAGTGAAATCTGGAAAGTTACTCAATGGAGATCGCATGAATGGCACTTCCTCATATAAGTGCCTTGTCATCAATTGGCACATGGATATTGAGAGGTGCATCAAGTGGGAGACGCATAGTAGGCGGGCCACCGGTTTGACACTCTCTTTCCTTGATGAAGCTGCCAAACAATTAGGGTTTCCTCTAGGTTGAATTACATTCTGTTATTGTATGCAAAGTTATGGTGTACACTTTCATTTGCTAATTCTTGGTGAAAGAAACATGAAGTACTCGTAAGAGTTTAGGTTAATTGTTGATGCTGCGAAAGTGACACTCTCTCTAGTGTTGTGGTAAGGATTAGACTTAATTGTGTGGACAAGTTAGGTGCAAAGGAGTGGTCCAGGTTTTTCCCTTCTTTGTAGATATGAATTATGCAGTAACATCTTATTCTTATTGAATAAGAACTTAGCAATAAAGTAAATATTTCGTCAATGTGATACCGATCTTTTGTTAGATTGCCTCGATAAGACTCGTTTCTACAGAGACGTGGTATTGCCTGAGAAATGATGATCGTGCGAAAGAATCAACTACAACTGATACTTATGACAACTTACCCTTGAGTAACTGGGCTAATGATATCACGCATGCAATATATATTACATGCGAGAAAATCGAATTACAAAGACTAAACGCGGACGATATCACGCATGCAGTATAATTTTCGAAACTCTATTTTGGAATAAAAGAGAAAAGTGTCCGGAATCTCTGGCTTAGCTCAATAAGCCCACTAGTTGCTTGATGCGTAAGTGGATAAATAGGAACATCATCTCTCGTTCTATCTATTTTTTGGTATATATGTTTGCTTGTACTGTGAATCTTTCTCAACATATGTTTATTTTATATTCCATTTAGAGCTTAAAAAAGAAGCTAGTGAAATTCGGACAGCTTGCAGGCAGTGTCTTTGCGCCTTTTTTTTAGAGGACTCATCAAAGAAGAGTATTGAAAAAGAGTTGAGACTCGATGCTTGCCATTTTTAAGTTATAAAAATACAAAATAGAAAATAGGAAATTTATGTATATATTTAAAAAATGGCTGAATGTTGAGTAAACAAGGTGTGCTGCATTATAAAATTAAATTATCGACAAATAAATTAAAATAGAAGTGGTGCTTTCTTTTTGACATCACAAATATTAAAGCATCTTCTAACATAGCAATAATGATATAACATCTTTTAAAAATTTGGAATTTCTAATCCTAATTTATCCTAACAACCTAACAAAAGTATCAATTTATTTACGAAAAACTCACAATGACCTAATTGATATAATAATACACACATTAACATATTAAACATTGGTCATACTTTGAACTGTAGTTGTTACATCTGAAGTAAAGAGTTATTAAAGAAAATATTTATAAACTAATTTTGCCTTTATTTTTTATGGAAATGCCAAAATTAAACTAGTTTGGGCCCTAATTTGAAATTAATTTCATCATGTTATTGTCTCTTGACTTTTATTCATAATATAATGACGTTTCTCACCATATTTTAGCATAAAGTAATAGAAGTTATGCGACTACTTGGAAAATATAAATTTCTTTTACTAAACAACATTTTATTAGTTTGAAAATTTAACATTTCTGAAAACATGTAGGTATGATCTCATATGCAACCATAAGAAATCAGTTGTACACATAAATAATTAGAAATGAATATTAAAAGAGAGTCTCTTAGAAGATCACGCTCTTATTTGGAGCCACTATAGTAAGAAATGTGTTTGAAAGTTTCTTATGAGGCACTGCTTAGTACGAAAGGCAGAGAGATCATAGAAAAATTGTGTCCATAGTTTGCGTGTGGGGGTTGAACGACAGAGTGGTGGATGTTAGTGGCTAGAGGATAATGAAAATGTTTGCAAAAGTAGAACATGAACTTTGCAATAGAGATGCTACATTATTAAAATGGAAATTTAATGCACTACCATTATTTTGTCATTTTTAGTGACATTAAGCTATCAATTTAATTGGTTTCCACCAATATTTCATAACATACTCTTATAATTTTCTTTTATGTAAAAATTTTTCATTGATTTTAATAAAGTTCGTTGACGTAACATCTCTTCAATCAGCCTTTAACGAAAAAAAAAAAGAATGTGCTCCTACCTTAATTAGGGTGATTTAGATTTATGCCAATGAACTCTTCAAATTTATAAAAATACTTAAAGTATTTTTCACTTTAATTTGTTTCTATAACTAAATTGCAAATATAGGAAAAGGTCATGCGTGGGATATAAAAGAATTAAAGAAGTCATCCAAAACATGCCTTGATGGCATTTTGCATGAATGAGGCCATGAGGGGCCATTGCCGTTTTAAACATTATAGGGCCGTTTGGATAGCTTAGGAATAAGAGGAATAGCCTCTTTCTAGGTGAAAATTTATTCCTAACCATCCAAACTATTCACAAAGTTACACACTTCCTAATATTTTCCGCCTAGGAATAGGCTATTCCTCTTATTCCTAAGCGATCCAAACGGTCCCATAATGAAGTGAACCATGTAGACCGGAAGCATATCTCGTAACATAAGATCACGATGTGGTCAATTTTGTTTTTATAAGGTATAAGAAGGGTTTTGAAAACCGTACCGGATACTGAAAAATTTCAATAATACCGAGAACCGAAACAATGATCGAAACAACAACATCCGGTATTGTGAGAGGAACTACCAAAATTTTTTTAAAATTACCGAAAAATACCAGATTTCAATCACCTGGTCGGTAGGGTGCCGGTATGGTTTTAAAAACACTAGTATAAGGCCATTGCCTACTATAATTCATTATATAACTTATATTTCTTTTGACTTTCTCTCTCGTTCATGGACTCGTGGGTTAGACAAATAGAATGCCTCGATATCCTTTCCCCTTTCTTCTAATATATCTATAGCTTAAGATGCCCTCATACAAGTGATAGTGAATTTTATATCTATATATCTATTATAATCTATAGCTTAAGATGCCCTCGTACATGGACAAATAAAAAAACAAAAATAATATTAGATAATAAAAATATATTGCTTAATCTATCATCAATACAAATATATATATATATATATAGATATATAGATATCTTAAGCTATAGATTATAATAGATATATAGATATAAAATTCACTATGACTTGTATGAGGGCATCTTAAGCTATAGATATATTAGAAGAAAGGGGAAAGGATATTGAGGCATTCTAAAAGAAACAGATGCGTTGGAGTTAATTGAGGAGTACAGAGATCAAGTACATTACAATAATCAACTACATTTGAGTTGTTATATTGACAATCCGTTGGAGTTTATAAAGGCTATTCACTAATTAAAGAAACAGATGTTTTTCTAACTTCTAATAGCAATTAACAAAAGGATAGCTTAAAAAAAAATACTAAAAGGCGATCTCCTCTAGAAGAATAACAGGATCTGGTGGGTAAAAAATGTGTACTTTCATATTCTAATTTTCGATGTTCCTCATTATTCTGTACAACACTAGTAAAAATGTATATGTATCATACGCAATGTCCTGGGAAATAACAAAAAAGGCACTACAAATTGGAACTATACAGCCATCAAAGTTGAAAGCTAACAAAACAAAATTGAATTACATCTTTACAAAAAATATACCTATTTGTTCGGTATGTCGTGTCAAATGTGACTACATCTCCAAATTCTTGAAATGCCCTTCTTGCTCTACCATCAACCCAAAATAAGTTCTTCAATTGACCACCCTCATCAACCTCTACATCATAAAAAAATTCTGGATCTTCTTGTTGTTTCTTTTGGAAATACACTAATGTTGCCTCAACATTCTTATCAACCAATTGTTGATTTTCTACTGTTATCACATTAGCCACATCTTTCTTTTTTAACCTAAGGTTCTTCTTACCCCCATGTTTATCTCCCAAGTACTCATGTATTTTTGCACTCTCAATATTTTGGGCATTCATAGCCTTTATAATTTCTTTATCTTCGGGGCCCATGGATCTATGAGACCGTAGGCTCCGTTTCTTCGATGGAGAAACGACCAACGGGTGGTTATGATCATCCTCAAAGACACTTACTTTCCAAACTCCTCCTTCAAATCTGATTCGAAAACGTGCCTTGCATCCAGTCCGAATGGGTGCTCTCTCCTTCTCGAGAGTTGTTTGACTAGTTGAGTTCTCCAGAGCTTTTTTAACTTCTTTATAATTTTTTTGAAAAGCCTTCATTCGAGCAAAGCCACCTAACTGATGTCACCTCTCCTGACTTGGCAGATGTGTAGCCACCTGCTTCACGAATACTAAATCCCCTTCGATAGGCGTATGAATTGTAGAACTCTCTTGCATCATCTATTGTGATGAATTCTTTTCCAACAAAGGGAGCCAAGTCTAAATGTTCCATCTCAATGTCATCTATAGAAGGTGCACCTTCATTGGCCTCGGTTATGATCACCATTCTTGGTTCTATAAAGAATATGTAACTATATTTAGTCAGTTTGCTTTACTTGGAACTACAATTAGTTAGATTTTGGTTCTACAATTACTGGATCTAGCAATTCTGACTCTATTTCGGACTCAATTTACTCAATTAATTTACTCAATTTACTCAATTAATTTCGGACTCAATTTAGTAAAGAGAGGCCGAGAGAGGTAGTCCAATTTCGGACTCAATTAATTTACTCAATTCTGAATCTATTTCGAACTCTTTCGGACCCAATTTACTCAATGAATTTATTGATACTCAGCGAACTCAATTAACACAACGACACTGCTATTTTGTACCATGATTAGAACTAGAAAATGAATGAGAACTATAGTCTTATTACTTTGATGATTGATGATCCAAATCGGAAACACAAAAAAAAAATCAAATGGAGGTGACTTTGGCACCTGATTTGGTGACTTTGTCAATGGAGAGGTCGAGAGAGACGCGCTTGGGCCGGGCGATGGAGGTGGCGTGGCGGACGAGAGACCCGCTTCTTCGGGAGAGAGATGAACCGAGAGGTTTCGGCGTGAGAGGTGAAGCTAGGTTTTTCCTCTGCTCTCTGCGTGAGAGAGAAAGGGGGGAGGGAGAGAGAGACGATGAGGTGGAGCAGCTTTGGCTTGATTTCGATCGGGAAGAGAAGAGGAGATTATTTTAGGTTTCCTCTTCTTCTCAGAGAGAGAGAGAGAGACACACACGAAGAGGAGATATATCTTTGTTTTTTTTTTATTTTTATTTCGGATCGAATAATACTAACGGAGGAGAAATAACGGAGAAGCGAAGACAGAAAATGAAACTTGAGCGCTTTGATCTGGACCTTCCGAATTTAGATCTGACGGCTAAAAAATTGGAGCACACAGATCTCCTATGTGCTGGAGTCTAATTTAGCCTATCTCTATATATATATATAGAGAAAACCTATTATGCATACTAATGTATTGGAGCTTCAATGCATATTAATTCAGAACGTTAGATCTGTTTTAAGATTCGTGCAGATCAAGTCGCTAGATTCAAAAATTAAGATGCGCCTCCGCCTTAGTTTGCTCCGCACCTCTGCCGACTAAGGGTCTGCTCCAGAAGGAGAGACTCGGAGCGAAGGGAAAGGAACTCGGTACTCTCCGATTTTGGGAGTAACTGATCTCTCCCTCTATCTGTCTCTCTGCTCTCCTTAATTTCCGTCGATTCTCTCCCTCTGGAGCAGGCTATCCGAACTCTCCTCCCTTCCCTTCGCTTACCCTTCGTACCTCTCTCTCTCAAGCAAAAGTGAAAACTTGTGAACTCTCATCTCGCTCTCGTCCTTTTTTCCGGCACCACCTCCTTCTTGCCTCTCGATCTTCATCCTTTTCTTCGGCACCACGTACCGCCTTCTTGCCTCTCTCTCTCTCCCCATCTTACTCGCTAGTCAGGCCGCTTTCTCCCTCGCACCCACGCACAATCAGTTGATATGAAACCCTAGATCGGCGGCGAACTCTCTCGCACCAGGACAAATGAACACTGAAGCAAGAAGGTTATACGTACTTAGCTTTTCTTCTCATGTTGATGTAATTCATGACCATTAATTTTGATTTGTTAACCATCTCTTGTTGTGCTCGCATGTTTGTAGAAAGTAATGTGTGAAATTATAGTTTCTGTTATTGGCCTTACCAATTATGAGATGCTACATTTAATTATCCCATCTGATGTACTTTTTTCTTTGCAAAAGGACAATAGCAATATAGCAATTAATTGGTAAATTTGTATCAGGGCATTGATAAATATTCAATTAATAATCAATTACAATAGCAATATAACAATCACCTCCTCTCTCGCCTCCCTCTTTCACTCTGTCTCGTACCTGGTCTCAAGGGTTAATCGTGGATATATTGAGTACTGTTTTAGGCGTTGAGAGTAAATGAGGACATCTATATCTTGCAATTAAATGAATTTGCTATCATTTCGACATCTATGTTTTGCAATTTGCAATTTCATTTTGTAGTCCTGTAATCTTGGTGCGGAATTTCATTGTGGGATTTAATAACTATTGGATTGGAGTTGTAGGTCTGGTTGGCGACTTGTAAGTTTTGGGCTACTAGGGGCTTCCTGAATAATTAAGCGATTGATGCTAATGTTGTTAAATAACAATCCTATATCCATCAAATGAACTTGTATCAGTTTCTATTAAGATTTTCAATAAAGATATTGGTACTGCACATAGGGTGTTTAAGATGCTTACTAATAAATGTTTTCCTTCTTAATTTGTAACTTTCAGCGTGAATGAGAATGAGAATGAGCAGGTAGCAGCAGATGAAAATGATGATATTGGCTGTACACAGGCCAAGGTAATTGTCCAATCTGTTTATGCAGTTCTTTTTTTTTTGTGTTTTGACAGATCATTATTTAATTAAACAGATCTTTACTCTTCTTTACTCTTCTTATTTAATTAAAATGATGAATATGGTGTTTAAGTGGAGAAGAAGATGTCTAAGTATTCATTTTGTGATTTTGTAAAAAGTTGACTAAGTATTGTATTTTTGTGATTAGGAAAATTTTTGGGATGATCTAGCAAATGGCACAAACTGACAGTGTTATTTCAGCAATAGTTGTCTGACTAAATTTGATGTGTAACAAAAGTTGTATGCAATCAGTGCTTTAGCTATAAATTTGTTTTTTTTTTGTATAAACTGATAATGATGTATAAGGTAAAATTATGGTGCATATCAAATATTATCTTTGTTGAAAGTATGTGCATATTTGCCTCTTGCGCAATTAGCCTCTGTATTCATGCCTTGTTTGCCGTGTATATCTCATGCCTTTTTGAAAAAATTTGAGCATTTTTATTTGTTATTAGTGGTGAGCATGCCTTTTCTGTATAAATTATGTATAAAATTTGAGCATGCCTTTCTATTTCTTTACTACAAATGCTAAATGAAAGTAGCTTGCTATGTACCTGTTGATATGTACTATGTTTACTTGATATGTTTCAGTTTCTATTTTTGTTGACGTGTACCATGCCAAATGAATGTAGATATTGATTATAACGAAGATATAGAAAGAAATACATATCAGAAAGCTGGGTTAACAAACTCGATATGTACCAGTTGATATATACATGTCTAGTTGACAAACGTGAGTTGGTATAATAAAACAAGCATACATCAATTTTTGAGCTAATTACTCGAGATTCAACTAAGGACTTAAAAAGACAAACATCTAAGGACTTAAAAATGCAATACTTAGTTATCTTTACAAATCACCTCAAAAATTTTTCAAAGCATACCCCACTGTTGATCTGTGCTACCTCCAATTCTTGATTTACCAATATACTGAGAACTGACATCTTCCCTACATTGAGTCGTAGCCCACAAACTTTCAACCATAAGGTTAAGACTCCACAAATTGACAGAAGTTTTCGAATCATGTCTCCATTAAATAATACTCAAGCATTACATTAGCCAAAGTGCATTTCCAGTACAACAATTAAACATTCATGATTAAACAAAGTGTTACATCCATTAGCCGAAGTGCATTTCCATTACAACTATACAAGTCTAATGAACAAGTAACTTTCTTCTTCACTATTTTGTTCCTAACTTTTTTCTTGTCCTTTTTGACTATTATTTCACCACCTGATAATAATAAAAAAAAGTAGTTAGCCAAAATATAAGAGGATACACAAGTCTAATTGAGCCAGAATAATCAAGTTGCACAAGTCTAATTGAGCCAGAGTACACAAGCCAAAATAATCAAGTTGTCCAATCCATAATAGAATATACCGGAAATGATACATTGCAATTGATTTGTACTAATACTCTAATTGAGCCAGTATATGTGGTTTTTAATAAATGTACGTAGGGCGTAAGGGATTAGGTAATTCTTTCACTATATCTGGTTCAAACTGGTACACTGTGCTTAAGGATGCAAGCCCATTTAACAGCTTCTTTCAAGCCTTTAGAAAAAGAAAAGTATAAAACCTATTTACTTATTTACTGAAATTCTTTAGAATTTTGGTACAAACATTCAGAAATATAGGAAAAATTCAATAATACGTCTGTACAATTAGGATATCGAAACTCTTGTTTTCAACAAAAAACAGCTTACGGCTCCCCCAATCATGAAATTGAAGAAAAATGAAAAAGAAAAAATAATATAAGGAAACAAAACAAGAGTTCAATACCTCTATCTCGTGGTTAATAGCTCCAAAAAAGGACCTTCGTCTCAAGACGAAATTAACCAGAAATTAATACACCCCATCTCTTGGGGAGTTCACGCATAGGCGTCACCAGCAATCACTGAGGAAGAAGAGAGCATGGTTTGAGGAAAGGGGTTGGATTTGCGTTTTTTCTAGGGTTTCGGAGGAGTCGATCGACAAAGAGGACGAGAGAGAGCAGGATTCCAGGAGAGAATAGTGAGAGAGAGAGAGCAATGCTCGGCGGATTTGAGGAGAGGGCTTGATCTGGTTTTTTCTAGAGTAGTCGATCGAGAGAGGCGAGAGAGATGAGTTTCCAAAGTTTCTGAAGAGAGAGAGAGAGAGAGAGAGCTTCGGAACCATTTAGTCGAGAGGAACGGAGCAAACAAAAGAGAAGGCACATCTTAATTTTTTTAATCGAGCGACCTGATCCACACGGATCTTAAAGCAGATCCAACGATCCAAATTTGTATGCACTGAAGACTCAATACATTAGTATGCACAATAGGTTTTCTCTATATATATATATATATATATATATATATATATATAGAATGGATATAGTACACTAATGTGCATATGGGCCTTATGCACAGCATTTCTATGTCGCCCGATCAGCTTTAAAATTCGTGCTGTGATCTAGACCAATGGCATGGATTGAGGCGCTGAACTTTTCTAAACTCTCCGTTATTTTCTAACTTTTTCCCGTTAGTCTCCTGTCTTCTTATTACTCTCTCTCTCTCGCACGGAGTCCAAGGCAATTCGAAGAAAACCCAAAACCTAGTACCTCCATCGCTTCCTCCGCTCTGAGTATCGCCATCAACAACTAACGGCCTTCCTCACCTCTATGCAAAAAGCCCTAAACCTCTACCTCCTCTCTCTTTAATTTTTCTACTCCCTGCGCATCTCTGCTCGACTTCAATAAATATTTCCTGATGGATTTCTACCTCCTCTCTCTTTATTTTTTTCGTTGCTCCACCAGTGCATGGTGGATTTCTAATTTTGGCTTAAAATTAAAATTTTCATCTCATATACAGCTTGCAGGGATGAATATTATTTGAACTTAGATGGTAGAGCCAATTTGCCAGAATACACTTAAGGTTTATGTCAATCACAAATTAGTAATTTGATTCTAGATGGTAACTAGGATCATTAATTCATTATCCACTGATCCAATTATGATGTCTCATATACTGCTCCACTAGCAATTTGATTCTAAGCACTTTATAAGCAATACTGCTTTTACAATAACTTAGCTCAAATAACCCAATTCTTCAGCAACAGCACTTCTGGTTTTGCTCAAAAAAGTAAAAAAAAAATATCCTAATTTTAGCATGACAACCAACAATTGAGAGCCTTAATGGTGACTGTGGTTCACCATTATGCTTACCTTTAAAGTCCCTCACCATCAAAACTTGTAGTCCTTCCCACTTCCAGCTCCTAAGGGAATTACATCATATCTGTTCGGTGGGTTGTCAGAGCAAACATCAATTACACATAAAAAGGAAAACAATAAATCATTCGTTTAGCCTAAATTTTCAGTTGAGTCAAGGAAGGTCGAGCACAATAATTTATGCTTATGTAACAGTCACACATGTATTGGAATTAAAATAATTAATGTCCCCCTAAATTAATCAGGTATCACATCAGGGAAAAAAAATACTCATAATTGCAGAAGGAAAAAATTGCAATTCAAATTATGGGTTATCGTAATAAAAATAAAAAATGAAACATGAAATGGCATATACTTCCTTTCTAAGGATGGATCAGTGGATCGGTGGAGGGAGGTTTTGATGCAGGTCATAGTCGGCAGGCAGAGACTTCTGGTTTTCAGGCAGGTCGAATCTATGGATCGATAGAGAGGGGTATGAGGCAGGTCACAGCCTAAGATTGAGGGTTTTCAGAAAAGTCGCAGGTTGCAGCTCCTAGATATGGAAAAGATCGCCTGGAGAGAGAAGGAGGATGGCTAGTGACAAGGGGAGTAGGCGGAGACGAGGTTTTTCTAAAGGAGAGATTGGAGGCGGAGACTCAGAGAGAAAAAAAAATGAGTTTAAGAATAGAGAGAGAGACGAAGATGATTAAACGGAATAGACGGAAATTTTTAATGAAATGGAGAGAAATCGGAGCCTTCAGCGCCTCCATCTGAACCGTTTATAAAAAATCTCCGCACAAATTTTAAAGAGATCCGACGGTATTTAAATCCTGTGCATAGGGTCCATATGCACATTAGTGTACTATATCCATTCTCTCTCTCTCTCTCTCTCTATATATATATATATATATATATATAGAGAGAGAGAGAGAGAGAGAGAGAGAGAGAGAAATGCTATGGTGCATCGCGATGTATTAAGACTTTTGTACATCGCGACCATATTTGTCGATAGTTTTACAAATTGAAAATCTAACTAAACAAATTCAATCTATATATTGAAATCTCATTACAAACCAAATTTTATATTTTTTGGAATTTTTTTACTATTTTTTTCGATTTTTTTAAAACCTGCCATTTTTAGAATTTCTTTATTATGAATTGGTTTCCAAAAAAGAAAAGTTTTAGAAAATTCGAAAAAAATAGTAAAAAAATTTCAAAAAAATATAAAATTTAGTTTATAATGAGATTTCAATATGTAGATTGAATTAGTTTAATTAGATTTGTCAATTTATAAAACGTTTGACGGATAATGATCGCAATGTACAAAAGCATCAATACATCGCGATGCACCATAGCATACCTCATATACACACACACACACACGCGCGCGCGTTATTTAATTTGTGTTTCTTTATTAGATAAAAAATTAAATATATTATTTTGTTTGGCGATTAATATCTGACCACAGATCAAATCGATCGAACGGCAGAATTACCTGTTACTTTGATTATTCTTCGGATCTTATGTGGAGGTTTTGAATATAAATTCACATAAGATCAACGTACAAATTCTCTCTCTGCTCATTTTCTCTCTCTTCGGATCTTTATATTAACGTACAAATTCACATTCTGCCAAAATATGTAAAAATTACCTGATTTCCTTTGTATTTCGTAATTTTAACAAGAACAATTTCACACTATTGGTATGCCATGTAACCTAAAAATCACTTCAAATTTCCAAAAAAGAAAAAGTATTTATTATGTCTTAAGCCCGTTATATTTTAGCAATATTAAATAAGTCCAAATGTCTTGAAGAGTATAACATTATGTTTTTACAGGTTTATTAAATACAAATTGCACTGCGTGGTTAGAAGAAAAAAACAAAAGCAAATTTTGCACGACCACTTGAAAATATTAACTGAGTGCATTAATTATTTACCTTTGATGGTTATTAATTGTAATAACGCAAATCTCTATTTCTACTATTTATAAAAGCACCTTACAAAAGTTGTAAAAAAATCAGATAAAAATTGTATTCAACCCCTAACATCAATTATAGGTCATTGATTTTGTTAATCTGATGTGAGCTGTGGTCTACATTTGAATATCGAATAAAAAGCTAGCTATTCATATGAAGCTATCGAGTCGCTGGGATGGATTTTAAGCGCAATTGTTCACTGCGCATCAGCGGTTCGATTCTCCGTTAGAATTTTTTATTTTTTTTTTGTTCGCTTTCTTTTTTCCTGCGCTATCGCCTTCTTATTTTGCAACGCCCCCTCTACCTCCTCCACTTCGCATCCTCTGGATGGCCATCCAGTGGATGGTTTCAATCTCAGCCGTCTGATTTAATCTCAATGGCTATAAATACCCCGTGCATGATACTAAGATTGATAGGCCCTAAAAAATCTAATCGTTTAGATTAAATCAGACGGCTCGGATCGAAAGACGTCCACTGGATGGTTGAATACAACCATCCAGAGGATGCGCTCCCCTACCTCCTCCTCTCTGCCAATCAAGGATACGAAAAGGAAAGATAATCAGCAAATATTAGATTAGAGATGCCTCTTTCATTTTCTTCTCTTCTTCGTATGCCCTAATCAGCACCATTGGCCGCCGCCTCCAATTGATATTCGAGCTCCTTCAATAGGGTTTATAAAAGGAGCCAGCATCGCTCGTCAATTCTTTGGTAGGATTTCTAATTAGCCGCCCCAACTCCTAAATCTATCTCCCTCCGTTCAATCCATCAATCGCATTTAAGCGTTGCACATTTTTTCCGATTTGGCAAATGATCGGTTTTGTTCTTTTCCGAGGGGTCATTGGGTGGATGAGACCTAGATAGGTATGTCTCAATCCCTATCTTCTTTGTTTTTATTCCTAAACTTTAATTTCCTCTTAATTTTCATAGTAAATTTTTATTTGCTTTTTCCTTTTTGGAGACAAGATGGAGGAGAAGTTCGTTCTTTAAGGTGATTTCGATGACTTGGAACTTGGAAGTAAGTCAACTTTGCCTCATCAAATTGGATGTTGTCTCGCTGCTCAATGCTCATATAGCTTATCGCACTTCAATTGTTTGGTACTTGTACAAGTTAGTATATGCCTATGTATCATGGTGAACACAAAACTTGAGTCCAAGTTTTCAGTCATGCTAATGAATTTTGTGTTTACACATATTTTTTAGGCCATGAAAAAGGACAAATATTGAAATGTTACATAATTTTAATTTTTGAGCAATTGATAATCAAGTGTTTCACCAGTTTGTTTGATGTATTATATATATGTATTTTGAGTTTTTGACGCTCTCTAATTGTCTAATTAATTTATGGTGCAGAGAATAATCATGACTCACTGCAGCTTTGAATTTGAATGACAATAGAGAACAGGTATTGGCAATTCTCCTTTATTTCTCTTAATTCACTACATTTAATTTTTAATTTCAGTCACGATAAACAAAGTATCCAGCTTTGAGACAAAAAACTAAGGAATGTAGATGTGTTGGAACTTATTATATGCTTGGACACTCCATATAAGTGCATGGCTAAAGCTTGACCTGGAAATAATTGGACAAACAACACATCGTACCTCAACCATCCAAGCCAAAGGATACATGGTATCAGTAATAAGTATCAAGAAGTGCAATGTGCAAAATCCTTAAATCTTGTGATTTAACCCTGACTATACCTCAAATTTAATGAACAATTAACATTGATAACCTTCTTTTACACAACTATGCTTCAGTTTGTAGAACTTTAATCAAAATATAAGCAAAATTAACTGGATCCCAAGGGATTGTCTGTGGTCTATGTGCAATGAAACTCAGTTGTGCATTTGAGCTCCTATTTAAAGCAAATAGTCTTAATTAAGGCTCAGTTATTCTCAGTTTAAAGTCATTTGACCTCAACAAAACCCTCCTTTCAGTGATTGCAAATTAAAAAGGGACATGAGGGTGAAGCATTTTTTGCAAACTATATTATGAATTGTATGATTGTAGCATTGGAGGCAACATTTCAAAGTATAATTCAGATAGCATTATAGGCAAAATTGTCCTTCCAACGATAATCATACAATGCTATCTTTAGCATTGTCCAAGTTTTCAGTAGGGACAGAATATTCCTACAACTATAAAAAAATGAGTTGTGGTTACCATTCCATTGGTAGTATATAAAAAATGAGCCATGCCTACCATCCGTTTGTTTTGTCATGGTCTTACTGACAAGATTAGTGTTCATCAAAAATCTCACTTTTCTTTCTTTCTTTGTTACATTCAATTTTGTTACTGATACTAATTTTATTTACCTTTTCTGATGAGTGTCTTTATCTAAGCTTTAATTAAGTCTGTATTTTAACTTCTATCTCTTTTTCCCTCTGTGTAGGTTTATATTCTGCATCCTTATGTTCTCTAAAGCACTGTTTTTAATTAACAAGATATCACAAAATGGACCCAAGGTAAACTTTCAAAGCCTACTAGATGTCATGTCTCTTCACAACCCAACATTAAACTGCATGTGCAAGAGACCCTTATGTCTATCATATCAGCACCTCCTTTATTTCAGTTTAGCTTAATTCGGGTTCAAGGATAAATTGTTTATAAAAATAAGGGCTGACTCTCTCATGTATATGAAGCACGAGCATTTAAACTTTTCTGTATTGTAATAGGTAGGTTACAGGAGTTAAATATATGAACTTCCTGTTATCCTGTTCTAATATCTTTCTAGATGCCTCGCCCTTTTTTTCTCTTTTGATCTGATGCTTATTGTTTCTTTATTGATTAATTATACCTTTGTTTTCTTGTTATTCGAATTGTATGTAATGTGAGGTTGTTAATTTAAACTTATTGTACTAAATTGCATTTTTTATCATTTTCTGGAATTACAAGATTTGTTGGGGCTATTATGTATACTTAATTTTGTGTTTCCAGAATGAAAATTTCTTAAAAGACACGTTTCGTGATAAGAAATAGGTCAAATAGTATTTCTGGAAACACAAATAATAATATTACAAACCATTAAAAAAAATGGGTGGCAGCATGCGCATGTAAAAAGAGGTTTGTCATATTGTGTAACTGCCTTAATATTTCTCAAGTGAAGACTGTACTGTAAAGTTAGTTCCACCCTTGTCATCACTGATGTTTGATTTTGAATTGCTTTGATGTTTTTTCCCTTTCTGAGCTTAAAGTCTGATGTAGAATGATAGTATCTCTTGTTGGATTATAAATTAAAAAAGAATTGGATTGAAAATTTTAAATATGCTTTGCCAGTTCAATCTTTGAAATGCAACTTAGGTGTAGTAGCTTATAGAGTGCCACAGGGTTTGATATGAAAAACTTAATTCTGGCTCCATTTGGATTGCTTAGGAAGAAGAGGAATAGCCTATTTTTAGGCGGAAAGTATTGAAAAATGTGTAACTTTGTGAAGAGTTTGAATTGTTTATAATAAATTTACGTCTAAGAAGAAGATATTCCTGCTATTCCCATAAGATCCAAACGGAGCTGTTCCTTACTTGTGTCTGTATGTGGTTAGGTTCTAAGAGGACATTTATGTTTTACCAAGATAGTTTACATTGTGTATTAGGTATTAACTATTAACTGCGAAATTAATAAATTATAAAACAAATTAATTAATTAATATATAAAGTTGGGAATTAACAACAGGAGGTCAAGAAGGATATCAAGGTTGAGCTAAACACATTAAATATGATTCAAGTAACTGAACCACGCCCCATAGAAATTCTTTGCACCTTCGTTGTACCATATCACATCCTATGTTGTACTGATCCCTCATGATCTCATCAAATGGACTTTTCCCATGACAAATTAAATTATGGTTCTACTCTGGCTTCCCTCGCGACTATGTTTGGTTCGGTGGTAGAAAAAGGAAAGGGAATGAAATTATAAAGAGGGAAGGGATGGGATGGAATGGAAAGGGAAATATTTTTCATTTTTTTTGCTTGGATGAATAATGAAGGGGAAGGAAAAATATTTTTTTTCCTTCTTATCTCTTGTTTGGATGAATTAATTTAATGAAGGAAAATAATTAAACTTGACTAATTTACCCTTGAACCTTTCAACTCAATCATCCCATAAATTAGTACGGATTCAATTAAAAAAAACTGACAATATTATAAAACTAAACAGTAACATAAACTATGTCATGCCGTAAACGGATACGAATCCAAAATTTTAAAGATAGACTTGATATTGAATGAGGTAAATATGCATATATATATTTTTTGTCTCGTGCTAAGCTACAACAGCAAATATATGGTCAAACATGTCCAATGGAGTTAATACCTTTACTCAGAATTTCAGATCGCTAATTCTTGAAAATTGCATAATTGTGAACCAGATCAATAGTGAAACTTTTTGCGATTCTCATCCAAATCAACAAAGTCAAGCAACTACAGATATCTGAGTTCCTTTGGAATTCAATTACAAGCTCAATAAGTTGCGTATTATTCCACGTGTCTCTAAGATGCTTGCATCAATTTTGCAAGTTCTAAATTAAGCTTTGTTATGTGGCATCTTCATTTTTGTCTGCTATGGAATGCTTCGCATTTTTACTTTTGTTTTTTTTCTTGAAAATAGCCCTTGTACTTATATAACTTTATTAGTTGGAATGTTACAAGCCACGGACAAAAGCGAATGAAGGCTCCGTTTGGTTGCGTTGAGAATAAGGTAGGAAGAAGGAAGAATGGAAGAAATTTATTGGGAAGGGGTAAATTTATTGGGAAGTGTGTAACTTTTGTGAAGAGTTTGGATGGTTAGAAATAAATTTATTGGTAAAAAGTGGTTATTCCTTATTCCTTATTCCTTGAAGAAGCCATCCAAACGGAGCCGAAAGGAAGCGGCAGGGGCAGCGTTTGTCAAACGAGAAAAGATGTTGTGTCAAATATTTCCTTCCCGTCCATTCTACTCCAAATCGGAGGAGAAACTATTTCAATAGGAATGGAAAGATCGAAGGGAATTGATTCCCCTCCTTTAAATTTTACCTTTGCAATTACCTTTCATCCAAACAATAATAATTTTAGAATTCCCCTCTTTTTTCTTCCCTTCCCACCACGTACCTCCCATCCAAACACAGTAAAGAGATGAACCAAAGAATTCATAAAAATTTCAAGAATCCAAATCTTTTTTTTTTTCGAATGAAAATTAGACAATATACTTTATGTGATTTTTTTTTATTGAGAAACTTTTTTTCATCGAATTATTTTGTTGGACGGTTCACATGTTTATATTTATTGATTCTATTTGTTCACCGGTGAATACTGTTGTTATTTTCGATGTCAATCAAGACAACGTTGATCTTAAATATTGAATATAGACAACATATATGTGTCAAATAATATTATCATTTTCGTATATCACATATTAAAATCCACCCACATATTGGATGTGCGCTGCTTCTAGTATTTAACACAAGAGCTTTGACTCTTTCAAGTTTCAACCATCAAATTGATGGCATTAATAGCACTCGACAGCTGGACTGCAATGTCACTTGAAGCAATTTGGGTGCCAAAACCTACAAATTAATTTTTGTGATATCTCATGTTGTCAAAAATTAATTTGACCAACAGGACCTACGTCGCATTTTTATAGCCATATTCAAGAACCAATGCCGTTATATGGTTTGTAATATTGGAAGGCTGCTATCAGGGGCGAAGCCATGTAGAAAATGGTGGGTCCATGGACCCATCTCAAAAAAAAAAAGAATAATTGATATTGCATTTATTTGTAATTAAAAAAAAACACAAGAAATTAGGGACCCATCTCAAAAATTTGAAGGACCCAGCTGAACATGTCGTGTTTGATTTGAATTGTATAACGACGCATAAAAAAATGCGTATGGACCCACGTAGTATTTGTTCCTGATTAATCGTCTTATTTCTTCCTCCCAATGAATCTTATTAAGATAAATTTTAGAATAGAATGGAATATTTGGATGAATAATTATTTGTAGCATATATATACTAGCGCGAATCTAACACATTGCGTGAATTGTTAGGACATTATAAACATTATAATATATTGAATTATAGA
This sequence comes from Rhynchospora pubera, assembly GCA_028095005.1. Classification (NCBI taxonomy): domain Eukaryota; kingdom Viridiplantae; phylum Streptophyta; class Magnoliopsida; order Poales; family Cyperaceae; genus Rhynchospora; species Rhynchospora pubera. The sequence goes on along the minus strand of CM051460.1, from coordinate 220,113,508 downwards.
AAAGTATTTGAATAATAAGATAAATTAGTGCGACACCATCGCACAATAAATACATTCATTTATTTGAATTGGATTACTTATAATATTTTAAAATTTGTCAAAAAGACCCAAAATTATAATTTACTTAAAAATAAAATATGGTTTGAAAACCACAAAAATTATTTGAATATTCAAAATAGAAAAGCTCTGGAATTAATAAATTGAATATAACATTAATAACATCCAAATAATTACGTTGCACAAATAAATCTATAAAAACAATGAAATATTTTATGGGATAAAATGAAATTTCACGCAATTCTTAAATACGAAAATTCATGCGAAATATTCTAAAATGTAGAACAATAGAAATTTTATAGCAGTTCGTTATCAGCAATTTTATGAGCATGCACCGTATTTTATCTTGTTTTACGATAATGCATATAAAAATTTGATAAAAAAGTAAACTCTAAAAAGATCTTAACATAAAAATACGAAATACTACTTTTTTTAAAAAATTCACACAACTTATCAAATGACCTAACATGTTCTGAAAGAAAATAAATGTATTTTTGAACCACAAATATAAAATATGATGAAGTTTGGAAAAGTATTTAAATTATTTTAAAAGTACATAACCAAAAAAATTACGTAGATTAATTCTATACACTTGTTTCGGTATGCACATAAATTTTTATGGTGAAAGAATTTTTTTAAGAGCATGAAATAATTAAAGAAAGAAACATATATGCTTTTGAAATTACGGAAATGGATGCGAGCATTTTTTTGAGAAAACGGAGAGTAGAGTGAGGAGGAGCAAGAGGTGCTGATGTAGGCCACAAGGTTGTAGGAGCACACACGTGAGGGCTGATCAGAACTCAGAAAGTTGGCTATAGGCATTACGAACCCTGCTAGCACGAAATACTAGCTTCGTCACTGGTTGCTATAGGCATTTCGACCAATCCAAGTACAGCGTTTTGAATGCCGCTATAGCCTATAGGTCCTATAAAGGCATTCAAAATTCCGCTATAGGGACTGGCTATAAAGTCATTCAAAATGGCGCGGTGCACTTTTTAAGAAAAAAACTTAATCTTTGTTTATTTAAAATTTTTCATTATAAAATTATTTATATTAAAAATTTGATAGATCTAGCGTGTAATACTTCCTCATCCGTACTTTTATAATAGTAGAGATATTTTGATGTAATTTAAATTTTTAAATCCATTTATTAATTTCTAACAGACCTTATTTTCATTTTAAGTTTTTTCGTTTATTTTTAGTTAAATAGATACGAGTTCTTTTATTTTGCCAGAATCTATGTCTGAACCCACTAGGACGACAGGAGGGATGTATGCACGCCAAACATTGAGCTATGCATGTTGTACTTGAAACATTGCTGAAAGCCTGAAAGAGAACTGATCAAATGATGTAAGGATTGACAGTACTATTGCAGGCTTAATCCAAGGCTCCGTTTGGATAGGTGTGGGAAGAAGGGAAGAAAGGAAAAAGTGAGAAGAAGTATTGGGAAGTGTGTAACTTTGTGAAGAGTTTAGATTGTTTATAATTTTTTTTCTTCTTCTTCCTTCTTCTTCTTCTTCTTTCTTCCAACGATCCAAACGCACCCCAAGAGATTATAATAGTTGAAGGGTCATGATGAAGCAGCAAAATAAAAACTGATGTCCATGCAAAGCTGCCCCAATTCTGGAAGCACTAGAGTGGCATAAACGCAAACAAAGCATATTTTTTATTTATTTTTACATGATTTTGTTTCAGCTTAGATTAAAAAAGCAGATGTTTATGCTTTATGTTATACTAAAAGCACAGTAATGAATCATTTGGGCTGAGTACTACTTATTAAATTACCAACCTCTTTTGTTGATATCGTCATTGATGATATGATTGTCGCAATAACAAATTATTATTTACTAAGTATTTTTTATAAATAATTTTCTTAAAATTACCGTCACTGCATCAACAACTTCTACAATTTTTTCAGAATCACTTGCATACTATCTTCTTTTTTTTTAAAAAAAAAATTACAAATCATTCTAACTTCTATTATAGAACTACAAAATTTTTATAAAGTAAACAAATAAAATAATTGGAATCTTTATATAAAAAAATATTAAGTTTTACTGTAACATATGGCAGCTAGTGCTAATTTTTCGAAAAAAATTCTTTAAAATTATATAATCTAATAATATAAATATTAATTATAATATATGCCACGCGCATGTTATAGTTATGCTTCCAAAAGAGAATTTGGCAAGCTGGAATCGTGTTGAAGTTCGGAGGAATGCTGTAACTCGATCCGGGGAATTAATTCAGATTAATTGTTGAACGAATTGGAAGAAACTTTTTCGGGCATTTTCATGCATTGTGAACTGATCAATTCGTCATTGTTCACCGGCTGGCCACACAATATTCATCAGGTCTATTATTTGAAATTGGCATTAAAAAAAAGGAGGTCTATTATTTAAAATTGAATTTGTATAATATCACAAAGTTTACATCTCACACGTTAATTGTTATTACATAAGTTTTTTATTTAAATCGTGTGCCTGGTCTCATGCAAAATTAATATTTATTACGCAAGTTTTGGCTAAAATTGCGTGTCTGGTCTCATGCAAAAATGCCATCGAAACTAATTTTAGATGAAATTACTTTCTTTATATTTACGGGTTCTCCCTATTCAATTTCATTATACACAACAGAGTACAAAATACTTATATCATACTATATATATAATTTCTTAATGGGTTGTTAGTATGCATGAATCAATTTTATTTAGAAGCAAGTTGCAATGAGCTATTGGCGAAAACCTTAACTTGCAAATTTAAATTTTCGCATCACTAGATATATCTCTTTTTTTAGTTATGTTGTTCTAGGTAGCTAAAGTTGTTGGATCGAAAATTTGCTTTTAGAACGCTCAACACCGTTGAAATGAACTTGTAGGCACCCGAGAAGCCAGTTCTAGAGCCTACAAAGTAAATATCAACTAGAATGTACCCTAATGCATGGGAGAAGAAAATGGAAATACCAATATTGCTCCGGCTTCAATTCAAAATCGGAATAACTTTGGCTGGTAAAAGTACTCGTAGATTTTAGCAGAGTAACCATGTGAGTCGGCCGAAAATTAGACAAGATATTACAGAGAATTTGTAAGTAGACGTTTATTAAAATCTGAAGTTCGAATTTTCTTGCTGAAAATAATAATGTGGTCTTGGATATCCAAAATTATATCTTTCATGTAAGTAATAACGGACCACGGTTGAGTTATAGAAATAGTAAGCAGGTGAATCGTTATCATACAACTGTATGTTTCATTTTTATATTTGAACAGTGAGTGAAGAAAGAAGATCCTTCGGCCATAATAGACAAAAAAGTCAAAAAGTAATAAAAATACCTCAAACCTGTTGAGCTATGTATATGACATGTATTGACCTTTTGCCTTCACTACGCCATTTAAATCTTTTAGTACCGGTTTTTTACATGTTATTAGTACCGGTTTTGTACCGGTACTAATAATAGGGGGTACTAAAAATAATAAAAAACCGGTACTAATAAGCCGGTACTAGAAGGTGGTGGAAAGTGGCGGCAAACACGATTAGTACCGGTTTTTTACTAAAAACCGGTACTAAAAATATTACATTTAGTACCGGTTTTTTATAAAAAACCGGTACTAATTAAGTTAAAAATCCGGATTTAATTATAAAATTAATTTTTTTTAAAAAATGAATTTTAGTACCGGTTTTTTATAAAAAACCGGTACTAAATTGAATAAAAAAATTTTATTTTTTTTAATTAAATTAGTACCGGTTTTTTATAAAAAACCGGTACTAAAATTCTTTTTTTTAAAAAAAAAAATAATTTAGTACCCGAGACTAAGCTTTTCATCTCTGGGTAATAAGAAATAATCAAATCATTGTGATTCCCAAGGCACTAGTCAAATTAATATTTTACCATGAAATGGAGGAACGTCCTCTAAAACTGCATCTTTTAAATCATGAACATAACAAATACTAAGTAAAATTCTCCTCTATTTTGAACAATCAGTATTATTTACAAGGTCATTCCCATATATAATTTTAATTTAATTTACAAGCTTTCTTATTGTACTCCATGACTGAAACTATTCATCCAATAACTATCATCAAATATAGTCACATTTATTCTAAGGAGATCATGGGAATAACAATATATTATACTATATGAAGCAATAACCAAGTTTGGGTTCCTGTTCTTTAATTGCCCACGCACTCTGCCTATTGGAGTATTGGTACGGTATAAGCAAAATACTGATGTCTTTACCAGCTCCATCTCTCATCTTTGGCAGCCAAATCCCACTCGTCTTCAGGTGCATTCTCAAGAATTTCACATACATCAGCCGAGGGACGGTGGGTGTTGCATAACAGTAGAGCTGCCCCCGATACCATTGCTATCGTCACTGCCTTTATATGCATTCTGCACATACAGTTGAACAGTTAATAGATAATTTTTTAAGTTACAAAATGATGATGTAAACATAATGGAAGTAAATCTTTTGTTTCTGGGATCTGTGGTACAGTAAATTAGCATTTTGACCCTGAGTTTTTCCCATCTTTTGCCTACCTCTCTTCTCTTTTATCTTTGGAGATCATATTGGCTGTGCTTATTAAAGCTAATTTCTTTATTTATATTTGCAATGTTCTTATTTAAGATGGAGGCACATCTATGCAAAAAATAGACATAAATTACCGACCTAGCATATTGACGACTCGTTTTCTTGCGGTTACTGACAAGAGATGCTCCAGCAGCTAGTACCACCAGCATACCTGCTCCACAAAATAATAACAATAATAAATAATTAATATAATTGACACACTCTGTGCCAGTCCTGAGCCTTAATTTTTTGTTTGCTGATTGAAGTACAAAAGGATTTGGCAATTGTCAATAATTTTTGTCTCCAACAATTTTTCAGAATTGATAGACCAACCAATTGAACTGATTAGACTCGGATCAAACGATGGATAACATAACTAATTAATGTTGACTCAGAATTAAATGGTACCACTATGGTTTGTCTTTGTACCAGCACACTGTGTATAGTTAATTTCAGCTCCAATTTGAAACTGTTGAAGCGCGCAGTGACTCTTCCCCAATTTTAGTACGATAACCATACAATAGCAACTCAATCCAATGACTCGAATTGAACACTACTACAAAAACTAACCAGAGAATCATCATACTCTTAATTTCTATTTACAAAATTTTTATTGGAAAATAAAAACAGATTGTTACTATAGTAGTAAGCAGGTTTTGAAAAATATCAACTCATTGTATAAGAGACGAGAGGAGGAGAGGCTTACTTGAGGTGGGGTAGCGGCGAGGAGGAGGAGGCAGCAGACAGAGGTTGAGAGGAGGAGGAGGAGGCAGCGCCGATTGCAGCGACGAGAGGAGAGGTGCAGAGACAGCGTCGATTGCAGCCAATTGCAGCGACGAGAGGAGAGGTGGGGCAGCGGCGATCTGTGCAGAGAGGAAAGGCGAGTAGAGAGTGCAAAGAGGAGGCGAGTAGAGAGTGCAGAGAGAGTAAAGGAGATAGAAATTGAGAGAGGCCGAAAGGAGATAGAGACTCGAGGGTTTCAATTCGATTTAACAGAAGATTAGTACCGGTTTTTTATAAAAAAACCGGTACTAAAAATATAACGGGTTTTTTTTATTCTTTAAATATTTAGTACCGGTTTTTTATAAAAAACCGGTACTAATTAATTGATTATTAGTACCGGTTTTTTATAAAAAACCGGTACTAAAAATATAACAGTTTTTTTAATAAATTCAAACCTTTAGTACCGGTTTTTTATAAAAAACCGGTACTAATTAATTGATTTTTAGTACCGGTTTTTTATAAAAAACCGGTACTAAAATAAAAACGTTTTTTTTTTATTTTTAGACGATTTTTAGTACCGGTTTTTTAAAAAAACCGGTACTAAATAATATATCTGACAATTACGAAAATGCCATGATTTATTATTAGTACCGATTTTCTTAAAAACCGGTACTAATGAGCCGGTACTAATAATCTTTTTTGTTGTAGTGCTTGGAAATGGCAGTAATATTAAGCAACGGTTATTAACCATTTTATTTTTCATTTTTTTAATAAACATTTCACTTATTTTTACTTAACCATGCGAACAATTTGTATTAGTATTGTGCATTAGCCCTGTATAATCAGGACCATGACCACTATATATCTTTTGTTTTGACTGGAATTGTACTATTATACTGGAGATAATAAGGTTCCACTAATTTAATTTGTCAATTCAGATTCACAAATTTCAATTTATTTTGTGCTAACAGATGTATCTTAGTGATAGCCTATGTTTACCAAGGAAATTAAATGGAATATCATACTTGAGTAAGTAAAGCTAGCCACCAGAAATTGCATATTTTCTGGTTATATATCTTCTCAGTCCATATAAATTTCGATAATACTTCCTGACAAAGTTTCATAATAATGAAGAAATGAGTATAAGGATACGTTATTAAACAGTTGGGTATGTAGAGTAGATATGTGTGCAATATGTCATTTACTTGATAAACAAATACCTCTTGGTTCTGTACGTAGTTGAATTGGTTTAACCTTCTCATGAATGACAATGGTTACATGTACAAAGTATGTACTGTGTCGTTTGATCTGTTAAAGAAATAATTAAATAAATAATGGAATAAAGGAGCTTAGGTAAGAAGAATGTAGTATGACTCGAACCACAACACCAGTTCACTTGTAATATCATGTACATGACCAAATGTTGCAAAAATGTAATTGGCAAAATCAGCTAGCAATCATGTTACGCCTGGTTCTAGTTTAGGTTAAATAGAGTCAAGTGTGGCCAAAGAACTATGAAAACGGATCGGATAATATCCGCTCCGTTCCACATTCGAATCCGAAAAATAATGGGTTCGAATATTAATATGAACGGATATGAATGTGAATTTGGATATTTTCAAACGAATACGGATGTGGACGTGAGAAGAGATTTTGGCGCGGATATGTATTCGCCGGATCCGAATAGTTTTAAAAAACGGATATCCCCTCAAGTCCCTAACCATTAGTGGGCCAATAGTGGCTCGTTTTTCGTTCGCGACTGAGATGAAGCGTAACTCAATGGGCGAATGGGAAGGGAAAGATAAACCTGACGTGTGGACCACATATGTATTAATTGTACGGATTAGATAATGGGCTGCAATGGGCCTTTGTCATTTTTTCTTTCTTTTTGTTTGTCTTTTTCTAAATTTGTTTCCTATCAGGAACTAGGCAACTAGCCTTGTAAATAAATACATCAATATACAGAACTTTTTAACATAACATGTAATATTATTATTCAATTAGGATATTTCTAGAACTTTATTAAATATTGTATTGTGTATATAAGTAATGTAGTATAATTTATATATATCTTATAAGTAATGATAATAATAAGTTATAATACTTCTAAATAACGATAACAGAGAATAATTTATACTAATTAAAATTTTTTTTATACTGATTATGATAATCATAATTTGTACATATTATGTGTCACGTCCCGCACCGACGGGTCGCGGGGCGCGAGCTGAGAACGGTATCTTCTACATCCATCCGACGGTCCGTCAACCTACGTCGCAACAGAAAAGCAAACAGAGTCAGGTACAAACCTCAGTAACCGGTTATTTAACGACGCAGCTTCTCTACATTTAATTATTATCACAAAATTCAATCAGATCGGATTAATCCACAAAACAAATAATATATTTTACGGAAATAATCGAGTTTAGACAGTCAATCAGTCAGTCACAGTGGTCCCTCCCCGATCTCAGGAGGATCAGGACCGGCCCCTCCCCGAACTCAGGAGGATCAGGGCTCAAAATTCAGATTCAATTCCACATCAAATTCCAAACCCGATAACCCGTAAAATATACCAATTCACAATACAATAAACATATTCAATCAAAACCAAACGATAAATCAAATCAATCAATCAATAGAAATTAAATACAGAGAAGTCCGGTTACCTGATTAAGCGGTCCAGAAACTACGAACGAATTGGAACAGATATTCAATTCGACTGCGACGTAGAACTCGAAATTTCAATCGGTCGATCAATCAAATTGAAATAAGCTTTTCAGCTATCTCTCTTTCTTCAATTTAATCAAATTTTCGGATGGATTTTGAAGGCTTTCTAAGTATAATCATATATTTTGGTTTTCTCCTTTAGTTCGGTGGGAAAATGAATGAAGGAACCGAGAATAGTATTTGCACAAGCAAATATAAATGACATAATGACACGTATAGGAAAAGCAATAGACACGTGGCAGGTTGCAAAATTCATTGGGCATTTTTATTCGGTGCTACTTGGTATATGGTTTGGCTGTACAATTTTTAATCACGGTCAACATCAAGTTAAAGAATTGACTAGTCAAACAGGTGATATTTTTGGTCAACGGTGGTCAAAATTTGATGGGTGTAACATTCTCCCCTCCTTCAAAAGAATTTCGTCCGCGAAATTCAAACGGACGATAACAAAGTCAAGTCCAATTAAACAGAAATCAAGTCGGATAATTAGAATCAAATTTCAAATGAAATAACACTGGACCCAAACACAGTCCGAGGAACGAATGCTCTGATACCATCTGTCACGTCCCGCACCGACGGGTCGCGGGGCGCGAGCTGAGAACGGTATCTTCTACATCCATCCGACGGTCCGTCAACCTACGTCGCAACAGAAAAGCGAACAGAGTCAGGTACAAACCTCAGTAACCGGTTATTTAACGACGCAGCTTCTCTACATTTAATTATTATCACAAAATTCAATCAGATCGGATTAATCCACAAAACAAATAATATATTTTACGGAAATAATCGGGTTTAGACAGTCAATCAGTCAGTCACAGTGGTCCCTCCCCGATCTCAGGAGGATCAGGACCGGCCCCTCCCCGAACTCAGGAGGATCAGGGCTCAAAATTCAGATTCAATTCCACATCAAATTCCTAACCCGATATCCCGTAAAAATATACCAATTCACAAAACAATAAACATATTCAATCAAAACCAAACGATAAATCAAATCAATCAAACAATACGAAATTAAATATAGAGAAGTCCGGTTACATCGATTCAATCAAAATCAAACGATAATCAGATCAATCAATCAACACGAAATTAAATACAGAGAAGTCCGGTTACCTGATTAAGCGGTCCAGAAACTACGAACGAATTGGAACAGATATTCAATTCGACTGCGACGTAGAACTCGAAATTTCAATCGGTCGATCAATCAAATTGAAATAAGCTTTTGAGCTATCTCTCTTTCTTCAATTTAATCAAATTTTCGGATGGATTTTGAAGGCTTTCTAAGTATAATCATATATTTTGGTTTTCTCCTTTAGTTCGGTGGGAAAATGAATGAAGGAACCGAGAATAGTATTTGCACAAGCAAATATAAATGACATAATGACACGTATAGGAAAAGCAATAGACACGTGGCAGGTTGCAAAATTCATTGGGCATTTTTATTCGGTGCTACTTGGTATATGGTTTGGCTGTACAATTTTTAATCACGGTCAACATCAAGTTAAAGAATTGACTAGTCAAACAGGTGATATTTTTGGTCAACGGTGGTCAAAATTTGATGGGTGTAACATTATGTGTAACCATTTGTGATATATTAAAATTTGACACACTTTTGCTAACACAAAGTACTCATAAATGAATAGAAAAATTATCATGTGATTCGCATCTGACAAAATATATCTGTATCGTATCCGACAATATCCGAACTGTTTTCATATCCGTTTAACATTCAAATCCTATCCGCATTCGAACATATCCGTATTTTTATCCGCATTCGAAAAAAAAAAATATGGATGTGGATACGATTATAGCCTAATATAATATTTAACATCAAAATAACAAAAATATAATTTTCTTACCATTATACCTCCATCCTAATATAATATTTAATATCAAAATAACAAAATTATAATTTTCTTACCATTATACCTCCATCCCAAAACCAATCGATTAATTCGTCTCCGCCTCTGTCAAATGGATTAAAATAATGGGTTTCATCACGTGAAGTATTAAATGCGTATCGTACTAGTACTGCACGGGTATCAATATCGGATACACACTTGACAGGTATGGCTACGGCTCTGTATACGAGTACATGTAACGTAGATTGACAGTATTGAAGGCTTTCATCGAAGGTCTGGATATAAGTTTCTACATTCGGCGGGTATTTCGTAAACTGCAATTGAAAAAAATAAATTAATTAACTAACACGTTGATGAAATAAGCAAGATACTACTAACGCGCGGTAATATCTAGCAATCATGCACATGACAGATAATAATGTAAATAAATTACGGCCCATTTGGTATCATTTTATATTTTTCTTTTTTTTTTGTTTTCGACAAATTAAAAAGATCAACATTTTTTTTAAAAAAAATTTCGTTTAAATTTCCCTTCTCAAAGTACATAAATTACGGGAAAAAGGTCTTGATTGTCACCAAAAAAAATAATGAAAGTATCATTTAACAAGTGGTAAAAAAACAACAAAAAGCAGACAATCACAAAAAATAAGCCAGTAACCTAAAACTGAGAAACCAACTGAACTATATAGCAATTCTCAAGAGACAGTCATCCCTTTCGGAGTATACCATCAACCATCACGCTTGACTGGCCTGCCATATATTTTGTATTATTGAGAAGGAAAATTAGTGTGTAAATGCGATTTTTGGCACCCATTTGTGAGCCATATATGATTTATTTGATCAAATTAATTGACTGTTTTTTATAGACATTTAATTTAAAAATAAGCTAGGAGGCTTCAGTTTTGACCCTCAATTTATCTTAAAAAATTAATTGACTGTCCCATAGATACATGCATACATCAAAGTATCTGGTCTTCTGGATCAATTTTACCATTCTTTTAGTCTGCTTGCGTAGATCAAACGAGACAGACCCCCATAGATACAAGCAAAGTGTGTGATCTATCAAATTTGAAAAAAATTTTTTAATAATAAAATAATATTTCGAAATAGGATAGCATGATTTGCTTTACATTTTGCCTTAATTTTTTTAGATGAAAAAAATTGTCAACATGTTCCTTTTATTCAACAATTATCATGTTCTTGGAACATTAATTTGTAGTATGGGCATTATGTCGTCATAGCTTTACTTTTTTTTTAAAAAAAATTATTGTTTCAAAAATGTCATTCTAAGTATTGTTGAAGTTCTGGATCTGACTTCTAAACTTGAGAATGAAAATTTTTTTAAATAAAAATAAGAGAAAAGGCTTCTTAAGTTCTTTCCTTTTTAATACTTCAAAATCATAAAAGTTTAAACTGATATAAAACACAAAGCACATTCTTCATTAATATGCAGAAAGAAGGTCCCCTATATGAATTTAACAATTTATTGACATGTTCACACTTTACCTAAATGATATAAACAATTATTGCGTAATAATTTGTGTAATTTGCATTTATTGCATAATATTTTGCTAATCGTTTAGTTTTATTTTGACATATTTTTTATATAAAATTCCAATGCATGAAGGGGAGCGCCAAATTAAGATCCACACTTTCTCACCGCATATTTACCTTAACGAATTTTTTTTTTAATCTTAACATCAAATTATATTCTCCTATTAATTATGAATGCAGTGATTGCAAATTTCTGGGTATCTGTTAATATTTTGGATAGGCTGGACTTGTCTACTTATTTGAAAATATGCAATTTCTGGTTGCTTCGCTTGCTCAGTCTAATATTCCATTTTATTCCCTGACTAATTAAGATACATATGTTAATAAGGAACAAAATATATTGAAATTAGTAAAACTGAATTGACTAATTAAAATTAGCGGAACCTAGTTATCTCTTGTATAACAGCACAATTCAACAAAGCAAAAGATAATGGTCATTGTCCTGATTATATAGGGCTGAGGCAAAATACTGATACAAAATGCACGCATGGTTAAATAAAGATAAAAAAAATAAATCAAATGTTCATTAAAAAAAAAAGAAAGATGAAATGATTAACAATTATTGCCCTCTCCACGGCAAAAAAAAATCAGTACATGCCATTTACAGAGCTTAATAATTTGAGATAATTTTATTCTTTTTTTTGTCTAATATGGCCGAATGATCTTCCTTCTCCCCGAAATTATTTTATATAGGAATTCAAACGCAAAAAATTTAATAGAAAGAAATATTATTATTTTTTTTAATAACAAGAAAGTTCGAACGCGTTTTATAAAAGCGTACAGTCTCTCTCCTTCCTACCCGTTTATAAAACGCGCTCGAAGGCTTCGAACGCGTTTTATAAACGGGTAAGAAGGGAATAAATTCACCGCTTCAGTTACGCCTCAAAAGGCTGGTCAGACTTTCGTACCCGTTTATAAAACGCGTTCGGAGCCTTCGAGCGCGTTTTATAAACGGGTAGGAAGGCGTAAATTTTTCAAAATAGAGTTATTACCGTTTTTTTTTCAAAATTAATAGGAAAATTAATGTGAAAATTTATGTTACATTTATTTTTAAGGTTAAATTTACAATTTTTAAAATATCACATTTAATTTCATATTAATTTTATTTAAAAATGACATTCGAATATTAATTTTGACATGAATATCATTTTGTTTGAATAACTATCAAGAAAGTCACTTGATTTACTGCATTTCTCTTTTTAATAATTAATTTATGATTTAAAAAACTTTTTTAGTAGTTTAGAGTGGTTTTTAGGTTTGCAAACTTTCAAAGTGGATTTTGGAGGTCTAGAGAGCGTTTTTTGGCTCCGAAAATGGTCGTTACGGGGTTTCACCCCAAACGGACCTTCCTATCAAAAGTTATGCTTGTTTAAAATTTTAATGTTCAAAAAATTATATATTATTTGATTATATATGGCTAACATAAAATAAAAAAAAGGAGAGACTACAATGCAAAAGATAAGTTTGTAGAATTAAATAGTAAAAATACAGTGTCATGGGCGAATAATTATTCAAACAAAATGATATTATACACATGTTAAAAAAAATATATGTGCAATTAAATGCATATAAAATATGTGTGATATATTTGTTATATCTATTTAATACACCTTTAATTGGAAATAAAATTTTAAGAATTTTGTAAATATGAAACATGCAGGCTTGAGTGAAAATAAGTTAAATACACCTTTATTGCAAAATATTATTTTTAATAAGTTAAATATTGCGGCTTGAGTGAAAAGTATGAAAAATTAATAACACGTTTATAAAACGCGTTCAAAGGCTCTGAACGCGTTTTATAAATGGGTACGAAGGTCTGACCAGCCTTTTGAGGCGTACCCCTTCTTACCCGTTTATAAAACGCGTTCGAAGCCTTCAAGCGTGTTTTATAAACGGGTAGGAAGGAGAGAGACTGTACGCTTTTATAAAACGCGTTCGAACTTTCTTCTTATTAAAAAAAAATAATAATTCTTTCTATTAAAATTTTTTGTGTGAAAATTTCTATATAAAATAATTTTCTGTCCTTCTCCACAGTTCAAATTTAAATTGAAATATACAGTTATATATATAATAACGATCCATCTGCTTAATATAACGCAACCGTTATTGCTTACATGAAATATCAAATAACTGTATTTAGGATACACAACCAAACTTTTATTTTCCTTAGGAAAATTTAGCTTCAGATTATAATAACTCGTCTAAATAAATGTCTACTTACAAATTCTCTATAATATCTCGTCCAATGCTTGACCAGTTCACATGGTTACTCTGCTAAAACCTACGAGAAGTCTATCATAACAGCCGAAGTTATTCAGATTTTGATTCGAAGTCGGAGCAATTAATATTGATAAGTTCATTTTCCTCTCCCATGCATTAGCTTCCATTCCAGTTAAGTCTTAATTTGTAAGTCAAAGAACTGATTTGTTGGTTGAGTACAAGTTCATGTCCACGGTGTCAAAAGTACCAAAAGCAAACTTTCAGTGCAACAGATTTCGTTGCGTTGCCAGAGTTTGAAAAATGAATAAATACTAGAAAAAGAGACATCGAAGCGCTCGATGAATGATCAAAATTAATTTGTTTCGGTTAAATTAATAACTGTTCAAACAGAATATAAATTTAAATTTGTTGAATTTAATTTATTATTTTTTCAAACAAAAATAGAAAAAATAAATTTATTGGCAACTATTATTTTCGATTGGAATTAAAGACAAAATAGAAAGCGCCATTAATATTATCTCATGAACAACTTTTTACATTCAAAAGCAACAATCACCATTTTGACATGGCATCAATCAAGGATAGATACAATACAGCAATAATTGTATTTTTAGAATGGAGCAACATCCATTTAAATGGTTAGTAACAAATTCGGTCTTTAATCTGATAAATGTATACTATCAAATGTTATTAATTCCCATCAATAAATCACATGTTTAAAAATAGCTGAAATTCGATTATTAGTAAATATCATTTTATAATCACATCGAAAATTTCTAGAAGTAAAATAAATATGCCAAATAATAACCAAAGTATACAATTAAAAAGTTTCGTACCATTAGATATTTTTTTTATAATTTTTTTATTATGCATATAAAATTTTGTACATCGACAAATTTTGCAATGGCTTGGAAACAATGAAAACATAATTATATTCCTAAAATAAAAGAATTAAATAATCATATTTAGAAATTTGAACAAAATATTTTAGAATTATATAATTATAAAATTTTATATTAATGGGTATTTCATATTTTTGTGATGAAGGATATAAATTTTTATGGCCAATTGAATTAATAAATATCCTTGAATAACTAAAAAAGTACCACATATTCCATATTTCACAAAATTGTATGATTAGATTAAAAAATAAAAATATCTATACGGCATGATTTGATTTTTTTATAATTTTGGGATCATTTATTTAAACTTTCATGCTTTATTAAACTTTAATTTAATTTGAATAATTTAAAACCTAACGGCATTTATGAAATTACGAGAGATTCGATTTTATGAGATTCAAAAAATTATTTAAAATATTTTATAAGTCTATAATTATAAAATTGTATATCATTAATTTTTTTGTATATCTTTGGGTAAGTAAATGAATTTTAATAGCCAAATGATTTTTCAAGGCCTCCAAATAATTACAAATCGCAACTCTTATGCAGATTAAATTTTATGAAATTCAAAAAAATATTTAAAATATTTTATACTTCTATAATTACAAACTTTTACTTTTCTGAATCTTTCATATATCTGTGAGCATGTATATATATTTTCATAGCCAAATGGATTGTTAAAGGTACCTAAATAGTTTTAAGACTAAATCATATTTAATCTGAAATCCAAAAATGAAGGCTTCCATTGATGCTTGAAATGTTGATGAGTGGGTCGCTTTTGAAAATATTATATTGTATCAAAGTACAGATTGTTTTCTAATAAAATTATTCTATGATTGATAGATTAATATTTGTATCTGCAAAATTTTCTCTAAAATCAAATATTAAGAACTATGATACTTGACAAATATAAACATTTCAATTTTAAAAAATAATACTATATGTGGCATTGACAATTTTTTTCTTTATAAAGTACACATCATCAAAAAAAATATCGAGTTGTTGATTGATTAGAGGTCTAAATTAATCTAGTAGTTATGCAATAATGTAAATACTTAGGGGTTTAATTTAACAAATAGGAAAAGTCTCTCTAGCATAAAACGTAATTTTGCTGCTAAGGCATCTTGGAAGTCAACCCTCAAAGAAAAAAGAACAAAAAAGTTATTTGAATTTAATAAGCAGTTCAAATGATTCAAAATTTTAAGACATATGACATGAAACCAATTAATTTCATAAATAAAAGAAGATAAAAATATGAATTAGATAAACCAGGCAATTCAAAGTTAACGAACTAACTATGTTATTTGTTGCTAATAGGTAAGCACTGATTCAATAATTTTGTGTCAGTTTTTGAGATTGATATTAGTCGCGTTTAATTAGGGATGGATCGTATAACAAAAATTTTTTATAGCAATTCAGATGGCCTAAATAACTTGGTTGTTAAATTATTCTTTTTTCTTGAAACTACCTTGTACACTGTTCCAAAACATAAGTTTATTTTATTATGTTTCTTATCCTCTGCGCCGCAAAAACAAAGGATAAAGAACTAAAGTCCATAAAGAACATAAAAATGCTACAAAAGATCATAGAACCTTGGAATAAGTTTGTTATACAATAATAAGTCACGCACGGGTACCACAGAATATCAAAAGTAAGTACTGTAGAAAAGCTCTCAATTGGAGTATTTATTGATTGATATTAATATGAACATTTAATTTGCAACTTTAGGTTTTCGCCAATAGCTCATTGCATACTTGTGTCTAAATAAATTAAATCGAGTCATGCATCCTAGATTCCTAGCTAATAACCTATTAGGAAAATAGAATTAGAAGTATTTTGTGCTTTGATGTTTATAATTAAATTGAATAGATGGAAGAACGGGCAATTATAAAGAAAATAAATTCATCCAATATTAATTTAGGTGGCATTTTGCATGACACCGGGGTACACGAAACCAACAATTTGTTTAATAACAATTAACGTGTGAGATATAGACTAAGCTTTCTGATATGCATATTATACAAATAAGATTTGAAATAATAGAACTAAAAAATGAATATTGTGTGGTAAACAGTGACGAATTGATTACTTCACCTTGAATGAAAATACCGTACAATAGAAAGTTTCCTCCAATTTGTTCAACGATAAATCTGAATTAATTCGCCGGACCAAGTTGCAGCACTCATAATTAACTTCAACCATGTCAGCTAGCCAATTTCACTTTTGGAAACATAACTATAAGATGACCACATGACACACACACACACACACACACACATTAATTAATATTTAGTTTTATCAGATTATTTTTTAAAACTTTTTTTTTGAGAAATTGGTGGTAACTGCCACTTGTTTAGTAGATATTTTTTCATAAATATTTATAAATTGGATTCCAATTATTTTATTTGTATACTCTATAAAAAAATTAAATTATATAATAGAAATTAGAATGATTTGTAATTAAAGATAAAGATAGCATGAAATTGATTCCAAAAAAAAATGTAGAAGTTGTTGATGTAGTAGGCGATAATTGTAAAGAAATTATTATATAAATAATTGACTAAATAATAATTTATTTGTTGTAATAATCGCATCAACAACTTCATTTGGGCTCTACTTAAAGGGTGAGATCTGTCCCTCAAAATAACAATATCAACAAAAGAGGAGGGTATATTTAATAAGTAGCACGCAACCCAAAATAATTTCCGAAATCATATGTGGCTGTATGTATGTAACAATCCTTATAAGTTATAACTGTGGAAAGCCTTCCTGACAGTAACATACAACTCTGTCTCGTTTTCCTAGCCGCAACACCAAAGTCGGTGGACCTTTAATGGATCCTAATCCAATCACAAAAGAAATCCGCACCCGTCAACGGACCCTTATCTAAAATTATCCAATTAAGGCGAGTGCTAAAAAAGCAAGAATCATTCGAGGCGGCAATTCAAGAGACCAGTGAAAAATTGAACCCCACATATTTCCCATTGGCGCCTCTTCTTCCTCTTCGTCTCTCTTCTCTCTCACTCGCTCAAATCCTGCCTCGTTTCATACTCCCATCGATCCTAGAAAACACCTCGATTTCTCTCTCGGTTCTATCTCTGGATCTCCTGCGCGCTTCTCGATCTATTGCTCAGCTTCTCCCTTGTGAGAGCTGGTTGGAACAGTGCGTTGGATCTAATCTAGGGTTTCTGATTGTGGATTTGAGGTAATTGATTTGTGAGATTTTTGGTTTTCTTTTTGAGTTAAGTATACGTGATTTAGTTGATACTGAGTGAATTGGTCTTTGATCTGCTCCCGAGTTAGTAAGATAGTGTGAATGGGGTATAAAGTTAAGGAAAAGGGGAAAAATGAGCTATGTTAACCTTGCTCTTGATTTGTAATTTCAGAAGATAAATGTAGAAGAATTGGGCGAATCATTGTAATAAGAAAAACATTTGGGAGCAATTAGATTTTGTTTCCCAATTTTCTTCCCCCCTCTTTTCAATCCTTCCCAAATTGTGGATTTTGAGTTAATTTCATGGTTCCATTCTGCTTCTTATGTTATTGGAAGGTTTCAACGTTATTTAGCTTAAGGATTATTGTGCTTTCAGTATGTACCAGTAGTCCAGTACTAATACCAGTACTTTCTGTTTAGAAACAGAAACAACACCATATCCTCATAATAATAGTGCTTCAGATTTTAAAATATTTTCTTTTTGGTTATTATTATTTCCATTTTACTGTAGGAATTTGAATTGTCTGGAAGTCATCTTAGATGAAAGGGACAAAAATGAAAGGAGCAGTGGATGGATGTAAGACTGCAACTGATACAACGGTAACAGCCAAGCATGATAAGGTTGTTATACAAAAACCGCCTAAATTTAAAGCCCCAGGTATTTTGTTTTGGTGTATAAACAAATTGTGGATTGCACTCTGATAGAAAAACTTAAGAAATTTTGAATTCCAGGAAAAGCCACTAACAGATGCAATAAGAAGTTAACAGCTGAACCTAGCTCTACGCCTATCCAGTGTCTGATGGAGTCAGGAAAATTCAAGCTCCAACTATTTCCGATCGACAGTGAAACTAAAAATGTATTAGAGCAGGTTAATATACTAACTTATTTACTGTAAACGGACTTTATGACACGTAATACTGCTTAAAATTTATCCTTGTCATATATATGTCAAATAAAGCTAAACTGTATTAATTTCAGAGCTTTATCAGCTTTACTGTTTGTGTTAATTACTATTTGCAGAATGACCATAACCCCTACTTGGAGTTGACACTGGCAACAAATAAGAAAATTTCTTCTGTGGTGAAGCACTTGGTGGAGAAATGGAGAGACAGTTTCAGTGCTACAGCCTTGGGGATTATGCTCTTTCCTTACAATGCAAGGTCTGATAATTTGATCGGAGTTCATAAATGGACTTTGAATGATACTCATACAACAGCAGCTGATGTGTATAATATGATTGGTACCCCATCTGTTTTTCGCTTAAGGTTAGTAAGGACATTTCCATTTGTTAACTTTGTTTTTTAAAACATCAAAGTACTTTTTATTTAGAATTGAGATTAGTACATTATCCCTGTATTTTTGTAAGCAAGTGCCCAAGTTATACATTCTGGCATTTGTCAGGAGCTAGAAGGTGAATTTTTGTAAATTTATAGGCTTGCTGGGAAGGGTTTTGAATAGTTTCATGTTTTATAGGGTGTATATATCCACAAAATAGAAACAGGTTCTTTTTTTAAGGTTGGTCTATGAAGGATATTTTATGTCATGGATTGGCTTTATTAAGGTTCTATGTAGTGCTCCAGTAATTTCCTTTCTTCACAGATTGTACAATTTCCATAACATTGGTGATCCCTGTTGACAGATATGGTTTTTTCTCAAACTGTGAATCTGCTTCCAATGAGGGGCTGCCACCTTATCTTGAAGAGAACTTCCATTTGAAAGAGAGTGTACCTGAAAGAGACCTTTCACTATTTCCTGATCTAAGTGGAGAAATGGTATCTATTGGTCAAAATGAGCCATCATTTGATAACACTGGTGGAGCACATCAGGTATGTATAATAATTATCTTTTTCTGAATATTAGTATAGATATCAGCTACTTTGGGAAAATTTTCATGTTATGGCTTAAAGAAACAGCCAACATATTTTCAAGTTGGCCTATAGCACATCTTAACATATATCATATAAGAAGCAGCAGCAACGACAAGAAGAACAAAGCCTTTGTCCCAAATAAGTTTGGTTTGGCTAGAAATGAAACCCAACAGACTATAATCACAGAACTAAGGTAGATAGTAATAATAAGAACAATACAAATAGTGGTAATAGTAATAAGTATCCATAATAATACCCTGAATTTTGCATTGAATATAGAAATTAGCCCTCCTTTCATTGAAGATAGAAATAAAAGAAGTATGGGTATTTTGAATGTGTTTGACTAGAAGGATATGTCGAGGGTGCAAAGGATATTTTTTCATTTTTTTCTGGGGGCAATCCTATATTTTCTAAGGGTATGCTATGGGCATGATTTATCTTGTTTTCGTGTGTTAATGAGACATGATACTATGAAAATTTAATTATGCAAGAAAGTATCATTTCTCATTATCTTCTATAACAATCTATTTAATAATTGTTACGAAGGTTATTTTTGAAAGAATTATAATTGTTACAAAACTTACACTTACACCTCTCAAACATATTTGACAACATATTTCTAGAGTTATAGACTGATCATTTGGGCCATGTTTGACATCTATGGTGCAGAATGTTCCAAGTAAACCAGCACCACTTCCTTCATGGCTTGATTCTATTTCCAACATGAGTTTTGGTGCCTTGTTATCTGAGACATCGCCATATCTAGAAGGAGGAAACCCTTCACAAAACAAGAATTTGCAAGTTCTCCAGGCAACCATGACGTGTGACTCTTTTGATGCTGCCATTGGTGCGCTCATCGCACACCAGCAACCAACAAGTAATCACATGCCACCACCCAAGGCTGTAAATCAACCATCCATATGGGATGGTGAAGAAACGTGCCATTCGTTTGCAGTCCAGAAGGCTGCTCCTTTTGCCAGGGTTGATCATGCCCCTCATAATAATGCACTTTGTAGCAAGGTACTATTATATTTTCTTCTAAATATTTATTGTTTCTGGAAATATATTTTCCAAGTAAGTCTTTGATGTTTTTGGAAACATATTTTCTCCCCTCATAATCACATGCTCCTTTTGCCAGGGTTGATTGTGTGCTTTTAAAAAAATTAATTTTGACTTAAATTTTGTTTTCTATTTTGGTCTTGGTGTCTTCTTCTACCAACCGTGAATGAGGGTTTCACCTGAGCACTTGTGTGCAGCTATTGTTTATTGAGTTTGTGTAAAATTAAAAAGAAATTTGTCGAGGGAAAAAAAATGGCCTCGTGAATTTGTGTCAAAACTATACCACCTTAGACTAAAGTTGAAATTTTAGAACCAGTTTCACAAACAATGGCTGCAAAGTAGAAATTTAAAAAATTGATTTCGCATTTCTGGTTCTTCCAGTTGTCATTTTCATATTGCCAAACACAAAACAAAAGTGGACTGTTTGTTCCATATTTTCTGCTAATAGTATTTAGAAGAGTACTGACTTAAGTAACTATATGTGCAGGAGTTGACTGATTTGCAAACTGAAATTACTGCTGAGACAGATAATGCAGAAACAAAGAATGAGATGATGCCCCTAAATGAAGAGAGCAACCCACTAGCTAAATTGGATCTCTCCTTGGTACTTAAACCTTTCTCAGATGTTTCTGTTAATATTTATTTACATTTCTATCCGAATTTATATGTTGACACGTGCATAGTCTTTGAGTCCATCATGGTAGATTTAAGTAATCCAATGGTGCTTTTGTGGTGTTAAACCTAGAATGATAATTTTGTTGGGTGCATGATGGTACCAGTCCTGCAGTGTTGAACTATTGGCATCTTTCTATTTAAAATGTTTGTCATAGTTTGATGATTATGCAACATGGAGCCATAATAATCTTTCAAAAGTGAGCTTTAGAGTATGCTTGTACCAGAATGAAGCAAAGCAGACATTGAAATCCTTGCATCCAGGTTGCCAATCCATGGAAGAACAGATACTCAATGTTTTTGTGGAGGGGATTTTACTAACATTAATTGCCAATCCTTGTATGGAATGCTCAGTTATTTATCTAGTCTTTTTGCATGTATCAGCCGGAGCCCATGGTCCCCTTTGAGAACCCTTGTTCGAGACCACCAGGTAGCAGTACTGACAGCATTGGCTTTTGTGGGTTGCTTTCCACCAGTTTGGATTTCCCAAACTCTGTTTTCTAACAAAAGAGCTAGTAAAGAAATAGTTAGATTCTCTTTTGTTTTTTTTTTCTTGTGTAGTAGAAATGGAACAAATTGAAGAAATCTAATTTTACTTTAAAAATAGAATGAAGCTGTCGTATCTCTTCTTTTGCAATTGAAAATTATAGCTGGGTAACAATGCACGATAGCCATTGATGGAATATAAGGCACACTCAGTTTGACTCAGCAAAGCTATGTAGTTAGTAAAACGGTCAAAGTAATTTATTTGATTGTGTTATTGGTTTGATGTCTTTGTGATTACAAATAATCTCTAGCAGTTCTTTACCTTTACCTTTTTTACGGCTTCACATGAATTGTACAGTAATTAATTTAGCTACAG
The DNA here is from genome assembly GCA_028095005.1 of Rhynchospora pubera. Lineage (NCBI taxonomy): Eukaryota > Viridiplantae > Streptophyta > Magnoliopsida > Poales > Cyperaceae > Rhynchospora > Rhynchospora pubera. The sequence goes on along the minus strand of CM051460.1, from coordinate 220,091,226 downwards.
CAAGTAATTCTGGGACCTAGATTTAAATGCTAGTATGTGCACCATTTTTCTCCTTGAAGTGTACTGCTGGTACCAAATACAAATAGTAGTAGTGTGTCAGATGTGTAGATCCATCCATCAGTTGCAGAGGTTATTAATAGCAACAGATGGTGAATTGTCAGTACTGATGCCACTCTGGCAAATTGGGCCATGTTTCCCACTCTACTTAGTGACTTCTTTTCATCACTCAAAAAGTAATTTGAGAAAAAAGCCCACTGAAAAACTTCTTTTTTAATATCAGATGACTAGAAAGACTACTACGTTGATGTTTGAAAACAACTTTTAGCAACTTTTCTGAGACAAGAAATGTGAAAGTCTCAATCAGATCCAGGCTCCAGCGCATATATTTATTTAAAGTCAAGAAGGGACGTAAAAGTAAAAATAGCGTCCTAGTGTAGACATTATACAGTTAAGCTTTTGTTATCATATCTAGGTATCTATAACTTCCTTTCAAATGAAAGGACGCTAAACTAATCCTTGAACTGCCTAAAATTTGCGTTTGGCATGCATGAGTTTAGCCTAACTTTTAGGTTGGTAATCTAACTTGTTAACCTACAATTGCCAAACGAGTTTAAGATCAACAAAATTAGTACTTCCGTCAAAACAAAAATTTACTAACTTCATCTCGAACATTAATCCCAAAGTACTAACTTTTATCCATAACCCCACTAACTTATAGTGTTACTAAACGCCCCTAGAGTTTAGAACCCATCTCTTAATCAAAGAGGAAGAGAGCCACCTAGATATCTAATATACGCTAATGATTATATGGGCCAAACACACTAAGTCACATTCATATATTAATTAGATAAACAAGTGTCGTATATACTTGGCGTCTAATCTTTGTAGATCAACCACTCATCATTTCACTAACAACCTTTTCTTTTAGAAATACATAATGATTGGCCAATACCAATTGTTGGAAAAACAAAATTGGTTAAGCAGCGCCACACTAATAATCACTTTCCCCAGTCCATCGGATACATTTTTGTTGTAAACAAATGTACAAGTTTGGAGGAGCAAATTGCAATTTGTTATCTCCTCTCAACCACTGAAAATGTAGATCTGGGAAGTGGGTCCAGAGAGGCCTTGAGAATAAACAATGGGCCTAAACAAAAGGTAGTAAAATCTTTGCCATGGGCTACAAATGGATACATCATTAAAGGCACTTATCTGCTTTAGGACCATTAACGGACCCTCAACGCCGCCCCATTAAAATATTCCATGATAATGGTACCGACGCACCTTGTGATGGATTTTCTGCGGCATTAATATTTCATAAATATCTGTAGTTTGGTTGTGTTTAGTCTTTCACACTGAATAATTTTTTAGAAATACTACGGCTGAATGATGACGTATGACTCTCTAAAACTTAAGCATATCTCAATAGGAAAACAATTTACCAATTTAAACCTTTAAATATGATTTTTATGTGAAGATTTCTTTGAAGACTAATTTTAACTTTTTTTCCAGATATTTTTTATTTGTATATAGAATTTTAAAAAAATCTTGTTAATTGGTTATGAGCCTTTCAATTATAATATTTGGTCTCCTCGGACATTTCAATATTGAGATCACATTAAACGATTCGGATTGATTATTTAAATTTCTCAAATTGAGATATAGTCAGATTTGACGGTTCACTCCATCAAATCTCTACTACTTATAAAGCACCCATAGCAAGGTCAGCATTTTTCACACAAAGGGGTCCAAACAATTTTGTTAGCATCACTATAAACCATTGGTCAATATGGTGTACGGTTTGGATTGCTATTTCTATAAAGGAGTCGACTCTACACACAAGTAAGTTAAGTCGCTGGATGGTATGTCTCTGTGGTTTCGCTTCTAAAACACGCGGGTTCGATTCCGGTCTGCGCTGAAATTTTTCAATTCTTTTTCGCGAATTTATTTTTTTCGCTGCTCCCACACGCGAGTTCTGCCCTGAATGCACTCGGTTCTCAAGAGGGAAGCAGGAACAAAATAGCAGGGTCTCTCTCGCTACATCACACGCCAAGCACAGCCCCTCCTCTCCCCTCTCTTCTGTTCCGATCGATCCCAATATCTCCCGTCGCCTCTCCTCAAACAATTATCGCATAATCTCAGAAGGAAAGCAATTATCGCAGAATCTCAGAAGGAAAGCAATCTTCCACCGATCTGCTCTCTCTACAACCTACCATGATTGCCCCTCTCGCTACCTGCCCGATCTCCGCCAATCATTCCAAAAATTTTTGTCACATCTCTCCTCATAGTCGTTCTTGCCTCTCTCACAATCTCTTTCCACATCTGCACCCATCAAGGAAAACCCTAGATGCCGACTCATTTATTATTTCTGCCTCGCACATCTCTGTGATGGTCCATACCACCACGATCCACGCCATACCACCTCGGCACGATGACCTCGCTCTTCTCAATGCATCTCGGAACACGATTTTCAGCTCTCATCGTGGCCACGAGCCGTCCGTCCCCGTCGCCTGAGCCTCTCCCAACCTCTCGCAACATCAAGCAAACCTCAGTCTGTCTCCTTTCGACCACCACTTGGAATGCTAGAGGTTTAGGAACTAGTGAAAAGAAGGGATATATTTCTGATCTTATTAGGTTTGAAAAAATTGATATAATAGGGATACAGGAAACAAAAAAGAGTAAATTGTTCAAAAATTATTTGCTCTCCTTAGCTTTAAGTTTTGACTGGAAGTATATACCTTCTAGGGGTGCTTCTGGTGGGGTCCTCTTGGGTATCAACTCAAATATCTATAAAGTAGTGGGCTGGCAGATAGAAAATTTTTCTATTTCCGTCAAGCTGGTTAATAGAAGTAGTAATATCTATTTCCTCTTTACCACCACCTATGGTCCAGTTTTAACTTCACATAAACAAGCCTTCTGGGATGAACTTACTTACTTAGGTAATTCAAGTTCAGGCCCGTGGATAGTAAGTGGTGATTTCAATACAATTAGAAAAAGGTCAGAAAGAAGAGGGATTTCTTTTGACACTAGAAATATAAATAAGTTTAATAATTGGATTGAACATTTCAATTTGTTGGATTTTAGAAGTCTTGATAGAAAATACACGTGGGCTAGAGGGGGGAACAGCAGACAATTTGCTTGTTTAGACAGATTTTTTGTCAATCAAGAATGGATTGATCTATTCCCCAACTCAACCACTTATAGCCTAGCTAGATCCTTCTCAGATCACTCCCCTATAGTGTTTCATACAGGGGTAGACAATACTTTAATTAAAAGCTCCTTCAAGTTTGAAAAAACTTGGCTTAGACAAGAAGGTATTGCTGATAGAGTTTTTACCTGGTGGCCAATGGGAGGGTTAGGTTTTAATAAAGCCTATAACTGGGATAGAAAAATTAACCTAATGAAATCCAAGTTTAAGGGCTGGAGTAGAAATCTCAATAAAATAGTGGTAGATAAGAAAAAAAGACTCACCTCCACTATTAAGAGATGGGAAGACACCTTAGAAGATAGAATATTAGATCAGGAAGAACTAGATAATTTTTATGCTTCCAGAAAGGAACTCCTTGATATTTACTTAGATGAAGAAACTCACTGGAGGCAAAGAGCTAGAGTAACCTGGCTACTTGAGGGAGACTCTAATACTAAATTCTTCCATAGAATAGCTACAATTAGAAAGAATAAAAATGTCATCTCCCATCTTGTAATTGATGGTAGAGAATCCAGAGATCCTATGGTAATTCAAAACCATGTTATGAATTATTATAGGGATCTTTTTGGTATATCTAGCATAACTAGGGGTTCTCTAAAAAATCAAATCTGGTCAGGAGAAGAGGTCATTTCAGGAGATGAAAATACTTCTCTAACACAACCCTTCTCAATTGAGGAAGTTAGAAAGGCAGTTTTTCAAATGAATGCAGAAAAAGCTCCAGGACCAGATGGATTTCCTATTTTGTTCTACCAAACTTTCTGGGAAGTCATAAAAGATGATCTGTTTAGTATGTTTTTAGACTTTTATGAAGGGAGGCTAGATGTTTCCTATTTGAATAGGGCTCATATTTGCCTCACTCCAAAAAAATCAGATGCTTGCAAAATAACTGATTTTAGACCCATCAGTTTATTAAATTGTAGTTACAAGATAATTACAAAAGTCCTTTCCAATAGGCTAGATCCTATTTTAAACAGGATCATTAGACCTAATCAGAGTGCATTCCTGAAGGGGAGATTCATCCTGGAAGGAAATGTAGCTGCCCATGAAATCTTGCACCATGTACATCTCAAAAAAGAAAAAGGCCTTCTTCTAAAGCTAGACTTTGAAAAAGCTTTTGATAAAGTTAGCTGGGACTTCTTGTTAGAAGTTCTCAAGTTGAGAGGTTTCTCTCATACTTGGATAAACTGGATACAAAGTACCCTGGTAGGGGGTAAGGCTGCTGTGTTAATCAATGGGGAAATAGGAGATTCTTTTGAGTGTAAAAAAGGGTTGAGACAAGGAGATCCTTTGTCCCCCTACCTCTTTATCCTGGCAGCAGAAGGGCTTACAAAAATCCTTGAAAATGGTATTAGTTCAAATCATTTCCAAGGACTAGGCCCAGATTTACCCATTAAGGGAAAAGTGTTACATCTTCAATATGCTGATGACACTTTACTCTTCCTAAAATATGATAGTATAATGTTACAAAAGATTTCTTGGGCTTTGAAATGCTTTGAGAGCATCTCGGGTCTCAGAATCAATTTTACGAAGTCAGAGGTGGTTCCCCTAAACCTGACCTCAGAAGAAGTGGATAATATTTCTAGTATTTTACAATGTAAAATAGGAAATCTACCTTTTAACTACTTAGGTCTTCCTCTCCACTTGAAAAAACCTAGCAAAAGCGATTGGAATGTAGTAATAGATAAAATAAAAAATAAATTAGCCAAATGGAAGGGTAATCTTCTCTCAATAGGGGGTAGATTAATTTTGCTCAATTCAGTGATCTCTGCGCTCCCTCTGTACTATCTCTCTATGTTTAAATGCCCCTGTTGGGTCATCAGTAAAATAGATAGAATAAGAAGACTCTTTCTTTGGGGATCTCTTCAAGGAAATGAAAGAATAAAATATAGTTTAGTGAATTGGGACATCATTTGTAGAAGAAAAGAGTTTGGGGGTTGGGGTGTGTTAAACCTCTACCATATGAACTCAGCCTTACTAAGTAAATGGGTGTGGAACTACATGCATATGGAGCATAAGGGTATTTGGAAGGAGTTAGTCCAGTACAAATACCTAGGCAAACATGGCATGCTAAATTCCTCCCATTTCTGGAAAAATTTACAGTTTTTAAATCCAATTTTTAAAGTTTGTTGTAAAAAGTTAGTAGGTAATGGCCAGAAAATTGATTTTTGGAATGATATCTGGTATGGTAGCATCTCACTGGCCAGGAATTTCCCTAAGCTTTATGATAAGTCAAGAAGAAAAGAACATCTTTCCTTGGCTCTGGTCTGGAACAATGGGAGTCCAAATTTCTTTCTTACTAGAGGCATTTCGAGAGAAGTGAGAATCGAAAAAGATGCCCTGCTAGATATAGTTAAAAACCAAAACTTAAACTTAGGAGGGGAAGATAGCATCTGGTGGAATCTAGAAAGCCATGGTTATTTCTCTGTTAGATCTTTCTATAAGTTTCTTAACAATGGGGAAATTAGTAGTAATTTAGAACTCTCAGTATGGAAATTAAAGATTCCTCTGAAATATAAGTGCTTTCTATGGTTAACCACAAACAATAGGATCTTAACTTTTGATAACTTAATGACTAGGGGCTGGCATGGGCCAAATAAATGTCAGTTTTGTGCTAACTCAGAGAGCGTTGACCATCTTTTTGTCAACTGTCCTTACATAAAAAATTTTTGGATAAATTTTAATATGTTTAACGATAGGAATATTAATTTGGATATCTCTAGTCTTAATACTATTTGGGATAGCATTAATTTGCTGAGTAAGGAGGATAGAACTTTCTCCAAAACTCTGCTTGCAGCTCTATGTTGGATCCAATGGATGGAGAGGAATAAGAGAACTTTTAATTCTGTAAAGGGCTCTAATCCCCATTCCTTGTATTTTAATATATTGAGCTTATATTCTTTTTGGACAGGTTTTGAAACAGGTATGGAAGCCAACTTCAGGAGCTTAGCTGAATTGCAGAGGCAATTAGCAGAAAGAGATGAAGAGGGAATCCCGACTGATGATGAAGATTTGCTGGATTGAGCCCTCAACATCTCCTTGTTCCTGAGCTTCCTTCGCTTGTTGGAGTTTTTACCTTGTCCATGTCTGTTTGTGACTGCTTTTTGTGTAATTTTGTGACTTTATATTCAGCTTATTTTGCTTGCTGCTAATGTTTGGTTGTGTGGTATTGTGCAGTAAGTCTTTAGCTGGGTAGTAAGTAGCAGTTATTTCTTAGTAGTAAGGTGTAGTTTATGCAATCTCTTAGTAGTTAGCCTGGAGATGGGTATGATCTATGTATGTTGAACTCTTTACTTTTCAATGGAAGCCTACCTCAGGCTACTTTTGCTCAAAAAAAAAACAATTTTTTTTTAATTCACTGCACATGGGCTAATTTTTCGTTGGGGTTAATTGTGGTTATGCTTATTTGTAGGTCGATTTAGTCCTCAATGATGGCACCTTATCCCTATTGCATACCAAGCAGTGCATCAATTGGTACACGTTATGGTATAAGAACTGGCTTATGAACCTATGTCATTTGATTTTCTTATCTTAAGCTTGGTGCAAATGTTGTTCTTGTTGTGTTTCTTGCCATTTAAAGTGTTATCTGTTATATTTCAATTTTAAAATAGTGATCTAATGGTCGATTTGGGTATATCTTGAAGTTATGATATAGAGTTTTTAATAAAATTTGCGTCTTTTTTAAAAAATTTGTATCCAAAGTTTAATTACAATACTCGGGGGATAATTCTATTATGAAACATTACATGGGTGCTTACTTGACAACTATTTTCAAGGTTTTGAAAAAAAAACTTTTCAAAAACTTCAATGTTTTTTTTTTGTTCAGGTTTTGAGTTTAATTTGTATGTTTTAGGATTAGGTTATTCTGTCTAATTATTGATGCCTCGTATGTTGTTAGAAATCTGAAAAATGGAGCGTAAGAGAATGAGGATGGACAAAAATCTAAAGATGCTGATGCAGGAAATGTGAATAAAGATGCTAATACAGGTTAGCAATTAGGAGTATTGTTTGTTTAATTTTTATATATATTAATAGTTATTTGATTACCAAAAACAAAATAAATACACATTATAATAAAGTTGTTTGGTTTTATCTGATTGGCCTCAAATTTTCAGTAAAGTTTGTTTGTATCGTTACATTTGGATTTTAAAATATTAATTTAAAATAGGACACTAACTATCAGCATAGAAAGATTTGCTCCAGGGATCCTAATAGTTTTTTATGGATTTATGCTAGGAACCTTGTAGAAGATAGTTCTCTTCTGGATCTAGAGATGATTGTGCACCCATTCCCTATCTCGTGAGTTTCCCCCTTTTGTTGCTCTCTTTACCTGAAATTTATTGGTTAATTTCGTCTTGATTACTAGAATATCAAGGCAATTTCACTGCATGTGATGGTTATAACTTTGACCTGTAGTTTTGTTGTTTTGACTAAAATACTATATTTTTAGATTATCTGTTTGATTGTGTAGTTTCTGCTTGGATATATTTGGGTGCTTGCTTTGATTCTTATAGATATGAAAGATATATAAGTTTGGGGTACTGGTACCGGTCTAAAAGTAGTACCAGTGCCTGTTTTATTTATATACTTCATGCAACTGATGGATAACTTTGTGGGTTTCTTTTCTTTAATGAAAAATGGTGGGAATATACTCCAATGATTTAAAAGAAGTACCTTTAATTATAAGTTTGTCATCTATTGCTGTTGGGTTAAAATTGGAAAAAATTTCCCTTTATTTTTTTCTTGTAATTTCGTTTGTTTATATTAGCTTGAGCTTTCTTTGAACTCTCTTTAATTGTTCCTTCAATAAAGAAAAGAAAAGAAAAAAATAATAAAGATTGTCTGATTGCCCAAAAATTGGATTACCATGTCAAATGGATCAGTGCTGAACTGCTTATTGAAGACCTTCGTAATGGTACCTATACTGTCTGTATGTCTCTTGATGTTTTCATGGTACTGTACCAATACAAGATTGGGAATGTATATACATGTATTATGTTAATTGTTTTTGTGTTCTTTTGTATCAAACCTAATGGTAGATACTGGTTTGTAGGTTCCACAACAATGCATATTTGGCATGAAGGGCCCTTCACATTGTAAATAAGTTGGAACTCATCTTTGACCTATGATTTGCTTGGGCTTTTCCTTAAATATCAGGTTGGATAAACTTCTTTTTATATAGGTTGAAGTGTAAAGCATCACTAGGATACATGGTATGACATAGCACAAAGTTGGCATAAAACCAAACAAAAATATTATTTGGTGCTTAATGCCAAAAATTTAGATGCTTGCATAAGCTTACAGTTTCATAAAACACAAATAAAAGAGTTTTTCTGGTCTCTTTTTAAACTTTCTTTCTTCATCATTAAGGGGAAATTGTGACATTTGTTTGTTATTTGTGTAATAAGAAAAGTATTACAATGGGCCAACAACCATTGCACCCAGAACATCGATACAAAAGGATATGTCAAAGCTTGTGGCCTTTGCTCTTGGAAATTCCTTTTTGTGTCTGATTTTGAAAATGGATTTCAAGATTCTTCAACTGTTGCCGCTGCCTGTATCTCCTATAGGGTGAGCAGCATTTTTTTTTTCCTTTCTACTTTTGTGTTGAACAACACAAGCCACTTGGTAAATAAGGATATCATTTTTCAACTACAGTTTTTTTTATTTTTGTGCAATATGGTCTTTTATGGCTGACAGTATTTAAGCCTCAATTAACGATTAACATATAAAATTATTACTATTATTTTACAAAACCAAAAGCAACACAAATATCCAGGACATGACATCAACCTGCTTTTAACATAATTTTTGGGTTCAACTTTTGTGTCAGTTATTATACACTTTAATCCAAGTCATATCCAGACTCATATGTTGATACGAAATTGAAGGATCTTAGTTGAATACACATGCTTAATATTGCATTTTGTAATGATAATGACACTGATATCTACATGTTCTTTGGATTCACTTGCAAATTTGGACGTCGGGGTATAGATGGTCACGGGTGTAGTTTGGACACCAATATCTATGTCCGTTTGTATTTATGGAATTTGTTTTAGTAGAAATAAGCTTACCAATGATTTTTTTTTTGCAGTTCATTTTTTAGTTAGGAACTGGTACAAGTTGGTATGCTTCATTGTATAATTTTTATTTTGTTAGATTATATTGAGCCTGTTGCTTGGTGTTCGACAAAATTTTATTGTAGCTGATATCATAGTTATGTTAGATAGGATCCGTAACTAAAAAATTAATTAGTTTTAAATTTGAATATTTTAGTTGTTGATTTGCTGGCAATAGAGATTTGACAAGGATATAGATTATTTCCATCAATTACAAATTCAATATAGATTATTTTGACTAAGCCTTCATGAATCATGATGCAAAAACTTAATCCTGTCATCGCATGCAAAATTTCGATTTGAATTCTAAATGTTCCTAAATTATCATATTAATAAAGTTTAAATTGAAAATATTGAAAATAAAAGATAATTTTGCAATGCACTTTTCAATAAAGGACATATACTACAATGTCAGGTTTGTGAAGAAATGAATAGTGAAATGAAAGAACCTATAGGTGGAACAGTATGCTTAAGATGGTGCAATAAAATACATGTGTTACCATGAACTTATCAATTGAAATTGTTAGAATAAGTTAGTTTTGCGAAAGTGTAAATAAGACCTAAAGACAAGGAAATACACCTTAATAAATATTAGGAATATGAAAATGCAAGAAATCGCGACTAATTAAATAGACATAGGCTGAGTGTTATAAAATATTATTTGAAATATTTTCATATATTAAAGTCTGCCCGCACATTGAGCGGGCACTGCTGCTAGTCTATTTAATTGTCGCATGTTTCTATCTTTTTTGTTATAATTAATGTTATAAAATATCCGTCATAAAATGGAAAATATATATGTTGTAGTTTGGGTTTCAACGACTTACCACAGAAATGTATACAGATTAATGTTCACAAGTTATAAAATTCCAAACGCCAGCCTTGTCACCTCGTCCCGCTCCAACCTATTAACTTCGTTGATTTTTTTTCCTACATTTTTGTTTTCGAGAAATGATCGTTGTCACCAAAATACAGACTATTGAATTCCTCTTTAATACATGCATCTGTTTGTTCCAGTGAATATATTTGTCGTTGGATGTGTCCAACCTGATATCGACACAAAACACGAAGAGAAAAATTAGGGATCTTGACTAGGAGGCAACACGGACTAATTTAATCTCCATAAAAAATGTTCTCTGTTTGATAATCTGAAACAGAAACAAAATAAGAAGAATGAAATATGACATCAGAAAACTTTGAATGAACGAGTTTCGAGTTATTGTCTGTAAATTTGACTTGCATAATACATTAATACAACATAGTAAGAAGAACAAAATATGAAACAGAGATGATTTTAAATTAAGAAGTTCATGGTTATTGTCTACAAACTATTTCGTGTAATTGAAATGTATTTTCAATATACTTAACATCTTTATCACAAATAATGATTTTGAAGCTTTTGTTTCTAAAATTTTCCATTTCCTAATCCTCTTCTTTCTTCACCGTTTTTCATTACTTAGTAAAAGAAAATTGCCCAGAAATAAAAAAGAAAAACATAAAAGGGTAACGCATTATGACACAACACAAGTTATATGCTTTATCATCCGTTCAATCCAATCCAACGGCCAAGATCAAGAGATGCAGTCTATATTTGACTGAGTGGAGGATGGAGCGGTTAGAACTAGGGGTGAGCAAAAAGCTCGTAACTCGTGAGTTACTCGAACTAGACTCGTAAAAAGCTCAGTTACAACTCGAGCTAAAAAAACTCGAGTTGGTATAACTCGAGTTGAACCAACTCGGTTAATCAACGAGTCGAGTTTGAGTTAGGCTCAACTCAGCTCGTTGACTCGTGAGCTGACTCATAACGTAATAAATTTAATTTTTTTTATGGTTATCAACATGATCTATGAGTGTTAATATTGAGTTTCAAGACATATTTTGCTTCAAATCAATGGAAATGAATAAAATTGATAATAAATTTTATTTTTTATATTATTGTATATCGTAATTACTTTAATTTTGAAATAATATATAAATTAAAAAATAAAAATTTGAAGTAGACATATTCATGTCAAGTTGGCTCGTGACTCGTGAGCCAACTCGAATTAGAGACGAGTTGAATTTGAGCTAACTTAAAAAACTCGAAAGTATTTCCAACTCGAGTCGAGCTAACTCGAGTTATAGCCGAGTTGAGTTTGAGCTGGCCCCAACTCGTTCGAACTCGGCTCGTATACAGCCCTAGTTAGAACATGACGCCACAGTAGAAGATAATTACAATGTGGCTCTAATTAGAAAAATTGGGAAATGCCCGGATAAAAGAAAAAAATAATAATAACACAACCAATATTTGATGCAGTAAGTAATTTCCTTTCTTCGACTCAGAATTTGGATAGCGATTCTAAATTAATACAGCGTTAGCGATTAAGAGATGTGCATTGTATTGCGGTTTGTGGACGACATATTTGTTAGTTTTCATTAGGATCGAAGAGCAAACAAATTTTGATCTTCTTTTTTTTTTTGTAATAATTTTGTTAACTAACTCAAACTATATTCAGTTAGTCAATAGAAATATAACTGTTCTAAATAACATAGTTTTTTTAGAGATGCCAGGCAGCGCTAAATAACATAGTTACGTTATATTTTAGCAAGCATGAATCTTAAGAAAAACGAAGAGAGTTGCTTCTCTAGGGCTCCGTTTGGATGGCTTCTTTCCGGAATAAGGAATAAGGAATAACCACTTTTTACCAATAAATTTATTTCTAACCATCCAAACTCTTCACAAAAGTTACACACTTTCCAATAAATTTACCCCTTCCCAATAAATTTATTCCCTTCTTTCTTCTTCCAACCTTATTCTCAACGCATCCAAACGGAGCCCAGGCTCCGTTTGAATAGGTGTGGGAAGAAGGGAAGAAGGGAAAAAGTGAAAAGAAGTATTGGGAAGTGTGTAACTTTGTGAAGAATTTGGATTGTTTATAATTTTTTTTCCTTCTTCCTTCTTCCTACTTCTTCTCAACGCATCCAAACGGAGGCCTAATTAAGCTCATCTTTGCAATGTTGAGAAAACAAATTGAATCATTCCTCTCAATTAATTTTTTCCTTTTTTTCATTTTTGTACTTGAGTGCTTGTCTTCGAAACAAAAATTGTGATATTACCCAGCGTAAATTTTTTTTTTAAAAAAAAAGACGTAGAAACACACAAAAAAAAGTACCCTCAGTAATATTTAATGATATAGAAAACACTCATACAGCTTGGACTTGGAGCACACGAATTTGAATTTTTTTTTTGAAGATAAATTGGGGTCAAGCCGAATTTGAAACTTTATTATAGCGTGACTTTCAATTGTTAAAATTTTATATATACACTTGTTGCATCATATTCTCAGATAGTTTCTTACCAACATCATTTGAGTCGTAATAACCGGGAAAGAAATATGAAGTCCAAAGGTTTAAATAGCGGATAGCGGGTTAGTAGCGGACAACCTCATGTCATAGCGGATAGCGGGTAGCGGTTATTTAGCGGCCGCTATGGGATTATAACGGATATGTACAAATGTACTTATTTATTACATCATTTAATTAAAAATTAAATATCATACTAATTATATGCATGTTATGATAGTTAAAGTTAACACATACACTTTACAATCCATTATTCCAATAGAGAAATCTCGTTGTATTTTATATTATATCAAGTCAGTCAGAGTTTATATGTCAAAGATATATTTGTAATATTGATTCTATGCTAGCAAGCAATAAATTGTGTCGCTATATTTTTCTAAAATACCATTATAGTGCATCTATATTTTGCTAATTTTTACCATTATAGCCACCATAAGAAATAAAAGGCAAAAAATAACTATAATTTTAAGTAATATTACTATATACCAATGAACACCGCTATAGCGGCACTTTTAGTTTAGCACCGTAGCGGTCTACTAAGTTATACCGCTATAACGGGGCTATTGCGGTTCATAGCAGCGCTATTTAAATCACTGATGAAGTCAACTTAGAAACGTACAAGAACCAAATTATTACGAAGAGACCGTGTTGATCTGGTGTAATTCATACTGAAAGACAAAAAACTTGGGAAATAAAAAGTTTTACCGAAGTTTTATAATAAAATCATGGGTGATTTAGATTTATGCCACTTCAAAATATTTAAAATTAAAGATATGTCATCATTAAATGACAAATTATTTTTTTGTCACTATAAAATAATAGAAATTATTTTTTTGCCGTCGGATAATTATATGACAATTTTACCCTTTTAAATATGCCACTATAAAACTTAAAAATTAGTAATATGCCACCACAAATGATATAATTGATTTTATGCTATTATAAATTATTAACAATTTGTTTTATGACACTGTAAAATAACAAAATTATTATATGTCATCGCTGCATAAAACAAATTAAAGGTTCATATACTCATTATATATTATTTTCATTGAATGCTGTACCAGTTAGGTTTGTTGTACCTGCAACTTGTAGAAAATGATTTGATGATAAGATGGATTAGTTATATATGTTAAATCTTGCAAACTATATTTGTTGTATTTTGTTTATTCACGAATTTGTCCAAGTACTTCTAATGAAATAATTTTTAATTTGCTGTAGCTAAACTTAAATGTTTAATTGTTTCCTGGCGACGCCTTTTTTTTTATATTTGTAGGATTTGTTTTAATGAGGGATAATTTAGTTAATATTTTTAAATGACAAATTTTGTAGTGGTATTTTTAGAATTTAGTATGTATTTAGAGAAATAGTGACATAAAATTAATTTTAGCAATTCTATAATGGCATAAATTTAATTAGTAATTTAAAAATGGTATTTTTCTAATTAACAAAATTCACGTGGCATAAAAGTAATTATCTCCAAAATCATCATGTATTAACGTAATGTACTTATTAAGAGAGCCATTTTGGCTCAAAGAGACAAAATTTTATAGCTATTAGTTGCTAAATTAATTGTTAAAATGTATCGCATTCAAAACAAAAAATAATTTCTTATAACAAGTAATCTATTTAAGATTTCTCTCGATTTTATGTGAAGTAAAGACCCCAACGGATACCTCCATTTTCAATAGAATTGGAGAGAGAGAGAAACAAGTATTAATTGCTAATAGTTCAGTATATGGGCAAGCGAATAAATTACATAATAACAAAAATAAATACAATCATTATATGGTGACAAATATTTAATTGCCAAGTTGCTATTCCAATGACTTCCGAATAAATCCCAAACAGTTTCACACACTTTATAGAAAAAGAATACTGCAGTATTTTCACACTCAGCCGCTTTGAGCCTTTTGACCTCTATTGGAAAACTTTAATTCTTATCCTAATTTGAAGTTAGCAACAAACCAAGACCACTTCTCACACCTCTTTTCTATATAAAGCCCCTCCAATCCAACAGCACACCTCCCCTTTTGTTCTAAGCCCTCCCCAAAGAAATACAAAGGAAACCTTTAAACCTCAACCCTTATCAACCTTCAATCCATTTAACAATGGATTACAGCCCCCGGATTCAACGGCAGGGATCGTGCCGGTGCGGTAGCTTTCGGATTAGAAGCAACTACGAAGAGTTGGATCAATTCGGTGATGTTTCGCCCCCTCCGGCTAGAGGCAACAAGTTGTGTGGCCTGTGGAGAAAAATAGTGAGAGAAAAGAGAAGAATACTACGAAAACCCGGTAATGCCGTCTTAGTGCCATACGATCCGTACAGTTATGCGCAAAATTTTGATGACGGGCCCACATGGGAGGAGCCGGATAACTTGTCAAGGTCGTTCTCAGCAAGATTCGCGGTGCCAGCCAGAGTTCTTGAAGAGATTCAAGTGAATTGATCTTTAGGGGCTTTTTCAATTCTTTTTTTTTTTTTTTTGGTTTTAGGGGATGGATTTTTGGTTGTGGTTAAGGGGAAAAATGTATGGGCGTTCAAGCTAGTTGATGTTTGTAAATACCATTTTGATACTTGATTAATGCTGCATGGCATATCTCTTCTCTCTGATTTTCCTTAGTTTATTTTTGTTCCTTCAAAAGCGTAGGCGGTAGTAATTAATGGCACCAGACTCCAAAGTATGACTAATTTTAAATTTGTGAGCAATGTCATGTTTCTCCGATTTGTTCTTTCAATGCAACCCTCCACCGTCACATCCAATTGCTGTAATTAATAAATGATGGTTGATGGATGATTGCATTAAATGAAAATTTAAGTGATATGAAATTCTCAAATTCTGTTTCTCAAGAAAAGAAAATAGTCAATACTTTGTATGTATACAGTATACCTACAACTGCACATTGTTATTTTGATTAATGATAACTACTGAAAAATTCTGCAATCCGCCAACTAAAATAGCTCATGATTGGACATGCTTGAATTTATAAAAGCAAATTATTAGCTCGATGAGTGTGTAGATTCCTGGAAATTGAAGTACAGATTAAGCAAATGGATATGAAAACAAATAGACAAAATAGTTTTGGTAGTTCTTCCAATAATAGGCATCTTAGGTGGACCTGATCACATCTTTGATTTGACACCATTTCTCTTCATGTTTCTTAAAACTAACAGATTCTCCATTTTACAATTAATAATGTGTCAGTTTGGTTAAACCATGTGACTGCAGATATATTTGACTATTATTAGTTAGGAAATATAGCCAGAGAGACTGGTCAGCGAGAGATCCACAACCTTTGAAATTTAATTATTCTGTTTCTCGCAATTTCTTTTTTTGGGAATCTGCTGCTCTCCATTGTTTGAATGTATGTGTCAGTGTGTTGCATTGGCACTGTGAATAAAACAGAGAGACTGAGTTGTTGTTACAACATCATAATAATTAATAGTTTACTATATATTACATATGATTGAGTAATTACGTAAACTAAATATCTGTTTTTTATATACCGCAGTCAAGAAATAAAAATTGATTCTTCAATACTCATATTATTAAATTAATTTGTATAACTATGCATATTAGAACTGACGAGAATTTTCGATGGTGGAATTTTACATTAATTTTCAAATCAATATGATTAAGAGAGATAATGATTGATGGCAACCCATAATAGTATTTAACCACCCAATTAAATTACAAAATCAGATTAAATTAATTGAAATGCTTTTATAAAAATTTAGTACCTACAAAATATTTAGGTAGTTGCTCTCCCAGAATTGAAAGCTAAAATTTCTAACATTTGTTCCTTAAAAATAAGAAGAAAATTCTCCATTATAACTGAAAATGGAGAAGAATCTGAACAAAGGTTCTTTTCTTAAATCTCGGGAGCATACTTCAAGGACAAGGTAGGTACTGGTTATTGTTGATTAGAAATACAACTAACTTGTGAAAGTTTGGAGGAATCTCTTAGCCCCTTTTTAACCGCTGGTTTCAGACTCTTTTCAATTTTTTAGTACCAGACAGATAAATTAACAATCTATAATGCTATTGGCTAAAGAGTAATGAGCGCGGACATGAAAATGACCATAATGTCAATTTCATTACGAACGAAGAAAAAACCAGTTTCGTTTCTGAAAACGGAACGGAAGCAAAAATGAAGAAAATAAACGGAACGTTAAACGGAACACAGAAATAGACAGAAATAAGTTGAAATCAATAGAAAATGAAGAACGGAACGTTAAACGAAACAAAAATCTATTTCGTTTGACGAAACGAAATGAAAACGAAACAATAATTTCGTTATGTTATTAAAACATAACATATATGAAAAACTATTTCCGCTTTCGTATTTGACGTTTGACAGGTCTACTTATAGCTATATCAATCACATAGAAAGAAACTATATGTTCCTTGACTCTCCGTTTGGATAGGTGTGGGAAGAAGGGAAGAAGAGAAGAAGTATTGGAAAGTGTGTAACTTTGTGAAGAGTTTGGATTGTTTATAGTTTATTTTTTCACTTCTTCCTTCTTCCTACTTTCTTCTCAACGCATTCAAACGGTGCCTTAGTAAAAAATATTTGAACTTTGGGGCCATTTGGATCGCTTAGGAATAAGAGGAATAACCTATTTCTAGGCGAAAAACATTGGGAAGTGTGTGACTTTGTGAAGAGTTTGAATGGTTAGGAATAAATTTCCGTCTAGAAAGATACTATTCCTTTATTCTTAAGCGATTCAAACGGCCCCTTTGTATGTTGGTTTCATGGTAGGTTCTTTGGAAGCTTTCTCTAGGTAATAAAAGGAGGGAGAGGGAGAGGGAGAGAGAGAGAGAGAGAGAGAGAGAGAGAGAGAGAGAGAGAGAGGAAAAGTCACAGATGTTCTCTTATTAATTTACTAATTTAATTTAGTAACCTTCTTGGCATTGTAGTGTGGTAAAACAAAGTGGGGTTTGAGTAATCACTGATTTGGCAAAACATCAAAAGGTAATATGCTTACCTCTTCACCTTTCTAGAGGGGATTAAATTTGTTATTGTGATGTCTTTTCAACAACTTTTTTGAATCAATTCATTCTTTATTGTTAATTTCTCAACTAAACAGTAACAGAAAAAGTTAATTATTTATCTCATGTGCAATACTAAGCAGTTGCCATGTGAAATTCAGCTCTTTATATTATTTGTCGTTCTACTTGAAAGTTGGACTTTCTGCTTAGAATTTGATATTATTCAGGTTTCAAGTATGAGGATGCAGAGGTAAGCATCAAAAGGTAATATGCTTACCTCTTAAAATTTGTTATAATTTTTTCTTCAAAAAGTATAAGGATGCAGAGTGAAATGAAAACATTTTTTTTTATTTGGCCCTTTAAATTTTCTTTTTTATCATGCATTCAGTAATTTCAGTTACCAAACAATTTGAAGAAAAAAAAAATTTTAACCTGTCCTTCTCATTTACACCATCACATTGGATATTATGCCATTTTTTTCTTTGTGATGCAATGCTCCTTACAAGAAATTTATATTGTCCCATTTTCCTTTATTAATTTTATATCAGTGTCATAACATCTTGATATGTTATATTCTAACTTTTCACTCTGGGAACTGTTTCCATATGCATGACAATAACTAAGGGGAAAAAAGTACACTATCCTACAAAATCAGGAGAGTTCATATTGTACCACCATTGTTCAAAACAGTATCAAATGGACCAGAAGTGGGATCCAAGGATAAACATGAACCATTCCATGCTATGGTATCACATGGCCTCTTGTTTTGTCAAATGAATAACAGAGAAGATTATACATCTGGTCCCCTAGTTTACTGTAGCATATATATAGTACTAGTTCATTTATTGGTAGAAAGGTAGAATTTTCACATGGTCCCTAGAAGTATATATATGAACTTACTTTATTTTTGGGCCCTCTAGTTTCCAAATGATAACGTCAGTCTATTACATTTCGATCGGTGCAGAGAATTAGAAACACATGTACATTTTTTCCGAGAAGGTTTTCCCGTTTTAAAACAGAATATTTCACCGACTTCTTTTTATAGACTAGCAAAAGATGTCCTTAATATGTGGGCAAATAAAAAAAAATATTGATATTATTTTTTTATATATAAAATATTACATGTTAGGCAATAAAGATATGCAATAAAGATATGGTAAAATCAATAATTCAGTCTTTCCTTTTTTATAAAAAACTAATTTGGTAATAACTTAATTTTTTTAAAGAAAAGTCTAACTTTGATCTAGACCACTGATCAAATCAAATTACACAAATCAATAGTCCATAATTGATATAAGAATTATTTACGCCCTTTTATCTATCTGACAAATTTACTTTTTTTATATGATAAGTTTACTCCTTTTATATGGATGCTTTATAAGTAGTATAGATTTGTGAAAACTGAGGGAATCCAATAAATATTTTGGGATAATGTGTTACTTTTTGAATAATAAATATGCATGGTCAATTAGATAGAAAAGGATTCGTTGAATCGGCGATAGCGTCCATGTGATTCTCCTTACAAAGCAAAAATTATAGAAGATTCACGAATCAGTAGTTGTTTACCACTTCAGGATAAAAAATGTTTTGGAAATTAGTACTTGTTTCTTTTATTGTGAAATGTTCCACCAGAGTCCATTGGCCCCAATAATAACTAATAAGTGACATTTCATTTGTGGAATTGTGGTTTTGAAGTTTTTATGAGACGTTCATTTTATTGATATATGCTTAATCGTTAAAAAGTTTAAAAATATAATACTTTTATTATGTGACGTTCTTTGTTTTAGTATGATGACAATCCGTAGTATTGTACGTACAATAATGTTGTGTGTCAACAATGTAATTGTATTTAGGACAAGAGATAATTTATTACCCTATTGAAATCACATCAAATTTTAACCACTTTTCGTCAGTGGTTTCCTCTGTAAAGTTGAATAAAACGCTGTCCCGAAATACACTCATGTGTATGGATTGTTCCCGTATATATGAGTCGTTTTTTAAAATAAAAAATTTAAACAGTCAATTCAAACCATTCAAGTTTGCTCTCCATATTGAAAACACTTGAAAACTAAATTTTACATTTTTTCGATTTTTTTATTATATATTATGATATTTTTAAATTGGAGGGCCTAAAATACTCCAATTGTAGTGTTATTTGTTAACTGTTTGAATTTCAAAAAATAATTCATGTGTGCGGGACGATCCGTACACATAAGTGTATTTTATCCATTCTTATATATAGAGGATTGCTAAAATGCTATGCATACACGGATGGCCTTCGTGCTACGGATTCGTTTTTGAATTTCATGTTTCAAACAACCGGTCTAAACCGTTCATTATCTTCTACATGTTGAAATCTTATTAGAAACCAAATTTTATATTTTTTAGAATTGTTTTACTATTTTTCTCAGATTTTTGAAAATCCCTATTATTGAAGGGTCCAAAATTTATTAGATTAAGGATTTTCAAAAATCCGAGAAAAATACTAAAAAAATTCAAAAAAATGTAAAATTTGGTTTCTAATAAGATTTCAATATGAAGAAGATAATGAACGGTTTGGATCGGCTGTTTGAAGCATGAAATTCAAAAACGAATACGTAGCACGAAGGTCATCCGTGCTATGCATAGCATTTTAGTAATCCTCCTTATTATATATGGGCAATTTATGTCAGATTTTTTTAAGGATATATATATATATTCATAGTCATCGAATTGTTTCTTTCTTTAAATCTGATAGTATCATTTTAACATGAATATATTTTTTGTTGATACCTTTTGTTAACATGTGCGATATTTTGATGTAAACAGAGACGTTGATGAATTTATTTCTTTCTTTTTGTAGGGACAATGCCCATTATCTGATAACTCTATTTCTCTTCTTTTTTTGTTCTAAAATTAAAGCTTTAACAAATTAATTATGGAAAAAAATGTTAGTCACTAACTGTATGTATGTGTTGAATTTCACATATTTTAGTCCGTTAATTTCTAGAATGAAAGAATAAAGATCTGATTTATTAAAATAAGCTAATAATAATAATTTACCGGAGAAGATAAATCAAAATCGATGGCCTATTGTAACAATATATGAGTTACCAAAATTTGTGATTACTAACATAACAAGACAGCATTCAACGTGCATAATTTACAACATCTTTTAAGTGCTGACCTGTCTGAATTGAACCTTCCCCCTTGTACGTTTGTTGTTGAAAGTATGCGACGATCCATGCACAAGTGTTGTTCAAGAAATGTAGGAAGCATGTGAAAGGCAGCTAACTTTAAGGTACAAATAAATGCACCTGGTTAATTAATTCCAAAGGCCGACTGCGTATAAAGTTATGAACCCAAGGTTGTAGTCTTCATATGATTATGTTTATTTTCGTGGTTGTTAATGTCATTTACAATTTTCGTTATACTAAATAATTTGACGTTGAGTATTACCCCATCCATATACGTAACAAAACTTATTAATAAATATTATGAGACTCAGACAAAATATAACATATTACCTGAACAAATTAACAACGTTTTTTCAAATTAAGTTAAAACGATTTAATAAAATAGACATCATTTTTTTTATCAAACTGTTAGCTTTTATTTGTTACAATATATTTCAAGTATTACATATTTGGATAAAAAATATTTATTTCAAGTATCACTTGATGATCCATTAAATATCGTAATTATGCACCGTTCTAATTTTCAACGTGTTTAATAAACGGTACAGCTTACACCAAGTTTCATCCGCTTTTTTTTTTCGGTGATTAATGTGCATAAATTAAACATAACGTTTTCAATTTTCAAATTTTATAAAATTATAATATTTGACGGTTGTCAAACATTATTTGATCTTAACCAACTTAAGCAT
This sequence comes from Rhynchospora pubera, assembly GCA_028095005.1. Classification (NCBI taxonomy): domain Eukaryota; kingdom Viridiplantae; phylum Streptophyta; class Magnoliopsida; order Poales; family Cyperaceae; genus Rhynchospora; species Rhynchospora pubera. The sequence goes on along the minus strand of CM051460.1, from coordinate 220,069,701 downwards.
GACCTTCTCTTGCTGGATACAGTCCAAAAGATAACATTGAAATAGGGTTTCTAAATTAGCAGACTTGATCTGACCTATTATATTGGGCCTAACCCAAATCCTATTTAGCCCTGTGTAAATCCAAACCCGTTTTGGACTTTGAATGGAGAAGTCCTGAAATTCACCTAGGAGAATATATTAAAGAAAGGAAACACGAAAATGCATTAGAACCTGAAGTTCACCAAAGATAGAAATATATAAAGATATCTTCAGCGCAATTGTATCAAGGACTCCTAAAGATCTTAAGCAAACTAAAACTAGATGCTAAATTACAGACAAAATATAGGACAAGTAAAAATAGAAAACAAAACGGCTTAGACCTCCAATTTATCTTAAAAAAAAAACAAAACAAAGAGATGAACAAATTGAAAAAGGTCTTTTTTTTTCTTTTCCTTTTTACACTTTAATAATTTTCTTACTTTCTATTTGTTCTTCTATTCGTCGAACCTTATAAGTTATAGCTATAGGGTAGTATAAGAATTTTTCCTTTATTTCTTTTATTATCGTTTGTCCTACTGTTCGTGGAATCTGAAGGTGTATTGTATGTTATGGTCATACAATTTGGGATGATGAGGATGATGAATCTTGAGAATGATAGTTATAAATTCCGGTTGGGAATTGTCAACTAGAATTCCACAAGGCACGTACAATTGGGGTGTTGGTTTTTGCACGCTTTGAATTTTGAATTAGCGATTCACGCTAAGTATACGGTCTTGATTAAAATGCAAGAAACACAATGAAAGATCTTCTTTCTAAAATGAAAATTATGCAAGAAATTTTTAGGAAAGGTCTTCTTTTCTAAAATAGCACTGTCACAATCGAAATAAAAGTAAAACCTGATAATTTGAACTCATCTAATGAAGCAAGAAATTATTGATAAAAACTATTTTAATAGTGAAAGTTTGCATATAAGAAAGTACTCTCGATCAAGGCAATGAAAATATTATTAGTATTTATCTGTTAGTATTACTAGCAGCACCCACCCAATGTGTGGGCAAATTTTAAAACATAAAAATATTATTTGACATGAATATGTTGTATATTTTCAATATATAAGACAATGTTGTATTGATCCGCGTTGAATGTAGCATGCAGTATTCACAGATTGAACAAATGGAATCAACAAAAGTAGACATATGAATAGCTAAAAAAATAATTCCATGAAAATAGAAATATGTTTCTCAGTAAGGAAATTCACATAAAAGTATATCATCTAAAAAAATAAAAAAATAAAGCATGACAAAATTCTTGAATTGCTCTTCCTCCACCATTGTAACGAACAATGATCACACTCAAGACGGAGACCTATTTTGTAAAAAAAAAATAAATAAAAAAATTTAAGCTAATTTTATATATTGTTTTAAAACAAAAATGAACAGACGAGTTGAAATCTTCTTTTGTTACTTTATATAATGTAATAGCCTTTTAAATTTAATATTTAATTTTTATCTAAATTTCAATTTTGAATGGCATTGAATGTGTATCAGTATCACACATGCATTGCTAGTTTTTTTTAGCTTTTCCATTCCTTATTTCTCTTTAAATTGTTTCGATACTATTCTATATGTATCATATAAACTCATGTATCACACATGCGTTGCTAGACTCTATAAAAAATTAGCCAGGTAAATCTTTTGTTTCGATGCTATTCTATATCTATCATATAGACTCCCTAAAGAATTAGCCAGGTAAATCTTTTGTTTCGATATTATTCTATATCTATCATAAAGACTCCCTAAAAAATTAGCCAGGTAAATCTTTTTTTAAAAAAAGGCGATACTAAAAACCTTCTCCCTCAAACCCTAGGGGGGGGAGGCGGCCGCCGCCGCTAGCCTCCCCCCGCCACCCCTTTTTCTCCTTTCATTCCTCTCGTTTCTTTCTCTTCTAAGTGCGGCCGTAGTATCAGTGAGTTATGATGGTGCGGTGGCATGAGACATCGTCTATACTGCGATTGTCGGTGGTGCACAGCTGCGATTTAGAGTCGTGTGTGCACAGTGGAGGTACGATTTGGCCACGAGTGGTCGTATCTGAGGTGTGGTCCGGCCTTCCGAGCGGTTGTAGCTGAGGTGTGCAGCCGAGAGGTGCGTAGTCCAGATGCGGTGCGGCCGTGTAGGTGCGTTGTCGAGGTGCGGTGCGAGATGACCGACTTGGGCGTCGAACCAACAAGCAGCGCGACCAAGTGTGTGCATAGCCGAGGTGCGATGCAGGGCGGCCGTCGTCAATGCACAGATGAGGTGTTAGTCTGTTCATTTGCTCGCACGACAACAAATGAGGTGTCGTCAATGCACGGTACCGTGAAAGCTCCACTCCAAATCTGAGCTTAGCCTTGGTTCTAAGCGATGTAGTGGGAGCAGAGCCGTTGATGCTCCTCCCTGTTTCTGGTCTTGTCAGCAGAGTTGTTCTACATCACCATAATGACGTTTGAAAGCATAGGTTAGACTACGGGTTGTGCTTGAATAAGGCAGGGTTTGTGTTCTGCAAGACTGCATCGAGAGTGGCTTGTAGGTGCTGGACAGGTTATGGTTTAGATTTGGTTTAGATGAGCTGGTACTAGTGCATGTCTATTGGGTGTAAACATTGTTTAAGTGTTATGCCATTAGTTTGGGGTGTTGTACCAGTATACTGGTACTCGATTTGAATTTTGTTATATTTTGTAAACTTTTTTATTAATGGAAAATTGTCAGCATTTTGCTGGCCTTCAAAAAAAATCTTTTTTCCCTTACCCAATTAGTAAATCTTTCTAAAATTGTTTGTATTAATATAGCACCATTTTTTGAAAATATCTACTTTATTTCAAATTCACTTTATTACACAACCAATTGTTGGTAATTTGGTACCTTTCAGTTGGCTTATAAGGAAATAGTAAATAAGCCAGTAAAGAAACAGTCCGAAAAAAAGAAAGTGGATGAGAAAGATAAGAGAATTAATTGCTATTCCTGGCCACGAGGCAGACTAAAAATGCATGAGGTATTAGTATATAAGAAAAATAATTAATAAAAATTTTGGACGCGCCATAAATAGAGAATTATTTGCTGTATTAGTGCTCTTAAATCGTGAATTAAAAAGGAAACTTTTGGATGCGACATAACAGTATCGTCCACTGACGGTGATAATTATGGGCAGTTTTGTAGATAGCAATTCGTTATGGACTTATTGTCTTTATTGAATTATGCTTAAACCTATCAATTTCCCCTCTTTAAAGAAACTCATGTTAAGTTTTTCACAAATTTCATTCTTTCCAGCTGTTGTTCGGTTGAAAAGCCATGTCAGCTGATGCTTCTTTTTCGTGCTTCATTTACTAGAAAATGAGCATTATTGACCACCTCCCTCTTTACTGGCCTCACAGTTTTTATTTCCTGAGTCTGCATCAGCATTTTTCTGATTTTGCGCACGTATTGTGTTGGAGTTATGTTCTAGAAGTCAATAAATTTAATGACTTAAATATTAGTTTATGTTATGGATGATATTTTTAGCATTTGTTCTTAGGTTTATTATTGACAGATCAGTTGAGAATCTGAATTGTGGATCTCTGTGAATCATTCTTTAGAATGACAATAATAAATCTAAACTGTCCATAATCTTGATAATTAACAAAGAACATTAATTATCATATAAGATTAGTATGCAAGTTAAGTGATGATTATGTTCTACAAATCATAGGTAAAAAGTTGCCAACTTAATTGCATATGTATATGTTATGGAACATAGTACAGGACTTGACCCAACGAAATAAATATAAGGATTGTGTTATGTGTCATTATTTATTTCGTTATGATTTTGGTTCTAAGTTTGAGATGTTTATCTTTTTCACATGAGAATATGTTCAATAAATATCGTCTACCGCTGATTCCCGATAAGGGCTGCTATATGGACTTTATTTATGTTCTCTTAAATTATGTGGGGAAAAGCTAATCATCAAAAAAACCGTATATTCCTCATTAATTCACTTAGTGAGTGACGATATCTGTTTGGGCCCCTTGATGGAGTTGGATTGTATGCGCGCAACTAGGCGATCAACTCGCAATCAAGAAACGTATAATCTGCAAGAATGACACATTCCTATCTTGGATTATACGATGATATCGTGAGACATAAGAATCAAAATAGAGAATTATTTTTATTCTCTTGTGCAGGATTGAAATACTGTAGTAGTATACTATTTATGTGAATCGGGAATCATAACATGTTGATAGATACCGCTTATGAGTATTGAAATTAAATAACGATTTAATTCCATGGCCAACATAGCATAAATTCTCAAAGAGTCACACAAATAGAGTTATAACCACAAAGTGCATAAATTGTTTATTCACAGAAGTAAGTTCTATGAAAATATGATTAGTTGATTAATTAATTATATGCCGTTATGAACCGTTATAATTAATTAAGTCAAAAGAATCATATAAAAATAATTTAGTGCACTTGCTAATCACAATAATTATTTATAACACATATTTTAATTATAAGGCTTTAATTTAAATATTAAATTTAAAGTTTAATAGGGATCCGATTTGGGTGCAACTTCAAAAGTCCATTTAATAATATATTTTATGGATTAATTAACACAACGCACATAGTCCAACAAGGCCCATGTGTGGCCGTCTAGAAAGGGTGGTAGATAGATGGCATGACATGTAATTCTGGTGAACTCTATCCTAGGGTTGAAGAACTATTTAAGGAGGTGCATAGAAACAAATTGGGATTGGCTTGTTAGGAACTCAAGTCCACGTGAAAATTTAATTTTTATTAACATTTAACAAGCAATTAAACACGAACGAAAACTAATCTAGTTATTCAAGTAGTTAACGCGTTAAAAGGATAAGCATAGAAAGTTACCTTTTCCGAAATCGTATTCGGAAGGCTCGAATCCAATCTCTTGGAGTCGGTGGCGTGCTCGTCACCTTCATGGCTGCCCTTCGGTTGCCTCGAGTCCACCAAGAAGATTAACAAAGTCTTAAGACAAGTGCTAGCTTGTCCGAGACGATAGATAATTCTTTGTATTTTTTCGCGCAATTAACTGATTAATTAGAAGTAAGATCTCTCAACACATGAGCTAAAGAGAAGGGTGGAGGAGCATGCAAGAAAGGAGCACGAAATTCTGCTCTTTTCTTGAGTCGTCGGCCAGAGAAATAAGGAAGAGAGATTAGGTTTTCATACGTCCTTTCCATAAACAACGCTGCCTTATATAAAACATAGCTCTCTTCCAATTTTATCTGGACAGATTTGCCCCTCCAAATCCGAAATTTTCAGGGCCCATATGGGCTAATCCTCATGATATAATGGCCCATTAATTCATTCTATTAATCCATCTCAAATCGGACTTTCAATTAACGGATTAAACAAAAGACCGATTAGCTCAGTATAATAAATATATGTTGAACGAACTTAATTATTAAAATTTCAATAATTAATTTAGAATTAGCATATGTATTATATTATTTCTGTATGATCCATTTGAGTTAATTAATTATAACGGTTCGTAACTATATATAATTAATTAATCAACTTATCATATATTTGCAGTACTCGCTACTGCAAATAAACGAACAATGCACGTATGGTCAAAGTTCTATTTGTGTGACCATTTGGAGAATTTTCAATTCCTAGACATAAATTTATTGGGAAGTGTGTAACTTTATGAAGAGTTTGGATTGTTTATAATAAATTTATGCTTAGGAATAAAAAATTCCTCAAATTCTCCAACTTATCACTTCAATCCAAACGGCCCCATAAGTGGTATCTAGCAACACGTTATGGTTCCTAATTCACATAAATAAATATTATACCAATACATTACTTCAATCCTGCATAAGAAAAGGTATCTTATTGTTTTGATTCCTATGTCACATGATATCCATATATAATCCAAGATAGGAATGTGTCATTCTTGCAGATTATACATTTCTTGATCTAGAGTTGATCGTCTAGTTGCGCGCATACCATCCAACTCCATCAAGGGGTCTAGTAGATATCATCACTCACTAGGTGAACTAATGAGGGACATACGAAATGCGTCATTTGGACACTGTACGAAGTGAAGGGGATAGAGAGAAGGAGGGTGGTCGGCTTAATCAATTAATGAGACTACATTATGTGATTTTTATTTGGTAGTCGTGTAAATATACACCCCATACCTATCCTATGACATTTCATAACATATACAAATAATCACATAATAATAAGCATCTCAAACACAAACATAGTTGTGGATTTGTATGGCTTCAGCTTGCATATTAGTCATCGTCGCATCTCCATGTAGCAAGACTAATCTAATCCAAGCCCTCTCATAATTATCTAGATCATATCTAATAATTAATGGAAATAAATACATGTGGAAAAATTCTAATTCCCTCATAGGCCTTAGAAACATGCAAGCCTCACAAGTTACATTAAAATTAATGAAAATTAATTAATGGCACCAAAGGCCGCATTACATACATTCACACATACATATATTTACAAACCACAAGATATAGAAATTTTGAGCCATACTAAACCCATGATCCTCCTACAAAAACGTGTTAGCACATATACAATATACATATTTTAACTTGTTCTTAATTAATTTCATTAATTAGAATCTTTGTGTATGCTTGTCGCTTGTTTTTTCAAATGCAAAAAAGGTTTAACATTACAACTACTTGTTTAAACCTTTGAAATTTAATCTACAATTCAAAAACAGAGAGGAGAGTGTTTAAGGAGTTTTCTAATTAACATTTCAACTAATTTTTTAATTAGAATATATTTTAACTAATTAAAATAAGCAATTTGGGACCCGATAAAATTCGAAATTTTCCAGTCTCCAAAAAATCCGAAATAAATTCAAAGAGCTCCTTACAATGAGTGCAACTACTAATAAAAATTTCAAAGAGATATCATTTACCATCAGGGAGAATAAAAAAAGACAAATCCTGATATTGTGCGCGAAACACCGTTATCAGATTTTTTGTTTTTCATCTCAACCATTTGGTCTAAAAGATCATCTTTCTTTCAGTTTTAATATAAATAATTTGCATAGAAAAATTAGCATATGCAGTTGGCTACCTATTCATAGAAAAAAACAGCAAGGTCTATTCAAAATAATTGAGTTAAATGTCATACAAGTAACAAATCCTGTTCTAAAGCAGACTGACGACCGAAAATTTTTGATCCAGTTGAAGCATCAAACCTCAATGAAAAAATATGAAACTAATTTTCACGGATTTCTAACTCTAAATATAACAATTCCATTCAGACACTTTTCTATAAAAGTATTTTAATAATTACAGTTTATCAAAATAAGAAACTTGCTTAGAAAAACAGATCTGACGGTTTCTTTCCTTTTCATACTTGAGCATCCATTTAAAATCCAAAATATGAAACAATTTATATATATACAGAAAGAGCATCAAGTTTAGAATAATTTTAGCTAAAAGATACAGGTAGGTATTTTTCCAAAAATACGTCTTTCTTACCCAACAAACAGAACTGTGCAGCAGAACGACAGATTTGTGCATTGTTACCGTTTAATTCACTAAAAATTTATAACTAATTATAAAATAATGAAACCAGTGCCACAAGAACCACGACCCAAAGATCTACAACTTTCAATAAGATACAAAAAATTTCAGAGAAGTTTACATTACGAAAAACAAGCAATAAAACAGAAAAATAGATTTTTTTCTAGGCAGCAAGCACACACATCATTAATTAACTTAGTTAATTACAAATTTCTCGATTTAAAATGTTAAAAACTTGAATAATGATCAGCGCTCTGATACCACTGTTAGAAATTCAAGTCCACGTGCAATTTTAATTTTTATTAACATTTAACAAGCAATTAAAACGCACGAAAACGGATCTAGTTATTCAAGTAGTTAACATGTTAAAAGGAGAAGCGTTGGATGTTACCTATTGCGAAATCGTATTCGGAAGGCTCGAATTCAATCTCTTAGAGTCTGTGGCGCGGTCGTCACCTTCATGGCTGCCCTCCGGTTGCCTCGAGTCTACCAAGAAGATTAACCAAAGTCTCAAGACAAGTGCTAGTTTGTTCGAGATGATAGCTAATTCTTTGTATTTCCTTCACACGATAAACTGATTAATTAGAAAAAAAGATCGCTCAATACATGAGCTAGAAAGAAGAGTGGAGGAGCATGCAAGAAAGAAGTACAAAATTCTGCTCTACATAGTAAATTGTTTCCTCAGTTCTCATGTTATCTATTTATATATATTTTTGAAGGTGGTGTCCATTTTGGTGAATCTTCACTACAATTCTGTACATATATGTTCTATATAACTTGTGCCTCTGGTAAGCTGTATTTTACTTGATATATTCTATCAATGAGTCAAATCAAATGTTAAACCAACATAATAGAAATGAAATTCAATCCTGTGCGGGACCGTGCAGCGCAGGAATCACAGCCGTATGATTTAATCTCAATGGCAATCCGTGCATGTAACCAGATTGATAGACCCGAACCGTCCAGATTAGATCGGATGGTTCGTAGACTGTGCTGGACGGTCCCGCGCGGGAGCGGATGAGTTGAACATAATATGCTCATTTTATTTTGATATATGGGTCGTCTTTGAGAATACAAATGTGCTTTTGTTATGCCCGGCTCTGGGATATACACTGTACGGCCTTCTTGCGTTGTTTGGAGTTTTGCACATAATTATGAAACAACGATGGGATTGTACTGCTTGTAGTGGGGCATACGAATAACAAATGCAAGGGGGTTAACAGGCGCAGAGTGGTACATCAGTACCGAATAAAGATGCGTGGGTTTCGAGGTTATTTTGTTAAATATTTTCCGACATGGATGATGGATCTGATCTAAAACATTATAAAATAGTACTTTTCTGATTTCTACAGCGTAATAATCTGTAGCTATTTGTGTGACGGAACTTATTACTCATAAAAACAACCCGATTCACGAGCAGGACGTTCACTACTTCACTGGAAAAGCATTGTTTCGCTTCTAATTTTTGCCATCCCTTTCTATTTTCATTTCCATAAGGTCCACCTTCTCCCTCTGTTCCTTCTCCGTTTCTTTTTGAGAGCTCGACCGAGGTCAGGGATGGAAGTAAGACGTACAGATCAGTTCTATACATAATTTAAATACGGAAATCTAATAAAAACCAATCAAGAGACAACGACTAAATGAGAGATTGGGGACAAGCGATGGCGGCAGGGAGGGGTGGTTATTTTGGTTCTTCCCCTTTCGATTTTATCCAGTAGCGCGTCAGTGCTAAAACCTAGCGAATAGTATGGCTGGATCAATGAAAGGCCTCGACTTCCATGGTGACCTCCAAGGTGGCGAGGGAGCGCACATGCCCTTCCTCTCTACTCCAGCAGTCCCCTCGCGCAAGGTATCTTCTCTTTTTTTCAGATATCATGGACATGAAAAACTTTACAAATTTGGTGTATTGTGAAGGCAGCGCTGGGGTAGAAAGATTTTTATTAATTTTATGGTAACTTGACTTTTTGTTGGATTCTATATGCAAAGATAAAATTCATTCACGAAATTTGCTATTATTGTTCACTAATTTTCAATTTTCTTTACTAAATCAGTGACAATTTTGAGTAATGTCACGTCTTCAATCATAATTGTAAACAAACTAAAATGGTAATTCTCATTTTCAAACTACTATTTTCAAACAAAATAAAATCTCATTTTATCAAGGAAAAATTGGATATAACCCCCATAATCTTCCCTCAATCTTCCCTGAATGTACAATTTCAGCATTACTTTTCCCTCAATCTCTCTTCCGCAGGTTATGTGCCTGATTGTATGTTTCAATTGATCATATATGTGATCTAATTATCTAAATAAAGTAAGAAGTTGCTCTCATTTATTGGACTTTCATTTTTATTTATTTTGACCTCACACCTTTCACTATAAATCATAAATACTGATTATTAGACACGAAAATATTTTCATTATTTGCTGATTAGCATTCCCAGTTTCCCACGATAACAAATTTGTAAATGAATTTAAATGGGCATATTTTTTATGCGAGATTATCCCAAGTTTGATTTGAAATTATATAGTGGTCATTAATTGTGGTATGTATTTTGTTTCCCTAGGTGTTATAAACTGGAATCAGGTTTGTCCTCTTTCAGTTTCCATCTATATGTATGTCATTAAAATCTGTCTTCAATTGTTTTGAAATACAATCTTAATTTTGGCATTTAATGGTGTTCAGTTTTGAAATGTGTATGGCTAATGTAGAGAAATAAATGGGTTGCCATTCCATAACAGTTCCAGTATATATATTTGTTCATAAAGTTTACTTGATTATGCCAAAAACTCACAGCTTGCCATTGGAATTGGATACAAGGTATAGCTTTTGAATTTCCTTCATGATTCTTTTTCCTTTACAATTAATTCTTTTATATTTTCTTTCTTATTATTGTTTTTTCTTGATTGAAGAAGCTTTTCTGATTTTATGTATATATCCAAATGCAGCTGATTCATTTCTCAAGAACATTTTGCCTGTTGCTTGGGATTAGGTACAGACTGTAAATTATCTGAAATTGTGAAGACGTGTAATGGCTGATATATAATTTATTAACTAGATATTAAATAAGATATATTGATGCCATAATTTATTACTGATATTTCATATTATATTCTTATTTCTATTGATGTAAATTATTTAATATTTTCTATTTCGACTGTTGACATTTGTGTTTTATGCCATGTGAAATGGATTGCAAAAGAAATGAGGGGTGAAAAAGGAAATAAAAAGGCCTATGAAGTCGACATGATTGTTCATGATGTTAGAAAAAAACTTTTGTTAGAAATTGGAATCAGGTTAAAATGTTCAATGCATTTATTTGGGGTGTCCTCCATGGAAATAATTAGCAATCTTTAAGCAGCCCTAATAGTGTACCGAATATTTAGGTTCTAATTTTTTAGTTACTTTTGGAAAGATATATATAGGGTTCTTTTAACGAGACAAAGGTTCTGACCAAATAAATCTCAAATTTTCCTCATGTTTTTAAGCACCCAGTGATTGCATCTTCACAATGATTATTATCCTAATCTTTAGTTGCTTCTTATTTTTTATTTTATTATTATTTTTTTTTTTGCAAAAGTAGACGTTCATTTGTAAATGCTGGAAAAAAAAAGGATTTAATGCCTGTAAACATTCTGGATTACCGTACATGAAGTTGTAAATGTTGAGACCCTAATAAGTAAGACGTTACTTTCACATAGGAAACAGGCTGTAGATCGTCATGGTACAAATGGCACATTACTTTCACAAATAAAATAATAGAATAAAGATATTAATCTACAAATTATATAAACCAAGTTATGTACTATGTACCTATCTCATACTGGGAACAGACAAACAATAACCATGTTTCCGAAGTTCAACCATTTTATTTCATCATTGAAGCATCCCAACAAAATTTCTGAAAGACGGTTGTATAGAAACTCTTGAAATCAAGGAACGTAGAGAGTATGTAACACAACAAACAAGCCAGAACTCACCAATAATGCAATTAACATTGTTTCATTGCTAAAACAGTTATTAATTACAAAGTTCTAAGAGGAAACAGAAGGTAACCCCACCTGATGGTATAACATAGAAACAGTATGCACTGGTTTGCTCCCCTCTGCATCATAAAAAATATAACACCCCTATTTCCAAATTAACAGTCCTAAACATCAAAATATTAAGCTCTGAATAAAGTAAATGCTGCATCTAAATCCTCTCCCATATGCCAGTCTGCTGATAACTTGAAATGGGACAATCTCAGAGGCTTCTTTCAGTTGTGCTTTCATGTTACCTGCCCAATACCAAATACAACCATCAGCCAAAATCAAAGTTGACTTCATTGTTTTTACTGGTATGTTATTGAAAATAATGTTATATCTCAGTTTTCAGACTATCCAAAACACAGTGCTACACACTACTAAACTAAAAAGCCTGTTTGTCAGCTCCCTTCAGACTGGCAGCAAACATCACAACTTCAGTCATGTTTTTCCAATTTCTATGGATATCTTGCATTTACCAGCCAAAATAACAGTTCTTCCGCAAATGGGCATAATAGAAGCACATGGTTGATTGTCTCAGGTTAGTTTAAAAAACAAAGTTTGATGCCCTATTCAAACTGTCTTATTCAATATTCTATCTTGATGAGTTTAACCACATACATCAAAACTTAAATGCAAAGAAATAAAACAGGACAGATCTGTAATTTTTTGTTGTTTTGGTTTGAAATTAAGTACCGAAGCTCTCTGCCACTTCTACAACACAGTAAAAAAATTTTAAAAGATGCTAAAGAAAGATTAACTTACCAACAAATCAACAACTGCTTCAACCGAACAATCGTTGCCTGACATACTCTTGTGATTCTCACCGTGCACTAAAGAATTAAATTCAAATAAATCCGAGAAAATTTCTTTATCTCCGGAGTTGATAGTGACATGAAGTGTGAGGCTTGAGTCACATGGAAGCACAACAAGAGGCCTACACAAAGAAAGAACTGTCTCCTCGCCAGGCCTCACAACGATAGGGATGGCATCATCCTTCTCCCTGTTGAAAACAACGGTACGAGCCCTAGAGTCACTAATCTGAGGACATGTTGCAGTTATACGCCCATAAACTTCGACTGAGGAAAATCGACACTCTGCCAACTTCACCTTGAGAAGAGCCTCAACACCATGACGATAGACAGCATAATTCACTTCTAATTGGCCAAATTGACTGTTCACAATTTTGGTCAAGACCATGTCCATCGAGTATAAGGGGTCATCGTTTAAATTCCACAAGCGTTTATAATAGGTGCCTTTGCCTTCAATGTCAAACTCATAGCCTTCACCATCAAGGTCAAAATTTTTGCCATCATCGCCAAAGTCTTGATACTCGAACAAGAAAGTATGCACATAGATATTACCAAATATCCTCATGGCACTTGATTGTGGCCCTTCGAGCATGACAAAACCCTACAAAGTAAATGACCATGTCATAATAAGCCTAAAAAATAATGGAAATTAAAAAAAAATAACAAATATTTCTCCTACATTACCTCAGAATCAATTGGACACGGGTCACCCACTATCCGCTTAAAGACATAATACAAGGGATTGTTCGTCTCAATAAATATAAATCCATAGATTTGTTCTTTGTCAATCTCTCCCAAGTCGATAAATTTCACCGAGAACAGCTCCAAAAGAGGCCCAGACCTCCGCCGTTGTGCTTTGAATATAATCGCTCTTTCATTCTTGAGCTTTGTGAGAGAGTGTTCACTAGCTCTGTTCAAAAATGAAGAAATGCGAAATAAGAACTACCTTTCCAGTTTATTTACAAATTAGTAGCCCTGAAATCAAAGGAAATGTAAAGAGTTCAAATGCACTCAACTAGGTCATGCTATTATGCTTTATGTTATTTGTCCTAACAATGGACATAACAGTACGTTTTCAATCATTTTACAAAATTGGAGAATTATTAGATTCATAGGCACAGCATATCACAATTCAAAACTAAGTGGTGACAACATCCAAAGAAAACTTGGGGTGAAAAGAACAAATACCTGGTAGAAACAGCGTCGTAACCTTCAAGGCGTGGCACCTTGACAGATCTGGAGGAGCCATCCTCATCTGGAATGCCTTGACATGGCTCATCTCCTATTTTCATTTGACCACTATCTCCACTAGAAGCTGAATCATAATCTCCCTCTTCTTCACTGTTCTCATCATAGTCATCATACTCCACCCAACGAGCATGAACCATGACTGTGGCATATTTGCCAATAATCCTCACCCTTTCCACAGTTTGAAGGTGGTCTGTTTTAGCAGGGAATAAAACAGAACCATAGGCAATGCACACGTCGCCAGTGGCATGACGGACATAAAGGTTGACATGGACACCCAATCTCGAACCCCTTGGAATTACCGTTACACATCTGGAGAGAGGAAGAGAGATCCCCTTTGAATTATTCACAAGAGTGACAGACTCTTGATTTGTCATGTGATCAAACAGCACACTGTTAGCCTGAGAATGAGTGACGAAGCTATTAAATGCTGTCACAGTCCCATACACTTGAAAAGGCTCTCCTGCTCTAAACAACGACCCTAATTTCATATCGCAAAGGAACACCTTAAGTTTGGCCTCTGCACCATCAGCGTACATGCCAAATCTTACTTCGATAAAGCCATTGATAGTTTGCACAAGGCTCGAAAGGAAATAGTCGTCTTCTGAGCAGCGGTAATTGGGTTTGGTATGCAACCACAAGAATTTCCGAGATATTCGGTCCCCATCTGGGTCATAATCCGGACATATGGCGAACAAACTGCTGACATCCATGCCACTGTTGGCCTATTTGACCTTGGTTGCACAATCTAGGGTTTGTATGTTAGTAGAAGAAAGAAAGAGGAGAGGAAGAAGAAGGTGGCTGCTGCCCCTCTAAAGATTTTTCTTAATTTTTCTTATCCAATTACATTGTTTTGGTCATACATATGCAAATCCCGTACTAGGCCTTACATGGGCCATTTACAACATCAATACTAGTCCAAATATATATCTAAACATCTCCAAACAAGGCCCAATAGTTATACTAACCATTAGCCTACTATTTTGACATACTAATACACATATACTAAACAAAACATTGATTTCAACACTCCCCCTTAATGTTTTAGTTTTCCATCCCCAACAATTCTCTAAGATACACAAATTTATCACAAGGAAGTGCTTTGGTGAAAATGTCCGCCAATTGATCACCGGTCTTCACATGCTTGATCATAACCTCTTCATCTTCCACCATCTCTCTAATGTAATGATGCTTGAGGTCTATGTGCTTTGTTCTCTTATGAAACACCGAGTTCTTTGACATTGCTATTGCCGACTTGTTGTCACAAAAGAGAACCGTGGCCATATCTTGCTTCTCCCCCATGTCTCCTAAAACTTTTCTCAACCAAATCACTTGTTTAGTTGCTTCACTTGCCGACACATATTCGGCTTCCGCGGAGGAATGTGCCACCCTCTCTTGTTTCATTGATCCCCATTAAAAGATACCCGACCCGAGTGTAAAGCAATACCCGGATGTACTTTTCATGTCATCCAAACTACCGGCCCAATCGCTATCACAATATCCAAACAACTCAATATCTTCTCTTTCATTTCTCTCAAACATGAGACCATAATCTTTGGTACCTTGAATGTACCTCAACACTCTTTTTGCAACTCCATAATGCATTTTGCTAGGTTGATGCATAAACCTTGACAACAATCCCGAAGCATACATAATATCGGGTCTAGTAGTGGTAAGATATAACAAACTCCCAACCAAACTTCTATATTGTGCCGCATCGGCATTCCCACTACCATCATCTTTCATCAATTTTTCATTCACCAACAACGGTGTCTTTACCGGATTGCAATTTTCCATATTGAATTTAGAGAGAATACTTTGGGCATACTTCTTTTGAGAAATAAAAACACCATCATCCCTTTGATCAATTTCAATACCCAAGAAATAATGTAGCATACCCAAATCATTCATCTCATATTTTTTCATCATATCATTCTTGAATTCATGCATCATTTTTTCATCATTTCCGGTAAATATCAAATCATCAACATAGAGAGAGACAATAAGCATACCGGTTTCACCATGCTTGACATAGAGTGTTGGCTCGCTAGGACTTCTCTTGAATCCCTTTTCGGTGAAGTATCCATCAATGTTGCCATACCATGCACGGGGTGCTTGCTTTAACCCGTACAAGGCCTTCTTCAACTTGTAAACTTTCTCTTCTTCACCTTCAACTTCAAATCCTTGTGGTTGCACCACATACACTTCTTCTTTCAACACTCCATTCAAGAAAGCCGATTTCACATCAAGTTGGTAAAGCTTCCAACCTTTATGTGCGGCCAATGCAATCAACATCCTTATTGTTTCATGCCTTGCTACCGGAGCAAATGTCTCTTGATAATCAATGCCGGGTTGTTGTGAATACCCTTTGGCAACTAATCTTGCCTTGCACTTTTGCATCGAACCATCGGGGTTCGTCTTTGTCTTGTAAATCCACTTCAACCCAACAACATCTTTCTCTTTTGGTTTTTCAACCAACTCCCATGTTTCATTTTTCACAATCATTTTTATCTCATCCTCCATGGCATTTCTCCAAACCTCCTCTTGAACCGCTTCTTCAAAGCTTTCCGGCTCAACAACACAAAAGTTGCATCTTTCATACACATCACTTAACCTTCTCAATCTTATCGGAGTTGAGCTTGGAGTAGATGAGCTCGATCCGATATGTGTTGTAGGAGATTGTGGTTGCTCTTCTTCTTCTTCTTCTTCATGGCTACCTTCACTTGCACCACTTGATCCTTCTCTTGGATCATCTTCATGTACCATCATTGGCACACTTTCAACTCCTTTTTCTTTCCAATCCCACTTGTCTTTCTCATTGAAAATCACATCTCGACTTTCAATCACTTTATTTCTCTTTAAACTAAAGAGCCTATAGCCCTTTGATTTTGTGCTATAACCAACAAACACACATTTCTCACCTTTATCCTCAAGCTTGTTTCTCATCTCTTTTGGAACATGAGCATAGCAAACCGATCCAAATACCTTCAAATGATTCACCGATGGCTTTCTACCACCGGACCATGCTTCAAATGGTGTCTTGTTTTCAACCGCTTTAGTGGGACAACGGTTCAACAAGTAAACCGCCGTGTATGTTGCCTCCGCCCAAAATGACAATGGCAACCCCTTCTCATTCATCATAGTTCTTGCCATCTCCACAATAGATCTATTCTTCCTTTCGGCAACTCCATTTTGTTCCGGTGTAAAACCGATCGTCACTTGCCTTTCAAGACCAATATCCTCACAAAATTTATCAAACTCCTTGGAGTTGTACTCACCACCTCTATCACTTCTCAATTTTTTAATTAACTTGCCACTTTGCCTTTCAACCATTCTTTGAAATTTCTTAAAAATCGAAAATGCTTCCGATTTTTGTCTCAAGAAATAAACCCAACACATCCTTGAGAAATCATCAATGAAAGTGATAAAGTATCGATTACCTCCATGAGAGTTAGTGCTCATCGGCCCACAAATGTCGGTGTGAACAAGCTCCAATGGTGCCTTTGCTCTCCATGCCTTCTCTTTTGGAAATGTCTCACGGTGTATCTTACCAAGAGCACATGCTTCACACACATTTTTCTTCTCTTCAATGTTTGGCAAACCATACACCATATTCTTTCTACTCAACAACTTCAAGCTTTCAAAATTCACATGTCCAAGCCTTTTGTGCCATAACCATGACAAGTCTTCTACATCAACTTTTAAAGCAACTCCATTTGCGGACTTGAGAGTAAGAGGGAAATTTCTATGCCGCTCCATATTCACCACGGCCATCAACTCTCTCTTATTTTCAACCTTATCAAAAATCTTACATGTCTCCCCCTCAAAGTGAACCGCATGACCATGCTCAATCAATTGTCCAACACTTAGTAAATTTTGAGCCAAATCCGGCACAAGCAACACATCATGAATCAACATCCTACCTTTCTTAGAATTAACGGCAATTGTGCCTTTTCCCTTTGACTTCACAACCGCACCATTACCCATTGTGATTTGAGTAGTGGCGGCCGTGTCAAGCTTGCAAAATATTGACTCATCACCGGTCATGTGATTACTACACCCGCTATCAACATACCATACATCATCTTTCTTTTCAACCGCCGCTTGGCATGCATAAAAAGTACTACCATTACCTCCACCATTCTTTTTCTCTTCGGTGTAATTGGCTTGCTCTTTATTCTTGTCTCTACACTCCTTTTGCTTATGGCCATACCTCTTACAATTGTAACATTGAGGCTTACCCTTATTGTAGCAAGTTTCTTCTAAGTGACCCGGCTTCTTGCAAAAATTGCAAAATTTACCGTCACCATTGCCTCTACCTCCACCTCGACCTCTACCTCGACCTCTTCCATAACCACCCCCACGGGATGTTTCTCCTTTATTCACATTTTGATTGGAGCCCTCTTTTACATTCACCTTTGATTGGAAAGCACTTTCAAGAGAATTTTCACCACGCCTACCCAATCTTTGATCATGCATCTCAAGAGAACCCATCAAATCATGAACACTAAGTTTAGAGAGGTCTTTGGTTTCTTCAATAATAGACACAATATTGTCATATTAGGAGGTAAGACTAATCAAGATTTTCTCACAAACCGCCTTATCGGTTAGGTCATCACCCAAACTCTTAATTTGATTCACTAATTCAATCACTTTTGAGAAATACTCATTTAAAGTCTCTTTCTCCATTCTCAAATTT
Organism: Rhynchospora pubera; assembly: GCA_028095005.1. Taxonomy (NCBI): domain Eukaryota; kingdom Viridiplantae; phylum Streptophyta; class Magnoliopsida; order Poales; family Cyperaceae; genus Rhynchospora; species Rhynchospora pubera. The sequence goes on along the minus strand of CM051460.1, from coordinate 220,051,378 downwards.
TGAAAATCCCTTTTGAGAGTCAAGAGTTTTACCGCTCTCACTTTATCGGTTCCTTGAAACTCTCTTTGCAAAATATCCCACGCCTCTTTGGACGTTTTTGCCCCAATTATTCTAGGAAAGAGCTTGCGGGAAATACCTTGTTGGATGCAAAATAGAGCCTTCGCATCTTTCTTCTTGTTCTCCTTCTCCTTCTCATCAACCACAACGGTAGTAGTTATCACCTTCCCATCATTATCTTTCTCCTCAACGACTTTTGGAGGTATCTCCACAAACCCTTCTTCTACAATATCCCACAAATCTTGTGAGATCAAGAGAGTCTTCATCATAATGCTCCAATAGTCATAATCTTCTCCGTCGAAGACGAGTTGCGCACCTCGCGCCGGCCATGCTTCTCCTTGCAACGCCATAGAACTCTCTCCAACTTCTATTTTGCTTTTCCCACTTCAATAGATGAATCTCACTTGCAATCTCACCTCAACCTACGCTCTGATACCACTTATGTTGGCCTATTTGACCTTGGTTGCACAATCTAGGGTTTGTATGTTAGTAGAAGAAAGAAAGAGGAGAGGAAGAAGAAGGTGGCTGCTGCCCCTCTAAAGATTTTTCTTAATTTTTCTTATCCAATTACATTGTTTTGGTCATACATATGCAAATCCCGTACTAGGCCTTACATGGGCCATTTACAACATCAATACTAGTCCAAATATATATCTAAACATCTCCAAACAAGGCCCAATAGTTATACTAACCATTAGCCTACTATTTTGACATACTAATACACATATACTAAACAAAACATTGATTTCAACAGCCACAATTGGGTCCGGTGAGAACGAAAGAACCTTCTGAGTTGAGTCTTCCACTAGAACTGCTCCACATGACATACTCCCTTGATCTTTCCACATCAATTATACGTAAATCATCTTTAAAGGATCGAGGATTACCAGTTTCAAAATCTTCCAAAAGAACCACTGAGAACACCTCGACTAGAATCGGCATATGGCTGCATGGGATAAAAAAAAGTGTTAAGTTCCAACAGAACAAAATATGAACATCTCATAAAACAGGAGATCAGAATGAGCTGTGTCTTGAGTATAGCAAACAGGATCATGGACCAAAATAACCACTGCCCCCCTCTGATTGGGACTTGACACATTCAGACATTGTAACTATATATATATATAGACTCAAGTTAAATAAAATAAAATGAAATGAATTAATGAAATGAATTAATGAAATGAAATTTCTCTCCCTTATCTCATGTCCCACAGCCGCCCCAAACCAATTCCAATAGTGAATTCACAGCTCGTGTTTCTGTTAAAAAAATAAAAAGGAAAAAGGGGCATACCTCCTGCTACGATTTGGTGCAGCCAAAGTGGATGGTGTCTGCCGTAAGCAATATACGCCTTTTGGGGTTCTGCGTTTAATGCACGTGCTTCCTTGGAGCCGAAGAGATTCCAATAGACCTGCTACTTCGTTTTCATCCATGCCGAACCGCGTGAAAGGAAAAGGCATGACCTCGTCGTCTACTCGAGTAATCGCTCCTCCTCCTCCGTGAAGGTTTTTCGTGGCATCGCCTCCTTCCCCTCCTCCATCAGAAAAAATAGCCTTCGACATGGCGCCACCTAGGGTTGCCGTTTTCACTCGGAGCACTCGACCGTGTCCCGAGAGCTCTCTCCGCCGACTTATAAAATATATTTTATGTTCTGGCTTCACTACGGTAATTGGTGTTTACCATCCGTAGAATTAGAAATACCATCCAAATCATCCAGCGCTCCCATCAATCCATCTCTTGACTAGACACTTCCTTGGAGTCTCAAGACTCTCAACTCGCATCCCTTTTATAAAACTAACGCATCTTATCGTATGAAACTCTCTCTCTCTCTCTCTCTCTCTCTCTCTCTCTCTCCCTCCCTCCCTCCCTCCCTCTCTCTCCCCCCTCCCTCCTTCCGACGATGCGCTAGCTATCTACTCCGGCAGAGGGCCACATCTTCTAGACGACTTTCGTTATCGGAGATCTAACGAAAAGAACTGACGTTGCTCCGAACAAGACCTTCCCGATCTTTCTTACTGCGCCTACAATCACGGCCTCGACTACCACTGATCTTCTCCCTGAACTCATCCCTTCCCGTTTCCGTTCCTGATAATCTCGTCTCTCGTGGACAAAACCCTAAGCTTATCTTCCTTTCTCTCTCTCATCTAGGCCTGTTTAACGTGTCCAACGGCAACGGAAACCTACTTATACGTTTCCGTTCCGTTGGAATAACGATATGCAACATTTTTTACGTTTGACGTTCTGTTGAATAAACGACACAATATTTTGTCCCGTTGCTGTTCCGTTCTATGAACGTTCATGAAAATTGAATTACAAAATACTTTAAAAAATATGAAATTTTACAAAGAAAAGTATTACACAAATATTCATAAGAGCATTACAAACGTTACAAGCATTCAGAAATTTATAGAAACAATATCACACAAATATATCAAGTAGTCATAAATTCATAAAATATGAAAATAATATACTCAAACATCACAAAACATTACAACCAGTATGGTTGAACTAGATTATAAGCAGCGGTATACCAAACATTGATTCGCATACCAACCCACAAGCCTCTGAAATTTCTCTTACAACTCCATGAGTTCTGAAAATTTGTAAAAAAACAAAAATTGTTCTCCAATCAGCAAAGAGAAACAAAATGAATGAAGAAGAAGACGAAAGGAAATCACACGTGGCAATTAAGGAAAAGCCACAAACAGATAAAATTAAACCCCTTATCACATTAAAATAACTCGTTAAAATCACAAAAAAATATGCCAAAAATAAAATTAAACAAAATCAAGAACTAACCCGACTGAGATCCGCTTTCTCTTTACTCAAAGCAGCAATTTGTTCTTTCTTCTCTTTCAACCTCTAAAAAAAAATGAAATGATATAAGTACCTCCATGGAGAAGAGAGGTGAGAGGCTATGGACTGATCGGAGAAGAGAGGTGAGAGGTTGTGGTCTATCGTTTTCTTGGTCTGATCGGAGAAGAGTGGTTGTTGTCTGATGGAGAAGAGAGGTTTTGGTCTGATTGCTTGCTCGTGTACCGGGAGATCGGAGAAGAGAAGATTTGGTCTGATCAGCGAAGAGAGGCGTCTGATCAGAGAAGAGAGGTGAGAGTTGTGGTCTCCATCTGGATTTTTCAAGAGAAAAAAGGAAGAAGTGAGGCAGAGAAAGAGAGAAAAAAGCGGCAGACAACCCTAGGCTCAGCTGAGCTGGGTTGAGACTTTATCATCTCAATTAACTCCCTTCCTCTGCTATAGATAGAATTGTAAAACCTTGGAATTTTGAACGAAACGTTTATGGCACGTGCACGATATATACCATTTCGTTTGACGTTCCGTTTGTTCTAACGTTACAAGACACAATTCCGTCATCCGTTCCGTTACATACCACGTAATGAAATTTCATTCCGCCAACCGTTCCGTTGGCACAGAACGTGCACGGTAAATGTGAAACGTTATACCGTCGGCACCCATACTCTCATCTCAAAATTTGATCCTGAATGAATGAATCTAAAAATTTGATCCTGGATGGCAAATATCCATTTTACATTAAAAGAGCGGATGCTACTATTTTAGTTAGCATCAACTTAACGAATGCCAAGGTCCATTCTTTGCATCCACTAAGCAAATGTAATTGATTCCGCTAGCATCAACCAAGTTGATGACAATATATGTTCTTTGCATCAAAATAATAATTGCTACTATTTTTATTAGCATGAACTAAAGCAGATGCCAAGATCTATTCTTTGCATCCACAAAGCAGATGCAATTCATTTTACTAGCATCAACCAAATGGATAACAATATATATTCTTTGCATCAAATAAATGAATGTTATGGTCTATTAATCCACTAAGCTGATGCTATTGTTTCGATTAACATCTAAAAAGGCTCAAAATTTTGTTTTTTATTTTCTTATTAGTTTGAATTTTAATATAATAATTATATTATTATTATTTAAATTAAAAATAATCTAAATATTATATCAAAAACAACATAGACATGAATAATTCAAATTTAATTAATGATTAACTCAAAATCATTACAACATCAACAAAAGATAAAATTACAAATTTGGACTAAATACAAAAACATACAAGCAGTAACTTTTTATGCGGTTTTCATCTCTTCTTCGAAATATTCTTCTTGGGATTGAGCTTTTTACTTTCAGCTGGTATCACTTGTTTCTCTAGCTTTTCTGGCTGTGGAGCTTTCTCTCTTGTTGGAAGTATGATATATTGAGATGCACCCTTCTTAGTATATTCTCTTGACCTGAAAGTATGCATATTAACATAGCTCATAAATACACCAACAATTGCCAGAATATATTCAGAAAGATGCATTAAAAACTTTATAAGTGAGATTCTTATGATTAAAGCTTCTGCAAGGACAACAGGATTTTTACCAAGGTAGTTATCAATGCAGCAACAAACACCTTTCTTTTTTAATTAAGTTTCTATAAATATTTAATGAAATTACAATGTTATAGACTTACAGTTACCATTTTTCTGCCAATTAACTTCCAAAAAGTTAAGATTACCACTCAAGTTGCAATCATAATGAAAGTTCTGAAATTTCAAACTGGTGCAGTATATCCAGAAGCCCATATTGCATTTCTCTCTAAGTTTCAGTTTTGGGAAGGCATAAAAACATGCAGAGACAAAATTTTAGAGTGTAAAATCAGAAAATTTTCAAAATCTTACCTTGAATGGTGCCGCTTTGATCTCAATCTTCTTTTTGGTTGTTGCAGCCGCACCAATGTACTAAATACCACCTACACAGTATATACATAGGGAGCAAACCCACCATATGGCTGGTACATTCATAAGATGGTATAGCGTAGTTCATATTTTGTACATATTCCTGAAGCTTGTTCTGCACAGACCAGTTTCATGCTGAAAAGCAACCAACAACCTTTTTAGTCATTGTAGTTAGTAAACAGAAATAAGAATATTTTTTTTATTCTTTTCTTTTTTTAATCATCTTGCACCAAACATGAAAGTTAAGCTACTAGGACCATGCTTGACTAATACAGATAAGGGACAATATAACTCAAGCAGCTATATATCATAAAAGCATTTCTAATGCTATTAGAAACCAAGACAAAAAGAAACAAGACTCGATAGACTCTTTATTTAGGAGGTTATTAAGGATAGGCATAATGAATTAACTTGAGAATCTTGACAATGTGCTAGCTTAAAAAATATCATTCCTCAATTTGAAAAGGCCTTGGCAACCCCATATTAAAGTAATTAGCAATCGTATAGCAATAGGTGCACGTATCAGAAGGTAAAATGACCCTAATCGGAAGAGGTTTGCTCCTGTAAACTCATTCCCTCTTAGCACAACTGTGGTTATTTTCCTTTCCAATTTTAAAAAGTTTGGACCAGATCCAAATGTAAGGTATGCAAGTTCTTCAACCCACTCAGATCCAAATTAACTTTTTCTTACAAAACATCAAACACAATGCAAGTAATCAACTTCAAATTAGTTGCAATCTAAATTTAAAAAAACAAATAAGTCAACAATCAGCCAGAAATCCTAACCTAAGATTGAAACAACAGAACCACAACAACGATCGTCTTTTCTCTACGAAATTCACAAAAAATTGTACATGCGTGGGGAAGTACCTGAAATTGCGCAGAAAACAATCCTTAATTCCGTTGGGCCTCTTCATGTACCCTCGTTTGATCATCACTCCTTGATTCAGAAGCAACAACTTCACGCGCTTGAGAGGAGCGACACGTGGCTTGGCCTTTGAGTTCCCTAATTCCTTCTTCATCGATCGCTGGTTACGGCTCGGGCGCGAGAGAGAAGCTTGATAAGCTCGTTAGGGAGAGTGAGTGAGAAAGGGGGAGGGAACAAGATGGTGGAGTCGGAGAAAAGGATGAAGAGCGATAGAGAATCAAGCCCCAGCTCCATGGCGTAACTCATCGCTGGTTAGGGTTTTTTGTGGTAGAGAGATTAGGTTATGAGGCGGCGGGGCTGATGGAGAGCTTATTTAAGTTTTTTTTTTTGTGAGGAACGAGGTTATGAAAATGTTGGGGGGAATGATGCGAGCCGAAATTTTAGAATGAATTTTGAAAATTTTGGACTTAAGAAAAAACGTACTTAAGAAGAAGAGCAATCTAGATAGATATCCGTATTAATGTTTTTTTCATAAAATTAATACAGTCAAGAAGTAGTTACACAAGAATTTCTCAGAGGTGTGTTTGGCAGCACACGCGAACAGCTTGTTCGCGAACAGCGCCAGTTCGCGGGTACCAAACAAAGCACGAACAGCACGATCTGCGAACTACTCCCCCTGTTCTTTGTTTCTAGATTTTGGCGAACTACTTATTTACCTTGGTTGTTCGTGGGCTTGTTCGTAGGCCGCCTGTTCATCCCTTGTTCGCGTTTGTTCCAAACATTATGAATTATCTACAATGTGTATATTCACTTATTAAGTTTTAAAGTTAAATTTTTTCTCTTTTTCTTTATGATAAAATACTTTTTTAATTGAAATATAATATCAAAATGTTGTCTTCCGTACCGATATTAAAAGTTTAATACATTGGTATATTTTAGTAAAATGATGTAAATTGGTTGAATTTTTGGATTAATTAAAAGTTGCCATGGAATTTATTAAGAAACAAGTGAATAATACATTGAGGAAGAGAGACCACTTTATAAATTTAGTGAATAATATCAAATTTTATTTTAACCGAGCGATACTTTTTCATATAAATTTTATAAATTTTTGAGTTGATTTAATACTAGATCCAGAGGTCAAATGATGAATGTATTATAATTAATCTATTAAGGTTCTGCTACCACCATTTTTGGTTGCCACAAGTTGTCATAACTTCATATTTTATCAATATTTAAATTTTTTTTAAATTCAAACGTTGAATCTAAACCGTTGATCTTCTTCAATTAAATGAGCGATGCGTTTCTATATATATTTTATAAAATTTGAAGTTTGTTTGATATATTCGATCAAGTGACCAAATAATGAACGTATTAGAGTTAATCTGTCATGATTAACTAGATTCGTTCATTTGTTGGCCACTTGATCGAATATCAAACTAACTCCAAATTATATAAAAATCATTATAAAAAAACGCATCATTCATTAAATTAAACAAGATCAACGGTTTATTTACAAAGTTTGAATTTAAAAAATTTTAAATATTGATAAAATATGAAATTGTGGCAACTTGTGACAACTAAAAGTGGTGGTAGCAAAACCTTCCTCTAATCTATTATAGTTAACCAGATTCATTCATTTTTAAACCTCTTAATCAAGTTATCAAATCAACTTCAAATTTTCTAAAACTTATATGAAAATACATCACCTGTTAAAACAAAGAAGATCAACTATTTAGATTGGACATTTACATTTTAAATTTTAAAATATTAACAAAAAAATAAATTTGTGATATTTGATGGTACCTTAAACTTGTGACACCATAACCCTCTTCATTTTTTGATAAATATATAAGCCCAAATTATCTTTTTATTGTGAAAACATGTACTAGTTTATCAACGTGATATATAATGATATTAGTATCATATTTGATATTTGATTTATTGTTAGTCAAAATGCGTTTGATTCTAATATTACTCATGCTTGATTTTTTTTTTTGTCAAGCACAAATCAAAGTTTTTGATAAATAACACATGACTCATTGTAAATGTTTCCAAGCATTATACATTGACATCTCTTCATAATGACATTACTCATTATTAATGTTTCCAAGAAAATGTTCTATGCGTGCAATAAAATAAATCTATATTCAGATTGCCTATTAGTATTTGATTTATCTCAATTGTTCATGGCTGAGATTATTTCAACAAAAAATACCTTTATAGGTAAGCAAATGCTTCAAGTTAATGTTTTATTTGGAAGTTTTTAAATATCATTATTAATTATTAGTTTGATACATTGGTATATTTAAGAATTGATATAATCTTGGTAAATTTTTTTTTCGTAAATTAAAACATGACTATGCATTTCTCATTAAGGTAATTTCATTCTGATATTTGAATGAAAATGTGGACATGTTTAGTTAGTTACCAATTTATGTCACTTTTTTTTTGTAATTTCCTAGCTAGTATTTAATTTTTATCAAATAAAATGATAAAACTTACTAGTATTACTAGTATTTCTAAGCAAATGCTTCTAAATGATTTAATTTTTTTATTTCCAATTAATTCTTTTGGTTCCTATATGAATTGAAATGTGGAACGAGCTTGATGAAAAAAAAAGAACATGACGTGCATTATTATTATTATTATTCATTTCTTTTATCATAAAATTTCCACGGTAACAAATTTTTTATGAAAATTCAATGATCACCCTCAGTATCTTTTTATTAATTTCATAATTTTATCTCAAAAATTTATGAGCAACAACTTATTAAAATTCATAATTTATTTAATTTTATCCTTCATAGGGTTAATATTTTATTTTCATTAAAAATAATGAAATATGCATTAGAATAATTAGAGCGCTAAAGTTTTCTAGAATAGTCGTCTCCTAGTGTTCAAAAATAAAATTGATTCCTTGTATAGCTCTTATCAAACCAGATACACAAAACATAATTTAACTCATGGAATAGCTGTCATCATACCAGATACCAGATACCAAAGGAAAACAAGAAGCACACAAAAGGTATTATACCGTCCAATGGCCAGAACCAACCAAATAGGCAAATACCCAATTTCACTCAACTATACCACCCAATGAAAGAAAGGCAAACTAATATCTGGAAAGCTCCCGTACTCCATATTGCCCAACACCTGATTTACACCAGTGAGATGGCACCCCTGAACCTAGACCCCACCTTAAACTCCTTGATGTGCACCAGTGAGGTTGCACCCCTAGACTTGGGTCCCACCTGAATTAGTACATTCGACTAAACAAAAAGATTTCAATGTGATATCCTATTTATAACCATTCTTATCTTTAACACAAAATATCAAAATTATATCACAAAAAATACAAGCAATGGGAGTGACAGAATCATCCCTCCAGCATACAACCATGAAGCAGATATTTCAACCATTTCACAATTGTATCAACTTACATTAGCTCTATTTTAGGTACTGTAATGAGATAGTGAAGCAACAAGATGCAGAATTCAACAACTTCAAATTGTCTTTCTGATAGAACCTAGGCTGTTGTGTAATAAAAACAAAAATGATCTCAGAACTCTATCAGAAATCCATTTCATTGTCATAGAATTGATCAAATAAGTTAAAAATTCAGTCAAGGTGTATGCACTGCACCTTTACGGATTATCATGAGAATCCATTTCATTTCTAAAGCATTTGTCTTTTTTATAAGACCAACAAGTACAGATGCCTTCTCAGACCTGAGAAATACACAAAGCATTATGTATATTAAGTTTTGAATATTTGATAATAATTGATCCTTATTTTGTGAGATGAGAATATTTCCCAAAGTCAACATGTTTTAAATTAATAACACTCGTAAAATTTACTCAAGCGAAGAAAAAGCATTTAAATTGTATTATCAATTGCTTTTTTAGTGAAGGTGAGCAAGGAAGAACTATTTACTCTGTATTGTTTATTGCGTGTTCAACAAAGGCAAGTATAAGCTATAATAAGGAAAAAAAACTAAAATAGAATAGAAATATAAGTTCGAAAAGTAATCTATTTTTGTTGTGGCTAGGTGATCGAGTCCATCATTAAGCTCCTTAATCGTTAATCCACCTGATGACTTACCTTGCCTACTTTGTAAAACCTTATCAAAGTTCCAAGAAAATGTTTTGGCCTAACAAAAGCCAGTAAAAACCAACAAAGGACAGACCAGGATAAGATGGGCAATATCCATTGGAATTTCTATTTTTTAAGTCATTACTTCTCATAATGATATACTTATGCATGACATTAACTAAAATAGACTGGACACTGGCAATTAAAAGACAAATGATCATATCATGCCAAGCAAGCGTAAATAACAACTTTGAGCAACATTCAATTCAGAGAGACACAGAAAAGGGCCATATGTGGACCCTAGATGTCAGCAGTAAAAACCACTAAATGAGAGAGATCAGGGCCCACACCTCAGCAGCAATCATAGTGAAATTGCCAACATTCTGGCAGGCTCTCAACCCGGCCTTCCTCCAATTGAGCAACCTCACGGCATCCGGGGAGTTCTTGGCTTGACTCAGATGCATCTTGTGTGATTTTGTGCGCGCTCGCACCTCTGAGAGAAGTTTTTATAAGAAGAGGAAATAATTTACTGGTAAATCACTTGTACCATAAAGTATAACAGATACATAGAAAAAGTTTTTTAATTAGAGTACAGCAGACAAGTCTATTAATTAACACAGAAATTACAAAAGAAACTATTCAGAAAAAGTTATTGAAACCTTGGAAAGCTATATATGTATGCTATGTAAAATTTTAAAATAACATATGCTATGTATCAATCACTCAGCATACTTTGCATAGGAAAAAAAATCAAACAAAAAGAACAAAATGTTTTTGCCATTTAGGAATGATCTAACCTAGAATTGGAAAGCTCAACCATCTGTCACTTCAATCAACATTTCTTTAACTCTGAAACTTCTACTGTTTGCATAAAAGAAAGCTATAAAAACGTGAACAAATTTAGCAAGGCAGGGAAGGAGGAAGAGAGAGCAGAAGTCAAACAATACAGTTCAAGTAATATGAAATTTCTCAAAAATTACTTTAGTATCACATATATGTTATACTGATGCAACATACAAGTAATCTGAAATTTTCAAACTTTTTTGTTTTATCCAAATCCCATTTTTAGTCTCTGAAATTACAAATTTTACCAGTATACTCATTTTAGTCCTTGAAATTCCTAGAAAATCCTGCTAGTATATAGAATAACACTAAAACTAACTACCGCAAGATCTTGCCATGCAACAGATTGAAGCATAAAAGTCCACATTAATAAGAGATCACAAGAAAACTATAAAATTTTGTAGAAATAATTGCTACTACTCAAACAACAATGACTTCTTAATTTTAAGCAATGGAAACTCAATTTCAAAATTTACCTGAGCCTTAAGGTCAGGTGAGAGAAGACTGGAGCCAGCCTCGACGGTTTAAGCGAGTAAGTCAGGTCGAGTGAGAAAAGACAATCTCCATGCCTAAATTTTGCCTCTTTGATCCATCAGAGATGCTCCAACAAAAGGGGGCGACATCTAGGGTTCCGCTCAACGAGACTCGGATGCAAGAATCGTTTTCATCTCTTCTCCCAGTCTCGTTCTTGCTCTGCTTGCAACTATGGTTTGTGAAAATCGCTAATAGATGAAATGGAAAAAAGGGTAGAGAATTGAGAGAGACATATTTATTATATTTTTTTAATCTCAAAAAGTGGCCCATAGGTTTTTTTTTTGGTACTTCGTACTTAACGAAATTTTTGGAGTGAAATTTTTGGTGCGAAAGTTTTTTTAATTAGATGGGAAGAGGGAAGTAAAATTTGAGTTACACGAAACTTTCGTGGTCCCTTTTACCTGGATATACACAAGCATCTAATTTTAACTGGTCAACTCTTAAATTATTTGTATGTGCCACTTAATATTTATTTAGCATAAGCTAATTTTATGAAAATGATTTTCAGTTGCATCCACAAAAGTTATTCAACAAGATGAAACATTATTGCATCGATTATTTAGATGCAACTAAAATCAGTTGCATCAACAAAACCCATTCAAAAGAGTGAAATATAATGGCACCAGTTAGATTGATGCAATTGTGTTGGGTAGCATCCGTAAAATAGATGCCAGGGCCATAAAATTATTTTCCGAGTAGGCATCCAAAATTTGCGGATGCCATTGATAAAAATCCGATGCTACTGTTAAAAAATTGATGCCATTGCAACAGTTTCCTGTAGTGCTCGTACATCCGGTTATCCGCATTTTGGTGGCCACTGAGGGCTTGAGAACTGGTGAACACATGCAGACAGTAGCAACATATAAATAGCTAGCCTCTATTTCATCAGGACCAAAAAAAAAACAAGATAAATTTCTCATTAGAGAAATAGCGCCATCAAATTAATGATGTGACCCCTTTGTGCCTTCCAATTTCACGCACAGACTGCATGTTTCTTCCTACCTTGTAAGGCAAAAACGATAAAATAAGGATAAACAAATATCTCAATTGAAAATATTCAATATGTTATTGAAGTTCTAAAAATGATAGAACCACACTAATGATATTTAAAAAAATAAATAAATAATTGCAAGGCGTAATAAACATATAGCAACATGATATATGTATCTGTAACTAAAGAACCCCAATTAATTCCCTCAATTAGCATTTGTAAAAAGAAACTAAAATGGAAGTTCATGCATAGATTGTAGTTTTACAGTAAGTACCATCAGTCAACTTATTATCATTCCCATGTCTGACCAGTAGCTCATACCTTTATACATCAAGGACCTTCAGTTTTTATTTATTTATCAGATTTCATTAGAATGCAACGAAAGACAACCTGCCAATCAATTGAAGAAATTTAAACTTATATATGCTGTTGCTGTCAAAACCAAAACCAATAAAATCCAAATAAAAAAACCAGGTCAAAAGGGTAAGATAAAACGCATAACCAAGCTTGTGAAAGGAATATAAAAGAACACATAAGCAAGCTTTTTTTTTAAAAAAAAATTAAGACAAGTAACAATAGACACTCACAAACTACTTTAGTGCAAAATATTGTCAAACTGACATTAGTAGTGTATTGTTACCAATATATATAGTAGAAAGTAAAAATGAATTTACCTGAAAGGAGTAGAATGAGCAGGAGCACTACCTTTCTTCAAACAAAGGTCAACACCTTAGAATAGATGAAAAGGCCGGCAAAGGGACATGATGAAGCAGTGGGCCATAAGTATCAAAAAGGCGGTACTCAAGCAGGGGTGTCAAACGTTAAATACGGAAGCGGAACAGAGTGTTCCGTTTTCCGTTCCGTTCCAGCACACGGAAATGAAATTCATTCCGTTTCCGTTCCGTTTCGTAAAACGAAATAGAAACTGTTCCGTTTAGCCGTTCCGTTCTTTATTTTTCACTGATTTCAACCTATTTTCCATTAATTTCAGTCATTTTTCGGTAAAACGGAACATTAACGTGCCATACCACCTGTTCCGTTTCCGTTCCGTCTCTGAAAACGTAACCAATTTTCCTTCCGTTTCCGTTCCATTCCGGACGGAACGGAACGGAAACGTTCGAAACGGTACCAAATTGACACCCCTATACTCAAGTACTTTAACCAAAAACCAGACAAGTGTGGACCCACCAAGTGCTCAGGCTGAAACTTGTTACTCCATAGAATCAGATCAGCAGCTACAATAAAAGGCACAGAACAGAATATTTGCTAAATTTCCTTTTTTGAAGAATATAGTAGGTTTTTCCCCCTCCAACTGAATGTTTAATTTGAAGGGAAACTTATACTGATATTCCGTGTTTCATTTATTGTGGTAAATAAATAAACACAACAGAATAATTTTCTTAATGGAAATTATTAAAATGAAAGGGGGCCATTTTTTATGCCAGAGAATAAAGCACATTAATGCTTATGATTTAAAATTAAGAGAACGAAACATATGACATCTTCTTCTAGAAAAAGAGATTTCAACCAAATTCTGACATAGAATATAGTTCATTTAAAATATCTTTTATATGTTTTAGAGGTGTTTTCACCTTGTTGTAGAAGCATGTGCCATGATATTTCCACCAATATAATGGGCTTTAACATCTAATAGGTTGTGTACAAAATCAAATTTGTCGTTGGTTGAAAATTGTTTCATCATTGATCAAAGTCTGGTGAAACTTGGTTATTAAATATAATCTATTTGAAAATAGCACCCAATATTTTGCACGAACTCTAATGAAGGACATTCAATGGGTGTATTTTGATGAGCACTGGTGTCCATTTACCCTAACCCTATGTTAGGGGAACGTTACAATAGATATATAGCTGATCTCTATCATTCACTTCGGTGAGGATATATCTATCCAATTTAAGTCGTAATTCTGATCTCTATCATTTCAATTTTTCTTTTATAGAGATACTAGATAGAGGCTATCTAGGTAGTTCTCTATCATTTCAAATTCAAATTTTCAGTACCAAATTAACATGCATCAAAGTTTTTTTACAAACACAAAATAAAAAAGAGGAAGCAAGTTCAATGATAATCACATGAAAAACTTCTGACATCATTAAAATTCAGAAAAGCAAGAAAAAACTGTTTGCACCGTGGCTGCAGATATACCATAAGAAAATTTTCCAGTGTATTCAGCTTATGAGGGCATAATTTGTGAACAAGTCCAAGTAACTGAATAACAGGGAGAAATACTATTATATGAGTAAGTGCACATAAGGAAGAAAGCTGTAGATAAAACTAACTGAAACCAAAGAAAGCACACAGAAAAAGAACATAGGGCATCTAGGATACGAGAAACTCTTACAAAACAGCCAATTGAAAAAATAAAGACAGTTGACAATGTTTGCTATCGACAAAACAAAGGACAAGTTCAAATAAAATAAGAAAACAACAAGAAATCCCTCAATTTGACCAAGTAATCTTAACATTGATTGTGCCAAAGTTTCCTACTAAAGTCTTCTGTTCAAGAGTGGAGCTGGAACCCGGCCTAGGAAAAAACACAAAAGAATCAGTGCTGATTGGTTCATCTCTGAGAGCACGATGAATGTAGAGGCTGGTTTCAACAGACAAGATTGACTCCCTTGGAATTACAATCAAGCTCTTCGATAGAGGGAGTGTAATCTTGGCATTGTTGAGCGAGCGAGGATCGATAGTGATACACTCCTGACTGGTGATGTGGTCAAAAACTGTGCTTTTAGCCTCAGAAGTCAGAATGATTAACAACACTATTAGAGGCCTTAATTGTCCCATATATTTGAATGGGCTCGTCTCTTTCCTGCCAGTTGTTTAGATCAAAATTATGAAAAGAAACTTCCAATTTAGCCTCTAGTCCATCACTGTAGACCGCAAAGTTCACCCTCATGGCGCCATGTTTAGTGTCAAACGTCTTTTCCATGAACACGTCTGTTGGTGACCTTTGCCACAGAGTCACTCTTATTCTCCGATCACACATACATATCGTGCTGAACAACCGTGGATAGATAATGAGTGTATCATCTACCTCTACAGGGCAATCGGGATCAGTAAGAATGAAGTGACCTTCTGAATTGATATGGAAGGGCTCCCCATCACCACAATCTTGATAGATAGCATATTTTCTGTTGGAGGCTTTAAGGAAGATAATTCCATGGATATATTCTTTTGCAGTGGCTCGTTCTTCTCCGATGTAACGAATGCTGAACACCTCCACAAGAGCACGCTTCTTGATCATCTCACTTCTGTCAGACCAAGATTACACAATAAACATACTTCAGCATCTCAATATATAATATATAAAAACACAATTCCTTCATTTTCCTTACTTTTCATTTTCAATTAGGCTAACAGTTTCTTTCGCCCCTCGACCCCCCCCCCCCTTTCTTTTTCTACTTTTGCAACAAATCTATCATTTTCTGTTAGAAGTTAAGAAAAAAGAACGAACTTGAGCCTACTGCAATTTCAATAAAACGAGGGAATATGATTCTAAAAAGGAAAGAGCGTGGTACACACTCTGTGGACATGGAGAAATCGACTTGAACCTCCTCTGGATGGCCCGCTTTTATGTCTAGGATGGACATTATTTCTAGGTTGATGGGTTTTAAGCCAGCACCACCTGCCTGTATAAATATCATCAAGTTAAAACCCTAATTTCACTATAATTAAATTGAATTACATGGAATTGAACTGCTTGTCCTCAGAACCTATCAAAATACAAAGATATCCCAACATATCACGGTTCCATCAAACGGAACACAAATTTGATTACGAGAAACCCAAATCCTAATTCCGACAGAAAACAGAAATTTGTCAGGTTCTTAGCAATAGTGTGTGCTGTTCGATGGAAAAGATGAGTATTTCAACAGTAAAGCGCCAGACATTCACCTGAATAGCAGCCGTTAATAACCCAAACAAACAAAAAAAAAGAAAAGAAAAAAGAAGTCGGAAATCAAAACCTATCGGATGAAACAAAGAAAAGAGAAAAAAAAAGAAAAAGAAAAAGAGAAAGACCTTATCTTTGATCCGTCGGCGCTTCGGGAGATTGGAAAGGGTGCGAAACCTAGGCGTAGCGGGAGGAAGGGAGGGAGAGGGGGAGAGAGAGAGAGAGAGAGAGCGAGAGAGGGAGGGGGGGGAGGGGGGGGGGGGGGGGGGGAGAAGGGAGTAGGTGATAATGAATATCTTTCGAGAGAGACGGAGAGATCGAAACGGAATGACACAAAACTTAGGAATAGACTGCGAAGAATTTTTCTTTTTTTAAAGATAATCGGAGAAGAGGGGTCAGTTCGGACGAGGAAGGATTTCAAAGATTTATCACGTGCATCTTTAGATTAGCATCCAAGGGTCCAAATGAAAGGTTGGCAAAAAAATGAGCAGAGGATACGATTTTCATTCTTGAAAATATTCAGTATACTGATGAAGGCATTGAAATCTAGGATATCAAATAAATTTATAATCTAGAGCTAACCACACTAGTTGTTTTAGTTAAGCTTTAGGGTCGTACAAATGATTACCAAACTTTACTTCTTCACGAAAGCTAAACAATTAATTTTTTTAGAATTTTATGAAAAAGACAATTATCTAAAGTGCGAGTATTATAAATATTTTTGGTGATTTTTGGTATTTTCTGGACTAAAAATAAATGCAAATAATGTCCTAACATGCAAGAAAAATAAGATACAAACTCCATCAAATCAAAATATCAAGAGAAAAGGAACGAATAAACCAAATATCGCTTCTAACTCAAGATATCTATCGTCCGCAGTCGTGGTTGGATCGGTTTTACCGCTGTCGCGTCCATAATCGCTCCAAAGTTGCTGTCATGCTCGTGCTCCGCTGCGAGAGGTGGAATCCCACGCCGAACGGTGGTGGAAAAGGTGGAGATTATTGTATGGAAGGTTGGATTCTTTCTTCTCTGTATTTCGTGCATATATGACCAGGGAGGAGGCTTGGGAGGCAGGTTAGGGCAAGGGTTCACGAGATCATACCATAAAATAAAGTTTCCATCTTCAAAACTTGCCAAAACCGATTTTTTCACGCGATTTCGAACCGAAATTATTTTCTAGCACTGCGCACCGTTAGTATTTTGACCATAATTTCTTCATCCGGACTCCGATTGAGGTGATTCAAAGATCGTTGGAAATCTTAGGATGAGAACTACAGTGCTATGCATTCCATTTAGTCATTTGCTTCCAAAAATTATCCCTTTTATGCAATTATTGTGTCCAATCCACCATGTTCCTACAAGAGATATCATATACTTAACTTTTGAAAGTATCATATTTGAAATCTTTATTTTGAAAGTACTTAGTTTTAGTTTTAGAAATTTTACAAAATGAGTTTACTAATTTCCTAATGTTTATAAAAAAAAATGAATCATTTTTATAGTGAAAATACTTCAAAAGTACAAAAGGCCAAATTCTTGACATAATTTCGTATCAAAGTATCAATGAATTTGGTTTATTCGGATTTTTTTAAATTTAAGAATATTTTACTTGTATTTTTCTTCGTTTCCTACTAGTTCTAATGAATTTCTATCGCTTTATTATTTTCCTATTGGACCATGTCAGCAAGTTGTTCTGAGGTGTAGGGGTGAAAACGGTAGTCGTTTCGACCGTTATTTCGTTTCGTTTCGTCCGAAACGGAACGATAACAGTTAAGGATTTCAGTTTCGTTTATGGAACGGAACAGTTAACGCAAATATAAACTCAATTTCGTTTCAGAACGGAACGGTTAACGAAACAGAGCTGTTTCGTGATCGTTTATTTGGTCTGTTTCGTTTACAATTTTACGGTATTGTAGACTACAGATGACGGAGCAAACGAGAAACACACTAAACCTAACCCCTCTTCTCTCGGGAGCGTATCCTCTGGATGGTTGTATTCAACCATCCAGTGGACGTCTTTCGATCCGATCCGTCTGATTTAATCTAAACGGTTAGAGTTTTTCGGGCCTATCAATCTTAGTATCATGCACGGGGCATTTATAGCCATTGAGATTAAATCAGACGGCTGAGATCGAAACCATCCACTGGATGGCCATCCAGAGGATGCGAAGTCTCTTCTCTCCTGCGCCGCTCACCCCCTTTCTCTCTCTCACTCACCTCAGCCAAACCCAATACCCCCTCTTCTCTCTCACTCTCGCTCCGCCGGCCCTCTCGCGTACACAGAATATGAGAGGCCTTATCCTCTCACACCTTTACCTCTTCCCTCCTCCGCTCAGAATCCCACAAGACCCCTATCTTACTATCGTTCCCTTTCTCCATCCAGACCCAAACTCTCTCTCTCTCTCTCTCTCCACCGTGACTTCCTCTCAGGACGCGACTGATTGGACGACAATGAAGGACTCCTCTGTCGAGACTGCTCAAGACCCAAACTCACAAGACCCCTTTCTCACTCTCTATTTCTCTTGTGATTGGTCGACAATGAAGGACGTGGCTGACGGCTAGACGGCTGACAGTGGTCACAACACTTGTTGTTGCTATCGCTTTTGTCTCCTCCTTTGCTCCGATCAAGGTTAGGGTTAGGGTTTAGACTGGGAGCAGTTTTTTATTTTTCTGGTAAGAACAGAGGCAGTTTGTATTTTTCTGAATTTTTTTTTCTGGTTTCTGGTAAGAGCAGAGGGTTGGGGTTTAGACTTGTTGTCGCTGACGGCTACAGTGTTTGTATTTTTCTGATTTTTCTAGAATTCTTTTTTATTTTTCTGTTTTGGCAATTTGTATTTCATTTTTCATCTACAATGAGGTAGTTAGCAAATCTGTAAAGAGGCAATTTGTATTTCATAATTTTGTGAGGCCAAATAGAGACGTTTTTCTCGTTATAATGTTAGTTTTCTACTTAATTGAAAGAGCTATTGTAATAGTTATTTTGCTTTGTTATTTGATTTTCAACTTGACTATTAACAATCAATGTCATATCTCATTCAAGTTTGTGTGATCTTATTTATGCTAATAAATTTCATTCTCGGAATTTTGTATTATCTGGATTTCATTCTCAGACTTTTGTATTATCTGGAATTATCACTACTTTTTTTAGTGGCTTGAGTTGTTTTTGTGGATTATTATTTTAGTACAGCACCAATTTCCTTTTTTTCCCATCTTTTACCTGCTTTGATTGCTTTTCAAGAACTTTTAGGTACGGCTAAACGGTTTAACCATTTTGGTCGTCCAAATACTGCGCAACAATCAATGCAACGAATTTTCTTTGCGTTCAAAGAACGAAACGCAAAACGAAAAAAATTAGAATTTTCGTCATATACACGGAACGATTAACGAAGGAGGTGATTTTCGTCACCATTTTCCACGTTATGCAGGCACCAGCATCCTCTACAGCCATAAAAAGGACTGCTCCAAGCAGTCCTTTTTATTTTTTTTAATTTGTTTAAATTTTAAAATTCAAATGGAGAATCCAAACCGTTGATCTTGTTAAGTTTTATCGGCGATGCATTTTCATATAAGTTTTATAAAATTTGAAGTTGATTTGATACTTGATTAAGTGACCAAATTATGAACGTATTAGAATTAATCAAACCAGGTTCGTTCATTTGTTGACCACTTAATCAAGTATCAAATCAACTTCAAATTTTATAAAACTTATATGAAAATGCATCGCCGATAAAACTTAACAAGATCAACGGTTTGGATTCTCCATTTGAATTTTAAAATTTAAACAAATTAAAAAAAATAAAAAGGACTGCTTGGAGCAGTCCTTTTTATGGCTGTAGAGGATGCTGGTGCCGTTATGCAGCCCTACTGAGGTGGCACAGATGAATTAAACTTCTGGTCTGGGCTTCCTTCTGGTTCATTTCTTCTTGGGCCTTGACAACAGATGGGCCGAAATTCCTTTATTCCCCTACTTTTTTTATCTCGTGCTCGCAGATGACAGGGTTTAAACACATGGGTTTGGTTACCGCTTCGCCGCAAAGGATCAAGAGGTTCCGGCGCTAAGGTTCTAACGGAGATGATGGGTTTTGATAACGGGTCGACTGATAGTGGATCTAGACCCGACGATGATTCTGGCCGTTGCAGGACTTGGGAACGAGTTCGACAGAATCGTCGAGACAGGAGGAAGGTGCTAACGGTCTCCGTTTTGTTGCGTCGTCTTCTATAATTATCGACAGTAGCTCATTCAATTTAGTCCTTATGAGTTTTGTTTTCATATATCCGGCGATCGTCGTCACTTCAGTCAACAAGACTAGTCTCACTAGAATCATGGTTCAAAAGGGAATGTGGGGAGTGTTCAATTGGTACCGCACAGGTGTAATTTAGTGAGGGAGGACCAAGTAGTGGTACGACAGTGAATGAGTTTCGTATCGGGACTCAGTGTGAAGCATTAGCTAAGTTCAAATCGGTATACAGAGTTGTCCAATTCTATAGGCATTTAATTAGAGCAACTGTATCATAATATATATACAGGAACAGCTTATCATATTCTACCGAAATGTGCTATTTTATTGGGAAAATTTTTTCTGTGCCACTCTAAAGTTACGAAATTCAGCTTTTTTCATCTGAAAGTTAAACATTCTGATTTTGCCACACTAAAACGCGACTTTCTTCTAAAATTGCCACTTTGTATTTTTTTATAATATAAAAACGATTTAAATAACAGAACTGAAAATCTATGACCATCGTACCCTCGTCGAATTAGACCCAATCCCATCGATTATGAACCAGAGTACCACACCACCCCACCCCATCGTTTCCTCATCTTCAGATTTACTCCTCTCTCTCTCTCAATCCCACGCACGACAGGGCCTCCTCTCTTCATCGCTAACCTGTCCCCACCTTACCTCCGTGGCCTTACCTTACCTCCATCGCCTCATCGCTAACCCTAGCTGATCCGACGAACCCTAGGTGCGTGCATTTCCGTCTCTCTCGAAGAACCATAATCTTGTCAGTCGGCCTTTCTCTGTCCTCCCACGCACGACATCCGTCTCTGTCCCAGGTTCGTCCTTTTTCTTTCACATAGATTTAATGCTTTTGAACAAGCTGTTTTGAGAAGAAATTTTGAGCAGAAATTGAACTGAAACTGTTTAAGAAAAAAGAAGAAATTTTGAACAGAAATTGAACTGAAGCTGTTTTGAGAAGCAATTTTGAGTAGTACTTTTGAGAAGCAATTGAACAAGCAATTTCGAACAGAAATTGAACAGAAGCTATATTGAGAAGCAATTTTGAGAATTTTTTTTAGAAACAATTGAACAAGCAATTTTGAACAGAAGTTGTTTCGATAAGTTTTTTTAGAAGCAATTGAACAAGCAGTTTTGAACAGAAGTTGTTTTGAGAAATTTTTCATGAGAAGCGATTTTGAAATTTTGTATCTAAAGCATTGAGAGGTGACTTAATGATGAAAATGAAGTTGAACTTAAGAGGTGACTTGCTGTTCAATTAGAAAAAGTATAAGTTAGTGGATTGTATAAAGATAATGGACAATAGCTATAATAATAATGCTTGTGCTTTTCAGGTCTTGATTTTGAAGAAAATGGATAGCTGACACTGGGTACTGGGTAGGAGGATAAATGACCTATTTTGTGTAGAAGGACAAAAAGTTATGTAATTGGGTCTATTTTGTTTCTCTGTGGCCAGCTATATTACTAGACTATTCAAAAAGTAATGTAATTTGTTGCGTTTTAGAAGCTAAGATATATTACTAGACTATTTAAATTGCTTGCTTGTTTTTCATTTAATTTTTATTGCAATTGAGTTAATTTGCTTCAAATTGAGTTTATGAAGTGTTTGGGGACTGGTACTGGGTTGGTACCAGTTAACTGGTACGCTTAATTGGGTCTCTCTTGTTAACTAGTACGCTTAAATGGCTCCAGGGAATCGTATACAATGTTTATAAGAACTGTGTTGTTTAAAATTGTAATTGTGTGTTCAAATATTGATCGAGACTGTTGATTGGAAATGGTTTTTGTGGCCGTAACTGGTGCCTAGTGAGCTTCATATTTATTTCAAAAAAAACTGATATGTAATAGGTACAATGAGTTAAGTTAGTCTTATTCTGAGCCTCTTAAGGCAATGAGTTAAGTTTAGTCTTATTTCAAAAACTGGTGCCTCTTACTTAAAGCATTCCGATAGCCTCTTAAAGAGTCATTCATTTTTTGAGCTGTACAAGTTATATCATTCATTCCAGATCCTATTTGAACATTTGAACATTGCATTGAACTTGAACATGATAATACACTAATTTTAAATGGATCCATTACAAATAATAGAAAAATAAGAAAGATAAAAGAGTCGTACAAATAATGCACTCCTCTAATCACTTTTTCCCTCTAATATAGCGAGAGAAAAAAAAATGACACATCCTTGCCTCCTCTTGTTCCTTCTCTAGGTTCCCATCAAGTTTGTATTTTATTCACAGTACCCGTGGAGTTTGAATCCAAGTGACTTGTTGAACATGAGTTCACTAGCAGAGATTAAATTCTTCAACCTTGCTCCCTTAATCAACGTGCCGCACATGCATAAATAATTACTCTTAAGAATATTTGGGATAAACTGTTGGATTATGTTGCTTTGTTAGGCAGTTGGTAACTTGGTACTGCAGTTTTCAATTAAATCCAATGAAATCCCCTAGTATATCACTAATACCTCAACTGCTGTGCATCAATCCACTGGAATCCCCTAGTATTACTTGTAATACAGTACCAAACTTCCTCACTAAAAGACCACATGGTGGCAAATCATCGGATCGAGTTAGGTGGGGGCCGACGCTCGAGGACGCTGCATGGGAGACGGATTCAGACCTGCTCAAACGACGATGCGTGGCAGCGATTGGCAAGGAGACGGAGGAGCGATATAGTTGAGAGAACTTTACTTCTCCAATCGACGGCAAAGACGCTTGCTCACAGACTAGGGTTTACAGAAGAATCCAATCGGCTGGTTTCTAAGAGGAAGTTTTAGGGTTCATCTAATCTAATCGAAGATAAGGAGAAGGAGAAAAGAGGAAGACTGGGTTCGATAGGGTACTTATTTCGATCGAGTTCGACTGACTGTCGATTGGGTTCGACTGGGTATAAAACATCGAGGGTACAATTGTCATAAACTTTGGGTTTTTATTTTTTTTAATTCAGAATATCATTTAAAGGAAGAAAAGGGCAATTTCAGAAGAAAGTCGTGTTTTAAGGTGGCAAAATCAGAAGGTTTAATTTTCAGATGGCAAAAATTGAATTTCGCAACTTCGGAGTGGCACAGAAAAAATTTTCCCTATTTTTTTTCTTACTTGATTTCCCTTACTCCATGCAGGCTTGTGCGGCATATGCTTAATGGGGCTGTTTGGATTCCCCAAAGAATTTAGGAAATTTCATCTTCCTACTATAAATTTATTATAAACAATCCAAACTCTTCACAAAATTACACACTTTCCAATAAATTTATACCTAGGAATTGCAACTTTTCCAAATTCCTCAAATTCCTAAACGATCCAAACGCCCCAATATATATATATATATACTATTGCTTTGGTATTGGTAAAGGCTTTACATGACTGAATAAACGAAATACTTTAGGAGATATCCCAATTTGTCTACACTTGACCTTGCATACTTCTATGCCATCATTAATCAACACAAGCATCTATGCCATAATTTCAACAATTCAGAAAATACACTGTGCATATGTACTGGGGTCTGGGGGGTGCAATTTCATTGTGCAGAGCCATGCCAAGTACCTATCATTTACTTTTGCAAATAAACCCACAAGTCTTGCCTTATTACAGAAAGGCGTTCACAGGGATTATCAAACACCAAAACAACATTTTTATGTACACATGCTTAATCTAAATTACTTAGCTGTGACACTTTCACTGGGATCCTGATTATGCTACTTAACGGTTATTTCTTTATACTTACCTCATATCACCAAGCTTCATAGCAATTCTATTTATATCCCACATTACAATTTTCCTTTTTAGGGAGCAAGCAATCTCAAAACCAGTTCCAGCGCTTTATTTCTTTTGTTTATTCAAGAACCATGAGTAGTGACAGTATCAAAAGAGAAGACAGATTCATGTACCCAAGCTATATCTCTACTATACCTAACAGTCTCAATTATGATCATTACAAAAGGGCCATGGCATTTTACTGAATTTCACAATATTGGTAGCAAGTGGAATAAGGAATAGCAACTATAATCACACAATATTCAAAGGGAACAACAGAATTCACTGTCAGATATTGCTAAACAGAAAACTTCACTTAAATCTTCGATTTTATAGTAACTGCCAACTTGTACATCACTATCCTGGATGGGTATGACATGATATTTCTCTATGAACACTATACGTATTTAATTAAATATATGATGAGCATGGCATATCCTGTCTGTAATATATAATTACAACAGTGATTTCTTGACTGGGCCTACCAGAGCTGAGCTATGGAGGTGATCCAGGCAAGTTTAGTAAACATCAATTTGGCTTCTCAAGCGTTGTGCGCCTTTGAAGGAAGGTGCAATTTGAGTGTTAATCAAGTGTCTTTCATGCGCCATTGTGCAATCAAGAACCTAACCAATTCATGAAACAATATAGAGAAGAAAGAAATCATGTCAATTTTACCCATAAGAAGAGCTACATCTTTGTCAGTCGGGAAGGCAGTTCAATTAATCAATTCGAAAGAAAACATACTAAACAAACGAAATATTAGTTAACATCGAATTTCTAAATGCATTATGGTATCCGCAACTACCTATGACATCCTGAATCTAGACTATAGAAACTTGATCAAATTTTTATTTCTCATTATGCTCTTCATGCGCTGTGCACAGTCAGAGCTTAGGTGAGGGCAATGATACTATATGCTTTAACAATGAAGCCAAGCCTAATTCTTTCACACACCATGCACATTCTTGAATGAGGATTGATTTCATGCTGAAGCTTCTTATATGCAATTCCATTCTTAAAGCTTTTTATACATGATTCTTTATCAAGATCATCTGACGCCAGGCGCCGTCTGATCTGATCTCGAAATCGATACTAATCAAGAGAAACCAAATTAATGTTAATCTAGAATGCAAGAACATGCCTGATACATGAATTAAGTAAGGGAACCATCGTAAATAGATCAAGTAACTCGCATAAGTAACTTCACGACGAGGGAACCAGACCAAACGACAAAGCAAGAACTCAATCAAATCTTCAATCAAAACACTAAATTCTCATCTCAAACTCTGAATTCCAGTTACAAATTGTCAATTCATACATACCTTTCACCTTCTTTCTGATTGCGATTATTTCAGCAACCTCAATTTCACCTAATTTCTCTTCCTTCGATCTACCTATCAACTGTTTGAGGAAATGCCTTTATCTTGTGTGTGTGTGTACAACGTGTGGCACTCTCTTCTCAGATTTTTCAAAGAGCATCTAGGCGCTCTTCTCCAATTCCAAGAAGTCTCTCCCTCCTCTTTTTTTTTCTCTCTCCAGAAGTCCCTTCTTGCTTCTGTTGATGGAGTATTTATAGGCAACTGTGGTTAAGTTGT
The DNA here is from genome assembly GCA_028095005.1 of Rhynchospora pubera. Classification (NCBI taxonomy): domain Eukaryota; kingdom Viridiplantae; phylum Streptophyta; class Magnoliopsida; order Poales; family Cyperaceae; genus Rhynchospora; species Rhynchospora pubera. The sequence goes on along the minus strand of CM051460.1, from coordinate 220,025,737 downwards.
TTCTTCAGAAGACTTGGGATTCCATCGCATCTCAACCGTCAATTGGCGAGCACATGGATCGCCATCCGATCCGACGGCTATCGAGGTACCAACTTGTGTTTCTTTGGTTGGTCAAACAAGAGCTGGGAAATGGTTTGATTGAATCCGTTGGGAATTTGTTACGGTGCCAACTGATTCCAGCCTTCGTTCCTCTTTAGCCTTTGATCCGACGGCCATTTTATGTGCAGCAGTGGGTCCGTCTAAGTGGTCAAACGAGGGAATAGGCGTCGTTGACCCAGGCGGTTGCAACGGCCGCACCATTCTTCTCCTCCTCTTCGAATGGTTCGGCTGCAATAGGGAGAGAATTCGACATATTTCTAGATTAAACACTTCGTGTCACCAATGAAAGGAATTAAACACTTTCACTAATACTTGCTCTCCTAGATTATATTGCACATCTCTTCGTTTCGCATCCGCATATTTCTTATACCGATCCTGTGCAGCCTTTAACCGTTTAAGAATAAGTTGAGTTTTATCAGTGCATTACGCTACTAATTGTGGTCCTATTGGACTCACCAATCCTTGAGGTTTCCACCAAAGTGGGGTTTTACACCTTTCTCCATATAATGCTTCATAAGGTGGCATTCCCAAACTCGCATGATAACTATTGTTATAAGCAAATTTAGCCAGATGTAGATATTGGAACCATGATCCACCGAAACTTAGTATGCATGCTCTCAACATATATTCTAGAGTTTGATTGGTTCGTTCCGTTTGTCCATCTGTTTGATGATGATGGGCAGAGCTAAAAGTTATCCGAGTTCCCATTGTCTTTTGAAATTTATACCAAAATTTAGAGGTAAAACGGGTATCTCGATCAGAGATAATTTCTCTTGGACATCCATGACAATTAAATATGAATTTTAAGAACAATTCGGCCAATTCGGGTCCAGTTTGTTCTATTCTTATAGGAAAAGTGAGTAACTTTAGTTAATCAATCCACTATTACCCAAATCGAATTTAAATATATATTATTATGGTGAAAAGACTTAGAATGAATACAGAAACGATTGAAATGTTCAAATAATGCTCAGAATTGCATTATTTGCACTTTATATGCGTAATTTGCATGTATAATTAAATATTTTTTTAATAAATAACATACTAATCATATTCTATACAGTATAAAGAGCTTAAAGGCGGATTATTGTGGTGAGAAGACTTAGAATGAATCCACAAACAATTGAAATGCTTAAATGATGCTCAGAATTGCATTATTTTCATTTCACATGCGTAATTAGCCTGTATAATCCAATATTTTTGAATAAATAACCTATGACACATATTCTAGACAGCATAAAGAGTTGAAATGTAGATTATGATGTTGAGAAGACTTAGAATGCATCTAGAAACTACTGAAATGATCGAATGATGCTCATAATTGCATTATTTTCAATTTATACATGTAATTAGCAAGCATAATTCAATCTTTTTGATTAAATAACGTATTAATCAAATTCTATACAAAAAATAAAAAGTTTAAATGTAGATTATTGTAGTGAAAAGACTCAGAATGAATCCATAAACAATTGAAAAGCTCAAATGAGGCTCAGAATTGCACTATTTGCACTTTATAAACTTAATTAGTTTGTATAATCTAATATTTTTGAATAAATAACGTACAAATCAAATTCAAGACATTATAAAGAGTTTAAATGTAGATTATAGTGGTGAAAAGGCTCAGAATGAATAAAGAAATGATTGAAATGATCAAATAATGCTCAAAATTACTTTATTTGAATTTAATATACGTAATTTGCATGTATAGTTTTTCTGAATAAATAACGCATGAATCATATTATAGACGGTATAAAGAGTTTAAATGTAGATTATTGTGGTGAAAACACTCAGAATGAATCCAGAAACGATTGAAATGCTCAAATGATGCTCCAAATAGCATTATTTGCAATTTATATGCATAATTAGCAAGTATAATATAATATTTTTGAATAAATAACGTATGAATCATATGCAAGAGAGTATAAAGAGTTTAAATGTATATTATTGTGGTGAAATAAACTTAGAATGAATTCAGAAACGATTGAAATGCTAAAATGATGCTAAAAATTGCATTGTTTGCACTTTATATGCGTAATTTGCTTGTATAATCCAATATTTGTGAATAAATAACGTTTGAATCATATCCTAGACAATATAAAAAGATGAAATGTATATTATTGTGGTGAAAAGATTTAGAATGAATCCAAAAACGATTGAAATATTCAAATGAAGCTCATAATTGCATTATTTGCAATTTATATGCATAATTAGCATGTATAATCCAATCTTTTGGAATAAAAAACTTTTGAATCATATTCTAAAAAGCATAAAGAGTTTAAATGTAGATTATGGTGGTGAAAAGACTAGAATGAATCCATAAACGATTGAAAAGCTCAAATGATGCTCATAATTGCATTATTTGCACTTTATAAGCTTAACTAGCATGTATAATCCAATCTTTTTGAATAAATAGCATATTACTCATATTCTAAACTGCATAAAGAGTTTAAATGTAGATTATAGTGTTGAGAAGACTTACAATGCATAAAGAAATGATTTAAATGTTCGAATGATTCTCAGAATTGTATTATTTGCACTTTATATGCGTAATTAGCATGTATAATCTAATATTTTTAAATAACTAACGTATGAATCATATTCTATATAGTATAAAGAGTTTAAATGTAGATTATTGTAGTGAAAAGACATAGAATGAATCTAGAAATGTTTGAAATGCTCAAATGATGCCCAGAATGGTATTATTTACACTTTATATGCGTAATTTGCACGTACAATCCGATCTTTTTGATTAAATAATGTATGACTCAAATTCTAGACAGTATAAAGAGTTGAAATTTAGATTATGGTGTTGAGAAGACATAGAATGCATCTAGAAACGACTGAAGTGATCGAATGAAGATCAGAATTGCATTATTTACAATTTATATGCTTAATTAGCATGTAAAAATCCACTAGTTTTATTAAATAATGTATGAATCCATTCTATACAGTATAAAGATTTTAATGTAGATTATTGTAGTGAAAAGACTCGAAATGAATCCATAAACAATTGAAATGCTCAAATGATGCTGAGAATTGCACTATTTGCACTTTATAAGCTTTATTATTTTGTATAATCCGATATTTTTTTAATAAATAACGAATGATCATATTATAGACATTATAAAGAGTTTAAATGTAGATTATAGTGGTGAGAAGGCTCATAATGAATCCAGAAACTATTGAAATGCTCAAATGATGCTTGGAATTGCATTATTTGCACTTTATATGCGTAATTAGCATGTATAATTAAATTTTTTGAATAAATATCGTATGAATCATATTATAGACAGTATAAAGAGTGCAAATGTAGATTATTGTGGTGAAAAGACTCAGAATAAATCCAGAAACAATTGAAATGCTCAAACGATGCTCAGAATTGCATTATTTGCCCTTTATATGCATTTTGTCATGTATAATTAAATCTTTTTGAATAAATAACGTATTAATCATATTCTATATAGAATAAAGAGTTTAAAGGTAGATTATTGTGGTAAGAAGACTTAGAATGAATCGAAAAACTATTGAAATGCTTAAATGATGCTTAGAATTGCATTATTTTCACTTCACATGCGTAATTAGCCTGTGTAATCCAATCTTTCGGAATAAATAACGTATGAATCCAATTCAAGACAATATAAAGAGTTTAAATGTAGATTATAGTGGTGAAAAAGCACAGAATGAATCCAAAAACGATTGAAATGATAAAATGATGCTCAGAATTGCATTATTTGCACTTTATATGTGAAATTAGCATGTATAATCCAATTTTTTTTTAAAAAAAATAACGCACGAATCATATTATAGATAGTATAAAGTGTTTAAATGTAGATTATGGTGAAAAGGCTCAGAATAAATCCAGAAACGATTGAAATGCTCAAATGATGCTCCGAATAGCATTATTTGCAATTTATATGCATAATTTGCATGTATAATCCAATATTTTTGGATAAATAACGTATGAATCATATCCTAGACAATATAAAAAGATGTAATGTAAATTATAGTGGTAAAAAAATTTTGAATGAATCCAGAAACGATTGAAATGTTCAAAAGGAAGCTCATAATTGCATTATTTGCACTTTATATGCACAATTAGCATGTATAATCCAATTTTTTTGAATAACAAAACCTATGAATCATATTCTAGAAAGCATAAAGAGTTTAAATGTAGATTATGGTGGTGAAAAGACTAAGAATGAATCCATAAACGATTGAAGTGCTCAAATGATGCTAAGGATTGCATTATTTGCACTTCATAAGCTTAACTAGCATGTATAATCCAACCTTTTTGAATAAATAACATATTACTCATATTCTAGACTTCATAAAGAGTTTAAATGTAGATTATTGTTTTGAGAAGACTTACAATGCATAAAGAAACGATTTAAATGCTCGAATCATTCTCAGAATTATATTATTTTCACTTTATATGCGTAATTAGCATGTATAAACCAATCTTTTTAATAAAATAACGTATGAATAATATTCTATATAGTATAAAGAGTTTAAATGTAGATTATTATAGTGAAAAGACTTAGCATGAATCCAGAAACAATTAAAATGCTCAAATGATGCTCAGAATTGCATTATTTACACTTTATATGCGTGATTTGCATTTATAATCCAATATTTTTGAATAAATAACATATGACTCATATTCTAGACAGCATATTCAGTTAAAATGTACATTATGGTGCTGAGAAGAATTAGAATGCATCTAGAAAATATTGAAATGATCAAATGATGCTCAGAATTGCATTGTTTACAATTTATATGCATAATTGGCATCTATAATCCAATATTTTATGATTAAATAACATATGAATCATATTCTATACAATATAAAGAGTTTAAATGTAGATTATTGTGGTGAAAAGACTAAAATTGAATCCATAAACAATTGAAATGCTCAAATGATGCTCAGATTTGCATTATTTGCACTTTATAAGCTAAATTAATTTCTATAATACAATATTTTCGAATAATTGACGTATTAATCATATTCTAGACATTATAAATGTTTCAAATATAGATTACAGTGGTGAAAAGACTTAGAATGAATCCATAAATGATTGAAATGCTCAGAATTACATTATATGCATTTTATATGTGTTATTAGCATGTATAATCTAACCTTTTTGAATAAAGAACGTATAGTTTAGACAGTATAAAGAGTTTAAATGTAGATTATTGTGGTGAAAAGACACAGAATGGAATCCATAAATGATCAAAAATTCTCAAATGATGCTCAGAATTGCATTATTTGCACTTAATAAGCTAAATTAGCATGTATAATCCAGTCTTTTTGACTAAATAACATATTACTCATATTCTAGACTGCATAAATTGTTTAAATGTAGATTATGGTGTTTAGAAGACTTACAATACATATAGAAACGATTTAAATGCTCGAATGATTCTCAGAATTGCATTATTTACATTTTATATGCGAAATTTGCATTTATAATTCAATTTTTTGATTAAATAACGTATTAATCATATTCTATACAGTATAAAGAGTTTAAATGCATATTATTGTGGTGAAAAGACTCAGAATGAATCCATAAACAATTGAAATGCTCAAATGATGCTCATAATTGCATTATTTTCACTTTATATGCATAATTAGCAAGTTTAATCCAATATTTTTGAATAAATTACATATGAATTATATTACAGAGAGCATAAAGAGTTTTAATGTAGGTTATTGTGCCGAAAAAATATAGACTGAGTCCAGAAACGATTGAAATGCTCAAATAATTCATAGAATTGCATTATTTGAATTTTATATGCGTAATTAGCATGTATAATCAAATATTTCGAATAAATAAAGTAAGAATCACATTCTAGATAGTATAAAGAGTTTAAATGTAGATTATTGTGGTGCAAAGAGTTAGAATGAATCCCGAAACGATTGAATTGCTCAAATGATCCTTAGAATCATTATTCACAATTTATATGCGTAATTAGCATATAATACTCCATTTTTTTGAATGAATAACTTTTGAATAATATTATATACAGTATAAAGAGTTTAAATGTAGATTATTGCGTTTAAAAGACGTAGAATAAATCCAGAATCGATTGAAATGCTCAAATGATACTCAGAATTGCATTATTTGCACTTCATAAGGTAATTAGTATGTATAATCCAATCTTTTTGAATAAATAACATATGAATCATATTCTAGAAAGTATAAAGAGTTTAAATGTAGATTATTGTGCTGAAAAGACATATAATGAATCCAGAAATGATTAAAGGGAAATTTTTTTCTATACCCCTCAAAACTGACAAAATGGAGAATTTGCCCTCGAAAGTTCAAACTGCTGATTTTGCCCCCCTAAATTTGAAACTTCTTCTTTATTTGCTCCTTTCTCATATTTTATGTCAGAAAGATTAGATAAATAATAAAAATAAAAATACCTGACCATTATATACTTCTCACCTCGTCTTCCCAACTGGTGAGAACTCCCACGCTATTGGGGTTCTCTCTATTACATCTCTACCCGAGTCGCCGAATTACTCTCTATACGATAATTTCCCATAATTGGGAACGATTCAATGGATAGGTGGGTGAAAAACTTAGGCTACGGATTCTTTTTGTATGAGAAATTCAATTCAACTTATTAATTAACGGGTTATCAAGCCTCTCACTAATTCTGCTCGATGCAAAGCCTTTCTCGAACCGATCTCGTGTGTTCTCTTCTCGATGGTGTTGATGCCCCTTCTCTCTAACTCGGCTGCACTACCCCCCCTTAGGCTACGGATTCTTTTTGTATGAGAAATTCAATTCAACTTATTAATTAACGGGTTATCAAGCCTCTCACTAATTCTGCTCGATGCAAAGCCTTTCTCGAACCGATCTCGTGTGTTCTCTTCTCGATGGTGTTGATGCCCCTTCTCTCTAACTCGGCTGCACTACCCCCCCTTTTCCGATCTGAGGCAAGGACAGTGAAGCGAGTACCTCTCCACTGCGTGGCCACGCGAGTTGGAGCTGTTGACGACATCCCTCATTTCTCTTCCTCCATGATTGGAGTAAGGATTTGATCAATCGAATAAGATTGATTCGATTGGGTTCGATAGAATCGACTTGGTTAGATCAGCGATAGGATTAGATTCCAAGGGTATAATGGTCAAGTTTCTTGGTTTTTATTATTTATTCATTTTTTTCTGACATAAAATAAGAAAAAGGGGCAAATAAAGAAGAAGTTTTAAATTTAGGGGGGCAAAATCAGCAGTATAAACTTTCGAGGGACAAATTCTCAGTTTTCTTAGTTTTGAGGGGTATAAAAAAGTCTAAGCCTTTTTATCCCAAACAAGTTGGGGTAGGCTAGAAATGACACCCTGACCCTGGTCATTTCTTGTATATATGGCTGAGTTTTTACGCTGGCTCGCCAAGCCTATCGCAAGCATGCGGGCTTGAACCCTGGACCTCTTAGAAGAGAGCCAAGTGCTCTTACCAACTGAGCTACTAGACCACATGCATTATTAAAATGCTCAAATGATGCTCAAAATTGCATTATTTGCACTTTATTCACGTAATTAGCATGTTTAATCCAATCTTTTTGAATAAATAACGTATGAATCATATTATAGACAGTACAAATAGTTTAAATGTAGATTTAAGTTGCGAAAAGACATAGAATGAAACCACAAACGATTGATATGCTCAAATAATACACAGAATTGCATTATTTGCATTTTATATGCGTAATTAGCATGTATTATCAAATATTTTTTAATAAATAACGTATTGATAATATTCTAAAAAGTATGAAGAGTTTAAATGTAGATTATTGTGGTGAAAAGTCTTAGAATGAATCCAGAAACGACGGAAATGCTCAAATGATGCACAAAATTGCATTATTGGCACTTTATATGTGTAATTAGCATGTATAATCTAATTTTTTGAATAAATAACGTTTGAATCATATAATATACAGTATAAAGATTTTAAATGTAGATTATTGTGGTAAAAAGACTCATAATGAATCCAGAAATGATTGAAATGCTCAAATGATGCACAGAATTGCATTATTTTCATTTTATATGCTTAATTAGTTTGTATAATCCAATATTTTTGAATAAATAATGTATGAATCATATTCCAGACAGTATAAAGAGTTTAAATGTAGATTATTGCGGTAAAAAGACTCAGAATAAATTCCGAAACGATTGAAATGCTCAAATGATGCTCAGAATTGACTTATTAGCAAAGTACAATCTAATCTGTTTCAATAATAACGTATGAATGATATTCTAAAAAGTATAACGAGTTTAAATGTAGATTATTGTGATGAGAAGACTTAGAATGAATTCAGAAACGATTCAAATGCTCAAATATTGCTCAAAATTGCATTATTTGCACTTTCTATGGGTAATTAGTTAGTTTAATCCAATATTTTTGAATAAATAACATATGAATCATATTCTAGAGAGCATAAAGAGTTTTAATGTAGATTATTGTGCTGAAAAAACATAGAATGTATCCAGAAACCATTGAAATGCTCAATTGATGCTCAAAATTGCATTATTGGCACTTTATATGCTTAATTAGCATGTTTAATCCAATCTTTTTGAATAACTAAGACGTATGAATCTTATTATAGACAGTACAAAGAGTATAAATGTTGATTAAAGTGGCGAAAAGACTTAGAATGAATACATAAACGATTGAAATGCTCAAATAATACTTAAAATTGCATTATTTGCACTTTATATACGTAATTAGCATGTATAATCCAATATTTTTGAATAAAAAACGTATTAATCATATTCTAGACAGTATAAAGTGTTTAAATGTAGATTATTGTGTGGAAAAACTTAGAATGAATCCAGAAACTATTGAAAATGCTCAAACGATGCTCAGAATTGCATTATTTTCACTTTATATGCACAATTAGCATGTATAATCCAATCTTTATGAATAAATAACGTATGAATCATATTCTAGACAGTAAAAAGAGTTTAAATAAAGATTATTTTGGTGAAAAAACTTAGAATGAATCTAGAAAATTTTAAAAATGCTCAAATAATACTCATAATTACATTACTTGCACTTTATATGCATAATTAGAATGTATAATCCAATCTTTTTAAATAAATAACGTATGAATCAAATTATAGACAGTATAAAAATTTTAAATGTACATAATTGCGGTAAAAAAGACTCAGAATGAATCCTGAAATGATTGAATTCTCAAATGATGCACAGAATTGCATTATTTGCACTTTATATGCTTAATTGGAATGTATAATCCAATATTTTTGAATAAATAACATATGAATCATATTCTAGACAGTATAAAGAGTATAAATACATTATCGTGGTTAGAAGACTCAGAATGAATCCATAAACGATTGAAAATCTCAAATGATGCTCAGAATTGCTTTATTTGCAAGTACAATCTAATCTTTTTGAATAATAACGTATGAATCATATTTTAGAAAGTACAAAGAGTTAAAATGTAGATTATTGTGATGAGAAGACTTAGAATGAATCCAGAAATGATTGAAATGCTCAAATAATACTCAGAATTGCATTATTTGTAATTTTTATTCGTAATTTGAAATTATTATCCAATCTTTTTGAATAAATAACGTATGAGTCATATATTCTAGAATTTATAATGAGTTTAAATGTTATTGCAATGAAAAGATTTAGAATGACTCCATCAACGATTGAAATGCTCAAATGATGTTTAGAATTGCATTATTTGCAATTCATATGCTTAATTAGCAATTATAATCCAATATTTTTGAATAAATAACGTACGAGTCATATTTAGACAGTATAAAGAGTGTAAATATAGATTATTATGGTGAAAAGACTTTTAATAAATACAAAAACGATTGAAAAATTTCAAATGATTCTTAAAATGGCATTATTTCCACATTGTATGCATAATTAGCATGTATAATCCAATATTTTTGAATAAATAACGTATGAATCATGTTCAAGCAGGATAAAGAGTTTAAATGTAGATTATTGCGGTGAAAAGACTCAGAATGAATCCAGAAACGATTGAAATGCTCAATTGATGCTCGGAATTGCATTATTTGCACTTTATATGCATAATTAGCAACTATAATCCAATCTTTTTGAATAAATAATGTATGAGTCATGTTCTAGACTGTGTAAAGTGTTTAAACGTAGATTATTATGGTGAAAGACTCAGAATGAATCCAGAAACGATTGAAATGCTCAATGGATCCTCAGAATTACATTATTTGCAATTTATATGCGTAATAAGCATGTATAATCCAAAATTTTTTTAATAAATAACTTGTGAATAATATGCGAAATAAATACAGAAAAGGTTTAAATGCTCAAATGATGCTCAAAATTACAATTTATATGCGAAATAAGCATGTATTATCCTATCTTTTTGAATAAATAACGTACGAATTATATTCTAGAAAGTATAAAGAGTTTACGTGTAGATTATTGTGGTGAAAATACTTAGAATGAATCAAGAAACAATTGAAATCTTCAAATGAAGCTCATAATTCCATTATTTGCAATTTATATGCATAATTAGCATGTATAATCCAATCTTTTGAAATAAAACACCTATGAATCATATTGTAGACAGCATAAAGAGTTTAAATTTAGATTATAGTGGTGAAAAGACTAAGAATGAATCCATAAACAATTGAAATGCTCAAATGATGCTCAGAATTGCATTATTTGCACTTTATAAGCCAAATTAGCATGTATAATCCAATCTTTTTGAATAAATAACATATTATTCATACTCTACACTTCATAAAGAATTTAAACGTAGATTATGGTGTTGAGAAGACTTACAATGCATAAAGAAACGATTGAAAAGCTCGAATTATTCTCACAATTGTATTATTTGCACTTTTTATGCGTAATTAGCATGTATAATCCAATCTTTTTAATTAAATAACGTATGAATCATATTCTATACAGTATAAAGATTTTAAATGTAGTGAAAAGAGTTACAATGAATGTAGAAACGATTGAAATGCTCAAATGATGCCCAGAATGGCATTATTTACACTTTATATGCATAATTTGCATGTACAATCCAATCTTTTTGAACAAATAACGAATGACTCAAATTCTAGACAGCATAAATAGTTGAAATGTAGATTATGGTGTTGAGAAGACTTAGAATGCATCTAGAAACGACTGAAATGCTCGAATGATGCTCCAAATTGCATTATTAGCAATTAATATGCATAATTAGCATGAGTAATCCAATCTTTCTGATTAAATATCATTTGAATCATATTTTATACATCATCGAGGGTGTGAACCAAGGTCAAACAAATAATCCTTGTACTCGACTAGTCGCTTGTAGTAGAGTAAAGGTGTCAGACCCACAGAGATGGATATGAATATTATTCTTATTATTTGGTTAAATCTAGACGATAAAAATTTAGAAAAGGGTCGGTGTCACAAATAGAACAAATTAAAGAGAAATAAAATAATGCAATTGCAAGTAATAAAGATTATGCAAAACAATTGAAAAGAGTATTTTTGGGGTTTTCTAACGGATTAAAATATGATGATAAATGTGCCTTAGGGTTCGATTTCACTTAGACCTGGCCACAGAGTCGCAAGACTTAGCACTGTCGTATTCAGCCTTGCTAATTCGGTCCGAATTCCGGACCGAATTCCATTGTGTAAATGTTGTGGTTTACTCTTTTGTTGATTTATTCAAGCCAAAGGTCTATCTAGCCAAACCTAACTCCCTAACCTCCACTTTCGTCTATTGGGTACAGTATTTGGAATGGGATCTAGTGTTGAATAACCTTCATCGAGTGTATTGCACCCCCAACTTTCGTTGTTCGGTGGACTTACTCGAGTTTACCAATGGTTTTCTACGAGGTATCTAGTTAGATTTTCGCCTAACTAGAAACGTTCACTTTTGGTTATTAATTGGTCGACTTTCGCTTTTGACCTACCTCGAAGTACTTGTACAGGACTCGATTAATATAATGTAATGAAGTTCCCAACAAATGCGCGCGTACAAAAGTCAAGCGATACAAGTAATAAACGGTCCAAACACAAGCAATTTCAATAAAAACCCTAAGGGTAATTAGCTTCGTCCATCAACAAAACAAGCAAACCAAGCAAAACCAAAATCTAAGCTACATCATTCCCTAAAGCAACAAGTTTTTAGCCTAACATGCTAATAGAAATCATGCAAATAACAATATATAAACCTAAACAATCCATAGATCCAAAAAATAGAGAAATAGTACTAGAAATACACAAATAAACCGAGTTTTTGGGACACAATCACTGCCAAATGCACAAGAGAAAGTAGGGAATCCGTCGGAGCAGCAAGCAACAGCACTAATCTCGTCTCTACCCCCTGTCCAAGTCGCAAGAGCCAAGAGAAAAGAGCCAAAAACCAGATCCAGATCTGCTGGAGAGAGAAAGGTGGAATATGGAATGAAAGATGGCCTCCTCCCAAGATGGAAGGCACCTATATCCTCTCCAGCAGCTGTCAGACACGTTTCCCTTGATTTCAGGCAGAAATGGAGGCTTCCAGATGGGAAAAACGCCTCCAGAACGCTGCCAGAACACCTTTCCTGTATAGCAATTCGGACCGAATTCAGGGGAATTCGGACCGAATTGGTGTCGCTGGAATTGGGCTGTGCAGGAATTCGGTCCGAATTCAGGGGAATTCGGTCCGAATTGAAGGGTCTGGTTCGAGAAATGTCTTGATTCGAGCGGGGTTGCTTCATTGGGCTGAGTCGGGACTTGATCTAGGCTAGGCATGAGTCATCTAGCATCTCAATTGCTGATTTCCATGCTGATTTTCTTGGATTCCTACAAATAAGAACAACGTGCAAAAGGCAGTGCCAAATCTGGCAAAGAAAGGCAAAAACAGCAATAAATCAAAGCTTTAGTCACGATTTCGATGTAAAGTCTGGTCAAAATAGCAATATAAATATGAGATATCAATACAGTATAAAGAGTTTAAATGTAGATTATTGTAATGAAAAGACTCATAATGAATTCATAAACAATTGAAATGCTCAAATGATCCTCAGAATTGCATTATTTGCCCTTTATATGCGCAATTTGCATATAAAATCCGATATTTTTTGAATAAATAACGTATGAATAATATTCTAGACATTATAAAGAGTTTAAATGTAGATTATAGTGGTGAGAAGGCTCAAAATGAATCCAGGAATGATTGAAATGCTCATATTATGCTTGGAATTGCATTATTTGCAATTTATATGCGTAATTAGTATGTATAATCCATTTTTTCAATAAATAACGTATGAATCATATAATAGACAGTATAAAGAGTTCAAATATAGATTATTGTGGTGAAAAGACTCAGAATGAATCCAGAACGATTGAAATGCTCAAATGATGCTCACAATTGCATTATTTGCCCTTTATATGTGTAATTTGCAAGTATAATTAAATCTTTCTGAATAAATAACGTATTAATCATACTCTATGCAGTATAGAGAGTTTAAAGGCTGATTATTGTGGTGAGAAGAGTTAGAATGAATCCAAAAACTATTGAAATGCTTAAATGATGCTTAGAATTACATTATATTCATTTCACATGCGTAATTAACCTGGATATTCATTTCATAAAGAGTTGAAATGTAGATTATGGTGTTGAGAAGACTTAGAATGCATCCAGAAATGACTGAAATTATCGAATGATGCTCATAATTGAATTATTTGCAATTTATATGGGTATTTAGCATGCATAATCCAAACTTTTTTATTAAATAACGTGTGAATCATATTCTATACAAAATGAAGATTATTGTAATGAAAAGACTCAGAATGAATCTATAAACAGTTGAAATGCTCAAATGAGGCTCAGAATTGCACTATTTGCACTTTATAAGCTTAATTAGTTTCTATAATCCAATATGTTTGAATAAATAACGTATGAATCCAATTCAAGACAATATAAAGAGTTTAAATGTAGATTATAGTGGTGAAAAGGCTCAGAATGAATCCAGAAACGATTGAAATTCTTAAATGATGCTCAGGATTGCATTATTTGCACTTTATAAGCTTAACTAGCATGTATAATCCAATCATTTTGAATAAATAAAATATTACTCATATTTTATACTGCATAAAGGGTTTAAATGCTTTATTTTCAGTTTATAAGCTTATTTATAATCCAATATTTTTTTAATAAATAATGTAAGAATCATATAATGTATAAAGATTTTAAATGTAGATTACAGTGGTGAAAAGACTTAGAATGAATACATAAATGATTGAAATGCTTAAATGATGCTCAAAATTACATTATATGCATTTTATATGTATTATTAGCGTGTATAATCTAATCTCTTTGAATAAAAAACGTATGAATCATATTCTAGACAGTATAAAGAGTTTAAATATAGATTATTTTGGTGAAAAGACTCAGACTGAATCCATAAACGATTGAATATTCTCAAATGATGCTCAGAATTGCATTATTTGCACTTTATAAGCTTAATTAGCATGTAGAATCCAATGTTTTTCAATAAATAACGTATGAATCATATTCTAGACAGAATAAAGAGTTTAAATGAAGATTATTGTGGTGGAAATACTGAGAATGAATCCAGAAACGATTGCAATGCTCAAATAAACTCCGAATAGCATTATTTGCAATTTATATGCATAATTAGCATGTATAATCCAATCTTTTCAGATAAATATCATATGAATCATATTCTATACAGTTTAAAGAGTTTTAAATGTAGATTATTGCAGTGAAAAGACTCAGAATGAACCCATAAATAATTGAAATGCACAGATGATGCTCGGAATTGCATTATTTGCACTTTACAAGCTTAATTTGTTTGTATAATCCAATATTTTTGAATAAATAACATATGAATCATATTCTAGACATTATAAAGAGTTTAAATGTACATTATAGTGTTGAAAATTCTTAGAATGAATCCATAAATGATTGACATGCACAAATGATTCTCAAACTTGCATTATATGCATTTTATTTGCGTAATAAGCATGTATAATCTAATCTTTTTTAATAAATAACATATGAATCAAATTCTTGACAGTGAAAAGAGTTTAAAGTGTAGGTTATTGTGGTGAAAAGACTCAGAATGAATTCATAAAAGATTGAAAATTCTCAAATGTTGCTCAGAATTGCATTATTTGCAATTTATAAGCTTAATTAGCATGTCTAATCCAATATTTTTTAATGAATAACGTATGAATCATATTCTAGATAGTATAAAAAGTTTAAATGTAGATCATTTTTGGTGAGAATACCCAGAATGAATCCAGAAACGATTGAAATGCTCAAATGATGCGCTGAATAGCATTATTTGCACTTTATATGCATAATTAGCATGTATAATCCAATCTTTTTGAATAAATAACGTATTAATCATATGCTAGAAAGTATAAAGAGTTTAAATGTATATTATTGTGGTGATAAGACTTAGAATGAATCCCGAAATGATTGAAATGATCAAATGATGCTAAAAATTGCATTATTTGCAATTTATAGGCGTAATTTGCTTGTATAATTCAATCTTTTTGAATAAATAACGTATGATTAAAATCCTAGACAATATAAAGAGTTTAAATGTAGATTATTTTGGTGAAAAGACATAGAATGAATCCAGAAACGATTGAAATGTTCAAATGATGCTCATAATTGCATTATTTGCAATTTATATGCATAATTAGCATGCATAATCCAATCTTTTTAATAAAAAAATATATGAATAATATTCTAGAGAGAATAAAGAGTTTAAATCTAGATTATAGTGGTGAAAAGACTAAGAATAAATCCATAATGTTTGAAAAGCTCTAATGATGCACAAAATTGCATTATTTGCACTTTATAAGCTTAATTAGCGTATAATCCAACCTTTTTGAATAAATAACATATTACTCATATTCTAGACTGCATAAAGAGTTTAAATATAGATTATGGTGTTTAGAAGACTTACAATGCATATAGAAACGATTTAAATGCTCGAATGATTCTCATGACTGTATTATTTTCAGTTTATAAACGTAATTAGCATGCATAATATAATCTTTTTAATTAAATAACGTAGAATCACATTCTATACAGTATAAAAGAGTTTAAATGTAGATTATTGTAGTGAAAAGACTTGGAATGAATCTAGAAACGATTAAAATGCTCAAATAATTCTTAGAATTACATTATTTTCATTTTATATGCGTAATTTGCATGTATAATCCAATCATTTTGAATAAATAACGTATGAATCATATTCTTATAAAATCCAATCGTTTTGATCTAATGATGCTCATAATTGCGTTATTTGCAATTTATAAGCTTAATTAGGATGTATAATCCAATCTTTTTCATTAAATAACATATTAATCATATTCTATACAGTATAAAGAATTTAAATTTAGATTATTGTAGTGAAAAGACTCAGAATGAATCCATAAAAAAATTGAAATGCTCAAATGATCCTCAGAATTGCACTATATGCAATTTATAAGCTTAATTAGTTTGTATAATCCGATATTTTTTAAGAAATAATATATGAATCATTTTCTAGACATTATAAAGAGTTTAAATGTAGATTATTGTGGTGAAAAGAATGAGAATGAATCCAGAAACGTTTAAAATGCTCAAATGATTCTCAGAATTTCATTATTTGCACTTTATCTGCGTAATTAGCATGTATAATGCAATTTTTTTAATAAATAACGTATGAATCATATTATAGATAGTATAAAGAGTTTAAATGTAGATTATTATGGTAAAAAGACTCAAAATGAATCTAGAAACGATTGAAATGCTCAAATGATGCTCAGAATTGCATTATTTGCACTTTATATGCGTAATTTGCTTGTATAATCAAATCTTTTTTGAGTAAATAACGTATTAATCATATTCTAGACAATATCAAGAGTTTAAAGGTAGATTATTGTTGTCAGAAGACTTGGAATGAATCCAAAAACGATTGAAGTGATTAAATGATGCTCAGAATTGCATTTTTTTCAATTCACATGCGTAATTAGCCTATATAATTCAATCGTTTTGAAGAAATAATGTATGAATTATATTCTAGACAGGATATTAAATGTAGATTATGGTGGTGAGAAGACCTAGAATGAATCCAGAAACTATCGAAATGCTCAAATGATGCTCAAAATTGCATTATTTGCACTTTATACGCGTAATAAGCATTTATAATCCAATATTTTTTATTAAATAACGTACTAATCATATTCTAAACAGCATAAATAGTTTAAATATAGATTATTGTGGTGAAAAAACTCTGAATGAATCCATAAACGATTGAAATGTTCAAATGATGCTCAAAATTACATTATTTGCATTTTTTTTATGCATAATTGGCATGCATAATTCAATCTTTTTGAATAACGTAAATCATATTCTATACAGAATAAAGAGTATAAATGTAGATTATTGTGGTGAAAAGACTTAGAATGTATCCACAAACGATTGAAATGCTCAAATAATGCTCAGAATTGCATTATATGCACTTTATAATCTATTCTTTTTGAATAAATAACGTATGAATCATATTCTAGACAGTATAAAGAGTTTAAATGCAGATTCTTGTGGTGAAAAGACTAAGAATGAATTCATTAACGATTGAAAATTCTCAAATGATGATTAGAATTGCATAATTAGTATGTATTATCTAATGTTATTGAATAAATAATGCGTGAATCATATTTTAGACAGTATAAAGAGTTTAAATGTAGATTATTACGGCGAAAAGACTTAGAATGAATTCAAAAATGATTGAAATGCTCAAATGATGCTTAGAACTGCATTATTTGCACTTTATATGTGTAATTAACATGTATAATTCAATCTTTTTGAATAAATAACACATTAATCATATTCTAGACATTATAAAGAGTTTAAATGTGGATTCTTATGGTAAAAAGACTTAGAATGAATCTAGAAACGATTGAAATACTCATATTATGCTTAGAATTGTATTATTTGCATTTTATATGCGTAATTGGCATATGTAATCTCCCTCCTCTACTTCAAATAGATGAGGGCAAAATAATCATTTTTTAGAATTCAATTCAATTCTTCCTATATTTATTTTGATCATGAGATTTTAATTGGAAATCATCTCCAATCAATTCTAATCCAATGAAATGAAATGAAATCTCATGTCTACGCTATATTCATCAGTGCCTGTGTATGTAACATATTTTGACGTAAATAACTTGGGCCTGGTGTTGGATAGGTTGAAGCCCAATAGACGACCTTCAATTTCCAATTAAAGGCTTACAAAATAAGCAAACTTGATCCGACCGTTTTATTGGGCGTACACCTGAATCCGCCTTAGCCCACTACAAGTCCAAACCCGTTAAGGACTTCGCAATTCGTTACGAGATAACCCGATAAGGCTTTGTCATTCTCTGTCAGACTGTCACTGAAACTCTAATTCTGAAGAGATCAGAGAAGCAACAATGGCGACTGAAGTACCCATACCAGAATCAATCGAAACCCTAATCGCCAACCTAGAAACCCACAGAAATCTCATCACCAACCTCTCCACCATCACCAAAACCCTAACCGAGCACTTCAACTCCGTCGAGAAAACCCTTTCCGCGCGCGCCAAGTCACTCGATCTCTCCCTCGAAACCCTCGAGACTGAAACGCAACAAACTCTCCAGTCCCTCGATGAACGGGAGACGTCCATTCCAACCTCCGAGGCGGCGGCGACTGTCGATATACAGTCCCGACGAGACGCCGTCGTTGCTGAGATTGAGTCTCAGACTGCTCCGACATGTACGGACATCCGTACGGACCTGAGCTGGATTTGTCGGCGCATGGATGCCAGTACATTGTGGAGGTACTGTTCGGAAAACAAAAGGGAGATGACTGCGATCAGACAAGAAATAACGGGTGCGGTGGAGGAGGCGGTGGACCCCGCCAGGCTTGTCGTCGATTCGCTTGAGGATTTTGTGTCGAGTGAAGTGGAGAGAGAGACGGATCAATGTTGGATTTTCACTATGTTTCTGAGGCTGTTGTATGAAAAGGAGGTGGCAGTTGGTGTGAGAGAGAGAGCTGCTGAGGTAGCACTGAAATGGAGGACGCGGTTCGGTGAAAGAATGGAGAGGGAGATTGAAGGGGATGGAGAAGGAGAGCCTGGCCGGCCCGAAGGGCAGCTGTTTCTGACTATAGTTGGTGTATTTCAGGCTCAAGAGAGGTTTGAAAAGGAATACTTGGAGAAGATTTTCTTGATTCATGGGAAAAAGAGAGAGATTGCTAAATTCGTTCATGTGCTTGACGTGGCCGATAAAGTTGGAGGTATTTGTAGGATAGTTTGTCAAGAAATTTCTTTTATGGTTATAGTGAGGTATACATGGTAAACAACTTCTGGATTCTGTTCTTAATTTAGGAATTTAACAATGCATGATCTTCCACTAAACTTGAACCTATTGTATAATAACACAATAAAAAAAGCTCTTTCACTAAAACCTTTTTTTTTTTTCTGTATAGGCATTATGTTGTACAACTAGTATGTTATGATACTTGGACTGTCTGACTAGGGTTATTTAACTGTGCCTCTGCAAAAATCCAAAGCTTCACATATATATCCATGCCAGTCTGAGAAATATGATGCATACTCCACAGTAGAAAGAGAGAAAGTCGGAGTTGCCGCATATATAATTTGCAAAACATGAAATCTGATGTATGTACGCTTCATGTTTCATTAATTTAAAGGATAGCCCTAAATACCCCTTACTCTATCCTATATAAATGCAGTGAATTAACAAATGATATTCAGCATGGTAAAATGTGCATAAAGACTTTCTATTTTTATTTTATTTTTTTGCTTTTGTTTTTGATGGCGAAATGAGGGGTTGAATGTGTTATGGCTTTCATGTTTAGTACAACTTTCTATGTTTGTTGGGATTGTTCAAATTAATTGTCTTAAAAACCTTCTCAATTCATCGCCCTTTGAAATGCAGAAGTAGTTGCCAAGATGGCAAATGCAGGGAAAGAGATCGAGGCAATATATGTTGCACACGAGGCTGGCATGCTAGGACAGATTTCACCAGCTGATCTGCTCAAGTCATATCTCCAAAAAGCAAAAGAAAAAGCTAATGCGTTCTTGAAAGCTGGAAAAGGCTCCCCTGCCTCTGTAGTAAGTTGACTTTTATTCGATCAATTTTTTGTAATTTGAATTATTCAATTCTTTTCAAATGGGATCCATCTACTAGGTGAGTTCCTAGATTGGTCATGAGTTCATGACTGATGATGATTTTTTAAGTGAATACTATAATTTTATTCATACTAAAGCACTGTAAAAGATGAATGTTGCACTGTAATTTATGCTTATGTAATGGGTAGCTCTAGAGCCCATCAGTCGCAGTGTTTTGTGCTTGTCAGACCACCTTTCTATATTTTGGCAAAAGTAAAACTTACTTATAATGTTTCATTGCCAAAGCAAGTGTTGTTTTTGTGTCCTTCCAATTATAATGATTTTATTGATTATTCATACAATATGAATGATTGCACAAAACAGTTGACTGATCGGTCATGGGAAATTTCATATTTGAATCAATGCTCTTGAAGTAATTTTCCTGCACACACCTTCAAATAGGAACCTTTGTATTTATATATGTTTGTTTTCTGTTTTCAGGAATCAGCAAATAATCTAGAGAACAACTGCTTCAAGGCTGTAATAAAATGTGTAGAAACATGTAAGCTCGAGTCTAAATTCAATATTATGAACATCAAGAGAAAGGTGGCCATAAATGAAAGAGAGAGAGAAGAGAGAAAGAAATTTGCGGCATTAAATCCATACGGAAAGGGTTTTGTACAGCCGAATGGTCCACCCAAGGGAAAGAGGGCCGGACCAGCTGTTTATCCACCCCCGTCATACCCTAATGGGTCAGGTGCATGGCGGTTCGGGGATTATGGGTCTTATAGAGGATCTGGGTCTTCTTATGGGCCACAATCATCTTATTACGGATATGATTATGGCCGGGGTTCATACCCCCCCTACTAGGAAATGTAGTTAGTCATATATATTTTTTTTTTTGAAAGTTCTAGGAACTTATGGTATGCTACTGATAATGTAACCCGTTGCTTCTCCATCGGATTCTTTCGTCATATAACTGTTGGTTGAGAAAAATATGTGTTCTGCATTTACCACTGTAGTCTATTCGTGTACTTTGTATTGAGCACCAATCTATATTGTGTGTAACATTTATTGTGGCATAATATGAATTTATTAATGTAATTTGATTAATGGTACAATTATTGACAAAAGAGACAACTTATGTTTCATCCTTAACTACAATGAAAATAAATTACAATATCTGCAAGCATTTAGTATCTTCGTTCCCCGTCAAAATTTGTTGAAAGGGAATTATACATTAACATTATACATATATAGAGCTGCAGCATCGTGCGATGCACGGGCGCTGCCTTTTTACTGTGGTTAGGGTTAGCGCAGTAATTGGAACATTGGATCCCTGCCGTTGGTCTATCTTAGCTCATCTGGACTGTCTGATCTTTTGCTGGAAAGCCTCCTGGATTCCGTTTCCATCTTGTTTCTTATTTCTAGTATAAATTTATTGAAAAATATAAATTTGTGAAGAGTTTGAATTGTTTATAATAAATTTATGTTAGGAATATAAAATTTCCAAAAATCCTAAAAAAATCCAAACAGCCCCTATTAGTTTATCACGTACACACGTATCCTTTACACGTCACTTTTGTGGGCTCCGCATTCATATATCGGTCAAAATACGAAAGTTCTATTCGCAGTCGGACACTTTGACCATTTCCATATCATTCCCTCTGCAATACTTTTCCTTGTCAATTTTGTTATAGAACGTCAATACAAAGCTCCTATTCTTAATGAACTCTGAATTTAAGGAGATTTTGTTCTTGATTTTGCTGCAGCACTACAATTAATTATTTAAAATATAATTTGGACGAATGATTACTGTTCCGAAAATCTATATCAGGATGATAACACCGGTAACCCAATTATTTCTCCAAAAATAGTTGAGAATTGCCAACAAGAATTCCACAAGGTGCAATTATTCTAATTGCAGAGGTTTGACTTTGAAGCAAAATATTCTTTCTTTCTAAGCTTTGTTCAATGTTCAGGCCTTCAGGGGCGGCGGCCTTCTAGTAATTGTACAATAATGCATATGCATCATCCCCTGATACAGTTACCCAGAAGCCACAAAAAATCATTCATTACCCATTCTTATAAGTAAATTGCAACCTCTTTTCTTCCTCACAAGTCACAGTACATTTCTCAGTTCACACCATCAAATTAAAGTTTATTCTTTTATACCTTAAATTCAGAAGTTAGCTTTGTCCGAAGTCTTAATTAGATAGTGAAGATGAGTTCTGTAAGAGCACAAGCCATGCTTTTGATTACCTTCTTCTTCTCCTGTCTATTGTTGCTAGCTCAAGGCCAGACAACTGCAACACCGAGCCGCCGCGTCGATGGAAATGCAATCGATCAAGGAATAGGATATGTTCTCATGCTTGTTGCCCTCTTCCTCACCTATTTTCTTCATTAGCTTGTTCTTTCTTGTTATTCTTTTAAAACTTAAAAAAAAAATGAGAAAGTAGAAATTCTTTTTAGTTAGTGATTTAGTTAAAATTGTATTAGCATTTTATTCTTCATGATCAACAATTAATATGATTGGATCATTTTTTTTTTCAGTTTTCATTATTACCTATTTTATGAGCTGAGCCCTTTCTTCTTGGTTATATCATTGCAACGTTTTCAATACCGGCCAGTGACCGAAATCTAATATTTCCATGAAATTTTCTAGTATTCCATACCGGCCAGTGACCGAAATCTAATATTTCCATGAAATTTTCTAGTATTCCTCTCTTAATTACTGATGCCGTTGCTTCGTTCATCATTCCGGTAACCAGTAGGAACAGAGTATCATTGAGACTTGGGGCGTTGATTTATGTAGTTTTTTTTTTCTTACAATAAAATCGAGAGACCAAATTTTATTAGATACTAATGAAATTTTAATTTTGGGATGCGTTTGAGTGTAGCTCCTCTTAATATTTAGTTTACGTACGAAAGGAAAGTTGAGCTCCTTGCACTTCCTCTACCTTTCACTCTTGGAGAAATTCGCTCTGCCGTTTTCTCCTTGTCAGACAACAAAGCAAGTGGACCAGACGGTCTTATAAATAAATTTGCAAAGAAACAATGGGGTAGAGTGCATGAGGATTTAATCTCAATCTTTGAGTAATTATTTCAAGGATCTCTGAGTCTGGATTCTATAAACCATGCCCACATTGTCCTTGTTCCTAAGAAAGAAATTTCTCTCACGCTTGGTGACTTTCGCCCTATCAGCGTCATCAACTACATACCGAAGTTGATCTCAAAGGTCCTGACAAATAGGCTAAAGACTGTTATGCCCATGCTGATCTCCTCCGGACAAACTGGTTTCCTAGCAGGAAGGTTTATTGCAGAAAATTTTAATTGTGCAAGAGAAATCTTACACCACATTGACACTGCAAAAGAACAGGCAATTCTCTTTAAGATAGACTTTGCCAAAGCTTTTGACTCGGTTTCTTGGTCTTTTCTTTTTGATGTTCTTAGAGAAAGAGGGATACCAGAAAGGTTCATTTCTTGGATTAGGCTGCTCTTAACCACAGCGACGTCATCTATCTTGCTTAATGGGGCCCTAGGAGCGCCTTTTAAACATCTTAGAGGGTTAAGGTAGGGGGACCCACTTTCTCCCTATCTCTTTATCCTAGCAATGGATGTTATCTCAGTGATGTTGCTTAAAACTTCAGCACAAATCAACGCTCCGCTGACAGTTAGACTGCCTCAACCTTTCTATCTTTTCTAGTATGCGGATGATGCCCTTATTTTCTCCTCAGTACATGGACAGGCAATCCACTCTCTCAAGTTAGTGTTGCATCTCTTCTCTCAAGTTTCGAGATTGCAAATAAACTTCTCAAAGTCAACTGTTGTGCCTCTCAATCTCTCTGAAAACACCATCCTTGAGGTAACCCAGATACTTGACTGTGACAATGCCTCACTCCCTATTACCTACCTTGGACTTCCTCTCACCAATAAGAAACCTGATAGACTCTGTTTTCAACCACTTTTAGAAAAGATAGAAAGACGCTTGGCTGGCTGGAAAGGAAAGTTGATCTCCAGGGCGGGACGCCTGCAACTTATTACTTCGACCCTCTCCTCTATTCCTATCTATCACCTCTCTTGTTTCTTCTTACCCAAATGGCTTCTCAAGAAAATAGAAAGACTTAGTAGAAGGTTCCTGTGGGGGTCAACGTCAGGGATACTTTTGAAAAGTTGGAGCTCCATCTGCCTACCTAAGGAGTTTGGAGGCTGTGGAATAGCATATTTAGCTTTGAAAAATAAAGTTCTCTTACTAAGATGGTGGTGGAGACTCTATTCATCCATTAATTCGCTGTGGTATGAAATAGTGTCAGCTTTGTATTCTAGAAGGAACTGTCTTTCCTCACCCCTTTGCTAGCTTCCCTCAGGCTCTTTCTTTTGGAAAGAACTTTTTAGAGTAAGACTGCTCTTTCAGCTATCTACTGCTTGGGATATCGCAGGGGGCTTTTCACCATCTTTTTGGTTTGATGCTTGGGGAGGACATCCTTTAATTTTTCTCACACAAGAGGCATGTAAACCTTTGAAACCTTCCTTCTCCCTTAACAGAGCGCTCCCAGATGTTGCAAATTTGTTGCCTATGCCTCGCGACTATAGGACAACTTTGATTGTTGATAAGGCAATGAGCTTTCATTCCTCGGAAGAAAGATCAGATAGTATTTTTTGGAAATGGTCAACAGATGGGAATTTCTCGTCCAAGGAAACTTAAAGACTTTTCGCAACTATAGGGAAAGTTAAAAGCCCAGTAGGTTGGATTTGAAATCTCAAGGTACCCCCAAAGGTTAAATTTTTTGGTCTCCTCCTACTGCAAAGGAAACTCTTAACCCAAGCTGCTTTACTCAGAAGGAACATACAAGTTCACATAGGCTGTTCACTTTGCTCTGCGAGTATAATTGAGGATGATCTACACCTTTTCTTCACCTGTAATTACTCTTCTAGACTTTGGCAATTGGTTAATGCCTTAACAGGTATGACCACCCCAGTCATCTGTGACAATGTCCTCACGACAATCTTGAATTGGGTGTCTGAAATGGATGCCAAGGTCAAAGAAAAAAGGTTCTGCTACTTGTTTACTACACTTTGGTCTCTCTGGAACGAGAGAAATAATCGAAGGTTCAGAGGGGAAGCGAAGCCAGTACAGGTACTGGCTAGGAGCATCAAAGAAGATGGCGCGCTTTTTTATAGATTTAGTTAGTTAGTTAGTTGAGGCAGCAAGGAGGTGGTCTTGCAGCCCTCTGATGTTTTTTCTGTACTTGTTCTTCATGATAGCTGCTGTCAAGGTCCCAAAAAAACTCATTGCTAATTATGTGTTCATATTTGTCAGCTTTTTTAAATTTCATCGCTGCGTCCTTATAAACATGTACCCAAAAATACTTTTTTTGAAGAGTTCTATTCAACATCATCTCCGTTTTAATTCTGCAAATAGAAGCAATTCATTGCAAAGAAAAAGCAATTAATTTTGCAAAAATGTAATGCTTTTTGTTCTTTCATAGGTATACAATGTAAACTTAACCATTATTATATTTTTTATTTTTATACAATGTATACTCATATACTCCGTCTTAGTTCTTCTCAAGATTTAGACTTAGTAGAATTAAGACAGAGTATATGAGGTGCGAGTTTAATGGAGTAAGATCAGAAAATAGAGATGTCTGTTTAGACAGACATGTAGTACCTATGAAAGACACCTTTTGATATTTGGGATCGATATTGTAGAGATATGGTGTGATAGATGAAAAATGTTAGTCATAGGATAAGAGCATGGTGGGCAAAAATGACGGCAAGCATCAGACGACTTATGCGATAAGAAAGTCCCACAAAAACTAAAAGACAAGTTTTATAGGACAGCGGTTAGACCCGTGATATTGTATGACACAAAATATTGGGCTACTAAAAGACGGCATGTCTAGAAGACGAGTGTAGAGAGATGCGTATGTTGCGGTGAATCTGTGGTTACACGAGGAGAGACCAGATTAAAAATGATGACATATGGGATATGGTTGGGTTGCGCCGATGAAGAAGAAGCTGATCCAACATCGTTTGAGATGATTTGGACATATCCAACGCATACCTCCTGAGTCACCAGTGCGTAGTGGAATTCTCAACTATTTCGAAAACACACAGAGAGGTAGAGGGAAACCAAGATTGAGAAGAAACGGTAAAAAGAGACCTTACATAATGAAACGTCTTTAAGGAGTTGGCGATCGATAAGAGTGCATGAAGTTAGCAATTTATGTACCGGAGCCATGAGGTAGGAACCTAGGGTAGGTGTGATGTCATAGGTTTGTAGATCACTTTATTACATCCGGTTGAGGTGTGGATTTCTACTATTACTATTATTATTATTATTATATATATTATTCAAGCTTTTAAAATGCGGAGTATTATCGGCGCTTTATCGGAAATAACGGTAATTTCAACCAAAACGCACGATAACATTGATCCAATTTGGGAAATGCGGACCGTCGATAAAACGTGGTTAGCGGCGCTTATTCGTTAAGGCTCTATTTGGATAGGTGTGGGAAGAAGAGAAGAAGGAAAGAAGTGGGAAGAAGTATTGGAAAGTGTGTAACTTTGTGAAGAGTTTGGATTGTTTATAATTTTTTTTCTTCCTTTTTTCCTTCTTCCTACTTCTTCTCAACGCATCCAAACGGAGGTTAAAAGAAATGCATTTTTGCGGTGAAAAAACGATAAAGTTGTCAAACAAATAATATTTTATTAACCCTGACATGACACCTGATCTCTAATTCACTCTTCTTGTCGCCGCTCTTCTCCTCCAACACCTAATCAACAGTTCGACACCATTCCTCTTTGTTTTTTGAGCCTCCTTGGTTTTTCCCCCTTGCTTCTCGATCTTGAAACCAGCTAGTCCTTTATGTTTGTCGTGCTTTATCGCCTTTCCTCTTTAATTTGCTGGTCCACCTGCTCGTCCCTCCGCCGTTTGCCTCAAAGCGCTACCGATAAACCTGCTGGTCCTCCCTCGCAACACTAGTCGGACCCCTTCTCAGGTAATATCTCAGTCGTTTCTAGCAGGAGTGAGACTGATTTCGCTTCCGGCACCGATCTTCTGTCGTTCAGTATGTTTCCAACTCCTAAAAGTCTCAGACCTGCCTCGATTTGGTGGAAGGGAAGTACGAAGGGATTGGGGATTTGGGGAAAGAGGAGGGAGGTGTGAATGCAACTTTCAAATTATTATACAGTATTGAATATGTATACAGCTATGTTACCCGGTGTTCCAAAATACAGCGTATCCCGTATCCGACGCGGATTCGCGTGCGATTCGCTTGCGATACGCACCCGACGCTCCACGTGGCGAATCCGATTATTTCAATATATTTGACTTACAGATTCGGTCAATATACGACTTAGATACAGACTGGATACGCTGGAATACAGAATGGATACGGATACGTTTTTTTAATTTGGTTAGGATGCAGTTAATTTATCACCCCGCTAGGGCTACTGGGCTAGGTCTAGCATGTGGCGCTGAAGTGATAGGCTGATAGCTGATAGGGGCAGGGGACTGTTGAAAAGGTCACGCGCGTTGCAAATTTTTATTGGACGCGCCGCTACTTGTTTGTTCCTTATTATATGTTTGATGAAATCTTTTTTGTTTGGTAGTCAACGGCTCTTATGCAAACATTGATTGAACTAGAATACAAATCACAGTAAATGAGGGTACACAAACGAAGCGAAAATTTTTATTTAAATGTGGAATAAATGCAACAAATAATATTTTTTTGAATAATTTATGGACTAATTTTGTTGTATGCTCTAAAAATAAATTAGTTTTCTTAACTATTAACGATTCTTCTTAAATAAAAGCATGCTTGATCAAATAAATGATCCAAAGGCATAGAAAAATTATAAATTTTTTATTCTACGATCCTATCTAACAAAGTTTACTTATAAAAAAAATTACGAAAAAATTTTATCAATCATAAACTTTTTAAATTATTTTCAAGAGGCGTCATAATTTTATAATTATTATATTTTATTATTTTTTTATTTTATATATACTGCCGTATCCTAGATTTTTGAAAAATAACGTATCCCCGCACCCGCATCGAGTCGGACACGACACCCGCACCCGCACCCGCACCCGTGCAACATAGGTATACAGTATGCAATTCCTTTTTCACAAGTGTATGTTTAAGGTTTTAAGTTCTATTTCCTTTATAGTTTAATTAGGCGTTTACGTTTAATAGCTTATTAAATAAAAAAATAACTTTTGGATTAGACCTTAGTTGTTTGCATATAATTATTATATGATGCACTTTCAAATTATTCATAGCATGAAATTGCCTATCAATTTACATTTTACCATTTGAAAGTGTGGTGCAAAATCGTTCTATGAATGAAATCAGAAATTAATTTACGTTTTACCATTTGGACATGTGGTTGTTTGACGTATAATCATCTAATTTAATTATGGCAGTAGTAAATTTGATGAAAATGACAACACGAGAATAGTTGAAATAAATTATGTTGAGGGTAGTTTATTGACCATTTTATCGCCGTTTTATCACCGATAAAACTCCGCACCGCTAAATCATTCTTGGACCGCTAAACCGTACAAACCGCATTTTAAAACCTTGATATTATTATTAGTATTGTTATTATCGCTATCAATATTATTAGTATATATTTTTGTGTATTATTTTGTTCTTGCATGTTTTTTCTTATGGCTTTCTTTTCTAGTCTACTCTAATTTATTTGGGACAAAAGACTTAGTTGCTATTGTTGTTGTAGTATTAGTGTTTGCAATTTACCATTAACAAGAAAGGATGGAGAGGCGTTAGAGAGAGGAGTTGGAGAGGCCATGGAGGCTAGGGGGGGCAAAAAAATCTTTCTAGACTCTAGAGAAGAATCAAAATAGGCACGAATGAAAATAATAAAATATGCTCTGATAACTCAATAACGAACGGTGTAGCTGGTTGTTGGACAACTGTCTCCAGAAATTTTGATTTGATATACGATAGGCTACAGATATTTGATAGAAACGAATAAATCGCTTAAAGCGTACGATTAATTAAAACAGTCTCGACACCCATGCATCTTTATTTATAAAAAACAGATTAGTTAATTTAGTTTATACGAAGGACCTCCTTGAATTTTAATTCGACTTATATTATTTTACTGACTAAACTTGGATTTCATCAACACACCCTGTTTTGATGGCATACATGTGAAACTAGTGCGACTCATGCCCATTGCATTTTTTTTGAAAATGTAAGCCCTACAGCGTACGTTATATATGACCAAAAACTTTATGCTTCAACAGCAAAAGTAAATAAACTAGCATGAAGGCAAATACATGATACAAATTATAATCAGAGAAAAATTAATGAAACATTGGATGAGACCAAAATTTTAAAGATGAACTCAAAAAAACAACCACTACCATATATCTCAATAGAGCTAATATAATTATATGAATAATTTCTTAATATATATCTAATTATTTAATGAGTAATCTAAGATTATGGGTATGTTGTTCTCTTTTGATGTACTTACTGTTGCAATGTGGTTGAATAAGAGTGTTGCAATTCCCAGTTAGACGATCAAAATCCATTCGAATTCGAATTGGCATCTTTAGTCTACATCAAATCCAGAATAAAAGAGTAATTACTTGAGTTGTTTCGTAACTTATATATTTTATCAATTGGTACCAACACTATCACCTTCACAACATAAATTATATTCATATTTTTCACACATCAAAAGAGACAGCTCTTTGCAAGCACATGCTAGACCAACTTACATGGTTTAATATATTCAAAACCAAGTTAATGAACTTTTTCACTTAATATAGACCAACTATATGGTTCTATATGAATATGACTATAAAAATACATATGCTCAGGTGAAAACATGAATTGATTAATGGGGATGTTTAATTAGATAAAATGCATGCTTCTCTTAACATATTCAAACCAGCATTGTGTCCAATCATTTAAAGCTATAAGAAAAAAAAAGCATATATTCAATTGAAATTATTAACAAACTAGAAGATGTTAGTTTGTTAATTATAATTGATTAAAATAAGTAAAAATCGTATTAACTTAAGTATAAAGTTATAAGCAAAAAACATATCAAAATATTATAATTTTTTTGACTTAGAAATGGACAAGATATCGCAATATGCAAATGCAACAACCAAGGATAAATGCACACTCTATATCCCTCGTAGTTAAGTAAATCTTAATGTTACATGATATGCATATATAAACAACTTCAAAATTGCATTCATTTATATATCATTACCCATTATGTAGACAAAATCGTATATTAAGCTCTAAACCATTATCTAGACCAGCATCAGAGAACCACCACTAAGTGCCTCACCACCAGCTTTCACCAAGGGAAGGAGTTGTCGGCTGATTTGAGTGAGAGAGAAGGGAAGTGAGCGGGGGAAGGAGGGTGTATGGTTTGGAAGGGAGAAGGGGAGGAGGAGAGCTAACCAACAAGAAAAGGGAGGGAAAAGAGTAAAATTTCATGTCTTTTATGGATAGAAACTATCAAATATGTGCCAGATGTTTGGCATGTGTGCTCCAATATTAATCAGATCTATCAAAAGAAGATCCAATGAACGAAGAAGAGGGGTGTTGGGTATAACTGTTGTATATCTGATCCTAAGAATGACCGATATCTCCATTTCAATCTCGTCTCTGCCAATAGATCAGAACGAACAAGAAGAGAGGGAAGAAGGCTCGACGAAGAGGAGAGAAAGAGGAGAAATGGGAGAGATGACGTCAGCCCAACTATGACAGCGACTCAACTTCTCTAACTACTAAGTGACGGATCTAAGTGTAATATATGGGTGATAATGTCACCCCTATTTTTTTAAAAAAATATTGTTATATATGAGTATTTGTAATTATAAAATATAAATTTGTTATATGCACCGTATATTTGAACCCCATAAAATTTTAGGTGAGTTTTCATTGGTGAACCCCATAAATATTTTATACAATTTTTCTTCGTGAGATCTTTTTTGGATAGATTAACAATTTATGTTTGTAAAGAATTATTACCATAAATAATTCATTTCAATAGTTGAGAACAAAATTGTTCTTTCAGTTTGTGGACCCTTCAATTGATTAATCAGGTCCAAAAAATAGTTCAAAATGAATAATCTTATAGCCCAGCCAATCGCGAACCCCTTGAAAATTTTTCTGACTCCGTCCATGTGCCACATGAATTAATATATATCTTAGATTATTATACAAAACAGTAACTTAATCATTCTCAGTTTAATCTTCTTTGCTGGTCCCAGCAATTTTTTTGGAGTGCTTGCAATCCCCAGCAAACACCTTTCGCACATTTGTGTTTCAACCTAGTAACAACTTATTTCACATCCCTTTAATAAAAACCTTCCTCGTACAAAAATCAAGACAATTATCTCTTGAGCTCGCCAACAAACACCATTCGTGCATCATCAAATTTGCTCCTTTTGCAAGCGACTAATAAGTTGTACAGTCCTCTCATGCATCATCAATTCGGCATCTAATTCCTTGAATTTTGTGATCGGTCCAACCACAACCTCTGGCTTTTCATGGATAATTTATCATTTGTGTGTGCATTGTGGCACATTTGCTTCACAACTGGAAACCCAATTCGGTGCCACCATTAATCCATTATGCATTTACGCGGTGGTAAAATATGTGCATACAGCATGTCAGCATACCCATACCAGACAACTCCTCCTGCTCCTGGGCCCACGTAATGTATTAACAAAAACAAAAGAGAGAAGAAAAAGATAGATGAAGCCTCTCTCGAACTCAAATTGACTTCAAATACAAGCAGTTTGGATTTGATGAATTTAATTGAGCCAATTTTACATTTCTTTATTTTGGTTCAACAATTTCTTCTTCAAAGTTGAATGTTAAAGAACTCATGACTGGGGTTGAGAGTGGCGCATACACCCCATGTGTGGAAACATTAATGTTGTTAAATTTGTTGATAAAATAATTAAAACTGTCGAGCATTATGCTAATTTTGTTGATAAAATCATCCATGTGCGTATAAAGTACAATAAGGAGAGCAGGAGCGGGCTTTAAAGTTTAAACCCCTTTGATTTAAATTTAACTACAAATATTATGCTAATTTGTTTGATAAAAGCATATATAAAAATTATAATTTAAGCATCATGTCCTTCTAAAATAAATAAATTGCAAAATATCCTTCAGAGATTTATCCCTGAAACCTCGACTCCGCTTCTGCTATATATAAAAAAGAGATTGCGTTAAATCGATAATCCGTTTAATTTGCCAAACTCCCACTATAGCCTGAAACAATAATTTAGACAGTCGAGCATTATTGTACTTAATTTATGCACACAAAATTCCAACGTCAAACGAGAAATAGTTTACAGTCGAGCTGACCTTGGTGGTCAACATGGGTTACTTCGATTAGAAATAGTAACAGTCGAGCAGATTCTATATTTCAGATTATTTCTAATTATTGTATTTGGTTTGCAATTGATTTTCTATGCTGATAACATTCATATGATTCACTAGGTAGCCACTACCTGGTTTGTCCAAAAAAACATTCATATGCTATTGTTTTTATTTTACGTTAACTAGTAATGTCTTATATGTACTATAATAATTTTAAAAGCATTGCTAAGTATTAAGAATATTACTTTAATAACATGTGTTTATATGGGTTTATATAATTTAAGTTATATAGATATATATTTCTTAAAAAAAAAGTAAAGGCGAAGATTCCTATATACTTCATCAATTATGCTTAGTGCTATTGAAAAAAAATTAGGAATTATATATAATCCATTTAAATTTTAATTAATAGAAGCATATCTTAATTCTGGGAACACGTGACATGATGATGCTTAGAAAAACTTTGAAAAGTCGCTGGAATACTGTGAAATGTTATGGTGCATCGCGATGTATTAAGGGTTTTGTATATCACGATCATATTTGCCGATAGTTTTATAAATTAAAAATCTAACTAAACAAATTCAATCTATATATTAAAATCTCATTACATTAGAATTTTTTTACTATTTTTTTCGAATTTTTTAAAACCTGCCATTTTTAGAATTTCTTTATTATTAATTGATTTCCAAAAAAGGAAAGTTTTAGAAAATTCGAAAAAATAGTAAAAAAAATTTAAAAAATATAAAATTTGGTTTGTAATGATATTTCAGTATGTAGATTGGATTAGTTTAATTAGATTTGTCAATTTATAAAACGGTTGACGGATAATGATCGCAATGTACAAAAGCCTCAATACATCGCAATGCACCATAGCATATCTCCTGAAATACTAGAATAGTTTCTCCAAAACAATATCAGTACTTGAATGTTGCTACCATGAGTGATGAGTGTAGGCACGAGGTTCTACAAAAGAACTTTATTTTTATCAACATTGTCTCATCAGCACATCTGTTCAAACTACAATTTTAAACACATAAATTCTCAGAAAATAATTTTGCCTTTGTTATTATACCTTTATATAATCTTATATTAGAGAAAAATATATTCGATATTACATTAGGTTTACTCAACTCCTGACTATAAGAAAATTAAGATAAAAAAGTGATATTTAAATCTTAAATAGTATTATTATAATACATTTATTTTTTTTCAAAAAAAAAAATACATACTCAAACTCCAAAAAAAATAATTTTGATAATAGCTCTAATTTACTACAAATTATATAATTTTATGCAATTATTAAAAAAATCAATATTTGAAAAAATTATATATATTTTACCAACAACCTCCGTTGAAAAGTTTTTG
Organism: Rhynchospora pubera; assembly: GCA_028095005.1. Taxonomy (NCBI): domain Eukaryota; kingdom Viridiplantae; phylum Streptophyta; class Magnoliopsida; order Poales; family Cyperaceae; genus Rhynchospora; species Rhynchospora pubera. The sequence goes on along the minus strand of CM051460.1, from coordinate 219,991,735 downwards.
GCCTCAATCCATATCCTGACGGTGTACTGTGGCTCTAAATTGTTGTAGAAATTTTATTTATTTGTCCTCTCTTGTGTGAAATGCCTCCAGTAGTCCAGTGTGATATTATGACCATATAAGTAAATTGCAGTGAAAAGTTTCTGTTTACGCTGAAAGATGAAAGATTTAAAGGAGGAAATAAAAATCTAGAGACTCTAAATTATAAATAAATCACAAAACAAGCGTGATTGCATCACTGTGAATCTGTGATGCTTCGCCTCGCCACCTGGCCAGCTTCCACCTTCTAGGCTTCTAGTTCTACTGTCTATTTTTCAATTTTGATCTTTCCTTGTTCATTCCAGAAACGAATCACATACGATACACATGTGTGATGTATCCTTTACACGTCGCTTTTGTGGGCTCCGCGTTACATATCTTGGTCAAAATACGCAAGTTCTATTCTCACTCGGACACTTTGACCATTCCCATTTCACCTCCTCCGCAATAATTTTCCTGGAATTCCTTTAATTGAGTCAATACAAAGCACCTATTAATTGCTAATGAACTTTGAATTTAAGAAGATTATGATCTTGATTTATTTCAGTACTACAAATTAATTATTTTAAATTAATTTTATTTAAGGAAATGCTATTAAATATTTGGACGAATGATTTACTGTTCGGAAAATTTATATAAAAAAATATGATAACATGGCTAACTCAATTCGTTATCCAAAGATACCCGTAGTTTCAAACTTTTAGTTAAGGTTACATAGTTGGAATTGACAACTTAAATTCCACAAGGTGCAATTATTATAATTGCAGCGGTTTAACTTTGAACCAAAATATTCTTCCTTTCTAAGCTTTGTTTAGGGGCGGCGGCCTTCTAGTAATTGTGCAATGATGCATACAGCATATGCATCATCCCTTGATTCAGTTACCCAGAAGCCCCAAAAAATCATTCATTACCCATTTCTTATAAATTGCAACCTCTTTCAAATTCTTCCTCACAAGTCACAGTACATTTCTCACCATCAAATTAAAGTTCATTCATTTATACCTCCAAATTCAGAAGTTAGCTTTGTCCCAAGTCTTAATTAGATAGTGAAGATGAGTTCTGTAAGAGCACAAACCATGCTATTGGTTACCTTCTTCCTCTCCTGTCTATTGTTGCTAGCTGAAGGCCAGACAACTGCAACACCAAGCCGTCACGTCGATGGAAATGCAATCGATCAAGGAATAGCATATGCTCTCATGCTTGTTGCCCTCTTCGTGACTTATTTTCTTCATTAGTTTGTTCTTTCTTGTTATCTTTTATTAAAAAAATGAGAAAGTGGTAATTCTTTTTAGTTAGTGATTTATTCGTGTATAAGTTATAATTGTACGTATTAGCTTTTTATTCTTCATGATCAATGATTAATATGATTGTATCATTTTGTTCAATTTTCATTATTACCTATTGACTTGTTTTTTTATTATATCATTGAGACTTGGGTTGGTTGATGTAGTTTCTTTTTTTTAAACAATAAAATTCAGAGACGAAATTTCATTGGAGTAATGAAAATTTAATTTTGGGACGCGTGTAAGTGTGCCTCTCCTCTTATAATATTTAATTTACGTACTTTGAATAATTAATACAAAATAAATCTCATAACTTATTTCTAATTATGTGTTATTATTTGTCAGCTTTTTTAAACTTCGTCGCTACGTCCTTGGTTCTAGTGTCACCATTTTTGGTTGCCATTAGCACAATTTCATATTTAATCAATATTTAAAAATTTTAAAATTCAAATGCTAAATTTAAGTCATTGATATTGTTCAATTTAATTAATGATGCGTTTTTATATAAGTTTTATAAAAATTTAGAATTGATTTGATACTCGATTAAGTGATTAAAAGATGAACATATTGGAATTAATAATCAGTCATAGTTAACCAGATCCGTTCATTTTTTGACCACTTGATCGAGTATCAAATCAACTCCAAAATTTATAAAATTTATATGCAAATACATCGCTCATTATATTTAACAAGATCAACGATTTAGATTTAACATTTGAATTTTAAAATTTTTTAATATTGATAACAAAAAAATGATGGCTCTAAAATCTTGCTCATAAATATGTACCCAAAAATACCTTTTCTGAAGAGTTCAATATACAGGTGAAACACGTACTTAAGTACATTCATTTGACAGTCAAAACACTCTATCACCAAACAGTAAAGCAATTAATTCTGCAAATAGAAGCAATTAATTGAAAAGAAAAAACAAATAATTTCGCAAAAATGTAAAGCTTTTTGTTCTTTCGTAAGTGTACAACGCAAATTGAACCATTATTATATATATATATATATATTTATATTTTTATTAGTCTTTGCAATTTACCATTAGTTAGTTTATATGACGGACCTTCAATGCGACTTATATTATTTTACCAACTAAAACTTGGATTTCATGAACGCACGTTATATACGACCAAAAACTTTATGCTTCATCAGCAAAGCTAAATAAACTAGCATGAAAGCAAATACATTATACAAAATATAATCATAGAAAAATTAATGAAACATTGGATGAAACCAAAATTTTAAAGATGAACTCATGTGTTTATTGTCCGAGTTTGGAGACATAGATCATTTTTTTTCAGATGCTCTAATAATAGATTAATATGGTTATGGTTTCTGAAATAATTTGATTGTAACGTTGAACCTTATTTTCCTGAAGATTTATTACAATATAACAACTCTTTACATAGATCTCTCTTAGATGCTTTACAAATTTGTTGTGGGGCAATATTTTGGATTCTGTGGAATAATCGAAATAAGATATGTTTTAAGTCAGATAAGCACCATACATATAGATATAATGCTTCCGTAATCAAATCTTTGCTTAAATCATTGGTCAGTTTTGTGAAAACCTACATTGAAGGAGCAAGTTTTTGGGATACTTCCTGATGTTAATGAGTTTCCTCTTCAGCTGGATCAAGTTTGAAAAAAGATGGATGGGAGGCGACATCCATGCAAGAAGGGGTGTCAAAAATAAAAATGCTACTAATATATGGCCAATTTATGGTGTTGTTTTTCTTAAGTCTCTATTTGTGTTTTGTGCTTGTTCTTTGTGACCGTATGAGGTTGTTTGGGTCAAGCGCTAAGGGTAGAGAATAATAAAAGGGGACATTTGTACCATATGCCAATACCGTGCAACTTTGGGATAGAGTTATTCTATTAAACTCTAGTATATTTTTGTATTAACACTTTGTATCTAGGTTGCACGGATACTTTTGAAATACCGCCGCACCTGTACTAGATTCGCACCCGATACCGATACTCCTTCGATACTCGTGCGATTCGCACCCGATAGTCCACATGGCGAATCCGATTATTTTAATCCGTTTGACTAACCGATACTTGTATCGGGTACGCCACGTGACGAATCCGATTATTTTAAACTCCAAAATAATACAATTTTGGTGAAGCTTTTATTGAAAAATTAAAATTTTCATATAAGAGCACCAATTCTGAATTATGTTTGATGATATTTATATATCGTTAATTAAATATTTCATTGAAAAATAAAAAAATTTTAAAAATTTCATATACACCAATTGTCATCATATTTTAAAAATTGAAAATATGTATGTATATATCGCCGCATCCATATCGAAGATTTTTGAAAATTTTCGAATCGCCGCACCCGCACCGCACTGGATACAGTTCTCGAACCCGAACTCATGCAACATAGCTTTGTATGTTTTTTTAGCTTTCTTCAATGAAAGTGGCAAAACACTAAAAGCTCTATTTGTTAAAAAAAAAAAAGATGAACCCAAAAGAGCTCATATAATTACATAAATAATTTCTTAATATATATCTAATTCTTTTATGAGACCATAAATTTTACATTAAAATTTGTCATAAACACGAACAACATGAAATCTCAATTTAATAATTTACTAGCACATTTTTTGAACCCGCAAAATGTCAAAGTAGTTTAGTTGATAGAAGGGAACATTCCATGTAAAGTAATTCCATAGACTTGTCGTCATCTCAGTGAGATTTACCGACATTGAGAAGCCCGATGCAACACATATTTATGGATTTATATTGCTTTGGACAGACAATCCCCTATATCTTATATTATGTCTTCAAGCTGATTTTATTAGGTGTTCCATTTCCAATCGATTATTAGGTATTTAAGATAATGTTATTTTACTTTCAATTGTTTTAGGTCTATTATAACGTGGTCAATTACTTTGTAGGTTTTTTTTTTTTATTTTTTAGCACATATTTTATCTTATTTTTACTTGTTTCCGGTATGAAGTTATGTGATGAAGTTGTTCTACATTAATTGTTCCTTATTCAAATTTCAGAACTTTGAACTTGTGACGGGAGACGTTCCACTAGAACTATTGTGGAATGAATGCTCTGACCGCGAGAAGGATGGTGCCAAACCGTCTTGGTTTGAGGTCTAGTTAGGAGATAATTCTTCCACTATGAAGGTCTACTATTGTGCTTCCATATATAGTTCAAGCTTTAATGTCACTATTTGCTCGCAAGATAAAATGATTTTATCTGAATTATTTAGATTCAATTATATAGTGCGTGTTGTGAATAGTTCTTAATATGTAAAAGGAGTGTATTTTGATGTTTAGGTGTGTTAATTTGGTATTAGGGGTGTTATATTTTTTATGATGCAGAGGGGAGCTGCAAACCAGTGCGTACTGTTTCCAAGTTTGGTGCATCATCTGTTTCCTCTTAGAACTTTGTAATTAACTGTTTTAGCAATGAAACAATGTTAATTGCATTATTTGTGAGCTCTGGCTTGTTAGTTGTGTTATATACTCTGTGCGTTCCTTGATTTCAAGAGTTGCTAAAACATCTGTCTTTTAGAAATTTTGTTTGGGATGTTTCAATGATGAAATAAAATGGTTGAACTTAGGAAACATGGTTATAATTTTTGTTACCAGTATGAGATAGGTACATAGTACATACCTTGGTTTATATAATTTGTAGATTAATATATTTATTCTATTATTATGTTATTTTACATGTGAAAGTAATGTGCCATTTGTTATTTGTACCATGGCGATCTACAGCCTGTTTCCCATGTCTGCCGGAGGATATATTGTGCTGTCAGTTCCTGGAATTTGCTTCATTGTTATTATGTTTGATGCGTTAGTATTAGAACACATTTGTTTTAACTTGTTTCTAATTTTTCTGATATGTCTTACTTGCATCATCTCAACATTTATAACTTCATGTATGGTAACACAATGTTTACAGGCATTAAATCCTTGATTTTTTTTCCTTTTAATTTGTTGACCCAACTGACTGTTTATAAGCACAATTAGGGTCGATTAATCTCAAGACTGACTGCTAACACATATGCCCACCGAGTATTTTCTTCAAAAAGTGAAAGTATGATGCTTAAAACCTTTTTTTAAATATGTGTACTGTCGTAAGTGCACAGGTGATCTACTTATTGTACCACCAGATGATTATATCAGTCACATTGCTTTTAAGCAGCAAATATAAGCAGGATACGAACCCTCTTTTGATTAATTTTTGCTTGAAATGGACTAGGACTCATCATTAGTAGGGATATTGGGCGTTATTTATCTATTTAATCAATATTAGCATCAAAGCACCTAAATGATGCAACACCTTAGGTCTTACCTGCATCCAAACTTAACCCCAAAATACTTGTTGACATTCTTCCACCTATCAACAGGAGGGGGGTTTATGAGGTTGGTATTTGTTGCTGCATAGGTTGTTCCATAGTCCCAGTATACTATGTAATTTTTGTAGTCTTTCTTTGCTCAGTAAGTATTTGGTGTGTTCCTGTTTGCTGCAGCCGTACGCCTCCAGCCAACATACCGTAAGTATTTGTTCTTCACCAGAGGTACTTACATTTTTTATTTTAACGGATTAATTGTTTCAGGCTATAAAGTACAATATATAATGCACAATAATGCATTTAAAATTAAAATGTTGAATCCAAGCTGTTGATCTTATTCAATTTTATGAGTGATGCGTTTTCATATAAATTTTATAAATTTAAAGTTGATTTGATACTAGATCAAGTGGTCAACAAATGAACGAATCTAGTTAACTATGACTAATTAATTCTAATACGTTCATAAGTTAATCATTTAATCATGTATCAAATCGATTTCAAATTTTATAAAAGTTATATAAAAACACGTTGTCCATAGAATTAAACAAGATTAACTATTTAAATTCAGCATTTTCAATTTAAAATTTTTAAATATTAAAAAAAAAGACGGATGTTCGGTACAGCCGTTTAAAACAGCTGCTGAGGTTGCGGTTCCTGGCTGACCCGGATAAGACAATTAAACCGCTGAGTCACTACAAGATGGGTCCCCGGGATTTACTCATTTACCTGACCACTGACCAGTGACCACCCTTTAAATTCACGTGAGTAACTGGCAAGTGGGCCCGACACAGAGAGGGGACACGGAGAAACTGATTCCATTGAGTTGTTGAGCAGTATATTGTATTTTTCCTATTTTCTTTTATTTTTCTTATAATTCTCGAATCTCGTATATAAGAGATAGTGATGTAATAATTAAGAAACAAGAATTCATTTTCTCATATCTACTTCCTCTCTCCTCTTGTTCATCTCTTCTCTACTGATCCTCTATTTCTTCACCTTTTCCTCTCTGTGTCTCTTCTCTTCCTCTAAATCTGATCTCAATCCTTCTCAAATTCTCTCATTCTCTCAATTCTTAGTAAATTACTATCAAGAACATTACATCATCGAGGAGTGGAGCGTTTGTTGCGTTTCAGTCTCGAGAGTTTTGACTTTCCAGGGAGAGATCGAGCGACTTGGCGCGAGCAGAGAGGGTTTTTCTCGACGGAGTTGAAGTGCTCGGTTAGGACTTTGGTGGTGGTGGAGAGGTTGGTGACGATGTTTCTATGGGTTTCTAAAAGTTGGCGTCGCGATTAGGATTTTGATGGATTCTAGTATGGGTAGCTCAGTCGCCATTGTTGCTTGACTTCTTCTCTCTAGAATTAGATTCTGATTTTCACTTTTCAGTAACAAACCTTATCGGGTTCTCTCCTGATGAATTTCGAAGTACTTAACGGACTTGACTTGTACTGGGATAAGCTGATTCGGGAGTCGGCCGAATAAAATGATCAGATTAAGTCCGCTTATTTATAAGCCCCAAAAAATAAAAAAATAGATCTGAATCATATTCTAAATCATATAAAATGCTTTAATATAAATTAAAAAAAAAACAAGTTTGATCACAAAATATATTTATTAATATGCTAATTAATATGATTTATCTATTTAACACCAAAGATATATTTTTTAATAACTTCTTTACTTGAGCATATCATTTGTCATTTCACTATATTTTTAACACCATTATCTTTTCTTATTGATAATTTCTTGAGAAAATAAATAATAATAATATTTTTTTTAAATAATTATTTACATTAATTGTTGCAATTACTAGTGTGTAACAATAAATTAGACGGCACAAGAAAGAGTAGAACTTCTCTTTATAAAAATTAAGCATAAAATGACTTCACCCTTAAATTTATTGGTGCACATATGGAATATTACTTGTGTGAATACAACTTCCTTTTTTATATTGTAGCAAGGCCTCCCAACGTCATCATTGACAGAAACCAACAAATTAATTGAAGTACAAAGGGGTCCCATTCACACCTGTGCTTAAACATCACGAATAATTGCTGGTTAATTTAGCATAACAAGCGGGTAAAGATTGGAGCCAGTTAGCTCTCTGGATCGGATCGCATAGTTCTTATCACTTTTAGTGACCTTTATGAGGCCATTTATACAAGGCGAACTCCAGTAAATAAAAAAAACATTGGTAAGGATGTAGATAATTTGGTCAAACGGTTAACATATTTTGCAATAAAGACTTTGTATGTTTTTTAGCTTTTTTTAATGAAAATGGTAGAGCACTAAAAGCTCTACTTGTTTCAAAAAAACAAAAAAAAAGGGCTACCATATATTTAATTTGATTATTTACCGTTGGCTCCGTTTGGATGAGATGTGGGAATAAGAAAATAAGAGAATAAGAGAATAAATTTATTATAAACAATTTAAATTCATCACAAAGTTGCACACTTCCCAATATTTCTTTCCACTTCTTCCCTTATTCCTTTTATTCCCACACCATCCAAACGGAGCCGTTGAAGATAGTGAGGCATAACAAGTTGCTTTAATATCAGATATCAACTGTAAAGAGTTAGTTTGTGAAATTAACAAGCACATATATAAAAAATTGGTGGGTTCTATTTTAAGTTTGTGCAAAAGAGCCTTTAGTTCTCTCTTCCAAACGCAAAAGGGTTTTTATTCCCAAACTTCCTCCTGACGCTTTATGAGCTTATAAATTATAACTAAGATCGCAATCAAGTGTTTTCTAGAATGGAAGTAGGTCCAGATTTTGCAATGCTGCTCTATATTACTAGTATGCTTTCAAGCGGTACATAAATTAAACATGTCCAAGTTTGAGGAAAAATAGAGAGATTGTATTGGAGTTTAGACAATGGTACAAAGCAGGACATGTCAGATTTTCAAAAGAATTTTGGTTCTCAATGGCATTAAGTTCCATATTTCCAATCTTTATTTTTACTGTTTCCAGATTTGTGCTGCTATCTATTAGCTGATAGCAACAAACTCCGGAGAAGACATCATTTTCATTTTTTCTATGCTTTTATGTGCTCAAATTGCAATTTCAACTGATGGTACCTTGCAGAGCTACAGTCCAAAATTTTTAGATGATTGTGTAAGGAAAAGTTTTCATATGTAAACACGTTTAATGGGGCTTGGTAGGGTTTAATCTCTAATAATGCAACTCATGTAGAATCTGTTCAAGGTAAGTTCAAGTTTTTATACCAATTGATGGTATTTGCCATGCCTTCACAGAGAAAAGGACAAAATGGATGAAACACAGCAATAATTGCACAAGACCCTGTGAAAGATTGATAAACTTAAATTGATGTGTAAAAAAATTGTAAAATGAAAATTTGAATGTACCAGAGAGAGAGAGATTGTACTGGTTTTATATGCTTACCAGTGCTTTTTTGGAACCAAAAGAAGATCTACCGTGTTTCTTTACAATATTCATTAAGATTTAATTCAAGCATAATAATGAAACATAAAATTAAAAGGGGGGGGGGGTATTCATGAAGCACAATTTAGAGAGACGACAGGTTAGATATGACCGATCAATACCTCCATGATCACTGTTTAAATTTCTTTCATCCAAGGACAAATACAGAGGGCTAAGTGACTTTGCTATTAAAATAGAGGCTCATTTCACAGCTGCCTTATTCAATTCAGGAATCACTGAGACTAATTTACCAGATCAATCAATTATTGATAGGGAAAATTGATACAGTTCAGTAACAATTGACTAAATATAAGAACAAACACTAATTTCTGTTGAGAAACGATGACAATAACATAAATTTCGGCTATTGAGCCATACAGAATTCGAAGATACAGGATTTCAAAAGAAATATGCTACAAATTGGAATAAAATGAAATAAGGGTTTTAGATCTCACTTTACGGCTGAAAAACCCAATTCCCTTGCTTTTCCTCCTTTTATTTGCTAAATATCACTTAAGTAAAAGATAAAATAGTAACAATAGCGCCTAGGATGCTAATTCTTCTGTAATTCCTTCTCTAGTTCTCTGGTCTCCACATTTACGAAAAACAACTCAGTTTCTAATTTTTAAAACTTCTTCTGCTAACAGCTCCTTAAAACCCTCAGTTAATTATTTAGCTGGTCACTTCTTCCGGACCAATCACAGAACCGACCCCTCCGTCATTCTTAACTGCTCCCTTTCTTTTAAAACCCTCAACATCCATCTCCATACCAAGTTTGACTCAATTGAAATTGCTGACAGTTCAGTTATAGGCAGGGGCGGATCCAATGGGGGCAGGTATAGGCCTGGCCTATTCCATGATTATGGATTTTTAATTGGAGATGCGAAAAAATAATGTTAATCAAGTGTTTTGAAGTGTAGGACCTACTCTATGTTCAAATTTTAATAGTTAAGACCTAAATAAATTTAACTCGACCTCCCCATTTGTCAATCATTGTTCCGCCCCTGATTATAGGAGCATAATATACAAAATTTCAAGGGTTGGTTACTTGATTCGGTGTCAGCCTTATATTTAAACCCTGTTGGTAAATATATAAAGAGTTTAGCTACGGTGAGTCGCGACTCATGGACCCTCCGGTGAGTCGCGACCAAAACTCCTAGATCTAGATCAAAATTACCGATCCAAACCGTTTAATATGATCTCCCTATTGAAATCTCTGTGCAAACCAAATTTTTTATTTTTTTGAAATTTTTAAGTATTTTTTTCGGATTTTTAAAAACTGATGTTTTTGAATGGTTCAGAACCAATTAGATTAACGATTTTCTAAAATTTCAAAAAAATACTTAAAAATTTCGAAAAAATGAAAAATTTGGTCTACATGGAAATTTCAATATGGAGATCATATTGGACGGTTTGGATCGGTCATTTGATCTAGATGTAGGAGTTTTGGTCGCGACTCACCGGAGGGTCCGTGAATCGCGACTCACCGTAGCTAAACTCAATATATAAAGATAAAATGGGTTCTTTAACATCAGTGATAGTTTATAATAACATATTTGTTTGATGCTGTCATAACCATAACATCACCTCGTCATGCCATGCTTGAACCACGTCAACCATCATATTCAAACAAAAGACAACTGTTAGTAAATTAAAGATACCATTGTGTATCTGTACAATCTTTTGATTCCACTGTCCAACTATCCTAATTTTATACTATTTAACATTTGTCTATGCAGGTAATACCGGTACATTCTTTTTTTACTCTTCTGTTGTAGCAGCTCGTTGTTTTCTTTTTGTACTTACATGTCCATTTCAATTTCGTAAAAGAAATCGCTGGCCAAGTGCGCCTTTACAAAAAAATAAAAATGAAACAAGGAAATATATGTTAATTGTTATTCGAAATACTTATTGAGGATGGCAAGGTACAGATACTGCATGGATGGAAAAATATTCCTTAATCCCAAATATGTCATTTTACCGTCCACTAAATTTTATTTCTCTTTGAGATATTCTTTAAATACTCCCAAAAGGGTTTTCATCACCCAATAATTACACATTAAAAAAAAAGACAAATCGAAGATACAGATTTGACATATTTAATTGCCTTCAAATACCAAATACCAACTGGCAACTGCTATATAAGCTAACCATAGCAGATGAAACGTTGCCATAGAATCTATTTTTAGTTTCCTTTCTCACATCTCCACTTTAAGGATCTCATATCAGAAAGAATGGGTTCTCTGAGAGAGATTTCAACGCCTTTTATTCCACGACAGGTCAGAGGCACCTCGGCTGCTTCGTCTCGGCTTGATCTTCAGAAGCTGATTGATCAAATAGTAGCCTATATTCTCATGATTTTGGCACTTGTTCTTACCTACCTTCTCCACTAAGAAAAAATTTTTCTTGTAATCTCTTCTATTTTCTTTTTACCCTTTCTATCACTAGGTATGAACTTTATGATCTATTTCGTTTGGTAATTTATAATTCCAAAGTAGAAATGGAATATCTTAGGAACTTTACTACACTACCTTTATTTGTGCCATTTTGTTTGTGATCATGAAGTTTTCTCTGAGCGATGTTATATGCAATTACTATTATACATTTCTGACTTCTAAGCAGAGCAACCAGATATATAATATAATATTTAATATTGTGAATTAATTGCTGTCAGATGATACACCTTTGCAAAATTCCAACTTTTGAATCATTTTCTGGCATGAGTTATCATCAGTTTGATGCTTATGAAAAATGTTGACTATTCAGCTTAAGGCTTAGCTACCATCATCACTGGAATGACGAAAATTAATACTTAGCAGTTACCACCATTCGTTCCTATGAGACTGATTTGTTCTTAGTTGTACGGTTTCTTTTAAATAGAAGTATAGCACGGGGTTAAAGATTTCATTGCAAAAGTCAAAATCAAGCACAAGCTATACAAACTACTAAAATTCATTAAAGTTGACAAAATAGCCCCCACTTAGAAAGAAAACCGTATATTGAAGGCCTCGGCATCAAGGAGACTATCATCAGCATCTCTCGCTCAAACATATCACTCGGTAGCAGTTACATACCAGTCTGAGGAAACTGGTACACACCACTATCAAGGTTCAGAGAAAGAAGGAAAGATTCTTCTAGTTTTATTCTTTTTTGCACCATCATCAGCCTCTCATTGTTAAAATACCAAAATCGTCTTCCTTCTCCTTTTAATATAAATCAGAAATCAGATATCTGGCATCACTAGCTTTCTGTGCATGTCAAAAACTTACAATAGTGAATGCTCAATTATAATAAATTTGAGCAAATCAATTTGTAGTTGTGAATTTGTTTTATTAATTGGGACTCCCTTTCCACTGTGCAAAAAAAAAATAATAATAAAAAAATTATTGAATATATAATTCACATTTGCGGAATAAATCTACATTGGGCCCGTTGAAATAAAAGGACATAATAAAATGTAAAAGAATGTGAAAATAATTTACATGACAGTGGCAACAAAGGCCAACATGAAATTTCAAAAATGAGGAAAAAAATAAGTATATCTAACATCAAAATACTTAAATTCCTAACATTTCAATAGGTTTCCAAGCCATAATTATTAGATTTTCTGTAATAAGGAAACCCAATTATTTCCAACATTCACTGAAAAAAATCCAGTACCAATCTAGAGAAGCCATACAAGATGAAGATACAAAAACTAAAACAAAATCCAATCATATCTTCCTGGATACATACATGAAACTTTTTTATTTAAGATTTGAGTTAACTTATAAGAGCAATTATGATTATGAATTGATTTCATCTTAATTTCAATTTTTCAACCCTCCAATCCTAATTCAAAGGAAAACCGGAAAAAGGCTCTCAAAACTAGGGCTGTATACGAGCCGAGTTAGAGAGAGTTAGCCTCAACTCGAACTCGAACTCGTCACAACTCGAGTCAACTCGTGACTCGACAGCAAAGTAGTTCCGAGCTATTCGGGTTAACTCGAACTCGGCTCATTTTAACTCGAGCCAACTCGTGACTCGGCAACGAACTCGTGAGAAGGTGTTGAGGTACTAGTCACCTTAAAATTTTGCTCGAAAATAGAAAAAGAGGAGCAGTCATGAGGGTGTAAGGGAGGGAAAAAAGTCTAGGGACTTGGAGAGTAGGGTTAGCGAACGAGTTATTGGACTGCAAATCAATAAAATTATTGGGCTGTATATTAATATGATAACATTTTATTTTTTTGCAGCCTGTATATTCTGACTCGAGTTGTACCGAGTCGAGTTGGGTCCAACTCGAACTCAGCTCGTAAAATTAACGAGTTGGCATAACTCGAGTTGTTATAACTCGAGTTCTTCTAACTCGAGTTTTCATCGAGCTTTTTTCGAGTCGAGTTCGAGTAACTCACGAGTTACGAGTTTTTTGCTCACCCCTAAAAACTCAAAAGAAATCCAGATGCTGACGTGGCGAGCAGTTCTATAGCCGAAGAAGCGCGGCGTATGAGCTCCGGGTCTAGGGAGGAAACTGCGAAGATAATTGGTTCTCGTGTGGAGGTGCAATCCAGCGATCCGATTGAGGATTTTAAACGGTCGATGGAGGAGATGATGGGAGCGTACCACGTGGACCGAGGAGAGCCGTTGGATTGGGAGGTCATGGAGGATTTGCTGGGTGCGTATTTGGAGGTGAACGAGAGAGCGGTGTTTAGATACATATTCGCCGCGTTTTTTGATCTGACAGTGGAGTGGGGTCACCGCACGGTAAACGGAGGTGGGTGACACGCCAACATGAAATTTTGATGAAACATTATTATTCGTCAGATTTATGTTGAAACTTTTTGATGAGGCATCTATCTTTGAGTGAAGACTTTTTTTTTGTATCATGACATTGTTCAAAACTTCTATTGGTTAATAGTTAAATTGTGATAATCAGACAGAATTTAATTTGTTTATATGAAGTGTCACGTGTCACTGCATTTTATTTATCACAATTAGCTAAGCTATTGTATTGCATTTCAATTAAAATTCTAATAAAAATACTGATATTCATATCCAAATCAATATTATATCATTTGCGCATAACAAAATAATTTTTTGGGAAGATAAATACAGGGCATTATCAGTTGTTTTACTTAGCGGCCTTAGGAGGTCCGCCCGAATTTCTTCAATTTGGGCCAGACGTATCGGCCTAGGAACGGCCCGTAAAATTCTATCCTTTGTAGATTCCATCTCCTTCACGGCTTCGCCATTCCTTACTGTCACAGTCTCACTTCCATCGCAGGACGACAACTGTTGTTTGAAGGGTGAAGGTTGCTCGACTGCCTTCTAATCTGCATTTCAGGTGCGTTACTTGTTTCAATTTGAGCTTTTCGGTTGATTCTACAAGTGATTGAAGTTTGGTAAATTTGTGATTTAAGGTATTAGCTCTACATGATTCTACAAGTGATTGAAGTTTGGTAAATTTGTGATTTCTATAGATATACTAAGGTGTATCGGCATGCACGGACTGTTAGAAACATAATTCGATTAATTAAGCCCTTTTGTTCATTATCCAAAATTAATTATTCATTCAAACTGTGCTACAAATGCACTGGTCCCAGTTATAAAATCCTTGTATTTGTCCATCGTTAATTGTGCACGACTTTAGGTCTGTTCAGGTGTTATACAATTATAAAGAAAATATATCAAAAGGTAGCCTGTCTGGTAGAAATATGTTGAGTTACCCCCAATACATGTCGGCAGGCACAAGATAGATGTGGTTTTCTTTAATAGATGGGCTAGACCTTTTATGACATTTGATTAGTGGGTGTATAGAGCTGATTTTATAACTGTTAAAAGATTCAGATTCCTCCAGAAGATGGCTAGATTGGACTATCATAATAACCAAATTGCATTGTTTTTCACAATCTCTGTTAATGATGGTGCTGTTTATGAATGCAGTGACAGAAAAATAGACGGGCAGATTGTCACTTCGAGAGACCAGACTAAAAATCTCAGTTTAAGATGGTGCATGCATTGCCTCTTACCCCCTTCTCTTCGCTGTCTATTTCAGCTTACCAATCACATTCCCAGTTCTCGCATTCGCATTCTTCTCATCATAGCCTCTGCCTTATATGCTACTCAATCCCCCAATCTAAATCTCAACTCCACAAAATCAACAAGAAACCAAAACCAGCATCCACTACAACCAGGTGCACTACTAAAGAGGCAATTAACCTGTTGCACTATTATTTGGCTATGCCGGACGCTCTAGCATCCATTCTTATGTTCAATCAGCTCCTGTCCACCATGATACGCAACAAAACCTCAATACATTACCCCTCCACCTTTCCCCTCTACAATCATTTAACGCAAACCCGAGGGATTAGTCCTGATAAATATACCTATGGGCACATGATTAATATCTGTGCCCAGATGGATCGGCTCAACCTAGCTTTTATTTTTCTTGGCCGGCTTCTAAAAGAGGGACACAGAATTGATGCAATAATCTTCAGTCCAGTACTTAAGTGCCTCTGTTCTGGGGATAGGATGAAGGACGCAGCACTGTTGCTTCATAAAATGCCTAAGCTAGGAGCCGTGCCCAATGGTTTCTCATATAACATTCTTATCAATGGACTTTTATCTTATGGTAACACTGACTTAGCCCTTCAGCTGTTTTTTAAAATGGTTAAAATTGGTGGTGAGTGTGAACCTGACGTGATCACATATAATACTATAATTGATGGACTCTGTAAGGAGAGTGACCTCACTAAGGCATTTCGTTTGCATCAACAGATGTATTCTATGGGGGTTAAACCTAATATTGTGACATACAACTCATTAATTAACGGTCTCTGCAACGTTGGTGCACTAGGCAGGGTGGAGAAATTGCTACTGACCATGGTTTATGAAGATCTAAAACCTAATGTCATGACTTATAATACTCTTATCAATGGTCTGTGCAAGCATGGTGAAATTGAGAGGGCAATGGTACTGCTGCATAACATGAAATCGGAAGGGCACAATCCTGATGTCGTGACTTACAGTATTCTTATAGATGGTTTGTGTAAGAATGCCAAAATTGAAAGGGCAATGGAACTGCTCCATAGCATGAAATCTGAAGGGCACGAGCCTGATGTCGTGACTTACAACATTCTAATAGATGGTCTGTGCAAGCATGGTGAAATTGAAAGGGCAATGGTACTGCTGCATAACATGAAATCTGAAGGGCACAAGCCTGATGTCGTGACTTACAGCAGTCTTATAGATGGTCTATGCAAGCATGGTGGAATTGAAAGGGCAATGATACTGCTGCATACCATGAAATCTGAAGGGTACGAGCCTAATGTCGTGACTTACACCATTCTTATAGATGGTTTGTGCAAGCATGGTGAAATTGAAAGGGCAATGGAATTGCTGCATAGAATGAAATCTGAAGGGCACGAGCCTAATGTCGTAACTTACAGCATTCTTATAGATGGTCTGCGCAAGAATGCCAAAATTGAAAGGTGACTTGCAACATTCTTATAAATGGTCTGTGCAAGAATGATGAAATTGAAAAGGTAAAACAATTGGTGCATAGCATGATTCCTGAATGGTACGAACCTAATGCGGTTACTTACAACAATCTTATACTTAATCTGTGCAAGAACGGTGAAACTGCAAAGGCAAAGGAATTGTTGTATAAAATTTCAAGCATTATTTGTGAAGGTCAAGCCTGATGTCATGACATACACCACTCTAATGGATTATCTTGTGCAAGAATGGTGAAATTGTATGGACTAACGCGGCGGAGGTGGAAGAAGGCGATTTTTTTATTGTCAGAAGATCTTAGCGGAGGCACCGAGAATCCGTTCCTCGGGTTCTCCCACGAGATTGATACCCTCGTCTCTTTTTTCTCTCACTTTCGATCTCTCTCTCTCTCTCTGCCAGCGGCTAGGTTTAGAGGAGAAGGGATTTTCGAGTGACTTAGTGATCTTTGTCCAACAAAATATGAATTAAACATACTGAAAGAAAAATATGTAAAGCTGAATGTATAGGAATTGAAGACACATCATTACTTGTACAGTATGTACCAATTGAGCAACTTAGAAAAAATATATATATTCTACGACCAAGCATTTACCAGGGAATTCCACCTGAAATCACACCACTGCAATCTACATAGAAATGTGATCCAATTAAAGATATCTAAACTACAGCTTTATACAAAGAAAGGTGAACGGAAAAATAATAAAAAAACAAAAATTCCATGATTTTGATAAAAGAATGACCAATTAAAATAAAGAAAAAATATATATGTTTGATGTAATCTGCCACTTAATTGAAATTACCGAAAGACACTGAGGAGATGAGGCGGAGGTGCTTGGAGAGGAGATGACGCGGAAGTGCTTGGAGAGAAGGATGGAGATGGAGATGGGGAGAGAGAAAAGGCGAGGGCTTGTAGGAGTGTTGGGCTAGGTTAGTGTTTGGGTAGGAGTGGGATGGTTTGCCTAAGATCAAAATGAATGGTCAGATTGGCGTGTCGAAATCGGCGAGAAAAAACAGAATCGGACACCACGGAATTTAATTTAATTATTATTATTATTATTATTAGGAAAATTCTAATATGGACACAAAAAAATACTGAGTGACAATAATAGAATTTTTTGTATGGTTTCGCTTTTTTTTTAATCGAGAATTAAATTTTGAAATTTTGACATGCATGCACGTTGTGCATGAACGTTTCCTTATTTTAAGTGGGTCTCAACTCACTGCATGTATTGCGTGATGTTTTTATGGCCAAGGGATCTGTCAAGATTTTTTATTTTATTTGCTAAAAAGAGATTGGCTATTGTCCTTGGATAGGACTAAAGAATTTTCCTATTCACTTTTTAATTGTTCGATAGCATCAAGATCTGTGCAGATATCAAATCGAAAGGTCGAAATTTATGGCGCTGGGAGAGAGCAAATGTTAAATGGTTCATAATTATAACTAGGTGGAGGGAGGCGGCTACGAGTAGGGGTGAAAACGGGGCGGATAATCTCCGCTCCGAACCGTATCCATATCCGTAAAATAGCAGATTCAGATAATACTATCCGTATCCGAACGGATACGGATGCGGATTCGGATTTTTTTAAACGGATATGAATACGGATATGGGAAGCAATATTAGTGCGGATACGGATATTTATCCGTATTCGTATTTCTATACAAAACGGATATCCGTTTTATATATGGTAATGAACACTTTTTTAAAATAACATCATAATTGACATATAGGTATAACTATTTCAATTATATATATAGCATCATAATTGACGATTATTTTTTTTTACTATAAGATGATGCCAATTTTTCTATAAACTTGATTAAAGTTTGCTTTTTGTGATGTCTCAATATGTGCAAATAAGATGTTTTTTGTGGTTGTCTTTCTATATTTTTTTGAGTTAATTCTATAGTAGTCATAAAAAAATAAACATTACACTCTTCAGTTTGAATATTGTCTTTTGTTTAATAAAATAAATTGAGCAAAATATTATCCGTATCCGACAAAATATATCCTTATTCGTATCCATATCTGACAATATCCGAACCGTATTCGTATCCGTTTAACATCCGCGCCGTATCCGTATCCGAACATATACGTATCCGAATCCGAAAAAAAAATATGGATACAGATTTGGTATGACCACTATCCGCTCCGTATCTGCCCCGTTTTCATCCCTAGCTACGAGCCTACGACGCCATTGGAGTGCCAATGTGTTATATTTTCTCCTTGCTAAAATAAAACATGAGGTAGTTCTATGCATGGAAATTAATAAATCTAGCGATGAATTTAGTTGGTACAAATCCCCTTTTTCTCAGATTGCTTATTAAACCTTTTAATACGCATGTAAAACATTTTGTCTTATTATCTCTTTTTAATTACTATTTTGGTCTTGATTTTTCACTTCGTTTTTTTATATCTAGAATGTTCACAGAAGTTACCTCAAGCACATTATTCAATATGTGATTAAAAATGTTCATAGGAATTACTCAAATACAGAAGTCTAGCTTCTATGACATACATTATACAAGTACATGTATTATTTCTTAACCTTATATTGCACAGGTAATTGTGTAACCTTATATTTCTTACCAGTCAGGGCAAAAGGATAAGTCTTATGCAGGATACTAGGATGGCACCTGTATACATAATATGGTGTGAGGAAATATGATTTTTATTTGTACTATACCCAAAAAAAATGTCATGTACTGAATGTATGGGTAATCAGCTTAACCAGAAGACGGGAACAGAAGGCATGAATGGTATGGGGCTGACAGGCGGGGCCACGAGGATGGAAGACGTTACTCAAAAGAGTCCCTTCGCTGACGGAAAGGAAGAATCCGTTAAGTATTTAACGGGATGCCTGAAGATAGCTGATCTGAGCCGTACATCGCCAATGGTTAAGAGAATCCATCCGTTAGTTTGATTATGAATTATAGAGAAGATAAAGCTATGATATGTACTGTGTTTAGTTCTGTTCTGAGTTAACCACGCCTATAAATAGGCTGTAAGCTGTAAACTAAAGGGGTTGTTGAATGAAAATTATTGTTTCTCTCTTTTAATTATCACTCTTTCCTTTCCTGTATCTTCTTGTTTTCCATGGCTTCCCCAATTCTCATCTGAATTCCTACTCAAATTCTATCAATTCAATCCTAGATCACGGCAAGACTGTGACAAGTGGTATCAGCAGCCAAAAGATCGCATCTGGACGGCTTCGACGAATCAAATTCTGCTCAAGAACCACTCAAGAACCTACAATATTGACTCTGGCAACCTCTTTGTCGATGGCTTTTGAGGACTCAACCAAACTCTTGACAAATGCCACCAAGAAAGAATGAAACAGTTTGGAGAATTGAAGGGTTTACTCCAGCAAATGCTTCAAATTCAAGCTCAAAGACAGACTCTTGACGATGAAGAAGGCAGTGGCTTCACTAATCAAGATGAGACACCTGCTAATTGCGGAAGTAGTGCGCCAATTGATGTGCCGAGCAGCAATGACGAGCTTCAAATTGAAGAAGTCGAAGAAGAAGAAGCACGAGACAACATAGAAGAACCTGCTGCTATCAATGAAGAATGTGAAGAAGAAGAAGAAGGTGAAGACGACGAAGAAGAAGAAGGTGACATAAGATCAAGATTTGATTTGGAGAAAAATCAAGAACCAAAAAGAGGCGATCTAGTCTCAGCACTTTCAATACCAAAAAGGGCAGCTTTTGTTAGGCAAACCAATCGGCTTCCCAGCATCAATACTGACATGCACTATACCAGAACAAGTCTTGGGTCTCAATTTCAAGATTCTGAAGATGAAATCAACTGGCTAGAAGAGTCAAGTAAGGAGGAGGAATCCAGCACTCAAGTCTTTCATCATCAGGGGTATAAAGGTCATGTAGTTATGCTGAAATTTTCTTCTTTTGATTGGTCTGAAATTTTGGGTTGGGTTGGTGAATATGAGTTACATTTTGTCCCGAATCAAATTTCTGATATCTACAAAAGCAAAAGGGATAAGTTTTGGCAAGCAATTATGGCCAAGTTAGGGGTTACTTGGAATGTGAAGAGCAGGAGTGTACAAGGCAGAGTTTTGGTACTGTATAACTACCCTTTGACTCAATTATTGTATGATACACTTCATAAGTTTTCAGCGAAAGTAGTTCGTGAGGTTTTTAAAGATAAACATACATCAATAGGAGAGAATCTGGTTAAGAAGGTTGCTGGCCTAGAAGAGAGAGAATATACCAGTAAGAATAGGAAGCTGATGGTACAGGTGATACCCAAAGTTGCTTGGGTTGATGAATATGTGGTCAAATTAGAAAGGAGTCAAACCATTATTATTTACAGAAATAAAATAAGCAGGAAGTGGCTTGTGACTAGGCCTTGTAACAAAAGAAACATAGTCACATACACGAAGGGAGAAGTAAGGACTGCTCAAGTACACAAGAAGATGCCGGTTGAACAAGGAGTAATTGGAGAAGTCCAAACAAATCCACTATTGCAGAACAATTTGGGATTATGTTGGGATGCCTTATTTGAACCCAACTGGATTATAGACAGATGGTTCATAAAGAGAAATAAGGAAGGATGTCTTCAAATTAAGGAGAAACGGTTTAATATACCAGAAGCATATTTCACATGGAAAGACGATGGGGTGATGAAGTGTAGCTATCATCAAGTTATTCTCGGGGACGAGAATGAGTTTATGGAGGGGGGAATGTCATGTACTGAATGTATGGGTAATCAGCTTAACCAGAAGACGGGAACAGAAGGCATGAATGGTATGGGGCTGACAGGCGGGGCCACGAGGATGGAAGACGTTACTCAAAAGAGTCCCTTCGCTGACGGAAAGGAAGAATCCGTTAAGTATTTAACGGGATGCCTGAAGATAGCTGATCTGAGCCGTACATCGCCAATGGTTAAGAGAATCCATCCGTTAGTTTGATTATGAATTATAGAGAAGATAAAGCTATGATATGTACTGTGTTTTGTTCTGTTCTGAGTTAACCACGCCTATAAATAGGCTGTAAGCTGTAAACTAAAGGGGTTGTTGAATGAAAATTATTGTTTCTCTCTTTTAATTATCACTCTTTCCTTTCCTGTATCTTCTTGTTTTCCATGGCTTCCCCAATTCTCATCTGAATTCCTACTCAAATTCTATCAATTCAATCCTAGATCACGGCAAGACTGTGACAAAAAACCAATACATGTGTTGATTTCATGTATGAGAAGAATGTAATGGACCATGTATTATTGATAGCATTTGCTGGTGTCACTTGTGTCGAATTTATCGGTACCAAAACATACAAGCTAAGATTTTGGTTGGCACTTTTGTTTACTATTTTCTGGCATTGTGCTGGCCCTTTCTGCTATGAAGTTACTTGCTTTTGAGTCATTGGTTTGTAAGTATGAAAATTGGGCTAAGATCCTAGCCTTTTACTATTTTCTGGCTGTATTGACAGTCGCTGGAAGTGGGGTCACTGATAGGCTGCAAAGATAAGGTATACCTCTTTCACTTTGAAGTTTTTTGTTTTCCTGGTAAATTAGGAATTAGCACCCTGCAACCAAGTTAATTTTTGGGTTCTGAGCCAGTAAATGAGAACCATGTGAAGCTGAAGGAGGGCGACTTATGAGTTATGAACTTATGATACATGTTGCATAGAACCCAGTGTTTTGTTTGTTTTTCTTTTCTTATGTCAGATGGTTGTAATAATTAGGTTTTAAACTTGTTTCTGTTGATAGGCTCAGAGAATGTGAGATAGTAAAGGGGGCACTGGTATTTGGATATATACCAGTTCTGAGTAGCTTGTTTGATTTTTGAAGAACGTTTGTACTTCTGTTATGCTTTTCAATGAAATGGAAAGTGGTGGGTATTCTACCCACTTATTTCAATATATATATATATATATATATATAAAGTTTTTAAATTTCGATTTTTTAGGTATTCGATGTTTGATATATATATATATATATATATATATATATATCAAGTTTTCTTTTTTATGGAATTTTGGGTGGTTATATGGGGGTGACATTTTGATATGTGGCAGAAAGGCTATAGAGTTAAAAGGCATTTTTTATGTCAATATTTCATCCATTATTTGTTTTTCGCCATTTCGCTCAAAGAATTTACCGACTTAATAATAAATTGCAAATTAAAATAAACAAGGAAGAAAATACGCTATAGCAAAGTATTATTCAATTGTAAAATAACAAAGTATTATTCAATGGTAAAGGAGTCAGTAAATACTATCCAACAATGATTGCCGTAACACACTTGAGAGTAACAATATCCTGAATTGTTTAAATACATGTGTTCTAATGAACGTGGGAGTATAACCGCACCAAAAGATACAATTAGATAAAATGTAAAATATCCTGAATTGTTTAAATACATGTGTTCTAATGAACGTGGGAGTATAACCGCATGAAGACGATAGAGAAGAGGGGGTGCGGAGACTAGTAGTGGGCCTAAATTTGGGCACGAGAAAATATTATAGTGGGTCTAAATTTGGGCACGAGAAAATATTAAATCATATCTCTGGGTCTGGATTTGGGGTTATAAGTTATAACTGAACGTGGGAAAGAAATAAGGGAGCATTGTTGATAGTTAAAAATTAAAGTTAGTTGAGTATTTAACCAAAATTAGATAAAAGATTAATTTGGATATCATTTTTAAAAGTTAATGTTAAGAAAATATGGATAAATCGTATTTTAAAAAATTTAAGTGGTTCTTCCCTGCATCAAAATTAGTTAAATCGTATCTCTCAATATTGGGATCACACAATTAGGCTATCATTTTTATTAGGGTTCGTCAATCGTGTGTGTCGTGTCAAACACGATCGTGTTGGAGTCTCGTGTCGTGTCGACACGAATTACTTTTTTAATTGTGTCGTGTCGTGTCGTGCTAAATGGTGAAAGGAGCTAACACGACACACATTTTGGCATGACACGACTAACACGTCGTGTTGTGTCTTGTCGACACGTCGTGTTAGTCTTGTCGGATTATTTTATTATATTTAAAATAAAAATATTAGAAAATCAAAAGCAAAGGAAAAAATTTTACTCAACCGTAATAATTTATTATTTTATTTTTTAAAACTTTTTATTAATATTTTTTTATAAATAATAATAATAATTAGATAAGAACAATATGAGTTAAAGGATGGTAAATAATTTTATGTAGTATTATAAATTGAATCTGAATAATCAACATTAATAATTAAATTTGTGTTGATACGTTGTGTCTGTTCGTGTTCGTGTCGTGTTGTGTGTCTAATCGTGTTGTGTCAAATCGTGTCAAATTTTTTCAAAACATCCAACATGACACAATTATGACACGACATGATAACACAATCGTGTCGTGCAAATTCCGTACTCGTATCGTGTTGCGTTGTGCTAACACACGTGTGTGTCGTGTCATTTTGGAGAACACTATTTCTAATTTAATTTGGGTTATAGAGGGAACTTTTTTTTTTTTCTAGTAGCTTGAATTATGTTAAAAATTAGTTAGTATTTAACCAAAAGAAAGATAAAATGTCTTTATAATGTACTATTTTCATGCTTTTAAGACTTCATTTTATCAATCGGGTTTGACGGAGCGATTCATCAAATCGCTTTTGTTGTAGCATTCCTTCCTTGTTTAGTAAAATACAAGCACTATAATTGGAATGTAGACACGTTAATTTTTTTCCCTCAAATATTTAGGAATTTCTTAAAAAAAAAATGACATGATTGAACAGTTTGTATAAGCAAATCATGCATATGTTTTTGTATTTTGTCTTGTAAATTTTCAATTAGGGTGATTAACATTTAAAATTAGGCTTTTAATTGATGTTTTTGTTCCATGATATTGAATTTGTTATTTGCATTATGTTCCTGGAAGCACATATCTTAGTAGAAACAACACTATGCAATGTCTGTATGGTCACTAATACATATACACTTTAGACTTCCAATAGGAGCTTGAATTCAAGTGCTAAATTTGGTTTCTCGAGATTATCCTGAATTTATGAATATTTTATTTTAATTTTTCTAAGTTTGCTTTTAATTGGAATGTAGACACGTTAAATTTGTTCCCTTAAATATTTGGGAATTTTTTTCTTTTCGAAAGCATGACAGAAAATTATTTTTTTCGATCTTTTTAAAATGTTTATTTTATGTTTTCTCTTTTCTGATTTTTTTAATTCGACTGATAAATTTGACAATTTTTCAAAGCAATCTTCAATCTTAAAATATAAAATTGTAGTAATAATTTGTAAGATGGTAAAAGACATAATCACGTATAGTTTTGGATTGGTTATTTGAAAAAAAAAATTAAATTTGACGGGTAAGAAGATTTCGATATGACATTCTTAGATTAAATTGGTTATTTAAACTTTTGAAGTAAATATATAATCGGGTTTGATGGAGCGACTCATCAAATTGTTGAAACGATCTATTTGTCCATTAAATTATTAAAATAATTTAAAAAATTTCATTTAGGACAAGTAATAGGTTAAAGATTTAATATTTCATTTAGGACAAAATATTTTCAATTTTAGAATTTGGTAAATGAGATTTTATGATACTTTTCATGCACAATAATATTTGGCGAATAAATCAACATGTACATGCTAAGTTTTGCTAGAATATGCATCACTCAAGTTATTCATATCATCTATCCATGGCATATGAAAACAATCAGTCAGAAAAATGCCATGTGTGATTTACCAAAATGCGGTTTTCTAAAACAAGATTACGAAAATTACTTAAAAATATTTTGGTGGGAAAATTAATCGGAGCAACATCGATAAGTAAAATTGGCGGTGCCTGAAATTTCGGAGCAGTTTTTTTTTTCGACACCTTGACAGCAGCTGTCAAGAAGAAATTTCGGAGCAGTTATATGTCAAATTCCAGACTTTCTCCTCTCACATGAGAGTGCTTTCTCCTTCTCCATGTCATGCTCCCTCGTGATCCCGACTTCGCCGTCGACCAACTCCAAACCCTTCATTTCGCCATGGCTCACCATCCGTTCTTGCTACACGTTCTGAAGCCCGCTGTTTAACCCTTTTGTTACTGCACGATCTCACGAGTCACGATTATCGCCATATCTATCTCTCAAGCACAACCCCTTTTTATTTGAGGTAATTTTGGAGCCCGATTTCTATAATTTTTGCTATTCTCCTTCTCTCCTTTATCCCTGTTGATCCCCTTTGAAGACTCAGAGTTTCAATTGGGCCCCTAGCCTGTACAATTTGTGCCATTAGGTCCTCTGCTGCAATCTTTGTCATGTACCGTATATTGCACATTGGGAATCAGGATAACAGGTACAAGAATGTCATGTGCTAAGAATAAACAGCTGAAATGGAGAAGTAACGGCAGCCACATACAGAATGATCACTTTATTACCAGAAGGGATAAACTTAACGGGATAAGGGATAGACTTAACGGGATAAGGGATAGACAACGGTCAATTAATCTGAACCGTTCCTTCTGTAACAGATTAGATTAGGGGCTGAGATATAGATTATAGGATTGATGTAATTGCTCAGTTATAAATAGGAGAGAATTCCTTGTAAGATGTATGAAGAAAATTGATTAATGAAAGTTCTTTTCTATCTCTCTTCTCTTACTGTTCCCTAATTACCCCTTTACCAGTATCCGATTTTCCACCTAAATTATATCAAAATGAACCTAAATCCGCCAAGAACGTGACAAGTGGTATCAGCAGCCTTCCGATTGCATCTGGGAGTGCAAAACACTGTTCATCGGAGAATCAAGATTCCCCAAGCATCATGCCTCCAACAGAAGATGGAGCAGAAGCAAGCAATGGCGAGATTTTGACTGAAGATCTTTCAGCTCTAATCATAACAGCAATAACAGAGGCGTTCTCATCCCTAAGGGTAGAATTGAAGGCCATCCAGGAGGCACATAACCAATGGGAGAAGAAATTGGCAGCTCGAGAAGCATCCAATGAGACGGGTACAAAGGTCGACCTAGAATCACTCTTTGAAAGGTACTTGCAATCTCATAACCAAGAACTGGCTACATCAACCATGGTGGACTCTTCTATGGTACAAGATTTTGATTATGATGAAGGAGGAAGCATGAACAGTGGTTGCATGGCAAGAAATGTTGAAGACCCTCTTTTCGACTTGGATGAAGAGGTTGAGATGCATCCAACTCAAGAATTGGTTGAAGATTCGAGCACTCCAGAGCAAGACACCAATACTATCAATTCAAATGCCAAAGACTATGACAATCCTGCAAGTCAATTGGAGATCTTGTGGGCACAATTCTTGCAATCTCAAGTCAACAAGCAGCCTGAAGAAGTGCAAAATCACGATTCAACTTCCAACAAGGAGACGAGTTGCAAAGACCCTCCTTTCGACTTGGATGAAGAAATGAGCATTCAGGAAGGCTCAACTAAGGAGGAAAGGCATGAAGATCGACCTAATGTTGCTGAGAAGGAAATCGATTGCCTAGAAGAGTCAAGCAAGAAGAGGGAATTCAGCGATCAATCATTCCATTATCAAGGGAGGTTTATCAGCACGGATCAACATGTCAGTCCTACCATACCATTGCTAGGCCCTAATGGAGGGTATCTACTAGAGTCAGTCCAATACCGTGCAAAACATTTAGTACAATGCTTCAGTGAGCCGGTTGCACAATTATGGATCCAATGGGTCAATTCAGCTTGTCAGGATTCGGCCTTGAGTAAGTATTACTCATACATGATTCTTGAGGGCAAGAATGTGTTGAAGAGGTGGGGAATGTCATGTACCGTATATTGCACATTGGGAATCAGGATAACAGGTACAAGAATGTCATGTGCTAAGAATAAATAGCTGAAATGGAGAAGTAACGGCAGCCACATACAGAATGATCACTTTATTACCAGAAGGGATAAACTTAACAGGATAAGGGATAGACTTAACGGGATAAGGGATAGACAACGGTCAATTAATCTGAACCGTTCCTTCTGTAACAGATTAGATTAGGGGCTGAGATATAGATTATAGGATTGATGTAATTGCTCAGTTATAAATAGGAGAGAATTCCTTGTAAGATGTATGAAGAAAATTGATTAATGAAAGTTCTTTTCTATCTCTCTTCTCTTACTGTTCCCTAATTACCCCTTTACCAGTATCCGATTTTCCACCTAAATTATATCAAAATGAATCTAAATCACGCCAAGAACGTGACAATCTTCCAGCTAGCTAAGTGGCATTGTCGTAGACCGAACCATTTTTTTGGAAATTGATTACTGCCATCGGCAAATATACCATTCCAGCCATCGCTAAATATAAAGTGAACATATACAGCAAACAAAGTGAACATATAGGCGATCTAAGTGAACACATACAAACAAATAAGTTCAATGAAAATAAGTTGAATATACATGTAAACTTCTGAACAAGTGATGACAACACTTATTTGTTTGTGAGTGTTCACTTAGATCGTCCATATGTTCACTTTGTTTGTTGTATATGTTCACTTTGTATTTAGCGATGGCTGGGATGGTATATTTGCCGATGGCACTTATAATTCCTGATTTTTTTTTCTGAAAGTATTTGTACCAAATAACTCTAATCTGCATTAGTATTATATGGATAAAAAATGGAGGCTGATACTGAAAAAATATGATACAAACTTTAAGGGCTCGTTTGGTAGTGCCAAGTTTAACTTAACTTTTGGGTCAACAAGCTAACCTACATGGCATGCATCGCCAAACAACTTTGGAATCAACGGAATAAGCACTACCTTCCTAATTGATTTTAATGTATTGTATATATGTACATAACATTTAATACTGGCAGCTATTATTCAAAAAGCAAGACCTTTTGGGTTTTATTTGGAACTACTGGCAGACTACCGGTGGGAGGGATTCAAAAATATCTTTTTTATACCTTTCTGGTGTATCTCAATACTTAAATTACCCATGTACTTGCCAAAGAACTCTTTGGGAACTATTCCTCGTTGGTGGTGCCAAATGTGATTCTGCTTTGTGAGTCACGCTTTCCCCTGTAGGTTTCATAGGGCCATGATATTTTAAATTCCTTTATCAAATAAAACAAAGTTGAAACTTCTTTCTCTTGTATAGTTGCTAAAAGAAAACAAAAAACTTCCTTTACAATTATTTTCATGATAGTACTGAGATTTCTGAAAGTATTTGTTCCATTTCTTTTACACATGAGTGTTGTGATAGTTCCATATACTAACAATTGTATTTTTTTAATTGTAATTTCTAATTGTTTGCCTCCAAATTCTGCTGCATAAAACCCTGAACAATTCCCTATTTTATCACCAAAATCCAAAATCACATGATCAAAATCCCATCCGCATGACCAATGACTCAACAAAATAGCCCTGATAATTGGTCATAATGCATGAAAGGAAAAATACAAAAAATTCTTAAAAATGGACGGTAAACTAATTAATTACGAGGAATGCCATTATGCGCCTGTGATATCCTTATGATTAATTACCGGAGTCCTAAAAAATAGAAAATTTGTAGCAGGTAAATTCTTCATATTTTTATGAGGAGCCATGCAAAATTTCATGTCAAATTGACCTATAGAAGGGCGCCAAACAATTTTTCTAAGAATAAAACAGCTTAATTATCCTCAAAATTCAGGCAAATGGACACCTCCATTATTGAAATGAATGGAGATGAACCTCACCAGAGCCTAATAAATGGAGAAATTCGAATGGGCCTTTAAGCTTATATTAAAAATCTGTTCTGGGCCGAGACTGAAAGCCCATTCGGATTATGATTCAAACCCAAACCAACAACTAGTGTTGTAGGGAAATTCCGTTGATCTAACGGCCACGATAAATCACAGAAATCTTATCTGAAATCAACGGACAGATCTTAACTCAGACTTAAAAGATTGGATGGAATTTTCTGATTGGCTAAGGTAGAGGGACCCACCCATTCACTATTAAAAAAAAAGAAAGAAAAAAGAAAGGGGATGAAACAGTACAGTTCTGACACAGACGTCGTACGCCAGCGAGAGAGAGGGATTCGTCGTCGTTCTGCGCCGCCCCAACTCCAATTGACCTCACCAACAGAAGGACGATTATCTCGTCAACACAATGGTGCCAGGCTCGATAGAAAATGGTGACCAAATCGTCCAATGACTGAAAGGGAATAGAATAGCAGTTAAAATGAGTTCCCTCGGGATTTTGCCAAATAGATGAGAAATTGTTAAGAATGCATACCTAGAAAGTTCTTGTTGGATTTACAAAGAAAGAAAGAGGGAACAATTTTGAGTTAATTGGGACTATTGGAAGTATTGACACCCATGGCCATGGCGAAAGCTTCGGAAGCAGGAGAGGTAGGCAACAAAAGTCGATATTGCACTAATTACTGAGTTGGGATAACCCTCTACTGTCTTGCCACTATCATGTTCATATAATGATAAGTGAGAGAACACCAAGGAGGATGATTGGCGTTTGCACTGGAGATGGCCAGTAGAACGAAATAGAGTAAAAAAGAGATGATTGGAGAAGAGAAATTCCCTCTCTGACCTATGCACTGAAAAGGAGGTTCTAGGCTCGTCAGAATAGTGTACCATGCGTACAGAAAAGTAATTGAAGAAGGGAGAATTTCCCCAGTCACTCCAAATTCCAACCGTTGGTGATCATTCTTCCTTCTGCAATGCATTAATTGACATGATGCAGCACCAGGGGTCCCCTTACCTTTAGTAAATGCATCACTAGCCGTTCATCTATACACAAGCAAGGAAAAAGAATGTGATGGATGGTCGGATGAAGCTAGTTGAAATGAGAATGTACATCATGGGTATGGATACGGCTGACAAACATCAATTGGCACCTGAAAAGCATTCCATGTGTGATGTAATAAGGGCAAATCGGGGAATTAAAGGAAAAGACAAAAGGGTGAGGCCTGTAAAGCATATATATGAGAGTGCCAGATTCCAATTATACCCTCCTACACTCTCCCTGGAATTGACATACATGAAATAACCCAAATAACAAAGCTCAATTATATGGATGAACATCAAAGAAGGGAAGTGCTATAAGGATAATATGGCCCCTAATTAAAATTGAAAAGGTACAAAAATTATGATCAACAATGAAGGATAGGGTAATTAAACATCTCATGTAACCACAACCAATGAGAGAGTGACAACACATACTGGGCCCACCTGTCATACAAAGAGAAGGAGGTCAGCAAAGGTCAGAGATGAGTTATTAATCAAACAATAGATATAATACATGACCAACAGATCCATGCCAAATGGCAAATGCTGCCAAATGAAGCCACAGTTCCAATTTTACCCATGTAAACCTGGGGGAACATACACATGATAGAAGGGCATTAAAAGAAGATCACCTTGCACTAAAAGAGCCTCCAGTCAAAGCCCATAAGAGAGTGGATAAAGGCAGTACCAGACCTATACCCCCTACGAGCAACAGCTATATCCCAAAGGAGATGCTTCAGTTATGCAATCACAACCATCCACAGCCTATGAACCATTGGATGAGAAACAACACATCTGGCGCCAAAGCAAACATAATTCCTCCTCCAAGCACACAGTGAAAAGTAGTAAAATTACAAGTGCCAGGTGCTATGTTACCACTGGTTAGTAAGAGCAAGTAGAAAGAAAGAAAGTGAAATAGGAATTGTAGAAGCAAGGCGGCAGCCTCATGTCACATCCAGTCCCTTCATCACAAGATCAAGAAGAGAGATGTTGCCCAGTGTCAAGAAAATGGAGCTGAGCCCTAAGGGTTTCAACTATAAAAGAAGACCAAGAATGAAGAAAAAGGGAGAGATTTTTGATAAGCAAAAAAACTCTGCTAGTTTACTGATTGATATTTGTAAAAAAAAAACTTAAAAGAAAAAGAGAGAGGCAATCTTAGAAGAAGGTAAAGTCTTCACTGTACTCAGTTCCATACTTAAATCCAATTTCTGAGAAAGTTCCATTGTCTATCTTGTTTCCATCTTCAGTTCTTGTGTCTATTACTGATTTGTTGATCTTTTCTTTGAGGTTAAGTGTCAATTCTAGAAAAGTCTTCATGTAGAACATCTATCAATATAGTTTTGGGGCTCAAAGACATAGGTGAGGGGTGCTTGCCTGAGAGCGCACACACCCATGTCAATGAGCCACCTAATAAAAATGCTAAAAAATAAAATAACGATGAGGTTCTGTGATGGAGTATGGCCTGTTACATGAGGAGTGCTTGCCTGAGAGCGCACACTCATGCCAACAGTCATGCTTCAACACTGGTAATAGTTATATTTAGTGTTATGAGTAAAATAAGAAATATAATAGTAATGATTAGGTGAGAAGCCAGGGGCATATGTGTCAAGAAATTTGTGTCTAGAACTAAAAATGAGTCTCAACATTACAATGATTAAAGTCCATTTTGCTAAAAACATATCTGGTCAAAAAAAAACTTCTAATAGTGACAGTATGAATTAAGTAGCAGGGCTGTAAAAGAAGGTGGTGCACAACAGTATAAACCTCAGGGGCCAAACCGAAAATATAACACATATTATAGTAAAGGGCCCCTTACCAAAATATATGCATATGCAGGATAGCAAGAAATGATGTCTTTTTCTTATACAGATAAAATAATAGCATATAGTTTTATGTTTAGAACATTGATTTAAAAAGGGGCTTGATACGTCTGGCCATGTTTTGTTAAAAAGGGGACACATCACAATATGATGATATAGTAAGTTCACATCTAAAAAAAAAAAAGAAAAGAAAACAGTAAAGCCAGTAAGTTTCAGAGTCTATTTGACTGATGTACCCTTTCCATTAATGACATGTCAAAAAAAAAAAAAAAACAAACTATGTAAACTCTCACTCTGTAAGATAAGGCATTGATAGCCTGAGTGCAGGTCATTTAGTACTAACTATCATTTAAATTCGTTTACTCTGAAGTGAGCACATGGGAGGTGTTAAGAGAAGTCAAAGGGAACCAGTAGATAAGTGAAGTCATGTGAGTCAAACTTCATATGAACCAAACTTAATATAAGAAATCAAAGTAAATGTAATTGAGTCATGTAGGGCTAATCAAGTTTTAAAATGACACAAAAAAAGGGGAAGGCATAAATTAGGAGGGTTCTGTAAAGTAAAGAAATGATAGGGTCCAAGGTGAAAAAGAGGGTCCTACAGATGGTTGCTAGATAATGCTAACCAGGGTTTCGCATCACCGGTTCAAATTTCACTCCAATTATCTAAACGAATAGATGTTGCAATCTCAACTCGAAATATACATACATGTCAAAAAAAGGGGGGGTGCAAAAGTGAGTATATGAATGAAATTAAATGTCTAACATCTGAGCATTGGTTACTCTCGATCAACAAGAATGCGTAAAAGAAAGTGAAAATAAATGTAGCGAGTTGTATGTTCAAATTGCATCTTGCCTCACCAGCTTGCCAGATAAAAAAAGTGATGAAACCAAAATCATGGTGACTCGAAATTAGAAAAGGGCACATGAAATTGAAGCTCTAAATAGCTTCACAGTGGTCATGGGATGCTTCACAGACGTTGGTTGAGACCATCCATCGCTGCCTCTCATCAATTGACAATTATCCACCATGTTTGCGAAACCAAATCATGTCAGAACCAAAACTCCCTGAGTCAGCCAACGCGACTTCAACGGATGGCCAATGTCACTTCAAGGGACCCTCACGACGCCCACCAACCCGATCGCAGACACTACGGTTGCCGAAATCTTTCGCTGTCATTGCCAGTGGAGATGTCCAGTCCAACGGAAAAGTGTCACAAACTACACCAACGAAGGAAGGAGGGAGATGAGCTGAGGGCCCGCGTGAACTTGGCACAACGGAGCAACAACACCGAGTCACCGACACATAAAACCAACAGGGCGAATCCAGACCCGACTCCGATTCATTCGGCGCAAGGACGCACACATAGACCAAGCGACTGAGTCAAGTCTCAAGCTCAGTGCCTCGAGATCTTCTGTGACTTCTGGCGTGTAGCGAGTCCCCGACAAGCATAACACGAAACAGCAAGTACAGCCAATCAGAAAATTACATGACGCAGAAAACTTCAGAAATGCATTAAAAATAGCTAGACTATCAGAAAAATTCCCATAAAATATCAAAATGTCAAGAAAAATATGAGGAATATTTTGATGTGCCATATCATGCCAAAACACCAAGATATAAAATATTTTAAAATTAAAAGGTTTAAAGGGTGACCATAATAAAAAAATAATAATAATAAATTTACATGGTTGAAAGAAAAATTAAGCTCTTTGAGGGAATTGAACAGAATCATTTGAACATTTTATGTTCTGGACAGCAGGTACATTCGAACATTTTATGTTCTGGACAGCATGTACATTTGAACATTTTATGTTCTGGAAATAGGTACATTTGAACATTTTATGTTCTGGACAACAGGTACACCTGAACAGTTTATGTCCTGAATAACAGGTATAGCCAAACATTAAAATCCGTAAACACACTCGAAATAAAAAAAAGAAGAAAAGCATCACCAAGAAGGTCAAAAACAAAAGCTTAAAAGTGCACATCTAAACTTAAAAATCCAACTAAATACTGAAAATCTGAAGTCACAACTCAAAAGCCTCGTTCAAGGTCCATAATGCCAAAAATTCAGAAAAAAAAAATTCAAACCAAGTGACAAAATAAGATTTTAAGCCAAGTTCAGAGGATTAAAAATCAAAAGTCGAAGCCCCAAAGGTCAACTTAAAAGAGCAAGACCTAAAGGTCCGACACAAAATTCTAAAGTTCTAAATTAAAAGTCCAATTCAAAACTCTAAAAGTTCTATATCAAAAGTACAGTTCAAAAGTCTAAAGTCCGATTCAAAAGTCTAAGATTTTAGATTTCCCAATTAAAAGTAAAAAAAAAACCCGAAATCCTAAAATGGCAAAATTGAAAGTCCCACTTAAAAGTCCCAGATTCTAAAAGCACAAAATTAAAAGCCCAAATTTAAAAGTGACACAAATTAAAAAACGACACAAAGTCTAAAAGTGACCCAAAGACACAAAGTCAAAAGTGACATAAAGTCTTAAAAGTCAAAAATTCGTCCCTTCAAGACTGCATAGCGTTTCACCTTGAAGGAGACACCCTCCTGATATTCAGATTGAGAAAAAAAAAGGAAAAGTCAATTCTGGATGATCACTGAAGTTCCTGTCAAGAGAAGGCATAGCGCATCTGTACTCGCGACTTGAACGAAACATCTAAAAACCCCAAAATTCTCCGAACGACTGAGAACTGACCTAGAATACCCTATTTTCTAGTGTCGGACTCAAATCTAACAGCTTGTTTCTATAAGTTCACAGCATGTTTGACCAGAAGCAGACTGCAATCTGATGCCCAGGTGGCCAGAAGAGAAGTCAACCAGTGGCCATCACCCAAGTTCCTGTCAAGAGAAGGCATAGCACATCTGTACTCGAGACTTGAACGAAATCCCAAAATCCCTAAATCCCCAAACGATTGAGGACTGATCTAGGACACTAAATCTCCTAGTATCGAACTCAAAAATCTCTGTAACGACACTAAGCCTGGCTCAGTAAAGTAAAAACAACCTAAACATCTTAAAATGTGAAATTGCATCATTCATGTCTGCACAACATTATTCAAATAACTGCTTTTCTGCTTAGTCTTTACCTTGAAATTCTCTGCCAAGACACAACCCTTTTATTAAAATGGACTTCATCCACTTACGACATTTAAACTTTGATTATCCCGATCTAGAGGTGCTCTTGGCTCAGTTCGTAACTGAGTCCGGAGATAATTAACAGTAGGGGCTTGCGCCTACTGGAAAAAAGGACCTACGACAAACAATCAACTCTCGAGGTACTTAGAACCGCATTAGTGCCCTTCGCTCGTTTGGAATGGGCAGTAACGACGGGTCTCAAGATGCTCGAGGGGTATCTGATCCGCATTTCTTCGCCCCATAGAGGACTATCTGATCTTCCGTGGTCGGACTGAAAAAGTGCGAGACACTAATAGGAGGACCGTCTAACTGTAGATGAAGCATTAAGTCATTCATACTTCAAGAGCTGAGTAGGAGACATGAAACAGTAACTGCCAACAGCTAACTGTACAGCTGTAGGATTTATTGCTAGATCAATTGTAGTTACTAGTTTATAGTGTGAATAATATGTTCATTCTTTTTTTTTTCTTATAACGTGTTAGTATTTACATGTTCATTTTTGGAGTAAACTTTTTGCCTTCAATTTCTGTCTGTGAAATGTCCATCTTTCACCAGATGTTATATGGATCTGTGCAACACGTTGGGTGGGCTGGATGATAAATTGAACCTAGGTCTCAAACCTCTTCATCTTATATACAACTGGTACGATGGTGAGTGGAGCTGATACCGTGAGCGAGGAGCAAGGGATCAGCGTAGGATGGTACCACACCCCCATCTCAGTACCAGTGTTGCTATCCCTATACGTACTATTGGGTGTTAGCTAATTTCAAGAAATAAATGTAGTAATTTGATCTCTGGAACAAAATATATACATATGGTATTAGTACAGGGAGAGAATAACATGCTGCTTGGTATTGCTAAGTGGGACATAAGTACAGAGAATAAACATATGGATCAAGTGCTAGTGAGAAGATATGTAAAATCGGTATAGGAGGATATAGTTTGCTTGGTGCGGGCACAACATTATACTCTCCTATATTAATCAACCATTCATATCTGATACCATCTTAGACAAACCAAGTATAACATTTTGGTCAAGAAACAGGTGCAGCCATGATTTAAGAACTGAAATATTACATACATTTATATGGTCTCATCAATATGACGTGCACAGTAAAAATATTTACAAACTTGAAGCAAACAGTATCATCAGGAACAATATTATAACCAAGGTTATTTCAATTTGCAAACAAATACAGGTCATTACATTCTTCACCATATAAGATACACTATTACAAATTGTCACTATACAAATTATTATTGCTTCAAATTGCTATTGCTTCTAAGACAAGATGGTGAACCTTAAATTTCTTCAAGATGAGATCTGAGAAAAGAAACGAAATCAGTCAGTAATTATGTCTTAGAAATGAAGGCAAGTTTAAATAAACTTAACAAACATTCACACGTGACTTCACCATAAGAGATACAAAAGAATAGATAGGGGCATATATTGTTGACTGAACATTGCATGCACAATCTTGTAAATCAACAATGCTTAATGTGGATCAGCTATAAAATGTTGGTTTCACTGGTTTATATTCAAGTCTATCATTATACAATCGACTCTTCACCTCGACAAATATAAGAGAGAATATGTAAAAGAGAAATGAGACTCTTATCTCTGAAGTGCAGGTACACATCAATTTATGATATTAAATAACATAAATTCAAATTCAATCAAGCTCAACACAATATATACTTAAACAAGCTATGGGTAATTGGGTATGTAACTTACAGTACAATGATTGGGGTTTAATTTTATACAGCTGGCTCTCAATTGCTTTGAAACAATAAACCACATTGGACTTTATATTCATAAAGGGTCATAAAGGGTCAGTTTGCAGCTTGGTATATAATGAGGCACATCTATTTTATATATGCTATACTCCTGCAGCCTATGTTCTAGTTCACAACGGATTCCTGCAGCCTATGTTCCTAAATCTGTAATAGCCAACCTCCTGTATGATTAGAATGCATATCGAGAGGTGGAGATAGAAGTCAAGGAATTTTTCCAAGAAAAATCAATGCTACACACTTGTTCCTAACACAAACAGTTGCTATGTAATATTAACAAATAAGAATGGAAGTGTAAAACTACCTCTTTGTTGGCTCTGTACAATTGCTAGTGCGTTATCACTTATCACACTCGAAATGATCAATAGATCCTGCATTTAAATTTGATAAAAAATCAACAATTATTTGTTATATTGAAAAATTTGCATACTGAAGAAGACTAAAATTTCAAAAACACCCACGATGCAAAAGTATCAGCATCTTCTTGTTTTATAATAATTTTTCCTTACTTTTTGCCATTTGGGTTCTTTCCTTCACAAAAAAGCCAAATCTAATAGCTAAATCAGATTCTGAGATAGATCACAACTCTTATCATTACTGGTCTAAAGCACCTTTTATCAGTGAAAGAATTAAATTATTTATTCATTCGACCACTCTCTCCATATATATTTCTCCCTGTCTTGACTCTTGACGAAGACCATGTTAAACAATTCTCACTTGTTGGTCTTTGTCTTTTATCTTTGGTGTTGGTCTCTAAGCGGAGTCAATCTTGTATTTATGTTCTCCAATGTGTAATGGAAATCAGTACCAACATATTCATGGGACGTATAATCCTCTTCTATCTCAAGACATTTAATTATTGTTTACTATTTTTATTGTGTGAATCAAATTACGTGATCAACCTGTCTAGCATTGTGCACAAGAGCAATGAAGTCCTCTTATTTTTGTTCAATTTAGTTGCTATTTTCGCATAATGGAAACATACCTATTTCCAAGGCAATGGGTTCTGGCTGGATTCGAGTTTCCATTTATTTCGATCTTTCATGAAGTACCAGCAAGTCTGGCCATTCGATGTCAATTATGGAACCAATACGCATCTCACTGGAAGGGACTGTACAACTCATTAATTGCTGTAGGAGTGGTATG
This sequence comes from Rhynchospora pubera, assembly GCA_028095005.1. Classification (NCBI taxonomy): domain Eukaryota; kingdom Viridiplantae; phylum Streptophyta; class Magnoliopsida; order Poales; family Cyperaceae; genus Rhynchospora; species Rhynchospora pubera. Next base: position 219,953,559 of record CM051460.1, on the reverse strand, counting down.
GTAATTAGTAATCTAGCATGAAGTACAGCATCAATTAAGCAATTAACAACAAATTTAAAATGGAAAAATTTAAGTGGTAATTAGCCAAATTTTGATACTTACAAACCAGTGAGCTCAAAAGCAAGTAACTTCATAGTGGAAAGGGCCAGCACAAAGCCAGGAAATAGTAAACAACAGTGCCAACCAAAATCTTAGCTGGTATGTTTTGGTACAGACGGGCTTAAATAATACTCAATTGCCAACCTTTGGAATTTTGAGGCTTATATTTGGGGCTTAACAAAGGAAAGACAAATCAACCCTTCTCATATCAGCTTTACTTGAATTTTACCCAGCAAACATGAGGATCCATTTCTATCTATTGGGTTTTTAATATTAAAATGACTTGAGCAATTTATACATAACAGATCATCAGCCCCAATCTAAACCAATTTACTATATTACCTGACTTAAACAAATCAAGGTAAGGAAACCACCGCCTCGCACCAGAACCAGCTCCAGTGACTCCATCCTCTTGTACAGGCTCCTTACGCCGCTGCAGTCGATGAGAACAACATTAGCTTCATCCCTCACTGGTGTATCAATATGCACCCCTACTGACTCCTCTCCTATATCAGCCCCAAATCGAAAGGAAAAATAGAGGTGCGTATTTTATTACTGGTGTATCAAACGAAGAGACTGTTCGAGTAAATAGACTATTTTGCCCTTCTGCCAAAAATTTCAGTTAGATTTAACAGAGACATTAGAGGTGCGTATTTTATTACGCACCGTCCGATTTATAGCAAATGGACGGTCTGTATTCTTCTGCTCACATTAGCATTAACCTCATTATTATTATTATTATTATTATATTAATACGTTAAATTTGTTTCGTTATTTCCTCTCCGTCCGGCCGTCCCTCTGAGAAAATCGGACACCATAGAATTGATTTCAGCGTATTATCTTTTTTCCCCTATACATTTTATACACTTGGTAAATGGCTTTACTAAATAGCATAAACTTCATAGAAATAAAACAAATATATTTTAACAATAACATATGTGAAAGCAATTCAACAAAACTAGTATTTTAAATGTCTAAGCATAGTTAGGACTAAACTACGTACTGATTTACTTAAACAAAATACTTATTAGTTATGACATAAACAATAAAAAATAATTTCTGAAATAAATAAAAAGTGATGCGACTCAAACGTATATTTTGAACTAATAGAAATTCGACAAGACGATCTTTCTCCACATCTTGTTTTCTAAAAATAGAAATTCGACGAGACGATCGATCTTCTCCACATCTTGTTTTCTAGAGATAAAACTCTGCCAATTCTAGTAAAGTATTTTAGTTAAGTTACTAATATATTTCAGAACAGAATCTCCTTCAAACTGACTGACTTATAAGTATGGTTTAGAACACATAACCAGAACCTGATTTAAATTAGGGATAATGGGTAGAACGTTAGTATAATTGGTAGCTTTTTCAATCGTCAGTTAATCAGTCAGACTACTCAGAGGTTAGTTAATCAGTCAGACTACTCAGTGGTACGATACAAACTACTAATCTGAATAAGAGATGCAAAGCGGAGACAATGACTTCGCTGATGTTTCACAAAAGCAGCTTTCTCTATGCCCGTCAATTCATGTGTGGATGTCTTAGGTTTGATTATTCTTTAGAGTAGTAAACAGTTAAACGCATACCATTAATAAAAAAGATTAATCTTGCACAAATATAGGACTGCATCCATTTTAATAAGGTAATAATCAAATTTAAAAGTGTTATTCATCAAAACTTGCATTTGGTACGGATTGTGACAATGGCTATTCTTGTTGTTTATATATATTCATTTTGGACCTGATTTGATTTGAGCTGAGCGTGCTATTAAACCAGACTGTCTCTCGACCTTCGTGAGTCAATATGCCGGCACCATGTTTTACTGCACACTTCTCAAGGAGATGTTGTGTGTCAAGGTGTTGCGTAGGTAAATCTATGGGCACGTGTGTTGCAATCATTTGTTGGGACTTGTGAGTTGAATTAACACATGATTTGACCATTGAGTGCGGGTGATTCACTCTCGTATTAATATATTATCTTTTTGTATTTATTTATGCTAGTATTATTCTGCTTCTCCTGATATTTTTGCATTTTATTTGATCATGTCATGGGTTGTGATTACTTTCATTATCACATTAAATACACTTAGTTATTGCATTATAGGATTTAAAAGTGCTTACTTAAAAATTATAGTTTAGTTCTATCTAGAGTTAACCACACCATAGGCTCTTTATCACCACACTGAGTGTACTCAGTCCACAAAACTTTCATTTGTGGAGCAGGTTCATGTGTGACCAAAAGCGATCCGAAAATAAAGATCGCTTACCGTTGCTGGATGATGTCATATGATATTTGAGTTGCTTCAGATGTTGACCTTTCGTGTACTTTAAATATGGTATTATTGTAATGATATTATTTTGTGATTTATTGTGTCTAAGATACTAAGAATTTAGTCTTACGTGTATACAACAGAGTGTATGCACGTCCTCCTCGAATTTTGATTTGGTTCGGGTGTGACAAATTTAATTTTTTGCATTTTTGTGTTTCGTCCTCTAAATGCAACGAAAAATTTGTTGCGTTGATTGTTGTCTAATATAGTAATATTTAGACAATCAAAACGGTTAAAACCATTAGTTGTTCTTCAATTATTTACAATTTAACAGTAAATTAAAATCTTTAATTAGGGCCCCGTAAAATTGATCATATTACCTAGACTTACATCAACAACATCACAAAATTTCTTCCGATTGCTCACAAACAAAAAATGAGGAGATTTACTAAACCAAAAATGAAAAACCAGAAAAATGAAAAAATCAGTTGGCAACTGCTATCAACACTTTTCACTTCTTACCAGAAAAATGAACAAGTTTCCCTCTACTATCAACAAGAACAAAAAAATGAAAAAAAATAACCAGAAAAATCAGAAAAAGCTCGAAGAACCAGCTTGCAATTGCTATCAATAAGTTTTCCTCTCTTAATTGTAAATTAGACAGTAAAAATTAACAAAACCTAACCACCAAATCAGGATTTCACTAAGGCTTCATTGACAGTATCGGTAGACGTCTTAGGTTCCCAATTGAGCTTCTCTCCTCCCACCAAGCAAACAAGGTTGAGATGAGATCTTCTGACCTAAATCAGGAACGAGAATAAACAAGCTCAAGAATTGTAACAGTAGAGAAGAAGAGAGAAGTTATAGAGAAGAATAAAGTTTTCAGAAATAATTGTATTATGAGCTCAATTTCACAGTATACATAGCACAACTAGTAGTCTATGTTAAAATTTTTATGTGGTCTATATTGTTAATTATGAACCAAGTCCATTTAGTTAAATTACTAAAGGGTGCATCATTATTTTGATGGAAAATTCTGATGTCCACATTCAATGTATTGATCCCAATGGTTGTCTTGGAAATATATTATTAATACTCATTCTCTATTATGTGAAATGGTTGGTTCATTTTCTGCCACATAAAATATAAAAGAAAAAGAGAAATGAGTAGATAAAACGCCTACAAAGAAGCCCATCATAATGTCTAAGGAAAACCGTTGAATTTTAGTACTTACGCTTCCGCCTAACGATTAATGATTTCTGCTCTTCAATTTGTAAGTTTTATTCTCAAGTTTTTTGTTATTTTATATGATTTACGGATCCTGGCAATCGTGTTATTATTTGTAAACACTCTAAATTAATGATTACGTCTTTCATTTGGTATCCGAGCCGATCGTAAATTCATATTATATACAAACTTATTTTATGAGTATATATGTTTTCCTCGTAAATTTAGACTTATGATACGAGATGTTTTACTTTAAAAGTAAAACATAATGTTTTTGTTCTGTTTTAGGTAAATGTTTTAAACATATATTTGAGTGGAGACTTTCATTTAGACAATTTGCTCAGAATTTATTTTTATATGTTTAAACAATTCATTTATGCGAATGAAGTTTTTTCGCTCAATCTGTTTCATCTGAATGCATGAAAATTCATTTTGAAATGAATAACTCATTAGGGTTCCGTTTAGCATTTTGTTTAAGCATTTTAACGGATCATTAAACGAATTGTTCAGGTTGAATTGTTATAATTCTTTCGTTTAAGTGAATCAAACGGATTTCACACCCTATTATTTGCATTCAATTTTGATCTGAGAAGATTACGTGGGACTTCATTTCCATATTTAAGAAAAATATTTTGAATTACTATTATTATTTCCCCTCTCATGTACTGTACATGCTATAATTAGGCATGATCCCATTAAATCATTTCTTTAACCATTCACGTGGATGATGGGATCAATACATAGTTACTCCATAATTATGATTTCACTTATTAACTTATTAAATGGAGTTTTAGTTTAAGTTCCGTTTAATATTTTTGGTAATCGTTTAAACAGATTAATCAATCAAACTGTTTCGCCAATGGGCATGAATAATGCATTAATTAATTTCATTTAGTCGTGTTTTAATGAAATTTCAATGAGTCAGATGAACACTTGTTATTCGCATCCTTTCGAAATATGTTCACATTATGTTTATTAAGTGGATAAACTCATATATAATATTTATTTTGTGATTTCATGTGCACTTAAGTATACAAACGGATGAATAGAAGCTTGTTATTAATTTTGAACATGATCAATTTTAACAACTTTAATTATAATTACCATTTTATTAAAAAGAAGTGTGTGATATTTTTTGTTTACGTATCACAATAAAGTTTTACATTTAATAAATTATAATTGTCAATTTTACCAACTTTAATTGTCATTGTAGTTTATTAAATGGAATTTTTGTTTATGATTCAATTTGTTTCTGTCCAACGGTGATGCAAATTGATTTTATGGGACAACTATCATGTCAAAACTGGAATTTTTTTTTATGTTGTGTTATTGATTTCAATTCTATTATATTACTTGTGATATTTTACTTTACATATCACTATATTGTTTATATTTACTAAATATTAAGGATGTCAATTTGAACAACTTTGATTGACATTATAGTTTATTAAATAGAATTGTCTCATTATCTTCAATTTATTTTCTGCCCAATGGTGATATAAATTGAATGTGAAGAACTATTATGTTAAAATTGAAATTTATTTGGCGTTTTATTAATTATTTTAGTTTAATTAATTATTAGTTCTTTGATAATGCTATGTGAATTTTAATCGACTATAGTAACCACTTTTATTTTCCTTGAATTATATACATTGGATAAAACTAATTATTCCAACTTGAAAAGAATAAATTGAGATTTGTCTTGGTATTTTGAAATTAAACCAGACATTATGAAAATATTATGTTGCAATTACCAATAAAGACAGCGATGATGAAATACTAACTTTTCTAAATTATATCTCAAATTTGATAAGGTCAAGTTTGGATTTAAAGAAAATATTGTAAATCAATGTATATATCTCAGGGTTAGTGGGAGTAATTTATCATTCTCATTTTGTATGTGGATGATATTTTATTAGTCAATAAGAAATTCACATTAGATTATTTATTTGTGCTTGTATATATAATGATTAATTTTATGGAAGAGTGATAAGCAGTCTATAATGACATCTTCCACTATGCAAGCAAAATTTTTGTGGCATATTGTAAGGTCACTTATCTTATTTTTGAATTAACGCGACTGCTATTTTATCTTTTAAGAACAACAAATCAAGCGTCTAATGGATCGACATTAAATATCTTGTTGTTAATTACAAAGTCAAAGATATGACTATAGTAATACAACATATTAATTTGAGAATTATGTTTACTAATTCTCTCACTAAAGTATTACCACCCATTTTTGCCGGCACGGGTTTGGTTGCTAATTATGATCTTGTTGTATTGAATTATGTATTAAGTTATGATGTGAAGCTTCAAATTATGACTTTGACTTTGAATTACGAAATTTGCTTATTTCTTATGTTGCGCATTATGTTTAATTTAAGCAAATTTACTTAAGTGGATCGAATGAATTATATTAATCATTTGTTGGAAAGAATACCAATGCTATAATTAATGGGGGTCAAATAACATTAATAGTTATTTTGATTGTATTAGTTTAGTTTGGTATTTCTAACTAAACAATGTTTAAGATTATGTTGGCCAACTTTGAATTTGTGTTTCATTACGATAATTCAATATAGACCAAGTGGGAGAATGTTAAAAATTTTATGTGGTCTATATTGTTAATTATGAACCAAGTCCATTTAGTTAAATTACTAAAGAGTGCATCATTATTTTGATGAAAAATTCTGATGTCCACATTCAATGTATTGATCCCAATGGTTGCCTTAGAAATATATTATTAATACTCATTCTCTATTATGTGAATTGGTTGGTTCATTTTCTGCCACATAAAATATAAAAGAAAAAGAGAAATGAGTAGATAAAACGCCTACAAAGAAGCCTATCATAATGTCTAAGGAAAACCGTTGAAGATCAGTACTTACGCTTCCGCCTAACGATTAATGATTTCTGCTCTTCAATTTGTAAGTTTTATTCTCAAAATTTTTGTTATTTTATATGATTTACGGATCCTGGCAATCGTGTTATTATTTGTAAACACTCTAAATTAATGATTACGTCTTTCAGTCTAGACAAGAAACAAGAATCCAAGTCTAATTGAGATACTAAACTAAATACAAAATATCTGTAATTATCCACTACTTAAGCACATGACACCGAGAATGAAAAATTAGTTGAGTCATGTGATACAGGAAGATGCCAGCCATGCGTGGTCTTGTATACTGGTAATTTACCAGTGAATTACCAGTATCTCATTAAGTGTCTGCAGCTTGCTTAATAGAGAAGCTCATGCCCTCACTGCCATGGCTTCAAAGCCCAAGTCCGACGGCCACATCGTCTCTGCACCGACTCAAACCCAAAGAAGGGGAAAAGGGGAGGTAGTGGGTTTGGAGGCGGAGAAGAAGGGTGGATATAGGATTTTTTTTAAGCCTAGGCACAAAAACGTTTATTAAATTAAATAAATTAATAATAAATAATATTTAATATAAAATATTTATTAAATTAAATAATTAGTAACCAATATAAAAATATTTTTTCCCCATATATTTAACTAACAAAATAGAAACATTAAGAATTTTTTGTCATATATAAATTTAAAGTTTCTAAACAATAAACTCAATATACTTATATATATATTTTTTTACAAGCAGACTAAATGATAATTACTAAATGAAATTCAAGCAAGATTCTGGAATTCCTCTAGTGAAGGAAAAATAAAAATTTTGGAAGATACAAATTTAATATTGAAAATATAACTTACAAAAAGAAATTCGCAAATTGCTTACTACCAATAAATGAATATATATTTTTGCTTCCCTGCACATAGTTTTGCACATCATGACAATTATTAAAAGCTATTTTTATACAAACTTAGAGCCTATATTCCGTGGGCCCAGTAAAATCCAAAGTGGAGTCCCAAGGTGAGAAATAAGGATAATTTTCAGTTTATCACCTCCTATTCTTCCGAGACGAGAGAATCATAAAACAATGGAAAGACAGGAGATAATTAAACGTAAATGGATCTGCACTAAAGGGGAAAAAGAACGGAACGATATAAATTCTCAAGGTATCCCGTCGTAGGCCAAGGAATTGTTACGAAGGAGAAAAAAACCGATAAAGAGCCAAGGCCGGGCACTAGAGCAAATTAAGCCCAGGCACCTGAGTTCTAATCTTTCAAATCACACTTACACATAAATCAAGCCCAGGCACGTGCCTGTGCTTGCCTCTGAATAAATCCTTCCCTGAAGGGAGGAGATGATGGAGCGGCCGTGAGTGAATGAATTTTAACAACTTCAGAATATATGGACAAATTCAGGAAAGGGTAATCCTGTCAGCATCATCAAACGCTCAGAACTTTGTGTTGGTAATTTGGTATAGCATGAGAACAATTCAGCTTTGTAATTTCGTGTAGCATGACAATCTCAGTGGCATGTTAAGATTAGAACAATCATAAAATCAGAAAATAAAATAGAATAATGCAAATGAAATGATTTCTATTACCTTTGAAAAGAGGTAACTTGAGATCAATTTCTGTTGATTCTCTATTGGAAGATCTCTTGCACTCCTCTTCTTATGTTGAGCCTCTTCATCATCAGAATAAACCTAAAAACACAGAAAGAAAAGTTAATAAATAAAGAAAAATCCTTCAAATATTGTATCTAATTAGACTCACTTAAAAAGCTTATTGCTTTTACACAAGATGAAGGCATGTAGGATTCCAAGGATCTGCTATCCTTCAAAGTGAGTCCATTTCTAAACATAACTATGTATTATGTGCCTTGTATTTTATGTGTTTCAAAACTTATTGTGTTATTTGCCATTATTAGTACTGAGCACGGGATCATGATCACTTTTGAAGATTTGGAATGCCTTAAAAAACACAGGGGGTTGAATAATCATATAGTTTACAATATTTCTACTTGACACCTTAGCTAATTATTACAACTCATGCCTTCACAGACTCGAGCCGTTAATTTTAATTGGCGGTCCCCTCTTCAAATGAGCTCTCTTCCCTAAAGGCATCCTTTGTTTTCTCTTCCTCCGTTTGGCTGTTGGATTTAGATACCAAAATTGATATCTCTAATCCCTTGTCAGAGTCTGACAGCCAATCTGGTCATAGTCATTTCTCAATTTAAGATATATCCTATGTAAATCCAGTGGTAGATGGTTCCATAACTTCACAATTTCCTTTCTTATGTTTAATATTGTCATAATGTCATCCAACCTCACAGGCAAAAAGATCTAATGTTTGGTTTACTGAAGCAGGTCCTTATGTAGCAGAGGACAAAATTTACTGATAATCCCAACCAACCAGTACAAGAATCTTGAAAGATATAATAAAAGTAAAAACTAAAAATAATACAGACAATCAACAAGCCATGCTGATATTTGTTGAGATTCTTCAAGGTTTGTTGCAATGGTATCCCATTGAAAGTCATTTTTGCCTGGGTTAAACGGCCTTTTCTGTTCCAATTTGGCTTGAATTCAATTTTTGACCTCTTCTCTGTATAGCCTATGCCTAAATCTGAATGCCTGTCCTACCTAACAAAACATAACAAAAAAAGAAAATAAAACATTTTAAAAGCATTAGTTCAAGTAGTAAATAGTAAATCAACATCAGCGCACAATATGCGGAGATTAAGTATTAACCAGTTCAGCTTCCCAACTCGTAAGTAGGCTGCACTTTGATAGGATATAGGAAACATGCAAAGGAAGATATACATATCAAAATTGCAATAAGCAGCAACAGCAAAAAGAACAGAAATACATCAAGTCATCACAGGAGTTTTTAAGACTTTGATGCATCAAAATAAAATTAATATGGTAATAAAAAAAATAATGTGTGCTTAACAGTATGTGAAACCTTTTCCGTTTCTTCCCATGCTTTATTTATGAAAATTCATAAGGGGTTAAGCTCATCTGTGATATACCCAAATTAATGCAACATAAAGCTAAATCTGAAAACATGCTTGAATTTGAAGCATATGAGAAGAAAACATTACATTCCCTCGAAAGAGTCACAGAATTAAATCATCAAAAGAGTCACATAATGCGTGCAGAATCAGTAAAAGAGTCACAGGATTGAGCTGTGTAAGTAGTTATTTTCTTCCTACACATGTAACAAGAATACAAACTTTTTAGGGTTCTCTTTCTTCATTTTGCCCTCCTTCACTGAGCAGTGAGCAAGCATGAGTGCATGAGTGCATATGTGCCCTTTTGTGAGTTCTGGTATAAATAACTAGCAAAATCAATTCTATGTCTGGAAACGTCCAATTTTGGCATAACACTGTGCCCAAGGATTAAAATACTATCAATGAGGTGTATAAAGTGGAAGAACGCCAATTAGATACCGGCTACACAGGCCGATATGTTGGACTTGTGTTATTTAGTTGATCAACAATACAACTGAATTCAGGGGAAAACATGAAAACAATATTCTTCAGATAGATTAGATGAAAACAATATTATCACCAATGATAATTTGTTGATAAGATTTTTTATTATTGATAAATAGAGGACCTGGAGAATGCAGAAGCATTTTGTCAAAAGCAATAATAGAATTTTTCGTATGGTTTCACTTGTGTAATCGAGACTTAAATTTTGAAAACAATATTCTTCAGATAGATTAGACGAAAAGCCGGACAGAATTTGAGAATGGTATCAAATACATACCCGTTTTCAAGTTCTAGTGGATTCATGCCCTCTGCCCTCAGCAACCTGCTCTCAAACAAGAGCAATAATTAACTCCAACTTTCAACTCGGAGACAAACTGCAACAAATGAATTATAATCAAACAATTATGTTATATCAACCCTGCATTTTTCAAAAATTTCAGCTTAGTTACAGACCCATCTCCAAACAATTCTTTTTGCTAGTTGCAGTCTCCAAACATTTGGTTCCTTCACATTTTTATTGTTGGTGGAATTCCCTAAATAAATTTTAAAAACAAAGAGTAAGTAGTTATTATTTGAGTGTCTGTTTTTTTTTTTGGTTCTAGTAGCATTTTTCATCCTCGCTTGCAACAGAAACTTAATTGCAAAAGAAGAAGCTGTAAGTGTTTCTAGGATCTTAATGCGGAAATAACCAGGATCCAGGGTTACCTCCAGCCATTGCTTGATCTTGGGTGTTGTGGATGAGTCGCTTCACCAGAGAGAGAACTTTCAGTTGTCAAGCACTCCATGGCCACCAGTCCCTGTGGAAAAGAGGGCACTACTAGTCCGATCGGCCTCCCTTACAGTGATGGCGTGCTTCCGGGATGTCGGACTAGACCACGTCTCCCTCAATCTCTATCTTCCTCTCTATTTTTTGTGTATAGAGTGATAGGATATCACTTGGATACTGTTCTCCATCAGAACAGAGTGTTAAAAGGGTCAGAAATCACTCAGGAGGCGCTCTAGGTCGGTGGAATCCAAAAGGCGCTGAGATCACATGTTCTGTCCAGATGCAGTCTCCGTCCTGGCGACCCGCCAGAAATCTTGAGGACCCGCCAGGAATCTTGACGACCCGCCAGGATCCTGGCGACCCCGCCAGAAAAGGATTCGAGACTGACTGGCTGAACTTACATTCTCCCACTTGATCTCAGCCTCCACCATATTAAACAATAATCCTTCCTGTTTACCTTATGCTGAATGATAGTGACAAAATACACGAATCATGGCAGTAAGTTTTCTTATCGTTACTAATGCTGTGGCAATTAGTAAATGCGAATATTACTTTCCATGTATTACAAATGCATTTTGAAACTCTCAATTCAACCCTTTATGTGATTATCTGTAATTTCTTTATGAATAAACCCAACGTTTATTCTTGGTCTAACTTTATGATGTAATTCTCAACCGTATGATCAAATATATATTCCATATATGTGCGCACAATCAACATGAGAAAAACATCTAAACCTTTATGAAGAGTTTGTTTACAATCGTACGATCAACTTAATTCATAGGACCAACTCCTACATTTCGCTACATGATCTTTGAATTCCTTTAGCTGCAGTATATATTCAAAGATCGGTCAGCGTCTATTCTGTGTGAATACAAATAAATGACCACTTGATTCTCCTTATTGCTCTTTCAAAATCAGATGCTTAATGTCGATATATTAACCTCGACTTTTACCTTTATCTTTCTGGACTTGAAAGACCGCAATAGAATCATCACACAGAATCCTTAATGGCTTAGATATAGAATCCGAGATTCTAAGCCTCAAAACAAAACTCTTCAACCACCACGGGAGGCGGTCTCAAAACATTCAACAAACTACACTTTATGCTGAAGTAATAAATAATGTCTACTAGACACTTCTGGATGACACAGTCCCACTGGCTTACATGTAACCTTAATTCGATTTACAAAATCGACACAACCAGTTTGTGTACCCAAATACCTTCAACTTGACAGTTTGTTGAGACATAAGCACATTACCTTTAGTACCTTAAAGATATATCATTACTTTCTTAGCATTTACTGTGGTCCATTTTCCTTAATATTATGATATCAGTTCAAGTATTCCAAATGGCAAAAAGCTATGTTAGTTATTGTGCACAAACCTGAACATACTTTATGCTTTCAAATTGCCAAAACTTTGGAATGTTCACTTCTTATTCCTTTTCTGAGTTGTTCTGAGGATATCAATTCAAACTGAATCTTTTCACCTTGAACAGGTGCTGGACTTAGTGAATACTTTTCCATCCGGAATCTTTCTAATACCTTATTGATATATCCTTGATGAGATAGATCAAGAATAACTTGGCTCATATCTCTATGGATCCTTATGCCTATAACAAACAAGGCTTTACCCATATCCTGATATCAATATATTAGAAAGTAAGTGTATCACCTCATAAAATAGTCATTTATCACTAATTGCAAGTAGAATACCATCCATATAAAATAAAAAAACAAATTACGCTCCCACTAATCCTGGTATACGTACTAGTTCATGATAATTTTCTTCTAAACCATATGAAGAAATACCTCATAGAACTCCAAATACCATTTGTGAGATATTTGTTTTAACCTTATATGGATTTTCTTAGCTTGCTAACTAAATGCTTACTACCTCTAATAAAAGTGCAACCCCTTGCATCCATTTGATATAACTCGAAACCGGATGAGTTACTAATGCCAAATTACACGAAGTGAATTTTCTTCATACATGAAAGAAACTTTCACGTAGTCAACTCCTTCTCTTAAATGAATTATTTGATGACAAGTCTGATCTTGTGTCACACGATGTTACCTATGAATCCTTATTAGTTTAGTAAATCCACTACAACCAATAGGTTTAAACCATAAGGTAACTACATTCCAGACTTTACTACATCACTGATTCTAATTCATATTACATGACATTGACCTTTACATGGATTAATTGCAAGTCATCACTTCTAAAAATGCAATAGGATTATACTCAACATAGATATCTTCATAAGAGTCTTGTAAATAAATTACATTATCATTACTAGGATTAACCAACCTTATTCCTTTATTAGATCACCTTAATGTTGAATCTTAATGTTCAACTTGATCTACACTTATATGGCGGTTATAGAATGTCAATAATTGAATTTTCAATATTCATTAATCCTTTATGAATATCATCCAATTATGTGCTAGAGGGAGTTTCCTTATGACCAAAAATTGATCACTCCCACTAATTAGAACATTCTCTAGAAATTAAAATTTCTTGATTCCAAAATCCTAGTCATATTTCTTATCTCTTTTACAAGTATCTGACCTCACAATCTTTATTTGCATACCGCATTGTTTCTCTACTTCCACCCAGAAAACCTTGAAGGTATGTAGAGATACATGTATTGTGAGTAACCATCAGTTAAGAGATACAAGAAGACTTTAGCTTGATGTCTGGTAGTCATTTTCCTACTTGTTAATCATATTTTAATCCTATGAACACTCACACTTTAGTCCATAACATGTCCCTTCTCCTGCTGAACATACATGGTCAGAAAAACCTTGATTGACCATTGATCCTTATGTGTGTTGTTATCCTTATAAGAGTTTTGACATGATTATACTAAACTGGCCAAGTGTTCATAATAAAATACACAAGTAATGACTGAAAAATATCATATAGACTCTTTAGTTGAATAACTAAATCCCTCATTTGCATTATGTGCTATCGCATGACTTTAATGATAGTAAGCTCAAGTGATAATTACATGACTAATATTTCTATATTTGCCTTAAACTTAGTAGGCAAACAATTCATATAATGCCTCAAGTAAGGATTTCATTGAAATGCACATCAACCGAAACTACAAAACATTGAAATAACTTTTTCGACATAAACATGATAAATAAGCAGTTAGACTGCTCCCACTGTTCTTAATAACCCATGTTTATAAGTTCATCATCAAAAGTAGATCCATCGATTGATATTTCCATATGGCAAATTCAATATCCTTACATCCTTAATGAAGGAGAACAGCGTCCTTCCAGGCCAAATAACTATTATCCTCAACTTAGGAACATTTGAACTTATCATATCTAAAGGGAATCTTCTATTCCTTTATGAAAGTAAAACCGATACGTGCTTATACTTTATATTGAGACATAACCTTATACTTTAGTTTACCAATGCAAACTAAGTGCTTTATCCTTTATGAGTCAATTCCTGCATAATATTACCTGTGGGCTAAATATTATACGTGACTCTTTATGATATAACTAGTTAATTATATTCCTATACTTAATCCCTGTGGGCAAATTAAGCATTCATAATTAACCATTATATCCTAATACATTAGTTTGGTTCCATCGATAGTCCTGTGGGACGATATTGACTTCACCATTCCAATGCATTACCATCATGTGTCATTTTAATCCAAATGTGACTTTATAAACTTTATATATACATAGCCTTAATGTAATTAAGGGTGCTGTGGCTAAACCTTAATCAATTAAAGTATATTCGTCACTAGACACAAATTATGTCCATTCATTTTAAAGTGATTCATAAATACACTATATAATATATATACATGAATGTAATTGAGATGCTGTGGCTACTCTACAATTAATTAATAATATATATATTAATCACTTGGACATAAACCTCTCCTCGAGTTCCCTTCAGGCGGACCCGCCAGAATCCTGGCGGGTCACTAGGAACTCTCCCGAGAGCACCATTATTCTGGCAGTTTTTCAGGCGGACCCGTTTGAATCCAGGCGGGTCGCCAGAAACTGTCCCGAGAATACACCTTGGAATCCTTTCAAGCGGATCTGCTTGAAACCAGTCCGAGAGGTGTATTAAACTTTATGCAGACATGAACAATACTGTCTATTAGAGACCCGAACGGTTCGTATCCGTCTGCTACATAAGACTTAAGTTTAACATAGATTATATAATTATAATTATCTATATCTGAATAATTACCATACGCACAATTCCTGCCATATCCTTTATAAATACAATTTGTGTTATACCACTATACCACATGTATAGTTATCTAAATTTGTCAAATGAATGCTAGCAGTATTAATACTTATAGAGTATTCCTTATAGTATGATGGTCTGTGGACTGCATCATTATTGTACTACTATAGCATCAAACAATCATAGCACTGTTGACAAATCAATTTTTCTACAAAAGATGCCAACCATCTTTAACACAAATTAATAGTATTTTAGCAAATTGTGACTATTCTATAGACTTCCTTTATAATTAATCTATCATCAAGTCTTATATAACATTAGAGAACCAATATTAATATGCTTATTCCTTGATTTTCGTGTGAAAATTCATTTCCGGACCATTTCTGGCGGACCCGTCTGAATCCTGGCGGGTCGCCAGAAATCTGGCCGAGAGCAACCAGAATTTCCTGACAGACTGCGCAGCATCTGGTAAAACACCATTAACTTTTCTATACTTGCTTGTTTTCCTACGTTCTTGGTCATTCCAGAAACTAGATTCAAAAATCTATCCAACAACGCAAATTTCAATATAAACAAGTTCATAGATCAAAAGTTATGCCCCTGGAAAGGCATGTTATCACAGACTAATTCTGACAAACTGCAGAATGACCTTTATTGTGGATAGCATAACTCTCTCATAATTTATCGGAATTTTGCAAATTTATACTCTATGGAACGATCCGTGAAAGACCTACATCTCCATAAATTTTCATGCAAAACCGAATTACCTAATGAGAGAAAACAGGCCCGCACTGTCAAAAGGTCAGAAATTTCAGAAACCAGACAGTCTGACATCTTCTGCTTGCAACTTAATTATCTCACTGTATACCCGTTTGATTTCAGAGATTTTGGACTTTATGGAAAGTAGACTCATAAATCTTTCCAACTCCGAAAACCTCACTCAAATCGGATATACGGATCTTGAGATATCGCTTCACGAAGTCAGACAATCAAATCAGAATTTAGGGTTTCCCCTAATTCTTCATCAAAACACGAAATTAAGCCTAATTGATCCCTAATTAACAACCAGTACTCATCCAAAACACTTACTAATCTGAATTTCTCGTTAAACCTTAATGAAATTCAGTTCTAACAAACAAGACAGAGGTTTATAAGGCTCTGATACCAACTGTAAGTGTTTCTAGGATCTTAATGCGGAAATAACCAGGATCCAGGGTTACCTCCAGCCATTGCTTGTTCTTGGGTGTTGTGGATGAGTCGCTTCACCAGAGAGAGAACTTTCAGTTGTCAAGCACTCCATGGCCACCAGTCCCTGTGGAAAAGAGGGCACTACTAGTCCGATCGGCCTCCCTTACAGTGATGGCGTGCTTCCGGGATGTCGGACTAGACCACGTCTCCCTCAATCTCTATCTTCCTCTCTATTTTTTGTGTATAGAGTGATAGGATATCACTTGGATACTGTTCTCCATCAGAACAGAGTGTTAAAAGGGTCAGAAATCACTCAGGAGGCGCTCTAGGTCGGTGGAATCCAAAAGGCGCTGAGATCACATGTTCTGTCAAGATGCAGTCTCCGTCCTGGCGACCCGCCAGAAATCTTGACGACCCGCCAGGAATCCTGACGACCCCGCCAGGATCCTGGCGACCCCGCCAGAAAAGGATTCGAGACTGACTGGCTGAACTTACAGAAGCAGGATAGATTATATTGACAACCGTGTCAACTTGGAAAAAAGAATATAACAAAAATAAAATAAAAATAAACGGAAATTGTAGACATGTCCTTTATATTCAAGATAGACCGTGTTTTAAACAAAGTGCAATTCAAAAACTTACTGGTTGTTTAAGAGCAATTTCAGAAACCAACAATTAAATTTTATATAAAGCACGTCTAAATAATTCTCCTTTGATACCAAAATTCTTCTGTCGCATGATAAAGAATACATCTACAATTCTAGTCAAATAAAATTGTAGATAACATATGATATATCCCTTTCCAGGAAATATAGCAAACATATTTTTTAAAAAATAATTAAAGCAAAAAAAAAAAAACAAAACAAATGTTCCTGGGTACAAATATTTTAACTGCGGCCGATAATTATCAGATAAATCTGTAATAAAGAAACCCAATTATTTATTTCCCAGAATCACTGAAAGAAATATCCAGTACCAATATAGCCTAGCTTTTTAGAGAAGCCATACAAGATACAAAAGTTAAAACAAAATCCAATCATATCCTGGATTCATACAAGAAACGCTTTTATTTAAAAGATTGAGGTAACTGATAAGATGCTGACGTGGCGAGCAGTTCTATAGTCGAAGAAGCGCGGCGTATGAGCTCCGGGTCCAGGGAGGAAACTGCGAAGATAATTGGTTCTCGTGTGGAGGTGCAATCCAGCGATCCGATTGAGGATTTTAAACGGTCGATGGAGGAGATGATGGGAGCGTACCACGTGGACCGAGCAGAGCCGTTGGATTGGGAGGTCATGGAGGATTTGCTGGGTGCGTATTTGGAGGTGAACGAGAGAGCGGTGTTTAGATACATATTCGCCGCGTTTTTTGATCTGACAGTGGAGTGGGGTCACCGCACGGTAAACGGAGGTGGGTGACACGCCAACATGAAATTTTGATGAAACATTATTATTCGTCAGATTTATGTTGAAACTTTTTGATGAGGCATCTATCTTTGAGTGAAGACTTTTTTTTTGTATCATGACATTGTTCAAAACTTCTATTGGTTAATAGTTAAATTGTGATAATCAGACAGAATTTAATTTGTTTATATGAAGTGTCACGTGTCACTGCATTTTATTTATCACAATTAGCTAAGCTATTGTATTGCATTTCAATTAAAATTCTAATAAAAATACTGATATTCATATCCAAATCAATATTATATCATTTGCGCATAACAAAATAATTTTTTGGGAAGATAAATACAGGGCATTATCAGTTGTTTTACTTAGCGGCCTTAGGAGGTCCGCCCGAATTTCTTCAATTTGGGCCAGACGTATCGGCCTAGGAACGGCCCGTAAAATTCTATCCTTTGTAGATTCCATCTCCTTCACGGCTTCGCCATTCCTTACTGTCACAGTCTCACTTCCATCGCAGGACGACAACTGTTGTTTGAAGGGTGAAGGTTGCTCGACTGCCTTCTAATCTGCATTTCAGGTGCGTTACTTGTTTCAATTTGAGCTTTTCGGTTGATTCTACAAGTGATTGAAGTTTGGTAAATTTGTGATTTAAGGTATTAGCTCTACATGATTCTACAAGTGATTGAAGTTTGGTAAATTTGTGATTTCTATAGATATACTAAGGTGTATCGGCATGCACGGACTGTTAGAAACATAATTCGATTAATTAAGCCCTTTTGTTCATTATCCAAAATTAATTATTCATTCAAACTGTGCTACAAATGCACTGGTCCCAGTTATAAAATCCTTGTATTTGTCCATCGTTAATTGTGCACGACTTTAGGTCTGTTCAGGTGTTATACAATTATAAAGAAAATATATCAAAAGGTAGCCTGTCTGGTAGAAATATGTTGAGTTACCCCCAATACATGTCGGCAGGCACAAGATAGATGTGGTTTTCTTTAATAGATGGGCTAGACCTTTTATGACATTTGATTAGTGGGTGTATAGAGCTGATTTTATAACTGTTAAAAGATTCAGATTCCTCCAGAAGATGGCTAGATTGGACTATCATAATAACCAAATTGCATTGTTTTTCACAATATCTGTTAATGATGGTGCTGTTTATGAATGCAGTGACAGAAAAATAGACGGGCAGATTGTCACTTCGAGAGACCAGACTAAAAATCTCAGTTTAAGATGGTGCATGCATTGCCTTTTACCCCCTTCTCTTCGCTGTCTATTTCAGCTTACCAATCACATTCCCAGTTCTCGCATTCGCATTCTTCTCATCATAGCCTCTGCCTTATATGCTACTCAATCCCCCAATCTAAATCTCAACTCCACAAAATCAACAAGAAACCAAAACCAGCATCCACTACAACCAGGTGCACTAGTAAAGAGGCAATTAACCTGTTGCACTATTATTTGGCTATGCCGGACGCTCTAGCATCCATTCTTATGTTCAATCAGCTCCTGTCCACCATGATACGCAACAAAACCTCAATACATTACCCCTCCACCTTTCCCCTCTACAATCATTTAACGCAAACCCGAGGGATTAGTCCTGATAAATATACCTATGGGCACATGATTAATATCTGTGCCCAGATGGATCGGCTCAACCTAGCTTTTATTTTTCTTGGCCGGCTTCTAAAAGAGGGACACAGAATTGATGCAATAATCTTCAGTCCAGTACTTAAGTGCCTCTGTTCTGGGGATAGGATGAAGGACGCAGCACTGTTGCTTCATAAAATGCCTAAGCTAGGAGCCGTGCCCAATGGTTTCTCATATAACATTCTTATCAATGGACTTTTATCTTATGGTAACACTGACTTAGCCCTTCAGCTGTTTTTTAAAATGGTTAAAATTGGTGGTGAGTGTGAACCTGACGTGATCACATATAATACTATAATTGATGGACTCTGTAAGGAGAGTGACCTCACTAAGGCATTTCGTTTGCATCAACAGATGTATTCTATGGGGGTTAAACCTAATATTGTGACATACAACTCATTAATTAACGGTCTCTGCAACGTTGGTGCACTAGGCAGGGTGGAGAAATTGCTACTGACCATGGTTTATGAAGATCTAAAACCTAATGTCATGACTTATAATACTCTTATCAATGGTCTGTGCAAGCATGGTGAAATTGAGAGGGCAATGGTACTGCTGCATAACATGAAATCGGAAGGGCACAAGCCTGATGTCGTGACTTACAGTATTCTTATAGATGGTTTGTGTAAGAATGCCAAAATTGAAAGGGCAATGGAACTGCTCCATAGCATGAAATCTGAAGGGCACGAGCCTGATGTCGTGACTTACAACATTCTAATAGATGGTCTGTGCAAGCATGGTGAAATTGAAAGGGCAATGGTACTGCTGCATAACATGAAATCTGAAGGGCACAAGCCTGATGTCGTGACTTACAGCAGTCTTATAGATGGTCTATGCAAGCATGGTGGAATTGAAAGGGCAATGATACTGCTGCATACCATGAAATCTGAAGGGTACGAGCCTAATGTCGTGACTTACACCATTCTTATAGATGGTTTGTGCAAGCATGGTGAAATTGAAAGGGCAATGGAATTGCTGCATAGAATGAAATCTGAAGGGCACGAGCCTAATGTCGTAACTTACAGCATTCTTATAGATGGTCTGCGCAAGAATGCCAAAATTGAAAGGTGACTTGCAACATTCTTATAAATGGTCTGTGCAAGAATGATGAAATTGAAAAGGTAAAACAATTGGTGCATAGCATGATTCCTGAATGGTTCGAACCTAATGCGGTTACTTACAACAATCTTATACTTAATCTGTGCAAGAACGGTGAAACTGCAAAGGCAAAGGAATTGTTGTATAAAATTTCAAGCATTATTTGTGAAGGTCAAGCCTGATGTCATGACATACACCACTCTAATGGATTATCTTGTGCAAGAATGGTGAAATTGTATGGACTAACGCGGCGGAGGTGGAAGAAGGCGATTTTTTTATTGTCAGAAGATCTTAGCGGAGGCACCGAGAATCCGTTCCTCGGGTTCTCCCACGAGATTGATACCCTCGTCTCTTTTTTCTCTCACTTTCGATCTCTCTCTCTCTCTCTGCCAGCGGCTAGGTTTAGAGGAGAAGGGATTTTCGAGTGACTTAGTGATCTTTGTCCAACAAAATATGAATTAAACATACTGAAAGAAAAATATGTAAAGCTGAATGTATAGGAATTGAAGACACATCATTACTTGTACAGTATGTACCAATTGAGCAACTTAGAAAAAAATATATATATTCTACGACCAAGCATTTACCCGGGAATTCCACCTGAAATCACACCACTGCAATCTACATAGAAATGTGATCCAATTAAAGATATCTAACCTACAGCTTTATACAAAGAAAGGTGAACGGAAAAATAATAAAAAAACAAAAATTCCATGATTTTGATAAAAGAATGACCAATTAAAATAAAGAAAAAATATATATGTTTGATGTAATCTGCCACTTAATTGAAATTACTGAAAGACACTGAGGAGATGAGGCGGAGGTGCTTGGAGAGGAGATGAGGCGGAAGTGCTTGGAGAGGAGAAGGATGGAGATGGAGATGGGGAGAGAGAAAAGGCGAGGGCTCGTAGGAGTGTTGGGCTAGGTTAGTGTTTGGGTAGGAGTGGGATGGTTTGTCTAAGATCAAAATGAATGGTCAGATTGGCGTGTCGAAATCGGAGAGAAAAAACAGAATCGGACACCACGGAATTTAATTTAATTATTATTATTAGGAAAATTCTAATATGGACACAAAAAAATACTGAGTGACAATAATAGAATTTTTTGTATGGTTTCGCTTTTTTTTTAATCGAGAATTAAATTTTGAAATTTTGACATGCATGCACGTTGTACATGAACGTTTCCTTATTTTAAGTGGGTCTCAACTCACTGCATGTATTGCGTGATGTTTTTATGGCCAAGGGATCTGTCAAGATTTTTTATTTTATTTGCTAAAAAGAGATTGGCTATTGTCCTTGGATAGGACTAAAGAATTTTCCTATTCACTTTTTAATTGTTCGATAGCATCAAGATCTGTGCAGATATCAAATCGAAAGGTCGAAATTTATGGCGCTGGGAGAGAGCAAATGTTAAATGGTTCATAATTATAACTAGGTGGAGGGAGGCGGCTACGAGTAGGGGTGAAAACGGGGCGGATAATCTCCGCTCCGAACCGTATCCATATCCGTAAAATAGCAGATTCAGATAATACTATCCGTATCCGAACGGATACGGATGCGGATTCGGATTTTTTTAAACGGATATGAATACGGATATGGGAAGCAATATTAGTGCGGATACGGATATTTATCCGTATCCGTATTTCTATACAAAACGGATATCCGTTTTATATATGGTAATGAACACTTTTTTAAAATAACATCATAATTGACATATAGGTATAACTATTTCAATTATATATATAGCATCATAATTGACGATTATTTTTTTTTACTATAAGATGATGCCAATTTTTCTATAAACTTGATTAAAGTTTGCTTTTTGTGATGTCTCAATATGTGCAAATAAGATGTTTTTTGTGGTTGTCTTTCTATATTTTTTTGCGTTAATTCTATAGTAGTCATAAAAAAATAAACATTACACTCTTCAGTTTGAATATTGTCTTTTGTTTAATAAAATAAATTGAGCAAAATATTATCCGTATCCGACAAAATATATCCGTATTCGTATCCATATCCGACAATATCTGAACCGTATTCGTATCCGTTTAACATCCGCGCCGTATCCGTATCCGAACATATACGTATCCGAATCCGAAAAAAAATATGGATACAGATTTGGTATGACCACTATCCGCTCCGTATCTGCCCCGTTTTCATCCCTAGCTACGAGCCTACGACTCCATTGGAGTGCCAATGTGTTATATTTTCTCCTTGCTAAAATAAAACATGAGGTAGTTCTATGCATGGAAATTAATAAATCTAGCGATGAATTTAGTTGGTACAAATCCCCTTTTTCTCAGATTGCTTATTAAACCTTTTAATACGCATGTAAAACATTTTGTCTTATTATCTCTTTTTAATTACTATTTTGGTCTTGATTTTTCACTTCGTTTTTTTATATCTAGAATGTTCACAGAAGTTACCTCAAGCACATTATTCAATATGTGATTAAAAATGTTCATAGGAATTACTCAAATACAGAAGTCTAGCTTCTATGACATACATTATACAAGTACATGTATTATTTCTTAACCTTATATTGCACAGGTAATTGTGTAACCTTATATTTCTTACCAGTCAGGGCAAAAGGATAAGTCTTATGCAGGATACTAGGATGGCACCTATATACATAATATGGTGTGAGGAAATATGATTTTTATTTGTACTATACCCAAAAAAAATGTCATGTACTGAATGTATGGGTAATCAGCTTAACCAGAAGACGGGAACAGAAGGCATGAATGGTATGGGGCTGACAGGCGGGGCCACGAGGATGGAAGACGTTACTCAAAAGAGTCCCTTCGCTGACGGAAAGGAAGAATCCGTTAAGTATTTAACGGGATGCCTGAAGATAGCTGATCTGAGCCGTACATCGCCAATGGTTAAGAGAATCCATCCGTTAGTTTGATTATGAATTATAGAGAAGATAAAGCTATGATATGTACTGTGTTTTGTTCTGTTCTGAGTTAACCACGCCTATAAATAGGCTGTAAGCTGTAAACTAAAGGGGTTGTTGAATGAAAATTATTGTTTCTCTCTTTTAATTATCACTCTTTCCTTTCCTGTATCTTCTTGTTTTCCATGGCTTCCCCAATTCTCATCTGAATTCCTACTCAAATTCTATCAATTCAATCCTAGATCACGGCAAGACTGTGACAAGTGGTATCAGCAGCCAAAAGATCGCATCTGGACGGCTTCGACGAATCAAATTCTGCTCAAGAACCACTCAAGAATCTACAATGTTGACTCTGGCAACCTCTTTGTCGATGGCTTTTGAGGACTCAACCAAACTCTTGACAAATGCCACCAAGAAAGAATGAAACAGTTTGGAGAATTGAAGGGTTTGCTCCAGCAAATGCTTCAAATTCAAGCTCAAAGACAGACTCTTGACGATGAAGAAGGCAGTGGCTTCACTAATCAAGATGAGACACCTGCTAATTGCGGAAGTAGTGCGCCAATTGATGTGCCGAGCAGCAATGACGAGCTTCAAATTGAAGAAGTCGAAGAAGAAGAAGCACGAGACAACATAGAAGAACCTGCTGCTATCAATGAAGAAGGTGAAGAAGAAGAAGAAGGTGAAGACGACGAAGAAGAAGAAGGTGACATAAGATCAAGATTTGATTTGGAGAAAAATCAAGAACCAAAAAGAGGTGATCTAGTCTCAGCACTTTCAATACCAAAAAGGGCAGCTTTTGTTAGGCAAACCAATCGGCTTCCCAGCATCAATACTGACATGCACTATACCAGAACAAGTCTTGGGTCTCAATTTCAAGGTTCTGAAGATGAAATCAACTGGCTAGAAGAGTCAAGTAAGGAGGAGGAATCCAGCACTCAAGTCTTTCATCATCAGGGGTATAAAGGTCATGTAGTTATGCTGAAATTTTCTTCTTTTGATTGGTCTGAAATTTTGGGTTGGGTTGGTGAATATGAGTTACATTTTGTCCCGAATCAAATTTCTGATATCTACAAAAGCAAAAGGGATAAGTTTTGGCAAGCAATTATGGCCAAGTTAGGGGTTACTTGGAATGTGAAGAGCAGGAGTGTACAAGGCAGAGTTTTGGTACTGTATAACTACCCTTTGACTCAATTATTGTATGATACACTTCATAAGTTTTCAGCGAAAGTAGTTCGTGAGGTTTTTAAAGATAAACATACATCAATAGGAGAGAATCTGGTTAAGAAGGTTGCTGGCCTAGAAGAGAGAGAATATACCAGTAAGAATAGGAAGCTGATGGTACAGGTGATACCCAAAGTTGCTTGGGTTGATGAATATGTGGTCAAATTAGAAAGGAGTCAAACCATTATTATTTACAGAAATAAAATAAGCAGGAAGTGGCTTGTGACTAGGCCTTGTAACAAAAGAAACATAGTCACATACACGAAGGGAGAAGTAAGGACTGCTCAAGTACACAAGAAGATGCCGGTTGAACAAGGAGTAATTGGAGAAGTCCAAACAAATCCACTATTGCAGAACAATTTGGGATTATGTTGGGATGCCTTATTTGAACCCAACTGGATTATAGACAGATGGTTCATAAAGAGAAATAAGGAAGGATGTCTTCAAATTAAGGAGAAACGGTTTAATATACCAGAAGCATATTTCACATGGAAAGACGATGGGGTGATGAAGTGTAGCTATCATCAAGTTATTCTCGGGGACGAGAATGAGTTTATGGAGGGGGGAATGTCATGTACTGAATGTATGGGTAATCAGCTTAACCAGAAGACGGGAACAGAAGGCATGAATGGTATGGGGCTGACAGGCGGGGCCACGAGGATGGAAGACGTTACTCAAAAGAGTCCCTTCGCTGACGGAAAGGAAGAATCCGTTAAGTATTTAACGGGATGCCTGAAGATAGCTGATCTGAGCCGTACATCGCCAATGGTTAAGAGAATCCATCCGTTAGTTTGATTATGAATTATAGAGAAGATAAAGCTATGATATGTATTGTGTTTTGTTCTGTTCTGAGTTAACCACGCCTATAAATAGGCTGTAAGCTGTAAACTAAAGGGGTTGTTGAATGAAAATTATTGTTTCTCTCTTTTAATTATCACTCTTTCCTTTCCTGTATCTTCTTGTTTTCCATGGCTTCCCCAATTCTCATCTGAATTCCTACTCAAATTCTATCAATTCAATCCTAGATCACGGCAAGACTGTGACAAAAAACCAATACATGTGTTGATTTCATGTATGAGAAGAATGTAATGGACCATGTATTATTGATAGCATTTGCTGGTGTCACTTGTGTCGAATTTATCGGTACCAAAACATACAAGCTAAGATTTTGGTTGGCACTTTTGTTTACTATTTTTCTGGCATTGTGCTGGCCCTTTCTGCTATGAAGTTACTTGCTTTTGAGTCATTGGTTTGTAAGTATCAAAATTGGGCTAAGATCCTAGCCTTTTACTATTTTTTTGGCTGTATTGACAGTCGCTGGAAGTGGGGTCACTGATAGGCTGCAAAGATAAGGTATACCTCTTTCACTTTGAAGTTTTTTGTTTTCCTGGTAAATTAGGAATTAGCACCCTGCAACCAAGTTAATTTTTGGGTTCTGAGCCAGTAAATGAGAACCATGTGAAGCTGAAGGAGGGCGACTTATGAGTTATGATTAGGGATGAAAACGGATCGAATACGGAGCGGATGTTGGTCTTCCCATATCCGCATCCGCATTTTTTTTCCGGATACGGATACGAATACGAATGCATTCGAATACGGATACGGTTCGGATATTAAACGGATACGAATACGGTTCGGATATTATCGGATACGGAGTCGAATACGAATATATTTTGTCGGATACGGATTGCATTTTAATCTTTATTATTTATTTATAATAGTAGTTTCTACAAATATAATGATATTCAATATACTCATGTCTATGTTAGTACTTTGTCAATATTAGAGAAAAAAATTAATTTCAGTGTTGTTATCATTTATAATCGTCTCAATTAATAGAAAGTAAAAATAATTTTATGTTACTAGTCCAAATAAAAATATTTATTATAAGAAAATTTATTTAATAAAAATTAAGTATTATCTAATTAAAAGTATTCTCTAATATAGAGAAGTAATTATATTATATTAATCATCTTATGACGTTAAATATACGGATAAACGGATTAATATTTATCGGATACGGATAATATCCATGTCGGATACGGATAAAGAGCGGATATTGGTCTTCCCATATCCGCATCCATATTTTTTTGACGGATACGGATACGAATACGGATATGTTCGGATACGGATACGGTTCGGATATTACGCGTATTTTTCGAATTCGGATACGGATCGGAGCGGATAAAATCCGCTCCGTTTTCATCCCTAGTTAGATACATGTTGCATAGAACCCAGTGTTTTGTTTGTTTTTCTTTTCTTATGTCAGATGGTTGTAATAATTAGGTTTTAAACTTGTTTCTGTTGATAGGCTCAGAGAATGTGAGATAGTAAAGGGGGCACTGGTATTTGGATATATACCAGTTCTGAGTAGCTTGTTTGATTTTTGAAGAACGTTTGTACTTCTGTTATGCTTTTCAATGAAATGGAAAGTGGTGGGTATTCTACCCACTTATTTCAATATATATATATATATATATATATATATATAAAGTTTTTAAATTTCGATTTTTTAGGTATTCGATGTTTGATATATATATATATATATATATCAAGTTTTCTTTTTTATGGAATTTTGGGTGGTTATATGGGGGTGACATTTTGATATGTGGCAGAAAGGCTATAGAGTTAAAAGGCATTTTTTATGTCAATATTTCATCCATTATTTGTTTTTCGCCATTTCGCTCAAAGAATTTACCGACTTAATAATAAATTGCAAATTAAAATAAACAAGGAAGAAAATACGCTATAGCAAAGTATTATTCAATTGTAAAATAACAAAGTATTATTCAATGGTAAAGGAGTCAGTAAATACTATCCAACAATGATTGCCGTAACACACTTGAGAGTAACAATATCCTGAATTGTTTAAATACATGTGTTCTAATGAACGTGGGAGTATAACCGCACCAAAAGATACAATTAGATAAAATGTAAAATATCCTGAATTGTTTAAATACATGTGTTCTAATGAACGTGGGAGTATAACCGCATGAAGACGATAGAGAAGAGGGGGTGCGGAGACTAGTAGTGGGCCTAAATTTGGGCACGAGAAAATATTATAGTGGGTCTAAATTTGGGCACGAGAAAATATTAAATCATATCTCTGGGTCCGGATTTGGGGTTATAAGTTATAACTGAACGTGGGAAAGAAATAAGGGAGCATTGTTGATAGTTAAAAATTAAAGTTAGTTGAGTATTTAACCAAAATTAGATAAAAGATTAATTTGGATATTATTTTTAAAAGTTAATGTTAAGAAAATATGGATAAATCGTATTTTAAAAAATTTAAGTGGTTCTTCCCTGCATCAAAATTAGTTAAATCGTATCTCTCAATATTGGGATCACACAATTAGGCTATCATTTTTATTAGGGTTCGCCAATCGTGTGTGTCGTGTCAAACACGATCGTGTTGGAGTCTCGTGTCGTGTCGACACGAATTACTTTTTTAATTGTGTCGTGTCGTGTCGTGCTAAATGGTGAAAGGAGCTAACACGACACACATTTTGGCATGACACGACTAACACGTCGTGTTGTGTCTTGTCGACACGTCGTGTTAGTCTTGTCGGATTATTTTATTATATTTAAAATAAAAATATTAGAAAATCAAAAGCAAAGGAAAAAATTTTACTCAACCGTAATAATTTATTATTTTATTTTTTAAAACTTTTTATTAATATTTTTTTATAAATAATAATAATAATTAGATAAGAACAATATGAGTTAAAGGATGGTAAATAATTTTATGTAGTATTATAAATTGAATCTGAATAATCAACATTAATAATTAAATTTGTGTTGATACGTTGTGTCTGTTCGTGTTCGTGTCGTGTTGTGTGTCTAATCGTGTTGTGTCAAATCATGTCAATTTTTTTCAAAACATCCAACATGACACAATTATGACACGACATGATAACACAATCGTGTCGTGCAAATTCCGTACTCGTATCGTGTTGCGTTGTGCTAACACACGTGTGTGTCGTGTCATTTTGGAGAACACTATTTCTAATTTAATTTGGGTTATAGAGGGAACTTTTTTTTTCTAGTAGCTTGAATTATGTTAAAAATTAGTTAGTATTTAACCAAAAGAAAGATAAAATGTCTTTATAATGTACTATTTTCATGCTTTTAAGACTTCATTTTATCAATCGGGTTTGACGGAGCGATTCATCAAATCGCTTTTGTTGTAGCATTCCTTCCTTGTTTAGTAAAATACAAGCACTATAATTGGAATGTAGACACGTTAATTTTTTTCCCTCAAATATTTAGGAATTTCTTAAAAAAAAATGACATGATTGAACAGTTTGTATAAGCAAATCATGCATATGTTTTTGTATTTTGTCTTGTAAATTTTCAATTAGGGTGATTAACATTTAAAATTAGGCTTTTAATTGATGTTTTTGTTCCATGATATTGAATTTGTTATTTGCATTATGTTCCTGGAAGCACATATCTTAGTAGAAACAACACTATGCAATGTCTGTATGGTCACTAATACATATACACTTTAGACTTCCAATAGGAGCTTGAATTCAAGTGCTAAATTTGGTTTCTCGAGATTGTCCTGAATTTATGAATATTTTATTTTAATTTTTCTAAGTTTGCTTTTAATTGGAATGTAGACACGTTAAATTTGTTCCCTTAAATATTTGGGATTTTTTTCTTTTCGAAAGCATGACAGAAAATTATTTTTTTCGATCTTTTTAAAATGTTTATTTTATGTTTTCTCTTTTCTGATTTTTTTAATTCGACTGATAAATTTGACAATTTTTCAAAGCAATCTTCAATCTTAAAATATAAAATTGTAGTAATAATTTGTAAGATGGTAAAAGACATAATCACGTATAGTTTTGGATTGGTTATTTGAAAAAAAAATTAAATTTGACGGGTAAGAAGATTTCGATATGACATTCTTAGATTAAATTGGTTATTTAAACTTTTGAAGTAAATATATAATCGGGTTTGATGGAGCGACTCATCAAATTGTTGAAACGATCTATTTGTCCATTAAATTATTGAAATAATTTAAAAAATTTCATTTAAGACAAGTAATAGGTTAAAGATTTAATATTTCATTTAGGACAAAATATTTTCAATTTTAGAATTTGGTAAATGAGATTTTATGATACTTTTCATGCACAATAATATTTGGCGAATAAATCCACATGTACATGCTAAGTTTTGCTAGAATATGCATCACTCAAGTTATTCATATCATCTATCCATGGCATATGAAAACAATCAGTCAGAAAATGCCATGTGTGATTTACCAAAATGCGGTTTTTACGAAAATTACTTAAAAATATTTTGGTGGGAAAATTAATCGGAGCAATATCGATAAGTAAAATTGGCGGTGCCTGAAATTTCGGAGCAGGTTTTTTTTTTCGACACCTTGACAGCAGCTGTCAAGAAGAAATTTCGGAGCAGTTATATGTCAAATTCCAGACTTTCTCCTCTCACATGAGAGTGCTTTCTCCTTCTCCATGTCATGCTCCCTCGTGATCCCGACTTCGCCGTCGACCAACTCCAAACCCTTCATTTCGCCATGGCTCACCATCCGTTCTTGCTACACGTTCTGAAGCCCGCTGTTTAACCCTTTTGTTACTGCACGATCTCACGAGTCACGATTATCGCCATATCTATCTCTCAAGCACAACCCCTTTTTATTTGAGGTAATTTTGGAGCCCGATTTCTATAATTTTTGCTATTCTCCTTCTCTCCTTTATCCCTGTTGATCCCCTTTGAAGACTCAGAGTTTCAATTGGGCCCCTAGCCTGTACAATTTGTGCCATTAGGTCCTCTGCTGCAATCTTTGTCATGTACCGTATATTGCACATTGGGAATCAGGATAACAGGTACAAGAATGTCATGTGCTAAGAATAAACAGCTGAAATGGAGAAGTAACGGCAGCCACATACAGAATGATCACTTTATTACCAGAAGGGATAAACTTAACGGGATAAGGGATAGACTTAACGGGATAAGGGATAGACAACGGTCAATTAATCTGAACCGTTCCTTCTGTAACAGATTAGATTAGGGGCTGAGATATAGATTATAGGATTGATGTAATTGCTCAGTTATAAATAGGAGAGAATTCCTTGTAAGATGTATGAAGAAAATTGATTAATGAAAGTTCTTTTCTATCTCTCTTCTCTTACTGTTCCCTAATTACCCCTTTACCAGTATCCGATTTTCCACCTAAATTATATCAAAATAAATCTAAATCACGCCAAGAACGTGACAATCTTCCAGCTAGCTAAGTGGCATTGTCATAGACCGAACCATTTTTTTTGGAAATTGATTACTGCCATCGGCAAATATACCATTCCAGCCATCGCTAAATATAAAGTGAACATATACAGCAAACAAAGTGAACATATAGACGATCTAAGTGAACACATACAAACAAATAAGTTCAATGAAAATAAGTTGAATATACATGTAAACTTCTGAACAAGTGATGACAACACTTATTTGTTTGTAAGTGTTCACTTAGATCGTCCATATGTTCATTTTGTTTGTTGTATATGTTCACTTTGTATTTAGCGATGGCTGGGATGGTATATTTGCCGATGGCACTTATAATTCCTGATTTTTTTTTCTGAAAGTATTTGTACCAAATAACTCTAATCTGCATTAGTATTATATGGATAAAAAATGGAGGCTGATACTGAAAAAATATGATACAAACTTTAAGGGCTCGTTTGGTAGTGCCAAGTTTAACTTAACTTTTGGGTCAACAAGCTAACCTACATGGCATGCATCGCCAAACAACTTTGGAATCAACGGGATAAGCACTACCTTCCTAATTGATTTTAATGTATTGTATATATGTACATAACATTTAATACTGGCAGCTATTATTCAAAAAGCAAGACCTTTTGGGTTTTATTTGGAACTACTGGCAGACTACCGGTGGGAGGGATTCAAAAATATCTTTTTTATACCTTTCTGGTGTATCTCAATACTTAAATTACCCATGTACTTGCCAAAGAACTCTTTGGGAACTATTCCTCGTTGGTGGTGCCAAATGTGATTCTGCTTTGTGAGTCGCGCTTTCCCCTGTAGGTTTCATAGGGCCATGATATTTTAAATTCCTTTATCAAATAAAACAAAGTTGAAACTTCTTTCTCTTGTATAGTTGCTAAAAGAAAACAAAAAACTTCCTTTACAATTATTTTCATGATAGTACTGAGATTTCTGAAAGTATTTGTTCCATTTCTTTTACACATGAGTGTTGTGATAGTTCCATATACTAACAATTGTATTTTTTTAATTGTAATTTCTAATTGTTTGCCTCCAAATTCTGCTGCATAAAACCCTGAACAATTCCCTATTTTATCACTAAAATCCAAAATCACATGATCAAAATCCCATCCGCATGACCAATGACTCAACAAAATAGCCCTGATAATTGGTCATAATGCATGAAAGGAAAATACAAAAAATTCTTAAAAATGGACGGTAAACTAATTAATTACGAGGAATGCCATTATGCGCCTGTGATATCCTTATGATTAATTACCGGAGTCCTAAAAAATAGAAAATTTGTAGCAGGTAAATTCTTCATATTTTTATGAGGAGCCATGCAAAATTTCATGTCAAATTGACCTATAGAAGGGCGCCAAACAATTTTTCTAAGAATAAAACAGCTTAATTATCCTCAAAATTCAGGCAAATGGACACCTCCATTATTGAAATGAATGGAGATGAACCTCACCAGAGCCTAATAAATGGAGAAATTCGAATGGGCCTTTAAGCTTATATTAAAAATCTGTTCTGGGCCGAGACTGAAAGCCCATTCGGATTATGATTCAAACCCAAACCAACAACTAGTGTTGTAGGGAAATTCCGTTGATCTAACGGCCACGATAAATCACAGAAATCTTATCTGAAATCAACGGACAGATCTTAACTCAGACTTAAAAGATTGGATGGAATTTTCTGATTGGCTAAGGTAGAGGGACCCACCCATTCACTATTAAAAAAAAAGAAAGAAAAAAGAAAGGGGATGAAACAGTACAGACACAGACGTCGTACGCCAGCGAGAGAGAGGGATTCGTCGTCGTTCTGCGCCGCCCCAACTCCAATTGACCTCACCAACAGAAGGACGATTATCTCGTCAACACAATGGTGCCAGGCTCGATAGAAAATGGTGACCAAATCGTCCAATGACTGAAAGGGAATAGAATAGCAGTTAAAATGAGTTCCCTCGGGATTTTGCCAAATAGATGAGAAATTGTTAAGAATGCATACCTAGAAAGTTCTTGTTGGATTTACAAAGAAAGAACGAGGGAACAATTTTGAGTTAATTGGGACTATTGGAAGTATTGACACCCATGGCCATGGCGAAAGCTTCGGAAGCAGGAGAGGTAGGCAACAGAAGTCGATATTGCACTAATTACTGAGTTGGGATAACCCTCTACTGTCTTGCCACTATCATGTTCATATAATGATAAGTGAGAGAACACCAAGGAGGATGATTGGCGTTTGCACTGGAGATGGCCAGTAGAACGAAATAGAGTAAAAAAGAGATGAATGGAGAAGAGAAATTCCCTCTCTGACCTATGCACTAAAAAGGAGGTTCTAGGCTCGTCAGAATAGTGTACCATGCGTACAGAAAAGTAATTGAAGAAGGGAGAATTTCCCCAGTCACTCCAAATTCCAACCGTTGGTGATCATTCTTCCTTCTGCAATGCATTAATTGACATGATGCAGCACCAGGGGTCCCCTTACCTTTAGTAAATGCATCACTAGCCGTTCATCTATACACAAGCAAGGAAAAAGAATGTGATGGATGGTCGGATGAAGCTAGTTGAAATGAGAATGTACATCATGGGTATGGATACGGCTGACAAACATCAATTGGCACCTGAAAAGCATTCCATGTGTGATGTAATAAGGGAAAATCAGGGAATTAAAGGAAAAGACAAAAGGGTGAGGCCTGTAAAGCATATATATGAGAGTGCCAGATTCCAATTATACCCTCCTACACTCCCTGGAATTGACATACATGAAATAACCCAAATAACAAAGCTCAATTATATGGATGAACATCAAAGAAGGGAAGTGCTATAAGGATAATATGGCCCCTAATTAAAATTGAAAAGGTACAAAAATTATGATCAACAATGAAGGATAGGGTAATTAAACATCTCATGTAACCACAACCAATGAGAGAGTGACAACACATACTGGGCCCACCTATCATACAAAGAGAAGGAGGTCAGCAAAGGTCAGAGATGAGTTATTAATCAAACAATAGATATAATACATGACCAACAGATCCATGCCAAATGGCAAATGCTGCCAAATGAAGCCACAGTTCCAATTTTACCCATGTAAACCTGGGGGAACATACACATGAAAGAAGGGCATTAAAAGAAGATCACCTTGCACTAAAAGAGCCTCCAGTCAAAGCCCATAAGAGAGTGGATAAAGGCAGTACCAGACCTATACCCCCTAGGAGCAACAGCTATATCCCAAAGGAGATGCTTCAGTTATGCAATCACAACCATCCACAGCCTATGAACCATTGGATGAGAAACAACACATCTGGCGCCAAAGCAAACATAATTCCTCCTCCAAGCACACAGTGAAAAGTAGTAAAATTACAAGTGCCAGGTGTTATGTTACCACTGGTTAGTAAGAGCAAGTAGAAAGAAAGAAAGTGAAATAGGAATTGTAGAAGCAAGGCGGCAGCCTCATGTCACATCCAGTCCCTTCATCACAAGATCAAGAAGAGAGATGTTGCCCAGTGTCAAGAAAATGGAGCTGAGCCCTAAGGGTTTCAACTATAAAAGAAGACCAAGAATGAAGAAAAAGGGAGAGATTTTTGATAAGCAAAAAAACTCTGCTAGTTTACTGATTGATATTTGTAAAAAAAAAAAAAACTTAAAAGAAAAAGAGAGAGGCAATCTTAGAAGAAGGTAAAGTCTTCACTGTACTCAGTTCCATACTTAAATCCAATTTCTGAGAAAGTTCCATTGTCTATCTTGTTTCCATCTTCAGTTCTTGTGTCTATTACTGATTTGTTGATCTTTTCTTTGAGGTTAAGTGTCAATTCTAGAAAAGTCTTCATGTAGAACATCTATCAATATAGTTTTGGGGCTCAAAGACATAGGTGAGGGGTGCTTGCCTGAGAGCGCACACTCACCCATGTCAATGAGCCACCTAATAAAAATGCTAAAAAATAAAATAATGATGAGGTTCTGTGATGGAGTATGGCCTGTTACATGAGGAGTGCTTGCCTGAGAGCGCACACTCATGCCAACAGTCATGCTTCAACACTGGTAATAGTTATATTTAGTGTTATGAGTAAAATAAGAAATATAATAGTAATGATTAGGTGAGAAGCCAGGGGCATATGTGTCAAGAAATTTGTGTCTAGAACTAAAAATGAGTCTCAACATTACAATGATTAAAGTCCATTTTGCTAAAAACATATCTGGTCAAAAAAAAACTTCTAATAGTGACAGTATGAATTAAGTAGCAGGGCTGTAAAAGAAGGTGGTGCACAACAGTATAAACCTCAGGGGCCAAACCGAAAATATAACACATATTATAGTAAAGGGCCCCTTACCAAAATATATGCATATGCAGGATAGCAAGAAATGATGTCTTTTTCTTATACAGATAAAATAATAGCATATAGTTTTATGTTTAGAACATTGATTTAAAAAG
Source organism: Rhynchospora pubera (assembly GCA_028095005.1). NCBI lineage: Eukaryota > Viridiplantae > Streptophyta > Magnoliopsida > Poales > Cyperaceae > Rhynchospora > Rhynchospora pubera. The sequence goes on along the minus strand of CM051460.1, from coordinate 219,918,450 downwards.
GGGCTTGATACGTCTGGCCATGTTTTGTTAAAAAGGGGACACATCACAATATGATGATATAGTAAGTTCACATCTAAAAAAAAAAAAGAAAAGAAAACAATAAAGCCAGTAAGTTTCAGAGTCTATTTGACTGATGTACCCTTTCCATTAATGACATGTCAAAAAAAAAAAAAACAAACTATGTAAACTCTCACTCTGTAAGATAAGGCATTGATAGCCTGAGTGCAGGTCATTTAGTACTAACTATCATTTAAATTCGTTTACTCTGAAGTGAGCACATGGGAGGTGTTAAGAGAAGTCAAAGGGAACCAGTAGATAAGTGAAGTCATGTGAGTCAAACTTCATATGAACCAAACTTAATATAAGAAATCAAAGTAAATGTAATTGAGTCATGTAGGGCTAATCAAGTTTTAAAATGACACAAAAAAGGGGAAGGCATAAATTAGGAGGGTTCTGTAAAGTAAAGAAATGATAGGGTCCAAGGTGAAAAAGAGGGTCCTACAGATGGTTGCTAGATAATGCTAACCAGGGTTTCGCATCACCGGTTCAAATTTCACTCCAATTATCTAAACGAATAGATGTTGCAATCTCAACTCGAAATATACATACATGTCAAAAAAAGGGGGGTGCAAAAGTGAGTATATGAATGAAATTAAATGTCTAACATCTGAGCATTGGTTACTCTCGATCAACAAGAATGCGTAAAAGAAAGTGAAAATAAATGTAGCGAGTTGTATGTTCAAATTGCATCTTGCCTCACCAGCTTGCCAGATAAAAAAAGTGATGAAACCAAAATCATGGTGACTCGAAATTAGAAAAGGGCACATGAAATTGAAGCTCTAAATAGCTTCACAGTGGTCATGGGATGCTTCACAGACGTTGGTTGAGACCATCCATCGCTGCCTCTCATCAATTGACAGTTATCCACCATGTTTGCGAAACCAAATCATGTCAGAACCAAAACTCCCTGAGTCAGCCAACGCGACTTCAACGGATGGCCAATGTCACTTCAAGGGACCCTCACGACGCCCACCAACCCGATCGCAGTCACTACGGTTGCCGAAATCTTTCGCTGTCATTGCCAGTGGAGATGTCCAGTCCAACGGAAAAGTGTCACAAACTACACCAACGAAGGAAGGAGGGAGATGAGCTGAGGGCCCGCGTGAACTTGGCACAACGGAGCAACAACACCGAGTCACCGACACATAAAACCAACAGGGCGAATCCAGACCCGACTCCGATTCATTCGGCGCAAGGACGCACACATAGACCAAGCGACTGAGTCAAGTCTCAAGCTCAGTGCCTCGAGATCTTCTGTGACTTCTGGCGTGTAGCGAGTCCCCGACAAGCATAGCACGAAACAGCAAGTACAGCCAATCAGAAAATTACATGACGCAGAAAACTTCAGAAATGCATTAAAAATAGCTAGACTATCAGAAAAATTCCCATAAAATATCAAAATGTCAAGAAAAATATGAGGAATATTTTGATGTGCCATATCATGCCAAAACACCAAGATATAAAATATTTTAAAATTAAAAGGTTTAAAGGGTGACCATAATAAAAAAAAATAATAATAAATTTACATGGTTGAAAGAAAAATTAAGCTCTTTGAGGGAATTGAACAGAATCATTTGAACAATGTATGTTCTGGACAGCAGGTACATTCGAACATTTTATGTTCTGGACAGCAGGTACATTTGGACATTTTATGTTCTGGACATAGGTACATTTGAACATTTTATGTTCTGGACAACAGGTACACCTGAACAGTTTATGTCCTGAATAACAGGTATAGCCAAACATTAAAATCCGTAAACACACTCGAAATAAAAAAAAAGAAGAAGAAAAGCATCACCAAGAAGGTCAAAAACAAAAGCTTAAAAGTGCACATCTAAACTTAAAAATCCAACTAAATACTGAAAATCTGAAGTCGCAACTCAAAAGCCTCGTTCCAGGTCCATAATGCCAAAAATTCAGCAAAAAAAAATTCAACCCAAGTGACAAAATAAGATTTTAAGCCAAGTTCAGAGGATTAAAAATCAAAAGTCGAAGCCCCAAAGGTCAACTTAAAAGAGCAAGACCTAAAGGTCCGACACAAAATTCTAAAGTTCTAAATTAAAAGTCCAATTCAAAACTCTAAAAGTTCTATATCAAAAGTACAGTTCAAAAGTCTAAAGTCCGATTCAAAAGTCTAAGATTTTAGATTTCCCAATTAAAAGTAAAAAAAAACCCGAAATCCTAAAATGGCAAAATTGAAAGTCCCACTTAAAAGTCCCAGATTCTAAAAGCACAAAATTAAAAGCCCAAATTTAAAAGTGACACAAATTCAAAAACGACACAAAGTCTAAAAGTGACCCAAAGACACAAAGTCAAAAGTGACATAAAGTCTTAAAAGTCAAAAATTCGTCCCTACAAGACTGCATAGCGTTTCACCTTGAAGGAGACACCCTCCTGATATTCAGATTGAGAAAAAAAAAGGAAAAGTCAATTCTGGATGATCACTGAAGTTCCTGTCAAGAGAAGGCATAGCGCATCTGTACTCGCGACTTGAACGAAATCTCTAAAAACCCCTAAATTCTCCGAACGACTGAGAACTGACCTAGAATACCCTATTTTCTAGTGTCGGACTCAAATCTAACAGCTTGTTTCTATAAGTTCACAGCATGTTTGACCAGAAGCAGACTGCAATCTGATGCCCAGGTGGCCAGAAGAGAAGTCAACCAGTGGCCATCACCCAAGTTCCTGTCAAGAGAAGGCATAGCACATCTGTACTCGAGACTTGAACGAAATCCCAAAATCCCTAAATCCCCAAACGATTGAGGACTGATCTAGGACACTAAATCTCCTAGTATCGAACTCAAAAATCTCTGTAACGACACTAAGCCTGACTCAGTAAAGTAAAAACAACCTAAACATCTTAAAATGTGAAATTGCATCATTCATGTCTGCACAGCATTATTCAAATAACTGCTTTTCTGCTTAGTCTTTACCTTGAAATTCTCTGCCAAGACACAACCCTTTTATTAAAATGGACTTCATCCACTTACGACATTTAAACTTTGATTATCCCGATCTAGAGGTGCTCTTGGCTCAGTTCGTAACTGAGTCCGGAGGTAATTAACAGTAGGGGCTTGCGCCTACTGGAAAAAAGGACCTACGACAAACAATCAACTCACGAGGTACTTAGAACCGCATTAGTGCCCTTCGCTCGTTTGGAATGGGCAGTAACGACGGGTCTCAAGATGCTCGAGGGGTATCTGATCCGCATTTCTTCGCCCCATAGAGGACTATCTGATCTTCCATGGTCGGACTGAAAAAGTGCGAGACACTAATAGGAGGACCGTCTAACTGTAGATGAAGCATTAAGTCATTCATACTTCAAGAGCTGAGTAGGAGACATGAAACAGTAACTGCCAACAGCTAACTGTACAGCTGTAGGATTTATTGCTAGATCAATTGTAGTTACTAGTTTATAGTGTGAATAATATGTTCATTCTTTTTTTTTTCTTATAACGTGTTAGTATTTACATGTTCATTTTTGGAGTAAACTTTTTGCCTTCAATTTCTGTCTGTGAAATGTCCATCTTTCACCAGATGTTATATGGATCTGTGCAACACGTTGGGTGGGCTGGATGATAAATTGAACCTAGGTCTCAAACCTCTTCATCTTATATACAACTGGTACGATGGTGAGTGGAGCTGATACCGTGAGCGAGGAGCAAGGGATCAGCGTAGGATGGTACCACACCCCCATCTCAGTACCAGTGTTGCTATCCCTATACGTACTATTGGGTGTTAGCTAATTTCAAGAAATAAATGTAGTAATTTGATCTCTGGAACAAAATATACATATGGTATTAGTACAGGGAGAGAATAACATGCTGCTTGGTATTGCTAAGTGGGACATAAGTACAGAGAATAAACATATGGATCAAGTGCTAGTGAGAAGATATGTAAAATCGGTATAGGAGGATATAGTTTGCTTGGTGCGGGCACAACATTATACTCTCCTATATTAATCAACCATTCATATCTGATACCATCTTAGACAAACCAAGTATAACATTTTGGTCAAGAAACAGGTGCAGCCATGATTTAAGAACTGAAATATTACATACATTTATATGGTCTCATCAATATGACGTGCACAGTAAAAATATTTACAAACTTGAAGCAAACAGTATCATCAGGAACAATATTATAACCAAGGTTATTTCAATTTGCAAACAAATACAGGTCATTACATTCTTCACCATATAAGATACACTATTACAAATTGTCACTATACAAATTATTATTGCTTCAAATTGCTATTGCTTCTAAGACAAGATGGTGAACCTTAAATTTCTTCAAGATGAGATCTGAGAAAAGAAACGAAATCAGCCAGTAATTATGTCTTAGAAATGAAGGCAAGTTTAAATAAACTTAACAAACATTCACACGTGACTTCACCATAAGAGATACAAAAGAATAGATAGGGGCATATATTGTTGACTGAACATTGCATGCACAATCTTGTAAATCAACAATGCTTAATGTGGATCAGCTATAAAATGTTGGTTTCACTGGTTTATATTCAAGTCTATCATTATACAATCGACTCTTCACCTCGACAAATATAAGAGAGAATATGTAAAAGAGAAATGAGACTCTTATCTCTGAAGTGCAGGTACACATCAATTTATGATATTAAATAACATAAATTCAAATTCAATCAAGCACAACACAATATATACTTAAACAAGCTATGGGTAATTGGGTATGTAACTTACAGTACAATGATTGGGGTTTAATTTTATACAGCTGGCTCTCAATTGCTTTGAAACAATAAACCACATTGGACTTTATATTCATAAAGGGTCATAAAGGGTCAGTTTGCAGCTTGGTATATAATGAGGCACATCTATTTTATATATGCTATACTCCTGCAGCCTATGTTCTAGTTCACAACGGATTCCTGCAGCCTATGTTCCTAAATCTGTAATAGCCAACCTCCTGTATGATTAGAATGCATATCGAGAGGTGGAGATAGAAGTCAAGGAATTTTTCCAAGAAAAATCAATGCTACACACTTGTTCCTAACACAAACAGTTGCTATGTAATATTAACAAATAAGAATGGAAGTGTAAAACTACCTCTTTGTTGGCTCTGTACAATTGCTAGTGCGTTATCACTTATCACACTCGAAATGATCAATAGATCCTGCATTTAAATTTGATAAAAAATCAACAATTATTTGTTATATTGAAAAATTTGCATACTGAAGAAGACTAAAATTTCAAAAACACCCACGATGCAAAAGTATCAGCATCTTCTTGTTTTATAATAATTTTTCCTTACTTTTTGCCATTTGGGTTCTTTCCTTCACAAAAAAGCCAAATCTAATAGCTAAATCAGATTCTGAGATAGATCACAACTCTTATCATTACTGGTCTAAAGCACCTTTTATCAGTGAAAGAATTAAATTATTTATTCATTCGACCACTCTCTCCATATATATTTCTCCGTCTTGACTCTTGACGAAGACCATGTTAAACAATTCTCACTTGTTGGTCTTTGTCTTTTATCTTTGGTGTTGGTCTCTAAGCGGAGTCAATCTTGTATTTATGTTCTCCAATGTGTAATGGAAATCAGTACCAACATATTCATGGGACGTATAATCCTCTTCTATCTCAAGACATTTAATTATTGTTTACTATTTTTATTGTGTGAATCAAATTACGTGATCAACCTGTCTAGCATTGTGCGCAAGAGCAATGAAGTCCTCTTATTTTTGTTCAATTTAGTTGCTATTTTCGCATAATGGAAACATACCTATTTCCAAGGCAATGGGTTCTGGCTGGATTCGAGTTTCCATTTATTTCGATCTTTCATGAAGTACCAGCAAGTCTGGCCATTCGATGTCAATTATGGAACCAATACGCATCTCACTGGAAGGGACTGTACAACTCATTAATTGCTGTAGGAGTGGTATGGTAATTAGTAATCTAGCATGAAGTACAGCATCAATTAAGCAATTAACAACAAATTTAAAATGGAAAAATTTAAGTGGTAATTAGCCAAATTTTGATACTTACAAACCAGTGAGCTCAAAAGCAAGTAACTTCATAGTGGAAAGGGCCAGCACAAAGCCAGGAAATAGTAAACAACAGTGCCAACCAAAATCTTAGCTGGTATGTTTTGGTACAGACGGGCTTAAATAATACTCAATTGCCAACCTTTGGAATTTTGAGGCTTATATTTGGGGCTTAACAAAGGAAAGACAAATCAACCCTTCTCATATCAGCTTTACTTGAATTTTACCCAGCAAACATGAGGATCCATTTCTATCTATTGGGTTTTTAATATTAAAATGACTTGAGCAATTTATACATAACAGATCATCAGCCCCAATCTAAACCAATTTACTATATTACCTGACTTAAACAAATCAAGGTAAGGAAACCACCGCCTCGCACCAGAACCAGCTCCAGTGACTCCATCCTCTTGTACAGGCTCCTTACGCCGCTGCAGTCGATGAGAACAGCATTAGCTTCATCCCTCACTGGTGTATCAATATGCACCCCTACTGACTCCTCTCCTATATCAGCCCCAAATCGAAAGGAAAAATAGAGGCACACATAGACGAGAGAGACCATGATGGAGGCGGATTTGGAGCCTGGTTTGGCGTGGATAGAGATGGAGACTGTCGACGGAGGGATGAGGCGGAGACAAGCTGGCAGTACGGCCTCTGAGGAGGCGGAGGAGGAGCCGGTGACACCATTACGATGGATTCCAACAGAGAAGATCTATGCTCAGTGATGACATGAACACTGTCGATTTCGTGTTCGATGCCGATTCAAAGACGGATCGTTGCGTGAGAGATGGATAGAATAGGCGGTGGCGGTCCGACGGAGGATTGTACAAAATAAACGAAGAGTCCAATGCCCAATGGGTCATATACGAAATAAACGAAGAGACTGTTCGAGTAAATAGACTATTTTGCCCTTCTGCCAAAAATTTCAGTTAGATTTAACAGAGACATTAGAGGTGCGTATTTTATTTCGCACCGTCCGATTTATAGCAAATGGACGGTCTGTATTCTTCTGCTCACATTAGCATTAACCTCATTATTATTATTATTATTATATTAATACGTTAAATTTGTTTCGTTATTTCCTCTCCGTCCGGCCGTCCCTCTGAGAAAATCGGACACCATAGAATTGATTTCAGCGTATTATCTTTTTTCCCCTATACATTTTATACACTTGGTAAATGGCTTTACTAAATAGCATAAACTTCATAGAAATAAAACAAATATATTTTAACAATAACATATGTGAAAGCAATTCAACAAAACTAGTATTTTAAATGTCTAAGCATAGTTAGGACTAAACTACGTACTGATTTACTTAAACAAAATACTTATTAGTTATGACATAAACAATAAAAAATAATTTCTGAAATAAATAAAAAGTGATGCGACTCAAACGTATATTTTGAACTAATAGAAATTCGACAAGACGATCTTTCTCCACATCTTGTTTTCTAAAAATAGAAATTCGACGAGACGATCGATCTTCTCCACATCTTGTTTTCTAGAGATAAAACTCTGCCAATTCTAGTAAAGTATTTTAGTTAAGTTACTAATATATTTCAGAACAGAATCTCCTTCAAACTGACTGACTTATAAGTATGGTTTAGAACACATAACCAGAACCTGATTTAAATTAGGGATAATGGGTAGAACGTTAGTATAATTGGTAGCTTTTTCAATCGTCAGTTAATCAGTCAGACTACTCAGAGGTTAGTTAATCAGTCAGACTACTCAGTGGTACGATACAAACTACTAATCTGAATAAGAGATGCAAAGCGGAGACAATGACTTCGCTGATGTTTCACAAAAGCAGCTTTCACTATGCCCGTCAATTCATGTGTGGATGTCTTAGGTTTGATTATTCTTTAGAGTAGTAAACAGTTAAACGCATACCATTAATAAAAAAGATTAATCTTGCACAAATATAGGACTGCATCCATTTTAATAAGGTAATAATCAAATTTAAAAGTGTTATTCATCAAAACTTGCATTTGGTACGGATTGTGACAATGGCTATTCTTGTTGTTTATATATATTCATTTTGGACCTGATTTGATTTGAGCTGAGCGTGCTATTAAACCAGACTGTCTCTCGACCTTCGTGAGTCAATATGTCGGCACCATGTTTTACTGCACACTTCTCAAGGAGATGTTGTGTGTCAAGGTGTTGCGTAGGTAAATCTATGGGCACGTGTGTTGCAATCATTTGTTGGGACTTGTGAGTTGAATTAACACATGATTTGACCATTGAGTGCGGGTGATTCACTCTCGTATTAATATATTATCTTTTTTATTTATTTATGCTAGTATTATTATGCTTCTCCTGATATTTTTGCATTTTATTTGATCATGTCATGGGTTGTGATTACTTTCATTATCACATTAAATACACTTAGTTATTGCATTATAGGATTTAAAAGTGCTTACTTAAAAATTATAGTTTAGTTCTATCTAGAGTTAACCACACCATAGGCTCTTTATCACCACACTGAGTGTACTCAGTCCACAAAACTTTCATTTGTGGAGCAGGTTCATGTGTGACCAAAAGCGATCCGAAAATAAAGATCGCTTACCGTTGCTGGATGATGTCATATGATATTTGAGTTGCTTCAGATGTTGACCTTTCGTGTACTTTAAATATGGTATTATTGTAATGATATTATTTTGTGATTTATTGTGTCTAAGATACTAAGAATTTAGTCTTACGTGTATACAACAGAGTGTATGCACGTCCTCCTCGAATTTTGATTTGGTTCGGGTGTGACAAATTTAATTTTTTGCATTTTTGTGTTTCGTCCTCTAAATGCAACGAAAAATTTGTTGCGTTGATTGTTGTCTAATATAGTAATATTTAGACAATCAAAACGGTTAAAACCATTAGTTGTTCTTCAATTATTTACAATTTAACAGTAAATTAAAATCTTTAATTAGGGCCCCGTAAAATTGATCATATTACCTAGACTTACATCAACAACATCACAAAATTTCTTCCGATTGCTCACAAACAAAAAATGAGGAGATTTACTAAACCAAAAATGAAAAACCAGAAAAATGAAAAAATCAGTTGGCAACTGCTATCAACACTTTTCACTTCTTACCAGAAAAATGAACAAGTTTCCCTCTACTATCAACAAGAACAAAAAAATGAAAAAAAATAACCAGAAAAATCAGAAAAAGCTCGAAGAACCAGCTTGCAATTGCTATCAATAAGTTTTCCTCTCTTAATTGTAAATTAGACAGTAAAAATTAACAAAACCTAACCACCAAATCAGGATTTCACTAAGGCTTCATTGACAGTATCGGTAGACGTCTTAGGTTCCCAATTGAGCTTCTCTCCTCCCACCAAGCAAACAAGGTTGAGATGAGATCTTCTGACCTAAATCAGGAACGAGAATAAACAAGCTCAAGAATTGTAACAGTAGAGAAGAAGAGAGAAGTTATAGAGAAGAATAAAGTTTTCAGAAATAATTGTATTATGAGCTCAATTTCACAGTATACATAGCACAACTAGTAGTCTATGTTAAAATTTTTATGTGGTCTATATTGTTAATTATGAACCAAGTCCATTTAGTTAAATTACTAAAGGGTGCATCATTATTTTGATGGAAAATTCTGATGTCCACATTCAATGTATTGATCCCAATGGTTGTCTTGGAAATATATTATTAATACTCATTCTCTATTATGTGAAATGGTTGGTTCATTTTCTGCCACATAAAATATAAAAGAAAAAGAGAAATGAGTAGATAAAACGCCTACAAAGAAGCCCATCATAATGTCTAAGGAAAACCGTTGAATTTTAGTACTTACGCTTCCGCCTAACGATTAATGATTTCTGCTCTTCAATTTGTAAGTTTTATTCTCAAGATTTTTGTTATTTTATATGATTTACGGATCCTGGCAATCGTGTTATTATTTGTAAACACTCTAAATTAATGATTACGTCTTTCATTTGGTATCCGAGCCGATCGTAAATTCATATTATATACAAACTTATTTTATGAGTATATATGTTTTCCTCGTAAATTTAGACTTATGATACGAGATGTTTTACTTTAAAAGTAAAACATAATGTTTTTGTTCTGTTTTAGGTAAATGTTTTAAACATATATTTGAGTGGAGACTTTCATTTAGACAATTTGCTCAGAATTTATTTTTATATGTTTAAACAATTCATTTATGCGAATGAAGTTTTTTCGCTCAATCTGTTTCATCTGAATGCATGAAAATTCATTTTGAAATGAATAACTCATTAGGGTTCCGTTTAGCATTTTGTTTAAGCATTTTAACGGATCATTAAACGAATTGTTCAGGTTGAATTGTTATAATTCTTTCGTTTAAGTGAATCAAACGGATTTCACACCCTATTATTTGCATTCAATTTTGATCTGAGAAGATTACGTGGGACTTCATTTCCATATTTAAGAAAAATATTTTGAATTACTATTATTATTTCCCCTCTCATGTACTGTACATGCTATAATTAGGCATGATCCCATTAAATCATTTCTTTAACCATTCACGTGGATGATGGGATCAATACATAGTTACTCCATAATTATGATTTCACTTATTAACTTATTAAATGGAGTTTTAGTTTAAGTTCCGTTTAATATTTTTGGTAATCGTTTAAACAGATTAATCAATCAAACTGTTTCGCCAATGGGCATGAATAATGCATTAATTAATTTCATTTAGTCGTGTTTTAATGAAATTTCAATGAGTCAGATGAACACTTGTTATTCGCATCCTTTCGAAATATGTTCACATTATGTTTATTAAGTGGATAAACTCATATATAATATTTATTTTGTGATTTCATGTGCACTTAAGTATACAAACGGATGAATAGAAGCTTGTTATTAATTTTGAACATGATCAATTTTAACAACTTTAATTATAATTACCATTTTATTAAAAAGAAGTGTGTGATATTTTTTGTTTACGTATCACAATAAAGTTTTACATTTAATAAATTATAATTGTCAATTTTACCAACTTTAATTGTCATTGTAGTTTATTAAATGGAATTTTTGTTTATGATTCAATTTGTTTCTGTCCAACGGTGATGCAAATTGATTTTATGGGACAACTATCATGTCAAAACTGGAATTTTTTTTTTATGTTGTGTTATTGATTTCAATTCTATTATATTACTTGTGATATTTTACTTTACATATCACTATATTGTTTATATTTACTAAATATTAAGGATGTCAATTTGAACAACTTTGATTGACATTATAGTTTATTAAATAGAATTGTCTCATTATCTTCAATTTATTTTCTGCCCAATGGTGATATAAATTGAATGTGAAGAACTATTATGTTAAAATTGAAATTTATTTGGCGTTTTATTAATTATTTTAGTTTAATTAATTATTAGTTCTTTGATAATGCTATGTGAATTTTAATCGACTATAGTAACCACTTTTATTTTCCTTGAATTATATACATTGGATAAAACTAATTATTCCAACTTGAAAAGAATAAATTGAGATTTGTCTTGGTATTTTGAAATTAAACCAGACATTATGAAAATATTATGTTGCAATTACCAATAAAGACAGCGATGATGAAATACTAACTTTTCTAAATTATATCTCAAATTTGATAAGGTCAAGTTTGGATTTAAAGAAAATATTGTAAATCAATGTATATATCTCAGGGTTAGTGGGAGTAATTTATCATTCTCATTTTGTATGTGGATGATATTTTATTAGTCAATAAGAAATTCACATTAGATTATTTATTTGTGCTTGTATATATAATGATTAATTTTATGGAAGAGTGATAAGCAGTCTATAATGACATCTTCCACTATGCAAGCAAAATTTTTGTGGCATATTGTAAGGTCACTTATCTTATTTTTGAATTAACGCGACTGCTATTTTATCTTTTAAGAACAACAAATCAAGCAAGTGTCTAATGGATCGACATTAAATATCTTGTTGTTAATTACAAAGTCAAAGATATGACTATAGTAATACAACATATTAATTTGAGAATTATGTTTACTAATTCTCTCACTAAAGTATTACCACCCATTTTTGCCGGCACGGGTTTGGTTGCTAATTATGATCTTGTTGTATTGAATTATGTATTAAGTTATGATGTGAAGCTTCAAATTATGACTTTGACTTTGAATTACGAAATTTGCTTATTTCTTATGTTGCGCATTATGTTTAATTTAAGCAAATTTACTTAAGTGGATCGAATGAATTATATTAATCATTTGTTGGAAAGAATACCAATGCTATAATTAATGGGGGTCAAATAACATTAATAGTTATTTTGATTGTATTAGTTTAGTTTGGTATTTCTAACTAAACAATGTTTAAGATTATGTTGGCCAACTTTGAATTTGTGTTTCATTATGATAATTCAATATAGACCAAGTGGGAGAATGTTAAAAATTTTATGTGGTCTATATTGTTAATTATGAACCAAGTCCATTTAGTTAAATTACTAAAGAGTGCATCATTATTTTGATGAAAAATTCTGATGTCCACATTCAATGTATTGATCCCAATGGTTGCCTTAGAAATATATTATTAATACTCATTCTCTATTATGTGAATTGGTAGGTTCATTTTCTGCCACATAAAATATAAAAGAAAAAGAGAAATGAGTAGATAAAACGCCTACAAAGAAGCCTATCATAATGTCTAAGGAAAACCGTTGAAGATCAGTACTTACGCTTCCGCCTAACGATTAATGATTTCTGCTCTTCAATTTGTAAGTTTTATTCTCAAAATTTTTGTTATTTTATATGATTTACGGATCCTGGCAATCGTGTTATTATTTGTAAACACTCTAAATTAATGATTACGTCTTTCAGTCTAGACAAGAAACAAGAATCCAAGTCTAATTGAGATACTAAACTAAATACAAAATATCTGTAATTATCCACTACTTAAGCACATGACACCGAGAATGAAAAATTAGTTGAGTCATGTGATACAGGAAGATGCCAGCCATGCGTGGTCTTGTATACTGGTAATTTACCAGTGAATTACCAGTATCTCATTAAGTGTCTGCAGCTTGCTTAATAGAGAAGCTCATGCCCTCACTGCCATGGCTTCAAAGCCCAAGTCCGACGGCCACATCGTCTCTGCACCGACTCAAACCCAAAGAAGGGGAAAAGGGGAGGTAGTGGGTTTGGAGGCGGAGAAGAAGGGTGGATATAGGATTTTTTTTAAGCCTAGGCACAAAAACGTTTATTAAATTAAATAAATTAATAATAAATAATATTTAATATAAAATATTTATTAAATTAAATAATTAGTAACCAATATAAAAATATTTTTTCCCCATATATTTAACTAACAAAATAGAAACATTAAGAATTTTGTGTCATATATAAATTTAAAGTTTCTAAACAATAAACTCAATATACTTATATATATATTTTTTTACAAGCAGACTAAATGATAATTACTAAATGAAATTCAAGCAAGATTCTGGAATTCCTCTAGTGAAGGAAAAATAAAAATTTTGGAAGATACAAATTTAATATTGAAAATATAACTTACAAAAAGAAATTCGCAAATTGCTTACTACCAATAAATGAATATATATTTTTGCTTCCCTGCACATAGTTTTGCACATCATGACAATTATTAAAAGCTATTTTTATACAAACTTAGAGCCTATATTCCGTGGGCCCAGTAAAATCCAAAGTGGAGTCCCAAGGTGAGAAATAAGGATAATTTTCAGTTTATCACCTCCTATTCTTCCGAGACGAGAGAATCATAAAACAATGGAAAGACAGGAGATAATTAAACGTAAATGGATCTGCACTAAAGGGGAAAAAGAACGGAACGATATAAATTCTCAAGGTATCCCGTCGTAGGCCAAGGAATTGTTACGAAGGAGAAAAAAACCGATAAAGAGCCAAGGCCGGGCACTAGAGCAAATTAAGCCCAGGCACCTGAGTTCTAATCTTTCAAATCACACTTACACATAAATCAAGCCCAGGCACGTGCCTGTGCTTGCCTCTGAATAAATCCTTCCCTGAAGGGAGGAGATGATGGAGCGGCCGTGAGTGAATGAATTTTAACAACTTCAGAATATATGGACAAATTCAGGAAAGGGTAATCCTGTCAGCATCATCAAACGCTCAGAACTTTGTGTTGGTAATTTGGTATAGCATGAGAACAATTCAGCTTTGTAATTTCGTGTAGCATGACAATCTCAGTGGCATGTTAAGATTAGAACAATCATAAAATCAGAAAATAAAATAGAATAATGCAAATGAAATGATTTCTATTACCTTTGAAAAGAGGTAACTTGAGATCAATTTCTGTTGATTCTCTATTGGAAGATCTCTTGCACTCCTCTTCTTATGTTGAGCCTCTTCATCATCAGAATAAACCTGAAAACACAGAAAGAAAAGTTAATAAATAAAGAAAAATCCTTCAAATATTGTATCTAATTAGACTCACTTAAAAAGCTTATTGCTTTTACACAAGATGAAGGCATGTAGGATTCCAAGGATCTGCTATCCTTCAAAGTGAGTCCATTTCTAAACATAACTATGTATTATGTGCCTTGTATTTTATGTGTTTCAAAACTTATTGTGTTATTTGCCATTATTAGTACTGAGCACGGGATCATGATCACTTTTGAAGATTTGGAATGCCTTAAAAAACACAGGGGGTTGAATAATCATATAGTTTACAATATTTCTACTTGACACCTTAGCTAATTATTACAACTCATGCCTTCACAGACTCGAGCCGTTAATTTTAATTGGCGGTCCCCTCTTCAAATGAGCTCTCTTCCCTAAAGGCATCCTTTGTTTTCTCTTCCTCCGTTTGGCTGTTGGATTTAGATACCAAAATTGATATCTCTAATCCCTTGTCATAGTCTGACAGCCAATCTGGTCATAGTCATTTCTCAATTTAAGATATATCCTATGTAAATCCAGTGGTAGATGGTTCCATAACTTCACAATTTCCTTTCTTATGTTTAATATTGTCATAATGTCATCCAACCTCACAGGCAAAAAGATCTAATGTTTGGTTTACTGAAGCAGGTCCTTATGTAGCAGAGGACAAAATTTACTGATAATCCCAACCAACCAGTACAAGAATCTTGAAAGATATAATAAAAGTAAAAACTAAAAATAATACAGACAATCAACAAGCCATACTGATATTTGTTGAGATTCTTCAAGGTTTGTTGCAATGGTATCCCATTGAAAGTCATTTTTGCCTGGGTTAAACGGCCTTTTCTGTTCCAATTTGGCTTGAATTCAATTTTTGACCTCTTCTCTGTATAGCCTATGCCTAAATCTGAATGCCTGTCCTACCTAACAAAACATAACAAAAAAAGAAAATAAAACATTTTAAAAGCATTAGTTCAAGTAGTAAATAGTAAATCAACATCAGCGCACAATATGCGGAGATTAAGTATTAACCAGTTCAGCTTCCCAACTCGTAAGTAGGCTGCACTTTGATAGGATATAGGAAACATGCAAAGGAAGATATACATATCAAAATTGCAATAAGCAGCAACAGCAAAAAGAACAGAAATACATCAAGTCATCACAGGAGTTTTTAAGACTTTGATGCATCAAAATAAAATTAATATGGTAATAAAAAAAATAATGTGTGCTTAACAGTATGTGAAACCTTTTCCGTTTCTTCCCATGCTTTATTTATGAAAATTCATAATGGGTTAAGCTCATCTGTGATATACCCAAATTAATGCAACATAAAGCTAAATCTGAAAACATGCTTGAATTTGAAGCATATGAGAAGAAAACATTACATTCCCTCGAAAGAGTCACAGAATTAAATCATCAAAAGAGTCACATAATGCGTGCAGAATCAGTAAAAGAGTCACAGGATTGAGCTGTGTAAGTAGTTATTTTCTTCCTACACATGTAACAAGAATACAAACTTTTTAGGGTTCTCTTTCTTCATTTTGCCCTCCTTCACTGAGCAGTGAGCAAGCATGAGTGCATGAGTGCATATGTGCCCTTTTGTGAGTTCTGGTATAAATAACTAGCAAAATCAATTCTATGTCTGGAAACGTCCAATTTTGGCATAACACTGTGCCCAAGGATTAAAATACTATCAATGAGGTGTATAAAGTGGAAAACGCAATTAGATACCGGCTACACAGGCCGATATGTTGGACTTGTGTTATTTAGTTGATCAACAATACAACTGAATTCAGGGGAAAACATGAAAACAATATTCTTCAGATAGATTAGATGAAAACAATATTATCACCAATGATAATTTGTTGATAAGATTTTTTATTATTGATAAATAGAGGACCTGGAGAATGCAGAAGCATTTTGTCAAAAGCAATAATAGAATTTTTCGTATGGTTTCACTTGTGTAATCGAGACTTAAATTTTGAAAACAATATTCTTCAGATAGATTAGACGAAAAGCCGGACAGAATTTGAGAATGGTATCAAATACATACCCGTTTTCAAGTTCTAGTGGATTCATGCCCTCTGCCCTCAGCAACCTGCTCTCAAACAAGAGCAATAATTAACTCCAACTTTCAACTCGGAGACAAACTGCAACAAATGAATTATAATCAAACAATTATGTTATATCAACCCTGCATTTTTCAAAAATTTCAGCTTAGTTACAGACCCATCTCCAAACAATTCTTTTTGCTAGTTGCAGTCTCCAAACATTTGGTTCCTTCACATTTTTATTGTTGGTGGAATTCCCTAAATAAATTTTAAAAACAAAGAGTAAGTAGTTATTATTTGAGTGTCTGTTTTTTTTTTTTTGGTTCTAGTAGCATTTTTCATCCTCGCTTGCAACAGAAACTTAATTGCAAAAGAAGAAGCAGGATAGATTATATTGACAACCGTGTCAACTTGGAAAAAAGAATATAACAAAAATAAAATAAAAATAAACGGAAATTGTAGACATGTCCTTTATATTCAAGATAGACCGTGTTTTAAACAAAGTGCAATTCAAAAACTTACTGGTTGTTTAAGAGCAATTTCAGAAACCAACAATTAAATTTTATATAAAGCACGTCTAAATAATTCTCCTTTGATACCAAAATTCTTCTGTCGCATGATAAAGAATACATCTACAATTCTAGTCAAATAAAATTGTAGATAACATATGATATATCCCTTTCCAGGAAATATAGCAAACATATTTTTTTAAAAATAATTAAAGCAAAAAAAAAAAAACAAATGTTCCTGGGTACAAATATTTTAACTGCGGCCGATAATTATCAGATAAATCTGTAATAAAGAAACCCAATTATTTATTTCCCAGAATCACTGAAAGAAATATCCAGTACCAATATAGCCTAGCTTTTTAGAGAAGCCATACAAGATACAAAAATTAAAACAAAATCCAATCATATCCTGGATTCATACAAGAAACGCTTTTATTTAAAAGATTGAGGTAACTGATAAGAGCATTTATGGATTGATTGATGATTGCATCTGAATTTCAAATTTCCAACCTCCCCAATCCTAATTCAAAGAAAAAGGCCCTCAAAACCGTCTGAATTTCATACAATGTGCAATGCCTATAAAACGCTAGGCTACATTTTTCTCCATAGCTTTGCTTTAATTTCCCAGTATTTTGCAAAAAAATTTCTCCTTTCCATGACAAGTCCGTTAGCTATTCAATCTACCTAGGATTAGGAACAGTATTTAAAGTCCTTTACATCTTCTTCCATTTCATTTCACGCTTATATAAGACCAACTCAAAACATACAAAATCTACAAAGAAATTTTCTAATACAGGTGTACAAAATGCTTAAGAAACAAAAAAACCAGAAGAAATCCAAGCTACCTTTAAGTCTGACGTGGCTCTTCCCTGCTACGCAAAGCTCTCCTCAGTCAGAATTTTGCCCAAAATACCCCTCCGATCCACCTCTAATCGAAGCCGTTGGATCCGAGTTCGACGCTGACGTGGACACAATCACAGGCTTCAATTATGGCCAATTAGATCTTTCTCCAAGCGTTACGGACTCCCCTCCGCGGTCTATCGGCGCATGCGACCGGTTCTTTATCCCAGATGCTGACGTGGCGAGCAGTTCTATAGTCGAAGAAGCGCGGCGTATGAGCTCCGGGTCCAGGGAGGAAACTGCGAAGATAATTGGTTCTCGTGTGGATGTGCAATCCAGCGATCCGATTGAGGATTTTAAACTTATTGGCAAAGCCTTAGACATTCTGTATTGAAACAGATTCACACCATCTTCTCTACTTATTTTATTGGCTCTGAACTGGCGAGGTCCAATCTGATTCTCGTTCCCAAAAAACCATCTCCACAGCTAGTTACGGACTACAGGCCAATAAGTGTGTGCAACATTCTCTATAAGATAGTTTCTAAGCTTTTGTCAAGGAGATTGCAACCCTTTATCTCTTTCATGGACTTGAATACCCAGAAAGCTTTCACACCGGGAAGACAGATAGGAGACAATGTTCGCATCTTTAGGGAGGTAATTCATACATTCTCTCTCTCTTCTTATAAGAAGGCCTCCTTCTGTCTCAAGGCAGATTTATCCAAAGCTTTTGATAGACTCAAATGGCCCTATATCTTCTCTGTCATGCATCACTATGGTTTCCCCACCAATTATGTCAATTGGGTCAAAGCTTGTGTTACCTCCTCAAGGTTCTCAATTGTTCTGAATGGGGCCTCAGATGGCTTTATACAACCAATAAGAGGACTGCGCCAGGGTTGCTCTTTGTCTCCTTATTTGTTCATTCTAGCTTTAGATGTGTTGTCTAGGCTGCTAGAATACAAAGTGAACAAAGGTGAACTAAAAGGGGTGTGCATTGCAAGGGGAGCACCTGTGTTGACCAATCTGTTGTATGCGGACGACTTGCTTATTTTTGGAGAAGCTAGTGAAACAGAGGTTCTTCGTTTATTCAATATTTTGAATGATTTTTGTGGTATTTCTGGCCAAGAGATAGGAATTGGGAAGTCTCAAATCTGGTTCTCAAAGTGCACCCCTCCAGGTATGCGAACTTTTGCCTCGAATATCTTCACTGCTGGTTCACCAACAGCAGGAGATGTATACCTAGGGGCACCAATAACTGCTAATCGACCTGGTGACTTTGGGCCTTTGCTTGTTAAAGTGGATAATAAGCTTCAGGCGTGGAAACGTACACACTTATCACAAGCTGGTAAAGTAGTTCTCCTTAAATCAGTCATAGAACCCATGCTCATGTATACTATGTCGACAACTGCTATTCCGAACTAGGTTATCAAGAAGATAGAGGCTAAAACCAGAGAGTTCTTTTGGAATAACGGTAATGACAGGCGCATGCCACTCGTGGCATGGAAGGAGATCACTAAGCCGAAATGCCAAGGGGGCTTGGGTTTAAAAAACCTCCTGGACTTTAATAATTCTTTGCAAATGAAAGCACTGTGGGCCATAGCAGCAAAAGAACAAGCACTTTGGATTACGGTGGTAACTGCCAAGTACCTCTCTAGGGCTAATTTGTGGGTCTCCGCTAGAACTACAAGATGCACAGCAATGTGGAGGTCAATTCTCGAGGTACGCACTATCATCAAACCGCATATAAGATGGCAGATTGGGGATGGTTTAACATGTAATGCAAAAGGGGACCCTTGGCATAATATGTGGGAGGCTTTCCAACCTGCAAATGCTTCAGAGAGGAGGGTCAAAGTGTCTGACCTCACTGGTAATCCTAACTCTCCATGGGCACGCCTAAATTGATTGAATTACTAGGCTTTCATGGTGCCCTCTTCATCTCTCTTACCTTCCCTGATGGCCCCAGCTCCTCCTCGCATCCTGACAGATTGATCCTGACTTGTACGAAGAATGGGAAGTTCTCTCTAAAAGCAACTTACCGTATGAGTCAGAACTTTAGAGGAGTGAATAGACCCCTCCCCCAACACATGGAAGCACTTTATAACAGGATCTGGCACTCTAGCGGAATTATCCCTAAAGCTCGATTATTTCTTTGGAAGGCCGTCAGGCATGCGCTACCTACAGATTATACCATAGCAACCCGGATTGGGCTACAATTGCAGGGATGCTCAATATGTGGCCATCGTAGGGAGGATGATACACATGTGTTGTTTAAATGTCCTAAAGCAAGGCAAACATGGCTCTCTTCTTCATTGGGACTTCGTACAGAGAACCTGCCAGATGAGGTGCCGGCCATCCTAGCTACTATATCTCCTAACCTTAGTGAAGAGCTTTTCTCTGTGATGGCCATGGTAAGCTGGAGTTACTGGAAATTAAGGTGCAAGCAAATTTTTGAGGGTAAGGATTTTGGTGCTGCACAAGTACTGAAACTGGCAGAAGGGTATGCAAGGAATATGAGGCAAGCGAATTTGATCTATGCTGTTCCAAGAATGGTGCCTAGAGCAACCAGTGAGCGTCCCCCAGCTTCTTTCTATTGTTTTTCAGATGGTTCGTGGGTTGATGATAACCAAGATGGCTCAGGATGGGCATATGTAATATTTGATGATAATCAGGTTCTGTGTCAGTTTGGCATGCAGTACGGCCGGTCCTCTTCTCCGTTTCACTCTGAATTGCTGGGTCTGTATTGTGCTTTTCAAACAGTCAAAAGTTTAGGGATTGATTCTTGTTGCTTCCTGACCGATTGTCAGCATTTATATAGAGTGATGTCAGGATTAGAGATGATTGATTCGGTGCACTGGGGGGCCTTTTATGAAGCTATTGACTTGAAGTGCCTTTTTGATGCTAGCGAGGGGTTTTATTGTAAACATGTGGGTAGAGTAAACAATTGCTTAGCTGATAGTTTGGCTAATTATGCTCGGCTTAGGAAGGTAGTTTCCACTGGTTACACTTTTCCTACTGTCCCACATTTGTAACTGTATTGTTTCTGGCTTAACGTGAGCCCAAGTGGCACATTTTCAAAAAAAAAAAAAAAAAAAAAAAAATCCAGCGATCCGATTGAGGATTTTAAACGGTCGATGGAGGAGATGATGGGAGCGTACCACGTGGACCGAGGAGAGCCGTTGGATTGGGAGGTCATGGAGGATTTGCTGGGTGCGTATTTGGAGGTGAACGAGAGAGCGGTGTTTAGATACATATTCGCCGCGTTTTTTGATCTGACAGTGGAGTGGGGTCACCGCACGGTAAACAGAGGTGGGTGACACGCCAACATGAAATTTTGATGAAACATTATTATTCGTCAGATTTATGTTGAAACTTTTTGATGAGGCATCTATCTTTGAGTGAAGACTTTTTTTTTGTATCATGACAATGTTCAAAACTTCTATTGGTTGATAGTTAAATTGTGATAATCAGACAGAATTTAATTTGTTTATATGAAGTGTCACGTGTCACTGCATTTTATTTATCACAATTAGCTAAGCTATTGTATTGCATTTCAATTAAAATTCTAATAAAAATACTGATATTCATATCCAAATCAATATTATATCATTTGCGCATAACAAAATAATTTTTTGGGAAGATAAATACAGGGCATTATCAGTTGTTTTACTTAGCGGCCTTAGGAGGTCCGCCCGAATTTCTTCAATTTGGGCCACACGTATCGGCCTAGGAACGGCCCGTAAAATTCTATCCTTTGTAGATTCCATCTCCTTCACGGCTTCGCCATTCCTTACTCTCACAGTCTCACTTCCATCGCAGGACGACAACTGTTGTTTGAAGGGTGAAGGTTGCTCGACTGCCTTCTAATCCGCATTTCAGGTGCATTTCGGTTGATTCTACTGGTGATTGAAGTTTGGTAAATTTGTGATTTAAGGTATTAGCTATAGATATACTAAGGTGTATCGGCATGCACGGACTGTTAGAAAACATAATTCGATTAATTAAGCCCTTTTGTTCATTGTCCAAAATTAATTATTTATTCAAACTGTGCTACAATTGCACTGGTCCCAGTCATTGCCATATGTGCCACACGCTTTATACCAGTATATGTATTAGAACCGGCAGTTATAAAATCCTTAATTGTGCTTTATCCCAGTATACTTTAATTCTGTTCAGGTGTTATCCAATTATAAAGAAAATATATCAAAAGGTAGCCTGTCTGGTAGAAATATGTTGAGTTACCCCCAATACAGTATGTCAGCAGGCACAAGATAGATGTGGTTTTCTTTAATAGATGGGCTAGACCTTTTATGACATTTGATTAGTGGGTGTATAGAGCTGATTTTATAACTGTTAAAAGATTCAGATTCCTCCAGAAGATGGCTAGATTGGACTATCATAATAACCAAATTGCATTGTTTTTCACAATCTCTGTTAATGATGGTGCTGTTTATGAATGCAGTGACAGAAAAATAGACGGGCAGATTGTCACTTCGAGAGACCAGACTAAAAATCTCAGTTTAAGATGGTGCATGCATTGCCTCTTACCCCCTTCTCTTCACTGTCTATTTCAGCTTACCAATCACATTCCCAGTTCTCGCATTCGCATGCTTCTCATCATAGCCTCTGCCTTATATGCTACTCAATCCCCCAATCTAAATCTCAACTCCACAAAATCAACAAGAAACCAAAACCAGCATCCACTACAACCAGGTGCACTACTAAAGAGGCAATTAACCTGTTGCACTATTATTTGGCTATGCCGGACGCTCTAGCATCCATTCTTATGTTCAATCAGCTCCTGTCCACCATGGTACGCAACAAAACCTCAATACATTACCCCTCCACCTTTCCCCTCTACAATCATTTAACGCAAACCCGAGGGATTAGTCCTGATAAATATACCTATGGGCACATGATTAATATCTGTGCCCAGATGGATCGGCTCAACCTAGCTTTTATTTTTCTTGGCCGGCTTCTAAAAGAGGGACACAGAATTGATGCAATAATCTTCAGTCCAGTACTTAAGTGCCTCTGTTATGGGGATAGGATGAGGGACGCAGCAGTCATGTTGCTTCACAAAATGCCTAAGCTGGGAGCCATGCCCAATGTTTACTCATATAACATTCTCATCAACGGACTTTTATCTTATGGTAACACTGACTTAGCCCTTCAGCTGTTTTTTAAAATGGTTAAAATTGGTGGTGAGTGGGAACCCAACATGGTCACATATACTACTATAATTAATGGACTCTGTAAGGAGAGTGACCTCACTAAGGCATTTGGTTTGTATCAACAGATGTATTCTATGGGGATTATACCTGATATTGTGACATACACCTCATTAATTAACGGTCTCTGCAAGGTTGGTGCACTAGACAGGGCAGAGAAATTGCTACTGACCATGGTTTATGAAGATCTAAAACCTAATGTCGTGACTTATAGTACTCTTATCAATGGTCTGTGCAAGCATGGTGAAATTGAAAGGGCAATGGTACTGCTGCATAGCATGAAATCTAAAGGGCACGAGCCTAATGTCGTGACTTACAACATTCTTATAGATGGTATGTGCAAGAATGCCAAAATTGAAAGGGCAATGGAACTTCTCCATAGCATGAAATCTGAAGGGCACGAGCCTAATGTCGTTACTTACAACAGTCTTATAGATGGTCTGTGCAAGCATGGTGACATTGAAAAAGCAATGGTACTGCTGCATACCATGAAATCTGAAGGACACATGCCCAATGTGGTGACTTGCAACATTCTAATATATGGTCTGTGCAAGAATGGTGAAATTGAAAGGGCAATGGAACTGCTGCATAGCATGAAATCTGAAGGACACAAGCCTGATGTCGTGACTTACAACAGTCTTATAGATGGTCTGTGCAAGCATGGTGACATTGAAAAAGCAATGGTACTGCTGCATACCATGAAATCTGAAGGGCACGAGCCTGATGTCGTGACTTACAGTATTCTTATAGATGGTCTGTGCAAGAATGCCAAAATTGAAAGGGCAATGGAACTGCTCCATAGCATGAAATCTGAAGGGCACGAGCCTGATGTCGTTACTTACAACAGTCTTATAGATGGTCTGTGCAAGCATGGTGACATTGAAAAAGCAATGGTACTGCTGCATACCATGAAATCTGAAGGACAAATGCCCAATGTGGTGACTTGCAACATTCTAATAGATGGTTTGTGCAAGAATGGTGAAATTGAAAGGGCAATGGAACTGCTGCATAGCATGAAATCTGAAGGACACAAGCCTGATGTCGTGACTTACAGCTGTCTTATAGATGGTCTATGCAAGCATGGTGGAATTGAAAGGGCAATGATACTGCTGCATACCATGAAATCTGAAGGGCACGAGCCTAATGTCGTGACTTACAACATTCTTATAGATGGTCTGTGCAAGAATGCCAAAATTGAAAGGTGACTTGCAACATTCTTATAGATGGTCTGTGCAAGAATGATGAAATTGAAAAGGTAAAACAATTGGTGCATAGCATGATTCCTGAATGGTACGAACCTAATGCGGTTACTTACAGCAATCTTATACTTAATCTGTGCAAGAATGGTGAAACCGCAAAGGCAAAGGAATTGTTGTATAAAATTTCAAGCATTATTTGTGAAGGTCAAGCCTGATGTCGTGACATACACCACTCTAATGGATTATCTTGTGCAAGAATGGTGAAATTGTATGGACTAATGCGGCGGAGGAGGTGGAAGAAGGCGATTTTTTATTGTCAGAAGATCTTAGCGGAGGTACCGAGAATCCGCTCCTCGGGTTCTCCCACGAGATTGATACCGTCGTCTCTTTTTTCTCTCACTTTCGATCTCTCTCTCTCTCTCTGCCAGCGGCTAGGTTTAGAGGAGAAGGGATTTTCGATTGACTTAGTGATCTTTGTCCAACAAAATATGAATTAAACATACTGAAAGAAAAATATGTAAAGCAGAATGTATAAGAATTGAAGACACATCATTACTTGTACAGTATGTACCAATTGAGCAACTGAGAAAAAAAATATATATTCTACGACCAAGCATTTACCAGGGAATTCCACCTGAAATCACACCACTGCAATCTACATAGAAATGTGATCCAATTAAAGATATCTAACCTACAGCTTTATACAAAGAAAGGTGAACGGAAAAATAATAAAAAACAAAAATTCCATGATTTTGATAAAAGAATGACCAATTAAAATAAAGAAAAAATATATATGTTTGATGTAATCTGCCACTTTAATTGAAATTACCGAAAGACACTGAGGAGATGAGGCGGAGGTGCTTGGAGAGGAGATGAGGCGGAAGTGCTTGGAGAGGAGAAGGATGGAGATGGAGATGGGGAGAGAGAAAAGGCGAGGGCTCGTAGGAGTCTGGGGCTAGGTTAGTGTTTGGGTAGGAGTGGGATGGTTTGCGTAAGATCAAAATGAATGGTAAGATTGGCGTGTCGAAATCGGAAAAAAAAAAACGGAATCGAACACCACGGAATTTAATTTAATTATATATTATTATTATTAGGAAAATTCTAATATGGACACAAAACAATACTGACTGACAATAATAGAATTTTTTGTATGGTTTCGCTTTTTTTGTAATCGAGAATTAAATTTTGAAATTTTGACATGCATGCACGTTGTACATGAATGTTTTCCTTATTTTAAGTGGGTCTCAACTCACTGCATGTATTGCGTGATGTTTTTATGGCCAAGGGATCTGTCAAGCTTTTTTATTTTATTTGCTAAAATGAGATTGGCTATTGTCCTTTGGATAGGACTAAAGAATTTTCCTATTCACTTTTTAATTGTTCGATAGCATCAAGATCTGTGCAGATATCAAATCGAAAGGTCGAAATTTATGGCGCTGGGAGAGAGCAAATGTTAAATGGTTTATAATTATAACTAGGTGGAGGGAGGCGGCTACGAGCCTACGACGCCATTCGAGTGCCAATGTGTTATATTTTCTCCTTGCTAAAATAAAACATGAGGTAGTTCTATGCATGGAAATTAATAAATCTGGCGATGAATTTAGTTGGTACAAATCCCCTTTTCCTCAGATTGCTTATTAAACCTTTTAATACGCATGTAAAACATTTTGTCTTATTATCTCTTTTTAATTACTATTTTGGTCTTGATTTTTCACTTCGTTTTTTTATATCTAGAATGTTCACAGAAGTTACCTCAAGCACATTATTCAATATGTGATTAAAAATGTTCATAGGAATTACTCAAATACAGAAGTCTAGCTTCTATGACATACATTATACAAGTACATGTATTATTTCTTAACCTCATTGCACAGGTAATTGTATAACGCTGATGCACCTTTTTGTTGAAAAGAAAATCTTTTGAGAAAATTTCCTAATGCACCTGAAGCAAGGACTCTGCAAAATTTCAATTTTTGAAATATGAATTAGCATCCCATAAATATGATCAGCGTGAGATAGATGAGTTACATCAGATTATGAAATATGATCATCCTTGATCGACCCCGTCATACTCTCTATCATCTGTCAATATGCCCTAACTTTTTCTACTTTCATGTGCCTGTACAGTTTAATTTCATCGATAAAACTCAAAAATAACCAATGTTATATATCAAAATTTTCATGAGTGATTCAGTGAAGTTACCGGTCAGGGCAAAAGGATAAGTCTCATGCAGGATACTAGGATGGCACCTGTATACATAATATGGTGTGAGCCTGTGAGGAAATATGATTTTTATTGGTACTATACCCAAAAAAAACCAATACATGTGTTGATTTCATGTATGAGAAGAATGTATTGGACCATGTATTATTGATAGCATTTGCTGGTGTCACTTGTGTCGAATTTATCGGTACCAAAACATACAAGCTAAGATTTTGGTTGGCACTTTTGTTTACTATTTTCTGGCATTGTGCTGGCCCTTTCTGCTATGAAGTTACTTGCTTTTGAGTCATTGGTTTGTAAGTATCAAAATTTGGCTCAGATCCTAGCCTTTTACTATTTTCTGGCTGTATTGACAGTCGCTGGACGTGGGGTCACTGATAGGCTGCAAAGATAAGGTATACCTCTTTCACTTTGAAGTTTTTTATTTTCCTGGTAAATTAGGAATTAGCACCCCTGCAACCAAGTTAATTTTTGGGTTCTGAGCCAGTAAACGATAACCATTTTCTTTAACAACAATGTTGGAATTATGTTAAATAGAATATAACATTTCTTTCATTATGTAAATTAGCATTTTCCAACAACTTTGTTCATTGGTCAGGCATATGGAAAGCAACACTCAAGGAAGAGGTTTGGAGCTTCTGGCCAGATGAAATCGCTGTACCAGACCAACTGGAGGATGGGAAGGAAGGACAGATGGTGAAGCTGAAGGAGGGCGACTTATGAGTTATGATACATGTTGCATAGAACCCAGTGTTTTGTTTGTTTTTCTTTTCTTATGTCAGATGGTTGTAAAAATTAGGTTTTAAACTTGTTTCTGTTGATAGGGTCAGAGAATGTGAGATAGTAAAGGGGGCACTGGTATTTGGATATATACCAGTACTGAGTAGCTTGTTTGATTTTTGAAGAACGTTTGTACTTCTTGTTATGCTTTTCAATGAAATGGAAAGTGGTGGGTATTCTACCCACTTATTTCAAAATATATATATATATATCGAGCTTTTAAATTTCGGTTTTTTCGGTATGACGGTCCAGGTCGCTATGTTATTTCGGTGTTATTTCGATGTTATAACAGTGTAGTGTTTTTTTCAAAGTTTGACACACATCAATTCTATAACTATCAATTTATATGTTTATACATCTCTAATACTCCATACAAATAGCATACGACCATACCAAATTCAATATACTGCAGTGTAACAATATTAAGTAGCAGTAGCAGCTTGTACCAATTTAACAATAGTTCAATATTGAATACACAATTTAACAATAGTAGCAATAACAGTTTGTTATTTCGCCAAAATAACTGAAATAACGTGTTATATCGCCGAAATAACTGAAATAACATGTTACGTCATTTTCTCAATTAAGACTGTAACGTTCATGCGGTTTGACACAAAATACCGCTATTTCTGTTATTTCGCCGAAATTTAGAAGCTTGATATATATATATACTAATAAGCATCATTGAAGTTACTTCCATTCAATTATATTATCAATAATCCAAGCATATAATCTATTTCTCTACAGGTAGTTCATTTATACTTCCATTCAACTGGTTGTAAAGAGAAACACCCAAATAAGACACTATGTTGCTACCACTAAATGAAAATTAACGTTATGAACATTTCAACAAAAACTCAATTAAATTGGTATTTTTTTTAATGTGTTATGGTTCTAAATCAGCCTGAGATGGGAGAACACGAAGTAGATATTGGAGATGAAATGCCAGCAATGCAATACCCACCTGTAGGATTTAGAGAGAGGTTGCACAAGCAACTCTGAGTACTGATTAATGATTTATAATGTCAGAAAACAGATTATAATGTCATTTGTCCCTCTGTATGGCTGTAGGTTGCTAGAACTCTTCGGTTTTGATGAACTGTTATATGGGATGACATTTTATTTATTTTCTTTTTTATGGAATTTTGGGTGGTTATATGGGGGTGACATTTTGATATGTGGCAGAAAGGCTATAGAGTTAAAAGGCATTTTTTATGTCAATATTTCATCCATTATTTGTTTTTCGCCATTTCGCTCAAAGAATTTACCGACTTAATAATAAATTGCAAAATTAAAATAAACAAGGAAGAAAATACGCTATAGCAAAGTATTATTCAATGGTAAAATAACAAAGTATTATTCAATGGTAAAGGAGTCAGTAAATACTATCCAACAATGATTGCCGTAACACATTTGAGAGTAACAACTCTCCCTGCACCAAAAGATACAATTAGATAAAATGTAAAATATCCTAAATTGTTTAAATACATGTGTTCTAATGAACGTGGGAGTATAACCGCATGAAGACGATAGAGAAGAGGGGGTGCGGAGACTAGTAGTGGGTCTAAATTTGGGCACGAGAAAATATTAAATCGTATCTCTGGGTCCGGATTTGGGGTTATAAGTTATAACTGAACGTGGGAAAGAAATAAGGGAGCATTGTTGATAGTTAAAAATTAAATTTAGTTGAGTATTTAACCAAAATTAGATAAAAGATTAATTTGGATATCATTTTTAAAAGTTAATGTTAAGAAAATATGGATAAATCGTATTTTAAAAAATTTAAGTGGTTCTTCCCTGCATCAAAATTAGTTAAATCGTATCTCTCAATATTGGGATCACACAATTAGGCTATCATTTTTATTAGGGTTCTCCAATCGGGTGTGTCGTGTCAAACACGATCGTGTTGGAGTCTCGTGTCGTGTCGACACGAATTACTTTTTTAATTGTGTCGTGTCGTGTCGTGCTAAATGGTGAAAGGAGCTAACACGACACACATTTTGGCATGACACGACTAAGACGTCGTGTTAGTCGTGTCGGATTATTTTATTATTTTTAATATAAAAATATTGGAAAATCAAAAGCAAAGGAAAAAATTTTGCTCAACCGTAATAATTTATAATTTGATTTTTTAAAACTTTTTATTAATATTTTTTTATAAAAAATAATAATAATTAGATAAGAACAATATGAGTTAAAGGATGGTAAATAATTTTATGTAGTATTATAAATTGGATCTGAATAATCAACATTAATAATTAAATTTGTGTTGATGTGTTGTGTCTGTTCGTGTTCGTGTCGTGTTGTGTGTCTAATCGTGTTGTGTCAAATCGTGTCAATTTTTTTCAAAACTTCCAACATGACACAATTATGACACGACATGATAACACAATCGTGTCGTGCAAATTCTGTACTCGTATCGTGTTGCGTTGTGCTAACACACGTGCGTGTCGTGTCATTTTGGAGAACACTATTTCTAATTTAATTTGGGTTATAGAGGGAACTTTTTTTTCTAGTAGCTTGAATTATGTTAAAAATTAGTTAGTATTTAACCAAAAGAAAGATAAAATGTCTTTATAATGTACTATTTTCATGCTTTTAAGACTTCATTTTATCAATCGGGTTTGACGGAGCGATTCATCAAATCGCTTTTGTTGTAGCATTCCTTCCTTCTTTAGTACAATACAAGCACTATAATTGGAATGTAGACACGTTATTTTTTTTCCCTCAAATATTTAGGAATTTCTTAAAAAAGTATATGACATGATTGAACAGTTTGTATAAGCAAATCATGCATATGTTTTTGTATTTTGTCTTGTAAATTTTCAATTAGGGTGATTAACATTTAAAATTAGGCTTTTAATTGATGTTTTTGTTCCATGATATTGAATTTGTTATTTGCATTATGTTCCTGGAAGCACATATCTTAGTAGAAACAACACTATGCAATGTATGTATGGTCACTAATGCATATACACTTCAGACTTCCAATAGGAGCTTGAATTCAAGTGCTAAATTTGGTTTCTCGAGATTATCCTGAATTTATGAATATTTTATTTAAACTTTTCTAAGTTTGTTTTTTTTTAATGAATTTTCAAAGTTTCTGTCAATTTGGAATTCTTGCGTGGTTATGGGAACATCCATTCCTCCTTTGTTTAGTACAATACTAGCACTTTTAATTGGAATGTAGACACGTTAAATTTGTTCCCTTAAATATTTGGGAATTTTTTTCTTTTCGAAAGCTTGACAGAAAATTATTTTTTTCGGTTTTTTTAAAATGTTTATTTTACGTTTTCTGTTTTCTGATTTTTTTTAATTCGACTGATAAATTTGACAATTTTTTCAAAGCAATCTTCAATCTTAAAATATAAAATTGTAGTAATAATTTGTAAGATGGTAAAAGACATAATCACGTATAATTTTGGATTGGTTATTTGAAAAAAAAAATTAAATTTGACGGGTAAGAAGATTTCGATATGACATTCTTAGATTAAATTGGTTATTTAAACTTTTGAAGTAAATATATAATCGGGTTTGATGGAGCGACTCATCAAATTGTTGAAACGATCTATTTGTCCATTAAATTATTGAAATAATTTAAAAAATTTCATTTAGGACAAGTAATAGGTTAAAGATTTAATATTTCATTTAGGACAAGTAATGGGTTTTTCCAGCGGTCCACCATGCCCGCTTATCGCCTTGTTCTAGAGATTTTGAAAGAAAATTTTTTCATCTAGCATGTTATCGATATACCCGATAATCGTTGCCAGATGTTTGATTATTTCCTCAGGAGCTTCTTTGTTTCTTCGAGCACCTTTTCTAAATCAGCTAATTGTTCATCAGCGAAATAACAGTTTCCAGTTTTCACCATATTTGTTGTTAATCGAGATAGTAAATCAGCTAAGACATTCATTTTGCCATCGATGTGCTCGAAATTCACTTGCACTCCTGTTCCTGTAACAAAGTCAACAAAATTAATCCATCGAACTCTTGAAGGTTTATTTTGTGCTGACTTGTTGTAGAAACTGATTATAGCCTGACAGTCAGTTCTGAGGGTAATCTCTTTCTGATCCAGGTAATGAATTTTAAGCGCCTTCATCGTCTCCATGCAAGCATGAATCTCTGCATCAATTGTGGATTTTATCACCGGAAATTTTCCGCTTGCGTATGCACACACTTTCTCTGTGCTTCGGGGGTCATGCTTTGATTTCTTCCACTTGCATATGCCGCCCCATCCTTCCATGCATCCGTCTGTTTCAAGGATGATGTAGGATCCTTCTGGAGGTAATTCGAGATCTGGGAGTTGCTGCACAGCTTGTTTGACTTTTCTGATGATGTCATAGTCTGAGCCTTTGAGCCTTTTGTCACCATGTTCACTTGTTTTTTAGTATAACGGCCCAAGTAATGTTCCCAATTTTGGTATGTATGACCTAGCATAATTAAGGATGCCAAGCCATGACCTCATGCCATCTTTTTCCTTCAGTTTCTCTTCATCAAAAGAAATGATCTTCTTGATTATGTGCGGCTGAAGTTTAATTTTTCTGTTTCCAATAACTACACCTAGGAATTCAATTTCCTGTACAGCTATCTTCATTTTTGTTGGGGATAGTACCAGTCCCCATTTCTCACAGATAGACAACATGACCTCCAAATGTCTCGCATGATGCTCTTCATTTTCAGAAAACACCAGTATATCGTCGATGTAGACTGCTATAAAATCCTCCGTTCCTCGGAAACAGTCATCCATCTTTCTCTGAAAAATTGCTGGTGCATTTTTGAAACCAAATGGCATTACCAACCATTCATACAGACCATTTGGAACAACAAATGTTGTCCATTCAATTGACTCAGGATCCATTGCCACTTGATGGAACCCACTTTTTAAGTCAAATTTTGAGTAAATTCGACTATTGCCGACCTTCTTGAGGATGGTGTTGATCCCTGGCAAGCTGTATTGATCTTTGTGGGTATTATCATTGAGGGTACGATAGTTGAATACCATTCGTTCCTTGCCTTTGACTTCTGCGCCAGTTTTCGGGTCTATGGTTGTGCCCGAATTTACCATCATTGCCATGGTCCTGTGCTGGCTTTTACTGGGTCTTATCACTCCAATTTTAAGCAGAGCTTGAACATGTTTTTCAAATTGCCCTTTCATTGCTGGTGTAACATGTTTTAGCGGCTTGTCTTGGATTGTGATATCCGGGTTGATGATATCTAGCTTGCATTTAACCCAATTTTTCTCCCAGTGCTGGAGAGGATTTTCTCCAATATACCCTTGTTCTTCCAATCTTTTAAGGAGAGGTTGAAACTTCTCCTTGAATCTTTGTGATTCTTCTCCACAAGAGTATGCTATGGCTCTCTGGATTTCGAGGTATTCAAGCTCGGATAGCTCTAGTTCCTCAATTGCTGCCGAAGCTGCTACCTCAGCATCTACCTTTGTTGCAGTTGTAGTGACATTTTTGTAGAAGGTCACCATTTGCCCTTCAATCCTGAGCCCTCCTTGCATGGCTCTAATGAAATTGCAACCAATCAACATTTGGATCCCATCCCTTTGCTCCATTGGAAAAGCGTATGTGAATGGAATACGAAACCTGTTTTCTTCAATAGCCATCATTCCTTCTTTCAATTTTTGGTTGGCTATTTGAGAGGAGTTGACCCCGTTGATTTGAATGGGGTATGCACTTGGTTCAAGTGCATCTTTTGGAACTACGCTTTGGTCTATGCAACAGACTGTTGCACCAGTATCCAGGATAGCTTGTACTTTGAACCTTTTTACTCCTGGAATTTCCATTGTTAACTCAATATTATAGAGTCTGTTCAAGACTCTCCTTCCTTTTCTTGGATCCGGGACTTGAGTACTGATATACTCATTTTTGTCTGTTAACATCTTGATCACCACACCCTTTAATTTTGGGATATGGCTCTCAACGGCTTCATCTTCTGAATCCATTTCTTCAAGAATCGGGATTTCTGGGGCTTTACCTTTTGTTGGATTTCGCATTTCGCCTAGATCTTTTTCAATCTCCAATTCTTCAACTCTTTCCTTTAGCCTTTGGTTTTCTACTAAGAGGAAATTTGTATACCCGATCAGCTCATTGATTAGGGTATCCTTGTTATCATACTGGAGGTTTGATCTTTGAATTATTAATTTTCTCCCCAGATTGAATCTTGAACACATTGGGCAGACTGTTAAATGACACAGGCTGCAATGTGCTCTCATTCTTGGATTGGTTTGTTCCTTGCAAAACAGACATCTTATGAATTCTTGAGCTTCTGGGTTGTTATCTTCCCATTGATGCACACAGTTTTGGATTTCTTGAGGCACTGAGATCTCTACTCGCCATGAGATTTCCTCATTCGTCATCATCATTGCGATTTCGTATGGTACCTCATTTATACCAGCCATCAAAAGAATGACCAGTATTTCCTTCCCCTTCAGAAAATGAACAGATTGCGTCACTATTTGGTTCATTCTGATCTACCGAAAGCACATCCCAGTCGTCATCTAGATCTAGATTTTCGACTATGGCTGCTCTTGCAATGTTACCCTTTTGCCTTGTGCAGTTGCGGGCAAAATGTCCTTCCCCACCACATATAAAACACTTGCATTTTCTTACTTTGTCTGCATGCTTCCTTTTAAATACTCTGATGTGCGTATCATGTGGTTTGCCTTGGTATGTTTTCACATTCCTAAGGCCATACTTCTTATTCTTCTGATAGTAGCCTGGCACTGGTATGCGGCTACAGAATGAGAGATCTTTGAGGCTTCTTTGGAGTGCAATTTTCTTGCACTGCTCCGCCAGATACTGGTAGGTAAAATGTATTCTTGGAATAACACCTACAGTATTGCCTGGATATTTTTCAACAAATGCTTTCTCAATTTCTCCACCGATAATTGGGGGCATTTTTCTGAAAAATTTTGTCGAGATCTCAGGGCATATAAACATCCTTCCCGATTTTGCAGCCAGGATCTTGTAGTCGTTGATATAATCAAAAAGATCTTTCACATTGTGACATGAAAGTCTCTCTAGATCGTTGTATGCTCGATCTTGTTCTTCAGTGGACCCGATTGTTGGATCTTCCAATAGAAGCATTCGCCTGATTTGGGAAATCACATTCTGTGGATCATCAGCGATGTTACTAATTCTTCATATTTAGTAGGGAATGCCATCCTCCACTGAATCCATGTCTTTTTCTCTGTCTCTCCTAGGAGATTTTCGATGTAGTTGACCTTTGATTTGTTATCCGCCCAATTCTTGTCATTTATCAAGTTGAGGGTTATTGATTCCCATCGGGAAATAACCTCTGAGTATAGACCAATATCTTCTGGTAAAACTAGGATTGCACTTTGACTGCCCTGAGCTGTTGGCAAATTGAACCTTTCATTCATCTGCCTTGCATAGCCACCACAGATATTGTCTAATCGTGCCTTTATCTCTGGGATTTGGAGATTCTGGGGTTGCCTTGAACCAGGTGGGTACATGGCCGGTCCCATGATTGGTTCAGGTGGTATTCTTGTAAGTGAAGACTCTGCGGTTGAGAGTACCATCTCTACTTTCTTTTTGAGATTTTTGAATTGTGGGTATTCCATTTCCTCTACCATATAGACTGTCTCGAATAGATCTTCATCCCACTTTGTTTTAGAATTTGGAAAACTGGCATCTTTCCCACCACCTTTCGCTAGAAGACTTAGCAAGTCTTCATCTCGGTTTGCCGGTGCATCCAATTGAGATAGGAATTGCACCGTAGAGAGTATCTCATCTTCATCTGACTCATCCCATTGACAAGTCATCATAAGGGTTTGTTCCTCAAACCACTCACTTTCTGCATCAATGGTTTCTAACCAATTAAATTCTGTAAATGTCATTTGTACGAGTTTGTCTTCGCTATCTAGCTGCTCAATAGCAAACCATTGATACGGGTTTATCGGTTCCAGCATTTCAACTGTTGGTTCAGTTTGTTCCGCTTTTAGTATTGTTAAGAACCATTTCCTCAATAAGGAACCATCATCTTGCTCAGTCTCGTCATCTTCACTAAATTCCTCAGGGTTTGAATAGATTTCTGGAAATTCTAGATCATATTCGTATGGCCAATCATCATCTATTGTGAGTAGATTGATGAATTCTTGTTCAAGTTCTTCCTCATCATTTTCTCCATGAATAACCTCCTGTTCGGGGGTTGTTGTTGCATACCCCGAAAATCTGACAGACAATGAGCCGTCTGTCCTTGCTCGAATTCGTGTTGCTTGGGGATTCTGGATTTGTGAGATAACAGCTGGTCTCACAAGCCACTGCCTTCCTTGGAGTTCTGCAGTTGTCCTTTGCGAGCCAGGGATGGCCCGAACTTCTCGGCTTGCTAGGTGGTCCGCCACGTTCTGAACATTGTATCTGTAATTTGTGTGGCTTGTATTGGATAGTCGTCCAATTAGGGATCTTGAGAGTAAAAGGTTACTCTCACTACCTTGCCATCATTCATACCCGTGAGTTTGAATCACTAGTTGAATGTGATCTCTGAAGTCACGGATACTTAGAGTCATATTTGGAGCAGTATACACCAACTGCGTTCCAGATGTAAGATCCATTTCCATAGAGCTAATAACAGCTCTATCATCTCGCCATCTAGTGTCTCTGATTAACACTAGTGCATTCACACCTGTACTCCGCCTGTGCAGCGTGTATAACCGAACCATAATTAGTCCGATATGCAAATGTTGGAGCCCTTCTTGTAAAAGGCTGTTAAAGCTTTCTTCAGAAATGAAAGGTAACTCTACTTGTTGGCCAGAAGGTAAGGGCCAAAAGGTAAAAGCATCTTGGGATGGAGAGCGATGGCAGCAACGCAGCACCTAAACGGAGAAGAACAAGGAGAGATGGTAGCAGCACCTTGGGTGGAGAGGGATGAGAGGCGGACTTGATGAGACAGGCGCAACGAAGCTTTTTGCCAGGAATTCGACTCTTCTGGCAGCCAAAATCGCTTGTTTTTTCAATATAAAAGTTGAGACGGGCAGGAAGGTAGTGAAGAGAGAGGCGAAATCCTTAGTTTTTTTCTGCGCGCTGTTGGATCTCCATCGGACAGTCCATTTAAAAGGACTGCTCGGAGCAGTCCTTTTAAATGGCTGTCGAGGATGCGGATTGCGTTTGGTAGTGGCAAGTTTAGCTTGACTTTTGGGTCAACGAGCTAACCTACATGGCTTGCATCGCCAAACAACTTTGGGGTCAACGGGATAAGCACTACCTTCCTAACTTGGCCATATATTTAAGCTTTTCTCAAACACCAAAAAAACAAATTTATATCGTATCTAAAGAGGAAAACCTTGAGAAGAAACTTTAAAATTTCAAATTTCAAATTTTCAAAATTTCAAATTTCAAATTTTAAATTTCAAAATTCAAAATTTCAAAATTCAAATTTCAATTTTCAAAGTTTCAAATTTTAAAATTAAAAATTTTAATTTTCATCTTTTAAAAAATTTTTAAATTTCAAATTTTGAAAATATCAAGATTTAAAATTTTCGAATTCTAAAATATCTAGATTAAAATGAATGTTATAATTAAATGCATTCACTTTGTTCACTAACTTTAACCTATCATGTCAAACAACAATTACTAACTTTAAGTTAGTACTAACTTTTATTAACTTTAATCTCAAACACTAATCCCAAAATGCTAACTTTAACCCTTGATCCCACTAAACTTTGATGTTGCCAAACGACCCCTTAGTAGGGACTCGAATTTTACAATAAAACTCTGGAGACCAAGCAGCTATTCAATTTTACATGGTCTATTTTATTTATTTTTTCTCTCTTCCAATCTGTATTAAATGGGCAAATTCTCACTACGGTGAGGTCCTAGATTCAAAATTAGAGGTTATAAAGCCTGTAAATATATCAAGCTCATCATTTGGACATCAAATATACACTGATTTAGGCCTTCTTTAGTAAATGTGAAAAATGAATAATAACATGGGGGACACTGAGATAAGCCAAGAATGTTCAAAAATTTTCATCATGTGGTATCTTGGCAAGCATTATTAAACTAATCAAATTTTGGAAGTTTTAATGTCATTAAACATAAGATAATTATGGTGAGCCACTCTTTGAAAATGAAACAAAGGACATCATGTTTTGTTACATAACCTTATCTCCATCAGTATATCTGCCTTTTTTTTTTCAAGACAATCAAGGGTCACCTTAATAATTGGGTTTAGAGTGCTCAATCAAACTTAAGTTTTCTTGTTATCAAGATGGGTTTATTGTTTCCAGAGGACATTTATAGCACACTTTTGGCTTTACATTTTCATAATAGTTCTGTTAAAATGATGATCCATAATTTGAGCACTTATGTACGAGATTTGACTTTTTATGATGCTAGGCTGAGATCATACATGGAATTATGCATTTTGATCCCTGGGATTACCATGTGAGTGTAATCTAATCACTGCTCTACCAAAACTTTTTGATGGATATGTTTTTTTTGAAGAAAAACAAGGGTCAAGCCCCTGCCTTATATTAATAAAATAAAGTATAAGAGTTTACAAAGTTTAGCGAGAAGCTAAACTCAACAAAACAGAAAAAAAAACACTAAAGGATTGATGGATATGTTATATTGTACCCAAAATTTTTTACTCTCATCCTTTTTTACTCTTGTAATTCATAGCCATCAAAGTTTTAGGTCATTTGCAAATAACATCTAAATATCTGAAACAAGATTAAGGTGAGGAAATGATAATAAAAAAGGAAAATTGAAGGGTGGAGATCCTCTGACAATGGACCATGATAGGGAACCAAAAGTTATGATGATTAAAATACCTTTTCATGTTTCAATGCTACTAGATGTCTTAATACAAGTCGGGGCAAATTGCAAGAATAAGGATTCGAAAAGTGGATACGTTTTTTTTAGAAATAACGAGCCTTATTTAATTGATTTTAATGTATTGTATATATGTACATAACATTTAATACTGGCAGCTATTATTCAAAAAGCAAGACCTTTTGGGTTTTATTTGGAAGTACTGGCAGACTACCGGTGGGAGGGATTCAAAAATATCTTTTTTATACCTTTCTGGTGTATCTCAATACTTAAATTACCCATGTACTTGCCAAAGAACTCTTTGGGAACTATTCCTCGTTGGTGATGCCAAATGTGATTCTGCTTTGTGAGTCACGCTTTCCCCTGTAGGTTTCATAGGGCCATGATATTTTAAATTCCTTTGTCAAATAAAAAAAAGTTGAAACTTCTTTCTCTTGTATAGTTGCTAAAAGAAAACAAAAAACTTCCTTTACAATTATTTTGATGATAGTACTGAGATTTCTGAAAGTATTTGTTCCATTTCTTGTACACATGAGTGTTGTGATAGTTCCGTATACTAACAATTGTATTTTTTTTTTAATTGTAATTTCTAATAGGAGGATTGTCTAACTGTAGATGAAGCATTAAGTCATCCATACTTCAAGAGCTGAGTAGGAGACATGAAACAGTTACTGCCAACAGTCTGTACAGCTGTAGGATTTATTGCTAGATCAATTGTAGTTACTAGTTTATATAGTGTGAATAATATGTTCATTCTTTTTTTTCTTATAACGTGTTAGTATTTACATGTTCATTATGGAGTAAACTTTTTGCCTTCAATTTCTGTCTGTGAAATGTCCATCTTTCACCAGATGTTATATGGATCTGTGCAACACGTTGGGTGGGCTGGATGATAAATTGAACCTAGGTCTCAGACCTCTTCATCTTATATACAACTGGTACGATGGTGAGTGGAGCTGATACCGTGAGCGAGGAGCAAGGGATCAGCGTAGGATGGTACCACACCCCCATCTCAGTACCAGTGTTGCTATCCCTATACGTACTATTGGGTGTTAGCTAATTTCAAGAAATAAATGTAGTAATTTGATCTCTGGAACAAAATATACATATGGTATTAGTACAGGGAGAGAATAACATGCTGCTTGGTATTGCTAAGTGGGACATAAGTACAGAGAATAAACATATGGATCAGGCGCTAGTGAGAAGATATGTAAAATCGGTATAGGAGGATATAGTTTGCTTGGTGCGGGCACAACATTATACTCTCCTATATTAATCAACCATTCATATCTGATACCATCTTAGACAAACCAAGTATAACATTTTGGTCAAGAAACAGGTGCAGCCATGATTTAAGAACTGAAATATTACATACATTTATATGGTCTCATCAATATGACGTGCACAGTAAAAATATTTACAAACTTGAAGCAAACAGTATCATCAGGAACAATATTATAACCAAGGTTATTTCAATTTGCAAACAAATACAGGTCATTACATTCTTCACCATATAAGATACACTATTACAAATTGTCACTATACAAATTATTATTGCTTCAAATTGCTATTGCTTCTAAGACAAGATTATGAACCTTAAATTTCTTCAAGATGAGATCTGAGAAAAGAAACGAAATCAGTCACTAATTATGTCTTAGAAATGAAGGCAACTTTAAATAAACTTAACAAACATTCACACGTGACTTCACCATAAGAGATACAAAAGAATAGATAGGGGCATATATTGTTAACTGAACATTGCATGCACAATCTTGTAAATCAACAATGCTTAATGTGGATCAGCTATAAAATGTTGGTTTCACTGGTTTATATTCAAGTCTATCATTATACAATCGACTCTTCACCTCGACAAATATAAGAGAGAATATGTTAAAGAGAAATGAGACTCTTATCTCTGAAGTGCAGGTACACATCAATTTATGATGTTAAATAACATAAATTCAAATTCAATCAAGCACAACACAATATATACTTAAACAAGCTATGGGTAATTGGGTATGTAACTTACGGTACAATGATTGGGGTTTAATTTTATACAGCTGGCTCTCAATTGCTTTGAAACAATAAACCACATTGGACTTTTATATTCATAAAGGGTCAGTTTGCAGCTTGGTATATAATGAGGCACATCTATTTTATATATGCTATATATACTCCTGCAGCCTATGTTCTAGTTCACAAGTCACAACGGATTCCTGCAGCCTATGTTCCTAAATCTGTAATAGCCAACCTCCTGTATGATTAGAATGCATATCGAGAGGTGGAGATAGAAGTCAAGGAATTTTTCCAAGAAAATCAATGCTACACACTTGTTCCTAACACAAACAGTTGCTATGTAATATTAACAAATAAGAATGGAAGTGTAAAACTACCTCTTTGTTGGCTCTGTACAATTGCTAGTGCGTTATCACTTATCACACTCGAAATGATCTGTATAATTGCTAGTGCGTTATCACTTATCACACTCGAAATGATCAATAGATCCTGCATTTAAATTTCCTCTCCGTCCGGCCGTCCCTCTGAGAAAATCGGACACCAGTACACCACAGTATTGATTTCAGCGTATTATCTTTTTTTCCCCTCTGCGCACGTCGTTGGATTTTAATCCAACTTCTCAAAAGGGAGGTTGGCACTAAAGGCGGGTAGAGGATACGATTCCTACCTACGCAGGCAGCAGGCTACGCTTCAAAAGAGAGCAAAGAAATCGCTCCAACTTCCCTTCTCTTCTCTCTCTCAGACTTCCTACCTATCTCTCTCGCACTAGCTAGCTCTCTCACATCTCCTGAGGTTGGGACGGCCCGTTCCAACTTGCTGAATCTGCACAACTTGGTTGATTTTCTTCATTTTTCGCGCCAAAGTGTAATGAACCTGTATAAAAACTTGCCGGACTACGGCTGAACTTTCCTACATCTAACATTAGCACAATTTAAAGAAAAATGAATAAAAACAAAAGTAATTTGAACGAAATTTGGGGATTATTCTGGCTGAAAATCAAGTACGGAAACCGTACATCATTTGCCATGGATCTTGCTTCAAACTCTTCTCAATTGATCTTGAACGAGTTGTGGATCAAGAACAATCAACAGGCCACTTTAATCGGTGCTCTGATACCAGATTGTCACGACCTAACTTGATCTGACAACAGAAATCACAGATTTCAGGAAATGCACTTGCACTGGTACAGAAATGCGGGCGCACTCGTACCAGACCAGATCTGATATTGGATTCAGAAATTGGGAAAAAGAACACGAAATTGAGTATAATTGAGATAAGGAATGGATGAGAATTGAAGTAAAGATGAGAATCTAAGAAGAAATTGAATTGGAAATCAACTCTTTTATTGAATTCAGAAAATACAAGGAAATTCGTGGAAAATAGGCATAAAATGAGAAATGGTTTAGATCTCAAATTTCAGATGTGTTTTCTCTCTCCTCAACCTCTCCTTATATAGTACAACTTGCTGACATCATTTTATTTCCTAATTACATCATTTAAAACGAAAATCAAGAAGATTTAGTTAGCGTGAAGCCTTCTCCTTTGTAACAGACTAGCAGCTCCCTCCATCTTCACCTCTTCTCCAGTAAAAGATGCATGCGCCTCTCCAGTTCATTGAGTGGTCCCCTTGGTCAGCCTCTGTTCATTTAACTCAGGAAAGCCCGGCCCAATTTTACTTGCTTTAAAATTGTCCAGGTCACTGCCGCCAGTATTCAAACTCAATTCTGCAATTAAATCAGATGCACCTGCATCCCAGAGTGCACCCGCACTCAGAATTGCAATTTCAGCTTGTAACAAACTTTGTCCATCCATCGCTGGAAGGGGAAGGTGAGCACGGAGCATCTGGAGAAAGAAACTCGCTTTTGTGATCTGATTCAATTTGTGGCTCGTGTAGAAATCAGAGAATGATGGATGCATAAATAATGTGCTGCTTTTATAAGAGTATAAGACTAGTTTTGTGAGGTGTAGTGTCTTTTAATTTTCTTTCAGCATCGCACAGTAAGGAAAAACAAGAAAGACAAAATGGAACAACACGTTTAATGTGTTTTTGTTTCCATTTGGCACTTCAGATCTGGTTAGCCTTTTAAAGGTCTTAAAATTACACATTCTAAATGAATATGAATGTTGCGCCAGATGGCAAATGAACATTGGAACACACGTTTATGCAAACCAATCAATATGAATGTTGCGCCAGATGGCAAATGAACATTCGACCAGAATTTAGAGCATCATGGGGAGGAAATCAGAATCAGAACTTTCAATAAGTCACACGATTTCATTCATATGTAAAACAATGAGCAATTTCTCTAATTATAAAAGGATTCAAAGAAGTGCTTTGCTTAATTACAGTTAAATCATAGAGATGATTGGGCAAAGGAGGTAAATTTCAAACATAAACTCCAGTCAAGTGCACACTTTACTAAAATTGAAAGCAAAAACACCACAATAAGAATTGGTCAAACAACAAACCTGATGCAAATACGATTCGAATCAAAACCGAAACGTATATTAATCTTGGCCAATTCCGCCCGGATCCGATACAAAAACTGGTCGTTCATCTGTTTCTATCAATCTTAGCCATCGGATTCGCGTCTTCTTCTCCGTTCGATGGTGTCTCTTCCCCTTTTACTCTCTCTCCTGTTCTCTCTCAGATCAGATCCCTTCCACGGACCCGAGCTGCGATGGCTATAGGGAATCTGCATTTTCTCTCTCCCCTATTCATGATTCATGAATCATGAGCGATCAGCGTTTTCTCTTCAACTCTTCAGGTTCAGAGAGCAAAAAATCATCGCCGCTCTGAACCGCTTGGTTTCGACAATTTCTGGCGTTACCTCGCGTCTCCAGTTGCGTAGATAAATGGGTAAATTGTTGCTCTTAATTTAGAGATCCTTCTTAGTAAATTTCCCCCCTTTTTTCTGTCATTTTTATGAGCAATTTTTTTTCAAGTAGCCACAGTACTGTCTTCTTCAATCGCTTAATCAAGCGTGGTTGATCGTCTAGCTGAATCTGTTAGTTTGTTATTATTGTTTCCTCTCTTTGATTTCTCTCATTTATGCTTCTCATCTTTTTTTGTTTTTGTATCCAGTTTTTCTATTTTGACTGTTAATTGAATTAACTTTTTTCCTTCCACTAGCAGGTTTGGGCATTTCATTTCAGATTTGGGGATATAAGTATTATCCAGCTGATTAGCGATGCTAACATATTAGAAAGTAATGATCTTAAAAGTGGAGGCTTTGCGCCCAGCCGATCTAATGTTCCTCAAAGGTTTGTTGTTTTTCACCTTTTAGTTCAGAATTTTTATTTCAACAGTTTTAGCTCCTTATTTCTTTTTGTCAGTTCATATTTTTAGTATTTTCTTAGCTCACTATTATAGATGTTTTTTATGTTGTTTTACTGATAGTAATTCGAAGGCAGATGACACTGATGCAAAATTTAATTTTCAGCCATTAATACGGTAATAATATTGAATTTGGGAGCAAAAGAAAAATCATGTGCAGGTAAATTATCAAACAGTATTTCAGTCCATTATTGAACTTTTTTTATTTGATTATGTGAAGGTTTAAATTAATTTCTATGATTAAATTAACTCAACTTGGATATAAATTTATTATGATAAACCTACTGTACTATCCTTAGATGTCAGTTAGCATAGCTTACCTCCATTCAAATGAGCCCACTTTTGGACTAGGAAACAAAGTCATTGGTATCTACTAGACTACTACTTTGCTGAGAAATTTATACAGTATTGAAGGCCCTAACTGTATTAATTTTATTTTCTCAATTTATCTGTTTTTGAAAATTACAATTGTACTGCCGCTACTAAAATCTATGTTGCATCAGCATTAATTGATTTATTTCGTAAAGGTGTACTTGCAATAACAATGTTGGCGATCAGTACCATCTTACTGCCAATCCTGTGCTTCTTGTATAAAAAACATTTGTAATTTTATAAATTTAAAAGTCTGAAATATGGTCAGTATTAACTACTGGCCTCCACCTTAGTCTCTTTTCGGCCTTTGGTTTACCATCTCTTTGGTATCCCATTGGGTTGCTGGTATGTGCATTTCGTTCA
This sequence comes from Rhynchospora pubera, assembly GCA_028095005.1. Taxonomy (NCBI): domain Eukaryota; kingdom Viridiplantae; phylum Streptophyta; class Magnoliopsida; order Poales; family Cyperaceae; genus Rhynchospora; species Rhynchospora pubera. The sequence goes on along the minus strand of CM051460.1, from coordinate 219,874,262 downwards.
CTTTGACGAAGCATCACCGGCAAGTTCAAGTTTTGGCTGCATGTTACTTTTGGGCCGCCTCTTATTGCAACACGCTTTTCTCCAGAATCACTATCAGGATTAGTAAAGTCACTGTCGGGGTCAACCTTAGAAGAGGTAGCACTGTGAAATTCCAAATTCAAATAACAAAACTAAAACACTAGTGTTTTATGATTAAATTGATGGGAAATATAAAATGCGTATCTTGATTTTAGAACTTACTCTGCTAGATTTATGGCTTCATTGGCTGATCGTAATCATCTAATTGCAAAACCAAATATAAGAATGTTAATATTTCAAGGATACAACAACCTTTGTGATAAATTTTGGAAAGTGCTTTTCTAGGGTAATTTTGAGTTTAATTACATACGAAGACTAAAGCAAAACCTACAAAATTTGGCCTCAGCAAAGGCTCCATGAAAATTAAAGATTAATTTGTGGTTAGTCTAGGATGACCTGTGCCTCAATGCCATACACTGAATTCTGACAACCTTGTTTAACGTCAAAATTCATCAAATTAAAAAAGAAATAAAATTTAAAGTTGTTAGTTATTATTTAGCTATATCTATACTGTACGTCAAATTTGGTGCATTTTGAAAATGTTTGTCCGCCTGTCAAAAGCCTATAAAACTGAGCCAATAGAATTATAACTTGCTGAAATAAGATTTAGAGTTTTAGACCTATGCAATGATGGAAAAAAAATATCTACAAGTTTAATTATTATTTTGATAATGGTTTTGCTGCTTGTCACAGTTATCAAATAATATTGCTGTGAATATAGCATATTCCATGTACAACAAACCTGAAATAAGTAATCGTAGTTGTAACTGACAGGCCGCGCTCACGGCATCTACGTGAAAATCTATAGAATTGTTAAAACCATCCAGCATCATTGCTTCCTTTTGCTGCCGCTTTAGCTTCCTTTCTCTCTTCTGTTGTGAATTTAACAAAGAATTTGCATGAGAGAAAAGCTAAGCAATCAGCATTACGCCTTAAATATTTGCTAGAATAGATCCAAGCTAATGCAATGAATTTAACAACTTTAGAATATATAGAGAAATTCAGGAAAGCGAGGTCCTCTTGGAATCACACTCAGAATTTTGTGTTGGTATAGCATGAGAACAATTCAGCTATGTAATTTCTTGTTGCATTCCAATCATAGTGGCATGTAAGATTAGAACAATCATAAAATTTGCAGAAAAAATAGAATAATGCCAAGAAAATGATAACAATCATATATAGGTGTGGTTTCTACTTTCTACTTTCTACTTTCACTCTCTCCCCAATAGTAGCAGCTTCATTGATAACTTCACTAGACATCAACTTTTCCTAAATTTTTCAAAAGAAAAATCAATGCACATATAACATTAAGCGCATTACATATATACTGTCAATGAATTCTATTTTGACTTTTTTAATGCACGTCATTTGAAATTATATTCATCAACTATTCAATTTTGATTAAGGCCTCCGTGGTCTTATAAACCCTAAGCAAAATTGCCGTTCTGGCCATTGTCATCTCTCAATTTAACATATATCCTACATAAATGCAGTGATATATGGTCCCATAGCATCACAATTTCCTGTTAATGTTTAATATTGTCATCCAACCTCACAGGCAAAAAAGATGTAATGTTTGGTTTTACTGGAATAAAAAAGATGATATATGGTCCCATAGCATCACAATTTCCTGTTAATGTTTTGAATATAACAAAAATAAAATAAAAATAAACGGAAATTGTAGACATGTCCTTTATATTCAAGATAGACCGTGTTTTAAACAAAGTGCAATTCAAAAACTTACTGGTTGTTTAAGAGCAATTTCAGAAACCAACAATTTAATTTTATATAAAGCACGTCTAAATAATTCTCCTTTGATACCAAAATTCTTCTGTCGCATGATAAAGAATACATCTACAATTCTAGTCAAATAAAATTGTAGGTAACATATGATATATCCCTTTCCAGGAAATATAGCAAACATATTTTTTAAAAAAATAATTAAAGCAAAAAAAAAAAACAAATGTTCCTGGGTACAAATATTTTAACTGTGGCCGATAATTATCAGATAAATCTGTAATAAAGAAACCCAATTATTTATTTCCCAGAATCACTGAAAGAAATATCCAGTACCAATATAGCCTAGCTTTTTAGAGAAGCCATACAAGATACAAAAATTAAAACAAAATCCAATCATATCCTGGATTCATACAAGAAACGCTTTTATTTAAAAGATTGAGGTAACTGATAAGAGCATTTATGGATTGATTGATGATTGCATCTGAATTTCAAATTTCCAACCTCCCCAATCCTAATTCAGAGAAAAAGGCCCTCAAAACCGTCTGAATTTCATACAATGTGCAATGCCTATAAAACGCTAGGCTACATTTTTCTCCATAGCTTTGCTTTAATTTACCAGTATTTTGCAAAAAAATTTCTCCTTTCCATGACTAGTCCGTTAGCTATTCAATCTACCTAGGATTAGGAACAGTATTTAAAGTCCTTTACATCTTCTTCCATTTTATTTCACGCTTATATAAGACCAACTCAAAACATACAAAATCTACAAAGAAATTTTCTAATACAGGTGTACAAAATGCTTAAGAAACAAAAAAACCAGAAGAAATCCAAGCTACCTTTAAGTCTGACGTGGCTCTTCCCTGCTACGCAAAGCACTCCTCAGTCAGAATTTTGCCCAAAATACCCCTCCGATCCACCTCTAATCGAAACCGTTGGATCCGAGTTCGACGCTGACGTGGACACAATCACAGGCTTCAATTATGGCCAAATAGATCTTTCTCCAAGCGTTACGGACTCCCCTCCGCGGTCTATCGGCGCATGCGACCGGTTCTTTATCCCAGATGCTGACGTGGCGAGCAGTTCTATAGTCGAAGAAGCGCGGCGTATGAGCTCCGGGTCTAGGGAGGAAACTGCGAAGATAATTGGTTCTCGTGTGGAGGTGCAATCCAGCGATCCGATTGAGGATTTTAAACGGTCGATGGAGGAGATGATGGGAGCGTACCACGTGGACCGAGGAGAGCCGTTGGATTGGGAGGTCATGGAGGATTTGCTGGGTGCGTATTTGGAGGTGAACGAGAGACCGGTGTTTAGATACATATTCGCCGCGTTTTTTGATCTGACAGTGGAGTGGGGTCACCGCACCGTAAACGGAGGTGGGTGACACGCCAACATGAAATTTTGATGAAACATTATTATTCGTCAGATTTATGTTGAAACTTTTTGATGAGGCATCTATCTTTGAGTGAAGACTTTTTTTTTGTATCATGACATTGTTCAAAACTTCTATAGGTTGATAGTTAAATTGTGATAATCAGACAGAATTTAATTTGTTTATATGAAGTGTCACGTGTCACTGCATTTTATTTATCACAATTAGCTAAGCTATTGTATTGCATTTCAATTAAAATTCTAATAAAAATACTGATATTCATATCCAAATCAATATTATATCATTTGCGCATAACAAAATAATTTTTTGGGAAAATAAATACAGGGCATTATCAGTTGTTTTACTTAGCGGCCTTAGGAGGTCCGCCCGAATTTCTTCAATTTGGGCCACACGTATCGGCCTAGGAACGGCCCGTAAAATTCTATCCTTTGTAGATTCCATCTCCTTCACGGCTTCGCCATTCCTTACTCTCACAGTCTCACTTCCATCGCAGGACGACAACTGTTGTTTGAAGGGTGAAGGTTGCTCGACTGCCTTCTAATCCGCATTTCAGGTGCATTTCGGTTGATTCTACTGGTGATTGAAGTTTGGTAAATTTGTGATTTAAGGTATTAGCTCTACATACTAAGGTGTATCCGCTGGCATGGACTGTTAGAAAACATAATTCGATTAATTAAGCCCTTTTGTTCATTGTCCAAAATTAATTATTGATTCAAACTGTGCTACAAATGCACTGGTCCCAGTCATTGCCATATGTGCCACATGCTTTATACCAGTATATGTATTAGAACCGGCAGTTATAAAATCCTTAATTGTGCTTTATCCCAGTATACTTTAATTCTGTTCAGGTGTTATACAATTATAAAGAAAATATATCAAAAGGTAGCCTGTCTGGTAGAAATATGTTGAGTTACCCCCAATACAGTATGTCAGCAGGCACAAGATAGATGTGGTTTTCTTTAATAGATGGGCTAGACCTTTTATGACATTTGATTAGTGGGTGTATAGAGCTGATTTTATAACTGTTAAAAGATTCAGATTCCTCCAGAAGATGGCTAGATTGGACTATCATAATAACCAAATTGCATTGTTTTTCACAATCTCTGTTAATGATGGTGCTGTTTATGAATGCAGTGACAGAAAAATAGACGGGCAGATTGTCACTTCGAGAGACCAGACTAAAAATCTCAGTTTAAGATGGTGCATGCATTGCCTCTTACCCCCTTCTCTTCACTGTCTATTTCAGCTTACCAATCACATTCCCAGTTCTCGCATTCGCATGCTTCTCATCATAGCCTCTGCCTTATATGCTACTCAATCCCCCAATCTAAATCTCAACTCCACAAAATCAACAAGAAACCAAAACCAGCATCCACTACAACCAGGTGCACTACTAAAGAGGCAATTAACCTGTTGCACTATTATTTGGCTATGCCGGACGCTCTAGCATCCATTCTTATGTTCAATCAGCTCCTGTCCACCATGATACGCAACAAAACCTCAATACATTACCCCTCCACCTTTCCCCTCTACAATCATTTAACGCAAACCCGAGGGATTAGTCCTGATAAATATACCTATGGGCACATGATTAATATTTGTGCCCAGATGGATCGGCTCAACCTAGCTTTTATTTTTCTTGGCCGGCTTCTAAAAGAGGGACACAGAATTGATGCAATAATCTTCAGTCCAGTACTTAAGTGCCTCTGTTCTGGGGATAGGATGAGGGACGCAGCACTGTTGCTTCATAAAATGCCTAAGCTTGGAGCCGTGCCCAATGGTTTCTCATATAACATTCTTATCAATGGACTTTTATCTTATGGTAACACTGACTTAGCCCTTCAGCTGTTTTTTAAAATGGTTAAAATTGGTGGTGAGTGTGAACCCAACGTGGTCACATATAATACTATAATTGATGGACTCTGTAAGGAGAGTGACCTCACTAAGGCATTTCGTTTGTATCAACAGATGTATTCTATGGGGATTATACCTGATATTGTGACATACACCTCATTAATTAACGGTCTCTGCAAGGTTGGTGCACTAGACAGGGCAGAGAAATTGCTACTGACCATGGTTTATGAAGATCTAAAACCTAATGTCGTGACTTATAGTACTCTTATCAATGGTCTGTGCAAGCATGGTGAAATTGAAAGGGCAATGGTACTGCTGCATAGCCTGAAATCTGAAGGGCACGAGCCTGATGTCGTGACTTACAGTATTCTTATAGATGGTTTGTGCAAGAATGCCAAAATTGAAAGGGCAATGGAACTGCTCCATAGCATGAAATCTGAAGGGCACGAGCCTAATGTCGTTACTTACAACAGTCTTATAGATGGTCTGTGCAAGCATGGTGACATTGAAAAAGCAATGGTACTGCTGCATACCATGAAATCTGAAGGACAAATGCCCAATGTGGTGACTTGCAACATTCTAATAGATGGTCTGTGCAAGAATGGTGAAATTGAAAGGGCAATGGAACTGCTGCATAGCATGAAATCTGAAGGGCACAAGCCTGATGTCGTGACTTACAGCAGTCTTATAGATGGTCTATGCAAGCATGGTGGAATTGAAAGGGCAATGCTACTGCTGCATACCATGAAATCTGAAGGGTACGAGCCTAATGTCGTTACTTACAACAGTCTTATAGATGGTCTGTGCAAGCATGGTGACATTGAAAAAGCAATGGTACTGCTGCATACCATGAAATCTGAAGGACAAATGCCCAATGTGGTGACTTGCAACATTCTTATAGATGGTATGTGCAAGAATGCCAAAATTGAAAGGGCAATGGAACTGCTCCATAGCATGAAATCTGAAGGGCACGAGCCTGATGTCGTTACTTACAACAGTCTTATAGATGGTCTGTGCAAGCATGGTGACATTGAAAAAGCAATGGTACTGCTGCATACCATGAAATCTGAAGGACAAATGCCCAATGTGGTGACTTGCAACATTCTAATAGATGGTCTGTGCAAGAATGGTGAAATTGAAAGGGCAATGGAACTGCTGCATAGCATGAAATCTGAAGGGCACAAGCCTGATGTCGTGACTTACAGTATTCTTATAGATGGTTTGTGCAAGAATGCCAAAATTGAAAGGGCAATGGAACTGCTCCATAGCATGAAATCTGAAGGGCACGAGCCTAATGTCGTTACTTACAACAGTCTTATAGATGGTCTGTGCAAGCATGGTGACATTGATAAAGCAATGGTACTGCTGCATACCATGAAATCTGAAGGACAAATGCCCAATGTGGTGACTTGCAACATTCTTATAGATGGTATGTGCAAGAATGCCAAAATTGAAAGGGCAATGGAACTGCTCCATAGCATGAAATCTGAAGGGCACGAGCCTGATGTCGTTACTTACAACAGTCTTATAGATGGTCTGTGCAAGCATGGTGACATTGAAAAAGCAATGGTACTGCTGCATACCATGAAATCTGAAGGACAAATGCCCAATGTGGTGACTTGCAACATTCTAATAGATGGTCTGTGCAAGAATGGTGAAATTGAAAGGGCAATGGAACTGCTGCATAGCATGAAATCTGAAGGGCACAAGCCTGATGTCGTGACTTACAACATTCTAATAGATGTTCTGTGCAAGCATGGTGAAATTGAAAGGGCAATGGTACTGCTGCATAACATGAAATCTGAAGGGCACAAGTCTGATGTCGTGACTTACAGCAGTCTTATAGATGGTCTATGCAAGCATGGTGGAATTGAAAGGGCAATGATACTGCTGCATACCATGAAATCTGAAGGGTACGAGCCTAATGTCGTGACTTACACCATTCTTATAGATGGTTTGTGCAAGCATGGTGAAATTGAAAGGGCAATGGAACTGCTGCATAGAATGAAATCTGAAGGGCACGAGCCTAATGTCGTAACTTACAGCATCCTTATAGATGGTCTGCGCAAGAATGCCAAAATTGAAAGGTGACTTGCAACATTCTTATAAATGGTCTGTGCAAGAATGATGAAATTGAAAAGGTAAAACAATTGGTGCATAGCATGATTCCTGAATGGTACGAACCTAATGCGGTTACTTACAACAATCTTATACTTAATCTGTGCAAGAATGGTGAAACTGCAAAGGCAAAGGAATTGTTGTATAAAATTTCAAGCATTATTTGTGAAAGTCAAGCCTGGTGTCATGACATACACCACTCTAATGGATTATCTTGTGCAAGAATGGTGAAATTGTATGGACTAACGCGGCGGAGGTGGAAGAAGGCGATTTTTTTATTGTCAGAAGATCTTAGCGGAGGCACCGAGAATCCGCTCCTCAGGTTCTCCCACGAGATTGATATCCTCGTCTCTTTTTTCTCTCACTTTCGATCTCTCTCTCTCTCTCTCTCTCCCAGCGGCTAGGTTTAGAGGAGAAGGGATTTTCGAGTGACTTAGTGATCTTTGTCCAACAAAATATGAATTAAACATACTGAAAGAAAAATATGTAAAGCTGAATGTATAGGAATTGAAGACACATCATTACTTGTACATAATGTACCAATTGAGCAACTGAGAAAAAAATATATATATTCTACGACCAAGCATTTACCAGGGAATTCCACCTGAAATCACACCTCTGCAATCTACATAGAAATGTGATCCAATTAAAGATATCTAACCTACAGTTTTATACAAAGAAAGGTGAACGGAAAAATAATAAAAAAACAAAAATTCCATGATTTTGATAAAAGAATGACCAATTAAAATAAAGAAAAAATATATATGTTTGATGTAATCTGCCACTTTAATTGAAATTACCGAAAGACACTGAGGAGATGAGGCGGAGGTGCTTGGAGAGGAGATGAGGCGGAAGTGCTTGGAGAGGAGAAGGATGGAGATGGAGATGGGGAGAGAGAAAAGGCGAGGGCTCGTGTTGGGCTAGGTTAGTGTTTGGGTAGGAGTGGGATGGTTTGCGTAAGATCAAAATGAATGGTCAGATTGGCGTGTCGAAATCGGAGAGAAAAAACGGAATCGGACACCACGGAATTTAATTTAATTTAATTATTATTATTATTATTATTATTATTATTATTAGGAAAATTCTAATATGGACACAAAAAAATACTGAGTGACAATAATAGAATTTTTTGTATGGTTTCGCTATTTTTTTAATCGAGAATTAAATTTTGAAATTTTGACATGCATGCACGTTGTACATGAATGTTTCCTTATTTTAAGTGGGTCTCAACTCACTGTATGTATTGCGTGATGTTTTTATGGCCAAGGGATCTGTCAAGCTTTTTTATTTTATTTGCTAAAAAGAGATTGGCTATTGTCCTTGGATAGGACTAAAGAATTTTCCTATTCACTTTTTAATTGTTCGATAGCATCAAGATCTGTGCAGATATCAAATCGAAAGGTCGAAATTTATGGCGCTGGGAGAGAGCAAATGTTAAATGGTTTATAATTATAACTAGGTGGAGGGAGGCGGCTACGAGTAGGGGTGAAAACGGGGCGGGTAATCTCCGCTCCGAACCGTATCCATATCCGTAAAATAGCGGATTCGTATTTTTTTTAACGGATATGAATACGGATATGGGAAGCAATATTAGTGCGGATATGGATGCGGATACGGATATTTATCCGTATCCGTATTTCTATACAAAACGGATATCCGTTTTGTATATGGTAATGAACACTTTTTTAAAATAACATCATAATTGATATATAGGTATAACTATTTCAATTATATATATAGCATCATAATTGACGATTATTTTTTTTTACTATAAGATGATGCCAATTTTTCTATAAATTTGATTAAAGTTTGCTTTTTGTGATGTCTCAATATGTGCAAATAAGATGTTTTTTGTGGTTGTCTTTCTATATTTTTTTGAGTTAATTCTATAGTAGTCATAAAAAAATAAACATTACACTCTTCAGTTTGAATATTGTCTTTTGTTTAATAAAATAAATTGAGCAAAATATTATCCATATCCGACAAAATATATCCGTATTCGTATCCATATCCGACAATATCCGAACCGTATTCGTATCCGTTTAATATCCGCGCCGTATCCGTATCCGAACATATCCGTATCCGTATCCGAATCCGAAAAAAAAATATGGATACAGATTTGGTATGACCACTATCCGCTCCGTATCCGCCCCGTTTTCATCCCTAGCTACGAGCCTACGACGCCATTGGAGTGCCAATGTGTTATATTTTCTCCTTGCTAAAATAAAACATGAGGTAGTTCTATGCATGGAAATTAATAAATCTAGCGATGAATTTAGTTGGTACAAATCCCCTTTTTCTCAGATTGCTTATTAAACCTTTTAATACGCATGAAAAACATTTTGTCTTATTATCTCTTTTTAATTACTATTTTGGTCTTGATTTTTCACTTCGTTTTTTTATATCTAGAATGTTCACAGAAGTTACCTCAAGCACATTATTCAATATGTGATTAAAAATGTTCATAGGAATTACTCAAATACAGAAGTCTAGCTTCTATGACATTCATTATACAAGTACATGTATTATTTCTTAACCTTATATTGCACAGGTAATTGTATAACGCTGATGCACCTTTTTGTTGAAAAGAAAATCTTTTGAGAAAATTTCCTAATGCACCTGAAGCAAGGACTCTGCAAAATTTCAATTTTTGAAATATGAATTAGCATCCCATAAATATGATCAGCTTGAGATAGGTTACATCAGATTATGAAATATGATCATCCTTGATCGACCCCGTCAGTCATACTCTCTATCATCTGTCAATATGCCCTAACTTTTTCTACTTTCATGTGCCTGTACAGTTTAATTTCATCGATAAAACTCAAAAATAACCAATGTTATATATCAAAATTTTCATGAGTGATTCAGTGAAGTTACCAGTCAGGGCAAAAGGATAAGTCTTATGCAGGATACTAGGATGGCACCTGTATACATAATATGGTGTGAGGAAATATGATTTTTATTTGTACTATACCCAAAAAAAACCAATACATGTGTTGATTTCATGTATGAGAAGAATGTAATGGACCATGTATTATTGATAGCATTTGCTGGTGTCACTTGTGTCGAATTTATCGGTACCAAAATATACAAGCTAAGATTTTGGTTGGCACTTTTGTTTACTATTTTCTGGCATTGTGCTGGCCCTTTCTGCTATGAAGTTACATGCTTTTGAGTCATTGGTTTGTAAGTATCAAAATTGGGCTAAGATCCTAGCCTTTTACTATTTTCTGGCTGTATTGACAGTCGCTGGAAGTGGGGTCACTGATAGGCTGCAAAGATAAGGTATACCTCTTTCACTTTGAAGTTTTTTGTTTTCCTGGTAAATTAGGAATTAGCACCCCTGCAACCAAGTTAATTTTTGGGTTCTGAGCCAGTAAATGAGAACCATGTGAAGCTGAAGGAGGGCGACTTATGAGTTATGATACATGTTGCATAGAACCCAGTGTTTTGTTTGTTTTTCTTTTCTTATGTCAGATGGTTGTAATAATTAGGTTTTAAACTTGTTTCTGTTGATAGGCTCAGAGAATGTGAGATAGTAAAGGGGGCACTGGTATTTGGATATATACCAGTTCTGAGTAGCTTGTTTGATTTTTGAAGAACGTTTGTACTTCTGTTATGCTTTTCAATGAAATGGAAAGTGGTGGGTATTCTACCCACTTATTTCAATATATATATATATATATATCAAGTTTTCTTTTTTATGGAATTTTGGGTGGTTATATGGGGGTGACATTTTGATATGTGGCAGAAAGACTATAGAGTTAAAAGGCATTTTTTATGTCAATATTTCATCCATTATTTGTTTTTCGCCATTTCGCTCAAAGAATTTACCGACTTAATAATAAATTGAAAAATTAAAATAAACAAGGAAGAAAATACGCTATAGCAAAGTATTATTAAATTGTAAAATAACAAAGTATTATTCAATGGTAAAGGAGTCAGTAAATACTATCCAACAATGATTGCCATAACACACTTGAGAGTAACAACTCTCCCTGCACCAAAAGATACAATTAGATAAAATGTAAAATATCCTGAATTGTTTAAATACATGTGTTCTAATGAACGTGGGAGTATAACCGCATGAAGACGATAGAGAAGAGGGGGTGCGGAGACTAGTAGTGGGTCTAAATTTGGGACGAGAAAATATTAAATCGTATCTCTGGGTCCGGATTTGGGGTTATAAGTTATAACTGAACGTGGAAAAGAAATAAGGGAGCATTGTTGATAGTTAAAAATTAAAGTTAGTTGAGTATTTAACCAAAATTAGATAAAAGATTAATTTGGATATCATTTTTAAAAGTTAATGTTAAGAAAATATGGATAAATCGTATTTTAAAAAATTTAAGTGGTTCTTCCCTGCATCAAAATTGGTTAAATCGTATCTCTCAATATTGGGATCAGACAATTAGGCTATCATTTTTATTAGGGTTCTCCAATCGTGTGTGTCGTGTCAAACACGATCGTGTTGGAGTCTCGTGTCGTGTCGATACGAATTACTTTTTTAATTGTGTCGTGTCGTGTCGTGCTAAATGGTGAAAGGAGCTAACACGACACACATTTTGGCATGACACGACTAACACGTCGTGTTGTGTCTTGTCGACACGTCGTGTTAGTCGTGTCGGATTATTTTATTATATTTAAAATAAAAATATTGGAAAATCAAAAGCAAAGGAAAAAATTTTACTCAACTGTAATAATTTATTATTTGATTTTTTAAAACTTTTTATTAATATTTTTTTATAAATACTAATAATAATTAGATAAGAACAATATGAGTTAAAGGATGGTAAATAATTTTATGTAGTATTATAAATTGGATCTGAATAATCAACATTAATAATTAAATTTGTGTTGATACGTTGTGTCTGTTCGTGTTCGTGTCGTGTTGTGTGTCTAATCGTGTTGTGTCAAATCGTGTCAATTTTTTTTCAAAACATCCAACATGACACAATTATGACACGACATGATAACACAATCGTGTCGTGCAAATTCCGTACTCGTATCGTGTTGCGTTGTGCTAACACACGTGCGTGTCGTGTCATTTTGGAGAACACTATTTCTAATTTAATTTGGGTTATAGAGGGAACTTTTTTTTTTCTAGTAGCTTGAATTATGTTAAAAATTAGTTAGTATTTAACCAAAAGAAAGATAAAATGTCTTTATAATGTACTATTTTCATGCTTTTAAGACTTCATTTTATCAATCGGGTTTGACGGAGCGATTCATCAAATCGCTTTTGTTGTAGCATTCCTTCCTTGTTTAGTAAAATACAAGCACTATAATTGGAATGTAGACACGTTAATTTTTTTCCCTCAAATATTTAGGAATTTCTTAAAAAAAAATGACATGATTGAACAGTTTGTATAAGCAAATCATGCATATGTTTTTGTATTTTGTCTTGTAAATTTTCAATTAGGGTGATTAACATTTAAAATTAGGCTTTTAATTGATGTTTTTGTTCCATGATATTGAATTTGTTATTTGCATTATATTCCTGGAAGCACATATCTTAGTAGAAACAACACTATGCAATGTCTGTATGGTCACTAATACATATACACTTTAGACTTCCAATAGGAGCTTGAATTCAAGTGCTAAATTTGGTTTCTCGAGATTATCCTGAATTTATGAATATTTTATTTTAATTCTTCTAAGTTTGTTTTTTTTAAATGAATTTTCAAAGTTTCTGTCAATTTGGAATTCTTGCGTGGTTATGGGAACATCCATTACTCCTTTGTTTAGTACAATACAAGCACTTTTAATTGGAATGTAGACACGTTAAATTTGTTCCCTTAAATATTTGGGAATTTTTTTCTTTTCGAAAGCTTGACAGAAAATTATTTTTTCGATTTTTTTAAAATGTTTATTTTATGTTTTCTCTTTTCTGATTTTTTTAATTCGACTGATAAATTTGACAATTTTTCAAAGCAATCTTCAATCTTAAAATATAAAATTGTAGTAATAATTTGTAAGATGGTAAAAGACATAATCACGTATAGTTTTGGATTGGTTATTTGAAAAAAAAATTAAATTTGACGGGTAAGAAGATTTCGATATGACATTCTTAGATTAAATTGGTTATTTAAACTTTTGAAGTAAATATATAATCGGGTTTGATGGAGCGACTCATCAAATTGTTGAAACGATCTATTTGTCCATTAAATTATTGAAATAATTTAAAAAATTTCATTTAGGTCAAGTAATAGGTTAAAGATTTAATATTTCATTTAGGACAAAATATTTCCAATTTTAGAATTTGGTAAATGAGATTTTATGATACTTTTCATGCACAATAATATTTGGCGAATAAATCCACATGTACATGCAAAGTTTTGCTAGAATATGCATCACTCAAGTTATTCATATCATCTATCCATGGCATATGAAAACAATCAGTCAGAAAATGCTATGTGTGATTTACCAAAATGCGGTTTTCTAAAACAAGATTACGAAAATTACTTAAAAATATTTTGGTGGGAAAATTAATCGGAGCAATATCGATAAGTAAAATTGGCGGTGCCTGAAATTTCGGAGCAGGTTTTTTTTTTCGACACCTTAAAATTTCGGAGCAGTTATATGTCAAATTCCAGACTTTCTCCTCTCACATGAGAGTGCTTTCTCCTTCTCCATGTCATGCTCCCTCGTGATCCCGACTTCGCCGTCGACCAACTCCAAACCCTTCATTTCGCCATGGCTCACCATCCGTTCTTGCTACACGTTCTGAAGCCCGCTGTTTAACCCTTTTGTTACTGCACGATCTCACGAGTCACGATTATCGCCATATCTATCTCTCAAGCACAACCCCTTTTTATTTGAGGTAATTTTGGAGCCCGATTTCTATAATTTTTGCTATTCTCCTTCTCTCCTTTATCCCTGTTGATCCCCTTTGAAGACTCAGAGTTTCAATTGGGCCCCTAGCCTGTACAATTTGTGCCATTAGGTCCTCTGCTGCAATCTTCCAGCTAGCTAAGTGGCATGGTCATAGACCGAACCATTTTTTTTCTGAAAGTATTTGTACCAAATAACTCTAATCTGCATTAGTATTATACGGAAAAAAAAATGGAGGCTGATACTGAAAAAATATGATACAAAGTTTTTAGGGCTCATTTGGTAGTGCTAAGTTTAGCTTGACTTTTGAGTTAATGAGCTAACCTACATGGCTTGCATCGCCAAACAACTTTGGGATCAACGGAATAAACACTACCTTCCTAACTTGGCCATATATTTAAGCTTTTCTCAAACACCAAAAAAACAAATCTAAGATATATATTAAAAACCGTGGCCGATATTTAAACTTGAAATATCGGTCAAAAATAGAGTTAATTTTTTTTACACTGTTATTTATATAAATTAAAAATAGTTTAAAAGTTAAATATATTTGGAAATCCAAGGTAGATATATTTGGAAGTCTAAGGTAGTTCATGTCTAACTTATAGGGAAAAAAAATTTATCCCCTCATACGACATGCAATCTGAGCCCTCCAATTTTCGTTGATCGATCAATCTGAATATATTCTAGAAGTTTACCCTTTTTAATTAAAAGCCATGATTCCATTGGCTTTTAATTAAAAATATTTTTTTGATTAAATATATTAAAAATAATTGTACCAATCATCTAAGATAGTTTTTTATATATAAAGTAAATATATAAAATAGATATATTGAAAATATATATTTCTTTATATATTGATAGATTTAGCCATCAAAATTTATCAAATGGCGGCGAAGCCGCCTACCCCTCATCTAGTTTATATCGTATCTAAAGAGAAAAACCTTGAGAAGAAACTTTAAAATTTCAAATTTTAAAATTTCAAATTTCAAATTTTAAATTTCAAAATTCAAAATTTCAAAATTCAAATTTCAAAATTTCAATTTTCAAAGTTTCAAATTTTAAAATTTAAAATTTTAATTTTCATCTTTTAAAATTTTTTTTAAATTTCAAATTTTGAAAATATCAAGATTTAAAATTTTCGAATTCTAAAATGTCTAGATTAAAATGAATGTTATAATTAAATGCATTCACTTTGATCACTAACTTTAACCTATCATGTCAAACAATAATTACTAACTTTAAGTTAGTACTAACTTTTATTAACTTTAATCTCAAACACTAATCCCAAAATGCTAATTTTAACTCTTGATCCTACTTAAACTTTGATGTTGCCAAACGACCCCTTAGTAGGGACTCGAATTTTACAATAAAACTCTGGAGACCAAGCAGCTATTCAATTTTACATGGTCTATTTTATTTATTTTTTCTCTCTTCCAATCTGTATTTAATGGGCAAATTCTCACTACGGTGAAGTCCTAGATTCAAAATTAGAGGTTATAAAGCCTGTAAATATATCAAGCTCATCATTTGGACATCAAATATACACTGATTTAGGCCTTCTTTAGTAAATGTGAAAAATGAATAATAACATGGGGGACACTGAGATAAGCCAAGAATGTTCAAAATTTTTCATCATGTGGGATCTTGGCATGCATTATTAAAGTAATCAAATTTTGGAAGTTTTAATGTCATTAAACATAAGATCATTATGGTGAGCCACTCTTTGAAAATGAAACAAAGGACATCATGTTTTGTTACATAACCTTATCTCCATCAGTATATCTGCCTTTCTTTTTTTCAAGACAATCAAGGGTCACCTTAATAATTGGGTTTAGAGTGCTCAATCAAACTTAAGTTTTCTTGTTATCAAGATGGGTTTATTGTTTCCAGAGGACATTTATAGCACACTTTTGGTTTTACATTTTCATAATAGTTCTGTTAAAATGATGATCCATAATTTGAGCACTTATGTACGAGATTTGACTTTTTATGATGCTAGGCTGAGATCATACATGGAATTATGCATTTTGATCCCTGGGATTTCCTCACAGCAGCATCAGGGTAGCTATGCATTTGACCATGTGACTGTAATCTAATCACTGCGCTACCAAAACTATTTGATGGATATGTTTTTTTGAAGAAAAACAAGGGTCAAGCCCCTGCCTTATATTAATAAAATAAAGTATAAGAGTTTACAAAGTTTAGCGAGAAGCTAAACTCAACAAAACAGAAAAAAAAAACACTAAAGGATTTATGGATATGTTATATTGTACCCAAAATTTTTTACTCTCATCTTTTTTTACTCTTGTAATTCATAGCCATTAAAGTTTTAGGTCATTTGCAAATAACATCTCAATATCTGAAACAAGATTAAGGTGAGGAAATGATAATAAAAAAGGAAAATTGAAGGGTGGAGATCCTCTGACAATGGACCATGATAGGGAACCAAAAGTTATGATGATTAAAATACCTTTTCATGGTTCAATGCTACTAGATGTCTTAATATAAGTAGGGGCAAATTGCAAGAATAAGGATTCAAAAAGTGGATACGTTTTTTTTTAGAAATAACGAGCCTTATTTAATTGATTTTAATGTATTGTATATATGTACATAACATTTAATACTGGCAGCTATTATTAAAAAAGCAAGACCTTTTGGGTTTTATTTGGAAGTACTGGCAGACTACCGGTGGGAGGGATTCAAAAATATCTTTTTTATACCTTTCTGGTGTAACTCGATACTTAAATTACCCATGTACTTGCCAAAGAACTCTTTGGGAACTATTCCTCGTTGGTGATGCCAAATGTGATTCTGCTTTGTGAGTCACGCTTTCTCCTGTAGGTTTCATAGGGCCATGATATTTTAAATTCCTTTGTCAAATAAAACAAAGTTGAAACTTCTTTCTCTTGTATAGTTGCTAAAATAAAACAAAAAACTTCCTTTACAATTATTTTGATGATAATACTGAGATTTCTGAAAGTATTTGTTCCATTTCTTGTACACATGAGTGTTGTGATAGTTCCATATACTAACAATTGTATTTTTTTTTAATTGTAATTTCTAATAGGAGGACCGTCTAACTGTAGATGAAGCATTAAGTCATCCATACTTCAAGAGCTGAGTAGGAGACATGAAACAGTAACTGCCAACAGCTAACTGTACAGCTGTAGGATTTATTGCTAGATCAATTGTAGTTACTAGTTTATAGTGTGAATAATATGTTCATTATTTTTTTTTTCTTATAACGTGTTAGTATTTAATGTTCATTTTTGGAGTAAACTTTTTGCCTTCAATTTCTGTCTGTGAAATGTCCATCTTTCACCAGATGTTATATGGATCTGTGCAACACGTTGGGTGGGCTGGATGATAAATTGAACCTAGGTCTCAGACCTCTTCATCTTATATACAACTGGCCGGTACGATGGTGAGTGGAGCTGATACCGTGAGCGAGGAGCAAGGGATCAGCGTAGGATGGTACCACACCCCCATCTCAGTATCAGTGTTGCTATCCCTATACGTACTATTGGGTGTTAGCTAATTTCGAGAAATAAATGTAGTAATTTGATCTCGGGAACAAAATATACATATGGTATTAGTACAAGGAGAGAATAACATGCTGCTTGGTATTGCTAAGTGGGACATAAGTACAGAGAATAAACATATGGATCAGGCGCTAGTGAGAAGATATGTAAAATCGGTATAGGAGGATATAGTTTGCTTGGTGCAGGCACAACATTATACTCTCCTATATTAATCAACCATTCATATCTGATACCATCTTAGACAAACCAAGTATAACATTTTGGTCAAGAAACAGGTGCAGCCATGATTTAAGAACTGAAATATTACATACATTTATATGGTCTCATCAATATGACGTGCACAGTAAAAATATTTACAAACTTGAAGCAAACAGTATCATCAGGAACAATATTATAACCAAGGTTATTTCAATTTGCAAACAAATACAGGTCATTACATTCTTCACCATATAAGATACACTATTACAAATTGTCACTATACAAATTATTATTGCTTCAAATTGCTATTGCTTCTAAGACAAGATGATGAACCTTAAATTTCTTCAAGATGAGATCTGAGAAAAGAAACGAAATCAGTCAGTAATTATGTCTTAGAAATGAAGGCAAGTTTAAATAAACTTAACAAACATTCACACGTGACTTCACCATAAGAGATACAAAAGAATAGATAGGGGCATATATTGTTGACTGAGCATTGCATGCACAATCTTGTAAATCAACAATGCTTAATGTGGATCAGCTATAAAATGTTGGTTTCACTGGTTTATATTCAAGTCTATCATTATACAATCGACTCTTCACCTCGACAAATATAAGAGAGAATATGTTAAAGAGAAATGAGACTCTTATCTCTGAAGTGCAGGTACACATCAATTTATGATATTAAATAACATAAATTCAAATTCAATCAAGCACAACACAATATATAGTTAAACAAGCTATGGGTAATTGGGTATGTAACTTACAGTACAATGATTGGGGTTCAATTTTATACAGCTGGCTCTCAATTGCTTTGAAACAATAAACCACATTGGACTTTATATTCATAAAGGGTCATAAAGGGTCAGTTTGCAGCTTGGTATATAATGAGGCACATCTATTTTATATATACTCCTGCAGCCTATGTTCTAGTTCACAACGGATTCCTGCAGCCTATGTTCCTAAATCTGTAATAGCCAACCTCCTGTATGATTAGAATGCATATCGAGAGGTGGAGATAGAAGTCAAGGAATTTTTCCAAGAAAATCAATGCTACACACTTGTTCCCAACACAATCAGTTGCTATGTAATATTAACAAATAAGAATGGAAGTGTAAAACTACCTCTTTGTTGGCTTTGTACAATTGCTAGTGCGTTATCACTTATCACACTCGAAATGATCTGTATAATTGCTAGTGCGTTATCACTTATCACACTCGAAATGATCATTAGATCCTGCATTTAAATTTGATAAAAAATCAACAATTATTTGTTATATTGAAAAATTTGCATACTGAAGAAGACTAAAATTTCAAAAACACCCACGATGCAAAAGTATCAGCATCTTCTTGTTTTATAATAATTTTTCCTTACTTTTTGCCATTTGGGTTCTTTCCTTCACAAAAAAGCCAAATCTATTAGCTAAATCAGATTCTGAGATAGATCACAACTCTTATCATTACTGGTCTAAAGCGCCTTTTATCAGTGAAAGAATTAAATTATTTATTCATTCGACCACTCTCTCCATATATATTTCTCAGTCTTGACTCTTGACAAAGACCATGTTAAACAATTCTCACTTGTTGGTCTTCGTCTTTTATCTTTGGTGTTGGAATCTAAGCGGAGTCAATCTTGTATTTATGTTCTCCAATGTGAAATGAAAATCAGTACCAACATATTCATGGGACGTATAATCCTCTTCTATCTCAAGACATTTAATTATTGTTTACTATTTTTATTGTGTGAATAAAATTACGTGATCAACCTGTCTAGCTTTGTGCGCAAGAGCAATGAAGTCCACTTATTTTTGTTCAATTTAGTTGCTATTTTCGCATAATGAAAACATACCTATTTCCAAGACAATGGGTTCTGGCTGGATTCGAGTTTCCATTTATTTCGATCTTTCGTGAAGTACCAGCAAATCTGGCCATTCGATGTCAATTATGGAACCAATGCGCATCTCACTGGAAGGGACTGTACAACTCATTAATTGTTGTAGGAGTGGTATGGTAATTAGTAATCTAGCATGAAGTACAGCATCAATTAAGCAATTAACAACAAATTGAAAATGGAAAAATTGAAGTGGTAATTAGCCAAATTTTGATACTTACAAACCAGTGAGCTCAAAAGCAAGTAACTTCATAGTGGAAAGGGCCAGCACAAAGCCAGGAAATAGTAAACAACAGTGCCAACCAAAATCTTAGCTGGTATGTTTTGGTACAGACGGGCTTAAATAATACTCAATTGCCAACCTTTGGACTTTTGAGGCTTATTTGGGGCTTAACAAAGGAAAGACAAATCAACCCTTCTCATATCAGCTTTACTTGAATTTTACCCAGCAAACATGAGGATCCATTTCTATCTATTGGGTTTTTAATATTAAAATGACTTGAGCAATTTATACATAACAGATCATCAGCCCCAATCTAAACCAATTTACTATATTACCTGACTTAAACAAATCAAGGTAAGGAAACCACCGCCTCGCACCAGAACCAGCTCCAGTGACTCCATCCTCTTGTACAGGCTCCTTACGCCGCTGCAGTCGATGAGAACAGCATTAGCTTCATCCCTGACTGGTGTATCAATATGCACCCCTACTGACTCCTCTCCTATATCAGCCCCAAATCGAAAGGAAAAATAGAGGCACACATAGACGAGAGAGACCATGATGGAGGCGGATTTGGAGCCTGGTTTGGCGTGGATAGAGATGGAGACTGTCGACGGAGGGATGAGGCGGAGACAAGCTGGCAGTACGGCCTCTGAGGAGGCGGAGGAGGAGCCGGTGACACCATTACGATGGATTCCAACAGAGAAGATCTATGCTCAGTGATGACATGAACACTGTCGATTTCGTGTTCGGTGCCGATCCAAAGACGGATCGTTGCGTGAGAGATGGATAGAATAGGCGGTGGCGGTTCGACGGAGGATTGTACAAAATAAACGAAGAGTCCAATGCCCAATGGGTCATATACGAAATAAACGAAGAGACTGTTCGAGTAAATAGACTATTTTGCCCTTCTGCCAAAAATTTCAGTTAGATTTAACAGAGACATTGGAGGTGCGCTATTTATTACGCACCGTCCGATTTATAGCAAATGGACGGTCTGTATTCTTCTGCCCACATTAGCATTAACCTCATTATTATTATTATTATTATCTTAATACGTTAAATTTGTTTCGTTATTTCCTCTCCGTCCGGCCGTCCCTCTGAGAAAATCGGACACCATAGAATTGATTTCAGCGTATTATCATTTTTCCCCTATACATTTTATACACTTGGTAAATGGCTTTACTAAATAGCATAAACTTCATAGAAATAAAACAAATATATTTTAACAATAACATATGTGAAAGCAATTCAACAAAACTAGTATTTTAAATGTCTAAGCATAGTTAGGACTAAACTACGTACTGATTTACTTAAACAAAATACTTATTAGTTATGACATAAACAATAAAAAATAATTTCTGAAATAAATAAAAAGTGATGCGACTCAAATGTATATTTTGAACTAATAGAAATTCGACAAGACGATCTTTCTCCACATCTTGTTTTCTAAAAATAGAAATTCGACGAGACGATCGATCTTCTCCACATCTTGTTTTCTAGAGATAAAACTCTGCCAATTCTAGTAAAGTATTTTAGTTAAGTTACTAATATATTTCAGAACAGAATCTCCTTCAAACTGACTGACTTATAAGTATGGTTTAGAACACATAACCAGAACCTGATTTAAATTAGGGATAATGGGTAGAACGTTAGTATAATTGGTATCTTTTTCAATCGTCAGTTAATCAGTCAGACTACTCAGAGGTTAGTTAATCAGTCAGACTACTCAGTGGTACGATACAAACTACTAATCTGAATAAGAGATGCAAAGCGGAGACAATGACTTCGCTGATGTTTCACAAAAGCAACTTTCTCTATGCCCGTCAATTCATGTGTGGATGTCTTAGGTTTGATTATTCTTTAGAGTAGTAAACAGTTAAACGCATACCATTAATAAAAAAGATTAATCTTGCACAAATATAGGACTGCATCCATTTTAATAAGGTAATAATCAAATTTAAAAGTGTTATTCATCAAAACTTGCATTTGGTACGGATTGTGACAATGGCTATTCTTGTTGTTTCTATATATTCATTTTGGACCTGATTTGATTTGAGCTGAGCGTGCTATTAAACCAGACTGTCTCTCGACCTCCGTGAGTCAATATGCCGGCACCATGTTTTACTGCACACTTCTCAAGGAGATGTTGTGTGTCAAGGTGTTGCGTAGGTAAATCTATGGGCACGTGTGTTGCAATCATTTGTTGGGACTTGTGAGTTGAATTAACACATGATTTGACCATTGAGTGCGGGTGATTCACTCTCGTATTAATATATTATCTTTTTGTATTTATTTATGCTAGTATTATTCTACTTCTCCTGATATTTTTGCATTTTATTTGATCATGTCATGGGTTGTGATTACTTTCATTATCACATTAAATACACTTAGTTATTGCATTATAGGATTTAAAAGTGCTTACTTAAAAATTATAGTTTAGTTCCATCTAGAGTTAACCACACCATAGGCTCTTTACCACCACACTGAGTATTTGCGTACTCAGTCCACAAAACTTTCATTTGTGGAGCAGGTTCATGTGTGACCAAAAGCGATCCGAAAATAAAGATCGCTTACCGTTGCTGGATGATGTCATATGATATTTGAGTTGCTTCAGATGTTGACCTTTCGTGTACTTTAAATATGGTATTATTGTAATGACATTATTTTGTGATTTATTGTGTCTAAGATACTAAGAATTTAGTCTTACGTGTATACAACAGAGTGTATGCACGTCCTCCTCGAATTTTGATTTGGTTCGGGTGTGACAAATTTAATTTTTTGCATTTTTGTGTTTCGTCCTCTAAATGCAACGAAAAATTTGTTGCGTTGATTGTTGTCTAACATTTAGACAATCAAAACGGTTAAAACCATTAGTTGTTCTTCAATTATTTACAATTTAACAGTAAATTAAAATCTTTAATTAGGGCCCCGTAAAATTGATCATATTACCTAGACTTACATCAACAACATCACAAAATTTCTTCCGATTGCTCACAAACAAAAAATGAGGAGATTTACTAAACCAAAAATGAAAAACCAGAAAAATGAAAAAATCAGTTGGCAACTGCTATCAACACTTTTCACTTCTTACCAGAAAAATGAAC
Organism: Rhynchospora pubera; assembly: GCA_028095005.1. Classification (NCBI taxonomy): domain Eukaryota; kingdom Viridiplantae; phylum Streptophyta; class Magnoliopsida; order Poales; family Cyperaceae; genus Rhynchospora; species Rhynchospora pubera. Next base: position 219,851,285 of record CM051460.1, on the reverse strand, counting down.
AAGTTTCCCTCTACTATCAACAAGAACAAAAAAATGAAAAAAAATAACCAGAAAAATCAGAAAAAGCTCGAAGAACCAGCTTGCAATTGCTATCAATAAGTTTTCCTCTCTTAATTGTAAATTAGACAGTAAAAATTAACAAAACCTAACCACCAAATCAGGATTTCACTAAGGCTTCATTGACAGTATCGGTAGACGTCTTAGGTTCCCCATTGAGCTTCTCTCCTCCCACCAAGCAAACAAGGTTGAGATGAGATCTTCTGACCTAAATCAGGAACGAGAATAAACAAGCTCAAGAATTGTAACAGTAGAGAAGAAGAGAGAAGTTATAGAGAAGAATAAAGTTTTCAGAAATAATTGTATTATGAGCTCAATTTCACAGTATACATAGCACAACTAGTAGTCTATGTTAAAATTTTTATGTGGTCTATATTGTTAATTATGAACCAAGTCCATTTAGTTAAATTACTAAAGGGTGCATCATTATTTTGATGGAAAATTCTGATGTCCACATTCAATGTATTGATCCCAATGGTTGCCTTAGAAATATATTATTAATACTCATTCTCTATTATGTGAAATGGTTGGTTCATTTTCTGCCACATAAAATATAAAAGAAAAAGAGAAATGAGTAGATAAAACGCTTACAAAGAAGCCCATCATAAAGTCTAAGGAAACCGTTGAAGATTAGTACTTACGCTTCCGCCTAACGATTAATGATTTCTGCTCTTCAATTTGTAAGTTTTATTCTCAAGATTTTTGTTATTTTATATGATTTACGATCCTGGCAATCGTGTTATTATTTGTAAACACTCTAAATTAATGATTACGTCTTTCATTTGGTATCCGAGCCGATCGTAAATTCATATTATATACAAACTTATTTTATGAGTATATATGTTTTCCTCGTATATTTAGACTTATGATACGAGATGTTTTACTTTAAAAGTAAAACATAATGTTTTTGTTCTGTTTTAGGTAAATGTTTTAAACATATATTTGAGTGGAGACTTTCATTTAGACAATTTGCTCAGAATTTATTTTTATATGTTTAAACAATTCATTTATGCAAATGAAGTTTTTTCGCTCAATCTGTTTCATCTGAATGCATGAAAATTCATTTTGAAATGAATAACTCATTAGGGTTCCGTTTAGCATTTTGTTTAAGCATTTTAACGGATCATTAAAAGAATTGTTCAGGTTGAATTGTTATAATTCTTTCGTTTAAGTGAATCAAACGGATTTCACACCCTATTATTTGCATTCAATTTTGATCTGAGAAGATTACGTGGGACTTCATTTCCATATTTAAGAAAAATATTTTGAATTACTATTATTATTTCCCCTCTCATGTACTGTACATGCTATAATTAGGCATGATCCCATTAAATCATTTCTTTAACCATTCACGTGGATGATGGGATCAATACATAGTTACTCCATAATTATGATTTCACTTATTAACTTATTAAATGGAGTTTTAGTTTAAGTTCCGTTTAATATTTTTGGTAAACGTTTAAACAGATTAATCAATCAAACTGTTTCGCCAATGGGCATGAATAATGCATTAATTAATTTCATTTAGTCGTGTTTTAATGAAATTTCAATGAGTCAGATGCACACTTGTTATTCGCATCCTTTCGAAATATGTTCACATTATGTTTATTAAGTGGATAAACTCATATATAATATTTATTTTGTGATTTCATGTGCACTTAAGTATACAAACGGATGAATAGAAGCTTGTTATTAATTTTGAACATGAATAATTTAAACCATATTAAGTCACTTTTAATAATTTGGTCATGATCAATTTTAACAACTTTAATTATAATTACCATTTTATTAAAAAGAAGTGTGTGATATTTTTTGTTTACGTATCACAATAAAGTTTTACATTTAATAAATTATAATTGTCAATTTTACCAACTTTAATTGTCATTGTAGTTTTATTAAATGGAATTTTTGTTTATGATTCAATTTGTTTCTGTCCAACGGTGATGCAAATTGATTTTATGGGACAACTATCATGTCAAAACTGAATTTTTTTTTTATGTTGTGTTATTGATTTCAATTCTATTATATTACTTGTGATATTTTACTTTACATATCACTATATTGTTTATATTTAATAAATATTAAGGATGTCAATTTGAACAACTTTGATTGACATTATAGTTTATTAAATAGAATTGTCTCATTATCTTCAATTTATTTTCTGCCCAATGGTGATATAAATTGAATGTGAAGAACTATTATGTTAAAATTGAAATTTATTTGGCGTTTTATTAATTATTTTAGTTTAATTAATTATTAGTTCTTTGATTATGCTATGTGAATTTTAATCGACTATAGTAACCACTTTTATTTTTCTTGAATTATATACATTGGATAAAACTAATTATTCCAACTTGAAAAGAATAAATTGAGATTTGTCTTGGTATTTTGAAATTAAACTAGACATTATGAAAATATTATGTTGCAATTACCAATAAAGACAGCGATGATGAAATACTAACTTTTTTAAATTATATCTCAAATTTGATGAGGTCAAGTTTGGATTTAAAGAAAATATTGTAAATCAATGTATATATCTCAGGGTTAGTGGGAGTAATTTATCATTCTCATTTTGTATGTGGATGATATTTTATTAGTCAATAAGAAATTCACATTAGATTATTTATTTGTGCTTGTATATATAATGATTAATTTTATGGAAGAGTGATAAGCAGTCTATAATGACATCTTCCACTATGCAAGCAAAATTTTTGTGGCATATTGTAAGGTCACTTATCTTATTTTTGAATTAACGCGACTGCTATTTTATCTTTTAAGAACAACAAATCAAGCAAGTGTCTAATGGATCGACATTAAATATCTTGTTGTTAATTACAAAGTCAAAGATATGACTATAGTAATACAACATATTAATTTGAGAATTATGTTTACTAATTCTCTCACTAAAGTATTACCACCCATTTTTGCCGGCACGGGTTTGGTTGCTAATTATGATCTTGTTGTATTGAATTATGTATTAAGTGTTAGGAAACCGCCCAATTTTATTCTTAGACTAATTACTAACTAATTAATCCAATTAAAACACAAAGAGCAAGAGGATCTAGTACATAGCCATTTCGACACAAAGAGATAGGTGGAAATTGTACCTCCCGCGAAATCGTATTCGCGGGGCTCGACCATGGCATGGGAGTTGGTGGCGAGCCTCCATGCGCCTCCTCCTTCGTCGGTTGATCGGCCTCGAGTCCACCAAGGAGGTTAACCATAATCTTCAACTCTTGTGCTAGCAAGAGGAAGATACAAGCTAATCCCTCTAGGTTTCCTCTCTCATTTAGCAATTAATTGCTTTAATTTGTGGAGAGGAGTGCTCAACCCATGAGCTAGAATGGAGAGGAGAGAAGATAGAGCAAGGAGAAAAATCTGAAAATTTTTCTCCCCTTGGTGAATTTCGGCCATAGAGGAAGAAGGAGAGAGAATGGAGTGGAGGCTAGGATTTCCCCAAAACTTGACCCCTTTATATAGTGCTCTCTACACCTACCTACCACAACAATTTGTGGACCATTTTACCCTCTTGTGGCCGGCCCCTATAGAGGCCTTTGTGGGCTACACCAAGTGTATTACAAGCCCATTAATTCAACCTTTTAATTGCTCTTTCAACTAACCTCAAATTGGGCTTTTATTTAACTAATTAAATAAAGACCCAATAGCTCAATTAATTTAAATGAGTTGAACATAATTAATTATTAACTCATTAATAATTAATTTGGGATTAGCAAATGCATTAATTTATTTCTATATGATCCCGTTGACTTAATTAATTATAACGGTCCACAACGCTATACAATTAATTAATCAAACTATCATATTTTCGCAATACACACTGTTGCGAATAAATAAATAATGCACTGTATGGTTAAAGTCCTATTTGTGTGACCCTTTGAGGATTTATGCTATGTTGGACATGGAATTAAATCGTTATTTAATTCCAATAATCATAAGCGGTATCTAGCAACACGTTATGATTTCCAATTCGCATAAATAATGTACTGCTACAGTATTTAAATCCTGCATAAGAGAATATATGTATTTCCCTATTTTGATTCTTATGTCACACGATATCATCGTATAATCCAAGATAGGAATGTGTCATTCTTGCAGATTATACGTTTCTTGATCTAGAGATAATTGTATAAAGTTGCATGCAAACAATCTATCTCCATCAAGGGGCCCAAACAGATATCGTCACTCACTAAGTGAATTAATGAGGGACATACGGTTTTCTTGATGATTAGCTTTTCCCCGCACAATTCAAGAGAACATAAATAAAGTTCGTATAGCAGCTCTTATCGGGAATCAGCGGTAGACGATATTTATTGAACCTATCCTCATGTGGAAAAGATAAACATCTCAAACTTAGAACCAAAATCATAACGAAATAAACAATGACACATAACACAATCCATATGTTTATTTCGATGGGTCAAGTCCTGTGCTATGTTCCATAACATACACATATGCAATTAAGTTGGTAACTCTTTACCTATGATTTGTAGAACTTAATCATCACTTAACTTGCATACTAATCTTATAAGATAATTAATGTTCCTTGTTAATTATCAAGATTATGGACCGTTTAGATTTATTATAGTCATTCTAAAGAATGATTCACAGAGATCTACAATTCAGATCCTCAACCTGAATAATCTGTCAATAATAAACCTAGGAACAGATGATAAAATCTCATCCAAAACATAAACTAATAATTAAGTCATTAAATTATTGACTTCTAGGGCATAACTCTAACATTAAGTTATGATGTGAAGCTTCAAATTATGACTTTGACTTTGAATTACGAAATTTGCTTATTTCTTATGTTGCGCATTATGTTTAATTTAAGCAAATTTACTTAAGTGGATCGAATGAATTATATTAATCATTTGTTGGAAAGAATACCAATGGTATAATTAATGGGGGTCAAATAACATTAATAGTTATTTTGATTGTATTAGTTTAGTTTGGTATTTCTAACTAAACAATGTTTAAGATTATGTTGGCCAACTTTGATTTTGTGTTTCATTATGATAATTCAATATAGACCAAGTGGGAGAATGTTAAAATTTTTATGTGGTCTATATTGTTAATTATGAACCAAGTCCATTTAGTTAAATTACTAAAGGGTGCATCATTATTTTGATGGAAAATTCTGATGTCCACATTCAATGTATTGATCCCAATGGTTGCCTTAGAAATATATTTTTAATACTCATTCTCTATTATGTGAAATGGTTGGTTCATTTTCTGCCACATAAAATATAAAAGAAAAAAGAAATGAGTAGATAAAACGCCTACAAAGAAGCCCATCATAATGTCTAAGGAAAACCGTTGAAGATCAGTACTTACGCTTCCGCCTAACGATTAATGATTTTTGCTCTTCAATTTGTAAGTTTTATTCTCAAGATTTTTGTTATTTTATATGATTTACGGATCCTGGCAATCGTGTTATTATTTGTAAACACTCTAAATTAATGATTACGTCTTTCAGTCTAGACAAGAAACAAGAATCCAAGTCTAATTGAGATACTAAACTAAATACAAAATATCTGTAATTATCCACTACTTAAGCACATGACACCGAGAATGAAAAATTAGTTGAGTCATGTGATACAGGAAGATGCCAGCCATGCGTGGTCTTGTATACTGGTAATTTACCAGTGAATTACCAGTATCTCATTAAGTGTCTGCAGCTTGCTTAATAGAGAAGCTCATGCCCTCACTGCCATGGCTTCAAAGCCCAAGTCCGACGGCCACATCGTCTCTGCACCGACTCAAACCCAAAGAAGGGGAAAAGGGGAGGTAGTGGGTTTGGAGGCGGAGAAGAAGGGTGGATATAGGATTTTTTTTAAGCCTAGGCACAAAAACGTTTATTAAATTAAATAAATTAATAAAAAATAATATTTAATATAAAATATTTATTAAATTAAATAATTAGTAACCATTATAAAAATATTTTTTCCCCATATATTTAACTAACAAAATAAAAACATTAAGAATTTTTTGTCATATATAAATTTAAAGTTTCTAAACAATAAACTCAATATACTTATATATATATTTTTTTACAAGCAGACTAAATGATAATTATTAAATGAAATTCAAGCAAGATTCTGGAATTCCTCTAGTGAAGGAAAAATAAAAATTTTGGAAGATACAAATTTAATATTGAAAATATAACTTACAAAAAGAAATTCGCAAATTGCTTACTACCAATAAATGAATATATATTTTTGCTTCCCTGCACATAGTTTTGCACATCATGACAATTAATAAAAGCTATTTTTATACAAACTTAGAGCCTATATTCCGTGGGCCCAGCAAAATCCAAAGTGGAGTCCCAAGGTGAGAAATAAGGATAATTTTCAGTTTATCACCTCCTATTCTTCCGAGACGAGAGAATCATAAAACAATGGAAAGACAGGAGATAATTAAACGTAAATGGATCTGCACTAAAGGGGAAAAAGAACGGAGCGATATAAATTCTCAAGGTATCCCGTCGTAGGCCAAGGAATTGTTACGAAGGAGAAAAAAACCGATAAAGAGCCAAGGCCGGGCACTAGAGCAAATTAAGCCCAGGCACCTGGGTTCTAATCTTTCAAATCACACTTACACATAAATCAAGCCCAGGCACGTGCCTGTGCTTCCCTGAAAAGAAGAGATGATGGAGCGGCCGTGAGTGAATGAATTTTAACAACTTCAGAATATATGGACAAATTCAGGAAAGGGTAATCCTGTCAGCATCATCAAACGCTCAGAACTTTGTGTTGGTAATTTGGTATAGCATGAGAACAATTCAGCTTTGTAATTTCGTGTAGCATGACAATCTCAGTGGCATGTTAAGATTAGAACAATCATAAAATCAGAAAATAAAATAGAATAAAGCAAATGAAATGATTTCTATTACCTTTGAAAAGAGGTAACTTGAGATCAATTTCTGTTGATTCTCTATTGGAAGATCTCTTGCGCTCCTCTTCTTATGTTGAGCCTCTTCATCATCAGAATAAACCTAAAAACACAGAAAGAAAAGTTAATAAATAAAGAAAAATCCTTCAAATATTGTATCTAATTAGACTCACTTAAAAAGCTTATTGCTTTTACACAAGATGAAGGCATGTAGGATTCCAAGGATCTGCTATCCTTCAAAGTGAGTCCATTTCTAAACATAACTATGTATTATGTGCCTTGTATTTTATGTGTTTCAAAACTTGTTGTGTTATTTGCCATTATTAGTACTGAGCACGGCATCGTGATCACTCTTGAAGATTTGGAATGCCTTAAAAAACACAGGGGGTTGAATAATCATATAGTTTATAATATTTCTACTTGACACCTTAGCTAATTATTACAACTCATGCCTTCACAGACTCGAGCCGATAATTTTAATTGGCGGTCCCCTCTTCAAATGAGCTCTCTTCCCTAAAGGCATCCTTTGTTTTCTCTTCCTCCATTTGGCTGTTGGATTTAGATACCAAAATTGATATCTCTAATCCCTTGTCAGAGTCTGACAGCCAATCTGGTCATAGTCATTTCTCAATTTAAGATATATCCTATGTAAATCCAGTGGTAGATGGTTCCATAACTTCACAATTTCCTTTCTTATGTTTAATATTGTCATAATGTCATCCAACCTCACAGGCAAAAAGATCTAATGTTTGGTTTACTGAAGCAGGTCCTTATGTAGCAGAGGACAAAATTTACTGATAATCCCAACCAACCAGTACAAGAATCTTGAAAGATATAATAAAAGTAAAAACTAAAAATAATACAGACAATCAACAAGCCATACTGATATTTGTTGAGATTCTTCAAGGTTTGTTGCAATGGTATCCCATTGAAAGTCATTTTTGCCTGGGTTAAACGGCCTTTTCTGTTCCAATTTGGCTTGAATTCAATTTTTGACCTCTTCTCTGTATAGCCTATGCCTAAATCTGAATGCCTGTCCTACCTAACAAAACATAACAAAAAAAGAAAATAAAACATTTTAAAAGCATTAGTTCAAGTAGTAAATAGTAAATCAACATCAGCGCACAATATGCGGAGATTAAGTATTAACCAGTTCAGCTTCCCAACTCGTAAGTAGGCTGCACTTTGATAGGATATAGGAAACATGCAAAGGAAGATATACATATCAAAATTGCAATAAGCAGCAACAGCAAAAAGAACAGAAATACATCAAGTCATCACAGGAGTTTTTAAGACTTTGATGCATCAAAATAAAATTAATATGGTAATAAAAAAAATAATGTGTGCTTAACAGTATGTGAAACCTTTTCCGTTTCTTCCCATGCTTTATTTATGAAAATTCATAATGGGTTAAGCTCATCTGTGATATACCCAAATTAATGCAACATAAAGCTAAATCTGAAAACATGCTTGAATTTGAAGCATATGAGAAGAAAACATTACATTCCCTCGAAAGAGTCACAGAATTAAATCATCAAAAGAGTCACATAATGCGTGCAGAATCAGTAAAAGAGTCACAGGATTGAGCTGTGTAAGTAGTTATTTTCTTCCTACACATGTAACAAGAATACAAACTTTTTAGGGTTCTCTTTCTTCATTTTGCCCTCCTTCACTGAGCAGTGAGCAAGCATGAGTGCATATGTGCCCTTTTGTGAGTTCTGGTATAAATAACTAGCAAAATCAATTCTATGTCTGGAAACGTCCAATTTTGGCATAACACTGTGCCCAAGGATTAAAATACTATCAATGAGGTGTATAAAGTGGAAGAACGCCAATTAGATACCGGCTACACAGGCCGATATGTTGGACTTGTGTTATTTAGTTGATCAACAATACAACTGAATTCAGGGGAAAACATGAAAACAATATTCTTCAGATAGATTAGATGAAAACAATATTATCACCAATGATAATTTGTTGATAAGATTTTTTATTATTGATAAATAGAGGACCTGGAGAATGCAGAAGCATTTTGTCAAAAGCAATAATAGAATTTTTCGTATGGTTTCACCTGTGTAATCGAGACTTAAATTTTGAAAACAATATTCTTCAGATAGATTAGACGAAAAGCCGAACAAAATTTGAGAATGGTATCAAATACATACCCGTTTTCAAGTTCTAGTGGATTCATGCCCTCTGCCCTCAGCAACCTGCTCTCAAACAAGAGCAATAATTAACTCCAACTTTCAACTCGGAGACAAACTGCAACAAATGAATTATAATCAAACAATTATGTTATATCAACCCTGCATTTTTCAAAAATTTCAGCTTAGTTACAGACCCATCTCCAAACAATTCTTTTTGCTAGTTGCAGTCTCCAAACATTTGGTTCCTTCGCATTTTTATTGTTGGTGGAATTCCCTAAATAAATTTTAAAAACAAAGAGTAAGTAGTTATTATTTGAGTGTCTGTTTTTTTTTTTTTTTTGGTTCTAGTAGCATTTTTCATCCTCGCTTGCAACAGAAACTTAATTGCAAAAGAAGCAGGATAGATTATATTGACAACCGTGTCAACTTGGAAAAAAGAATATAACAAAAATAAAATAAAAATAAACGGAAATTGTAGACATGTCCTTTATATACAAGATAGACCGTGTTTTAAACAAAGTGCAATTCAAAAACTTACTGGTTGTTTAAGAGCAATTTCAGAAACCAACAATTTAATTTTATATAAAGCACGTCTAAATAATTCTCCTTTGATACCAAAATTCTTCCGTCGCATGATAAAGAATACATCTACAATTCTAGTCAAATAAAATTGTAGGTAACATATGATATATCCCTTTCCAGGAAATATAGCAAACATATTTTTTTAAAAATTGAGGTAACTGATAAGAGCATTTATGGATTGATTGATGATTGCATCTGAATTTCAAATTTCCAACCTCCCCAATCCTAATTCAAAGAAAAAGGCCCTCAAAACCGTCTGAATTTCATACAATGTGCAATGCCTATAAAACGCTAGGCTACATTTTTCTCCATAGCTTTGCTTTAATTTACCAGTATTTTGCAAAAAAATTTCTCCTTTCCATGACAAGTCCGTTAGCTATTCAATCTACCTAGGATTAGGAACAGTATTTAAAGTCCTTTACATCTTCTTCCATTTCATTTCACGCTTATATAAGACCAACTCAAAACATACAAAATCTACAAAGAAATTTTCTAATACAGGTGTACAAAATGCTTAAGAAACAAAAAAACCAGAAGAAATCCAAGCTACCTTTAAGTCTGACGTGGCTCTTCCCTGCTACGCAAAGCTCTCCTCAGTCAGAATTTTGCCCAAAATACCCCTCCGATCCACCTCTAATCGAAGCCGTTGGATCCGAGTTCGACGCTGACGTGGACACAATCACAGGCTTCAATTATGGCCAATTAGATCTTTCTCCAAGCGTTACGGACTCCCCTCCGCGGTCTATCGGCGCATGCGACCGGTTCTTTATCCCAGATGCTGACGTGGCGAGCAGTTCTATAGTCGAAGAAGCGCGGCGTATGAGCTCCGGGTCCAGGGAGGAAACTGCGAAGATAATTGGTTCTCGTGTGGAGGTGCAATCCAGCGATCCGATTGAGGATTTTAAACGGTCGATCGATGGAGGAGATGATGGGAGCGTACCACGTGGACCGAGGAGAGCCGTTGGATTGGGAGGTCATGGAGGATTTGCTGGGTGCGTATTTGGAGGTGAACGAGAGAGCGGTGTTTAGATACATATTCGCCGCGTTTTTTGATTTGACAGTGGAGTGGGGTCACCGCACGGTAAACGGAGGTGGGTGACACGCCAACATGAAATTTTGATGAAACATTATTATTCGTCAGATTTATGTTGAAACTTTTTGATGAGGCATCTATCTTTGAGTGAAGACTTTTTTTTTGTATCATGACAATGTTCAAAACTTCTATTGGTTGATAGTTAAATTGTGATAATCAGACAGAATTTAATTTGTTTATATGAAGTGTCACTGCATTTTATTTATCACAATTAGCTAAGCTATTGTATTGCATTTCAATTAAAATTCTAATAAAAATACTGATATTCATATCCAAATCAATATTATATCATTTGCCCATAACAAAATAATTTTTTGAGAAGATAAAGGTAATTACTACTTACCATCCATCTTTATGTCATCCCTTTCATCCACGAGCGCAGCGCACCTCTCATCTAGCGCATCGATCCGATCCGACAGATCTGAGCGCTCGCACTTTCTCTCACCCCGCGTTACCTTCTCTCACCCCGCTTCCATGCGATCCTAGCGCGCGCACCTCCCTCCGCTCCCAAGTACGGCCTCCCCTCTCTTCTCTTGTTTTCTTCTTGAGTTTCCCTCTCTCTCTTTGCTCATTCTTTCTTCATTTTTCTTTCCTTTCGCCCCCTTTCCTTTTCCTTTCCTTTCTGCTCCCTCTACTTTTCTCTCTATTGATTTTTTTGGTTTCTCACTGGCCCTTCTTTCTTTTATTTTTTCTCTCTCCATTTTATCTCACGTTACATCTGTTCAGTGTTTTTGATATAACTGTTCAATATAATTGTCATTTCTGTTCAGTTTATTTGCTCACTTTTACTTTTTGTATGAGTCCACATTGTTTGTTACATCTGTTCATTTTATTTGTTATAGCTGTTCAATTTATTTGTCATTTCTGTTCAGTTTATTTGCTCACTTTTATTTTTCGTATGAATCCACATTATTTGTTACATCTGTTCAGTTTATGTGTTATAACTGTTCAATTTATTTGTCATTTCTGTTCAGTTTATTTGTTATATCTATTCAATTTATGTACACTATTTATTTTTGTATACGAGTTAACATGTTTGTTACATCTGTTCATTTTATTTGTTATAACTGTTCAATTTATTTGTCATTTCTGTTTAGTTTATTTGCTCACTTTTATATTTCGTATGAATCCATATTATTTGTTACATATGTTCAGTTTGAATCAGCAGGCACAAGATAGATGTGGTTTTCTTTAATAGATGGGATAGACCTTTTATGACATTTGATTAGTGGGTGTATAGAGCTGATTTTATAACTGTTAAAAGATTCAGATTCCTCCAGAAGATGGCTAGATTGGACTATCATAATAACCAAATTGCATTGTTTTTCACAATCTCTGTTAATGATGGTGCTGTTTATGAATGCAGTGACAGAAAAATAGACGGGCAGATTGTCACCTCGAGAGACCAGACTAAAAATCTCAGTTTAAGATGGTGCATGCATTGCCTCTTACCCCCTTCTCTTCGCTGTCTATTTCAGCTTACCAATCACATTCCCAGTTCTCGCATTCGCATTCTTCTCATCATAGCCTCTGCCTTATATGCTACTCAATCCCCCAATCTAAATCTCAACTCCACAAAATCAACAAGAAACCAAAACCAGCATCCACTACAACCAGGTGCACTAGTAAAGAGGCAATTAACCTGTTGCACTATTATTTGGCTATGCCGGACGCTCTAGCATCCATTCTTATGTTCAATCAGCTCCTGTCCACCATGATACGCAACAAAACCTCAATACATTACCCCTCCACCTTTCCCCTCTACAATCATTTAACGCAAACCCGAGGGATTAGTCCTGATAAATATACATATGGGCTCATGATTAATATTTGTGCCCAGATGGATCGGCTCAACCTAGCTTTTACTTTTCTTGGCCGGCTTCTAAAAGAGGGACACAGAATTGATGCAATAATCTTCAGTCCAGTACTTAAGTGCCTCTGTTCTGGGGATAGGATGAGGGACGCAGCACTGTTGCTTCATAAAATGCCTAAGCTTGGAGCCGTGCCCAATGGTTTCTCATATAGCATTCTTATCAATGGACTTTTATCTTATGGTAACACTGACTTAGCCCTTCAGCTGTTTTTTAAAATGGTTAAAATTGGTGGTGAGTGGGAACCCAACATGGTCACATATACTACTATAATTAATGGACTCTGTAAGGAGAGTGACCTCACTAAGGCATTTGGTTTGTATCAACAGATGTATTCTATGGGGATTATACCTGATATTGTGACATACACCTCATTAATTAACGGTCTCTGCAAGGTTGGTGCACTAGACAGGGCAGAGAAATTGCTACTGACCATGGTTTATGAAGATCTAAAACCTAATGTCGTGACTTATAGTACTCTTATCAATGGTCTGTGCAAGCATGGTGAAATTGAAAGGGCAATGGTACTGCTGCATAGCATGAAATCTAAAGGGCACGAGCCTAATGTCGTGACTTACAACATTCTTATAGATGGTATGTGCAAGAATGCCAAAATTGAAAGGGCAATGGAACTTCTCCATAGCATGAAATCTGAAGGGCACGAGCCTAATGTCGTTACTTACAACAGTCTTATAGATGGTTTGTGCAAGCATGGTGACATTGAAAAAGCAATGGTACTGCTGCATACCATGAAATCTGAAGGACACATGCCCAATGTGGTGACTTGCAACATTCTAATATATGGTCTGTGCAAGAATGGTGAAATTGAAAGGGCAATGGAACTGCTGCATAGCATGAAATCTGAAGGACACAAGCCTGATGTCGTGACTTACAACAGTCTTATAGATGGTCTGTGCAAGCATGGTGACATTGAAAAAGCAATGGTACTGCTGCATACCATGAAATCTGAAGGGCACGAGCCTGATGTCGTGACTTACAGTATTCTTATAGATGGTCTGTGCAAGAATGCCAAAATTGAAAGGGCAATGGAACTGCTCCATAGCATGAAATCTGAAGGGCACGAGCCTGATGTCGTTACTTACAACAGTCTTATAGATGGTCTGTGCAAGCATGGTGACATTGAAAAAGCAATGGTACTGCTGCATACCATGAAATCTGAAGGACAAATGCCCAATGTGGTGACTTGCAACATTCTAATAGATGGTCTGTGCAAGAATGGTGAAATTGAAAGGGCAATGGAACTGCTGCATAGAATGAAATCTGAAGGACACAAGCCTGATGTCGTGACTTACAGCAGTCTTATAGATGGTCTATGCAAGCATGGTGGAATTGAAAGGGCAATGATACTGCTGCATACCATGAAATCTGAAGGGCACGAGCCTAATGTCGTGACTTACAACATTCTTATAGATGGTCTGTGCAAGAATGCCAAAATTGAAAGGTGACTTGCAACATTCTTATAGATGGTCTGTGCAAGAATGATGAAATTGAAAAGGTAAAACAATTGGTGCATAGCATGATTCCTGAATGGTACGAACCTAATGCGGTTACTTACAGCAATCTTATACTTAATCTGTGCAAGAATGGTGAAACCGCAAAGGCAAAGGAATTGTTGTATAAAATTTCAAGCATTATTTGTGAAGGTCAAGCCTGATGTCGTGACATACACCACTCTAATTGCGGAGGTACCGAGAATCCGCTCCTCGGGTTCTCCCACGAGATTGATACCGTCGTCTCTTTTTTCTCTCACTTTCGATCTCTCTCTCTCTCTCTGCCAGCGGCTAGGTTTAGAGGAGAAGGGATTTTCGATTGACTTAGTGATTTTTGTCTAACAAAATATGAATTAAACATACTGAAAGAAAAATATGTAAAGCAGAATGTATAGGAATTGAAGACACATCATTACTTGTACAGTATGTACCAATTGAGCAACTGAGAAAAAAAATATATATTCTACGACCAAGCATTTACCAGGGAATTCCACCTGAAATCACACCACTGCAATCTACATAGAAATGTGATCCAATTAAAGATATCTAACCTACAGCTTTATACAAAGAAAGGTGAACGGAAAAATAATAAAAAACAAAAATTCCATGATTTTGATAAAAGAATGACCAATTAAAATAAAGAAAAAATATATATGTTTGATGTAATCTGCCACTTTAATTGAAATTACCGAAAGACACTGAGGAGATGAGGCGGAGGTGCTTGGAGAGGAGATGAGGCGGAAGTGCTTGGAGAGGAGAAGGATGGAGATGGAGATGGGGAGAGAGAAAAGGCGAGGGCTCGTAGGAGTCTGGGGCTAGGTTAGTGTTTGGGTAGGAGTGGGATGGTTTGCGTAAGATCAAAATGAATGGTAAGATTGGCGTGTCGAAATCGGAAAAAAAAAAAAACGGAATCGAACACCACGGAATTTAATTTAATTATATATTATTATTATTAGGAAAATTCTAATATGGACACAAAATAATACTGACTGACAATAATAGAATTTTTTGTATGGTTTCGCTTTTTTGTAATCGAGAATTAAATTTTGAAATTTTGACATGCATGCACGTTGTACATGAATGTTTTCCTTATTTTAAGTGGGTCTCAACTCACTGCATGTATTGAGTGATGTTTTTATGGCCAAGGGATCTGTCAAGCTTTTTTATTTTATTTGCTAAAAAGAGATTGGCTATTGTCCTTTGGATAGGACTAAAGAATTTTCCTATTCACTTTTTAATTGTTCGATAGCATCAAGATCTGTGCAGATATCAAATCGAAAGGTCGAAATTTATGGCGCTGGGAGAGAGCAAATGTTAAATGGTTTATAATTATAACTAGGTGGAGGGAGGCGGCTACGAGCCTACGACGCCATTCGAGTGCCAATGTGTTATATTTTCTCCTTGCTAAAATAAAACATGAGGTAGTTCTATGCATGGAAATTAATAAATCTGGCGATGAATTTAGTTGGTACAAATCCCCTTTTCCTCAGATTGCTTATTAAACCTTTTAATACGCATGTAAAACATTTTGTCTTATTATCTCTTTTTAATTACTATTTTGGTCTTGATTTTTCACTTCGTTTTTTTATATCTAGAATGTTCACAGAAGTTACCTCAAGCACATTATTCAATATGTGATTAAAAATGTTCATAGGAATTACTCAAATACAGAAGTCTAGCTTCTATGACATACATTATACAAGTACATGTATTATTTCTTAACCTCATTGCACAGGTAATTGTATAACGCTGATGCACCTTTTTGTTGAAAAGAAAATCTTTTGAGAAAATTTCCTAATGCACCTGAAGCAAGGACTCTGCAAAATTTCAATTTTTGAAATATGAATTAGCATCCCATAAATATGATCAGCGTGAGATAGATGAGTTACATCAGATTATGAAATATGATCATCCTTGATCGACCCCGTCATACTCTCTATCATCTGTCAATATGCCCTAACTTTTTCTACTTTCATGTGCCTGTACAGTTTAATTTCATCGATAAAACTCAAAAATAACCAATGTTATATATCAAAATTTACATGAGTGATTCAGTGAAGTTACCAGTCAGGGCAAAAGGATAAGTCTCATGCAGGATACTAGGATGGCACCTGTATACATAATATGGTGTGAGCCTGTGAGGAAATATGATTTTTATTGGTACTATACCCAAAAAAAACCAATACATGTGTTGATTTCATGTATGAGAAGAATGTATTGGACCATGTATTATTGATAGCATTTGCTGGTGTCACTTGTGTCGAATTTATCGGTACCAAAACATACAAGCTAAGATTTTGGTTGGCACTTTTGTTTACTATTTTCTGGCATTGTGCTGGCCCTTTCTGCTATGAAGTTACTTGCTTTTGAGTCATTGGTTTGTAAGTATCAAAATTTGGCTCAGATCCTAGCCTTTTACTATTTTCTGGCTGTATTGACAATCGCTGGACGTGGGGTCACTGATAGGCTGCAAAGATAAGGTATACCTCTTTCACTTTGAAGTTTTTTGTTTTCCTGGTAAATTAGGAATTAGCACCCCTGCAACCAAGTTAATTTTTGGGTTCTGAGCCAGTAAATGAGAACCATTTTCTTTAACAACAATGTTGGAATTATGTTAAATAGAATATAATATTTCTTTCATTATGTAAATTAGCATTTTCCAACAACTTTGTTCATTGGTCAGGCATATGGAAAGCAACACTCAAGGAAGAGGTTTGGAGCTTCTGGCCAGATGAAATCGCTGTACCAGACCAACTGGAGGATGGGAAGCAAGGACAGATGGTGAAGCTGAAGGAGGGCGACTTATGAGTTATGATACATGTTGCATAGAACCCAGTGTTTTGTTTGTTTTTCTTTTCTTATGTCAGATGGTTGTAATAATTAGGTTTTAAACTTGTTTCTGTTGATAGGGTCAGAGAATGTGAGATAGTAAAGGGGGCACTGGTATTTGGATATATACCAGTACTGAGTAGCTTGTTTGATTTTTGAAGAACGTTTGTACTTCTTGTTATGCTTTTCAATGAAATGGAAAGTGGTGGGTATTCTACCCACTTATTTCAAAATATATATATATATCGAGCTTTTAAATTTCGGTTTTTTCGGTATGACGGTCCAGGTCCCTATGTTATTTCGGTGTTATTTCGATGTTATAACAGTGTAGTGTTTTTTTCAAAGTTTGACACACATCAATTCTATAACTATCAATTTATATGTTTATACATCTCTAATATTCTATACAAATAGCATACGACCATACCAAATTCAATATACTGCAGTGTAACAATATTAAGTAGCAGTAGCAGCTTGTACCAATTTAACAATAGTTCAATATTGAATACACAATTTAACAATAGTAGCAATAACAGTTTGTTATTTCGCCAAAATAACTGAAATAACGCGTTATATCGCCGAAATAACTGAAATAACGTGTTACGTCATTTTCTCAATTAAGACTGTAACGTTCATGCGGTTTGACACAAAATACCGCTATTTCTGTTATTTCGCCGAAATTTAGAAGCTTGATATATATATATACTAATAAGCATCATTGAAGTTACTTCCATTCAATTATATTATCAATAATCCAAGCATATAATCTATTTCTCTACAGGTAGTTCATTTATACTTCCATTCAACTGGTTGTAAAGAGAAACACCCAAATAAGACACTATGTTGCTACCACTAAATGAAAATTAACGTTATGAACATTTCAACAAAAACTCAATTAAATTGGTATTTTTTTTAATGTGTTATGGTTCTAAATCAGCCTGAGATGGGAGAACACGATGTAGATATTGGAGATGAAATGCCATCAATGCAATACCCACCTGTAGGATTTAGAGAGAGGTTGCACAAGCAACTCTGAGTACTGATTAATGATTTATAATGTCAGAAAACAGATTATAATGTCATTTGTCCCTCTGTATGGCTGTAGGTTGCTAGAACTCTTCGGTTTTGATGAACTGTTATATGGGATGACATTTTATTTATTTTCTTTTTTATGGAATTTTGGGTGGTTATATGGGGGTGACATTTTGATATGTGGCAGAAAGGCTATAGAGTTAAAAGGCATTTTTTATGTCAATATTTCATCCATTATTTGTTTTTCGCCATTTCGCTCAAAGAATTTACCGACTTAATAATAAATTGCAAAATTAAAATAAACAAGGAAGAAAATACGCTATAGCAAAGTATTATTCAATGGTAAAATAACAAAGTATTATTCAATGGTAAAGGAGTCAGTAAATACTATCCAACAATGATTGCCGTAACACATTTGAGAGTAACAACTCTCCCTGCACCAAAAGATACAATTAGATAAAATGTAAAATATCCTAAATTGTTTAAATACATGTGTTCTAATGAACGTGGGAGTATAACCGCATGAAGACGATAGAGAAGAGGGGGTGCGGAGACTAGTAGTGGGTCTAAATTTGGGCACGAGAAAATATTAAATCGTATCTATGGGTCCGGATTTGGGGTTATAAGTTATAACTGAACGTGGGAAAGAAATAAGGGAGCATTGTTGATAGTTAAAAATTAAATTTAGTTGAGTATTTAACCAAAATTAGATAAAAGATTAATTTGGATATCATTTTTAAAAGTTAATGTTAAGAAAATATGGATAAATCGTATTTTAAAAAATTTAAGTGGTTCTTCCCTGCATCAAAATTAGTTAAATCGTATCTCTCAATATTGGGATCACACTTATTAGGGTTCTCCAATCGGGTGTGTCGTGTCAAACACGATCGTGTTGGAGTCTCGTGTCGTGTCTACACGAATTACTTTTTTAATTGTGTCGTGTCGTGTCGTGCTAAATGGTGAAAGGAGCTAACACGACACACATTTTGGCATGACACGACTAAGACGTCGTGTTAGACGTGTCGGATTATTTTATTATTTTTAAAATAAAAATATTCGAAAATCAAAAGCAAAGGAAAAAATTTTACTCAACCGTAATAATTTATAATTTGATTTTTAAAACTTTTTATTGATATTTTTTTATAAAAAATAATAATAATTAGATAAGAACAATATGAGTTAAAGGATGGTAAATAATTTTATGTAGTATTATAAATTGGATCTGAATAATCAACATTAATAATTAAATTTGTGTTGATGTGTTGTGTCTGTTCGTGTTCGTGTCGTGTTGTGTGTCTAATCGTGTTGTGTCAAATCGTGTCAATTTTTTTCAAAACTTCCAACATGACACAATTATGACACGACATGATAACACAATCGTGTCGTGGAAATTCTGTACTCGTATCGTGTTGCGTTGTGCTAACACACGTGCGTGTCGTGTCATTTTGGAGAACACTATTTCTAATTTAATTTGGGTTATAGAGGGAACTTTTTTTTCTAGTAGCTTGAATTATGTTAAAAATTAGTTAGTATTTAACCAAAAGAAAGATAAAATGTCTTTATAATGTACTATTTTCATGCTTTTAAGACTTCATTTTATCAATCGGGTTTGACGGAGCGATTCATCAAATCGCTTTTGTTGTAGCATTCCTTCCTTCTTTAGTACAATACAAGCACTATAATTGGAATGTAGACACGTTATTTTTTTTCCCTCAAATATTTAGGAATTTCTTAAAAAAGTATATGACATGATTGAACAGTTTGTATAAGCAAATCATGCATATGTTTTTGTATTTTGTCTTGTAAATTTTCAATTAGGGTGATTAACATTTAAAATTGGGCTTTTAATTGATGTTTTTGTTCCATGATATTGAATTTGTTATTTGCATTATGTTCCTGGAAGCACATATCTTAGTAGAAACAACACTATGCTATGTCTGTATGGTCACTAATGCATATACACTTCAGACTTCCAATAGGAGCTTGAATTCAAGTGCTAAATTTGGTTTCTCGAGATTATCCTGAATTTATGAATATTTTATTTAAACTTTTCTAAGTTTGTTTTTTTTAAATGAATTTTCAAAGTTTCTGTCAATTTGGAATTCTTGCGTGGTTATGGGAACATCCATTCCTCCTTTGTTTAGTACAATACTAGCACTTTTAATTGGAATGTAGACACGTTAAATTTGTTCCCTTAAATATTTGGGAATTTTTTTTCTTTTCGAAAGCTTGACAGAAAATTATTTTTTTCGGTTTTTTTAAAATGTTTATTTTACGTTTTCTGTTTTCTGATTTTTTTAATTCGACTGATAAATTTGACAATTTTTCAAAGCAATCTTCAATCTTAAAATATAAAATTGTTGTAATAATTTGTAAGATGGTAAAAGACATAATCACGTATAATTTTGGATTGGTTATTTGAAAAAAAAAATTAAATTTGACGGGTAAGAAGATTTCGATATGACATTCTTAGATTAAATTGGTTATTTAAACTTTTGAAGTAAATATATAATCGGGTTTGATGGAGCGACTCATCAAATTGTTGAAACGATCTATTTGTCCATTAAATTATTGAAATAATTTAAAAAATTTCATTTAGGACAAGTAATAGGTTAAAGATCTAATATTTCATTTAGGACAAGTAATGGGTTTTTCCAGCGGTCCACCATGCCCGCTTATCGCCTTGTTCTAGAGATTTTGAAAGAAAATTTTTTCATCTAGCATGTTATCGATATGCCCGATAATCGTTGCCAGATGTTTGATTATTTCCTCAGGAGCTTCTTTGTTTCTTCGAGCACCTTTTTTAAATCAGCTAATTGTTCATCAGCGAAATAACAGTTTCCAGTTTTCACCATATTTGCTGTTAATCGAGATAGTAAATCAGCTAAGACATTCATTTTGCCATCGATGTGCTCGAAATTCACTTGCACTCCTGTTCCTGTAACAAAGTCAACAAAATTAATCCATCGAACTCTTGAAGGTTTATTTTGTGCTGACTTGTTGTAGAAATTGATTATGGCCTGACAGTCAGTTCTGAGGGTAATCTCTTTCTGATCCAGGTAATGAATTTTAAGCGCCTTCATCGTCTCCATGCAAGCATGAATCTCTGCATCAATTGTGGATTTTATCACCGGAAATTTTCCGCTTGCGTATGCACACACTTTCTCTGTGCTTCGGGGGTCATGCTTTGATTTCTTCCACTTGCATATGCCGCCCCATCCTTCCATGCATCCGTCTGTTTCAAGGATGATGTAGGATCCTTCTGGAGGTAATTCGAGATCTGGGAGTTGCTGCACAGCTTGTTTGACTTTTCTGATGATGTCATAGTCTGAGCCTTTGAGCCTTTTGTCACCATGTTCACTTGTTTTTTAGTATAACGGCCCAAGTAATGTTCCCAATTTTGGTATGTATGACCTAGCATAATTAAGGATGCCAAGCCATGACCTCATGCCAGCTTTTTCCTTCAGTTTCTCTTCATCAAAAGAAATGATCTTCTTGATTATGTGCGGCTGAAGTTTAATTTTTCTGTTTCCAATAACTGCACCTAGGAATTCAATTTCCTGTACAGCTATCTTCATTTTTGTTGGGGATAGTACCAGTCCCCATTTCTCACAGATAGACAACATGACCTCCAAATGTCTCGCATGATGCTCTTCATTTTCAGAAAACACCAGTATATCGTCGATGTAGACTGCTATAAAATCCTCCGTTCCTCGGAAACAGTCATCCATCTTTCTCTGAAAAATTGCTGGTGCATTTTTTCAAACCAAATGGCATTACCAACCATTCATACAGACCATTTGGAACAACAAATGTTGTCCATTCAATTGACTCAGGATCCATTGCCACTTGATGGAACCCACTTTTTAAGTCAAATTTTGAGTAAATTCGACTATTGCCGACCTTCTTGAGGATGGTGTTGATCCCTGGCAAGCTGTATTGATCTTTGTGGGTATTATCATTGAGGGTACGATAGTTGAATACCATTCGTTCCTTGCCTTTGACTTCTGCGCCAGTTTTCGGGTCTATGGTTGTGCCCGAATTTACCATCATTGCCATGGTCCTGTGCTGGCTTTTACTGGGTCTTATCACTCCAATTTTAAGCAGAGCTTGAACATGTTTATCAAATTGCCCTTTCATTGCTGGTGTAACATGTTTTAGCGGCTTGTCTTGGATTGTGATATCCGGGTTGATGATATCTAGCTTGCATTTAACCCAATTTTTCTCCCAGTGCTGGAGAGGATTTTCTCCAATATACCCTTGTTCTTCCAATCTTTTAAGGAGAGGTTGAAACTTCTCCTTGAATCTTTGTGATTCTTCTCCACAAGAGTATGCTATGGCTCTCTGGATTTCGAGGTATTCAAGCTCGGATAGCTCTAGTTCCTCAATTGCTGCCGAAGCTGCTACCTCAGCATCTACCTTTGTTGCAATTGTAGTGACATTTTTGTAGAAGGTCACCATTTGCCCTTCAATCCTGAGCCCTCCTTGCATGGCTCTAATGAAATTGCAACCAATCAACATTTGGATCTCATCCCTTTGCTCCATTGGAAAAGCGTATGTGAATGGAATACGAAACCTGTTTTCTTCAATAGCCATAATTCCTTCTTTCAATTTTTGGTTGGCTATTTGAGAGGAGTTGACCCCGTTGATTTGAATGGGGTATGCACTTGGTTCAAGTGCATCTTTTGGAACTGCGCTTTGGTCTATGCAACAGACTGTTGCACCAGTATCCAGGATAGCTTGTACTTTGAACCTTTCTACTCCTGGAATTTCCATTGTTAACTCAATATTATAGAGTCTGTTCAAGACTCTCCTTCCTTTTCTTGGATCCGGGACTTGAGTACTGATATACTCATTTTTGTCTGTTAACATCTTGATCACCACACCCTTTAATTTTGGGATATGGCTCTCAACGGCTTCATCTTCTGAATCCATTTCTTCAAGAATCGGGATTTCTGGGGCTTTACCTTTTGTTGGATCTCGCATTTCGCCTAGATCTTTTTCAATCTCCAATTCTTCAACTCTTTCCTTTAGCCTTTGGTTTTCTACTAAGAGGAAATTTGTATACCCGATCAGCTCATTGATTAGGGTATCCTTGTTATCATACTGGAGGTTTGATCTTTGAATTATTAATTTTCTCCCCAGATTGAATCTTGAACACATTGGGCAGACTGTTAAATGACACAGGCTGCAATGTGCTCTCATTCTTGGATTGGTCTGTTCCTTGCAAAACAGACATCTTATGAATTCTTGAGCTACTGGGTTGTTATCTTCCCATTGATGCACACAGTTTTGGATTTCTTGAGGCACTGAGATCTCTACTCGCCATGAGATTTCCTCATTCGTCATCATCATTGCGATTTCGTATGGTACCTCATTTATACCAGCCATCAAAGAATGACCAGTATTTCCTTCCCCTTCAGAAAATGAATAGATTGCGTCACTATTTGTTTCATTCTGATCTACCGAAAGCACATCCCAGTAGTCATCTAGATCTAGATTTTCGACTATGGCTGCTCTTGCAATGTTACCCTTTTGCCTTGTGCAGTTGCGGGCAAAATGTCCTTCCCCACCACATATAAAACACTTGCATTTTCTTACTTTGTCTGCATGCTTCCTTTTAAATACTCTGATGTGCGTATCATGTGGTTTGCCTTGGTATGTTTTCGCCTTCCTAAGGCCATACTTCTTATTCTTCTGATAGTAGCCTGGCACTGGTATGCGGCTACAGAATGAGAGATCTTTGAGGCTTCTTTGGAGTGCAACTTTCTTGCACTGCTC
This sequence comes from Rhynchospora pubera, assembly GCA_028095005.1. NCBI lineage: Eukaryota > Viridiplantae > Streptophyta > Magnoliopsida > Poales > Cyperaceae > Rhynchospora > Rhynchospora pubera. The sequence goes on along the minus strand of CM051460.1, from coordinate 219,827,467 downwards.
CGCCAGATACTGGTAGGTAAAATGTATTCTTGGAATAACACCTACAGTATTGCCTGGATATTTTTCAGCAAATGCTTTCTCAATTTCTCCACCGATAATTGGGGGCATTTTTCTGAAAAATTTTGTCGAGAGCTCAGGGCATATAAACATCCTTCCCGATTTTGCAGCCAGGATCTTGTAGTCGTTGATATAATCAAAAAGATCTTTCACATTGTGACATGAAAGTCTCTCCAGATCGTTGTATGCTCGATCTTGTTCTTCAGTGGACCCGATTGTTGGATCTTCCAATAGAAGCATTCGCCTGATTTGGGAAATCACATTCTGTGGATCATCAGCGATGTTACTAATTCTTCATATTTAGTAGGGAATGCCATCCTCCACTGAATCCATGTCTTTTTCTCTGTCTCTCCTAGGAGATTTTCGATGTAGTTGACCTTTGATTTGTTATCCGCCCAATTCTTGTCATTTATCAAGTTGAGGGTTATTGATTCCCATCGGGAAATAACCTCTGAGTATAGACCAATATCTTCTGGTAAAACTAGGATTGCACTTTGACTGCCCTGAGCTGTTGGCAAATTGAACCTTTCGTTCATCTGCCTTGCATAGCCACCACAGATATTGTCTAATCGTGCCTTTATCTCTGGGATTTGGAGATTCTGGGGGTTGCCTTGAACCAGGTGGGTACATGGCCGGTCCCATGATTGGTTCAGGTGGTATTCTTGTAAGTGAAGACTCTGCGGTTGAGAGTACCGTCTCTACTTTCTTTTTGAGATTTTTGAATTGTGGGTATTCCATTTCCTCTACCATATAGACTGTCTCGAATAGATCTTCATCCCACATTGTTTTAGAATTTGGAAAACTGGCATCTTTCCCACCACCTTTCGCTAGAAGACTTAGCAAGTCTTCATCTCGGTTTGCCGGTGCATCCAATTGAGATAGGAATTGCACCGTAGAGAGTATCTCATCTTCATCAGACTCATCCCATTGACAAGTCATCATAAGGGTTTGTTCCTCAAACCACTCACTTTCTGCATCAATGGTTTCTAACCAATTAAATTCTGTAAATGTCATTTGTACGAGTTTGTCTTCACTATCTAGCTGCTCAATAGCAAACCATTGATACGAGTTTATCGGTTCCAGCATTTCAACTGTTGGTTCAGTTTGTTCCGCTTTTAGTATTGTTAAGAACCATTTCCTTAATAAGGAACCATCATCTTGCTCAGTCTCGTCATCTTCACTAAATTCCTCAGGGTTTGAATAGATTTCTGGAAATTCTATATCATATTCGTATGGCCAATCATCATCTATTGTGAGTAGATTGATGAATTCTTGTTCAAGTTCTTCCTCATCATTTTCTCCATGAATAACCTCCTGTTCGGGGGTTGTTGTTGCATACCCCGAAAATCTGACAGACAATGAGCCGTCTGTCCTTGCTCGAATTCGTGTTGCTTGGGGATTCTGGATTTGTGAGATAACAGCTGGTCTCACAAGCCACTGCCTTCCTTGGAGTTCTGCAGTTGTCCTTTACGAGCCAGGGATGGCCCGAACTTCTCGGCTTGCTAGGTGGTCCGCCACGTTCTGAACATTGTATCTGTAATTTGTGTGGCTTGTATTGGATAGTCGTCCAATTAGGGATCTTGAGAGTAAAAGGTTACTCTCACTACCTTGCCATCATTCATACCCGTGAGTTTGAATCACTAGTTGAATGTGATCTCTGAAGTCACGGATACTTAGAGTCATATTTGGAGCAGTATACGCCAACTGCGTTCCAGATGTAAGATCCATTTCCATAGAGCTAATAACAGCTCTATCATCTCGCCATCTAGTGTCTCTGATTAACACTAGTGCATTCACACCTGCACTCCGCCTGTGCAGCGTGTATAACCGAACCATAATTAGTCTGATATGCAAATGTTGGAGCCCTTCTTGTAAAAGGCTGTTAAAACTTTCTTCAGAAATGAAAGGTAACTCTACTTGTTGGCCAGAAGGTAAGGGCCAAAAGGTAAAAGCATATTGGGATGGAGAGCGATGGCAGCAACGCAGCACCTAAACGGAGAAGAACAAGGAGAGATGGTAGCAGCACCTTGGGTGGAGAGGGATGAGAGGCGGACTTGATGAGACAGGCGCAACGAAGCTTTTTGCCAGGAATTCGACTCTTCTGGCAGCCAAAATCGCTTGTTTTTTCAATATAAAAGTTGAGACGGGCAGGAAGGTAGTGAAGAGAGAGGCGAAATCCTTAGTTTTTTTCTGCGCGCTGTTGGATCTCCATCGGACAGTCCATTTAAAAGGACTGCTCGGAGCAGTCCTTTTAAATGGCTGTCGAGGATGCGGATTGCGTTTGGTAGTGCCAAGTTTAGCTTGACTTTTGGGTCAACGAGCTAACCTACATGGCTTGCATCGCCAAACAACTTTGGGGTCAACGGGATAAGCACTATCTTCCTAACTTGGCCATATATTTAAGCTTTTCTCAAACACCAAAAAAACAAATTTATATCGTATCTAAAGAGAAAAACCTTGAGAAGAAACTTTAAAATTTCAAATTTTAAATTTCAAAATTCAAATTTCAAAATTTCAAATTTCAAATTTTAAATTTCAAAATTCAAATTTCAATTTTCAAAGTTTCAAATTTTCAAATTTAAAATTTTAATTTTCATCTTTTAAAAAATTTTTAAATTTCAAATTTTAAAAATATCAAGATTTAAAATTTTCTAATTCTAAAATATCTAGATTAAAATGAATGTTATAATTAAATGCATTCACTTTGATCACTAACTTTAACCTATCATGTCAAACAATAATTACTAACTTTAAGTTAGTACTAACTTTTATTAACTTTAATCTCAAACACTAATCCCAAAATGCTAACTTTAACCCTTGATCCCACTAAACTTTGATGTTGCCAAACGACCCCTTAGTAGGGACTCGAATTTTACAATAAAACTCTGGAGACCAAGCAGCTATTCAATTTTAAATGGTCTATTTTATTTATTTTATCTCTCTTCCAATCTGTATTAAATGGGCAAATTCTCACTACGGTGAGGTCCTAGATTCAAAATTAGAGGTTATAAAGCCTGTAAATATATCAAGCTCATCATTTGGACATCAAATATACACTGATTTAGGCCTTCTTTAGTAAATGTGAAAAATGAATAATAACATGGGGGACACTGAGATAAGCCAAGAATGTTCAAAATTTTTCATCATGTGGTATCTTGGCAAGCATTATTAAACTAATCAAATTTTGGAAGTTTTAATGTCATTAAACATAAGATAATTATGGTGAGCCACTCTTTGAAAATGAAACAAAGGACATCATGTTTTGTTACATAACCTTATCTCCATCAGTATATCTGCCTTTTTTCTTTTCAAGACAATCAAGGGTCACCTTAATAATTGGGTTTAGAGTGCTCAATCAAACTTAAGTTTTCTTGTTATCAAGATGGGTTTATTGTTTCCAGAGGACATTTATAGCACACTTTTGGTTTTACATTTTCATAATAGTTATGTTAAAATGATGATCCATAATTTGAGCACTTATGTACGAGATTTGACTTTTTATGATGCTAGGCTGAGATCATACATGGAATTATGCATTTTGATCCCTGGGATTACCATGTGAGTGTAATCTAATCACTGCTCTACCAAAACTTTTTGATGGATATGTTTTTTTTGAAGAAAAACAAGGGTCAAGCCCCTGCCTTATATTAATAAAATAAAGTATAAGAGTTTACAAAGTTTAGCGAGAAGCTAAACTCAACAAAACAGAAAAAAAACACTAAAGGATTGATGGATATGTTATATTGTACCCAAAATTTTTTACTCTCATCTTTTTTTACTCTTGTAATTCATAGCCATCAAAGTTTTAGGTCATTTGCAAATAACATCGAAATATCTGAAACAAGATTAAGGTGAGGAAATGATAATAAAAAAGGAAAATTGAAGGGTGGAGATCCTCTGACAATGGACCATGATAGGGAACCAAAAGTTATGATGATTAAAATACCTTTTCATGGTTCAATGCTACTAGATGTCTTAATACAAGTCGGGGCAAATTGCAAGAATAAGGATTCAAAAAGTGGATACGTTTTTTTTTAGAAATAACGAGCCTTATTTAATTGATTTTAATGTATTGTATATATGTACATAACATTTAATACTGGCAGCTATTATTCAAAAAGCAAGACCTTTTGGGTTTTATTTGGAAGTACTGGCAGACTACCGGTGGGAGGGATTCAAAAATATCTTTTTTATACCTTTCTGGTGTATCTCAATACTTAAATTACCATGTACTTGCCAAAGAACTCTTTGGGAACTATTCCTCGTTGGTGATGCCAAATGTGATTCTGCTTTGTGAGTCACGCTTTCCCCTGTAGGTTTCATAGGGCCATGATATTTTAAATTCCTTTGTCAAATAAAAAAACTTGAAACTTCTTTCTCTTGTATAGTTGCTAAAAGAAAACAAAAAATTTCCTTTACAATTATTTTGATGATAGTACTGAGATTTCTGAAAGTATTTGTTCCATTTCTTGTACACATGAGTGTTGTGATAGTTCCGTATACTAACAATTGTATTTTTTTTTAATTGTAATTTCTAATAGGAGGATTGTCTAACTGTAGATGAAGCATTAAGTCATCCATACTTCAAGAGCTGAGTAGGAGACATGAAACAGTAACTGCCAACAGTCTGTACAGCTGTAGGATTTATTGCTAGATCAATTGTAGTTACTAGTTTATATAGTGTGAATAATATGTTCATTCTTTTTTTTCTTATAACGTGTTAGTATTTACATGTTCATTATGGAGTAAACTTTTTGCCTTCAATTTCTGTCTGTGAAATGTCCATCTTTCACCAGATGTTATATGGATCTGTGCAACACGTTGGGTGGGCTGGATGATAAATTGAACCTAGGTCTCAGACCTCTTCATCTTATATACAACTGGTACGATGGTGAGTGGAGCTGATACCGTGAGCGAGGAGCAAGGGATCAGCGTAGGATGGTACCACACCCCCATCTCAGTACCAGTGTTGCTATCCCTATACGTACTATTGGGTGTTAGCTAATTTCAAGAAATAAATGTAGTAATTTGATCTCTGGAACAAAATATACATATGGTATTAGTACAGGGAGAGAATAACATGCTGCTTGGTATTGCTAAGTGGGACATAAGTACAGAGAATAAACATATGGATCAGGCGCTAGTGAGAAGATATGTAAAATCGGTATAGGAGGATATAGTTTGCTTGGTGCGGGCACAACATTATACTCTCCTATATTAATCAACCATTCATATCTGATACCATCTTAGACAAACCAAGTATAACATTTTGGTCAAGAAACAGGTGCAGCCATGATTTAAGAACTGAAATATTACATACATTTATATGGTCTCATCAATATGACGTGCACAGTAAAAATATTTACAAACTTGAAGCAAACAGTATCATCAGGAACAATATTATAACCAAGGTTATTTCAATTTGCAAACAAATACAGGTCATTACATTCTTCACCATATAAGATACACTATTATAAATTGTCACTATACAAATTATTATTGCTTCAAATTGCTATTGCTTCTAAGACAAGATTATGAACCTTAAATTTCTTCAAGATGAGATCTGAGAAAAGAAACGAAATCAGTCACTAATTATGTCTTAGAAATGAAGGCAACTTTAAATAAACTTAACAAACATTCACACGTGACTTCACCATAAGAGATACAAAAGAATAGATAGGGGCATATATTGTTAACTGAACATTGCATGCACAATCTTGTAAATCAACAATGCTTAATGTGGATCAGCTATAAAATGTTGGTTTCACTGGTTTATATTCAAGTCTATCATTATACAATCGACTCTTCACCTCGACAAATATAAGAGAGAATATGTTAAAGAGAAATGAGACTCTTATCTCTGAAGTGCAGGTACACATCAATTTATGATGTTAAATAACATAAATTCAAATTCAATCAAGCACAACACAATATATACTTAAACAAGCTATGGGTAATTGGGTATGTAACTTACAGTACAATGATTGGGGTTTAATTTTATACAGCTGGCTCTCAATTGCTTTGAAACAATAAACCACATTGGACTTTATATTCATAAAGGGTCATAAAGGGTCAGTTTGCAGCTTGGAATATAATGAGGCGCATCTATTTTATATATGCTATACTCCTGCAGCCTATGTTCTAGTTCACAACGGATTCCTGCAGCCTATGTTCCTAAATCTGTAATAGCCAACCTCCTGTATGATTAGAATGCATATCGAGAGGTGGAGATAGAAGTCAAGGAATTTTTCCAAGAAAATCAATGCTACACACTTGTTCCTAACACAAACAGTTGCTATGTAATATTAACAAATAAGAATGGAAGTGTAAAACTACCTCTTTGTTGGCTCTGTACAATTGCTAGTGCGTTATCACTTATCACACTCGAAATGATCTGTATAATTGCTAGTGCGTTATCACTTATCACACTCGAAATGATCAATAGATCCTGCATTTAAATTTCCTCTCCGTCCGGCCGTCCCTCTGAGAAAATCGGACACCAGTACACCACAGTATTGATTTCAGTGTATTATCTTTTTTTCCCCTCTGCGCACGTCGTTGGATTTTAATCCAACTTCTCAAAAGGGAGGTTGGCACTAAAGGCGGGTAGAGGATACGATTCCTACCTACGCAGGCAGCAGGCTACGCTTCGAAAGAGAGCAAAGAAATCGCTCCAACTTCCCTTCTCTTCTCTCTCTCAGACTTCCTACCTATCTCTCTCGCACTAGCTAGCTCTCTCACATCTCCTGAGGTTGGGACGGCCCGTTCCAACTTGCTGAATCTGCACAACTTGGTTGATTTTCTCCATTTTTCGCGCCGAAGTGTAATGAACCTGTATAAAAACTTGCTGGACTACGGCTGAACTTTCCTACATCTAACATTAGCACAATTTAAAAAAAAATGAGTAAAAACAAAAGTAATTTGAACGAAATTTGGGGATTATTCTGGCTGAAAATCAAGTACGGAAACCGTACATCATTTGCCATGGATCTTGCTTCAAACTCTTCTCAATTGATCTTGAACGAGTTGTGGATCAAGAACAATCAACAGGCCACTTTAATCGGTGCTCTGATACCAGATTGTCACGACCTAACTTGATCTGACAACAGAAATCACAGATTTCAGGAAATGCACTCGCACTGGTACAGAAATGCGGGCGCACACGTACCAGACCAGATCTGATATTGGATTCAGAAATTGGGAAAAAGAACACGAAATTGAGTATAATTGAGATAAGGAATGGATGAGAATTGAAGTAAAGATGAGAATCTAAGAAGAAATTGAATTGGAAATCAACTCTTTTATTGAATTCAGAAAATACAAGGAAATTCGTGGAAAATAGGCATAAAAATGAGAAATGGTTTAGATCTCAAATTTCAGATGTGTTTTCTCTCTCCTCAACCTCTCCTTATATAGTACAACTTGCTGACATCATTTTATTTCCTAATTACATCATTTAAAACGAAAATCAAGAAGATTTAGTTAGCGTGAAGCCTTCTCCTTTGTAACAGACTAGCAGCTCCCTCCTTCTTCACCTCTTCTCCAGTAAAAGATGCATGCGCCTCTCCAGTTCATTGAGTGGTCCCTTGGTCAGCCTCTGTTCATTTAACTCAGGAAAGCCCGGCCCAATTTTACTTGCTTTAAAATTGTCCAGGTTACTGCCGCCAGTATTCAAACTCCATTCTGCAATTAAATCAGATGCACCTGCATCCCAGAGTGCACCCGCACTCAGAATTGCAGTTTCAGCTTGTAACAAACTTCGTCCATCCATCGCTAGAAGGGGAAGGTGAGCACGGAGCATCTGGAGAAAGAAACTCGCTTTTGTGATCTGATTCAATTTGTGGCTCGTGTAGAAATCAGAGAATGATGGATGCATAAATAATGTGCTGCTTTTATAAGAGTATAAGACTAGTTTTGTGAGGTGTAGTGTCTTTTAATTTTCTTTCAGCATCGCACAGTAAGGAAAAACAAGAAAGACAAAATGGAACAACACGTTTTATGTGTTTTGGTTTCCATTTGGCACTTCAGATCTGGTTAGCCTTTTAAAGGTCTTAAAATTACACATTCTAAATGAATATGAATGTTGCGCCAGATGGCAAATGAACATTGGAACAACACGTTTATGCAAACCAATCAATATGAATGTTGCGCCAGATGGCAAATGAACATTCGACCAGAATTTAGAGCATCATGGGGAGGAAATCAGAATCAGAACTTTCAATAAGTCACACGATTTCATTCATATGTAAAACAATGAGCAATTTCTCTAAGTATAAAAGGATTCAAAGAAGTGCTTTGCTTAATTACAGTTAAATCATAGAGATGATTGGGCAAAGGAGGTAAATTTCAAACATAAACTCCAGTCAAGTGCACACTTTACTAAAATTGAAAGCAAAAACACCACAATAAGAATTGGTCAAACAACAAACCTGATGCAAATACGATTCGAATCAAAACCGAAACGTATATTAATCTTGGCCAATTCCGCCCGGATCCGATACTAAAACTGGTCGTTCATCTGTTTCTATCAATCTTAGCCATCGGATTCGCGTCTTCTTCTTCGTTCGATGGTGTCTCTTCCCCTTTTACTCTCTCTCCTGTTCTCTCTCAGATCAGATCCCTTCCACGGACCCGAGCTGCGATGGCTATAGGGAATCTGCATTTTCTCTCTCCCCTATTCATGATTCATGAATCATGAGCGATCAGCGTTTTCTCTTCAACTCTTCAGGTTCAGAGAGCAAAAAATCATCGCCGCTCTGAACCGCTTGGTTTCGACAATTTCTGGCGTTACCTCGCGTCTCCAGTTGCGTAGATAAATGGGTAAATTGTTGCTCTTAATTTAGAGATCCTTCTTAGTAAATTTCCCCCCTTTTTTCTGTCATTTTTATGAGCAATTTTTTTTCAAGTAGCCACAGTACTGTCTTCTTCAATCGCTTAATCAAGCGTGGTTGATCGTCTAGCTGAATCTGTTAGTTTGTTATTATTGTTTCCTCTCTTTGATTTCTCTCATTTATGCTTCTCATCTTTTTTTTGTTTTTGTATCCAGTTTTTCTATTTTGACTGTTAATTGAATTAACTTTTTTCCTTCCACTAGCAGGTTTGGGCATTTCATTTCAGATTTGGGGATATAAGTATTATCCAGCTGATTAGCGATGCTAACATATTAGAAAGTAATGATCTTAAAAGTGGAGGCTTTGCGCCCAGCCGATCTAATGTTCCTCAAAGGTTTGTTGTTTTTCACCTTTTAGTTCAGAATTTTTATTTCAACAGTTTTAGCTCCTTATTTCTTTTTGTCAGTTCATATTTTTTGTATTTTCTTAGCTCACTATTATAGATGTTTTTTATGTTGTTTTACTGATAGTAATTCGAAGGCAGATGACACTGATGCAAAATTTAATTTTCAGCCATTAATACGGTAATAATATTGAATTTGGGAGCAAAAGAAAAATCATGTGCAGGTAAATTATCAAACAGTATTTCAGTCCATTATTGAACTTTTTTTATTTGATTATGTGAAGGTTTAAATTAATTTCTATGATTAAATTAACTCAACTTGGATATAAATTTATTATGATAAACCTACTGTACTATCCTTAGATGTCAGTTAGCATAGCTTACCTCCATTCAAATGAGCCCATTTTGGACTAGGAAACAAAGTCATTGGTATCTACTAGACTACTACTTTGCTGAGAAATTTATACAGTATTGAAGGCCCTAACTGTATTAATTTTATTTTCTCAATTTATCTGTTTTTGAAAATTACAATTGTACTGCCGCTACTAAAATCTATGTTGCATCAGCATTAATTGATTTATTTCGTAAAGGTGTACTTGCAATAACAATGTTGGCGATCAGTACCATCTTACTGCCAATCCTGTGCTTCTTGTATAAAAAACATTTGTAATTTTATAAATTTAAAAGTCTGAAATATGGTCAGTATTAACTACTGGCCTCCACCTTAGTCTCTTTTCGGCCTTTGGTTTACCATCTCTTTGGTATCCCATTGGGTTGCTGGTATGTGCATTTCGTTCACTTTGACGAAGCATCACCGGCGAGTTCAAGTTTTGACTGCGTGTTACTTTTGGGTCGCCTCTTATTGCAACACGCTTTTCTCCAGAATCACTATCAGGATTAGTAAAGTCACTGTCGGGGTCAACCTTAGAAGAGGTAGCACTGTGAAATTCCAAATTCAAATAACAAAACTAAAACACTAGTGTTTTATGATTAAATTGATGGGAAATATAAAATGCGTATCTTGATTTTAGAACTTACTCTGCTAGATTTATGGCTTCATTGGCTGATCGTAATCATCTAATTGCAAAACCAAATATAAGAATGTTAATATTTCAAGGATACAACAATTAACCATTGTGATAAATTTGGGAAAGTGCTTTTCTAGGGTAATTTTGAGTTTAATTACAAACGAAGACTAAACCAAAACCTACAAAATTTGGCCTCAGCAAAGGCTCCATGAAAATTAAAGATTAATTTGTGGTTAGTCTAGGATGACCTGTGCCTCAATGCCATACACTGAATTCTGACAACCATGTTTAACGTCAAAATTCATCAAATTAAAAAAGAAATAAAATTTAAAGTTGTTAGTTATTATTTAGCTATATCTATACTGTGCGTCACATTTGGTGCATTTTGAAAATGTTTGTCCGCCTGTCAAAAGCCTATAAAACTGAGCCTATAGAATTATAACTTGCTGAAATAAGATTTAGAGTTTTAGACCTATGCAATGATGGAAAAAAATATCTACAAGTTTAATTATTATTTTGATAATGGTTTTGCTGCTTGTCACAGTTATCAAATAATATTGCTGTGAATATAGCATATTCCATGTACAACAAACCTGAAATAAGTAATCGTAGTTGTAACTGACAGGCCGCGCTCACGGCATCTACGTGAAAATCTTATAGAATTGTTAAAACCATCCAGCATCATTGCTTCCATTTGCTGCCGCTTTAGCTTCCTTTCTCTCTTCTGTTGTGAATTTCACAAAGAAATTTGCATGAGAGAAAAGCTAAGCAATCAGCATTACGCCTTAAATATTTGCTAGAATAGATCCAAGCTAATGCAATGAATTTAACAACTTTAGAATATATAGAGAAATTCAGGAAAGCGAGGTCCTCTTGGAATCACACTCAGAATTTTGTGTTGGTATAGCATGAGAACAATTCAGCTATGTAATTTCTTGTTGCATTCCAATCATAGTGGCATGTAAGATTAGAACAATCATAAAATTTGCAGAAAAAATAGAATAATGCCAAGAAAATGATAACAATCATATATAGGTGTGGTTTCTACTTTCTACTTTCTACTTTCACTCTCTCCCCAATAGTAGCAGCTTCATTGATAACTTCACTAGACATCAACTTTTCCTAAATTTTTCAAAAGAAAAATCAATGCACATATAACATTAAGCGCATTACATATATACTGTCAATGAATTCTATTTTGACTTTTTTTAATGCACGTCATTTGAAATTATATTCATCAACTATTCAATTTTGATTAAGGCCTCCGTGGTCTTATAAACCCTAAGCAAAATTGCCGTTCTGGCCATTGTCATCTCTCAATTTAACATATATCCTACATAAATGCAGTGATATATGGTCCCATAGCATCACAATTTCCTGTTAATGTTTAATATTGTCATCCAACCTCACAGGCAAAAAAGATGTAATGTTTGGTTTTACTGGAATAAAAAAGATGATATATGGTCCCATAGCATCACAATTTCCTGTTAATGTTTTGAATATAACAAAAATAAAATAAAAATAAACGGAAATTGTAGACATGTCCTTTATATTCAAGATAGACCGTGTTTTAAACAAAGTGCAATTCAAAAACTTACTGGTTGTTTAAGAGCAATTTCAGAAACCAACAATTTAATTTTATATAAAGCACGTCTAAATAATTCTCCTTTGATACCAAAATTCTTCTGTCGCATGATAAAGAATACATCTACAATTCTAGTCAAATAAAATTGTAGGTAACATATGATATATCCCTTTCCAGGAAATATAGCAAACATATTTTTTAAAAAAATAATTAAAGCAAAAAAAAAAAAACAAATGTTCCTGGGTACAAATATTTTAACTGCGGCCGATAATTATCAGATAAATCTGTAATACTAATACAGAAACCCAATTATTTATTTCCCAGAATCACTGAAAGAAATATCCAGTACCAATATAGCCTAGCTTTTTAGAGAAGCCATACAAGATACAAAAATTAAAACAAAATCCAATCATATCCTGGATTCATACAAGAAACGCTTTTATTTAAAAGATTGAGGTAACTGATAAGAGCATTTATGGATTGATTGATGATTGCATCTGAATTTCAAATTTCCAACCTCCCCAAATCCTAATTCAAAGAAAAAGGCCCTCAAAACCGTCTGAATTTCATACAATGTGCAATGCCTATCAAACGCTAGGCTACATTTTTCCCCATAGCTTTGCTTTAATTTACCAGTATTTTGCAAAACATTTCTCCTTTCCATGACTAGTCCGTTAGCTATTCAATCTACCTAGGATTAGGAACAGTATTTAAAGTCCTTTACATCTTCTTCCATTTCATTTCACGCTTATATAAGACCAACTCAAAACATACAAAATCTACAAAGAAATTTTCTAATACAGGTGTACAAAATGCTTAAGAAACGAAAAAACCAGAAGAAATCCAAGCTACCTTTAAGTCTGACGTGGCTCTTCCCTGCTACGCAAAGCTCTCCTCAGTCAGAATTTTGCCCAAAATACCCCTCCGATCCACCTCTAATCGAAGCCGTTGGATCCGAGTTCGACGCTGACGTGGACACAATCACAGGCTTCAATTATGGCCAATTAGATCTTTCTCCAAGCGTTACGGACTCCCCTCCGCGGTCTATCGGCGCATGCGACCGGTTCTTTATCCCAGATGCTGACGTGGCGAGCAGTTCTATAGTCGAAGAAGCGCGGCGTGTGAGCTCCGGGTCCAGGGAGGAAACTGCGAAGATAATTGGTTCTCGTGTGGAGGTGCAATCCAGCGATCCGATTGAGGATTTTAAACGGTCGATGGAGGAGATGATGGGAGCGTACCACGTGGACCGAGGAGAGCCGTTGGATTGGGAGGTCATGGAGAATTTGCTGGGTGCGTATTTGGAGGTGAACGAGAGAGCGGTGTTTAGATACATATTCGCCGCGTTTTTTGATCTGACAGTGGAGTGGGGTCACCGCACGGTAAACGGAGGTGGGTGACACGCCAACATGAAATTTTGATGAAACATTATTATTCGTCAGATTTATGTTGAAACTTTTTGATGAGGCATCTATCTTTGAGTGAAGACTTTTTTTTTGTATCATGACAATGTTCAAAACTTCTATTGGTTGATAGTTAAATTGTGATAATCAGACAGAATTTAATTTGTTTATATGAAGTGTCGCTGCATTTTATTTATCACAATTAGCTAAGCTATAGTATTGCATTTCAATTAAAATTCTAATAAAAATACTGATATTCATATCCAAATCAATATTATATCATTTGCCCATAACAAAATAATTTTTTGAGAAGATAAATACAGGGCACTATCAGTTGTTTTACTTAGCGGCCTTAGGAGGTCCGCCCGAACGAAAATTTTGTAAAATAATATTAAAATAATATAATCCAATAAAATTAATATCAATTTAATCAGTTTAATATAAATAGTATCGTAAGATCGGAATCCTGGATTCCGAACGTTAGATCGGATTCTCGGATTCCGATCTAACGTTAGATCAGATTCTAGGATTCCGATCTAACGTTAGATCGGAATCCAGGATTCCGATCTAACGTTAGATCGGAATCCAGGATTCCGATCTAACGTTTACGATATAACTCTGCTCCGGACCTCCTTTCCGCGCGCGAGCACAGTAAGTTTAAATTTTTTTTTATTTTATTATTTATTTATTTAGTTTATTAGTTTTTAATTTAGTTAATTAAATAAAAAAATAGAGAAAATATTGAAAAAATATTTAAAAAATCGGAAAAAATGAGGAAAAATAAAATTTAAAATTATATGTAATTTATTAATTATATTAGATTTTTTTGTCTTTTTATTTGTTTATTAACTACTTAATTAATTAGAAAAATAGATAATAAATTGTAAAATTATTTTAAAAATACGGAAAAATAAGAAAAATTCATATGAAAATTTATGTGTAATTAATTTATTTTTTTTTTTTTGCTTTTAATAATTAAGATTTTGATAATTAAATATGAGACAAATTAGAACTGAAAAAACAGCTCCGGATTCGAAAAGTTTGGCGCTAGAAAAATAGGAAATACGTTCTGAAAAATTCTAACAAAAATACTAAGCTGTTAATTGGCGGACCAATTTTCCTAAACTTAAATTTCAAAATTTTTAGGCGTACCATTTGTTGAAAACAAAAATGACAAAGGACCAAGATAGTCACACTTTCAACTGAAAAAACAGCTCTGAATTCGAAAAGTTTGGCGCTAGAAAATTATGAAATACGCTCTGAATTCTCAGTACTATATAGTGGGTCTATAAATTCATCTACTTCCCATCTATATGTACCGCATATGGCAACAACATGAGCACATGGTATTCCGGTCAGTTGAGGTTTTTGACATTTGCACGTCACACGCCTAGTCGGTAGTTGAGGATCTTCCGGTTGATAATTTCGGTTGATGAGAACTTTGTACTTCCACGTTCTTCCAGGGAAATCTTTCTCGTTGGGCACCTGTACTTCGAACTCTCCACGTTCAACATCAATGGTTACCACAGTCATCAGCGCTGTAAATATTAAAATATATAAAAAAAACATGTAAATATAAATGAAGGTTAATTTTAGGTAAAGTATACAACGGTAATCCTTACCCGCTTTAAGAGTATGCTTCATGACTTTTAATTGCACCTCTTTTGGCCACCGTTCTCCATCTGCCTGTCTTCCCAATGCTATTTGCTTCCTTTCATTAAACCACTGCACAGTCTTGTACCAAGTGCCTTCTACGAGTCCAACAACTGGGAGTCTTCTCTCAACCTTGTACCGGCTATTTAGACTTTCAGATCCGTTACTAGTCATAAGACCCCAACGTGCACCAGTGTCAAAAGTTTGTGCCCACCTCTCTGGTCTCATTCGCTCATTGGTATCTGTCTCGTTTTCTTTACCACACTTCTTAAGATAATCGATAACTTCAGGGTTTGTCACTCGGAGTTCATCCCACATTTTCATGAATGGCCGTTTCTTTTTCTTGTTAGCCAACTTATTTCTAAATTTGTGTGGTATACCTTTGTCTTTACCAGAAACCTTGTACACATTTTCACATAAATGTTGCATACAATACCGATGTACGGCCAATGCAGGCTCCGCACTTTCTTGCCATCCGTACTGTGGTCTTTTAAACATGTTCTTTATTCCCCAATGACAGTCTGAGACAACACAAAATTTTTTTGGTCCCACCACTTGTTCCCTTAGAAATTTCATGAACCAACCCCAGCAAGTTTCATCCTCCGTTCTCACTAAAGCAAATGCTAACGGAACAAGCCGTTGCTCAGGATTGATTCCCTCTGACTCAAATAAGTCCACTTCTTCATCACTAAAGTCCTCACCTGTTGCATAGTCTGACTGAAAACCGGGACCTCGGTCGTATAAATCATCGAGTCGACGTGTTTCTTCTTCGTTTTCTTCGTTTACTTGAACGACATCTTCTTCTTCTTGTGGCCGGCCGTGCCTACTACTACTACTACCATCATGTTCTTGCCTACTACTACCACCATGTTCCCAAGTGCCTTGATCGGTGTAAGACTCGTAGTATGTACCTTCTTCTTCCTGAAGTGTACTATCACGAGGATCTATACTGTTAGGGTCCCAAGGATCCCAATCTAATGTAATGGTTTCATTCTCTTCTTCTTGATTTGTTGCATTTGGTTGTTGGTGTTCTTCTTCCTCATAATTTTGTTGTTCATTATAATTATAATTATAATAACCACCTAATATAATAAAAAAAATGTGTTATAATCACATACAAAAATTGTAGTTAAATAATAACGTAGTTAATATTGTAGTAATCACATACAAAAACGTAGTTAATAACGATATTAAATATTACTTATTAAAAGCCATTTCTAGAAATTTTTCTTATTTATGTTTTTATGCATAGTTAATATTAATAAATCACATTTTCATAGTTATTATTATTCTATAGTTAATATGATTTTAATATGATTTTAATTATTATTCTATAATTATTATTTTCATAGTTAATATTAATATAAATATATATATTTAAGCACATAATTCTATTATTCAAAATTAAATGTCACATAATTAAATTCAAAATTAAATTTACCTTGTGCCGGAAGTAAATCGACATGCATTTCTAGACCATCAAGTCGCCTTGCCTCAAAGCACTCGTGTTGAACGTATCGCCATTCATTTTGAGAGTTCACCGGCAAAATAATTTGTTGAAACCTTCCGTCCATAATTACGTTGAAACGCGAAACAATTCTCAAATTGAACTCACCTTGATAAATTCCCAATGAGGACAAAATTATTTGTTTAATAGATTCGTAATCAGTTTGTGGAAAAACATCAAAACGAAAATTATTTGCTGGATTAAAGGGAGATTGATTGACAAAAACACTAATTGAATACATTTCTATATGACTAAGAATTAATTGGAAAAGATAGATGATATTAAGATTGTGATAACGACCAACTATTTATAGTGATAAGATCGGAATTTGAGATTCCGATATTAGCAAACAGATTTAAAAGTTCACGTCAATTCCCGATCAAATCAAATAATTTGCCGCTGTGTGGCGAACTTATTGCTTAGATCGGAATCCTGGATTCCGATATAAGCTTAGATCGGATTCTCAGCTTCCGATCTAAGCTTAGATCGGAATCCAGGAATCCGATCTAACCTTAGATCGGAATCCAGGATTCCGATCTAAGCATGTCAGGAATCCACCGCCCAATCAAATCAGTTTTTGGTCTTTTCCCTTTTACTGTTATTTATTTTATTAAATTAATAATATTTATTATAAATATTTTAATTATATTAATTAATAAATTAAAATTTAAATATATATATTATATTTTTTTAATTAAAATTGATTTTAATTTTATCATATTCATTAATTAAAATAATTCATTACCTAAAATAAATTATTTTTTTCAAATATAATTACTTACATTAAATTAGTTAAATGAAATTAAATTAAATTATTCCATCCTTTTCAAATATAATTACTTAAATTAAATTAGTTAAATAAAATTAAATTTAATTAGTTAAATTAAATTAGTTAAATTAAATTTAATAGCTACATATTTAAATTAAATTAAATTAAAATAAATTAGATCGGAATCTAGAATTCCGATCTTAGCATTTGTCAGAGGAATCCACGCAAAATCAAATCAATATTTTTTCTTTTTCTTTTTACTGTTTACAATTTAAGTAAATTAATAATTATATTTTAATTAAAATTGTGAAATTAAATTAATAATTTATATTGTTTTGTAAATAGAAGTCAAGTAAAATAAAATAAATTATTAATTATATTTTATATATTTAATTAATGTTTATAAATAGAAGTAAAATATAATATATTAATTTAATATTTTATGTTCAAAATATATTACTAAAATTTCATAATATATTAATTTAATATTAAAATTTCATATATTAATTTAATATTTTATAATAGAAGTAAAATAAAACCATGAAAAACGACAAAATTTCCTGTTCGGAATCCTGGATTCCGATCTAACGTTAGATCGGAATCCGAGAATCCGATCTAACGTTCGGAATCCAGGATTCCGATCTTACGATACCATTTATATTAAACTGATTAAATTGATATTAATTTTATTGTATTATATTATTTTAATATTATTTCACAAAATTTCGGCCGCCCGAATTTCTTCAATTTGGGCCTGACGTATCGGCCTAGGAACGGCCCGTAAAATTCTATCCTTTGTAGATTCCATCTCCTTCACGGCTTCGCCATTCCTTACTCTCACAGTCTCACTTCCATCGCAGGACGACAACTGTTGTTTGAAGGGTGAAGGTTGCTCGACTGCCTTCTAATCCGCATTTCAGGTGCATTTCGGTTGATTCTACTGGTGATTGAAGTTTGGTAAATTTGTGATTTAAGGTATTAGCTATAGATATACTAAGGTGTATCGGCATGCACGGACTGTTAGAAAACATAATTCGATTAATTAAGCCCTTTTGTTCATTGTCCAAAATTAATTATTGATTCAAACTGTGCTACAATTGCACTGGTCCCAGTCATTGCCATATGTGCCACATGCAAAGGTTTAAATAGCGGATAGCGGATTCGTAGCGGACATGCTAATATCATAGCGGATAGCGGATGACGGCTATTTAGCGGCCGATATCGGACATAGCGGATAAGATGTCCGATATATAAATTTGATTCGAATTAAACACCATATAACATCAAAAACATGCATATATATCTTACTTCAAAAATTAGAAGTTTGCAATGCACTATTTTAATATTAAAAACATACTTTAATTAGCATTATCCAACAACATAAATACTTTGATTAGCATTATCTAGTACAGGACTCCACTTAGTTGGAAAATGAAAATTAAAATCAAGTGTGAAATTGCGAATGCCAAATCAGAATTGAATATTAGGAAAATTGGGATAGAAAATGACACGATTATCAAGTGCAAAGCTATAGATCAATTAATTTTCAATTAAATACATCATCTGACAAGCAGCAAAATTCTATCAAAACGTTTCCAAAATCAACACAATTAGGTACATAAAGGGTGACCTAACAGTCCTAGCTAGCAATAGAGGTTCGAAGATCATGAGATGGCGAAGTGGAAGCTGTGAGTTCAGGATCGTGATTCGTGGGGGTGGGCAGGGGACAAGGGGTCAAATTTCTCTTTCAAATAAGCTGCGGCGATTTGGGACGAAGAGAACAGAAAGATGGTCTTCGAACCTTGAGAAAGATGAGATGTACATTATAGGTCAAACTGGGCTTTTTCAATTTGTGGGCTGGATATACTTCTAAACACCGCTACATTACCGCAAAATCAGCGCTAAATGTCCGCTAAGTTACGATAAATTCCGCTATACAGCGCGCGACGAGACAGAGCGCTAAATCTATATCGGTGTAGCGTTCTAGCATGGAGCATCGCTATATCGCCGCTATAGCGGCCGTAGCGGCCGCTATTTAAGTCTTTGACCACATGCTTTATACCAGTATATGTATTAGAACCGGCAGTTATAAAATCCTTGTATTTGTCCATCGTTAATTGTGCACGACTTTAGGTCTGTTCAGGTGTTATACAATTATTAAGAAAATATATCAAAAGGTAGCCTGTCTGGTAGAAATATGTTGAGTTACCCCCAATACAGTATGTCAGCAGGCACAAGATAGATGTGGTTTTCTTTAATAGATGAGCTAGACCTTTTATGACATTTGATTAGTGGGTGTATAGAGCTGATTTTATAACTGTTAAAAGATTCAGATTCCTCCAGAAGATGGCTAGATTGGACTATCATAATAACCAAATTGCATTGTTTTTCACAATCTCTGTTAATGATGGTGCTGTTTATGAATGCAGTGACAGAAAAATAGACGGGCAGATTGTCACTTCGAGAGACCAGACTAAAAATCTCAGTTTAAGATGGTGCTTGCATTGCCTCTTACCCCCTTCTCTTCGCTGTCTATTTCAGCTTACCAACCACATTCCCAGTTCTCGCATTCGCATGCTTCTCATCATAGCCTCTGCCTTGTATGCTACTCAATCCCCCAATCTAAATCTCAACTCCACAAAATCAACAAGAAACCAAAACCAGCATCCACTACAACCAGGTGCACTAGTAAAGAGGCAATTAACCTGTTGCACTATTGTTTGGCTAGGCCGGACGCTCTAGCATCCATTCTTATGTTCAATCAGCTCCTGTCCACCATGGTACGCAACAAAACCTCAATACATTACCCCTCCACCTTTCCCCTCTACAATCATTTAACTCAAACCCGAGGGATTAGTCCTGATAAATATACCTATGGGCACATGATTAATATCTGTGCCCAGATGGATCGGCTCAACCTAGCTTTTATTTTTCTTGGCCGGCTTCTAAAAGAGGGACACAGAATTGATGCAATAATCTTCAGTCCAGTACTTAAGTGCCTCTGTTCTGGGGATAGGATGAGGGACGCAGCACTGTTGCTTCATAAAATGCCTAAGCTAGGAGCCGTGCCCAATGGTTTCTCATATAGCATTCTTATCAATGGACTTTTATCTTATGGTAACACTGACTTAGCCCTTCAGCTGTTTTTTAAAATGGTTAAAATTGGTGGTGAGTGTGAACCTGACGTGATCACATATAATACTATAATTGATGGACTCTGTAAGGAGAGTGACCTCACTAAGGCATTTCGTTTGCATCAACAGATGTATTCTATGGGGGTTAAACCTAATATTGTGACATACAACTCATTAATTAACGGTCTCTGCAACGTTGGTGCACTAGACAGGGTGGAGAAATTGCTACTGACCATGGTTTATGAAGATCTAAAACCTAATGTCGTGACTTATAGTACTCTTATCAATGGTCTGTGCAAGCATGGTGAAATTGAAAGGGCAATGGTACTGCTGCATAGCATGAAATCTGAAGGGCACAAGCCTGATGTCGTGACTTACAACATTCTTATAGATGGTCTGTGCAAGAATGCCAAAATTGAAAGGGCAATGGAACTGCTCCATAGCATGAAATCTGAAGGGCACGAGCATGATGTCAAGACTTACAACATTCTTATAGATGGTCTGTGCAAGAATGCCAAAATTGAAAGGGCAATGGAACTGCTCCATAGCATGAAATCTGAAGGGCACGAGCCTGATGTCGTTACTTACAACAGTCTTATAGATGGTCTTTGCAAGCATGGTAACATTGAAAAAGCAATGGTACTGCTGCATACCATGAAATCTGAAGGGCACGAGCCTGATGTCGTGACTTACAGTATTCTTATAGATGGTCTGTGCAAGAATGCCAAAATTGAAAGGGCAATGAAACTGCTCCATAGCATGAAATCTGAAGGGCACGAGCCTGATGTCGTTACTTACAACAGTCTTATAGATGGTCTGTGCAAGCATGGTGACATTGAAAAAGCAATGGTACTGCTGCATACCATGAAATCTGAAGGACAAATGCCCAATGTGGTGACTTGCAACATTCTAATAGATGGTCTGTGCAAGAATGGTGAAATTGAAAGGGCAATGGAACTGTTGCATAGCATGAAATCTGAAGGGCACAAGCCTGATGTCGTGACTTACAACATTCTAATAGATGGTCTGTGCAAGCATGGTGAAATTGAAAGGGCAATGGTACTGCTGCATAACATGAAATCTGAAGGGCACAAGCCTGATGTCGTGACTTACAACAGTCTTATAGATGGTCTATGCAAGCATGGTGGAATTGAAAGGGCAATGATACTGCTGCATACCATGAAATCTGAAGGGTACGAGCCTAATGTCGTGACTTACACCATTCTTATTGATGGTTTGTGCAAGCATGGTGAAATTGAAAGGGCAATGGAACTGCTGCATAGAATGAAATCTGAAGGGCACGAGCCTAATGTCGTAACTTACAGCATTCTTATAGATGGTCTGTGCAAGAATGCCAAAATTGAAAGGTGACTTGCAACATTCTTATAGATGGTCTGTGCAAGAATGATGAAATTGAAAAGGTAAAAGAATTGGTGCATAGCATGATTCCTGAATGGTACGAGCCTAATGCGGTTACTTACAGCAATCTTATAGTTAATTTGTGCAAGAATGGTGAAACTGCGAAGGCAAAGGAATTGTTGTATAAAATTTCAATCATGATTTTTGAAGGTCAAGCCTGATGTCGTGACATACACCACTCTAATGGATTATCTTGTGCAAGAATGGTGAAATTGTATGGACTAAATAATTGCTGCCTGGCATGGTTCATAAATGGCACAAGCCTAATGTCGTTACTTACAACACTCTTTATAAATGCGCTATTATGTAAAAATTGGGAAAGCTGAGAAATTAAATGAGTTGTCAAAAAGTGAATACCATGATGTGCTCTGTAATTGGTGGATTCATTGATAAATGCCAATAATAATTTGTTGATAATATATTTTTTTTATTGATAAATAGAGGGCTTGGAGAATGCAGAACCATTTTGTCAAAAACAACAATAGAATTTTTTGTATGGTTTCGCTTTTTTTGTATTCGAGAATTAAATTTTGAAATTTTGACATGCATGCACGTTGTACATGAATATTTTCCTTATTTTAAGTGGGTCTCAACTCACTGCATGTATTGCGTGATGTTTTTATGGCCAAGGGATCTGTCAAGCTTTTTTATTTTATTTGCTAAAAAGAGATTGGCTATCTTTGGATAGGACTAAAGAATTTTGCTATTCACTATTTAATTGTTCGATAACATCAAGATCTGTGCAGATATCAAATCGAAAGGTCGAAATTTATGGCGCTGGGAGAGAGCAAATGTTAAATGGTTTATAATTATAACTAGGTGGAGGGAGGCGGCTACTAGCCTACGTGTCGACGCTGACATCGCAACCCGAATCTGCGTTTTGCTTTGAGTGCCAATGTGTTATATACAAAACTCAATTTCTTTTTAATGGATGTACCTGGTACTTTTTTGTTTCATGTCGCTATGAGCTTCTATTTTTTTTTTCTCTTGTTTCATTCTGCTATGATACTTGACCAAAAACTGTTTCATGTCTTAAAGAAGCGTCAATTAAAACTGTTTCAAAATCTATGATACTTGACCAAAAACATGAGGTTGGCTCAAAACCTGAATAAAGCTCAAAAGATTAAAGATGCAAGAGCCTTGCACACGTATCTAGCATAACTTGAGAAGCAATCAAACACATCAATTGTATCAGATGCGTCTTTTTTTTCTTTTCTTTTTTTTATTTTTAGCAGCAGCAAGTTAATACGTACCGAAATTGATATCAGCATTCTTCCTTCACAAATGCAAATTTAACGAAGTTAGGGACCTGGATGCAAATATGAAAAAATATTTACTTGTATAATTCAAATATGAAACTCCGAAAACAACACAAATTATCTGATGATTTCTCAAAATGATTATTGTGAAAAGATAATAAAAATATTATTGTGAATATTGTGCTCATACACGTTGCACTCTCTCTAATAATAATTAGAAAAACTTCACACACTTAGTACCAATTTTCTAGAAAACATTTTGGTCACAACATTGTAGGTAGGAATTGGAGAAAATTTAATTGTATTTGTGACATCTGGGTCCGGAATAACTGTAGGAAGTGTTGCCGGATAAGCAGTTGTCACATGAGAACAGTAACATTAGCTTGATTGGTAGTGCCAAGTTTAGCTTGACTTTTGGTAACCTCAAACACTAATCCCAAAATGCTAACTTTAACCCTTGACCCCACTAAACTTTGATGTTGCCAAACGACCCCTAATGAGCAGCGTTCCGCTGCCAACGAATTTGGCTGCCCCAAGTTGCCACAGATTATCAGCCATTGAAGTTATTTTCATCCACGGTTACGATTGAGTCTGCTATAAATATTTTATTTAAATTTATTCAAATCCCAATGTCGCTTTTGACCATTTACTTTTTGAATCAATAAAAAATTACTACTATGGTACTTCTTCTTCAACATGAATAACTATTACCTCTATCTCTCTTCACTCTATGCCATGGCGCTGTACACAGTACACTATCCTCGCTCCAAGACAACTCATGCACTTCATCTCTCTTTTTTTCTCTCGAACGCTCTCTATTCGTTTCACCGTGGAGGCTTCGGCTCGAATCGTGGTTGTAGTTTACTTTTTTTTTAAAAAAAAAAGAAAGAAAGTGGTTTTGACCATTGTTTTCTCATGAAGAAACCAGTACGAAAATGTCTTTAATGGTGATGAGGTATGGTTAAACTTCATTTTTTTTAAGCAGCAGTAATGAGCTAGTGAAAATTGGTTAAGTTTCATTATGTTTGCAATTTAGTTTGATTTACCAGAATTTGGATAAAATAGAGATGGTATATGATTCAGGACATAAATTAAAAACTAAAAATTGTAATTTTCCCAAAAAGAAAAAAAGGAAGTTTGGTTTCATTTAATTGAGTCAATTTTTTAACAAGAAGCGGTGAAGTTTATGCTATTAATTTCATACAACGAGAATTATGCTGCTCTTCTTCGTCAATAATTGTTCAAATACTGTATCGCTCAGCAAAAATTATTAAAGAAAATAACTTGTTTGGCCAAACAAATTAAGTCAATTTCAGCTGTACAAGCATTCACCAAGCAATAACAATATACTTCTAAAATTATTTCTTAACCCAAGGTAACTAAATAAACTTTTCACAAGAGAGAAGAAGGAATATTGTATCGCCTCAAAGAAGGAGATCACGAATCCAAATTTTTCTCTTAAATACAATGAAAAAGTGTGCTAAATTTAATTGTAGAAAATAATAGACGTGCGAGAAAGATTGGTATAGAGCAGAAGGTCACATCTAGTTTTGAAGAAGAGGGACAAGTCATTTTTGAGGGTAGATCGAACATGAAGATAGCTGGCAGAACAACGGTTAAAGGACAAAGATGAGAGAGAGGCAATTCCTACTGAAGACGAAAAGTCTGCACTTTTTTACTGTATCCGAAAAAAAAGTTATAAAAGTGGTTTTGGGATTTGAATAAATTTAAATAAAATATTTATAACAGACTCAATCGTAACCGTGGATGAAAATAACTTCAATGGTTGATGATCTGTGGCAACTTGGGGCAGCCAAATTCGTTGGCAGCAGAACGCTGCTCTCTTTTAATTCACAATAGCATCAGCATTTAGGAAACTGAAGCTTACTTGTAGTGGGTCTCTTTGGTATTGTATTGCTGATACAAATAGCCTTGGTCAAACAATGCATGTCATTTGTCTCAGTCATAGCTTCGTTCTTTCATTCTCATCTGCAAATTTGACAAAACCATAACCTTTTGATCGCCCTGTGTTTGCATCAATCACAACCTTAGCACCTCTCACTGATGGGTAATGCACTAGGTAGGTCTCCTGTTATAAAAAAATGAACTTGTTTATTAAGGAAAAATATTTCAGTCAGAGGCTTTGTATATGCAAATGCTGCTCCATCAAGATTAAACAAACTGCTTTTAGGTGGAATTCTCTAAAGGCTGGTAACTGTAAAAGGAACATACCAGAACTATCACATTATGAAGTGCGTACTATTGTATTATTACTAAAAGAAATTTAAATAAGTTCTTGTCAGAAAAGAAACAGTAATCCAGACACAAAACCTGAAAATGAAAAGTAATGGAAGACATCAAAAGGTGGCAGCTACCTTTTCAAACTTCATTTGCTCAGTTTGTATTCAGTAGAAGAGTTACTGTCAAGTAAATCTCGAAATAAATAAATCAATCAACATAGCAAGTTAAAAAAAGAAGCTAAATTTTATAAATTACTTGTGATAAACACAGCGCAAGTAGAAATAAATTTTTAATTTTATTTACAAAGTAGTCTCCAAACAGTGTAATTTTATGAATTTAACATATATGACCTTAAAGTTGGCTACGAAGCATATAATTTTTGGCCGCCTAAGGTTGTTAACATTCCAAAAAAAGATGCAATGTTACAGATCAAGCTACTAATCCAATTCTATATAGAGATGTCAAAGGTGTCCATCATTGTATTTAGTATTTAACATACAATTCATATTTTGTTGGACAAACATCACTAACTTATGTTTCCAAACATACATAAGATAAATGTGTTCTTATATTAACATTGATGCCGCAAAGGTTCACATTGATGCAGAAAGGGTTCAGTTTGATAAGAAGAATGAAGGGAGCTTCCTATCGATGGATAGCTGACTAGTGGAGCCCAGTGTATTAGTAATTAGGTTGTAACTAATTTAGGTTTGAATTTGTTACACTGTTAAGACATTTTATCTTAACAGTGCAAAAACAAAAGAAGACTATCTTTAATTAAATTTATCTTATGTATGTTTGGAAACATAAGTTAGTGATCTTTGTCCAACAAAATATGAATTAAACATACTGAAAGAAAAATATGTAAAGCAGAATGCATAGGAATTGAAGACACATCATTACTGGTACAGTATGTACCAATTGAGCAACTGAGAAAAAAAATATATATTCTACGACCAAGCATTTACCAGGGAATTCCACCTGAAATCACACCACTGCAATCTACATAGAAATGTGATCCAATTAAAGATATCTAACCTACAGCTTTATACAAAGAAAGGTGAACGGAAAAATAATAAAAAACAAAAATTCAATGATTTTGATAAAAGAATGACCAATTAAAATAAAGAAAAAATATATATGTTTGAGGCACTGAGAAGATGAGGCGGAGGTGCTTGGAGAGGAGATGAGGCGGAGGTGCTTGGAGAGGAGAAGGATGGAGATGGAGATGGGGAGAGAGAAAAGGCGAGGGCTCGTAGGAGTCTGGGGCTAGGTTAGTGTTTGGCTAGGAGTGGGACGGTTTGCGTAAGATCAAAATGAATGGTCAGATTGGCGTGTCGAAATCGGAAAAAAAAAACGGAATCGGACACCACGGAATATAATTTAATTATTATTATTATTATTAGGAAAATTCTAATATGGACACAAAAAAATACTGACTGACAATAATAGAATTTTTGTATGGTTTCGCTTTTTTTGTAATCGACAATTAAATTTTGAAATTTTGATATGCATGCACGTTGTACATGAATGTTTTACTTATTTTAAGTGGGTCTCAACTCACTGCATGTATTGCGGGATGTTTTTATGGCCAAGGGATCTGTCAAGCTTTTTTATTTTATTTGCTAGAAAGAGATTGGCTATTGTCCTTTGGATAGGACTAAAGAATTTTCCTATTCACTTTTTAATTGTTCGATAGCATCAAGATCTGTGCATATATCAAATCGAAAGGTCGAAATTTATGGCGCTGGGAGAGAGCAAATGTTAAATGGTTTATAATTATAACTAGGTGGAGGGAGGCGGCTACGAGCCTACGACGTCATTCGAGTGCCAATGTGTTATATTTTCTCCTTGCTAAAATAAAACATGAGGTAGTTCTATGCATGGAAATTAATAAATCTAGCGATGAATTTAGTTGGTACAAATCCCCTTTTCCTCAGATTGCTTATTAAACCTTTTAATACGCATGTAAAACATTTTGTCTTATTATCTCTTTTTAATTACTATTTTGGTCTTTATTTTTCACTTCGTTTTTTTATATCTAGAATGTTCACAGAAGTTACCTCAAGCACATTATTCAATATTGTGATTAAAATTGTTCATAGGAATTACTCAAATACAGAAGTCTAGCTTCTATGACATACATTATACAAGTACATGTATTATTTCTTAACCTTATTGCACAGGTAATTGTATAACGCTGATGCACCTTTTTGTTGAAAAGAAAATCTTTTGAGAAAATTTCCTAATGCACCTGAAGCAAGGACTCTGCAAAATTTCAATTTTTGAAATATGAATTAGCATCCCATAAATATGATCAGCTTGAGATAGATGAGTTACATCAGATTATGAAATATGATCATCCTTGATCGACCCCGTCATACTCTCTATCATCTGTCAATATGCCCTAACTTTTTCTACTTTCATGTGCCTGTACAGTTTAATTTCATCGATAAAACTAAAAAATAACCAATGTTATATATCAAAATTTTCATGAGTGATTCAGTGAAGTTACCAGTCAGGGCAAAAGGATAAGTCTTATGCAGGATACTAGGATGGCACCTGTATACATAATATGGTGTGAGGAAATATGATTTTTATTGGTACTATACCCAAAAAAAACCAATACATGTGTTGATTTCATGTATGAGATGAATGTAATGGACCATGCATTATTGATAGCATTTGCTGGTGTCACTTGTGTCGAATTTATCGGTACCAACTACCAAACATACAAGCTAAGATTTTGGTTGGCACTTTTGTTTACTATTTTCTGGCATTGTGCTGGCCCTTTCTGCTATGAAGTTACTTGCTTTTGAGTCATTGGTTTGTAAGTATCAAAATTTGGCTAAGATCCTAGCCTTTTACTATTTTCTGGCTGTATTGACAGTCGCTGGAAGTGGGGTCACTGATAGGCTGCAAAGATAAGGTATACCTCTTTCACTTTGAAGTTTTTTGTTTTCCTGGTAAATTAGGAATTAGCACCCCTGCAACCAAGTTAATTTTTGGGTTCTGAGCCAGTAAATGAGAACCATCAATCACTTGCTGCCGTTACTCAACAGTTTTCTGTTTTTCTTTAACAACAATGTTGGAATTATGTTAAATAGAATATAATATTTCTTTCATTATGTAAATTTGCATTTTCCAACAACTTTGTTCATTGGTCAGGCATATGGAAAGCAACACTCAAGGAAGAGGTTTGGAGCTTCTGGCCAGATGAAATCGCTGTACCAGATCAACTGGAGGATGGGAAGCAAGGACAGATGGTGAAGCTGAAGGAGGGCGACTTATGAGTTCTGATACATGTTGCATAGAATCTAGTGTTTTGTTTGTTTTTCTTTTCTTATGTCAGATGGTTGTAATAATTAGGTTTAAAACTTGTTTCTGTTGATAGGATCAGAGAATGTGAGATAGTAAAGGGGGCACTGGTATTTGGATATATACCAGTGCTGAGTAGCTTGTTTGATTTTTGAAGAACGTTTGTACTTCTCTTATGCTTTTCAATGAAATGGAAAGTGGTGGGTATTCTACCCACTTATTTCAAATATATATATATATATATATATATATATATATATATATATATATATATCAAGCTTTTAAATTTCGGTTTTTTCGGTATGACGGTCCAGGTACCCATGTTATTTCGGTGTTATTTCGATGTTATAACGGCGATATAACGGTGTAGTGTTTTTTTCAAAGTTTGACACACATCAATTCTATAACTATCAATTTATATGTTTATACATCTCTAATACTCCATACAAATAGCATACGACCATACCAAATTTAATATACTGCAGTGTACCAATATTAAGTAGCAGTAGCAGCTTGTACCAATTTAACAATAGTTCAATATTGAATACACAATTTAACAATAGTAGCAATAACAGTTTGTTATTTCGCAGAAATAACTGAAATAACTGAAATAACGTATTACGTCATTTTCTCAATTAAGATTGTAACGTTCATGCGGTTTGACACAAAATACCGCTATTCCTGTTATTTCGCCGAAATTTAGAAGCTTGATATATATATATATATACTAATTAATAAGCATCATTGAAGTTACTTCCATTCAATTATATTATCAATAATCCAAGCATATAATCTATTTCTCTACAGGTAGTTCATTTATACTTCCATTCAACTGGTTGTAAAGTGAAACACCCAAATAAGACACTATGTTGCTACCACTAAATGAAAATTAACGTTATCAACATTTCAACAAAAACTCAATTAAATTGGTATTTTTTAAAATGTGTTATGGTTCTAAATCAGCCTGAGATGGGAGAACACGATGTAGATATTGGAGATGAAATGCCAGCAATGCAATACCCACATGTAGGATTCAGAGAGAGGTTGCACAAGCAACTCTGAGTACTGATTAATGATTTATAATGTCAGAAAACAGATTATAATGTCATTTGTCCCTCTGTATGGCTGTAGGTTAATTTGCTAGAACTCTTCGGTTTTGATGAACTGTTATATGGGATGACATTTTATTTATTTTCTTTTTTATGGAATTTTGGGTGGTTATATGGGGGTGACATTTTGATATGTGGCAGAAAGGCTATAGAGTTAAAAGGCATTTTTTATGTCAATATTTCATCCATTATTTGTTTTTCGCCATTTCGCTCAAAGAATTTACCGACTTAATAATAAATTGCAAATTAAAATAAACAAGGAATAAAATACGCTATAGCAAAGTATTATTCAATTGTAAAATAACAAAGTATTATTCAATGGTAAAGGAGTCAGTAAATACTATCCAACAATGATTGCCGTAACACACTTGAGAGTAACAATATCCTGAATTGTTTAAATACATGTGTTCTAATGAACGTGGGAGTATAACCGCACCAAAAGATACAATTAGATAAAATGTAAAATATCCTGAATTGTTTAAATACATGTGTTCTAATGAACGTGGGAGTATAACCGCATGAAGACGATAGAGAAGAGTCAAGAGGGGGTGCGGAGACTAGTAGTGGGCCTAAATTTGGGCACGAGAAAATATTATAGTGGGTCTAAATTTGGGCACGAGAAAATATTAAATCATATCTCTGGGTCCGGATTTGGGGTTATAAGTTATAACTGAACGTGGGAAAGAAATAAGGGAGCATTGTTGATAGTTAAAAATTAAAGTTAGTTGAGTATTTAACCAAAATTAGATAAAAGATTAATTTGGATATCATTTTTAAAAGTTAATGTTAAGAAAATATGGATAAATCGTATTTTAAAAAATTTAAGTGGTTCTTCCCTGCATCAAAATTAGTTAAATCGTATCTCTCAATATTGGGATCACACAATTAGGCTATCATTTTTATTAGGGTTCGCCAATCGTGTGTGTCGTGTCAAACACGATCGTGTTGGAGTCTCGTGTCGTGTCGACACGAATTACTTTTTTAATTGTGTCATGTCGTGTCATGCTAAATGGTGAAAGGAGCTAACACGACACACATTTTGGCATGACACGACTAACACGTCGTGTTGTGTCTTGTCGCACGTCGTGTTAGTCTTGTCGGATTATTTTATTATATTTAAAATAAAAATATTAGAAAATCAAAAGCAAAGGAAAAAATTTTACTCAACCGTAATAATTTATTATTTTATTTTTTAAAACTTTTTATTAATATTTTTTATAAATAATAATAATAATTAGATAAGAACAATATAAGTTAAAGGATGGTAAATAATTTTATGTAGTATTATAAATTGGATCTGAATAATCAACATTAATAATTAAATTTGTGTTGATACGTTGTGTCTGTTCGTGTTCGTGTCGT
Organism: Rhynchospora pubera; assembly: GCA_028095005.1. Lineage (NCBI taxonomy): Eukaryota > Viridiplantae > Streptophyta > Magnoliopsida > Poales > Cyperaceae > Rhynchospora > Rhynchospora pubera. Next base: position 219,796,392 of record CM051460.1, on the reverse strand, counting down.
GTTGTGTGTCTAATCGTGTTGTGTCAAATCGTGTCAATTTTTTTCAAAACATCCAACATGACACAATTATGACACGACATGATAACACAATCGTGTCGTGCAAATTTCGTACTTGTATCGTGTTGCGTTGTGCTAACACACGTGTGTGTCGTGTCATTTTGGAGAACACTATTTCTAATTTAATTTGGGTTATAGAGGGAACTTTTTTTTTCTAGTAGCTTGAATTATGTTAAAAATTAGTTAGTATTTAACCAAAAGAAAGATAAAATGTCTTTATAATGTACTATTTTCATGCTTTTAAGACTTCATTTTATCAATCGGGTTTGACGGAGCGATTCATCAAATCGCTTTTGTTGTAGCATTCCTTCCTTGTTTAGTAAAATACAAGCACTATAATTGGAATGTAGACACGTTAATTTTTTTCCCTCAAATATTTAGGAATTTCTTAAAAAAAAATGACATGATTGAACAGTTTGTATAAGCAAATCATGCATATGTTTTTGTATTTTGTCTTGTAAATTTTCAATTAGGGTGATTAACATTTAAAATTAGGCATTTAATTGATGTTTTTGTTCCATGATATTGAATTTGTTATTTGCATTATGTTCCTGGAAGCACATATCTTAGTAGAAACAACACTATGCAATGTCTGTATGGTCACTAATACATATACACTTTAGACTTCCAATAGGAGCTTGAATTCAAGTGCTAAATTTGGTTTCTCGAGATTATCCTGAATTTATGAATATTTTATTTTAATTTTTCTAAGTTTGCTTTTAATTGGAATGTAGACACGTTAAATTTGTTCCCTTAAATATTTGGGAATTTTTTTCTTTTCGAAAGCATGACAGAAAATTATTTTTTTCGATCTTTTTAAAATGTTTATTTTATGTTTTCTCTTTTCTGATTTTTTTAATTCGACTGGTAAATTTGACAATTTTTCAAAGCAATCTTCAATCTTAAAATATAAAATTGTAGTAATAATTTGTAAGATGGTAAAAGACATAATCACGTATAGTTTTGGATTGGTTATTTGAAAAAAAAAATTAAATTTGACGGGTAAGAAGATTTCGATATGACATTCTTAGATTAAATTGGTTATTTAAACTTTTGAAGTAAATATATAATCGGGTTTGATGGAGCGACTCATCAAATTGTTGAAACGATCTATTTGTCCATTAAATTATTGAAATAATTTAAAAAATTTCATTTAGGTCAAGTAATAGGTTAAAGATTTAATATTTCATTTAGGACATAATATTTCCAATTTTAGAATTTGGTAAATGAGATTTTATGATACTTTTCATGCACAATAATATTTGGCGAATAAATCCACATGTACATGCTAAGTTTTGCTAGAATATGCATCACTCAAGTTATTCATATCATCTATCCATGGCATATGAAAACAATCAGTCAGAAAATGCCATGTGTGATTTACCAAAATGCGGTTTTTACGAAAATTACTTAAAAATATTTTGGTGGGAAAATTAATCGGAGCAATATCGATAAGTAAAATTGGCGGTGCCTGAAATTTCGGAGCAGGTTTTTTTTTTCGACACCTTGACAGCAGCTGTCAAGAAGAAATTTCGGAGCAGTTATATGTCAAATTCCAGACTTTCTCCTCTCACATGAGAGTGCTTTCTCCTTCTCCATGTCATGCTCCCTCGTGATCCCGACTTCGCCGTCGACCAACTCCAAACCCTTCATTTCGCCATGGCTCACCATCCGTTCTTGCTACACGTTCTGAAGCCCGCTGTTTAACCCTTTTGTTACTGCACGATCTCACGAGTCACGATTATCGCCATATCTATCTCTCAAGCACAACCCCTTTTTATTTGAGGTAATTTTGGAGCCCGATTTCTATAATTTTTGCTATTCTCCTTCTCTCCTTTATCCCTGTTGATCCCCTTTGAAGACTCAGAGTTTCAATTGGGCCCCTAGCCTGTACAATTTGTGCCATTAGGTCCTCTGCTGCAATCTTCCAGCTAGCTAAGTGGCATGGTCATAGACCGAACCATTTTTTTCTGAAAGTATTTGTACCAAATAACTCTAATCTGCATTAGTATTATACGGAAAAAAAAATGGAGGCTGATACTGAAAAAATATGATACAAAGTTTTTAGGGCTCGTTTGATAGTGCCAAGTTTAGTTTGACTTTTGGGTTAATGAGCTAACTTACATGGCTTGCATCGCCAAACAACTTTGGAATCAACGGAATAAGCACTACCTTCCTAACTTGGCCATATATTTTAAGCTTTTCTCAAACACCAAAAAAACAAATTTATATCGTATCTAAAGAGAAAAACCTTGAGAAGAAACTTTAAAATTTCAAATTTCAAATTTTAAATTTCAAATTTCAAAATTTCAAAATTTCAATTTTCAAATTTTTAAAGTTTCAAATTTTAAAATTTAAAATTTTAATTTTCATCTTTTAAAAAAAATTTTAAATTTCAAATTTTGAAAATATCAAGATTTAAAATTTTCGAATTCTAAAATGTCTAGATTAAAATGAATGTTATAATTAAATGCATTCACTTTGATCACTAACTTTAACCTATCATGTCAAACAACAATTACTAACTTTAAGTTAGTACTAACTTTTATTAACTTTAATCTCAAACACTAATCCCAAAATGCTAATTTTAACTCTTGATCCTACTAAATTTTGATGTTGTCAAACGACCCCTTAGTAGGGACTCGAATTTTACAATAAAACTCTGGAGACCAAGCAGCTATTCAATTTTACATGGTCTATTTTATTTATTTTTTCTCTCTTCCAATCTGTATTTAATGGGCAAATTCTCACTACGGTGAAGTCCTAGATTCAAAATTAGAGGTTATAAAGCCTGTAAATATATCAAGCTCATCATTTGGACATCAAATATACACTGATTTAGGCCTTCTTTAGTAAATGTGAAAAATGAATAATAACATGGGGGACACTGAGATAAGCCAAGAATGTTCAAAATTTTTCATCATGTGGGATCTTGGCATGCATTATTAAAGTAATCAAATTTTGGAAGTTTTAATGTCATTAAACATAAGATCATTATGGTGAGCCACTCTTTGAAAATGAAACAAAGGACATCATGTTTTGTTACATAACCTTATCTCCATCAGTATATCTGCCTTTCTTTTTTTCAAGACAATCAAGGGTCACCTTAATAATTGGGTTTAGAGTGCTCAATCAAACTTAAGTTTTCTTGTTATCAAGATGGGTTTATTGTTTCCAGAGGACATTTATAGCACACTTTTGGTTTTACATTTTCATAATAGTTCTGTTAAAATGATGATCCATAATTTGAGCACTTATGTACGAGATTTGACTTTTTATGATGCTAGGCTGAGATCATACATGGAATTATGCATTTTGATCCCTGGGATTTCCTCACAGCAGCATCAGGGTAGCTATGCATTTGACCATGTGACTGTAATCTAATCACTGCTCTACCAAAACTTTTTGATGGATATGTTTTTTTGAAGAAAAACAAGGGTCAAGCCCCTGCCTTATATTAATAAAATAAAGTATAAGAGTTTACAAAGTTTAGCGAGAAGCTAAACTCAACAAAACAGGAAAAAAAAAAACACTAAAGGATTTATGGATATGTTATATTGTACCCAAAATTTTTTACTCTCATCTTTTTTTACTCTTGTAATTCATAGCCATCAAAGTTTTAGGTCATTTGCAAATAACATCTCAATATCTGAAACAAGATTAAGGTGAGGAAATGATAATAAAAAAGGAAAATTGAAGGGTCGAGATCCTCTGACAATGGACCATGATAGGGAACCAAAAGTTATGATGATTAAAATACCTTTTCATGGTTCAATGCTACTAGATGTCTTAATACAAGTAGGGGCAAATTGCAAGAATAAGGATTCAAAAAGTGGATACGTTTTTTTTTTAGAAATAACGAGCCTTATTTAATTGATTTTAATGTATTGTATATATGTACATAACATTTAATACTGGCAGCTATTATTAAAAAAGCAAGACCTTTTGGGTTTTATTTGGAAGTACTGGCAGACTACCGGTGGAAGGGATTTAAAAATATCTTTTTTATACCTTTCTGGTGTAACTCAATACTTAAATTACCCATGTACTTGCCAAAGAACTCTTTGGGAACTATTCCTCGTTGGTGATGCCAAATGTGATTCTGCTTTGTGAGTCACGCTTTCTCCTGTAGGTTTCATAGGGCCATGATATTTTAAATTCCTTTGTCAAATAAAACAAAGTTGAAACTTCTTTCTCTTGTATAGTTGCTAAAAGAAAACAAAAAACTTCCTTTACAATTATTTTGATGATAGTACTGAGATTTCTGAAAGTATTTGTTCCATTTCTTGTACACATGAGTGTTGTGATAGTTCCATATACTAACAATTGTATTTTTTTTTAATTGTAATTTCTAATAGGAGGACCGTCTAACTGTAGTTGAAGCATTAAGTCATCCATACTTCAAGAGCTGAGTAGGAGACATGAAACAGTAACTGCCAACAGCTAACTGTACAGCTGTAGGATTTATTGCTAGATCAATTGTAGTTACTAGTTTATAGTGTGAATAATATGTTCATTCTTTTTTTTTCTTATAACGTGTTAGTATTTACATGTTCATTTTTGGAGTAAACTTTTTGCCTTCAATTTCTGTCTGTGAAATGTCCATCTTTCACCAGATGTTATATGGATCTGTGCAACACGTTGGGTGGGCTGGATGATAAATTGAACCTAGGTCTCAGACCTCTTCATCTTATATACAACTGGTACGATAGTGAGTGGAGCTGATACCGTGAGCGAGGAGCAAGGGATCAGCGTAGGATGGTACCACACCCCCATCTCAGTATCAGTGTTGCTATCCCTATACGTACTATTGAGTGTTAGCTAATTTCATGAAATAAATGTAGTAATTTGATCTCAGGAACAAAATATACATATGGTATTAGTACAGGGAGAGAATAACATGCTGCTTGGTATTGCTAAGTGGGACATAAGTACAGAGAATAAACATATGGATCAGGCGCTAGTGAGAAGATATGTAAAATCGGTATAGGAGGATATAGTTTGCTTGGTGCAGGCACAACATTATACTCTCCTATATTAATCAACCATTCATATCTGATACCATCTTAGACAAACCAAGTATAACATTTTGGTCAAGAAACAGGTGCAGCCATGATTTAAGAACTGAAATATTACATACATTTATATGGTCTCATCAATATGACGTGCACAGTAAAAATATTTACAAACTTGAAGCAAACAGTATCATCAGGAACAATATTATAACCAAGGTTATTTCATTTTGCAAACAAATACAGGTCATTACATTCTTCACCATATAAGATACACTATTACAAATTGTCACTATACAAATTATTATTGCTTCAAATTGCTATTGCTTCTAAGACAAGATGATGAACCTTAAATTTCTTCAAGATGAGATCTGAGAAAAGAAACGAAATCAGTCAGTAATTATGTCTTAGAAATGAAGGCAAGTTTAAATAAACTTAACAAACATTCACACGTGACTTCACCATAAGAGATACAAAAGAATAGATAGGGGCATATATTGTTGACTGAACATTGCATGCACAATCTTGTAAATCAACAATGCTTAATGTGGATCAGCTATAAAATGTTGGTTTCACTGGTTTATATTCAAGTCTATCATTATACAATCGACTCTTCACCTCGACAAATATAAGAGAGAATATGTTAAAGAGAAATGAGACTCTTATCTCTGAAGTGCAGGTACACATCAATTTATGATATTAAATAACATAAATTCAAATTCAATCAAGCACAACACAATATATACTTAAACAAGCTATGGGTAATTGGGTATGTAACTTACAGTACAATGATTGGGGTTCAATTTTATACAGCTGGCTCTCAATTGCTTTGAAACAATAAACCACATTGGACTTTATATTCATAAAGGGTCATAAAGGGTCAGTTTGCAGCTTGGTATATAATGAGGCACATCTATTTTATATATACTCCTGCAGCCTATGTTCTAGTTCACAACGGATTCCTGCAGCCTATGTTCCTAAATCTGTAATAGCCAACCTCCTGTATGATTAGAATGCATATCGAGAGGTGGAGATAGAAGTCAAGGAATTTTTCCAAGAAAATCAATGCTACACACTTGTTCCCAACACAATCAGTTGCTATGTAATATTAACAAATAAGAATGGAAGTGTAAAACTACCTCTTTGTTGGCTTTGTACAATTGCTAGTGCGTTATCACTTATCACACTCGAAATGATCTGTATAATTGCTAGTGCGTTATCACTTATCACACTCGAAATGATCATTAGATCCTGCATTTAAATTTGATAAAAAATCAACAATTGTTTGTTATAATGAAAAATTTGCATACTGAAGAAGACTAAAATTTCAAAAACACCCACGATGCAAAAGTATCAGCATCTTCTTGTTTTATAATAATTTTTCCTTACTTTTTGCCATTTGGGTTCTTTCCTTCACAAAAAAGCCAAATCTATTAGCTAAATCAGATTCTGAGATAGATCACAACTCTTATCATTACTGGTCTAAAGCGCCTTTTATCAGTGAAAGAATTAAATTATTTATTCATTCGACCACTCTCTCCATATATATTTCTCAGTCTTGACTCTTGACAAAGACCATGTTAAACAATTCTCACTTGTTGGTCTTTGTCTTTTTATCTTTGGTGTTGGAATCTAAGCGGAGTCAATCTTGTATTTATGTTCTCCAATGTGAAATAAAAATCAGTACTAACATATTCATGGGACGTATAATCCTCTTCTATCTCAAGACATTTAATTATTGTTTACTATTTTTATTGTGTGAATAAAATTACGTGATCAACCTGTCTAACTTTGTGCGCAAGAGCAATGGAGTCCTCTTATTTTTGTTCAATTTAGTTGCTATTTTCGCATAATGAAAACATACCTGTTTCCAAGGCAATGGGTTCTGGCTGGATTCGAGTTTCCATTTATTTCGATCTTTCGTGAAGTACCAGCAAATCTGGCCATTCGATGTCAATTATGGAACCAATGCGCATCTCACTGGAAGGGACTGTACAACTCATTAATTGTTGTAGGAGTGGTATGGTAATTAGTAATCTAGCATGAAGTACAGCATCAATTAAGCAATTAACAACAAATTTAAAATGGAAAAATTGAAGTGGTAATTAGCCAAATTTTGATACTTACAAACCAGTGAGCTCAAAAGCAACTTCATAGTGGAAAGTGTTGACCCTAAAAATTAAACCCTCAAAACCAAATAAATCAAAACCAAATTGCGAAAACCAAAAGTCAAACAGCGAAAACTAAATTTCCAAAACTCAAAATCAAATTACGAAAAATACCAAACAAACTCCAAAAATCCTCAAAATTTACTCAAAAATTATTTAAGAATTATGGTGAATTATCATAATTTTTAAATATCAGAAATGCCCTCACAAATTCCAAAATATGCAAAGAAACCCAAAAACTTCATAAAATTACCAAAATAAATCTATGAGGAATTTATCAAAACCACTTAAACCATTAAATTCTTCATATTTTTCTAAGCTTACCCACAAAATTTCATCTAAAAATACTCAAGGGAAGGCCTTGAAAGAATTTATTTTGGATCAGTATTGAAGAATAAATGTTAAATTAATGAAAATCAAATGGAAATCCCAGAAAATCCCAGAAAAATCGAAATGTTTGGCGCGTGCATACAATTGGAGGGGATCCAGGGGAATGAAGGAGGGCGCTACCTTATGCAAACGTTGAATGCATCAGTTGTTGGTGAACCGTGCACAGAAATTAAAAGACAATCAATTGGTACACTGCGAGCCGAGACTACGCATCTTACCATCTCTTATTAAACCTTACACAAGGGCCCCGCATGTAAGAGTTCCCTTCCCCCCAGTAAAAAGAAGCAGAAGATGGAAATGCGATTTCTTACCGTGCGGAATTGGGTGAAAATGAAGATCGACGACGTGGCCTTCTCCTCAGCCTCAGACGCGAAACCAGACACACAGCACATGGTTTTCCCAAAACCAAACCCTAGCGCAGCTGATTCTGTACCCATGGATGGAAATCAGATGGTGAGGAAATGGCGCGGCTTTGAACGAAAACCCTAATCCCTATCCTATATAAACCCAATTGAAGGCACAGAGGAAAAAAGATGAAGGGGGGCAAGGTGAGGCTAGGCTTAGAATACAATTTCTTTATTGAATTGAGAGAGTTTTGAGCGAAATTGTATGAGACATTTCATCGAACAGTAAGGAATAGAGAGAAAGAAAGGTGAAATTGAAGAGTTGCCACTTGTAATTCATTCCTGTGTGAATCAAAGAAGCTGTTTTGAGCAATTGAAGATCTGAATTTAGTTCTCGTAGTATTGTTTGCTTGAGATTCAAAGTAGAAAAATCTGGGTTGAGCTTCAATTGCGCCTAGCGCATGAGAAGATCAATCCAGTGAAGTATGAAATGTAATCAATTGCCCCAATTACAATCTGACTGCGCGCAGCGCATGAAAAATGTAATTGGGATGAACTCATCTAAGCTACTCCTTAGCCCAGCTTTGGGGTCCTTAGTTGAGAAGTGTTTACTTGGATTAAATATATGATGAGCATGTCAGATCATGCTTGTTATGTATTTAATTGAGTATACACTAAATTAAGTTATGCCATGCTCTGATGAGAAAATAAGTGCAACACAAATCTGGCCAGAAATGAAATAAATGAAAATACAAGGTTTTATTTGCATAAAAATATGAAAATGCATATGGACAGCAAGAGTAGGACTTTATGAACTGCAAGGAACAAGATTTTCTATTTTTGTGAATTTCTATGATTTTATACGAATTTACTAAAGTAGCATGGGTATTCCTTAAATAAATTGTTATTTTGTCAAAACTCTAGACTTTCCTGCAAAAGGACTCACATAGAAAACTTTTGAACGTGTTAAAGTTCAGTTATGCAAACTCTCATAAATTTTTGAGTAAATATACAAGTATTTTATAAAGGACATGTTATGAAATAAAAATGTATTTTTATGTAAAAAAAAAATGCCAAAAAGACTTGGAATTAGTGAAGTGCATTTCCTGTGGCGTATTCTAACCTCTGTAATTCATTTTCCTGCAACTAGAGCAACTCAAACAAAAATCATATCAAAACAGTAGTAAAGTTACTTAAATATAAAAGTTTCAAATTATGACAAACGCTAAATACTCCATACTTGCCTTCTGTGCTAGTTTAGACACTTGAAATAAGTTTGAATGAATCAAAATCGAGTATTGAACCAAGCCTTTTTGTTGTAAATCCACTTGCATGCAAATTGAAATTAACAAAGGCAAACAAAATAAGTGCAATTCTGCCTCAATCCCTCTCGTATCCGACCATGATGCCTCAAATCGAAACAAAGACATGGACAAGTCAAGTTTGACCTCCTGATTCTCCCCAATTCGTTGCTGGCATAAGAAAGTCTCTCTGTGGGCCCCATCAACTGAGCTCAGTTCAGACCTAATTGAGGCCGAGCCACCTCAGTCGAGATTACCTCTCTCTAAGCTACCTCACGACAAGTAGACATCACAGATATCTTCTACATACATCCATGAATCACCCCAACCTACTTTTGGCAAAGAAAGGGAGATGCGAAGGTTCGAACACCATTAATGGCGGCCCTATCTCTCTCAGCTTCCACAGGGAAGCACAAGGCTCCATACCTCCAATTGATTGTATCTTTGTGATCTCCTAACCTTCACGATTTTAACAAGACAACCCTCAAACGAAATGGTGATCGGAGCAGCCGTAATTTGACCGGCGAAAAACCAGGGACCAAAACGAATAAAAACCCTCTTCCGTTGGAGGAGACGGGTTTAAACCCGCAGGGTTCCGGATCTTCTGTGGCCAGTTGACTTGTGGCGGGGCACTGACAAGACAGTGACTCGTTACATGAAAATTCTGAGATTAAAAACATATTTGACATGTGGGGCCCACCTGTCAGAAAAATAAAATAAATAGAAAACAAATAAATGCCACGTCATCAGGTTCATCAGCGCCACGTCAGATGTCAGTCAGCAGCCACAACAGCTTCTGTGCACACGTGGACCAATCAAAAAATGCCAAATCAGCATAAATTTCAAAAATTCATTAAAAATAGTAGGAAACTCAGAAAAATTCAAATAAAATATCCATAAAATCCTAAAAATCCAAATAAACCAAATCCACTTATATTTTGATATAAAAATCAGTCAAATTATTGAGTATTTCTATTTTTGAATTATTTTCAATATTAAATAAATTTTATAAAATTCTAAAAATGATTTTAAATTAAATTGTAAAATTCCAAAATTATATTAAAACTAAACTAAATTGTCTTAACAAATTTTCATACATAAAGATTGAGAATTTAAAGGGAATATATTAAATAACAAATATTTTGAAATAAACATAACTAAAAATATAAAAAGAGATTTCAAAAGTCTAAAATTAAAAATAAAAATAAAAGGAAATTGTGAAAATGATAAAACCCAAAGAGAAAACCAAGAAATTAAAAGTCCAAACACGAAACCCGAAATCAAGACCGAAACTTCTTCAGTTAAAGGAACGAAATCTCTTCAACAAATCGAAATCGACTTCAAGCAACTCAAGGATTGGAAATTCTCAAGAAGCGGTCCAAAGTAACCCCGAGAAATCCAAATCAAATCCAAGACCTAAAATAGTATTGGAATTTCAAATTAAATCCAACTCAAAAGGCCTAAAATAGCCTTCGAATTAAACTTAAATCCAACGCCCAAAATGGCCTTGAAATTCAAATCAAACCTCAAATCAAATCGAAAAGCCCAAAATAGCCTTGAAATTCAAATCAGATCCAAGGCCCAAAATAGCCTTGAAAACCCAAATCCAAATTCAAATCATTCAAAGGCCCAAAATAGCCTAAGGATCTAAAACAACGCCCCAACATCAAAACTAAAATCAAGTCTGTCTCAAATAACAAAATCATTCAAATGTCCTCAATTGGGTCCCGTTAATTAGGTCTGGTACACCAATCGAGCCCGGTCTAAAACCAAAAGAAATAAAATAAACACAAAACAAATGATTCCTCCTAGCCTTTACATAAAATTCTTCAGATCCCTTAATCAGAGGTTCTCGTGAGCAATCACGGGGTAATTAATAGTAGGGGCTTGCGCCTACTGGAAAGAAAGGACCCACGAAATCAACAAACCTCTTTAAGAAGCGACTCGTGTTTTGGTTCTCTTGTTGTTAAGAGATACTCGAACTGAGATCAAACCTTAAGGGGGGTGAATCCAAGGCTATGTTCCCATTTCTCGAGGAAGCCCAAATTCTATTCTTCGAGGGAATGACGAAAAAGCCGCGACAGAAAGGGCCAGCACAAAGCCAGGAAATAGTAAATAACAGTGCCAACCAAAATCTTAGCTGGTATGTTTTGGTACAGACGGGCTTAAATAATACTCAATTGCCAACCTTTGGACTTTTGAGACTTATTTGGGGCTTAACAAAGGAAAGACAAATCAACCCTTCTCATATAAGCTTTACTTGAATTTTACCCAGCAAACATGAGGATCCATTTCTATCTATTGGGTTTTTAATATTAAAATGACTTGAGCAATTTATACATAACTGATCATCAGCCCCAATCTAAACCAATTTACTATATTACCTAACTTAAACAAATCAAGGTAAGGAAACCACCGCCTCGCACCAGAACCAGCTCCAGTAACTCCATCCTCTTGTACAGGCTCCTTACGCCGCTGCAGTCGATGAGAACAGCATTAGCTTCATCCCTCACTAGTGTATCAATATGCACCCCTACTGACTCCTCTCTTATATCTGCCCCCAAATTGAAAGGGAAAATAGAGGCACACATAGACGAGAGAGACCATGATGGAGGCGGATTTGGAGCCTGGTTTGGCGTGGATAGAGATGGAGACTGTCGACGGAGGGATGAGGCGGAGACAAGCTGGCAGTATGGCCTCTGAGGAGGCGGAGGAGGAGCCGGTGACACCATTACGATGGATTCCAACAGAGAAGATCTATGCTCAGTGATGACATGAACACTGTCGATTTCGTGCTCGGTGCCGATCCAAAGACGGATCGTTGCGTGAGAGATGGATAGAATAGGCGGTGGCGGTCCGACGGAGGATTGTACAAAATAAACGAAGAGTCCAATGCCCAATGGGTCATATACGAAATAAACGAAGAGACTGTTCGAGTAAATAGACTATTTTGCCCTTTTGCCAAAAATTTCAGTTAGATTTAACAGACATTGGAGGTGCGCTATTTATTACGCATCGTCCGATTTATAGCAAATGGACGGTCTGTATTCTTCTGCCCACATTAGCATTACCCTTGTTATTATTATTATATTAATACTTTAGATTTGTTTCGTTATTTCATCTCCATCCGGCCGTCCCTCTGAGAAAATCGGACACCACAGTATTGATTTCAGCGTATTATCTTTTTTTCCCTCTGCGCGCGTCGTTGGATTTTAATCCAACTTCTCAAAAGAGAGGTTGGCACTAAAGGCGGGTAGAGATACGATTCCTACCTACGCAGGCAGCAGGCTACGCTTCGAAAGAGAGCAAAGAAATCGCTCCAACTTCCCATCTCTTCTCTCTCTCAGACTTCCTACCTATCTCTCTCGCACTAGCTAGCTCTCTCACCTCTCCCTCTCTCGCAGAAATCTCTTGCATACTACTCCGCCCAAATTAGTTGGCAAAGGGGAAGGCGCAAGAGGTCTTAGTCTTAGAGGCGGCGAAATCAACTTTGTCACGATCTAACTTGATCTGACAACAGAAATCACAAATTTCAGGAAATGCACTCGCACTGGTACAGAAATGCGGGCGCACTCGTACCAGACCAGATCTGATACTGGATTCAGAAATTGGGAAAAAGAACACGAAATTGAGTATAATTGAGATAAGGAATGGATGAGAATTGAAGTAAAGATTGTTAGAGATATGTCCTAGAAGCCAATCATATTTGGCTACTTGGTTTTATGTCATTGATGATTTCATATCATTTGTTCCTTGATTTATGTGTTGACAGTTAATTCAGGTTGAGGATCTGAATTATAGATCGCTGTTTTTCATTTAGTAGTAAATGACAACAATAAATCTAAAGCGTCCATAATCTTGATAATTAACAAGGAATATTAATTATCAATAAGATTAGTATGCAAGTTAAGTGATGATTAAGTTCTATAAATCATAGGTTAAGAGTAACCAACTTAATTGCATATGTTTATGTTAATTGAACGTAGTACAGGACATGACCCAACGAAATAAATATATGGATTGTGTTATGTATCATTATTTATTTCGTTATGATTTTGATTCTAAGTTTGAGATGTTTATCTTTTTCACATGAGGATAGGTTCAATAAATATCTACCTCTGATTCCCGATAAGGGCTACTATACGGACGTTATTTATGTTCTCTTGAATTGTGCGGGGAAAAGCTAAATTATCAAGAAAACCGTATGTCCCTCATTAAAAACTATTATACTGCTATTTTTCCTATCTTTGTGAGATCGTCCATTTTGTACCAAAAGTTTATTTCGAGCAAACATTCATGGTCTCGATCGGGATGAGTTGAGGTATTTATCCCTCCATCTAGAAGAGAGCTCTATTTCCAATTCCAAGGATCGTCAAAGATGTTTCACTAGAAATATTCTAGTTATTACTTTGACTCATATTCTAGTTATTGCTTCGTCAAAGATGTTTCACTAGAAATATTCAAGATGATCATCATTTTGAGGGAGTTTCCCACATTCTTATCGAACCTTAGCAGCCTGGTAATGAGCAAGCAGCGTAATGTTTTAATGCAATAAAAAGAAAAAAGCCCTAAAAAGGCATAATGCTTGTTCTCATATTTGCAACGGTTTCTTGGTAAAAATAATTTACTAGTTATTGATGACTAGGGGCTTAAAATCTTACTACGCAGCATACATGCGAGAGGATCATCTACGTAGGTAGCATGGAAGATTTTACTTCATCAGTGGGGAAATTCAGCACTCCAGTTCTTTTTTATTGATTCTCTTGCAAGCTGCCACGCAAAATAGGACCCAAGCAAGCAGATGGAATTGACCTCTTATGATAGATTGGTGCCATAGAAAGAGGTGCGCAGCAATAAGTATCACCTCTTTTATAAGAGATAAGTATAAGCATTCACGCAAAGATGCGCTATATCATCAGCAAGGGGATTCTTTGCCTTTCACTTCAAATCCTTTTGGTTGTTCAACATACACCTCTTCTACTAATTCTCCATTGAGAAAAGCGGATTGAACATCAACCTGGTAAACTGGTTTATTTACGTGAGCTGCCAATGCCAACAACAGCCTCACTGTCTCAAACCTTACAACAGGTGATAATGTCTCTTCATAATCTATTCCATACTCTTGAGCATAACCCGTGGCTACCAACCTTGCTTTGTACTTTTGCACACTTCCATCTGCACCAAACTTTGTTCTATATACCCATTTTAATCCTATAGCTTGTTTGTCTTCAGGTAGCTTGACTAGTTTTCCAAGTTTCATTCCTTTCAATTGCTGTTAGTTCCGCCTTCATTGCTTGACACCATTCAGGCTTCTTGGAAGGTTTTTATTTCAATTCATTAAAGAAATCAGTCAATTACGTTTCTGAAGCTTTTTCCTAGTTGAAAAGTAGTGTGATTTGTCCAGCAAGAACATAAGTGCCAAAGAATTAAGAAAATAAGATTTCACTCCTGGGAAAGTAATGAAGCCATATGCGAGAAAAGAAAAGTACTTCGAAATTGAGCTTGTCCGGTGCAAGTAGAAAGTCATCGGCAACCAAGGAAAGCGAAGCAATGTATTTCCTGTACCAACATAGGAATAAAGAAATTAGCAGAGTTCTTCAAATTGTCCTTAAAGACATTTTTTCTTAATACAGAAATAGATTATCTCCTGCTATCCAAATCAAAGCTCCTTGATGGAGATAGATTGTTTGCTAGCAACTGATACAATTATCTCTAGATCAAGAAACATATAATCTGCAAGAATGACATATTCTTATTTTGGATTATACGATGATATCGTGTGACATAAGAATCAAAATAGAGAAGCTAATTATTCTCTCATGCAGGATTGAAATATTGTAGCAGTACACTATTTATGTGAATTGGAAATCATAACGTGTTGCTAGATACCACTTATGATTATTGGAATTAAATGGTGATTTAACTCCATGTCCAACGTAGCATAAATCCTCAAAGGGTCACACAAAATTGGTGTTTAACCATATGTGCATTATTTATTTATTTGCAATAAATAGTATTGCAAAATATGATAAGTTGATTAATTAATTAAATAGCGTTATAGACCGTTATAATTAATTAAATCAAAGGAATCATATAGAAATAAATTAATGTATTTTCTAATCCCTAAATAATTATTATTAAGTTAATAATTATTTATTCAACACATGTATAAATTAAAAGGCTTTAATTAAAGTGTTAATTAAAAGCCCAATAGGGAACCAAATTAAGAGCAATAAGAAAGGTCCATTTAATAATTGATTGAGTGGATCCTTTATGCAAAACACATAGCCCATAAAGGGTCCAATATGTGGCCGGCCATACAAGGAGGTAGGTGGGTGGCAATGTTGTAAATAGATGGTGTGAGGTAGGTAGGGTTAGCACACTATATAAAGGGTTGTATGGTTGCAAATCCACCTCTCTCTCTTCCCCACAACCCTAGCCGCCCCTAGCATCCTCCCTAGGCCGGCGCCTCCTCCCTTCTCCTCTCCCTATTGCTCATGTGTTGAGCCCCTTTCTTCCTCAAATAAAATTGTTGATTTGCTAGAAGAACGGGTTAACTAGGGATTAGTCTAATCCTCCAAACTACTAGCATAATTTGTTGAGGATTTGGTTAATACCAAGTGGACTCGAGGAGTTTCGACTTGGAGATCTTTGGAGCACGCACCACCTTCAATCGAGCCTTGGTTCAAGCCTCTTGATTACGATATCAAGAGAGGTATATCTTTGAACCTCTTCTCTTTATGTGAATGGCTAAGTACTAGTTCCTTTGTTTGTGCATGCTTAATTGTGGGTAATTAAGAGTAATTAACCATAAAAATTTAAATTGTGCACTTAACTAACAAAGATGAGAATCTAAGAAGAAATTGAATTGGAAATCAACTCTTTTATTCAATTCAGAAAATACAAGGAAATTCGTGAAAAATAGGCATAAAAATGAGAAATGGTTTAGATCTCAAATTTCAGATGTGTTTTCTCTCTCCTCAACCTCTCCTTATATAGTACAACTTGCTGACATCATTTTATTTCCTAATTACATCATTTAAAACGAAAATCAAGAAGATTTAGTTAGCGTGAAGCCTTCTCCTTTGTAACAGACTAGCAGCTCCCTCCTTCTTCACCTAATTACATCATTTTATTTCCTAATTGCAGTTTCAGCTTGTAAAAAACTTAGTCCATCCATCTCTTGAAGGGGAAGGTGAGCACGGAGCATCTGGAGAAAGAAACTCGCTTTTGTGATTTGATTCAATTTGTGGCTCGTGTAGAAATCAGAGAATGATGGATGCATAAATAATGTGCTGCTTTTATAAGAGGATAATACTAGTTTTGTGAGGTGTAGTGTCTTTTAATTATCTTTCAGCATCGCACAGTAAGGAAAAACAAGAAAGACGAAATGGAACAACACGTTTAATGTGTTTTGGTTTCCATTTGGCACTTCAGATCTGGTTAGCCTTTTAAAGGTCTTAAAATTACACATTCTAAATGAATATGAATGTTGCGCCAGATGGCAAATGAACATTGGAACAACACGTTTAATGCAAACCAATCAATATGAATGTTGCGCCAGATGGCAAATGAACATTCGAACAGAACTTTAGAGCATCATGGAGAGGAAATCAGAATCAGAACTTTCAATAAGTCACACGAATTCATTCATATGTAAAACAATGAACAATTTCTCTAATTATAAAAGGATTCAAAGAAGTGCTTTGCTTAATTACAGTTAAATCATGGAGATGATTGGGCAAAGGAGGTAAATTTCAAACATAAACTCCAGTCAAGTGCACACTTTACTAAAATTGAAAGCAAAAACACCACAATAAGAATTGGTCAAACAACAAACCTGATGCAAATACGATTCGAGTGATTAACGCAAGGAAAACAGAATAGAGGAGTAACGGAGGAGGAGGAAACGGACAAGTGCGTGTGCGGACGGAGATTTTTACCGCAGAAACCTCTCCAACGCTTCCATCTTCAACCGCACATCAATTTATTTTCATGAATCTTAAAGCCATCCAATGGTCCGAAACTGAATAGGAAAACTCCTTAGTCCTATCTCCTATCCAACCCAAAGGAAGCGCTGGAGAATTCAAATCAAAACCGAAACGTATATTAATCTTGGCCAATTCCGCCCGGATCCGATACTAAAACTGGTCATTCATCTGTTTCTATCAATCTTAGCCATCGGATTCGCGTCTTCTTCTCCGTTCGATGGTGTCTCTCCCCTTTTACTCTCTCCTGTTCTCTCTCAGATCAGATCCCTTCCACGGACCCGAGCTGCGATGGCTATAGGGAATCTGCATTTTCTCTCTCCCCTATTCATGATTCATGAATCATGAGCGATCAGCGTTTTCTCTTCAACTCTTCAGTTTCAGAGAGCAAAAAATCATCGCAGCTCTGAACCGCTTGGTTTCGACAATTTCTGGCGTTACCTCGCGTCTCCAATTGCGTAGATAAATGGGTAAATTGTTGCTCTTAATTTAGAGATCCTTCTTAGTAAATTTCCCCCCTTTTTCTGTCATTTTTATGAGCAATTTTTTTTTAAGTAGCCACAGTACTGTCTTCTTCAATCTCTTAATCAAGCGTGGTTGATCGTCTAGCTGAATCTGTTAGTTTGTTATTATTGTTTACTCTCTTTGATTTCTCTCATTTATGCTTCTCATCTTTTTTTGTTTTTGTATCCAGTTTTTCTATTTTGACTGTTAATTGAATTAACTTTTTTCCTTCCACTAGCAGGTTTGGGCATTTCATTTCAGATTTGGGGATATAAGTATTCTCCAGCTGATTAGCGATGCTAACATATTAGAAAGTGATGATCTTAAAAGTGGAGGCTTTGCGCCCAGCCGATCTAATGTTCCTCAAAGGTTTGTTGTTTTTCACCTTTTAGTTCAGAATTTTTATTTCAACAGTTTTAGCTCCTTATTTCTTTTTGTCAGTTCATATTTTTAGTATTTTCTTAGCTCACTATTATAGATGTTTTTTATGTTGTTTTACTGATAGTAATTCGAAGGCAGATGACACTGATGCAAAATTTAATTTTCAGCCATTAATACGGTAATAATATTGAATTTGGGAGCAAAAGAAAAATCATGTGCAGGTAAATTATCAAACAGTATTTCAGTCCATTATTGAACTTTTTTTATTTGATTATGTGAAGGTTTAAATTAATTTCTATGATTAAATTAACTCAACTTGGATATAAATTTATTATGATAAACCTACTGTACTATCCTTAGATGTCAGTTAGCATAGCTTACCTCCATTCAAATGAGCCCATTTTGGACTAGGAAACAAAGTCATTGGTATCTACTAGACTACTACTTTGCTGAGAAATTTATACAGTATTGAAGGCCCTAACTGTATTAATTTTATTTTCTCAATTTATCTGTTTTTGAAAATTACAATTGTACTGCCGCTACTAAAATCTATGTTGCATCAGCATTAATTGATTTATTTCGTAAAGGTGTACTTGCAATAACAATGTTGGCGATCAGTACCATCTTACTGCCAATAATGTGCTTCTTATATAAAAAACATTATAAATTAAAAAGTCTGAAATATGGTCAGTATTAACTACTGGCCTCCATCTTAATCTCTTTTCGGCCTCTGGTTTACCATCTCTTTGGTATCCCATTGGGTTGCTGGTATGTGCATTTCGTTCACTTTGACGAAGCATCACCGGCAAGTTCAAGTTTTGATTGCATGTTACTTTTGGGCCGCTTCTTATTGCAACACCCTGTTCTCCAGAATCACTATCAGGTTTAGTAAAGTCACTGTCGGGGTCAACCTTAGAAGAGGTAGCACTGTGAAATTCCAAATACAAATAACAAAACTAAAACACTAGTGTTTTATGATTAAATTGATGGGAAATATAAAATGCGTATCTTGATTTTAGAACTTACTCTGCTAGATTTATGGCTTCATTGGCTGATCGTAATCATCTAATTGCAAAAACCAAATATAAGAATGTTAATATTTCAAGGACACAACAACCTTTGTGATAAATTTGGGAAAGTGCTTTTCTAGGGTAATTTTGAGTTTAATTGCATACGAAGACTAAAGCAAAACCTACAAAATTTGGCCTCAGCAAAGGCTCCTTGAAAATTAAAGATTAATTTGTGGTTAGTCTAGGATGACCTGTGCCTCAAAGTCATACACTGAATTCTGACAACCATGTTTAACGTCAAAATTCATCAAATTAAAAAAGAAATAAAATTTAAAGTTGTTAGTTATTATTTAGCTATATCTATACTGTGCGTCAAATTTGGTGCATTTTGAAAATGTTTGTCCGCCTGTCAAAAGCCTATAAAACTGAGCCAATAGAATTATAACTCGCTGAAATAAGATTTAGAGTTTTAGACCTATGCAATGATGGAAAAAAATATCTAAAAGTTTAATTATTATTTTGATAATGGTTTTGCTGCTTGTCACAGTTATCAAATAATATTGCTGTGAATATAGCATATTCCATGTACAACAAACCTGAAATAAGTAATCGTAGTTGTAACTGACAGGCCGCGCTCACGGCATCTACGTGAAAATCTTATAGAATTGTTAAAACCATCCAGCATCATTGCTTCCTTTTGCTGCCGCTTTAGCTTCCTTTCTCTCTTCTGTTGTGAATTTCACAAAGAAATGCATGAGAGGAAAGCTAAGCAATCAGCATTACGCCTTAAATATTTGCTAGAATAGATCCAAGCTAATGCAATGAATTTAACAACTTTAGAATATATAGAGAAATTCAGGAAAGCGAGGTCCTCTTGGAATCACACTCAGAATTTTGTGTTGGTATAGCATGAGAACAATTCAGCTATGTAATTTCTTGTTGCATTCCAATCATAGTGGCATGTAAGATTAGAGCAATCATAAAATTTGCAGAAAAAAGTAGAATAATGCCAAGGAAATGATAACAATCATAGGTGTGGTTTCTACTTTCTACTTTCACTCTCTCCCCAATAGGTGTGGCTTCATTGATAACTTCACTAGACATCAACTTTTCCTAAATTTTTCAAAAGAAAAATCAATGCACATATAACATTAAGCGCATTACATATATACTGTCAATGAATTCTATTTTGACTTTTTTAATGCACGTCATTTGAAGTTATATTCATCAACTATTCAATTTTGATTTAGGCCTCCGTGGTCTTATAAACCCTAAGCAAAATTGCCGTTCTGGCCATTTTCATCTCTCAATTTAACATATATCCTACATAAATGCAGTGATATATGGTCCCATAGCATCACAATTTCCTGTTAATGTTTAATATTGTCATCCAACCTCACAGGCAAAAAAGATGTAATGTTTGGTTTTACTGGAGCATGTCCTTATGTAGCACAGCACAAAATCTTCTGTTAATATGATACAACTAAACAGTGTAGAAATCTTGAAAGATTTATAAAAGTAAAGATTAAATAATAGTAATAATAATAATAATACAGACTATCAACAAGGCATACTGATGTATCTTGAAGTTCCTCAAGATTTGTTGCGATTATTTCCCACTGAAAGTTCATTTTTTGGCTTGATGAAACGTTGCCATAGACTAACTATTTTTCTTTCTCGCTTCTTCTGTATAAAGATCTCATACATGAAACGTTGGTATTTAAAAGATTGAGGTAACTGATAAGAGCATTAATGGATTGATTGCATCTTAATTTCAAGTTTCCAACCCCCAATCCTAATTCAAAGAAAAAGGCTCTCAAATCCGTCTGAATTTCATACAATGCACAATGCCTATAAGACGCTAGGTTACATTTTTTCCCCATAGCTTTGCTTTAATTTACTAGTATTTTGCAAAAAAATTCTTCTTTCCATGAATAGTCCGTTAGATATTCAATCTACCTAGGAACAGTATTTAATGTCCATTACATCTTCTACCA
The DNA here is from genome assembly GCA_028095005.1 of Rhynchospora pubera. Classification (NCBI taxonomy): domain Eukaryota; kingdom Viridiplantae; phylum Streptophyta; class Magnoliopsida; order Poales; family Cyperaceae; genus Rhynchospora; species Rhynchospora pubera. Next base: position 219,775,240 of record CM051460.1, on the reverse strand, counting down.
TTTAATTTCATGCTTATATATGAGTATGACTAACTCAAAACATACAAAATATACAGAGAAATTTTCTAAAAAAGGTGTACAAAATGCTTAAGAAAAGAAATCTGAAGGGCAATGGTACTGCTGCATAGCATGAAATCTGAAGGGCACGAGCCTAATGTCGTGACTTGCAACATTCTTATAGATGGTCTGTGCAAGCATGGTGAAATTGAAAGGGCTATGGAACTGCTGCATAGCATGATTCCTGAATGGTACGAACCTAATGCGGTTACTTACAGCAATCTTATAGTTAATCTGTGCAAGAATGGTGAAACTGCAAAGGCAAAGGAATTGTTGTATAGCATAATTTCTAGCATGATTTTTGAAGGTCAAAGCCTGATGTCGTGACATACACCACTCTAATGGATTATATGTGCAAGAATGGTGAAATTGAATGGGCTAAACAATTGCTGCATGGCATGGTTTCTGAAGGGCAAGCCTAATGTCGTTACTTACAACACTCTTATGAATGCTCTATTATGTAAAAATTGGCAAATCTGGGAAATTAAAGGAGTTGCCCAAAAGTGAATACCATGATTTTTTATGGTCATGAGACCTTAATGGTGACGTATGGCAGTTCAAGAAATGTCATTTTGAGGAGGCAATGATTTGCTGCGTAGCAAGATTTCTGAGCACGAGACCAAAGTCTGTCATAGCATATGCCACAATGAATAGATGAGCTTTGTAATTGGTGGAAGAAGGGTAAGCAAAGATGCACTATTTGGTCGATTCATTGATAAATGCCAATGATAATTTGTTGATAAGATTTTTTTTATTGATAAACAGAGGACTTGAGAATGCTGAAGCATTTTGTCAAAAACAATAATAGAATATTTCGTATGGTTTCACTTTTTGTGTAATCGAGACTTAAATTTCGAAATTTTGACATGCATGCACGTTGTACATGAATGTTTTTCCTTATTGTATACATTTAACTGGGTCTTAACTCACTGCATGTATTGCGTGATGTTTTTATGGCCTAGGGGTCTGTCAAGTTTTTTTTTTTTTTTTTTTGCTAAGAATTCAAATTATTATATCATTGCAAGGGCATTTACCAGATTTTTATTACTTTTGTGATGCGCTGCAAATTGTTAGACTATCCGATCGATTATCTTGTCTCTCTTTTCCACTCGCACAGCACAATTCCTCCTCTTTACCATGTCGCCTCCCCCATCAGATTCAGAGCCCTCCTTTCTCCCGTCTCTCTTTCACTTGAACTAACCGAGCACCACTTAACTGAGACCCCTCTCCTCTCTTCTTTAGTCTTTACTTGACCCAGCAGCCTCCTCCTCTCTAACCTCTCTCTCAGACCAGACCCCTCTCTTAGTCTCTTTGCTTCTAAGCTTGAATTATGAACGTAATTACGAAGAAATCTGGAAGATAATTACCAATTGCCAAGTCAATCCTGAACGGACACAATGGAAAGTCTTATAACTGGACACCTGATTCAAAAACATTATAAAACCAACACATTAAAAATAACAACAATAAATACGTAATTTAAGTAAGTCTTTCATTAACTTTGTGGCTTAACTATTTTAAATAAAAGGTATATTTTTACTAATAAATGAATGAATGTTCTTATAATCAATTAGATGGGTAGTTAGATGTTCACCTAACTTTTAAATAAACACATTGAAGTAAACACAACCAAAATGTTAAAAGTGTATTTAAATTATTTATGGGACAAACTAGTCGTTGTTGTAAAAATAAGTTTACTAGATAATTTGTTAAAATGAAATAAACAATATAGATTAGTTATATACTTAGCACAAATAATTTTAAATAATCTATGCTTAATAAAAATCTAAACTACTTAAATACAAATAATGACTAATTATAAGTAACTATATTAAACTACATACTTATATAAACATGAGTATAATAACTAAACATGATATAACCATAACAGACCCTAACTTATATATATTTATTGTGCGAATTATATACGAATAATAAAATATCCTTTCTAAATATCATTAATACATAATTTCTAATTTAAATTGGATAATAATAAAAAATTAATTACGCTTTTGACATAAATTAGCATATCTTTTAATTAGACAAGTGTTTCATAAAAACTAACGATTATAATAACTATGTTAGACACGTGTGAACACTTTCATAAGATAATTTCTTAAAAGAAAATAAATTGCATTAAATAAGTTATTCACTCTTCTAAATAATTATTGATATTGTATGCCAATGTACAATTGCCCTTTATCAAGACAAAAACTTATAAAATATAATTCAACAATCTAACATGCCTTCAATAAATAGCATAAATACAATAGTAGTCCATTCACTGATTTCTTAAAATGAAGAGCACCGTCCCACTGCCATCAATTTTTGGTACCACAAGTTGTCACAACTTTATATTTTATCTATATTTATAATTTTTTAAATTCAAACGGTGAATCCAAACTGTTGATCTTGTTCAATTTAACGAGAGATGCATTTCTATATGTTTTATAAAATTTAAATTTGTTTTGATAATCGATCAAGTGACCAAACGATGAACGTATTAGAATTAATCTGTCATAATTAACTAGATTCGTTAATTTGTTGATCACTTGATCGAGTATCAAACTTATATAGAAATGCATCGCTCGTTAAATTGAATATAAGATCAATAGTTTGGATTCACTGTTTGAATTTTAAAACTATAAATATTGATAAAATATAAAGTTGTGATAATATGTGACACCAAAAATTGATGGCAGATTGGCAGCGGAACGTTTCTCTAAAATGAATCACATGAACACTTCCATACAATTGTTTAGAGTTACACATTTAGTATAAATTACCAAATGATATTAGTACTTTTAAAATGCTTTTCTACTAATAAGTTAAATATGCTTTTATACAAATATTGTTAAAACGTAAATAATTAAATAATTATACTTTTCTAAAACAATTAAGACTTTTATAGTACGAAAATGGTTTAAGATATAATCTTACTTTCTATACATTTTATACACTTGGTAAATGGCTTTACTAAATAGCATAAACTTCATAGAAATAAAACAAATATATTTTAACAATAACATATGTGAAAGCAATTCAACAAAACTAGTATTTTAAATGTCTAAGCATAGTTAGGACTAAACTACGTACTGATTTACTTAAACAAAATACTTATTAGTTATGACATAAACAATAAAAAATAATTTCTGAAATAAATAAAAAGTGATGCGACTCAAACGTATATTTTGAACTAATAGGAATTCGACAAGACGATCTTTCTCCACATCTTGTTTTCTAAAATAGAAATTCGACGAGAAGATCTTCTCCGCATCTTGTTTTCTAGAGATAAAACTCTGCCAATTCTAGTAAAGTATTTTAGTTAAGTTACTAATATATTTCAGAACAGAATCTCCTTCAAACTGACTGACTTATAAGTATGGTTTAGAACACATAACCAGAACCTGATTTAAATTAGGGATAATGGGTAGAACGTTAGTATAATTGGTAGCTTTTTCAATCGTCAGTTAATCAGTCAGACTACTCAGAGGTTAGTTAATCAGTCAGACTACTCAGAGGTACGATACAAACTACTAATATGAATAAGAGATGCAAAGCGGAGACAATGACTTCGCTGATGTTTCACAAAAGCAGCTTTCTCTATGCCCGTCAATTCATGTGTGGATGTCTTAGGTTTGATTATTCTTTAGAGTAGTAAACAGTTAAACGCATACCATTAATAAAAAAGATTAATCTTGCACAAATATAGGACTGCATCCATTTTAATAAGGTAATAATCAAATTTAAAAGTGTTATTCATCAAAACTTGCATTTGGTACGGATTGTGACAATGGCTATTCTTGTTGTTTATATATATTCATTTTGGACCTGATTTGATTTGAGCTGAGCGTGCTATTAAACCAGACTGTCTCTCGACCTCCGTGAGTCAATATGCCGGCACCATGTTTTACTGCACACTTCTCAAGGGGATGTGGGATAGGAGATGTTGTGTGTCGAGGTGTTTCATAGGTAAATCTATGGGCACGTGTGTTGCAATCATTTGTTGGGACTTGTGAGTTGAATTAACACATGATTTGACCATTGAGTGCGGGTGATTCACTCTCGTATTAATATATTATCTTTTTGTATTTATTTATGCTAGTATTATTCTGCTTCTCCAGATATTTTTGCATTTTATTTGATCATGTCATGGGTTGTGATTAGTTTCATTATCACATTAAATACACTTAGTTATTGCATTATAGGATTTAAAAGTGCTTACTTAAAAATTATAGTTTAGTTCTATCTAGAGTTAACAACACCATAGGCTCTTTATCACCACACTGAGTATTTGCATACTCAGTTCACAAAACTTTCATTTGTGGAGCAGGTTCATGTGTGACCGAAAGCGATCCGAAGATAAAGATCGCTTACCGCTGCTGGATGATGTCATATGATTTTTGAGTTGCTTCAGATGTTGACCTTTCGTGTACTTTAAA